>CM070820.1:12393753-14793753 GCA_036326025.1 Chrosomus eos
CAAAAAAGTGATGGGAAAAATATGGAATGGGAGGAAAAATTTCAGTGCTTTTGCGTTCTCTCACAAATTAAGCTTGCGATACTTCTAAAAGAGAATGCAAAAGTTTTGCTAACAAAACGATTGCATTCTCCTTTGAAACTTCGGTTTCGCTCGCAAAATGTTCGTGTTCTCTTGCAAAATTATTGCTTTTCCCAGAAAAACTCTTGTTTTTTTCTCCATCACCAGTTCCAGTTAAGTTTTGTGAGCAAATACAAAGATTCTCATGTAAATGCCATGCATTCAAGTTTTATGTTGAAAAACACGTATTTCAATGCTTTTGCGAGCAAGTTACTCGGATGAATACAAAATGTGGTGTTTCCCAGAGAAACTTTGTGTTCGCTTGCAAAACTTGCAATCACTTGCAAAAGGATTGTGTTTCCCTGAGGAACTGTGCATTAACTCGCATAGGCATTGCAACAGTTTTTCCTCCATCACCAGTTTTCTGAGTAAATCCAAAACTTCTGCAAGAGAACAAAAACTTTGGGAGCGAATGCAAAGTTTCTTGTGGGAACGCAAGAATGATTAACATCGCCTTATATTTCTAAAAGTGAAATATAAACTGCGCTTAAAACAAAACATCACAAAACCTTGTTTCTTGTTTTCCTGAAATATTTAGAATTTGTTCGCAAGATACCTGGAATAGATCAATGCGGGCAGTTTTTGGATCAAGTGATGAAAAAACTTGGCAAAAGCACCAAAACGTTTGACAAGGTTGCACAGAGATGCACTTAAATCTTATTCAATACAGCCACAATGTATCCAGAGCTATAGGACAGAAGGTCCACAACACTTGACGTCATGCCAATACGGTGCCACAGATCAAACTAAGCTGTGAGCACTTGGAATGAATACATAAACTGTTCCTAAACCTCATTCCAACCCAACTATTGGCAGCAAAGGCTGGTGCGACTGACTTAACATCTCCACTGCTACAGTGATGGCTTGACCTGTTGTGTAATCACAGTTTCTACAGATTAAACGGGTTACGAAAGGTTGGATGGGTTTAGCCAATTATCTTCTTTGTCTAAACGAGTGTCTTTGTATTGCTGGCAGCTATGTAACAGATTCACACTGACAAAGACAAAGCGACCAAAGTCACTGATGTCCAATGAGAGTTGGAGATTTAGGGCGACATGAGCGTCAGAGACCGTTGCGACAAATTGCATTAGTTTTTCGAAACTTTTAAATTAAATGCAAAAGATTAAATGCATCGACTACCAATAGAGCGCTGCAGTGATGGCATATTTTTGAAGGACAAACTTAGAATTTGGCATCACCCTGGTTCCCTTGACAAAAACCCAATAGGATGTTTCCAATGGAGAAAATAAACTCTGTGCCCAACAAATGTAATGAACACAATTTGTATGAACTTTGAAGCCTAAATAAATACAATCACCAGAAGTAAAGCTAAACGTAGGACATAAGCAAAAAAACACCACGATAACGACTTCAAAAATTACTATCACTTAGCTTCTGACAACGTCTTCATAAAAAAAAAATTTTTTAAAAAACATTCCTTGCTTATAAACACGAGGCTGATAAAACGGGCTAGTGACTTTACTTGTTCGGTTTGTTGAAGTTCTAGTGCCATTTAGCCACTTGTAAGCAATCGCCTTTTTCAAGACAAAATAAGATTAAAAATCACAAGGGGAAAACATAAAAGTATCTTGAGTTAACCACAGACCCTTTTAAGGTTTTTAAGCAAAAACCCAATGGACTTTCAGGACAATGGAACCGTAACTGCTAAAATGCTAACTCGTTTCCAAGGTTTGGCCTACAAAAATACATCATCCCTGCAGCACTGTATAAAATTTCCTGATGCTGAAATACTACTAGCAACCAACAGTTAACTTGTTGACCCTGAACAATTTAATCGCTGTCAGTGTGAATGCACCTTAAGAGATGAGTTATTGCAGTTTGAACAGAGTAAATTGAAAAATTCCTATCTATCAGAGGCAGGAATCGCCTGTGCTGGTTACTGGGGCTGTACTTTGAATTATCTAAAACATGAATGCAAAATATCATGCAAAATACTTTAGTTACAACCGACTGGTCATTACCGTTGGATTATAATCAGCAAGTCTGTAAACTTACTGTAATTCTGTATTGCTTGTACCAGTGTTTCACAAATCCGTGAGCCAGACGAAAAGTTCTGAGTCTATACGCTGAGGTCTGAGGGAATACCATAGCATGGTATTAACCCCTATAGCATGGCGATGCTTTCTGGCGTACAGTTGAGGTGTGTGGAAGTGCTGCTGCCACCGGGTGACTTGAGACTGCGGGCACCACATCCCATTGCAACACCCTTCCCGATACCCCCCATGATGACCGCTGACCCTGGATGGTGATGATCACTGCGTTTCATTAAGGCTGCCATTATGGTGTCACTGTTGACAGTGCCAAACTCATAGGTGAAGGTGCCGTAGTACACCAGGACCAGGACCGTGAAGACCCATTCACAGATCGCTGCGGCGTGCTGCAAAACAAAACTCTCATGGACGAAGAAGATACCACCTTGAATGGGAAGTATGATGTTAAGGAATGGGCACACAAACCTTTAGCATTAAAAATATGGTTATAAAACGAAGATCTGACTGAAAATTTTTTAAAAAATACTTCAGAGTTCCGACTCTGAGGTATTGGCATAAGATTTATCTTAAAGGGGTGATATTATACCCTTTTCACAAGATGTAAAATAAATCGCTGATGTCCCCAGAGTGTGTGTGTGTGAAGCTTTAATTCAAAATACCCCACAGATATTTTTATAGCATGTTAAAGTTGTCACTTTTTGAGGGTGAGCAAAAACGCACCGCTTTTGTGTCCATCCCTTTAAATGCAAATGAGCTGCTGCTCCCAGCACAGGGGGCGGAGCTACCACAACTCGGCGCTTTGATTACCTCACACAAACCGGAGTCAGAAAAATGGAGAGACTCAATAAGAAGTGACAACATTTCTGAATGTTTAGTTGATGAATTTATGTAGCTTATGTGTAGTTATCTTCTAGTCATTGATTAGCATATGCTGCCTTGATAATCTATAAATCACGTTTCGGGGGCAGGGCTTATGCAAATTTTAGGGTTTGTGATGTCACTAACCTGGGAGGAATGTCATACAATTCCTACCAGCCGTTTGTTGTAGTTCTTAAAA
This sequence comes from Chrosomus eos, assembly GCA_036326025.1. Taxonomy (NCBI): domain Eukaryota; kingdom Metazoa; phylum Chordata; class Actinopteri; order Cypriniformes; family Leuciscidae; genus Chrosomus; species Chrosomus eos. The sequence continues at coordinate 12,396,940 of CM070820.1, forward strand.
AGCAATTTCTTAAGAAAATATATGCCTTTGCTTTGAACTTTGAGTGTCGTAACATTGCAGATGTTGTTTATGCTCAAACAGCAACATTACAGACTAAATAAAGTTAGAAAAGTGAAATTATAAATTTCCTTAAAGGAAATACAATGCTCTGAAACATGTAAATTGAATAATTATGATATGACTGTTCATTACAGATTGAAAATAGATTTCGTTTTTTTACTACAAGGCTAGGCCAGCTTTGTTAATTGTAATGCAAGTATTCATCTTTTTACTTGGAAAAACTATTTAACTAAGTGTATTAATTTGAACATTAATGTTACTTTTTAAATAAAGCAGTGTAATGTAAATTTTTTTGCTGTAGCATCGAAATTGGTACGAAAACCTGTGAAATTTCACCAGCCACCTTGAATATACTACAGAAATATTTGTGAAAGCTCTACTAATAAACTTATTTACTGGATATTGTATCTTTTATCATCCACTGAAAAGCAATAAGCCAACTGTGTGTTTTAGGCAGTTTGCTTCATGTTCAAATGTACTCATCCAAATTTGAGTTTCATGCATCAGATCATGACTTGGTAAGGATACTAAGGATAAGCGATACCAAAGCTCCAGCTGAGAGCGCCACACGCACATGAGCCATCCAGTAGTCCAGCGCTGTCTCTGCTATACGGTACGTCAGGACGCACTGCAGACACACAAACAACAAGCCGGCAGGGAAAGCTACACCAGCTCCCACATAATGAAGAGTCTTGGCATGATCAACCTGAGAGAAAAAAAAAAAACAGATGGAGAGGGTGAGACCATGTGAAGAATGCAAGTTTATTTAGATGTATATGTAACAGGCTGATGTAATCATATGTTCACCTGAAAGTTCCCAACCATGACCAAACCCAGGGCATTAATGCAGCCGGACACCAAAGAACTTGTGTTGGTCCAGCAATGATGGCTGTGTTCAATCACTTGAGCATAACGCAGCATGCACACCATGACCACTGCAGGGACACATTACAAAATGATAATAATAATTGATTGCCTTTGACACAGGAGTATTTCTAAGACAAATTGAAGTAATATTGACCAAAGAACACACACATATAAAAAAACAGGAGCTGCATTACAGAAATGCCATATCTTATTTTTTTACTTAAAGCTGCAGTCCGTAGCATTTTCCCTTTTTGTCGCCATCTCTGTTCGAAATCTGTAACTGCAGTGATTCGCGGAATTATCATCTTTACGTGGGTTGTAAATCGGCATGAAACAGCGCGGATGAACACAGTGTTTTGAGGCGAGTGCTGCTGTCAATCACCGCGCTGTGTGGAGACTGTTATTCAGAATCACAGATTCACTTTTTGAAAGCTTGACCAACATAAGAATTTTCACCGGAAAATGTCTTCTGAACAAGTAAGTAACATCCATTTTTGTTCTGATCAACTAAGGGGAAAAAGCATTCGACATGACAAGCGATCGTTAGATTTAATCAGCGCGATTTACAGCAATCCGCCTGGATCCGCCATGAGTTTAATCATGTAAAGTGCTGCGAGAAAAGCCTATCTCTACATCTCCTCACGCGCAGTATAGCCGGCTAGCCGAAACTCCTTCTTTATGTGTACGGATGTGACGTAATGACGCAAAGACATGCTCGAAATTCCCGCGAAACCCCACCAGTACCACTGGAATTAAAATCATTATTACAAGCTAACCGTTTTGAATCTAGCTATGGCAAGCAGATAGTTTTGAACACTGCCTGAAGATGTTTTTTTTTAAATAATTAATTTGGATTATTTTTTACTTAAAAATGTTACGGACAGCAGCTTTAAGACTTAAAGTTCTATTTCTTAAGTGAAATTATGGTTACTAAACGCATTGGATAGGCTTCTAAATGAGATGTTTCTGTAATACAGGCCCAGATTAAAAAATCAACAAAAATGTCAGATTTAAAGATAAAATTGAATTAGATTAGTTATTTTTAAACAGTAATTCTTACCCATAAATGCCCCAACATTGCCTATCAGACTGAAAAGACAGCTCTCTGGTGGATAGCAACCACATTTACTGTCAAAAGAGCAAAAAAACAGATATTAGATAACCGTTGCATGATAAGTTGGTGCAAAACAGTACTACTAAGGAGGCATCTGGAAAATGTGGTCATTTTGTGGTATTTCAGATAAACTCAAAGTAATTTTTTACCTAATGAGGGGGATGTCTTGAAGAGTGCAGCAGGACTTTGGGAAACCCCTCTTAGCCGTTTCCTCTGTACATGTCAAATTGTATGTCCTATTATATAAAGAACCAAGCATAAAAGTTAACAACAGTATGTGGTCACTTTAGGATTTGGGATTTAACCCTGCAAATCCTGACATACGCAATTATAGTCCGAATTTTTTAGTTTTAAATATTTTGAAGATATTTCGGTAACACTTTATTTTAAGGTGCTATTAATAAGCATTAATTAACAGTTAATAAGACACTTATAAGACTTTATAAGATGCATATAAGATGCATAAGAGCATTAACTACTTCATATAACTTCTGAGGACGCTTTGTTTCACTTTTCCCGCTCTACTCAATCGTGCCGCCGACGAGCCTCACGACAGTTACAGCCAGGGTGAGTGTAGACTCCATCCCCTGGGGTCCAGCTGGGTCATGACCACTCCGGGGTCGCTCAGTTGCCTCTCCGGGTTCGTCTTGTGCTTTATTTAACCCTTATATAAAGTAGTTAATGCTTATATGCATCTTATAAGGTCTTATAAGTGTCTTATTAACTGTTAATTACTGCTTATTAATAGCACCTTAAAATAAAGTGTTACCCAAATTTCTATCTTTAACAGTTTGCCAAACGTTTAAACAAAATATTCAAAAAAAGGTTTGCATATGTGTGTGTGGTTTCATATTTGATACATCAGGCTTAAATGACTCATATAATGATATAGCATATGAAGCTCATATTCAGGTAGGAAAAAAGCTATCAATTTGACTATCAATCAAATGACAGAAGGCATGTAGGGCCTAGTAGATTGTGCATATAAATTATATATAGATACAGAAGGCTTTATAGGGTTAACGTACCAGTTCTCAACAGGACAGACATGGTGGTTCATTACTGCCATGGCGTAACTAGAAAACAAAATATTTGAATGATTATTTGCAACAATGACTTGTCTGAATGTATAGTATATTAGCTAAACAAATAAACAGTGGAGATTTAACATAATTCTCCTTCACTTAAACACTCACACAATCCATATCCCTGTGATGGAGAAGGCAGACAGGCTGACAGGCAGAACAATCCAGGCAGTCATTGGTCAGTCTGTGAGACGCCTGAGACCCCCGCATGAGGGTGTGCAGGACGGGGCTTATGGAGAGGCGGTGTGAGACACCAGCAAGTGAAGCCATGCAGTGTGGGGGTGTGTGGACCAGCGGGGGCAACGTGATGCTCCTTCAACTACATCTGGAGGCTCGCAGATTGCCAACAACCAACAGTATCTAGTTTAAAAACACAATACACTGATAAAAGATGTTTGCGAAGATTATCCGACACAAAGCTGCAATTTACAGTTATCAATGTAGAGACAATTGAATCGAGACACTCTTCATAGGGTCATCCCATGTCAAATCAAAATTTCGGAAACTTTCTCGGCTCAAATTCTTGATATTATTCTTATTTGTTCTGAAGAAAGACAAACATAAATAGTGATGAAAGCCAAAATATTACATGTAATGAATGTATATTTACTGGGCAATCCACTATTTTGTACAGGGAGTCAAAATGGCAATTTGTACACAGCCAAATTACAGGGGGTAAAAAATGACTTTAGAAAGATGGCAGCATCAGTAGTTTATTTTTACACAGAGATTGGTAGGTCTATTAGTAAAATATGTTTACTTAAGCATTTTTTGCTGCATTATATGCCAACGGTGACAGTATCTACATATCTCCGGTATTTAAACCATAGAGGGCCTTTAAAATGAAGATACCTGTTCCTGCACCTCCTCTTCATCCCTCGCTCATAGAAAAAGACTTGCAGAGAAGAAACGCCATTTCAGAGCGGAGGCAAATGTTTCGATTTTGATTAAAGATTACCACGACAAACAACCTTTTCTGTGTATTATCTTAATTGTTCACAAGACTAGGAATGTACGCTAACAAAGTAAATAGGGTAAATTTTGATTTCATGATGACTTTAAGAACCAGAAATTAAAAGGGAATTAGGATATCTTTAATACTTCTTGATGCAAACTTGGGACAAAAAACACAAGTAGTGCTTTTTTACCATTTTTGAACTGTCTCCATTGACATATACTGCAAAAAAATATTGCTTAAGTAAACATAGACCTACCAATCTCCATGAAAAATAAAATAATGAAGCTGCCATCTTTCTAATTTTTTACCCCTGTAAATTAGCATCTCATGTAAAATAATTGTAATTTTGACCCTCTCTACAAAACAGAGAATTACTCTATGAATTGCATTCATGAAACGTAATATTTAGGCTTTCTTCTCCATTTATGCATTTCTTTCGCCAGTACAAAATATTATCAAATATCTTATTTTTTAGCCAGGGATCTCTGGTTGAGTTGACGCAGAATGACCCCATATGCTAAATTTCAAACAAGCCAAATGTTTACAATAATAGTTGTAGTCTAATAGAAAAAAAAATGTATGACTTTTTAATATTAAAAATATGCAATGCACATTATTTCACAGATGACTTCACTGTCTTGAAGCACAATGTAAATCCCACATAAAACTTTGCTTTAAATGCGTGGATTATAAAGACAAAAAAACTTGTATTAACAGTTGTATTAACAAATAGGCCTAATAAAACTAATGTTATTATACGATATTATTATTGTGGGGTGAACTCTTATTTAAGTTACGCAGACTTTATATAAGTTACTTAAATATGGTTATGGCACGCCCACGAAAGACGTCAGGTAGATTTGTAATCGGTTAATCTGAGATGAAAGATCCTCTGAAGCACAAGTCAGATCAACAAACCTGACACACACACACACACACACACACACACACACGGTACTAATAATGTCCCCTTCAGTTCAAATCAGTCTCAATGTCACATTAGCAAATACAGCACGACACAACTGACCAGATAAATGTATACAATTACAACTACGGTATACGGACTAATAACGAAATGACAGTAAATAATAACTAAACAACAAATTTTAAAGATAAAACTCAACATCGTGTAGCTTGCAAGCTATCCAGCAGTGGATGCTATTGCAAGTAAACAACTTTATAAAACGGCTAAGATCTCCTTTCCTACGTGTGTGTGTGTGTACCTAAACACGCAGCATATGTGTTTCTACAGCATTTGAACTACCGTATATTAGTGTGTCATTGTTGAGATATTATGTTTTGATATGTAAAAGCATGATCCTACCGCAGGCCCTGCGGCTCCAGACCAGATGCTGCCTTTGCAGTCTGAGTCTTCATCAACAGAGGGCGCCCTTCATCTCCCTTTCTGCTCACTTTGCGCCTCTTCTTCTTCTTCTTCTTCTGTTGTTTAAATGGCGGTTGGCAAACCAACTTTAAGGTGTATTGTCCGTCACCTACTGGATTGGAGTATGGAGCACTACTTGATAGAATACACTTGATGGAAAAAAAAAAAAATTATAATAAATAAATTCTTTCTTACCAGTTCCGTGTCATTTAAAAATTTGAAAACTTTTTCGTGTATTGTTCCTTCTAATAATTCCTTAAGTGTATAATTTCTTACACCCCTATCCTTTAAAGACTGAATTAATTCAAGCCTTTCTCTACTGTATGCTACACAATCTAGTAATATGTTTTACTGTTTCTGGATATCCACATTTATCGCAATTAGCCTACCACTTTCATGTTTTCCTATTTTATGTAAACTTTGATTCAGTGCTGTATGTCCAATACGCAATCTTGTCATAATTACATCCTTTTTTCCTTGTTCTTTCTACCCCCACATTGCTTTGTATACTATACAGATGTCTTCCTCTTAATTCATTGTCCCATATCCTCTGCCTCTGGATCTTTCAACGCCTCCTCTGCCAGTTTATCAGCTTCCTCATTCCCCTTTACTCCGACATTAAATAACTTCTGCAATACTTCATTTAAAATACCTTGTCTTGTTACAGAGTCTGTTTTTGGTCTGTTTTTGGCATTGGGTATATAACCATGGGGGTATAGATGATATTACAACAGAAGGAGCTACATCTATCTCTGTTCCTGTGCCTCCTCATTTGCTACCATGTATCTGATGCGCAAGACTTCCATAATCTATTGCCTTTTGTCTTATTAATGAGCTATATATTCTTCTTGGAGACTGTCTACTCGCTCCCCACTCAACCCCAGCCAAGCACCTCATTACATTTATTCCTTTTTTACATTTATCGATTCATTTTTGAATGTGAATACCAAATGTTAATTTAGAGTCCATACACATACCTAAAAATCTTAATATTTTAACTTGCTCCAATTCCTGACCATACATTTTTATGCTTACTCTGTTTTTTCTCCTTTTTGTGAAACAAATTACCTGCGTTTTTGCAAACCCCACTCATCTTCTACCTTATTAACTGCCCCCTGCATACTTTTTACTACAATTTTTTCATTTCTTCCCCTTTTCCATAGTGCGCCATCATCTGCGTACAGTGACCTCCCTATTCCTGTGTCAATTTGTGTGTAAATATCATTAATCATAATGTTAAAAAGTATTGGACTACTTACACTACCTTGGGGAGTTCCATTTTCTATTGAATATATTTGTGAATATGTTGTCCCAATTCTAACTTGTATTGTCCTATTCAATAAGAAATCCTTAATCCAATCATACATCTTTCCATTAATTCCCATTTTATCAAGTTTCATTAACAAACCCTCTTTCCACAAAGTATCATACTTTCTCTATATCAAAGAACACCCCAACTACTACCTCTTTATTTACTTGAGCCTTCCTTATTTCTGGCTCCAGGCTTATAACAGAATCCATAGTACTGCGTCCCTTCCTCAAACCACTCTGGGATTGTGAAAATAACCCCTTTTTCTCAATAAAATATACTAACCTTGACATTACCATTCTCTCCATAAGCTTGATGTCAATGCTATTGGCCTATAACTACTTAGAGCTTTGTCTTTCCCTGGCTTAGCAATTGGCACTATGACCCCATGTTTCCACTCCAACCTCATCTTTGTATTCTCTCAACCTTTTCTTTTTGAATCTCTACTCCTATTTTACATAATATTGGAAAATGATCACTTCCTATATTATTTTGAGTCATTACTTTCCAAGTACTTTTCCTAGCTAAATTATCTGATACCAAAGTTAAATCTAAAGCTGACATCTTTCCACTTCCTATATCTATTCTTGTGCCCGATCCATCGTTTATACATACTAATCCTCTTAACTCTAACATTTCTTCCACTACCAATCAATTTTGATCTGTCATTTCACTCCCCCATAATGTGCTACGAGAATTAAAATCTCCACACCATACCATCTTTTGATCTCCTTTCTCATCTATTTTTACCAAATCTCCTATATTTAGTTTCTTCTTTTTATACTTTCTGAGCCTTCCCATATTTCAACTACCAATACCTCTTGTTCCTGATTAATCTCTACAATCCTGTACCCTATATCTTGTTTTATGAACGTTACTATCCCCCCTCCAGTTCCACCTGTTCTATCTCTACGTATTACAATATATCCTTGTAATGTAAAATTAAGACATGGTTTCAACCAAGACTCCTGAACACATATTATATCTGGACATCTTGTTTTGATATACTGTCCGTTTGCAATCAAACTTCTTGCGTTCCGTTGCAATATTAGTAATACCATTACGAACCACCACATGTTGCCTGAGTATTTCCTCCCTGTACTTTTAGTTTTTCGTTTACCATCTCCACACTGATTCCCTCTATTTCCAGATACTTTTCTGCTGCTCTCACTATGATTTTAATTCTCTCTGTCCGACTTTCTGTTTGTGCTGAGCAATTTACCACTTCAGGTATAAATGCTACAAAAGACACTTTATCAATCTCCAGTGGATCATTCTCAGTTTCTTCAATTCCTTTATTCATTGTCCGATATCCAACTTTCTCAATTTCTGTTGTTTTTGTTTCCTGTTCAACTTTCTTCAGGGCCTCCGCATATGTTAACCCATCTTCCACTCTGACATTTTGTACTTTCACTAAATGTTCCTCGCTTGGCATCCTCAATACCCTGCGCTGTGATCTCCCCCACAGTTACAACATTTGGGATTTACTCCTTGTTCCCCTTTGCGCCTCCACAGATCTTCTTCTTCTTCTTCTTCTTCTTCGGGTCTTAACGTCAGCTTGCATCCTTGGCGTTGCATTACTGCCATCTTCCGGTTCTTATTTCCCATATACTTTATAATATCCTTGTCACTAGTCCCGTTTTAGTCAGAAAACAAATTAAATATTTAATTTCATGTTCACTCCTACTGCAGTCCATTATACTCTTTACTCCATGTCCTATTAGTCTTCTATTTTTTCCATGTCTTTTATTGTCTATCCTTTGTAATTCATATTTTGAACAATTAATAAGCACATGTTCTACAATCTCGGGTATTTGGCACTGATCACAAAACCAAAACCCAGTTGGATGTTTCCCCATATGAAGAGGGCTATTTAATTTATTAAGCACTATTCTTAATCTGGTTACAATAGTTTCTTCTCTCCTGTTTCCTCTCTTATTTTCCACAGTCCCAACTCGTCTTCCTTTTGATTCTTGGTCCCACCTTTGCTGCCATTTTTTAGTAATTTCTCCACACATACTCTTTCCTTCTGATCTTGAAAGGCTAGTGACTGCTTCTACTCTCTTTTTGCAGTGATTTCTTAGACATTTTGTCTACCTTTTCATTTCCTATACCCATATGTGCTGGGACCCACATTAGGGTGACCACCATCAAACAACCCAAATGTGGGACGACGATTATAAGTTTGTGTGGGACAATGGGACATGTTACCAACATTAAAATATAACCTGAAATGGTTATATAATGTCTATCTAACTTAATAAAAACATTTGTATTCTGCCTTTCAGCTGATAAAAAATACTTTGTTCTTTAGTCCCTTCTAGAAAAGACCATTACATAACAAAATAACATAACATGTCTTTATTTTACATGCCATTTAGATTCATCATCACTGAGCACAAAGGCAGCAGGTATTATGCAAATAACTATTTTTTAAAACAGTCAAGTCCAACTAAAATCCAACAAAATAAATAATGAACATATAAAATATAAAACAACATGAAATAAGTTAATTGACAGTCTTATATTAAGAATATATTAAACCAAAATATTTGTTTAAAACCTTAAATAAATAAATAAATAAATAAATAATACGATTTTAATAAAGAAGATGCTTTTAAATAAAATTTTAATTTACCGAATTATCCATTTGTTTTCTGACAGGGAACACATGGAACGAATCACCGCTCCACATTTTGATTGACATCCGTCACAACCTACCAGTGACCGTGTTTACTCCTTTCCTTACAACCATTGGATATGATTTCAAAAACCGCTGATGCATTTGTATTTCTCACGACGCGCTGTTAAATATAGGTGAAAAACTATGCCGTAAAAGAGTAAATAAAATGTGTTCTTAAAAAGGCAAAAGAACGAACGAACGCACGTTTTCTTGATATGATAATTAAAACCAACAGACTGATAAAAATGCGGGACATTTTCTCATATGGGACGTGCGGGACAAGGGGTGAAAATGCTGTGCGGTACAACGCAAAGCGGGACGGGTGGTCAGGTCACCCTAACCCACATACTCCACAGATATGGTAATTCTATGGGGTTAAATCTGATACATTGAGGCAATAATTTACAAAACAATTTCCTTCTTGTTCTTTTTTTATCAATTAAATTTAGACTTTGAATACAAACACACACACACACACACACACACACACACACACACACACACACACACACACACACACACACACAAATAACAATTGATTTGCGATTCAAGCGAGTAATTCAGATGAGTAACCGCTCCGCCTGATTCATGATTCATCATAACTTTTGATTCACCTGCTTGTGAACTGCTTATGACTCATTCGTTCGAGATTTGGATGTCAGGTGCGCGGTATGCATTAGATAGATTTGTCCGAGAATTGGTCATGCTGTGTATATTTTGGTTTCGCACCACACAAGTTAACACTGAATTGTTGCCAGAAGTATCTAGACAACGGGCTAGTTGTAACCATAGACTGGTTGTAACACACTTGTTTTAAATATTTCCACACATGCCAGTATGACGAAACTTAGTGTATTTAGTTGCCATATAAACACTAGAAAAAATTGCGCCAAAATTCAGACATCTTTGTAAGATATCACTGAACATTCATTTAACCATAGCAAAAGTAGGTAGCTACATTTCTTACTAATGTTATTTTTTGTGTTTAGATCAAATTAGACAAATCTGATATTATTTGAATCTCCAATAGGCTATGTTATTTAACAATTTATAGTTCTTTAATGCTTCGCTAACGAGCAGAAGACACTAGGGTTTAAATCACAGTTTTGCTGCTGGGGCATGTTGTAACACTTCGTTACAATGTCCAACGTATTAGAACTATGCTATTGCTATTCTATTCTATACTTTTATGAATTCTATTGAGAAAACATGAGAAAAGGTAAATAAAAACTGAGAGTCAATGTTCAGAAATGAATAAGTAGCCTATTACTGTTTTGAACTATGCTGTAGGCTATAGCCTCCCAGCTAACACAAATACGTGACTGTTACGTAACTGCAACGTAATCTGGTGACCAAACTTTCGTCGTGGCAACGTAACTCGTTACGTCGTGGCAACCGGAAAAGTGAAATTCCTGGATTCGTTGCCACGACGTAACTTTGTAACGTCGCCAGTAAGTAACTGCGACGTCGTGGCAACGTCATGGATCAACAGTGGTGTATTGGTAACCAGTTGGTCATTTTTAGTTTTTAATTAATATAATATGGGCGGACATGCAGTGGTCTAATTTAACTTGTCCTCATTTGCCCAGAACTATTTTAGAGACTTTTTCAATTACATATGAAAGATACAGAATTTGGTTAATTCAGTTCATTTACTACAGAACAAAGCACAAACAGCAAAAACAGTATGAAAACAGGTTTATATACATTTAAATGAACAAGGTTTGGATGAAATTAGAAAATTAAACTGACCGACCATTGGACAAGAAAAGCTGATTGGGTCAACAGGGTCCAGGTTGTTAATTATTAAATATCACTTGATTATACAGTAGAAGTTAAAGGTTTAGAAACTTTACTATTATTAATGTTTTTGAAAGAAGTCTCTTCTGCTCATCAATGCTGTATTTATTTGATCAAAAACACAGAAAACAGTAATATTGTGAAATATAATTACAATTTAAAATAATGGTTTTCTATTTTAATATAGCCTACTTTAAAATATAATTTAATCCTGTGATGCAATTAATTATTCATCATTCAACATCATTAGTCCAGTCTTCAGTGTTACATGATATTATATTATAAACAGGAATAAATTACACTTTACTATTATATTCTGCTGTTTTACATTATAATAATATTTCACAATATTACTGGGGTTTTTTGTGTAAAATAAATGCTAGCTTGATGAGCAGAAGATACTTCTAATGTTTCCAAACTTTTGACCGGTACTGTAAATTGATTTTATACAAAATAAATAGTAGTTAATAAGATTGATGTGGTTTGGCATTGATAAAATGTGCTTGAAAAAACATGATCAGAATATCGACTCAAATTATGCATACACATATCTAGTATTATTGAAGCAAAACAGAACAGTGCAATTTGTAGATGTTAAGTCTTCAAAGAAAATATTTTAGGAGTTGGAAACTTGTAATTTTTTTTCTTTCTCTCTCACAAACACAACACATCAGTTCACACCTTTTTAAATTCTTCATTGCAGGTGCACAAATCCTATTCTACAAATTGCCAAACTTTGAAACAATTTGTATTGTAAAATTTGATAAAATAGTATTGATTTGTAAAATAGTATTTGTGCACCTGTATCTTCTGTGTTTTGTAAGAGAGAAAAAAGTTTAAGGGCTCTATCTTGCACCCAGCGCAATTGACTTTGTACACTGACGCATGTATCATTCCTATTTTGCACCCGCGCAAAGCGGGCTTTTCCCTCCACAGACGCACGTCGGTAAACTAGGAAATGAACTTGCGCTCCCTGGGCGGGTCGGCGCAAAAACGAGGCGTGTTTCGGCACAAACATTCCCTAGTGCTATTTTGCAGTTCCAGAAAACAATTGCGCCACTGACCAAAAAAAACCTGGTCTAAAGTCAGTGGAGCGTTGCGCGATGTTCATAATGCTATTTTAAGTGCGCATGCTTGGCCATAATGTAGCGGGTGCACAACGCGCATACACTTTGATTCTCTCATCAACACAGATGCAGCAGTTTTTATTTTTGCAAATCATACATTATAACAAGGACAAATATTACAACACGAGGGAAATCATTGTTGGTGTCCATGAAGATGTGAAAAAAATAGGCATAAATCTAGCTTACACATTTACCAATGTATACGGGTAATTTTTCAGGCAAATTGTAGTAATGACGGATCAGAGCTGTTTGCCCAATAGTGGCAAGACACATATGTATATAAGGACATCTGACAAATTATTTTGTCCATCAAGAACTAGGAAAAAAAATCTGAAGACTGTGAAATCACCTTTACCATAATGTAAGTACATTAAAAACCTTACTCTTTAACTTACCAGTTAAGTTGAGCTTTCTCATATTTTTTTCAATTGATTTGGGTGGGTTTGTCCCATTCCCAATGTCACTTCTCTTTCTTTTACGGCCCTGACGAGAACAACGATCTCCTCGGCTGTGAACCGCTCCTGGCGCGCGCCTGGTAAATGCGCCATAATAATAACAATCCGCCATGCAACATGCGCACCTTTTCTTAAAGGGTATGTTGGATGACGCTCTGATTGGTTTAGTGCACGTTACGCCCAAACCACACCTATGAATAATGAAGCTACTTCAGACCAACCTCTTTTAGATTTGCGCCAGGCGCAAGAGGCATTTATCCTGCCGGGAAAATAGCAACAGCGCCGGGATCCGCCCACAAAGTTACTTGCACTTTGCGCTTTGACACTTGCGTTTCAGATCGTGCGCTGGGTGCAAGATAGGGCCCTAAACCTTCTATCAAAAAAAAAAAACTTTCTCTCTGTGACTTTACATTTACTGATGTGTGACTTTACACCTACAGATTCCACTGTCACATGTGCTCAGTTTTGCTATAATAATACCCTAACAGAACATGGTAGTAATCAGCAATCCTTGCAAAAGCAGAGGTCATGTGGTGTACAGGTACATCTGTCCTTGCCAACATCTGATGCCTTCCGCTTGGGATCCCAGAAAACCTGCAATAATAAAAAAAAACTTAGTACAGTTCAAAATCTATCATACATGCATCTCATCTGGTATCACAAATGATCATTTCAGGTACAATTTAAGATAAGCTCAATATTAGGGCTGCACGATATTGAAAACCTTAAATACATATTTTGTTTTTCTCCTATTATATATATATATATATATATATATATATATATATATATATATATATATATATATATATATTGAGATATAAAAATATTTTCATCATTATTTATTTGAAAAGATAAATAATGAGGTCCATTTGAAAATAATTAATCATTATAAAACTAAACTTTGCAATTAATCCGCGAATCACATGCGTTCCGAACCGGGGGACAACTGGCCCATACGGATCACAGATAAACTACGATCCCTATACATGACAACGCACATCCTGCGACGGACTATCGTGATTGTGCACAACGCGATATTGATGCTTAACGATATATATCGTGCAGTCCTACTCAATATACAATATTTGGGGCATGATATTGCCCAAAATAAATTATTTCAACTCGCCCCTCTGAATATTCCTTTAATATGGCATTTTGTGAGAAGTCCAGTGAACTTGTCACGTTTTCTTGTCGTTTTCATAACATTAACAGTTAATGCCAAATACAAAATGTCCATGGATTCACAAACCTCATTTGGATAAATACAATGGTAGACAACTTGAATCAATCACATAGGAAAGCCTTTCAGTGATGTGCTGTAAAGTAAAGTAAAGGGAAAGACACAGATAACAGTAAAACTATTTCACAATTGAGTCATTCTATAATAAAGACATTTATTTATAATTTTTTTAAAGATCTTGTAAATAAATTTGCTTAATATTAACATTATTATTATTAGTAGTAAACAAATGCTAGAAAATGTTCATCATGAGCTATATAAATGAACATAATGAGAATAGAGAGTAGGGGTGGAACGGTACACATTAGTCACGGTTCAGTTCATACCTCGGTTCAGACATCACGGTTCGGTACAATGGAGGGAAAAGCAAAACAAAAATGCAGAAGGCACATTTTTTTATTGTGCATGTCTCAGGCTGTACCACCTAGTGTATTACTACATTTGAGTAATTCATGTAATTTACGTATTACTATTGGAGCATTTTCTCTCTCTCTGTCTCTCTGTGTGGGTGTGGTAGCGCTGTAATAATTTTTTTTATGAATTAACCAGAGAAAGAGAGCGAGCCAGAGAGAGCACGCTCGCGCAAGTGAGTAACCTAATATTAAAGCTTGTTGGTTTAATTAATTCTAACTGACTGGGAAACCAAAGTTTTCCCAAACTTGCGATCGCCACCACTCGCCATACATACTTTTCACTCAAGTCAAAGGAGTACCAGCTCCTGTTGTAAAGTTATAGTACACAGTACACACACATGAGAGGTACAGCCCCTCCTACTCTTACAAAATTACAAATAACCAGCCTGAAAAACACATGTATGAAGAACCGATAATGTCCAAGCTTATCGATAATGCAGTCTTCCCGTTAAATACTGGGTTTCGATACCCATTCCTGCATATGGGTGAGTTCATATGGAAGAAAGTCTGTTGTGTTCTGTCTCTCGATTTGTGATAATGGCAGCTATTGTGAAACTCACCTACTTCATGTACTGAGTGTGGATGGCATCAAGATCCTGTCCTGAAGAATCACAGGGCCAAACGCTAGGGATTACATCTCACCTGGTGAAAAGAGCATAGCCATAACTTTAAAAACTCTGCACTGGGGATATAAATTCAAACATTTTAAAGGCTAAGGGTATGAGCCATGAGTAAGCTGGCCAGATATCTGTGAAAAATAACTTGCGTGCCTAAAGTTGTCGACCTCCTGACCCACATTCAGCATTTATAAGTAAAAAGAATTTCAGTATTTATCAGTAAAAAAATACATACAAATAAATAAATAAAATAAATACCTTTGAGTTGGACAGTATGGTGTCGGTCTCATTGGCCAACATAATTCAAAACAGACCTAGAGAAATAAAACATAACAATGACAATGATATCCTGTTATCATAATAGTTAAATGAATTATTATAACTACGACCATTATATTTGTGCTTATTATTTAGCTGATTATTTAGCCTACAGGCTTCTCAAGGACAATATCACTGAAAGAACCTGGGGTTAATGATTTTAAAATATGAGACTTCTTTCAAAAGCATAAATCTTACAGACCCCAAACTTCTGCACTGTATGTTTGAGGTTTTGCTCATGGATAGCAGTGGAGATTGTCTTGGACAGGGGGTGCAGAAGGCCATCAGCATGATGATCTAGGAACATAACATGCAATTTGTCACAGAGCCAACAATATTAAATAGTATTTACAATAGAACACAGGGTTTACAAGGAACCAAGCTAGAGCGGAGGTGAAATGCAGAAAAGAGAAATAATATATATATATATATATATATATATATATATATATATATATATATATATATATATATATATAATAAGATAATAGATATTTTTATCAATATTTGTAAGTGACGTCACTGATTAACAGTACAGTGCATTATTTTAGGTCAAATAAATTAGCTTACTTCCAATTACCCATTGACAAATTACCAGCAAAACAAAACTATCAAAAACTTTTATCAACACAAAAATATTGTTAAAACCCCAAACTTATGTAAAACAAGAGCTCAATTGTAACATAAACTTAACTTAGCTCTTCTGAAAACGGTTGAGATGCTAGCAGCTAACGGACTTTTTCGAAGACACAAAACCATTTCTATAAAGTAAATATTCAACAGAAGTGTATCAATTACACATAAGAAAGATGTCAGGAACGTTTGTATGTCTTATTTGTGTGATTTTGGTAACTAAACTTACCTGAAAGCGGTGAAAACAACAGTGAGAGACGCTAGTTTTGCTGTTTGTCAGTTGATGAGGTTTCGTTTCCATGGTTTCCATCTGCTCGCGCGCGCTCCTGTCTTTGAATCAGATAGCTTTGAATGCGACTCAATGTTTACGCGCACGCACGCCCATTGAAACAGAACACGTCAAAAGGCACGCAGCATTTAAATAAACATCTAGAATTATAACATTCAACAATTTAAAATATCATTAATTTAAAATAATGAATATAAAACTCATTGTGTAGTTCTATGACCCATTCACTTGACAGTTATGCTTTTTTTTATATACCATTTTGCTATTTTTATTGTAAAGCAATTTCAAGACATCTGTATTTTATATATATATATATATATATATATATATATATATATATATATATATATATATATATATATATATATATATATATATATATATATATATATATATTATATATATATATATTACATTAATAAAGAATCTGAAAGCACTATCTTTATAAATTAAAGATGGTAATGAAATTACGGACCCATGACGTTGCAGTTTCGTTGCCAGTAAGTCATAAAATTACCAAGTTATTACGATTAGAGTACGTATATGCGACGTTGCTGGTTACTTTATAACCTTAAGAGGACGTACTGACGACGTTGTGGTTTGGTCATATGATGGTAATGAAATTACGGGCATGCGACGTTTTAGTTACGTTGCCAGTAAGTCATAAAATTACCAAGTAATTACGATTAGAGTACGTATCTGCGACGTTGCTGGTTACTTTATAACCTTAGGAGGACGTACTGACGACGTTGTGGTTTGGTCATATGATGGTAATGAAATTACGAGCATGCGACGTTTGTAGTTACGTTGTCAATTGGTAAAGTCATGACGTGACCAAAAAGTACGAATACATTACGTAACTGTTACGTCGTGTGTTAGCTGGGCTAACTGTGTTTTCCGGTGTTTGTTGTAAAACTCATTAATTAGCTTATTTTTTAATATTAAAAAATGTCATTATTTTAAATGAAAAAGTTAATAATTGTATTTTATTGAGAAAATATTTTGGTTTGACTTGTATATTTCTTTGATTAGATCAGATTTTAAGCTGTCATGGTCATGTTACAATGTGCCCCGCTCTCCTCAGGCTATATAAATAAAAGTACATGGGCTAAAATTTGCATTTTTTTCTTCATTCTTGCCCTTAGTTATCCTAGTCACTGTATATTGATACCATCGCTGCCATTTTTAGTAATTTCTCCACACTCTTTCCTTCTGATCTTGAAAGGCTGGTGACATGCTTCTATACTCTCTTTTTGCAGTGATTTTTTTTAGATATGTTGTCTACCTTTTCATTTCCTATAATACATGGGTAGGCATATTAGGAAATGAAAAGGTAGACAAAATATGCTTGGACCCACATACTCCACAGATATGGTATTTCTATGGGGTTAAATCTGATACATCGAGTATGTTCCTGGCAATAATTTACAAAATAATTTACAAAATTTACTTTTTGATTCGCTTGTGAGTCATTCGTTCGAGATTTGGATGTCAAGTGCGCGGTATGCATGCTTTTGATCATAGACTGTAAAAAAAAATATTAATTTACTTTTTTTAAAAAGTATCGGCCCATTAGATACATTTGTCCGAGAATTGGTCACACTGTAAAAAATAATTCTGTGGCTTAGTAAATATTACAGAAATATTTAACTTTATTAACTTAATAAAATCTCTGAATATCGTTAACTTGATTGTTTGAGTTAAACATACCAAAATAATTTAGTAAAAATTCAACAATTAATTTTATCTAGAATTTACAGATATATTTAAGTTTTTTCAATAAAATTATTTAGTATTTGACTAACCAATTATTTCTTTATAATACACTTAATATATTTGTAAAATTTCTATAAAAAAATATGAGAATGTTTAATTAAACTGATCTGTTTCAAGAAACAAAAAAATATTACTTAATTCAAATCAATATTATTAATATATTTCACACTCTTAAGAAATTTAGTAAGTTTACTCAATTAAAACAATGCACCCCTCCCCCACCCTCTGGCGTGACGACAACTCGACGGTTGGTTGAGTGAGCGCGGGCTGTTTGAACTCTCCTGTCTCCAGTACAACATCTCTCTTCTCAGCGTCGCAGATTTGGTGCATTTCCTCTGTGAAATTCAGGTTTGTGTATATATTATCATTACTGTGCTTTAAATCATTTTATTTAATGCAAAACAACATACAGAGGCGTAATTCGACACCTAAACAGAGTCGCGTCTGTCTTTACAGTAACGTTATGGTCTTTTCGCGTGATTGAAACGCCTTGCATAAACACACACGACTTTATTCCTTTTTCTAATGATAATGAATATAATTCATTTGGATGATAAAATGTCCTCAGAACTGTCACTGTTTGTTTATTGGCAGGTTATGGAGTGAGTCGCTCGCAGTATCTTTCGGCTATGAGTGGGACGGTATTCAGGACAGCGGTCTAAAGTTCGAAGTTCACCCGCAGAGCGCGAGTCCGTCTCCGGGACGAAAACCAGCGCTGATCCGGTGGACATTGGATAACAGACTGGTTGATTACACTTGAATTAGGCTACCTGAATGTTTAAATGTTTCATTTTTACTTCAAAAATGTTTGTTAATTGAGTTTAAATATAGGCAATATTGTATACATGTTAAAAACAGTGTAAAATGTGCTGTATTGCTGTACTCAATGACAATAAAGGCCAATGCCATTTAACGTATACTGGTTGTTGTATGAAATAGGCTAACGTACTATTTTACAAAGGTTTAGAGGAAATAAAAGAGGTTAATATTACTTATAAATAAAAACAGTTAATATTACTCATAAATATTGTTTTTTAAATGTTAAATTATACTTAATTTTATTTCTTAATGTACCAGATGCAGTTACTTCGATTTACTTAATTTTTTTACTTGCATTTACTCAATTCGCACAGTATATTTCATTGATTTCACAGCTTTAAAATTTACTCAATTTTTTTGAGTGTAAAAATGTTTCACCAAAAAAATTGAGTAAATAATTGTTAAACTTTTTACAGTGCACGCTGTGTAGGCTATATTTTGGTTTCGCACTCTAGTTCTGAAAAATAATTTTCCACCACACCAGTGGACACTGAAATATCGCCAGAATCTATAAAATATAGGCTATATATAAATAAAAGTAGGCCTATGGGCTATAATTTATAAATATAGCTAATTATAATTTTCTTCATTCTTGCCCTTATTTATATAGTCGTTGTATATTGATATTGTAATTCCATGCAAAACTTACTGTTTCTGTCACATCTTTCATATCACAATATGGCAGAAAAATATAGGGCCTCGGTAGAATATTAGGCTAATCATTATAAGAAAAAGATAAGAATATTAATAATTAATTTATTCGTCTGTGCGTCTATCTGTCATGTAACAATATAAGCCCAAACTTGTCTCTTGTGAAGTAAATAAACTTTTGCTTCTAATCTGTGTGTTTCTGGATTTCGTGTTATTCGCTTGTAAATGCAACAAACTACAAAACCCATAATGCCACATTCAAACCGGAAGTAAACTGTCAACTGACAAAAATCACTCGAACGGGTGTTGGGTTGTTTTGCTAAAGCACTGGCATTGGTTTCAGCCTCGGTCAACCAAAAAATTATTCTCGCATTTTAGATTGCTATAATTTTCAATGAACTCGTATCACATCACATAGGTTATACATCGTAGGAAGTCAGACTGAGATATCTTGTAATTTCAGTGTAGTTTCCCTAGCGATTCCCAGCATGACTTCTCGTCGGCCTGACAGCTTTGAGGGTTTGGGTTACAGGGGCAGAGAGGATCCGTCATTCAGTGGGGGTATTCGGCCAGGTCATTCAATAATTCATCCAGCTCTGACCTCCAGCACTGGGTTAGCACACCTCCAGATATACCTGGAAGCAGAAACCTGCATTTTGACGATCGCACACCACAATTTGAGGCGGCACCTGCCCAACCAGGAGCAGCAGACGAAGCGCAGTCAGCGGCTCCACCGTCCGGTAACAATGATTGCATGCTATTACTGAAAGGGAGTCCACCTTTTTCCTAAAGAGCCTACGTTTTCGATTATGGGTGGCGCTTTCGGTTTGGGGAAGTTCCACAAGGTTGAGCTACAAATAAACCTTATCCGCCAGTTTTACTGAATGAACTGTAACATTTCCTCCATTTTCTATTTTCAGCAGTCATGACAATAACGTTACGTTTGGAATTTGTTTTGGAAGTTATTTTCAGTCGCTGCATTCTTTTCCTCAAACATTTCTCATTCCCCTTATGTCCCATTTAACTTATGGGACATAATGAATGAGGAAGTTTTTTCTAGAACGGGTATCTAGAACAAGTATCATGGAATCGACCTGGAATGCGATTACACATAGACTGATGTATAATCTAATCACATCAACCATCATAACATCAATATTTCACCCAATATGTATTTAATAACATCAATTAGAAAACTTTGCGTTTCAAACAATAACTTGATAATAACTCAAATGAAGGATCATTGAATTGATCAAGTAAATCATACATATGAACCAGTTCATTCAAATGAATTGGATTCCTGACCCTCCTTCAAGACTGTACAGATACAGAATTGTACAACATAAACAACAAATTTGCAGTAATGAGTCTAAATGAACTAGAGCTATTCTACGTTTATTTTAATAAACGAATATCGTTTTGCATATGACAAATTTTGAGTCAACATTAGGGTATATACAAAGTGTTGTTAAGCAGGTCATGAACTTTTCTGATGCAGCTGCCACTTAAAGATTTGTCACTCTTACAAACACTTCATGTTGTTTACTGCTAGGTGTAAGCAAACACATGCCTCATTCAGAGACCTTTAAAATAAAATGTACAAAGGTATATTGGTCAATTCAACACTTTTTTTCTTAAAATGACAACTAAAATCTGTCTTTCAGAGCAACTGAACAGATTTGCTGGTTTCGGGATTGGCCTTGCAAGGTAACGAAACCCAATAATCACTACTTAAAATAATGTTCTATTGAAACTACAGTGAGATTCAGATATGTGCAATATTGTTAGTAAACTCATAATCATTTTTGTATGGTTTGAATTAGCCTCTTCACAGAAAATGTCCTGGCCCATCCCTGCATTGTGTTTCGGCGTCAGTGTCAGGTATGCTGAATCCAGGGAACACAACTTTGAGCACACAAATCCTACAACCTCAATGTCTATCATGTAAAATGCTTATATCATAAATATGTGTTGCTGAAACGTACTCCTTTTGCATTGCATAGTCCTGAAAAAAATATTTAAAATTGTGAAACTTTGTTTCAGGTGAATTACCATGCCAGGTGTTACCACTTGTCCCCACTTACTGCCATCAGCGTGATGTACAATGTCACCAAAACTCAGGTAATATATATATCATATCTTTGTCGCTGTGGTGTTGCTCAGAAATTCCTTTTTTTTTTTTAAAAACAGGGCAATTGAGTATTCTTTGAGTTCCTCAAGGCTCTGTGTTTGGACCTATCCTTTATACAGGCACATAGTAGTTTATCCTACCATTGCTACGCTGATGACACGCAGCTTTACTTTTTTTTTTAACCAGACAATGTTGAAGCAAATGCAAATTCAACAACTTTCATTCCACAAGCGCCTTATAACTTTGGAAAAGGAAACCTCTGAAAGAATCCCATCAAAAATGCAATGTTTAATAGCATAATTTATTCTCTCGCTCTCTCTCTCTCTCTCTCTCTCTCTCTCACTCTCACTCTCACTCTCACACTCACACTCACACTCACACTCACACTCACACTCACACTCACACTCACACTCACACACACACACACACACACACACACACACACACACACACACACACACACACACACACACACACACACACACACACACACACACACACACACACACTCTCACACAAACAGGGTCCAAAGGCTTTATGGAAAGGAATGGGCAGCACTTTTGTGGTACAGGGGGTCACGCTGGGAACAGAGGGCATCATCAGCGAATGCACCCCGCTTCCAAGGTATAGAAATATACAGTGTGAGCCATCACTAATAAGTGTCCATGCTTATTCACTGCTTATTTCGTTCATCAGTCTGTGTTCTATAACAAAAAGTGTAATAAAGACCTCTATATTTAGATCTAGATATTTTGATAAACGAATTTGAATTTATTTGATCAGTTCTCATGTTGTTTCCATTTCCATTATTGAGGTAAATTACAGTTATGTCTAATATTGTGATGTACATTCACAGGGAGTTATCACACAAGTGGAACCCTAAACAAGTTGTGGGACACTTGGTACTCAAGGGGTAAGTTAAGCTAAGTGAATTTACGTGTATTTTTGGTATTGTTTGGAAAATGCTATAAGCTGCAAGTTGCTTATCTCTTGTTTCATTTGAGTCATAATTCTACCTCGCTCTTCCATATCTGTGATCTATTTGGATAAGCTTCTGACTAAGCTTAATATGCAGGTAGTTTTTTATATAAAACAAAGTCCCACAAAGAATACGGAAAGGGAATTCCATAGGCTTGACATTTAAATCTTCTCCTTATCTCTTTTTGTGCAGTTCCTTTGATGTTGTGAAATCATTGTGTGTTTTTTTTTCTTTTCAGTTTGACATATGTGGTTGCAATGCCGTTTTACTCAGCAAGTCTCATAGAGACTGTACAGGTAAGATATTTTAATACAATATTTTTGTATTGAAAAGAAACCCTGAATTACGGACTCCTTTCCATACTCTTGCATAAAGCAATAAAATAAAATAAAAAATAGTATATTCTGTGAATGTTGTGCTTAAAACGAGTGAAAATAACTTGCCAGTAGAACAAGACAAGATATATTTTGTCCTGTGCTGGTTTGCTTCTTATGTGTGTCTTGTATGAAAGATGTTTAGATAATTGTATTGGAAAACAAGACTTTGATTGAGAAAATAATGATTGCTCTATGAAAATAGTTTATTAATCATTTAAACAATACATTAAAAAATTAAATATTACAAATATGTTTTCCAACTGTTTGGGGATTTACGGTTAAAGACCCAAGGACCAGATGATTAATTAAGGCCCAGAGTCAGAAGTGCAGTCAATTTAAGACAAGAGTCAAAATTAAAATAAATTAAAGAAAGGTTTTACTGAAGATAGTTTGCAGTTTCATCAGGCAGAAGTCAGCTTCAAGACTCATTCATAGTTCATAGGCCGCCCCGCTTACAGTTACAAAGATCACAGCAATTATACCCTTCAACGTCTAAGCTACGTCCTTGCTTCTGGTTGAATGATTCTGATTGGCTAAGAAACATATAAACGTAGTAATTTTCCACACATGGACTGATAGGCTGTAGCACATCTCCATAGTCTGTACGGCTGCCACCAGGACCCTGAGTTAGGGACGAGTGGTCCTCCAAGTCACAAGACTGTGTGCCTACAGGCGCTAGGGCTGGGCGATATGGCCTAAAAAAAAAGTGAATTTTTTTCTCTACCTACTTAAAATCAATCTGCAGATGACAAAGAAATTGTTCAAAACAAGTTTTAACTTTTTGTTTTAATATTCCCTTCTTTGATCTGATGTCTATTTCCCCCTTGGGGTTAAAGTTCAATCAGAAACAACAAGCCAAAAAGATGAGAGGGCAGGCCCTGTCTTTGTAAACAGTGAAAATGTAACATAACATAAAATGGGGGGATGTGTAAAAAAAAAAAAAAAAAAACTTGCATCACAATAAGTGTATTGTACAATGACTTGTATGCTACTGTTTTTATTATTGCTTAACACAAATTTCACAATTTCAATTCAATTCTTGGAATTTGATTCTGATCTTGATTCAATATCAATTACTTTGGATAAATATTAGGTACAGTAGATACGTTAATGTGTTATCTTAATTGTTCTCAAAAAAAAAAAAAAAACCTAATGCTGTAAACATACAGAGAACCCTGTCAGCTGGTATTATTATTAAAGGTTAAAACTAACTCAAATTAAATACATTTTTTATAATAACAATGTTATAATATTTTAATGATATAGGGTAAAATATAATAAATGTGTAATATACTGGTAGTTATCATATTTAGCAAAATACTCCTCTCTATAGCAATTATTTTAAGTCCAACTAACATGTGTGCTATGGGTCATTAAAAGGCATTCCTGAGGTGAATGTAATGTTACGTGACATATGTTGTTCTCCAGCTGTTTTATGGACATCTTTCCGCGGTTGAAAAACACTGAACGGTCGATTTTTGTACATTTCGGTAAGTTATACTGTATCTTTCAAATTACCTATTGATCATTCGTGTTTATTTACTATTAACTAGTAGTAAAGAGTAACGGATGATCGGTTCACGTGCCGCTGTCACGTCACATTTACAAGCGCCAAAACGGTGTTTACGGTTTGAATTTCGTAATAAACTTGACAGAATCTGAGAGCTGAGAATCTGTTTCATATCAATAGTAAACCTCTCTGTCTTGTCTGACACGCAGTGTCCTCTTTGCTTCGCAAATTTTCTCTGCGTGAGAAAATGGATGTGGCGTGAGAGCGTGTAAAGTGACAATTGCGTGTCTCTCACAGTGAATTCGTGAGAGATGGCATCCCTGCAGATTCAGTTTGTAACCGTTTTCGGCGGGTGTGCTTGTGCTGCCGCGGTCTTGTTCATTTGCCATGTTGTTTGTGTATCTCTACATGGCAACTCCGGTCGGAACTAAAGGAGTCCAGAGGGGAGCGTCGGCGGTTGTTAAAGAGAAAACTGATTTTCATTCAAACAAATCGACGTAAACTACACATTCGAGTTAATCGATAAAATCGATTTATCGCCCAGCCCTAATAGGCACCAACATGTCGAAGAAAACAAGTCAGTCATCAATCTACAATAATGCCACTTGTTCCTTAACCCGTAAACAAAAATACTAACACGCACACAGACACACAGCTTCTTCGAGGTTCGATTTGGCCATGATATGCAGGCTCTAACTATAAACAGGAGAGTCTTCTAGATACTATGTTCTTTCTCGCAAGGAGAGGACACTTTAATCTAACGCAGAACACAGAAATGGTCCCTTAAACTCTAGACTTCAATGACCCCTGTGACCATAGTTGTCAGGGTATCCCAGCAAAACTGATGCATGTATTGGCACATGTTGAAGACCTTTCTCAAACACAAAATGAGTCAATATTTAATTTCTGTAAGCCAGGCTAAATGAGCAAACACTGTTGCTGCATTTCTGGCATGGGCCAGACCCTTCAGTCACCTTTCAGATATTTAATACAGACAGTAAAGAATACATGAAAAGAACATTTCAGTAATCACACTGGTAACTTCTATAACTAAGTAAAATCTCACAAAGAAGTCATTCAACTCATTTGATATTTAGAAGGAAAAATATTGATTAATACCTTGATTATAATCACTAATTCGATATATATTGAAGCAGCAGTGGATTCCAGGATCCACCCCTTCACAACAACAAATAAAGTGCTTTCACATTTGAAAAACATCTTATCCAGGCGCTAGATCAGTCTAGATGCTTTAGGAAACACAGTTTGATTTGATCTTGTGGTAAATGAGCAAAGCAGTTTTGGGTAACTACCTCTCCAATGCGTCAGTTTTACATCTGATAATTATTGGAAGATTTTCAATGCAATAACCGCATTTGTTTTGTTTTCATTTTGACTTTAGCTTTTTGGAATTTGCTGTTGGAATTGTGCCATCGAGAACATTTTGAGGTTGTAAAGTCAAAGTCAAGTTAATTTTGGTAGTCGTCTATAAGAGTAATACTGATTACTAATTAATTCACTACCATTAATTAGTTAAAGTTGTCCACTTGCATCAATTGATAAATCATTTGTGTTGTCTCTCAGAAATGTTCATGGAAGTCGCTGTTTAGCACTTTTCATATATTAAAAAGCTTTTGTAAAATCTACACTACCATTCAAAAGTTTGGGGCCGGTAAGATAAAAAAAAAAATTCTTTTTGAAAGAAGTCTCTTGTGCTCACCAAGTCTGAAATGCAGAAATATTATTACAATTTAAAATAACCCTTTTCTATTTGAACATAATTTAAGATGTAATTTATTCCTGTGATGGCAAAGCTTCATTTTCAGCATCATTACTCCAGTCTTCTGTCACATGATCCTTCAGAAATCATTCTAATATGATGATTTGCTGCTCAATAAACATTTCTTATTGTTAACAATGAAAAAAAAAACAGTTTTGCTGCCAACTATTTTGTGGATACAGTGATACAGTGATGAGCATTTAGGTTAAATAGAAATCTTTTGTCATCCCCTGTCATTTTTGATCAAACTAATGCATCCTTGCTGAATAAAAGTATGCTTCTTTTTTTTTAACCTGAACCCAAAGTGTTAAACAATAGTGTAAATAGTTACATATTTAACACTTTGCAAAAAACAAAACAAAAACAAAAAACTGTGGGGAACATGCTTTGATTATATGTAACTAGTTTTTAACTAAACTTAGGTTTGCTGTCATGGTGGTTTCTTTGATTGGGAAATATCAATTTTAAGTGAATATGTATATTTATTATTATATTATAAATATTATAATACACCTATTTTAGCAAATACATACATATATATTGACATATATCTGAAAAATACAGTGAATTTTAGTTGTGGTGGTTGTTATATTACCCATTCCGACTTCATTTAGTGTCTCTTTTTGGTGTTCCCTCATCAGAGTGAAATAATCCGAGACAACCCCGGCATCCTGGACTGTGTGAAAGAGGGTCTGGGACGTGTAATGGGTATGGGAGTGCCTCACAGCAAGCGTCTCCTTCCTCTCTGGAACCTGGTGTTCCCCACAGTCCTCCACGGCATCCTCCACTATCTTATCAGTTCCAGCGTGCAGCGGCTGGTTCTTTACCTGTTGCGGCGTCGGAATAACGGCTCACCGAAGCATTCGCCCCCTGACTCGGGAGCAGACACGGTCCAGTCTATGTTGGATGCATATTTCCTGAGCTCATGGCCAGCTTTGCTGCCAGCCTGTGTGCAGATGTTCTGTTATTTCCTTTGGAAACGGTGTTGCACAGGCTGCATATCCAGGGAACGCGCACCATCATCGACAACACCGATTTGGGTTTTGAAGTGTTGCCCATAAACACCCAATATGAAGGAATGAGGGACTGTATTAATGCGATTCGCCGTGAGGAGGGAACCGTGGGCTTCTACAAGGGATTCGGCTCCATCGTGGTGCAGTACTCGCTTCATGCTGCAGTGCTGCAGATCACCAAGATGATCTACTCGACGCTGCTGCGAAACGCTTGATTCTGAAAGGATTCATTCCTTATTAATTCACTAAGAGGTCCTTTTTTGGTTGAGTTGGACATTCCAAAAAATGTGTCCTAGTATGAATTGATAATTGCAGATATGCGAGGTTTTCTTTACCTCTTCCTGTGATTTTTGTCAGTCTACTTCTGTACATTTGTTTTATAAAGCACTGGTTGTTTCATTGATTGCACGGCACATTTATGCAAAATATGCTCTCGTATTCGCACTGGATTTGAATTATTCTCATGGTGACCCCAACCCTTCACCACCAGCGCCAAAACATGTATATTTATAAAACCCTGACCTTTGTAATTATATTTCCATACTGTTTTCTCAGTTTCGTTAATGGTCACTATGTTTCATAATGTGGTTGATTTTTGGCAACATTGGTTAAAGCCCAGTGCCAAATTATTTTGTCATTAAATTATTATTTGCACCTTAGTGAAACTCGTGCCAGTGTTTTAAACAGTGAAAATGTTTCTATTTGCCAGGTTTAACAAGATTAAAGAGATTCTTAAGGGATTCAATGTATTTAATAGAAGCCATGTACACAAGATTGCATGTGTAAAACTAATGTACCTCTGGTTCCTGGGTGAGTAAATTATCAAGTTCTAAATTATTGGGCACCATGCTTTAAAATAAATGTCTACAATCTGTTTCATGTGATTTTTTTTAAACTGCATTTCATGTTACACATGTTACAATAAACATGTAGCCTATACACTACTGTTAAAACGTTTAGGGATGGTAATTTTAATCCAAAGTAACTTTAAAGACATTTATGATATTACAAATTATTTCTATTATTGTTATCGCCTGTTTTATTTTCTGTATATACGAATGAAATCAAGTGTGATATTAATGGTATGTATATTTTGAAATATACTGATGACATGGCTTTGGTGGCTTGCATAACAGATGAGCAATTACTGGGGCCTGTACCATGATGGTAGGTGACAAACTCAGGGTTACAGGATTAGTTTGGAGTTGACAAAACCAAACCAATCCAACAAGGCTTTGTTGGTACTATGATGCTGATCATCAACTTTCTGTCAACTCAGGCTTTGATCCTGAGTTTAGGAGTTTAGGTGTGACATCAGTAGCAAACAGCCAATCACATGCTGAGAAAGAGTGAAACTAATTTAAAACTCATTGAAATTCATTCCTCGTGAGAGAAGCAGCTCACATGTAGTCATTGTATAGTTTATCTATTGATTCTACTGCATATTTATATTACCTTTATATATTTATTGATTTAAACTGTGCATAATAAAGATTGTTTAACTAAAATTGTACATGGGTGATTGATTAAGGTTATAATAATTACATAAATAATATCTAATTCATACAACATTTGGTAACACTTTATTTGAAGGGGTGTGCATAAGACTGACATGACACTGTCATAAACATGACATAACACCTGTCATGAAAATGAAGGAGTCTTTATGAATGTTTATGACTGTTGTCATTAAGTGTCATTCGGTAAATTATGACACTTTTAATGCAAAGTTGACATTGTTTAAAATGTCTTTGTTATGACAACTTGACATTAACAAAGACAAAAATGTCTTTGTTATGACAACTTGACATTACCCAAGACAAAAATGTCTTGATTATGACAACTTGACATTAACAAAGACAGAAATGTCTTTGTTATGACAACTTGATATTAACCAAGAAATCATAACCTGTCAACCTGTCACAAATATGTCATAACAGGTCTAATTATCAAACTTCAAGAATTTTGCAGTGTAATAACCCTTAATGACATCTTTATAACTAGTACAATGTGTTCCACTTTACTTGAGGACAAGTAAAATATTCATGACACAGTTATAATGGTGTCATGACGGCCAAAGTTGTGACAGGTTGACAGGTTATGATTTCTCGGTTAATGTCAAGTTGTCATAACAGAGACATTTCTGTCTTTGTTAATGTCAAGTTGTCATAATCAAGACATTTTTGTCTTGGGTAATGTCAAGTTGTCATAACAAAGACATTTTAAAACAATGTCAACTTTGCATTGAAAGTGTCATAATTTACCGAATGACACTTAATGATAACAGTCATAAACATTCATAAAGACTCCTTCATGTTTATGACAGTGTCATGTCAGTCTTATGCACACCCCTTCAAATAAAGTGTTACCCAACATTTTTATTCTAAATAAGTATTAGTAAAAGCCAGACAAGTTTTCCAAAAGCCAGAAATTTTGTCTTCAATAATCATTTGCCATTTAGTGACCTTAATTTGGAATAGAAACAGGTGCAGTGACTTTATCCTATCAGACATATCCTATCTGATTGGTCCAAGTTCAGTTTAAGATCTCTTACCTGGAACATAACCTGCCCTGGACCAGGTTAGCTGTGGAGTGTGAGTTACTATGGCGATGAACACTGATAAAAGCCAAACCACTTTCATGGTGCCTAAAACCCAGGGTTGGCGTAAACTAAACTGAAACATAGCTGGCTAGCCACCTAAACCGGCTTCATGGTATAGGCCCCTGGTCACATAGATAATATGTTGATGGGGGCAGGTAGTGGAACAAGTTGAGACCTTCACATATTTGGGCACTGATTGATAGGCATCTATCTTTACTCAGCATGTGAAGAGCGTCTATTAGAAGGCTCAATAGCGCTTATTTCTTTTGAGAAGGTTGAAGGGTTTTTATGTAAGACAGAATATCTTGACACCAGTGTTTCTCTTGTTGAATCAGCTATGACCTTTAATATTGCGTCCTGGTTTCATTTTCTTTCTGCTGAAAACAAGAAAAATTATCCAGAGTTGTAAGACTGGAGACACTGGAAGAGAGAGCAACTCTCTGAGATAACAAAGGAAATTAACATATCAATTTCTCTCTTGTGCTATCATGCTAAGATCACCTTAAATTCACCCAAAAATCTATATGGGTTAATGTGAATAATTATCATACAGTATTAAACATGTTTGATATCATTTGAAATGTCTCAGTGCAACTGGTACAAATGTCTCATTTCCAAAGAAGTAAACCAAAAGGTAATAAGGTATTTAAGAGTTTATTGACAATTTACACACAAAGGAGGGAGGTGTCTTTACATTATTTTCAGTAAAGAGTTAAAAAGAATAGTCAAACATTCGCTCACACCAAATGATGCACAGATATCATTAAAACCTTTTTCATTTATGTAGTCAGATGAAATGACGAGTTAATACGTATGAGAAAATGTATTTCATTTAATCAAATTACTTTGCCATGTGGAAAGACAGTAACGCGCAGGGACCTTCACCCACTGATCAGATATGCCTCCTTTGGGCCGATTGAGTCGGGCTTACAAATTGAGCCACTGCTGTCCTGCCCCTCCCAACGGCCGACCCACCGTTTGAGATTGTCCAGCCCCTCTGCTCTTTCTCTGATGCCACACAGGAAGAAGTGGAGGACGTCGTTATTAAAAATTAAGCCGTCCACCTGTGCCCTGAACCCTTTCCATTCAGCCCTGCTGAAGCCCAACATCTCTGCCATTTCTCCATTTATCTCCAAGATCATAAACCAATCCCTCCTGGTTGGTCATATCCCATCAACATTAAAAACTGCTGTCATCAGACCTCTACTGAAAAAACCCACTCTGGATCCAGAATTTCTCTCCAACTACAGGCTCATTTCCAATCTTCCATTCCTATCAAAGGTTCTGGAAAACACAATAAACACAATTTAAACACCTTAAACACAATAACTTGTTTGAAAAGTTTCAGTCGGGTTTCCGCCCTGGCCATAGCACAGAAACAGCCTTGGTCAGGATCACCAACGACCTCCCGATGGCAGCAGATACTGGTTCTCCATCTCTACTCGTCCTACTAGACCTAACAGCTGCTTTTGATACAGTAGACCACAACATCCTCCTCCACCACCTGCAATATATCATTGGGCTCTCAGAAAATGTTCACAACTGGTTTAACTCATACCTGACCAGCAGAACTGAGCCCGTCGCCCTTAAAGCTAAATCACACACATAATGTCACCTGCGGTGTCCCTCAGGGCTCTGTGCTGGGCACCACACTCTTCTCCCATTTCCATGCTGCCCCTTGGCAAAGTCATTAGCAGACAGGGTATCATTCTTTTGTTATGCTGATGACACACAGCTTTATCTCAGGACAACCCCCACTTCTTCTGCTCCCTTGCCAGCATCCACACTGAACACCTGCCTGGAGGAGATAGAGGCGTGGATGAAGCTCAATTTCGGGGCTACTGTCTGGGAAGTTGAGCAAGTAGTTAAACGAGCGCTTACTCATGCCACTATACCGCGGCGCTGTCCCGAGCAGTTATTATTTGTTCTCTGGTCTGTGCGTCCAGCCGTCCTCCGTTGGGGTCACTCTTCCAAATTTTCCGTTCACCCTGGTGTGAGGGGTACACTCGCCACCATACGGCAAAGATTTTTGTGGCCCACCCGAGATTGCGATATCCGCCGTTTTGTTGTATCTTGTCCTATCTGCGCTCAGACTAAGTCAAGTAACTCCCCTTCCGCTGGTTTACTTAGACCCCTTCCTACTCCTTCCCGTCCGTGGTCTCCCATCGCCTTAGATTTCGTTACGAGTCTTCCCTCCTCAATGGGGAATATTGTAATCTTGGCAGTCGTCGATCGTTTTTCTAAAGCTGCGCACTTTATTCCTCTTCCTAAGCTTCCCTCCGCCAAGGTTGGTGAATCATGTCTTTAAGCTCCACGGTCTCCCCTCTGATGTTGTGTCTGACAGGGGACCCCAGTTTTCCTCTCAGTTCTGGAGGGAATTCTGCCGACAAATTGGGGCCACTGCCAGTCTGTCGTCAGGATTTCATCCACAAAGTAACGACAAGCAGAACGGGCTAACCAAATTTTCGGTTGTATGGTCCTTCGTCCTGGTGCGAACAGTTACCATAGGCGGAGTACACTCACAATTCCATACCCTTGTCCGCCACAGGGTTATCTCCGTTTAATTGTTGTCTCGGGTTCCAACCCCCTCTATTCCTTTCTCAGGAAGCCGTCGTCTCCGTTCCCTCGGTACAAGCGTTTATTCAATGCAGACGCACTTGGAGAAGGGTGAGAACTGCTCTTTGTCGCGCCAAGGTACACACTCGCCGGGCTGCCGATCGTCATCGCGTCAAGGCCCCCAGATATGTGTGCGGTCAGAAGGTAGGGCTTTCCCCCCTTAATTTTGGAAACAAAGTTAAAGTTCTCAAGGTGAATGCATACCTTCACTCACGGGGTCAAACAACTAAAAATCAAGTCAGGAATCTTGGTGTGTCTCTAGAGTCAGACCTTAGTTTTAGTAGTCATGTCAAAGTAATAACTAAATCAGCATACTATCACCTAAATCAATGCAAGAATTAGATGCTTTGTTTCCAGTCAAGACTTAGAGAGACTTGTGCATGGCTTCATCACCAGCAGGGTGGATTATTGTAATGGACTCCTCACTGGCTTTCCCAAAAAGACCATAAGACAGTTGCAGCTCATACAGAATGCTGCTGCCAGAATTCTGAGCAGAACCAGAAAATATGAACATATCACACCAGTCCTCAGGTCTTTACACTGGCTGCCAGTTACATATAGACACCTTTTCAGTTGGTAAACATGGTGACGTTATTTGTGGGCGGAGCTTAGGTGGTTGCAGAACGATCCCTCTGGCCTCTTCCTTAACGTAAGTTTGCAAGTTTTGTTAGCTTGTTTTTTAACAATGACTGGAGAAAATCTGATTTTATCTTAATGTGCAAGGTCACTCACTGTCCAGGACCGTGATTGTTATTTGCAAAAGTTAATTTTAAAGGACGGAACCAGATCCTGGTTCGGGCCGACCCGTACACGCTCACCCAATGGATGGACGATCTGACAGGAGATTAACGCCAAGAAGACGACAATGTAAAGAGTGACATTACGGTGCAATTTTAATGATGTGAATATTTTCTAGAAATAAAAATTCCAGATACAGCATATTGATTTTTTTATTGATTCTTGCACCCAACAGCACAACAAGATGATATTTAATAATAATAATAATTTAAGCTCTTTATTATGTAGTTATAGACTCAAAACACATCTGTTTAGCTGTGCATATATTGAATGAGCACTGTGCCACTGTTCGTCCGACTGTTTGTACTGTATTTAATTTTTATTCTAAACTGTTTTAATTATTCTGATTTCTTTTGATTTTAATTTATTTTATGTAAAGCACTTTGAATTACCATTATGTATGAAATGTGCTATTAATAAACTTGCCTTGCCTTGCCTAATTTGCCTCTTCAGTCCTGTTCACGTAAGCTTACGTCTCGTTTCATTGGACCTTTTTCCATTATTGTCCTTAGTAGCCATCAATCTCAAATTTCCCTCCCCTCTGTAGCGCGTCAATCCTGTGTTCCATGTGTCTTGTATCAAGCCCGTTATTCGTATGCCATCCCGCCCAGTTCCTTCCCCCCCTGTTCTTGTCGAAGGCTCTCCAGTCTATACTGTTGTAAGATTGCTAGACGTTCATCCCCGGGGCCGTGGGCATCAGTTTCTGGTCGATTGGGAGGGATACGGTCTTGAGGAGAGAAGCTGGATTCCTTCCCGGGACGTCCTGCACTGCTCGCTCATCGAGGAGTTGAATTGAATTGAATTTATTTCAGGATAACCCCTTGAGATGTATCATTAAGGGGATCCTGCACCTATCTCTATATATATATACAGAGTAAGGTTAACCACACAGTAGATATACAAAAAAGACACAAACATATATAGGCTACAAAACAATAACTCGCTCACCTGCCCTTGCCCCCACACTTAACATAGCACACATATTAAAGTATATTGACAAATAATCAGCCGAATGCATTAAACAACTAATGCGTCATTTATCGATATGCCTTATGACAAAAAGTAAAATGCAAGATAACGTCATATCTCACATAGAAATGTCAAAGAAAATCAAGATAAATTTACAAGGAAAAAAATAATTGTATACTACTATGTTTTCTACATAAATAATTTGTATGTAATACCATTGTGTCCCTAATTACACCAAATGTAGAAATAGACCTAAAAAAAAGAGGAAGGTTATTCCAGTCATGAGGGGCTTTATATTGAAATGCTCTCCTAGCTACAGAAAGTAACCGTGGTACCGTAAAAAATGTTGGGCATTGGAGGTGTCTAAGTGAGTATGCTGAGCAATGGGGTATTAAGTGCTGTTTAAGATATGCAAGCCAATTGGAATAAACACATTTAAAAATAAACAGAATCCAGTGATAATCCCTTCGTGGTTTAGGTTGCAACCAGTTTAATGAATCATACATAAAACAATGATGAGTTTTAAATGGACAGTTCAATATAAATCTGCAAAGAGAATTGAATACAACATTAAGGGGTTTAAGATTGGACTCAAAGGTATTAGTGTAAACCATGTCTGCATAATCAATAATAGGTATTACCAGTTGAGAAATAAAAAAAAAATCTGACTTGAGTTGAAAAACAATTAATTGATCTATACAAAGCGTTAAGACATCCATATACAGGGGTTGGACAATGAAACTGAAACACCTCTCATTTTAGTGTGGGAGGTTTCATGGCTAAATTGGACCAGCCTGGTGGCCAATCTTCATTAATTGCACATTGAACCAATAAGAGCAGACTGTGAAGGTCCAATTAGCAGGGTAAGAGCACAGTTTTGTGCCGTGTATCAGGATGACAATGCACCAATACGCACAGCAAGACTGGTGAAAGATTGGTTTGATGAACATGAACATGAACATGAACAGGAACATGAACATGAACATGAAGTTGAACATCTCCCATGGCCTGCACAGTCACCAGATCTAAATATTATTGAGCCACTTTGGGGTGGTTTGGAGGAGCGAGTCAGGACACATTTTCCTCCACCAGCATCACGTCGTGACCTGGCCACTATCCTGCAAGAAGAATGGCTTAAAATCCCTCTGACCACTGTGCAGGAGGTGTATATGTCATTCTCAAGACGAATTGACGCTGTATTGGCCGCAAAAGGAGGCCCTACACCATACTAATAAATTATTGTGGCCTAAAACCAGGTGTTTCAGTTTCATTGTCCAACCCCTGTACTTTCCTAATGATATTATCAATGTGTATCTTAAAGGTAAGGTTGGAGTTGAGGCAAAGGCCCAAATATTTAAATTCCTCCACAATCTGCATAAGGGACACTAGACTAGGTCGATTTTCAGATAATGTGACACTCTCGGGCATTTTTGAGTAAACGTTGGCAAACAGACTTTTCTAGGGGTATTTTTTCTGCTGAATCCATTTTTGCTGTTTGCCAAGCTGTATCTCTTATGTGAAACTCAGTAGAGCGCAAACTCCAAGATGACCTCTAAAATGTCAGGAAATTCCATATTTTAAAACTTTACATAATGTGCGACATCAATGAATGAGTATAGAAAGTTTATTTAGGTGGGAATTAAGGTAATTTGTATGTGACAATGATAATTGTATTATTTCTCATTTGTTTGGAGTTACATGCATACTATTGTCTTTAGGTCAAAATTGAGTTCGGAGTTATCAAAGAGGTTTTTTATTCTACTTTCTATTTCTATTACTTTCTGCAGCTATTTCCACACACATCGTATTTTTCATCAGAATTTATTTCTATATCCAAAGAGCGACATGAACCGACACAAAATATTTCCAGTTGTGGAATTGTACCCATGAAGTTGGTCAGATTATAAGATCACCATTATGGAAGCTGTGTGTAATTTGAAGCCTGACCGGTCAATGTCATTGTTTTGTAGTAAGAGAAGAGAAAATGATATCATGCAATCCAGAGAGCCTTTTCATGTTCCTTCGCTTATTGTTTGGTGGACAGGGTCTCTTAGAAGTGGATCATGATGATGCTGCTCAAAATAAAAAAGACGACACTCAAAGTAAGGTTCTTAGTGTTGCTCAAGACCTAGTGTACAACTTCAGTTGTGGTAAACACTGGACTCCCAAGCATATTGGTCTAGCAAACACATTGCACCAAGGTACCAGATCAAAAGAACTGGTTGAGCTGTTTCACATGGCTGGTCACTTCATAAGCTACAACAACTTAAAACAGGTTGATACAGCTTTGGCAGAGAGCACACTTCGTACAATGGACGTGGATACAGGAGCAGTGGTTCCACCAAACTTTGTACCCAACAGATTTGTGCACTCACGTGTGACAATATTGACATCAATGATAGCAGTTTTGATGGTAAAAACAGCTTTCATGCAACTCAAGTCGCTGGATGGCAGAGGTCCAAAAGAAGACATGGGACTGAATAATCTCCATCCATCTACAAAGACTAGTCTTAAAGTTCCTGAAATCATGGAAAACCATTCTCCAGCTGCAGTTGTGTCAGGAAAAACAGAACCAGGATCAATTATACAAACCAACTAGGAATGGTACAATGAAGAACTCCTTGATAATCTATCAGCATGTGTAGCACTTGCCAAGGACATGGCGTTTTTCATCAAATGGCAAGATACAGATATTAAGACAGGTTAGACCAATTTCAATCAGACAATCTGCCCGACCAACTCAGAGGTCACAAGTATTGGCTATATGCCAATTGTATAAGCTCCCACCCATGAACTCGACACACTTAACACAGTAATACAGAGATGCAGGCACATTGCATCAGCACTTGGTCAACAACACGTGGTCCTTACAGTTGACGAAGCACTTTACTGTAAGCTTATGGAACTCAAATGGGCAAAAGATGAATATCAGAATGGGTGGCCTGCACACATCTCTAACCTTACTGAAGGTGATTGGAAAACACATCGTCTGGTTTGATGCAAGAATGGATTGACTTTTTGGTCCAGTTACAGCAGAACAAGTCATCCTCGGCAAAGGGAAGTCTTACTCCAAACTGCTTTGTGTCAAGTCAAGTCATCCTCATTTATATAGCGATTTTAACAATGTAGATTGTTTCAAAGCAGCTTTACAGAGATAAACAACATATCATTGAAGGTAACAGAAATTGGTTTGGTTTTATAGTGGTCCTTGAATAATGTTATTTCCAGCTAAAGTTAGTTTTGATTCACTTCCGTCGAAATGATCATTTGTTATTAAATTAGGGGCCGCTAAGACGACGCTGTTCTCTCTAAACAGACTTTAAACTGAACCTGTGATAAACGCTGATGGCGTTCACATGCGCATTGAGAATTGATTCTATAGTTATGTGCGTTTGAATATATGTGTGCAGGTTTGTAATTCCCTACAAACCATGCCTAAACAAACTATTTGTCTTGCCTATAAATTTGATACAGAATTTTATTTTATCACTTCGGGTAGGTACGCGAACCGAATTTCCCACAATGCTTTATCTGTAGAGTGGTATAGGGATCCTCCATAGGGAGAGGCTAGTTGGCACTTCAGCACTGCGTTGTCATCGGGTCCAGGCAAAGGTCCTTCAAGCAAACAAGCGGTATGTCCTTCCTCTGCCGGGTGAAGACTGGAAGATTCTACGCTGCTGCCCATCTTGATGTCACTTCCTCCAATCCCAGACTACTGTTTGGAATTGATCACCTGCAGCTGCTCCTCAAGATGTATGAGTGCACGATGTAAATGTAAAAAGTTTCGTCTGCATTGCTCCCTGCATTTCGTCTGCATTTCGTCTGCATTGCTCGCTCATTGCATCTGCAGTCCCTCCCGCCCCTCCCTGGGCTTTCCTTCCGGGGGCTGTCCCTCCCGCCCCTCCCTGGGCTGTTCCTCCCTGGTCTGTCCCCCACGTCCCTAGTGGAGCGTCTGGTAGCTGCGCCTTAAGGTGGGGGTAATGTCACATGCCTGACCTGTCTCGTGTAGCATAGCACTTGTAGTGTTTTGTGTTCCTGTCTGTCTCGATCCCACCTTCCTTGTTATCTCATTATTGGATTCATTTGCCCCACCCGTTGATCCCTCATTACCTGCCTGATTTGTCCCTTTTATAAGTTCCTTGGTGTTTGCAGTCTGTGTCGGATCGTTGTTTTGTATACGTCTCCTGTTTTCCTGTGACCCTCCGGTATGTTTGTTTTTGAAGTTGTTGTTTTGTTTCATAATATGTTTTTCCCACTTGTGGGTTCTTGTTTTACTATTTTTCTTTTCTTAAATAAATCACTATTCTTTTGCAATTGAGTCCTCATCTAGTTTTCTTTAGTTGTCACACAACACATACATGACCTTGAGAAATGCTTGAGACCGGATGTACCAATCGCACTTGCTGACATGAACCCAATTTATTGTTTTTTGTTATTGTTTTGTTGCATAATGTGTTCCTATGCATTTCCTTACGGCTTTAAGTTAATAGTGCTCAATCGGTGGACATTTAAGATGCTTTTCAGGTGTCTCACACAAAGCAGTGTGGAACTAAGGGGAACCCATTGAGGTCTGCTCAGACAACCGCACCGCTGGAGGTGACAGGATTGGTCAAGAAGGGACAGATTATCGTCATGGGGAACGTGCCACAGAAGCAGAAGTTTTGCAATGAAGGAATGA
Organism: Chrosomus eos; assembly: GCA_036326025.1. Classification (NCBI taxonomy): domain Eukaryota; kingdom Metazoa; phylum Chordata; class Actinopteri; order Cypriniformes; family Leuciscidae; genus Chrosomus; species Chrosomus eos. The sequence goes on from CM070820.1 coordinate 12,435,994, forward strand.
CACTTCGACTGAACAAGTCACAAAGGTCCAGATTGACTCACTTTGCTGAACTATGAACTTTGCTCACATTCTAGGCTGAACCACAGGAAGAAAACCTGAACGCATTCATCCACCTGATGAACTCAAGCTACATACACCTGGTGAGACCGCAGGTGTTCTGCAGGTGAACACATGTCTTAAAGCTTCTACAGATGCTAACATTGCGGAGACAATTTTTGAGTTACGTCTCAAGGATTACAATAAACGTCTTACTGTGACCCCGTATGTGTAATCAAACAGGCATCTAAAATTATTGGGACCTCGCATTTTCAACTTGTAGATCTCTATAACTGTGCAGTAAAGAGGAAAGCAGTCTTCATCATTACTGGCCCCTCTCATCCCCTGTACCCCTCTTTTCAGTAACTGCCATCAGGTTGCCGCTTTAGAGCTCCTTTGGCCAAACAGAAAGCGTACAGGAACTCTTTTATTCCTACTGCAATTTCTATTTTAAATAAGACCAAATAGTTTTATTAGTATATTGTATTTTAGCCTTTGTTTATTTATTACATATTTTACATATTTATTACATTTACTTACCGTTTAACCCAAGACAAATTTCTATCTCTGTCTGATAGATAATAACGTTTTTGAATTGAATTGAATTATAATATGGAATGTTCCTCGAGCACCAAATCGGCATATTAGAATGATTTCTGAAGGATCATGTGACACTTAAGACTGGAGTAATGATGCTGAAATTTCAGCTTTGCCATGACGAATAAATTACATTGAACTATTTTTGAGGAAATAAATGCAGCCTTGTTGAGCTTAAGAGATGTCTTTCAAAAACATAAATTCTTATGGACCCCAAAGTTTAAAACGGTGGTGTATGTATTTCACTATAGCCTATATGCTGTTAGGTTTCAGAAAGATGTAGCTAAAGGTTTTTTTATTCCTTTCTTCCTTTCCTCATTATTCTTTGATCTTATCCTATAATTTTGAAGCAAATTGAAAAAAGTTGAGAATTATTGAGAAAAGTTGAATTCAAAGCTTTATATGGGCTAGTTGTCAAACTTATAAAAAAACAGTGAATGGGTTTCAGTAGTATTTTATTTTTGAGTCAATTTCTGTATCTACACACCCTATTGGTTTGGCAAAACATTGTTTAATATTTCCACCACTGTTGAAGACTGAAGACAGCACTGAAAAAGATCCAGTTCACTGATCACACGTAGTTTGTTGGCACAGTAAATAGGATAAGTCGTCACAATGGGAACCTTATGAAGCAGCAAATTTAAAAGATAACACATAAAAATATTAAATAAACACATGACAACATACCCCCCAAAAAAAAAAAAAATATTATTTTCACCAACACGCTAGGCCACTGCTAGAGAAAACATATACATTTTGAGTATTAAGGCTAACTTTAAAAATCTTACTTTGTGAGATTGTACCTGTGAAGGGTTGCAAAAATTGGTGTGGGTGTGTTTTTCTGGGGACTTCATCCTGAATGCACACTAAACTCATGGACACTAGTGTTTCCTCGGGTCCCTATAAGGAAACAAGCTTATAAATCATAAAGTAATATAGTCATGAGTCATAAATCGTGAGTTTTTTTTTTTTAATGCTGAAAGTTTTCTGTGATCGTGTGTGTGTTGTGTGTGTGTGTGTGTGTGTGTTGTGTGTGTGTGTGTGTGTGTGTGTGTGTGTGTGTGTGTGTGTGTGTGTGTGTGTGTGTGTGTGTGTGTGTGTGTCAGTGTTTTTGGTTCTTAAAAAAAAAGTTTATATAAGATTGTATCAACTCTAATCTTATTCTGTGTCAGCCAAATGGTTGTCAAAATGTGATTTGGATGTGTGTGTGTTTTTTGGTTCTTAAAAAAAGTTTATATGAGATTGTATCATTTCGAAATCTTATGCTGTGGGACAGCTATAGTGATCGTTATCAAACCTGGTTTGAAACACCACAACAAAAGGCCATTGCGTTGTAATATTTGTTGTTGCATAAATGCTTAGAATGACCAAATTAACTGTGGTGAAAAAAAAAATCATACATACACCTGTTTTGCCTGCATAGTTTCTGGATGATTTGTTCACATCTGTGGAATTCCTACCAACATGTGTGGGGTGAATTGCAAGCAATGAGATTTGAGTCATCGTGTATAATAAGTCCTTATACGTAGAAACATTTATCTGTCACAAAGTCCTGCTTGAGGTAAATCTAGCTCTCCATTTGGTCTATAAAAGAGGCGTCTTTTGTGATTTGGAATAGTGTCAAAAGATGAACAACAGAAATCTTTGTAGTAAGAGCTATTTCACTTGCATTTATTTACTGAGCATATGTCATGATATTTTTTTCTTATCTCTTATCTATTAACATTTATTTTACAGAGTTGTTCCTTGTAGTTCTCACATTAAACTCTGTCTGGTCAAATAAAAAATGGCCAAATATAAAATGCCTCCGGATAATTCAAAATGATGCCTATCATATTATAATTCCTCATTTGAAGGTAAGTCTTTATGCTGGTAATTTTAATGTTAATTTTTTTTAATGATTGTTTATTAACATAAGGTAAAATAAATCTGCAATTTCTTCCCTGCAGAAATATAACATCTCCTGTCGCAACCAGGTAAGTTATGGTTCACATGCAGCATTTTTTCCAGAATAAATAAATTCATTTTAATATTGCCTACTTCATTTTATTTCCCAAAAGCATAAAAAAAGAAATATTATGTGCATCTTAAACTACTAATAAAGAAATATTGGAAAAAAGAGAATAAAAATGTTGGTGACACTTTTGTATAATACATTATAAAGGTATTTGTAATGTACGTTATAATACATTATATATTGTCATAAATAATTGTAACCATACTTAAAATGCATTATAATATTTGCAGATTCTGAAATTGGTTGTTTGATATGTGTTTAAATGCGTTATACTTTCTAAAGGTGTGTCCAATGAATAGATAAGTATTATAGTGTATTATAACTGTGGTTACAATCATTCATGAGACCATACAATTCATTATTCATTACAAGGCATAATACTTTTATAAGGCATTATACATAAGGACTTTAAGTAAAGTGTTAATGTAATGTAAACATTTTGCCTTTACTTAATTGTTTTTACAGGAACGACATAGAAAAAACATTACATGCATCTTAGACTGGGCTTTAGCTGGAAACTGTAAAATATTGCCGAACCTTCAAGGGATGATAAGAGACAGCAGTGTAAGAACAAATGTGTTACATTACAATTGCTAATTTTAACACTCAGAATAAAAGCATTTTATTTCTTTTGAATTATTCTGTTATTTTTTAAAATGTTGTTATTACATTGTAGAATTGTAATTATCAAGGTTTTAAATATATGGAATTATTATTTTTTTTTTTCAGGAGAAGTGTGCTGAAAAACCAACCCTAAAATCGCCGACGAATTGCACTGCTAAATCCTTCCTGAAATGCTGGTGTGGTTTTATTCTAGAGAACTTAAAGAGCCAGTAACAGATGTGTTTAAATTTGTTACTCTAACCTAAAAAAAAAAACCCTGTCTAAGCTGATTGATGTGTTCAAAAATCCACACAGCCCTACACAACTATCAATCTGTTAAAATGGATTGATAGATGGATGATTGTATTTGTTCTGCACAGTGTGCACAGCATGTATGTTTTACTTTCAAATATTTGCTGAACAGTTAAATATTTTAAATGTTTTGTCTTATGGCATGCACTGTGCCAGTCTTTTATTCTTTCATAATTGTTTTAATGTTTATATTAACAGAACCTATTAATATATAAACCCTTGTATAAATGTAGACAACAACGTTTATGAAAATAAAGAAGTATGCCTTTATATTTATTCAGTAATGCAGTGTGTTCTCTTTTTTTTAAACAAATGGATTTTTTTGTTGCAATGTTGATAAAACTGTTTGAAAATGGGATTATTGATGTTGTGGAACCCATGTAGAGAGTTTCCAGACGAACCGTGTTTAATGTAACACCATTTGACAACATCGGGTGCCTACACAGAAATGTGGGGGAAACGGTGTTAAACATTTACTTGAATTCCGTGTAAAGTCAGTGAAGTTTAAAGTTCTACGGGTGAAAACACATGAGCAATATGTCTGCGGGAAAGAAAGGAAGCACGATCTTCTCTGGATTCAGGGCGCTGGGGAATTACTCGAATCATCTGGCGCACGTGCTTCGCTTCCATAAGAAACACAGAGAGTTCTATGTGGTCACTGCAGTCGGACAGTGTTTCCACACATATAATGTAAGTGCGAATTCAATTAAAGGAATTCAGCCAAAACAACCTCTTTATAAAATATTTAATGCTAAGTTCTTAGTGTCTCTAACCTGTTCTGAACCTCTTCAGTTGTAACACCGTTATTTGAAGTAACGTTACTTGGGAGAATCAATTAAAATCCATGGTACATAACTTAAAGTTTTGTAGACTGCCATGCATCAAAATTGTAGGTCCCGTAGTATCCTTGAATTCACCATAGAATACAATGTAAATAACCTTACCTTTGGCTTTGTGCATGCATTTCTGTGATCTGGTATACCGGTATATCAAAGCGCGAGATGTACATTGATTGTAATAGTAAGTTAATACTATGGTATGGATGATTTATGTATTATGATACGTCCAACAATACCATAGTACCATTGTAAATGTCTAAAATACGGTAGTAGTACCATGATACCGTGTCCAAAAGCAAGGCAAACTCTACAGCTTTTCAGTAAATGTACCATATTATTGCCATCGTCACCACAGGTACTCACAGTTACCATGTAACTACAGTACGTTTTTGGTAGCACCATATTTGTTTATGCTCTAATTAAACTGGTTTAGATATGCATGTTATTGTTTTTGTTTTGTCTCAAAGTGACAGATTAATTTTGTGCAAAATTTGGCAGCACATTATTTTGTGATGTTACATGCATATAGGCTACATTGTTCAGTATTAATATTACTCAGTATTTATTTGCATAGCCATACTTTTCTAGATACAATAATCATAATCAACTAAATATGGTGTTAAAATTAAAGTAAAATAAGTTGTTTGATGATAATTGTTAGTTGTAATAATTTGATGAATAAATAATTAATGTAGTATGGCTTTTTATTAATTAAAGGGTTAGTTCACACAAAAATAAAAATTCGGTCAATAATTACTCACCCTAATGTCATTTCAAACCTGTAGAACTTTTGTACATCTTCGGAACACAAATGAAGATCTTTTTAATGAAAACTGAAAGCTTTGTTTCTCCATTGACCGCTACAACTACCACTTCAACTCTTTAAAAAGTTCATAAAGAGATCATAAAGAAACTTGAAACGTGCTAGTTGTGCTAGTTGCATAGCTGTCTATGGAGGGACAGAAAGCTATCAGATTTCTTCAAAAAGATCTTCATTTGTGTTCCGAAGATGAACAAAAGTCTTATGGGTTTGGAACATCATGAGGAGGAGTAAATGATGACAGAATTGTCATTTTTGGGTGAAATATCCCTTTAATTTATGGTACTGCTTTCAGTGCAATATAAAATGAACCCATCTTTTTTTCTGGCAGGTAAAGAAACTTGGAATCGTTGCAGTCAGTAAGTAGGATTCAGTACATTTATTTCCTGATTACAGCACATTTTCTGCACATACATGACCAAACAATTATATTTTCCCATTTGCATTTGATTGAAACACTTGTAATAACCACCTATACAGGTAATGCCCTGCCAGAAGAGATTTCATCCCTGGCTGCAGATCGTATGCTTGTCTATGCTGCATATGGAAAACTTATCTCAGCTTTTGCAAAAAGCAAAGAGGTAAAGCATTAAAGTCCATAGTTATCCACTGTGCTTTTAAAGGTGAAGTACGTACGATTTTTTTTATAAAAATATATTTCTGAACCCAGTTTATTCTTCATTGAGCCTCCCAGGCACCATCAAAACACTGAGAGCCGTCCGCTCAGGTCCATCAGTCTCTTACCAGCTCAACCTATAGCGAAAGTTTGGAGCGTGGCTACTGTAGCAGGCCTAGCCAGAGAGTAAAGGGAACTATGTTTAACTAAAATTACAATTCTGACATTAATTACTCAGCTTCATGTCGTTCCAAACCCGTAAGCCTTTCATTCATCTTCAGAACACAAATGAAGACCTTTTTGATGTATCTGAGAGCTTTTTGTCCTTGTGTTTGTGCTGTTTGTGATTTTGAGTTGGGGAGGCACGAATCACGACTCACTGAATGGCAGTTAGCGAGGTTGTGTAAAAACATGCTTTATTTTTGTAATTCATCTAGGTGTCACAGAAACGACATACTTCACCTTTAAAGATGCATAAAGCTAATGGGACTTTGAAATAAGAATTAGTCATAAGTAATATGTTTTTACTGTCTCTTCCATCCAGGTTGTTAACACATACAAAGGGCATCAAGCTGATGTTCACTTATTGTTGCCTTTTGGAGATCATCTCATTTCTGTCGACAAGGACAATGTTGTCATTATTTGGGATATCGCGTCTGAAGGTTGGTTGGTTATTTTTGCTATGTCTAAATTTGATTTCTTTCAGCAGAATCACAGCGTATGTAATCTGTTCTGTCAATCTCACTGCAGACACATACCTGCAGATTTCATATGACAAAGCATCATTCGAGGTCTCTGCTCTGATGCACCCGAGCACCTACCTGAACAAAATCCTGTTTGGAAGCAGTCAAGGGAGTCTTCAGTTATGGAACATCAAATCAAAGTATGCACTTCTAATGAATGCTGAATGTAGTTGGTGGTATTAGTGGCTTCCGTGACATTGAAAGTTAGTGTTTATACAGTTGAAGTGTGCTCTTTGCCTTTAAATTGTAGATTAATGGTTTGAAGATTATTTGCATTGCTTATAATGACGTTACAGTAAACATTTTTGGTAGCAGTGTTACTTACGAGCAGGGGCGTAGGAATGAGTTTTACATTGGGGGGGACCAGGGGTGATTTTAATTTTAGAGAGGCTCAGTCCCCAATGAGAATACAGGGGTTTTTCCTGGCTCAAAACCAAGAGGAAGACATGAAATCCTGATCATGTACGTATTTATAAGATAATTAGAATTTTATTTTGCGCAGACCATATAGGCTGTTATTCCCACAGTAGTTTTGTGTATGTAGCCCAGTACCTCTAGGGGGGTCCGGGGGCATGCACCCCCGGGAAGAAAATTTTGTACATTTTAAAGATAAATTCATTAATCTGGTGCACTTTGAGTCATCCAAATCCACTGTTGAAAATAAATAATCCACCCGCCAATCGACAAACCTATGAATTCTCTGATTTAGATATCTGCATCATATTTTCTGCATCATATTTTCTACATCATATTGTCACTTCAACCCAAGTCGGTTTATTGGAATAAACTACTTGGGTTCAATTCAACTCGACTTCAGTGGACTACATTACACATAGACATGTCTATAGTTAGTATTAGTCTTTTTTAAAATTATCTTTCTATATATTTTTTATCTTAATTTTAAAATCTGAAAGTTCTTGTTTTAGGTTCTTCATATGCCTATTATATAGGATATCTTGTTATATAAAAAAAACATTAAGAAAGGTTTTAATAAGTGAACGAAACGTTTTTCATTATCTTAGAAAAACATTAAGAGAACGTTTATATAGCCTAATGGGAGAATTGAACGTTTGAATAACGTTCTTATAACCAAGCAAGAACGTTAATACAACGTTTATATAAAGGAAGAATTGAACGTTCTAACGTTATTATAACCAGGAAATAACGTTAATGCATTGTCTAAAAACTGGACTATTTGAAATTCCCTAAAACATTCAGAAATAACGTTTTTATATAACTTAATGGGAACGTTATGAAAACATTCTTATAACCTAAAACTGTAAGATGGGGAAGAGGAGAGATTCGCGATTGCACGAACACGTTTTAAGTGCAGGTATATTCTCTGAGCGAGCCCAGAGAGAGAATTCTTACAAGTGTATCTGAGAGTGCGCGCGGGAGATTCGCGCTCGGTACATCATAATCCGCGCGCAACAGAGAGATTTGCGCTCGCTCGGCACATTATATTCCGCGCGCGAGCAGAGAGACTCAAGCTCGCGCATTATATTAATGTACTACGCGCTCTCGACATTTGATAGGGAAACCAATCAAATACGTGTGTCTCACGGCCAATGGGTGGGAGTTGGCAAATATTTTTGTCTTCCACGGTGTCATTTTTGGGTGGGACAAATGCGACTGTCTCCAATATTGGGGGGGACACGTCCCCCCCGTCCCCCCCGGTTCCTACGCCACTGCTTACGAGTGTCACTCCGAAAAGTTTTTAAAGATGAAAAGGAGAAATTCTGTCACAATGCAAATATTTTCTATTTTGCTTGTAATTCTCATAATTCCGTTCAAACATTGTTTGAAATAATAAAACAAATCTTCCTCTCTTAATCCAGCAAACTCCTGTTCACATTTCCTGGATGGGCATCTGCTGTAACTGTTCTTCAACAGGTTGGTCTCGTTAATTTCTTTATTATTATTATTTACCCTGTGCACATTTAAAACTCCACCTTTTCATAATTGATTAATTCAAAAACCGGAACCACGAACATGGTTGAGTACTCGATAAACTGGCTGATATTAAAGGTGGCATATGTCAAAAAATCTATTCAAACGCCACATATTCCATACCAGATGGGGGCAGTTTACCTCCAGAAAGTTGGCCTACTCTAGTCTGTTTTTTAGTTTCAGGTTGTTAATCTTCTTAAACCGTCAAATAGTCCGCTTTGTCCCGCCAAAGCCTATTTTGATCGGTGAGGGATGTAGACTAGAATGATTGCTGCCGCTGCGCTTGACAGGACGCGTTACGAGCAGAGAGAGAGACAGAGAGAGCGAGCCCCGGCCGTGCGCGCGCGCACATTCTCATGTCTTCAAACAACACGAGCGCGGTCCTGCTCTCTCTCCCTCGCGCATATTAATCAAATCAATTGACACGATAGTAAGACCACAGTTTCACGTGGAGCATTTGGAGATTTTTAGAGATTAAAGAGTAGGGGTGTCACGATTCTCCAAATCATCGATTCGATAACATTTTCGATTCTAAGGTCACGGTTCGATTGGATTCTCGATTTTTACATTTATTTTTTTTTAAGCACAGTTTGCGATGCCATTTTTAGACTAGACTTTTATGTAATATAATATATGACCTTTGTTCGCAATGTACCACACTACATTGTCAAATTTAAAACATTTATTAACAAAATAATGTTACAATAACTAACATCTTCAGTCAATTAGAAACTTAAGCAAAATAACCTGCCATGTAGTTTCTCTTTTGTAACTGCAGTCTTATTCACAGAAGATGACATTCAAGTTCACAACAAAACAAACACTGTTTAACAGATACATATATGTTTTCCTTGCTTTACCTCGGTCTTAAAGTACAAACATGACTGTGAAAAATATTAGTATTTAATGTAGAATTTAATTAAATGCATTTATGATGAAATTACAACATTTTCATGTCATGTTCATTTTGACCACGAACTGTGCGCTGTCACTTTAACTCGGCGCGTGCAGCAAAAATAGACTCGGTGCGGAAATGAACGACACTTGTCTCATTCGTGGAGGTGGAGAATCAAGTTATTTGTGACATGCTAGATTTATTGAAAAAAGATTTATACTGTTCTGAGTCTGCTGTTTTTGTCCATTTAAAGTTTTAATTTAAAAAGTGGAAGAATATGGTACACGCACTGACGCACATACAGTAGCAGAGCTTGAAAACTGTGGCTTTTTTGAAGCGCGAACTTTGAACACTAATGTGAACATTGTCAACATAACTATCTGGAAATCAGAAATACTCCCACTGTCCCACACCGGCGACTTTAGTGAAAGAGGAGGTCAGAAGTCCTGTCGATGGGTCTCCTGCATCTGCAGTAGCCATGCTATCTTTTGACTGGCTGTAACTGAGGTAGAGGACTCGCAGCACTTCAACGCTGTTTTTTTTCCGCTTTGCAAACCGACTGGACGTGACATGGGGGACGTGGCAGTATCGACGATTCCATTTTTGAATTCGATAATCGAGATTGTGACTTAATTTCGATCGATTTCGATTTAAAATCGAAATCGTGACACCCCTATTAAAGAGATACAAGCAGTGCGAGTTATTCGTGTGTTGCAGTTTTCTGGTGGTTATGTATGTTGCCCCCATACCGCCTCCCATGGCCGAAACTGGTATTACAACACCTGTCGGGCCGGGGCTAGTAATGCTAATGCTAATTTAGGTTGATATCTCTGCAACACTATAACTTTTCATATTTTTAATGACATCATCGCCCTTATTTCTTCTCATTTTTTTGATGCGTGTAGCTCATTTTTTGGATATTTTTACCTCAATTATTACACATGGCACCTTTAAAACAAATAAACGCACTGAATATCTGTAACCTTTGCACAAAACTATCAAAGATGACAAAATCCTCTAAAAGATGTTGCGTCCCTTTTACAGGGATGTTTTCATACCTTTTCCAGCATTTAAAAAAAAGATGTTTAAGTTTAAACCAAGTCAGTTGTTGGATGATCCATCAACTATCCCTTCTTTAAAGGAGTAGTTCACTTTTAAAATGAAAATTCTGTCATCATATACTCACCCTCATGTTGTTTCAAACCTGTATGAATTTCTTTCTTCTGCTGAACAGAAAGGAAGATATTTAGAAGAATGTCAGTAACCAGGCAGTTTCTGGTTCCCATTGACTTGCATAGTATATTTTTTTCCTACTATGGAAGTCAATGGGAACCAGAAACTGCCTGGTTACTGACATTCTTCTAAATATCTTCCTTTCTGTTCAGCAGAAGAAAGAAATTCATACAGGTTTGAAACAACATGAGGGTGAGTATATGATGACAGAATTTTCATTTTAAAGGTCCCGTTCTATGCCCCTTTTTACAAGATGTAAAATAAGTCTCTGATGTCCCCAGAGTGTGTCTGTGAAGTTTCAGCTCAAAATACCCAACAGATCATTTTTTACAGCATGTTTAAATTGTCTTTTTTGAGGACTCAGAAAAACGCTCTGTTTTAGTGTGTGCCCTTTAAATGCAAATGAGTTGCTGCTGCACGACACAGGGGGCGGAGCTTCAAGAGCTCGCACTCAGACTCTTAGGACAATTTCATCTCATGGAATAATGATAACATCAGAAACTCTCAGTAACGGTGTTCATTTCGAGTCGGACAATAATGCCTACAGAGTCAGAGGGCTGTATAGAGATGGAACAGGTATAGTTTAGTAGTTTAATTGCGGTTATTATAACGTATTTGTCATCTGCTTGTATGTATCCAGCATTGTTTATTAATAGCCTAGCTACAAGTCTGCTGTGTCGGACCAGGTCCGAATCATGATCAAAAATATACTGATGAGTTTAATAAAGTTTATTGTACATCACACAAAAGATGAAGCGTCAGTTTTACTTCAGTAAATCACTGCTGAGTAAACACAAGAAGTGCGCGGGTTGATGGAGCATTTGTGGGCGGACGTTAGTCAGAGAACTGTTCTACTGACGTCATTAAAGAAGGAAGTAGAGGGATATAGTCCAAACGGGCCGTTCTGTTAAATAAAATATCTCGCTTGGCATTGAACTTTGAGCTTTATAATTTTACAGATATTATTTATACTATAACAACAACATTACACACTAACTTAAGTTTGAAACATGGGATCGCGAAGAACGGGACATAGTTCAGTGACAGGGCTACAGACTGCGCCTAAAACGGTCGACCAAAAATATTAAAGCAACACATGGAACTTTTCCTCTTCGGTCGCCCTACTGGTTGGAAAATAAATTGTCCATTGCCGCTGTCGTAAATAATTTAGCCTACCGTCGCACGCACGCTCGCTGTTTATCCAGCACCGGCTTTAGAATGAACGATATCCACAGACAAGGTAGAGTATGTTACATGATTTCATGAAAGGATGATGTATTGCGACATCAGAAACGAAGAAAAACGAAATAATGACTATTGAAGCGTTTGACGTAAAGCAGTCGAATTTTGTAGTTCTTTTTGTGGTTGGGTTCCTACCCGAACCCAGAAGTTACATAGTGGCAGTAAAAGTGATACAGACCCCGTCAGGCTATGGCAGAAGTGCCTTTCACCCTGTTACGACTTGATGAACCACTGATAAGATTTTGGAAACATTATTTTAAGGTAAACAATGTTACATAGTGTTGCTTTAATTTGTGAGTGATATTTTGCCAAGATCGCCACTGGCGACAATATAAATGTACATGTTATGATATAAAAAAAATGGCAAAGGATACACAAATGTGGAAGTATAATCTGTAGTTTTCACGAAAGCCCTGGAGCTGTCAAAATTTTGCTGAATGATGCGTTTTGTTCATTTACATATACTACCGACATCGTAAAAATACAAGGCAGGTGGAAAATCGGCTAAGTTACACTTGAACCTGTTGTCTACATAATGAGAAAGAATAAAAGGAGCTAAAATTAAAATCAACACTGCCTAAATGATAGCATGTAAAGAGATGCCGGTAACACTTTACTTGAAGGGGTGTGCATAAGACCGACTTGACACCTTCATAACCATGACATCACACGTGTCATGAATATGAAGTAGGGTTTATGCATGTTTATGACAACTGTCATTAAGAGTGTTTTGCTCAATAATGACATTTTGAATGCAAATATGACATTGTTTGATATTTCTTTATGACATCTTGACATAATGCATAACATCATAACCTGTCAGTGTCTTTGTCAAGGTGTCAAAGACACTGACAGGTTATGTAACTATGATAATAATGTGTTCTGTCGAAATGAATCTCTTTAGACTACAGCTGTGGATGTTGTTGGTGTGGGTTTAGCATCTGGTCAGATCATCATTCACAATATCAGATTTGATGAAACACTGATGAAGTTCCAACAAGACTGGGGTCCAGTCACTGCTTTATCCTTCAGGACAGGTAATGTTGTTGCCTAGGCCTCACAAAGTGTATACTATACTTTTCCAATTTAATTGCACTTACTTTGTCCTTGCCATGCAGATGGGCATCCGATAATGGCATCTGGCAGTCCTATTGGACACATAGGACTGTGGGATTTAGAGGAGAAGAAACTAGTCTGTCAAATGCGAGATGCTCATACAACAGCCATCGCCGGCCTCACATTTCTTCAAAATGAACCCCTCCTGATCACTAACGGAGCGGACAATGCCATACGGGTTTGTGTTTGCTCTGGCTTGCTTTTCATAATGTAAATTATTCAGATGTGACGGTAGAATTTGAATGTGTATTATGCCAGTAAACAATGTTATGTGTGACGTAGGTGTGGATTTTTGACGTTGCCGGAGGGGACGGGCGTCTTCTAAGACATCGGATTGGTCACAGCGCCCCACCATCAAAGATTCGGCACCATGACCAGAGCGGCTCTCAAATTCTTAGCGCAGGTACTGTCATAACCAGTACATTATGAATATATAAAGGCGTATAAACGCAGATACATTTATTTAAGCATAATGATCTTAATATTTTTACTTCTCATAATAGGTCAAGATGGTACTTTGCAGTCATTTTCAACTGTTCATGAAAAGTTCAACAAGAGTTTGGGGCACGGTAATAACTATTTGCCATTTTCTTGTTAGTGCATGTAAAGGTAAAGTGTGAAGTGCATTATATAACTAGCAGTACCAAACAGATTTGCATCAAAAAGAATTAGATTTGTATATTTTCTGAAGTGGTTTTTAATGCTTTGCAAGGGTGTTTTTGAAGTTGAGTATTTTTATACTTTTTAAGTCTAATAAGTTTGTTCTAGGGGTGTAACATGTAGTCGTACTGAACCGTTCGGTACGAGGCTTTTGGTTCAGTACGCATTGCAAACCGAACGATTTGTCGACCGATTCGTCTCCGCGCTGGCGAGACTACCATAACATTGCGCAACATCAAATGGCAAACGTAATGAAAGCGAAACGATCATCTAAGGATCATTTATCAGTTTGGACCAATGTCAGTGCAGCGCAAGCTGATCTTGATCAAGCGACACTGTTATACACAGTGCTAAGAGATCCAGTAAACAAAGCATTTGAATTCGCCACTGAAGTAATGACATCGCTGCGAGATCTAGTGAGAAGCATTACAATTTCTCCGTTATTAACAGATCAAACAGTGCTGATGTGGAAACATTGTTCCATGAATGAACTAGTTATAGGTTTTAAGTCCACAGATCAGCAACATTCACCATGGATTTAATGTAGTAACACTACTAGTGTTGTCACGATACCAAAATTATTGTTTCGATACCGATACCAAGTCAAGAATTGCGATTTCGATACTTTTCCTGAAAAGGGAGAAACGCTCTCAAATATCACTGCTGTGCTTTATTTTAAAACTGGGACAACATTCTAATCATAACACACTAATAAATGAACATATGAACAGCAGATAGGCTATATTAACCATCTGAACAAAATATGAAAAATATAAAAAATAAATTAGAGCAATGACATTAAAGGTAAAAAAAAATAAAAATTAGCAGCATTATCTCAGTTATCATAAGAAACATAAGATTTTATCAATATCAATTCCACTGACGATTCTGCTTATCGATCCGATTCTTTAACGATTCTCTTATCGATTCCTGATAGCACTGTGTGGAAAAAAGTAATCATATGCTTTTTCGGGGGGAAAAAACAAGTTTTTTTATTTGTTTTAAAACTTACACTTGTGTAAGCAAACTGTAGCCTACTTTTTATGTAATAAATGAAACCTTATTACAAAGTGTTACCGATTAGTTACACACCGATTCAGACAGATCAGTTGTTTTAACCATTCATTAAAACGAATCGGTTCAAATGAGTCATTAGTTTGCGAATTGGATGTGTCATTATCGGACGTGTGCGCGTTGTGTGATTATCCCGGCGGTTAGGACATCCCACAAGATTTGTGTCATCACAGAAAACATTTCATGACTGGATAGTTTTTTTTCGTTTATATAAAGTGTGGTTTATGTCAGCTGAATGTGCGGGACGCTTTTCAGAGAAGATAAGGCAACGTATTTTACCACAATTTACGCCCAGTGGTAATTCAGAAAAAAAAAAAAAAACTCTGAATGCTCCACATGAAACTTTAGTCTCGCGACCTTACCATCGTGTCGATTTATTTTGATTAATGAGAGAGAGAGAGGAGAGAGAGAGAGAGAGAGAGAGAGAGAGAGAGAGAGAGAGAGAGAGAGAGAGAGCTTAGTTTTGAGACGGTGAAGCCTTGTTTATACTTTCGCCTGGCTCCGCAGAGAGAGTGCGCGTGCGCGCAACCGGGGCGCTCTCTCTCTCTCTCTCGCTCTCTCTCTCTCTCTCTCTCTCTCTCTCTCTCTCTCTCTCTCTCTCTCTCTCTCTCTCTCTCTCTCTCTCTCTCTCTCTCTCTCTCTCTCTCTCTCTCTCCTCTCTGCTCGTTTCTCTCTCTCTCTCTGCTCGTTCAGTTCACGCGCCCTGTCACACGCGCATGAGGAGAAAAACACAGACGTCCAGCAGGGAGGCACTGGAAGCGTGCGTTGCACACACCAACGTGCAATACTCTCTTACAAATCTGGAACGCGGTCATTCTTAGAAGTATCGATACTAATAAATTTAGGTATCGTGAAGTTTTTAATTTCCGAGTATCGCGATACTTTTGAAGTATCGGTGCACCGTGCAACACTAAACACTACTTGTAACCATGGAAGTTTGGCAGAAATAGAAAAATGCTTTCAAGTACATCACACATCTTTTTCCAGCACTTCAAAACTCAAATATGATCATATTTAAATGTTATCATATTTTTTATGTGATGACCAAAACATTATTTGTTCATCCTTCAAAGATTACCCCCATTTATAAAACTAAAAGTTTCAAGATTATTTCACTTATTTAAAAAATAATTTCTCTTTTAATAAATAGGACATTTCTCTGGCATTTCTTTCTTTTTGCTGTATCGAAAACTCGCCGAACCGTGACACTACTGTATCGAACCGAACCGTGAATTTTGTGAACTGTTACACCCCTAGTTTGTTCAGATTATTAGTAATAGCGAGGCTTACCTCGTTTCCAAACATGTTTTCCAAACTCTCTTAAAAACCCTTAAGCCTTAGTTCCCATCATTCAAACTATCAAGTCAATTATTTGCTAAACTGCTCATTACAGGTAGTCCCACCTTCAAATTCACACCATGCTGTTATACCTGTCAGTTAAACAAACAGCACTCTGTTTTAAAACAGTCTTCACAAAGTCTGCCTAAAATTGCCTTCTTGCCCATTAAAATAGGAAGTTTTCCTTTTAATTGTTTTAAGTACTACTTTTTAACACTTAATAATGGGCTTGTTGCATTATAAAGACAATTGATGTTATATTGAGGTATACAATTGAAGTATAGTATCTGTTGTGTAAACTACTAATATATATATATAATTTTTTTTTTTTAACCAACAGGCACCCTCAACAAAACAAAAGCTAAAAAAAAAGGTGTGAGGAACGACATTGAAAAACTTCCAGCCATCACAACTTTTGCCTCAGGTGTGATAAATTATTTCATTTTTAAATTACCGGTGATAATGTATGTTTATAAAATTATTAGATGAAAATTCTGTCATAAATTACTCACCCTCATGTCATTTGTTCCTCTTCGGAACACACTTGAAGACATTTTTAATATTCTCTCATTTTTGGTGTTCATTCATTTGAAAGTCCACACAACCAAAATTTTCAAGCTTCAAAAAGTACATAAAGACATTTGCATATGTAATCCTTATGAATCAAGTGGTTTGGAACGACATGACGATTAAGTGCAAATGATGACAGAATTTTAATTTAAACTCTGATCCTCTCTATATCCAAAACAGTGATAGAATTACTTTAGAAAAAACTCATTACAACTAAAATATTGAAAGCCATAACTGTGTAATGCTGCTGATGTTATTTTGTATAGAAACGGCTCGTCAGAGTGACTGGGATGGCATTATTGCATGCCACCGTGGTTTCCTTATGACTACGACATGGAACTACCAGAAAGGTTCAATGGGTGCTCACAGGTTGGAGCCTGAACGCCTTAACAGGAACCTTATCGGCAATGTCCATGCAACCGTAAGTGTGTAGATGTGATGTATATGTTTACATGATCATTTAGCCATGTAACGGATGACTACAAATCAGATGTGGTCATATGTTGTCCAGGCTGTGGATATCACCTCCTGCGGGAACTTTGCAGTGATTGCACTGTCTTCAGGACACATTGATGTGTACAACATGCAGTCTGGTTTTCATCAAGGATATTACGGAGAGGACAAGGGTGAGTTAACCCCATCCTGAACATTGGGGGCGAAATGGGTGTCAATTCCACTCTCATCTCAATAGCGTTTTGTGTGTTTGTGTGTGTGCAGCGCATACGGGGCCTGTGCGTGGGGTCGCTGTGGATGGGCTGAACCAATTGACTGTTAGCGTGGGAGCAGATTGCCTTCTGAAAATCTGGAAGTTTAAATCGAAGGAGCTGTTACATACACACAGCCTGCCAGCCACCCCGGCGTCATCTCTGCTTCACAGGGACAGGTATTAAAGACATTAAAGTGGCAGTAAGCGATTCCTGAGAAACGCTGTTGATATTTAAAATCCCCACATGAAACACTCCCTTGCCCAAATGGATCAAACCCCTATCTTGATAGCTCCGCCCCCAAATCCATGCTACACAGGCACCTCCCCCCTAATGAGTGTATACGCCTCTTACTGCTGATTGGCTACAAGTGTGTTTTGGTGCTCGGTCGGGTCCACTTTCAACAGTGTTTTTCAGAAATCGCTTAATGCACCTTTAATGCATAATTAATTATGCATAGTTTTAAAAACACTTTTTATGGTACGGAATATTTGACCCTTTAGCGGTTGAGGCGTGAATCTGCAAGTGGAACATGTTTTGGTAATTAGGTGAGATGGGTTTCAGCTCAGCTCTTCAGCGAGGATGAATATGATGGTTTGAGGCGTACCCTATGGTGTACCTGTTAGACCCTTCGTGATTATTAAATATAACCATCTGATCGTGGTTATTCGATTTAACTGTGATTGTTTCAGACAACCAGGATTATTGTGCTCTTTTAGAAGACACAAGGGGAGATGTATACCAAGAGTTTTCTGTGATTTAACACAGACTGAATAATTCATTTTTTTAAACCCTAAAATAAATGTTCTGTTCTGCAGCTGTCTGTTAAAGTGTCATGCAACTCCTGTTTTACCACTGGTTGTTCACACCTCAGATTTGAAAAAGACTCTTGACATGGATGTGTTAAACTAGAAAAGTTAGAGTGTAGAATGTGGGAATGTGGAGGCAACAACCAATTAAACAGACCTACAACACACTTATTATACAGAAAAATGTATATTATAATATGAGCAGAGGGAAAAAAAAACTTACAAACTGAGTTGGGAGCAAATTTAGGTATTATAAAAATAAAAGCCTATGACAACAAACTCCCAAGAATCTTATTATTAGAGACTACTAACAACTATCCTGAACAAATCAAATACATTTTGATAAATTATTCTCAGAAATGTAAAAAATCTGCATTATTATTTTGCAGATCTTTTTTTGGTCTATATTAAAAATGATGAAGAACATTTAAAGGGATAGTTTGGATTAATTTCAACCTAGGGGCCTTTGCACCATGACATTGCACAAACGAGGCATTGCCAAGTTTGTAAGTACATCAGGAGTTTATTTAAATAACACTTTCCTGATGGCTTATGCTACCGCTAACCCGGACGTCGAGGTCACTTTCTTGATTTGGGAAAAGCTGCACGATCACCCGGTTGTGCTCAAAACGTTTTTTGGTATATCCACATTTTTTTATTATTTTTTCCGAAGTGTTGACAACTTAGTGTTAACTAATAATTGTTGCAAACTGGTACTACCAACAAAATATTAGTGTATTCTTGGAACTGGGCGTCGTTACACTACATCCTTATGCATCGCTTTCTGCCAGGACTTTTAAAGGCTTTTCCCAAATCACAGAAGTGACCTCGATGTCTGGGTTAGCGGTAGCATAAGCCATCAGGCAAGTGTTATTTAAATAACTCCTGATGTACTTAAATTTTCAATGCCTCGTTTTATGAGTACAGAACCTATTAATAATGTTCGACCAAGGGGGAAAAAAGCTTCTGGGGGGTGTTTGGCTCGAGATCATGATGCAAAGGACCCTACGTTGAAATCACTCCGAACCATCCCTGTAAAAGTTCTATTAATATTTTCATTGTTTATGAGCACTACAATCTATGAACAAATGACTCGCATCAGTTTAACAAAGAAAGAATAAATGCAGTTACTTTTAGTACATTATTTCAATATTACATAAATAATACATTGTCTTCTGTGTATCAGAATAATTAGTGTCTTTTAGGCAGTTGTGGCCTAACGTTTTGAGACTCGGACTTGGTCACAGTTTCGAGTCTCTGTACCGGCAGGAAATGTAGGTAGGGGAAGTGAATGAACAGCGTTCTCTCTTCCACTCTCAATGTGTCTTTGAGACAAATTCTGTGTGTCATGACGTCAAAGCGATTTGAGCAAAGGAGGGAATCAGGAGAGGAATAGACGATCTAAAACTTGACTTTATTTTAACTAAATGAGACGAAAATGACGCCTTTTGCAATAACTGCAAGGCTGTTATTTTGTGTAAGGGTGCAATCTACCCATGGTACTAAATAGCAGGAATGCCGTATTTTTGATCCACTGCGTACAACTGGCCAAGCTAGCAGCACAGTAACCTCTGTTGAACAGGGTAATGTAATGTTAAATATCACTGGCGTCTTACAAATAACAGGCATATTCTACAAAAACACTGTATTATGTATAACTATTCCATCCCTGTTTTTATAGACTAGTTTTAATTCTATATTAGGAGGAAGAGTTTCTGACCTGTATGCTTGTTTACAGAAGAGTTTCTTATTTATTTTGTAAATTTTATTTATTATTCAGTTCGCTTACTCAAATGTAAGCGTTAAAACAAAACCACTTGTTTTTTTGCCTAAAAAGCACGAGTACTTTTTTCCATACAGTGCTATCAGGAATCGATAAGAGAATCGTCAGTGGCATTGATATTGATAAAATCTTAACAATTCCCATCCCTAACAAATTCTGAGTAATGGGACAAAAAAATCACTTTTGCTTTTCACTTTCATTGCGTTCATGATCAGATGTTCCGCTGTACCAGTTTCCTTATTTAAACATATATACTGAGCTAAAATAAAAGTGAAAGTGCAAGTGAAGGACAAGTATTGTAATGGATGGGTTAAATGCAAAGGACCTATTCCAAGTTAGTGCACACACATTAGGGGTAGTGAGTAGTGAACACACATGGAACAGTGGACAGTAATTTTTGGTGTGGTGCCCGGGGAGCGATTGGGGCTTAGGTGCCTTGCTCACCTCAGTCACCACTGAAAGCATCTACAATGGGTACGCGAGTGTCGGAACTGGACCTTGGAGCAGTGGAAGAAGGTTGCCTGGTCCGATGAGTCCGTTTTTTTTTTTTTTTTTTACATCACCATTTCCCTGGGGCAGTGATGGCACCAGGATGCACTGTTGGGACAACAACAAGCCAGCAATGTTATGCTGAGAAACCCTGGGTCCGGCCAAGTAAGTTTGACCAGTGCCATCTACCTAACATTGTTGCAGACCGGGTACACCCCTTCATGACAATGGTGTTCCCTGGTGGAAGTGGCCTCTTTCACCAAGATAATGCACCCTGCCACACTGCATACATTGTTCAGGAATGGTTTGATGAACATGATGAAGAGTTCAAAGTGTTGACCTGGCCACCAAATTCCCCAGATCTCAGTCTAATTGATCATCAGTGGGATGTGCTGAATCAAAAAGTTCCACCTCACAACCTACAGGCCGTAAAGGATCTGCTTCTAATGTCTTTGTGCAAGATACCACAGGACACCTTCAGGCCATGGGTCTTGTAGAGGCCATGCCTCTGTGATTCTGCGCTGTTTTGGCAGCATACTGAGGACCCGTAGCATATGTTTTGGCTGTGAGAGAGTGCTACAGAACTCGTAATAAAAAGAGAATCAACATTGGCTTGGCTTTTTTGAAATGTTGAGAACTGAAGGATTTGAAATGTTGTAAAAGTGATGCGGAGATGCTGGTTTTACTTTTATTACTGGACAGGTGAGATAAATTGCCATATGTAGCTCTCTAACAGAGTTCATTGTAAAGCTTTATCTATTGTGAAGGGTCATTTTATTATGGTTGTAGCATTGTGCTGAAATTTATTTTCAAGGCAGTACAGTCAGTGTCTATTAATGGGTATAGCTACAGTAATGTCTTCAGGTAATAATCTTGAGATTCTTTCCAACTAAACTTGTATATCTCTTAGTAGTGAATGTTTTATGAGCAGTAGGATAACCATATTCATCCACACAGTCTTGCAGAGCTGAAGCACAACCAAAACAATGTTCTTCCACAAAATGCTAGCGGTATTGTTGTTTTTAACCGCTAGATGGTTACATACTGCACCTTTAATAATAAACATAATGAGTGCTATTGTTGTTTTCATTAGTTATGTTTCCACCCACCCATTTTTATGCGTACTGTGGGAGTCAGTGGGACATTGCATAAAAATGCTAGATAAAAGCGCCAAGATGCGCATAAATTAAAAAAATGGATACATATTTTAATCCGATACGAATACATGCACATAAACTACGATGGAAACACATTTACAGAACAAATCCCTCAATGCACAACAGAAAAAAACGTGCGTGACTTTGCTCCAACAGTAGGTGTGAATAATTTAGTTTTTTGTATTTTATTTTTTACCCATGTCATAGAGCCGTAGTTAGGATGACAGTGATGTTGATTTATGCTTGATCTCTCCAAACAGTGGGATGCTTGCTATCGCGCTGGATAATTTTTCAGTTCACATTCTGGACATGGAAACTAGGAGGATTGTTCGCAAATTCTCTGGAAATCGTGGGCAGATCAACGACATGGTGAGCTTCAGCTTGAACTACATAATTCAAAATTGACTAGTCTTTGGCCATTCTCAACCATTATTTGTACTTGAAATGACACTTTAGATTACTATTGTGGTTATTTTTTGTTATTGTTTGGAGCTTGACAGGTCCTGGTTACCATTAAGGTTCTTAATGTCGACACAATACTTTTTTCCCCTATGGTGTTTCATATAAGAAAGAAAGCTGTGTGGGTTTTGCATGAGGAAGAGTAAATTATGACTTTTCATTTTTGGGTGAATTAAGTATGCGTAACTAAGTGCTGCTTATGAAGTGTGCTTTATGGTTTTTGTCCAGACTTTTAGTCCAGATGGACGTTGGCTGATTACAGCATCTATGGACTGCACCATCAGAACATGGGATCTTCCATCTGGCAGGTACAAAGTTTAGAGCATTATCCAAGGCTTTTCAACTGGCAGCCAGGGAGCCCTACTATTAATGGATGAGATTGCTGTACTTTTCTGTTGCGTATATAATATTTGCTTAGGAAAAACGCCCAAATTAAGAGAATTCTAAGACATTAACTTACATTATATTGTGGCAGATGAGTGAAAAGATAATAAAAAAGTGCCTTTACAAGTCATTATACATGGTGCTTCAAGCTCAAATTGTTCAGATGGTAAGAAAATTTACATGCATCTTTTTGTATTTATTTTTCCCCCATAAATTACAAATTGAAAAATCTTCAGAATAAAAATGTCATAAGAAAAAGGTGCATGCTGACATGGTGTTTTGCTCGATGCATGAGAGGTTAACGATAAAAGTGTGACCCTCAAGAATAATAGAAAAAGGACTCTACTTTCTGGAAGTCTTGTTTTATCATCTAAAATGTGCTGCAAATTTTATTCCAAATCAACTATTGAAAGAACATTTCTTTCACGCTGCACATTTTGCTTTAAATAAATGAGTTTAGACTTGCTGTATATGATAAATGTTGTTTAAAATAAATGCCACTATAATTAGTTTTGTTTGATACTCATATTTTTTCTTCCTGTTCTGAATACTGTTGAACGCAGGGTTCGAATTATGATTTCATCTTTGTGGGGGTCTCTTTAAAAAAAGCAATAAAAAAAGTAACCCATGAGCAGGCGTGGTGTATGTGATAAATAAATAGCTAAATACTGCACACTTCATTATTTTGAGTTCAACGTACGTTTATTAATACAGGAATAGAGAATATTTGGGTGTAGTTTGTTACCTCTAGGGGGGTCTGGGGGCATGCCCCCCCAGGAAGAAAATTTTGTACATTTTAAAAGATAAATTCATTAATCTGGTGCACTTTGAGTCACCCAAATCCGCTGTTAAAAATAATCCAACCGCCCAAACATATGATATTCTTTGATTTAGATCTGCATCTGATCATCATTACAATTTTTTAAATTCTCAATGTTAAGCATATGGTAAAATATCACACTGAAGTGGGCTGATTTAAAATTAACATTTATTAAAATTAAAAGTTATTCTTTGGCCAAAATTACATTTCCTTAATACCCTAAACAGAGGGTTTTTACTCCCTTCAAAGTTAAATTGACAATGTTTCTTTACATCATTGGCAAACACTCTTATCAGAATATTTTTTTTACCTTTAAAAAAAGGCATTTTCCACTCTAATTTTATGTAGCCTATGCTCCATCTTTCTTTTAAAATATTCCTTAATTTGATCAATACATTAAATAAGAATAATAAGACAGTAGGCTGTTACCAATCAAATTAAATAATTTACATTGAAAAATTACAACTGTAGTAGCCCAAATGCCCTGATATGTTTTCCTTGATTGATTTTCTCTAAAGAGAATTACGTTGTTGAAAACGAAAGTAAAAGAGTGGCGCTCATTGCGTTTTACCATGATGAGAGTTCCGTGTCTTTATTAAAATCAACACATTATAGGCCTAATGATTTATCTGTCATCCATCCTCGATTAATTTGAATGTAGGCTAATTTTTTTATTATTTGGCTCGCCCGACCCGCGGAGATGGTCCTCACTGCAGAACATGAAATCCACGGGGAGGAGTCGGATCTAGATCCGACTCCTCCCACCTTACATACCTAAACCTACCCAGCTCCACCCCTTATCCCTAAACCCACCCCTAAACCTACCCAGCTCCACCCTTATCCCTAAACCCACCCCTAAACCTACCCAACCCCACCCCTTATTCTGGATCCGACTCCGCCCCCCGGATCTTGTGTACTGCAATGAGGTGCTACTGGACCCGCGCAGCACTATCGGCAATATGCGATATATTTGTGATATATTTCGCGCGTTGGCTGCGGTGTTGGCACGCGCGAAAGCACTTTTGAATTTAGCAGTTGATCACGTGATGCACTGACTGTTCTAATCACACCGCTGTGAACGTACGTGCGAAAGGGTTAACAAATATGCCTCGATTATTGAAGGAAAAAGTGCTTTAGGCCTATATGTAATTTAAAATGATGGTGCTGATGATTTTTAGAGCCCCCACAGGTGTAGGATTTTACTGCTTTCATGGGAGCTCATCCTCTCTCTATGGGAGCTCAGCTCCCACTGGCTCCCACGTAATTCGAACCATGGTTGAACGTAAAGGATGTGTTGCAACTAAAAATCACTTTTACATTGTATGCAGTTGTATCCAATTTGAATGTTTTTAAAGGTATTGTTTATTGGCAAGACCTTAAAAATCTTCAATTGAGTGCTTCTAAATATTTTAACAATAGGATGTTTAGTTGTTAGTTTAGTTGTCCATGTTGTCCATGTCTTTACAATGAAAGTGCTAAAGTCTAACGAAAGTTCCCTTTTTTCATTTGCATAATCTGGCCCTGAAAGTAAGTAATTGTAGAGTTGTAAAAAAAATTAGACTTTTTTCATGTCTTGTAACATGTAAAGGTAATGCTTGCTTAGATTGGTAAGTGAGATTGCACCACTGTCGTTCCACTACAAACCACTAAAGTAGCCTTTTGAAGGAGGGAAAGACCAGGCCAGTCCAGTGACACCTTTTCCACTTTCTATATTATTGACTGGCTAGATATTTGTGATGACCTTTTCTGTTTAGTCAGTCACTGATACTTTTTCAAAGTAACTAGTGAAACCAAATTCAGAGATAATTATTATCTTTCATAGATGCGGCCGTAATGACATTTAGTTTGTTGGATATTTTTCGCTTGTCTAAAGGGGATTCCTCCAGCCGATGAAGTCCCCTCTGGCCCAATTGAATAACTGAATGATTTTCTTTCACTCTTTCACACCCTTCCACTTTCCCTTGCTGTCATTCATAGTTTGGTCGACTGTTTCCTGGTAGACGCGGCAGCCGTCAGTCTCAGTATGTCCCCTACCGGGAACTTCCTGGCCTCTTCGCATGTTGACACCCTAGGTGTTTACTTATGGTAAGAGATTGCCTTGCAGATATTGTGTCTGTAAACTCTTGTTTCTACTTCAATGAGTTATTTCACTCACATGAGATTAAGATTTGTGCGGTTGATTTTTGGTGAGCAATTAGCACAAATATCTTATCATTCATCATGACTGAACAGTGAAAAGGTTATGTGGGTTATGAGTTCATGATGTTGCCAATTGAATGTTCTGATGTATGAATGGAGTTATATTTGAAGAATTAAACATTTTTATATTGTTTTAGTTATTTACTTAAGCCGATGTCATTTCCAAGTGATGTTTTTTTTTCCATGCAACACAATATCAGGTCAGACCAGGCTCCAAAAATGAAAAAGAGGGAGCAATCTGTGAACTTTCACCTTTGTTTCCCAGAACAAGGCATTTATCCTCCCCAGAATGCTCTGGGTTATAGTGTTTTTTTTAAAAAAATATATATTTTTTTGTAATGTGTAAAGTACCATACAACACACAAAAATATATATATAAGTACAAATGCGGTACACATGACTTTTTGCTTTGAAATTTTAAAAAGTAATTTTAAAATGACCTAAACAATTTTTTAAAAAGAAGTATAACATATATTAATAATATTTCAAAATGAATAATTACTTGGCTGAAGCAACTTGGTTTTACTTGATTATCAATGTATAATTTTCTAGGACAATCATGTTCAAATGTGCAAATCAAATTATGATACATCAGACTTTTGAGAAATGTTTATTTGTACATCTCTCAATCATCATTGTATTGCATTGCATTGCAGTGCATAGATTGCATAAAAACTACAGAGCTTTGGTCATAGAACAAAGTATTACTCATTTTACTTAGACATTATTCAGAGATATAGAGTGATAAATTATATTTATATGCATATATATATATATATATATATATATATATATATATATATAATATATATATGTATATGTATATGTATATGTTTCTCATCGATGTCTCACTAATTTACTTTTCAAGCTGTCAGAATTCAGGTGTTTTTTCCTCAAATATGAGCTCCATACTATATGAGCTATAAAAGCCTTGTGTATCCAATATTATACTCAACAATAAACACATGAGGGAATTTTCAGTATTTTGTCAAAAGGTTCAATAAACTGTTATATTTATTTATATATATATATATATACCATAATCCTACCTCATACATACATTTTAACCACCATATTAAGTATTAATAAGCAGTAAATTAGGAGTTTGAGGCAAAAGTCTTAGTTCATAGTGAATATGTGTTCCCCAAACCAAAGTGTCACTATATATATATTTTTTTTCTATTACAAATATTTAATGTTTTATAGAATTATTGGTATGGTTGTGTGCTGTTCCAAACATAGCCTGTCATGACCCAAGTATTATGATTTAAAGAAGTTACTCAATGAATAATTGTATTTTCCCTAAGGAATGTTGTTGTTGTGTTTCATTTCTAGGTCCAATAACACACTGTGCAGTATGGTGTCATTGCGCCCTCTACCTGCAGACTATGAGCCGACTGTGATCATGCTGCCAGGAACCTGCCCAAGCAAAGGTGCAACCACAGGGTCATATTGATTATCATTTTAAAATCATTTAGTTTGATATTAAATCCTTTTAATTGTGTGCTTGTAAACAGAAACAGAAGAAGAGGAAGGTTTCGACGTTGACAGCTCTGAGATGGCTGAGTACATTTCACCAGCACAGCTGGATGAACATCTGGTCACCCTCTCACTGCTTCCTGACTCGCGCTGGAAGAACCTGCTGCATCTAGACATCATCAAGGTATTGTGCTTGTAAAAGCGGCAAAAAAACAAACAAAAAAAGTCTGTTCTTAAGTGTGATATGATTGATAAACTCTTAAATTAAAATCTACATTTTAATCATCTACAGAAAAAGAACAAACCCAAAGAGCCTCCAAAATTACCCAAAGCGGCACCCTTCTTCATTCCCACCATTCCAGGGCTGGTGCCCCAGTTTGCTCAACCAAACACACCCTCAGAGGGCCAGGTAAACTCTCTTTTAATGGGGTCTCTCTTGAGTTTGATATTGTAGGAAACTCCGAAGTAAAGACCAGGAGACTTGGTTGTATCTTCATCAGGATTCTTTATTAAGAACATGTGCTGTTGGTAGCTGCAGTCATCAAGTCTGACTAAAGGCCAATTTATACTTCTGCGTCGGGTGTGCGCGCGATAGGTACGGCGTAGCATACGCACAGACGCGTTCCATACGCCGTACCCTTTGCCGTAACCTGACGCGTAACTCCTCAAAAATGTATTTTTTTTTTTATTTTTTTTTTTATTATTGTAGATCACATGTGTTACAAATAGCCGAAAAAAGAAATTGAACTTGTAATACAAAAATCATTAAGTTACAGTTCACGCTTTCATAAAAACATAAATGAATAAATAAACAAATAAATATACATCATCCAATACATAGAGGATTGAAACAAATATCATATAACAAATAAACTGTATAAAAATAATAAATAACATAAAAGAACACAGCCAGAGTATCATACAGTAAATATCAGTTAAATAATTATAAAGTTAAATTAGATAAATGTTTCATACATTTTGATGCTGATTTACCATCTAATCCAGAAATACACTCTATATAATTTTTTAAGTCAATTTTAAAAACATTGAAAAGAGGTTTGTTCTTCATAAATTTCGATTTATGAATAAAGAATTTTCCAAGCAAAATTAATAAGTTGACTATATATTGTATAGAGGAGTTTGAGTCAGAAAAGTAAAAGAAGATGTCAAAACTAGATAAATGTATGTTTAAGCCAAAGTGTCCATTAATAAAACATTGTATATCATTCCACAGAGAAGAGCTATGTGAACAGCTATAGAATAAATGGTCTAACGTTTCTGTTTCCAGAGAGCAAAAGCTGCATTTGTCGTCTACAGTAGGGATAAATTTTGAGATAATCTTGTTACAGGGGTAATAATGGTGAAGAATTTTAAATGATATTTCTTTTACTTTGTTTGTAATTAAAAATAAATGTGGGTTACTCCATGCTCTATTCCAATTAATATTTTCATACAAGGGGGTCCATTTGTACCTGGAGGCAGGGATGGATTTTGCACATAAAAGGATTTTTATTACTTTGTTGTTGACTTTTCTGTCTAGAAAAGATAGACCATTTATTGAAACACTGCTGGAGAAAAATACATTAGTTTGATCCACACCTGTCACATCTCTAAGTAGGGTGATTATCCCATGGGGTATAGCTCTGGTTACAATATCCAATTCTTTTTTTGGAGGATGAAAATTAAATTTATGGGTGAGTTCGTCATAATTTAAAATTTGATTTGAGTTATTTAGTAATTGGGATACCAGTAGAATATCATGTTTAAACCAGTTTTCTAAAAAGAGAGTCTTGTTTCTATGTATGATGTTCATGTTGTTCCAGATAAAACATTTGTGAGGGGAGAAATTGTGTTTGTACAAAAGTGACCAACAAGTTAGAGCCTGTTTATGGAAGTTTGCTCCTCAAAAATGTAACTACACGTCGAGGCGACGCGGACCGCAAGATCTGTGATTGGTCGGCTTGGTAGCATCACGTTTCCTCCTACGCATTTCCGGCATGTTCTTCTGCACCGCCCGCCATTTTTAAATTCTAAGTACAGTGAAACTGTTAAAAAAACTAAAAACTTACTGCTTTTCCACCTCGATAAGCTCCAACTCCAACGTGATCTGCTCTCTTTCAATCGCCATTGCTTGTAGTAACCTAAACTCAAAACAGTCGTGAGGAATCTTCTTCTTCTCTAGGAACCGCGCGGAATCTAAACACAGTGGAACATTAAAACCCTCCGCCGCCAACTAGCATTTTGGCGCTGTACTGCAGAGCAACGCAGACCTAAACGCAGAAGTATAAATGCTCACGACGGCGTCACTACGGCATACACTCGACGCTGAAATGTATAAATTGGCCTTAAGGGAACTTTACATGGTATATTATAGGCAGTCAGTGGGCAGTCCTTAAAAGTGTTGACCTTACACACAGCAGATGTGACCTCTAAAACAAATCATCTAAAGACAATACAGGCGATTACCCCCAACTTTAAAGATAATGTACCCCCCCAAATTGTATAAACAGTAACACTTAGACTATGTAAACGTTCACACACAGTTTGACTCTCAGTAGGAATATCAAAGAATGACAAAAAACCCTCACTGGAAACTATATTAAATCTAATCAGTAAATGTATACCATCATGTTCACCTTGAATGCCCAAATTACAGTGTAGTTGACCTTAGTTTTTCATGTGATGTTATATCCAGGATGTAGGATCAGCAGATCTTAAACATATTTTCAACAACAATAAATACTATACTGTGGGATTACAAAGAAGTTTTCCATTTTTTTAATGCCTCAGAAAAAAAAAATTGTTAATCACAGATGGGCTTAGATTAAGTCAGGCTTAGGCCTTAGTTTAATTGGGACATTTGAGTAGCTTTTATAAACGTGTCTGATGTGCATCTTGAGACAAAACAATGGCACTGATATATTTTAAGATATGCCAGGTATAAGTTTGGTATAGTATTGACTGGAAAATATTTATAAGTAAGTTTACATTTACATTTAATCATTTAGCAAATGCTTTTATCTTTTTTTTATATAGTATGTAACTATATATATATATATATATATATATATATATATATATATATATATATATATGTATGTAGAATATGAATTATGTATATTTATATACAATGTATATGATTAAATTTGTCGTCTTTTTTTATAGTCTAAAGTTGTCAACTTGGGAGTGTTGGCACAGAAGTCCACCTTCTACCTTCAGCTTGAGAAAGCTTTAGACAGCAACTCATGTAAGTCTCTTATGCTGTTATTTGAAATGAGATTGTACTTTTGAATTGGCAACAAATTCCCTGTTGATCATCTGTTTTCTCATGATAGATGAGGAGCCAGTGAAGCTGTTGAGAGAGTTGGGCCCCTCTGCCATTGAAACAGAACTTCGGGCCCTGTCTCCAGATATGGGTGGAGATGTCAGAGTTATGCAGAGTTTCCTCAAGATGATCAGCAGCATTCTTCGGTCCAAAAGAGATTTTGACCTGGCTCAAGCCTACCTTGCATTGTTCCTCAAGGTACGGTATAAGCAATCTGCAGATTTTTCTTTTTTCACATACTATTTCTAATATAAGCTTAACACATTATCTTTGGCTCTTAAGTTCCAATACAAAGCTATAAGACTTTTTCTAGGACCTGCTAATTTCTGGCCATGACTGCCAGTTGCTTGGTTTCTGTTTCTTTCTAATACGCTGAGAATTCCCCGTCTGCAGTCAATCATTGATCTAAAATCCTGTTCCTCATAGCTGTATAAAGCCGAATAAAGTCTGTGGAATGGGTTTTTTTGGGAGGGAGGTGGATTTGGGCTCACTTCCAGCAGATGGTTTTTCTTTGAAAATATTTATGATTTAAAAAAACAATTATTTTTAATACAGTTCCAGAGGAAATGAAAATTTGAACAATGAAGGGCTCAACATTTCTATCAAAAACAAACTCACACTTAGGCCACGTCCACACGAAGCTGGTGCGTTCCCTATCCGATCTTTTTTTTCCCTCGTTCTAAAAAAAAATTCCGTAAACACGGGGTCGTCTCAAGAAATATCTGCGTCCACACGAAACCACTGAAACCGACTGAAAACGGTGTAGTATATATGCCAGACCAGTACGAGGGGCTGTAATTCTGACACAGATACACTAAAAACAGAGAAGACTTGCGCATAAACCTTGCGCGCTGTATACAATAATATACAGTAATATTAGGCACAGTAGCTTCTTTTCTTTTTTACCAAGAACTTTATTGAACAATATGAAAAACTATAAATGGTACAAAATAGGGATGAGTCATCCCTATTTTGTACCATTTATAGGATGAGTCACGATGGTCGATTAGTTTGCAGACGCATAAAGCTTGCCACAAAAAAACGGCAAATAGCCTAATTATTATGAATGTGTCAAATAGCCTATAGCAAGGAGACATTTGAATTGTTTATTAATAAACTAGTGTTTTGTGTGACGATGCTGACTCGCCACCTTCGCAGTGTTTTGAAGGTGCCTATAGAGAGAAATGCACACTTCATACGGATTATTAGAGTTGTCGGTTACTTTTCTTTTTGAATTGTTTTGTTTAAAAGTAGACATTAAAAGCTTAGATATAGGTATTTCTGAGTTTCTGTTCATTTATGAGACAAGCTCCAGTTCTCGTGCGTTGCAATTTATATTGCGTCGGCGCCTCATGTCCTGATTATATAGGCTATTGTCTGCTATCCATGCAATTCGTTAATAAAACATTGATTAAAATTAAGATACAATTTTTACAAAACGAAATTCACTTTAAAGAAAGGCAAAACAAAACTTAATGAAGACAAAACAAAACTTAATGAAGTGGTCAAAATGATGTGTCTCGATATTGCGCATCTTACTCACGCTGTTCACTTATAGGGCCTAATCAACATATATGAAATGGAAAAAAATAACATTATTTAATCATAAATATGAAACTAACTTTTCTTTAATGGCTACAACATTTAGGCCTACAGTACAGAGAAATGTAATGTCGGAGCGAACGCCTTGTCACCGGTGAGCAAGGGGCAGAGGTGCGTTTTTTGAATAATAATCAAATTCAATCAAATAATTAAAATAAATACACAAATAAATAAATAAAAGAGGCTCGAGTAGCTTCTGAAGCATGAACTCAAGCAAGTAGTCGCAGTTGTTTTTGCTGGTAGGCCTATGGCTACTGATTTAGCGTGTCTGACTAGTCGACACGTGGGGTGATGACATCATCGTTTCACAAAATATACGGATAGGCCGTCCACACGAAACTGCAAGGGCGTCGTTTTCAGATTTATCCACTTTGGGACCCGGTTTCAAAAAATAGCGGTTTCACTCTCCGAAAACGCCGGATCCGTGTGGACGAAACGCCAATACGATAAAAAATGTATACGTATACAGTGAAACGCGTCTTCGTGTGGACGGGCCCTTAAACTTGCCAACCATGATTTGTGTATTTGTTTATAGTGATCAAAGTGGGCTGTACCGGAACATCTATATTTTAATCTGTACCGTACCCTCACTTTTTCTTGCATACCGGGACTTCTCACATGTTTCTAGGCCAGGACAACACCTTGAGCTCCTCATCATATTCCTCAAACCATTCCTGAACAGTGTGTGGCAGGGTGCATTATCCTTCTGAAAGAGACCACTTCCACTAGGGAACACCATTGTCATGAACTTGGTTGTGGCCCTGGTCAAATGTCATATTGCGATTATTGAGCTCAATATTGCGATATGCAATATAATAAACAAATGAGTTTCATGAGTCAACTTGCTTAAAGCAAAATGCACACACATATAGGTGATAATACTAAACTCAAACTAGCAACAACAACGAAATGATTGATAACACCTATAATGATCAATAAGCCATTGATGTCTGGATAAAAATGCCATCCAACATTACAGTGATTTCGTTACTACAGTTGAAAGCTATAAAAAAATGTAAACGTTTATTAGGCTACAAAACAGCTTTTAATTTAAAGGATAATTCTGGTATTTAGCACTTTGAGTCTATTTTCTAGTTTGTTTTGGATGAACAAGAGTGGTGGACACTGAAATTGACGATGGGTCCGGTCTTGACTTTTTGACTATTTTAGAATCGCCTCTGACCGCTTCAGAGTGTCTGTCTATGGGCATGCACAAACATGTCCTTAAAACAACCCTTAACGTTCGTTTTCATAACTGTGCAACTCTCCGAGTGGATAGTGGTGTTCGTTGATGTTACAAAACAGGTAGCGTAGCGAAATACAGTTTCTGTCGTGTTTTATTTGCCATTTTGTAAAATCGCATGATTTCTGTTGGAGGACTCATTGCAATAACTCGTGCAATAAAACACGACAGAAACTGTATTTCGCTACGCTACTTGTTTCGGAACATCAACGAACACCACTATCCACTCGGAGAGTTGCACAGTTTTGAAAACGAATGTTAAGGGTTGTTTTAAGGACATGTTTGTGCATGCTCGTAGACAGACACTCTGAAACGGTCAGAGGCGATTCTAAAAGAGTCAAAAAGTTGAGACGGGACCCATCGTCAAAATTTCAGTGTCCAAAACTCTAGTTCATCCAAAACAAACTAGAAAATAGACTCAAAGTGCTAAATACCGGAATTATCCTTTAAGTGAACTTCAAACAATCCTCACATAAGCCCATAAAAAATATCATATTTACCTGCGGTTCCTGTCTAACAGGTAGGACATACAGAAATTGAATAAAGTTATCAAACAGTCTGCGCTGCATATATTATAAATTATATATATAGACTACCGTAATTCCTCAAATAAAAACCGGTATTCAAAAAAACGCCGGGCCTCTGATAGTGGCCGGGGGCGTGGTCAACGCGGACAAATAAAGGCCGGTCTCAAATTAAGGCCGGGGAAAAATTAGTGTTCAGTACACTCAAAGACGGACGCGCTCAGCGCTTGTCATATATAACAACTAGTGTTTTTTACCACATGTTTATTTTAGGTTTCAGACATTTAAATAGATAAGATTTATAGCAAAACAATACATTTATAGTTTGTAAAATACAAAACGGTGTCAATGTAAGCAGCAATAACAATCCATTCAAATATATTTGCCGAGGTGTTTTATTCATATCAAATACACAGTGTAAGTATAAATACTATAAAGTTTACTCTATTCTTCTCCCAGTTCACCGGCCACTTACTTTCATGTGTTTCGGGAGAAACTGAAGAATTCACGCGATAATTTATAAAGGGTTTTAAACGACAAAACAAACTCACTTACACGGATTTGAGAGTCAGAATAGAAGATAGTTGATGACATGGTAAGCAAGTTTGTTAATATTTAGAAATAAAAGCGCTACATCTGTCATACAGCGCTATTTTGGCTGTGGTGAACATGTGCCAAGCATGACGCGTCACCATGGAAACTTGGCTGGCGGGCGGGCGGGGATCGCGAAATAGAAATAAAGGCCTGACTCTAATAAAAGCCTGCTACCATCTGCAGTTCAGATAAATAAAGGCCCCGCTCTTTATTTGAGGAATTACGGTAATCCTTATTAAATCTACAAAAGCTACTGTTCTCTTTGTTCTTTGATTAACTTTACTGACAGAAAGCTTTATTGTCTGCTGGCCCTTTAAGAGCAGCCGCTGCTGACAGAGACGTGGATCTCACACGTGGCCTCATTCTCTTACAACTCTTTACGAGTTTACGTCCATCATAAGACTGCTCTTATGTTATGGAGATACTCAACAAAACAACATTTTG
Source organism: Chrosomus eos (assembly GCA_036326025.1). Lineage (NCBI taxonomy): Eukaryota > Metazoa > Chordata > Actinopteri > Cypriniformes > Leuciscidae > Chrosomus > Chrosomus eos. The sequence goes on from CM070820.1 coordinate 12,470,670, forward strand.
GCATAATCAGGGTGGCCGCGGGTCCTTAAAAAGTCTTCAAATGTCTTAAATAACGTTTTCCTAATAAAAGGCCTTAAAAAGTATTAAAATGTCTTAAATTCAGAATCAATGGGTCTTAAATATTTCTGGACATGTTACATTTCTGTGATCAAAAATACAAAATTTCTCCAGTCTGACGGACCCAATGTCCGTCAAATAACCAGTGAAGCATCGAATCGCGAGAATTATTCTGATTTTATTACATAAACAGCGATTGATAATGGTAATGTATTTCTGGTTGCGCTGTTGAGTCTCTGTGAGAGATTTTATAGTGATGATCAAGTTGTTGTGTGCACATCCCACCTTCTGGCAGGTGCAGGACAAAAAGAACTACTGTATTGAAAAAATTAAATGTCCGCAACACTGCTATTTACTCCCATATTTAATAAAAAAAGGCAACGTTTCGACCCTACTGGGTCTTCTTCAGGCAACTGGCAAAACACATTTGATTCAGAGTTATGTAGGCCTTACAATCTGACCCACCCTGTGATTACAATTAACTTGATTGGGTCTAAACAAGCCTAATAACCTCTCTCATTAATTAATTAAGAGAACACTTGCAATTCCATATGTACATCACTTACCAAATTACAAACATGCAAATAACAAGAAACAGTGCATACTCACATAAATGTCATATATATATATATAACCAACAACCAAATACATGTACTTACATAAATGCAACTTAAGACATATACATGAAAAAAAAAAAAAAAAAAAAAAAAAAAAAAAAAAAAAAAAAAAAAAACATTCATTATAAGAATGGCTTTATATCAAATTCCTCATTCAGACCATAAGGAGACATAGTGTTCAAATAGTAAATCCAAAACGTTTCCCGTTGGAGAAGCCTTTTACCATGATCTCCTCCTCTAAACGGTTTGTTGACCCGCTCCACCCCGATGTATCTAAGGGCGCTGACATTGTGGCCAGCTAATTTAAAATGAGCGGCAACAGGACTGCGTTCATCTCCTTTTCTAATGGTACTTCTGTGCTCACTGATTCTGGTCCGTAGCGCTCTCGTTGTTTTACCAACATATGATAAGCCACATGGGCAACTGATTAAATAAACAACATGTGTAGTGCTACATGTAATAGTACCACGAATAGATAATGTTTTACCAGTGTGTGGATGATTAAAATGTTTGCACTTATGCGTATACGAGCATTGGGCACAACTGCCACATCTGTAATTTCCATCTGGCATACTAAGAAAAGGCGTTGTAACTTTCGGACGTATATCATTCTTAACTAGATGGTCTTTTAAGTTAGAAGCACGCTTAAAAATAAGCTTGGGTTTTTCTGGGAAGACTCTGGTCAATTTAGGGTCCGAATCAATAATGTGCCAGTGTTTATAAACAGATCTTCTAAATTCTGACACAAGTGAAGAGTATTTTACACAACACAAAGGAGACTTATTTGGGGTTTTTTTGCGTCTATATCGAAGGCACTCGTCTTGCGTAATCTGATCGAAACGTTCTCTGGCCGAATCAACCCAATCTTGTTTATAGCCTCTGTTGAGGAATCTTTTTGTCAGGTCCGCAGCCTGCTTTAAGTAAGATGTGTTATCACTGCATATTCTGCGTACACGATTAAACTGACTGATTGGGAGACTTTTGACCAACGGCCTGGGATGAAAACTGTCCCCATGCAATATAGTATTGCGATCCGTAGGCTTACGAAAAAGATCAGTTTTTAAGAACGTACCATCTTTATATACCTGAATATCCAAGAAACTGATGCAATGTCTATCAAATTCCAAAGTAAATTTCAAATGTTCATTACAAGAGTTCAGATACTCATGAAAGCCATTAAGTTCATCTACTGTGCAGTCAATAATCAGAAAAATATCATCAATAAATCTCTTATAAAATAAGATCTTAGAATAAAATGGATTTCTCCGATGCAGCACAAATTGATTCTCAAAAAGACCCATATACAAACACGCGTAATTTGGGGCCATTTTGCTTCCCATGGCAGTCCCTTTCTTTTGTATAAAAAACTCGTCCTGAAAGCGAAAGAAGTTATTGGTAAGAACTATGTTAGCCAAGTCTAATATGCACTCAGTGCTAGGTTTTGGCTCAAACTTACTTAAAGAAAGAAAATACTGAAGTGCTTCTAGGCCACCATCATGTGGGATATTTGTGTACAAGCTCTGAACATCAAAAGTAGCCAATAAACAATTATCAGAATTAAGATCAAAGGTTTTCAACGAATTTATAAAATCGATAGAGTCACGTATATAAGAGGGAAGGGTAACCACTTCTGATTTAATAAAATAATCAACGAAGGCAGATATATTTTCAGTTAGGCTACCAATGCCACTGACAATAGGTCTTCCCTTCAGAGGGGTATCTAAGCCCTTGTGGATTTTGGGGAGTGTATAGATTACCGGGATCACTGGATGTTCAATCTTAAGAAACTCAAAGGTACTTTTTTCAAACTCACCATTACTGAAGTGATTTTCTAAATGGAAATTTACCACATTCTTCAACCTATTAGTGGGATCAGATGATAATCTCTCATAGAATGTACAGTCACTTAATTGTCTTTTAATTTCCTTTTCATAATCCAAAGCATTTTGCAAAACAACAGCTCCCCCCTTGTCAGCAGGTCTTACCACAATCTTATTGTCCTTACTCAAATCCAGTAAAGCTTCTCTTTCCTCTTTTGTCAAGTTATTGTACAATTTATATTCTTTTTTTATTTTTCAGTAGACACTTAACATCATTCTCAACCAAACGACAGTACGTGTCCAAAGAGGCATTACGGTGCTTAGGAGGAATAAATGTCGATCTTTTCTTGAAACGATTATGGGACAAGTCACTAGGGGGAGAGGTAGCAGGTAACAGGACTTGGTCCAAAGAGGAACCACTCCTGGTTGGACTGTCCTTCATATCAGAGTGGAAAAACTCCCTCAATCTAAGATTACGAAAGAACTTCTGGAAGTCAAAATAGTCTCAAAGTCATTAGTATGAGTGGTTGGAACAAAACTCAATCCTTTACTTAAGGCTGACGTACAGGCCTCAGACAAAGTTTTTTCAGAAAGATTAATTACCGTACTCTCCTGCTGGTCTGAATCCGGGGTTGTCTGCGACCTTTTTCGTTGACTTCTTCGACATCGTTTTTTCTTGGAAACGGGTCTGCTCTCCGCCATCGTTGTAGGTTTTGAGGTTTTTTCAGGCCGTATCCTAAAAAAGACACTCCCCGCTCTGATTGACCACTCAAATCTGAGCCTGAATCATATGATGAGGAAGACAGCCATGGTTTTCTATTTCCTTGTTGTCGTTGGCGTACAGGTCGTGCTCGTTGTCCCTGGTTGTGCTGCAGTTTGGCTTGAGATTCTGGTTTTCCATCCTTCCAGAAGTAGACTTTACTCTGCTTGTAGTCCTCAACATCCCGTGCAAACTTGGTCCTCTTGACACTCCTTATTTCGCTGGTGCAGTCAATACGATTTACTATTTGAACACTATGTCTCCTTATGGTCTGAATGAGGAATTTGATATAAAGCCATTCTTATAATGAATGTTTTTTTTTTTTTTTTCATGTATATGTCTTAAGTTGCATTTATGTAAGTACATGTATTTGGTTGTTGGTTATATATATATATATGACATTTATGTGAGTATGCACTGTTTCTTGTTATTTGCATGTTTGTAATTTGGTAAGTGATGTACATATGGAATTGCAAGTGTTCTCTTAATTAATTAATGAGAGAGGTTATTAGGCTTGTTTAGACCCAATCAAGTTAATTGTAATCACAGGGTGGGTCAGATTGTAAGGCCTACATAACTCTGAATCAAATGTGTTTTGCCAGTTGCCTGAAGAAGACCCAGTAGGGTCGAAACGTTGCCTTTTTTTATTAAATATGGGAGTAAATAGCAGTGTTGCGGACATTTAATTTTTTCAATACAGTAGTTCTTTTTGTCCTGCACCTGCCAGAAGGTGGGATGTGCACACAACAACTTGATCAACACAATTTGTAACTTAATTTGTGGAGCACTCCCTTTATCTCCCTTGATAAATCACTTGCCCTTTTGACAATTAAGCCATGTCTGAGGAAGATAACGACGCCAGCCCAAGTGGAACTTTTGAATTTAACCAAGAGGATTATGACCGCATCATGCTGAAGGAGTCCATCTTTGATGAGGACACAACAGATCCAAAAGAGGGTGATGCATTGACTCAGAAACTGTTTAATCTACAGGAACGAGAGATCAGACAGCACTTACATGCTGTAACATTAAGTGATTATTTAAGAAAAAAGATGATTCCTCGTGGTCTGAGACTGCAAAAAGCACCTGCTCTAGGCCAGGACAATTCTATTTTCTGCACACGTTGGTGCGAAATATTAAACAAATGCTCTTTTGATCTGATGGCCCTCGTTATAAGTGAAATCACTGTTCAACTGGAAACGACAAGGGAAGATTTCAAGCAAACAGAAATCAAATTGAAAGTGCTGTCTGACAAGAAAAGACTTGGGGAAATCAAGAAGGAGCTTGAACGCCATCGTATTGACTGCACCAGCGAAATAAGGAGTGTCAAGAGGACCAAGTTTGCACGGGATGTTGAGGACTACAAGCAGAGTAAAGTCTACTTCTGGAAGGATGGAAAACCAGAATCTCAAGCCAAACTGCAGCACAACCAGGGACAACGAGCACGACCTGTACGCCAACGACAACAAGGAAATAGAAAACCATGGCTGTCTTCCTCATCATATGATTCAGGCTCAGATTTGAGTGGTCAATCAGAGCGGGGAGTGTCTTTTTTAGGATACGGCCTGAAAAAACCTCAAAACCTACAACGATGGCGGAGAGCAGACCCGTTTCCAAGAAAAAACGATGTCGAAGAAGTCAACGAAAAAGGTCGCAGACAACCCCGGATTCAGACCAGCAGGAGAGTACGGTAATTAATCTTTCTGAAAAAACTTTGTCTGAGGCCTGTACGTCAGCCTTAAGTAAAGGATTGAGTTTTGTTCCAACCACTCATACTAATGACTTTGAGACTATTATTGATTTCCAGAAGTTCTTTCGTAATCTTAGATTGAGGGAGTTTTTCCACTCTGATATGAAGGACAGTCCAACCAGGAGTGGTTCCTCTTTGGACCAAGTCCTGTTACCTGCTACCTCTCCCCCTAGTGACTTGTCCCATAATCGTTTCAAGAAAAGATCGACATTTATTCCTCCTAAGCACCGTAATGCCTCTTTGGACACGTACTGTCGTTTGGTTGAGAATGATGTTAAGTGTCTACTGAAAAATAAAAAAGAATATAAATTGTACAATAACTTGACAAAAGAGGAAAGAGAAGCTTTACTGGATTTGAGTAAGGACAATAAGATTGTGGTAAGACCTGCTGACAAGGGGGGAGCTGTTGTTTTGCAAAATGCTTTGGATTATGAAAAGGAAATTAAAAGACAATTAAGTGACTGTACATTCTATGAGAGATTATCATCTGATCCCACTAATAGGTTGAAGAATGTGGTAGATTCCCATTTAGAAAATCACTTCAGTAATGGTGAGTTTGAAAAAAGTACCTTTGAGTTTCTTAAGATTGAACATCCAGTGATCCCGGTAATCTATACACTCCCCAAAATCCACAAGGGCTTAGATACCCCTCTGAAGGGAAGACCTATTGTCAGTGGCATTGGTAGCCTAACTGAAAATATATCTGCCTTCGTTGATTATTTTATTAAATCAGAAGTGGTTACCCTTCCCTCTTATATACGTGACTCTATCGATTTTATAAATTCGTTGAAAACCTTTGATCTTAATTCTGATAATTGTTTATTGGCTACTTTTGATGTTCAGAGCTTGTACACAAATATCCCACATGATGGTGGCCTAGAAGCACTTCAGTATTTTCTTTCTTTAAGTAAGTTTGAGCCAAAACCTAGCACTGAGTGCATATTAGACTTGGCTAACATAGTTCTTACCAATAACTTCTTTCGCTTTCAGGACGAGTTTTTTATACAAAAGAAAGGGACTGCCATGGGAAGCAAAATGGCCCCAAATTACGCGTGTTTGTATATGGGTCTTTTTGAGAATCAATTTGTGCTGCATCGGAGAAATCCATTTTATTCTAAGATCTTATTTTATAAGAGATTTATTGATGATATTTTTCTGATTATTGACTGCACAGTAGATGAACTTAATGGCTTTCATGAGTATCTGAACTCTTGTAATGAACATTTGAAATTTACTTTGGAATTTGATAGACATTGCATCAGTTTCTTGGATATTCAGGTATATAAAGATGGTACGTTCTTAAAAACTGATCTTTTTCGTAAGCCTACGGATCGCAATACTATATTGCATGGGGACAGTTTTCATCCCAGGCCGTTGGTCAAAAGTCTCCCAATCAGTCAGTTTAATCGTGTACGCAGAATATGCAGTGATAACACATCTTACTTAAAGCAGGCTGCGGACCTGACAAAAAGATTCCTCAACAGAGGCTATAAACAAGATTGGGTTGATTCGGCCAGAGAACGTTTCGATCAGATTACGCAAGACGAGTGCCTTCGATATAGACGCAAAAAAACCCCAAATAAGTCTCCTTTGTGTTGTGTAAAATACTCTTCACTTGTGTCAGAATTTAGAAGATCTGTTTATAAACACTGGCACATTATTGATTCGGACCCTAAATTGACCAGAGTCTTCCCAGAAAAACCCAAGCTTATTTTTAAGCGTGCTTCTAACTTAAAAGACCATCTAGTTAAGAATGATATACGTCCGAAAGTTACAACGCCTTTTCTTAGTATGCCAGATGGAAATTACAGATGTGGCAGTTGTGCCCAATGCTCGTATACGCATAAGTGCAAACATTTTAATCATCCACACACTGGTAAAACATTATCTATTCGTGGTACTATTACATGTAGCACTACACATGTTGTTTATTTAATCAGTTGCCCATGTGGCTTATCATATGTTGGTAAAACAACGAGAGCGCTACGGACCAGAATCAGTGAGCACAGAAGTACCATTAGAAAAGGAGATGAACGCAGTCCTGTTGCCGCTCATTTTAAATTAGCTGGCCACAATGTCAGCGCCCTTAGATACATCGGGGTGGAGCGGGTCAACAAACCGTTTAGAGGAGGAGATCATGGTAAAAGGCTTCTCCAACGGGAAACGTTTTGGATTTACTATTTGAACACTATGTCTCCTTATGGTCTGAATGAGGAATTTGATATAAAGCCATTCTTATAATGAATGTTTTTTTTTTTTTTTTTTTTTGTTTTTTTTTCATGTATATGTCTTAAGTTGCATTTATGTAAGTACATGTATTTGGTTGTTGGTTATATATATATATATGACATTTATGTGAGTATGCACTGTTTCTTGTTATTTGCATGTTTGTAATTTGGTAAGTGATGTACATATGGAATTGCAAGTGTTCTCTTAATTAATTAATGAGAGAGGTTATTAGGCTTGTTTAGACCCAATCAAGTTAATTGTAATCACAGGGTGGGTCAGATTGTAAGGCCTACATAACTCTGAATCAAATGTGTTTTGCCAGTTGCCTGAAGAAGACCCAGTAGGGTCGAAACGTTGCCTTTTTTTATTAAATATGGGAGTAAATAGCAGTGTTGCGGACATTTAATTTTTTCAATACAGATTTTATAGTGAGAAATCAAAACAAATGAGCATAACAGCACACGAAAAAACATACAGAAGAAACATACTGAGGTAAAAATTCAAAATGTTGAGATTTTTACTTATAACATGATATAGTTAAGTAACAACATGACAGGAGCTATTTTGCTGAATATTCTCACGATTGCAAATGTTACATTATTTTTAGTTTAATAAACAAGTAGTTCATATTAAATTACTTAGGTTAAACATTAAATATTACATATACGTATCTAATATGTGTATTTCCATCACAGATTTGGTCTTAAATTTCATTCAAAGTGGCATTAAAAAGGTCTTAAAAAGTCTTAAATTTAACTTGTTTGTATCTGTAGACACCCTGATAATTGTGTGTGTTATTTTTCGTTCAAGCCCGACAGAGAACTGTAGGGCAGGCTGGCGTGCGGTCTGTGCATGCGCATGATACTGGCACGTGTCTTTCTGTGAGTCACAGTCAGGACATTCACAGGCAGCGCGCTCTCTTTTGACTTTTAGAGCATGAATGGTTTAAAAGCATTTGCACTAATAAGAACGGGATCATGTAACACTTAGCCAAAGGATGACAAAAAATTACAGATTCTACGTTAATTCCGTTATTATTTCATAAAAATCGCAGCATTTTGCATCATATAATCGCATAGGCTTGAATGACTGGACTTAGGGTTTCCCAGCAAAACATTGCCCAGAGCATCACCCCCCCTCCACCGGTTTGTCATCGTCCCCAAGTGCATCCTGGTGCTATCTTTTATAAGGCTTCATTTGTGCCGAACAAGCCGGATCCGGCACCACCGAAATCTGATTTGGCATCTAATTTGGGGGAGCCTCCATATCATACACCACTGAAAAAATATATATTTGTTATCACCTGTGTACTTATGTTCAGGAAAATTGGTATAAGAATAGTAATGATAACATTGTTAATTTGCTATGATAATGTATTTTACAAAAAGTGTAAGAAATGCAGCTTTAAAGTGTTCGATGCCATGTCTTGGCAATGATTTATTTAATTTGACAGTTATTCAGAATTCCTCACTTGACAAGCAACGTATAGAGAATATATTTAAACTTAGATGCACATCATCAGTATGCGAATAAAGCTTAACGTGCATTTAAACACCATGTCCATTTTCATTTAAGAAATCGTATGCGTATTTTTTAAAAGCACATCAAAATATTTGGATGGAATCCCAACTGAGATTGCGCATATGTTCTGTTACCTTTTTCTACCTCGCTAACTTGCCGGATCAGTCAGCACGCCCCCCTGTTCCGGTACCTCAGAATTTACAAACTAAGCACTAATCACTTACCCAGGTAAATTGCGCACACATACATGGCCATCTACTTGATGTCAAAAAGAAAACGAGACTTGTCAGACCAACAACCTTTTCCCACCACTCAAAGGCCCAGTTCCAACACTCATGTGCCCATTGTCGGCATTTTCAGCGGTGGACAGGGGTCTTGATACGCACTATGATTGCTCTGAAGCTACGCAGCCCCATGAGCAGCAGAGTGCAATGCCACAGTAGACTTTCTGTTAGCTCAGACCAGACGGGATATCCCTTCCTTGCCCTCGTGCATTGAAGTGTTTTGGGCACCAAACAACCTGTGGAAAGCCTTGCCGTTATTCTCTTTGCCGTAACAATCTGGCTCAAGTCAAAGTCGCTCAGATCTTTATTCCTGCCCATTTCTCCTGCATCCAACATGTTGATTACGAGAACTGGGCCCGTATTCCTAAAGAATCTTAATGCAAAAAGTAGCTCCTAGTGACACAATTCTAAGAAAATTCTTAGAAATGTGGGCGTTTACGCTTAAAATTAAAGAAAAAATCCTAGTAAAGAAAAAAGTAATTCAGAAGCATCTTAACCCTTAAAAGAGGTCTTAAGGTCAAAATTGTTAGGAGCACGGACGAGGACTTTTAAGAGGCTTAAGAGTTTCTTTAGCAGAGGAGAAAATGGCAGAAAGACAAAGAGGGAGAAGAAATGTGTTGCAGACAATGGATGACAGTGAGTTTGTTTGGTACATTAAAACCAACATTCAAACCACCACTTAAATAGACACGCCAGTAATCAGTGTAATTGGAAAGAGTGGAACAATTTTTATCATTATAAGCCAAACAAATACCTTATAGGAAATAAACAGCATTGTAAATAAAAAAAGGATTTATATACACACATATATATATACTATGTGTGTGTGTGTGTGTGTGTGAAAACGGTCAAATAGGAAAAAATATGCATGTAATTTCAAAGTGAAGGCTTAAAATAGACCCTACGGGTGAAACTGGAAAAATTAGAATATCGTGCAAAAGTTATTATTTTGATGATTAACTACAGCTTATGAAAACCCCAACATTCAAAATCTCAGAAAATTAGAATGTTACATGAAATAAAAAATAATAATAATAATTTTAAACATTCCACATCTTTGGAATTCTCTCCCACCTCACATTCGTCACCTAGACTCTCTTCTTCAATTCAAATCTCAACTTAAAACTCTGTTTAGATTAGCTTATTCAACATAGATTTTCATCGGGATTTCATTTTACTTACATTTTGTGATTGTACTTATTAATTTGATTTTACAAATGATATTATTGTTGGGCTAGTATTAATGTTCTGTTTTAAATTTGCTCTGTAAGGCGTCCTTGGGTGTGAAAGGCGCCCTGAAATAAAATGTATTATTATTATTAAACACAGAAATGTCAGTCCTCTGAAAAGTATAATTATGCAAATGTTTATAGTTATATATACTAAATATATTAGTTTCATCTTTTAATTTTAATTACTGAAATACATGAGGTTTTGCACGATATTCTATTTTTTCCAGTTTCACCTGAATACTTAAATCACTATTTTTTTCCTTCTTGGACAACCAACCAATCACAGTCTTCAAAAGATTACCCGCCTCCTCACTAAGATAAAAGTTTTTGTCTTTTCCTTAAGCCGAGTTCAGACTGCACGATTTTAGCCACGATTTTGGCTCGCCAACAGGTTTTGAGAAATCGCCGACAAATGCCCGAAATCACAGGCAAATCGGTGCTCGTTCACGCGAGTGACAATCACGCAGTGTAAATGAGCAAAGACGCTATCTGAGAGAATCGCCGACGAGTCGCCGACGCCCGTGAGATATTTGGCATGCTAAATATCTGGACCTGTCGGCGATTCACAATCCTGCTGTGTGAAAGTGTTCTGACTGAAAACTACATCGGCAATGACCGACAGCCAATGAGAGAGCATGATACAGGACAGCAGGCTGTTTGAGGAGGAGTTATAGACCAGAATATCAGTATTTTAATAGATAGATAGGCCTATATTTACAATTATATCAAACAGAAACAAAGCACAAACATTTGCATGACCAGCAGCAACAGCAGGACGTTTGCAAAATTATTTATTTACCCCCAACTCTCTTTCCAAAACACAGTCATTGCTCCCCTCGTCTTCCCAAACATTTCCTCCTGCATAAACTGAATATTTATTTGTTTCATTTTCGCTACAAATCAGTGCACAGACAATTTGGATCGCAATCTTCTTGTAGGCTATCATTTTTAATAACAAACTCAGTGTCCGCGCGAAAACTCCGGTCTCACGAACGCGTGATCTTCCGTTATTTCCGTATCACTTCTCGCGTTTGTTTGGTTGTGAAACGTAGTTTGCGGACCAGGCAGAGGTTGTCGGCGATTCTTTCTTTTGTAAAGTCATGCAGTGTGAAACCTCCTGTCGCCGACCCATCGTGCAGTATGAACACAGAAGCAACTGAATGTTACCCCAGATAGTCATGCAGTGTGAAAACAACAGTGACCCGATTATTTTTAAAATCGTGCAGTCTGAACTCGGCATAACTCAGAGTTGCTCTCAGATTGATCCCGAATCGCTCTTAAGCTAAGACTCCTACGTAAAAGTTTTTAAGCTAAATTAAGAGTTTACTGAGAGGATTCTTAGATTCTTTAGGAATACGGGCCCTGATTGTTTGCTTAACATCTAATATACTCAGAGCTTAATATGTGGCTTTGTTAGGAGATGATCAATGATATTCGCTTCACCTGTGACTGGTCATAATGTTTTGCTCATCAGTGAGTGTATATATTATTGTAGTATCAATTAACATTTAATTAAAAAAATATCATGTGATCTTTTATAAATTATATGAACTTAATGTAAATATTAAATTAATTGTAATAATGCAATTACCGGTAGTTTTATAACAAATAAACATATTCTCATCTCTTAGATTTATAAAAGGGCTCCAACAAACATCAGATATGTTCTGATTGGTTAGGATTTTGTCACTGCGTTTTTACATATTTTTTTTTTTATTTATGCTTGAAAGTTGTAATGTTGCTGGTTAGGACACACTGGATTTGTTTGGTTTTTAAACAGTAGATGGCAGCAAATGTTATATGAAAATATTTCCCATTATGGTTTATAGTTCAGCACCTTTTGTAGACTGTCTCCCTCATTTCTGTACATATTAATTTTAAAATCATCTAAACAATTATCTAGTTGAGGTTTTTGACTTTTTTAAATTGTATTCCTCACAATGCCGTCTTTCTGTGTCAGCTCCATCTTCGGTTCATCGCAGACCAGCCGGAACTGATGGAGGAGGCAGAGAGCGTGTCGAAGGACCTGGAGGAGATGTGGATGTCCATGCAGATGCTCTTAAACCAGAACCTTTGTCTGTTGTCTTATATCAAGAGTGCACTAATATAAAGCACCTTTTTTTCAATGTAGATCTTTTGCATTTCTGAGAATCTTATTGACTGACTGTGTCAGACTAAATGTTCTTGCCCTATTTTGTTAATACACATTAAAAGTATTCCAAATCTATATGATTTTTCTGCTAATAGTTTAAACATCATGGCACTCTTATGTTTACACAGTGGATTTTGAATGGATGACAGTGACACAATATCAAACCAAGCCTTAAAATAAATGCTGCTTGATTTTGATATTTTGATGCACAATATATCTGCATCCTACATCCGAAAGGATCCTCCATCATATTCCAGTGCTTCTCATTTTGTATGACTGTGCAGCTAGGAAGTGAATGTGTGAGATGAGAGTGATGCTGGTGGTTAGCTGGGATTGTGGTTGTTTTGTGTTGAGCAGATACTGAACAGATGGGTCTCTCTGTGTGGGAGCCCAAAACACTCCTGCACTGCTTGAGTTTTAAAGGATGACCAGTCATGCAGGCCAGTACAGATTTGGACTCCGTGTGGGTGATTTCTTCCTCATAGCACATTCAAATCATCACTGAAAGTGACATATTTGAAAAATTTAAGAAAAAGTTCCTCAATAATGCACATTAAGTCAAAATCTGTAAGGGGATTGCGGTCATCCAAATGAAAGAAGACTGAGGGGTAATAAATACTTTAATAAAACATGTTTTTTCATAATAACTTTAAACAGCACTTCCAAAAAAGTATTTCAGATTAGATGGTAATGCCATAGTACTTTGATATAATCTACCAAGGATAGGCAAATGTATTGGGGTGGTTCAAGATTGCCATATTTATGCCGTATATGAAAACTGGAAGTAACGTCATAAAACAATAATGTTAATCATTCTGCCAGACACTATTTTAAAAACAAACAAAATTAACTTTTAAAAAAAAAGCTTACTATAATGCATATTTTGTCCAAAATTAAATATATGAGTTTTTAATTAATGCCCATGAAAAAAGTTTAATGCGTTAAATCTTATTGGACTTCATGCAAAATGTAATTTCTTAATTGGGGCAGTGTGTTCATTTTATTGAATTTTGTCAGTAATTTTTAAGTCTTCTATGGCTTGTATTTTTTTACTATTAATTTATGTAATGAATATAATAATTCATAACAATCTATAAAAAAGTGATAAATAATATAAGCACTTTATCGATATGCATTGCATATGCATACTAATCCATATAGGGAAGACGCCTGACAAGACAAAATGATGCTGTCACTTAGTAGGCTAGCTAATACTAGCACGTGGTACTGTTTTTTTTTCTTATATTAAACAATAAAAAAGATTAATTGATATCTTAAAATATGTCAGATGCAAACCAATATTTTTTTTTCTAAGGCTCGTTTATAAAAGCTACTTAAATGCCCTAATAATGGCTTAATCTAAGCCATGTTGTTTTGAAACCGGGACTAAAAGTTTTAATAAAAAAAAAAACATCACCAGTTTGGGAATTTGGAATACATTGGAATAAAATATGTTTTATTGTTATAGTACTAAATAAAGCGTTTTCCATTACGATATACCCGTGCACTGTTGCTATGGTTACCTCAGCATCTGTTCGCGAGCGAAAATATTTAGCGCCCTCTTTTGAAGCTGAAGCTCCGCGAACGGTGACGGACTTTGGACTTGAGCTTGGACTTGAGCTGCCCCGGTACCACGCCCCTGCATGGCATCCTTTGGCGTCAATATGAGACGCAGAACCCAAGGCGTCATACAGGTGACGCTCATCTAAATCCAAAGCACATGGCATCCTTTATGAGAAGCAGATCCCAAGGCGTCATAACTGTAACCCTGCTCCAGACCTAAACCTGCTACGTGTTATATTGACGCTAAGGATGCCATGTGCGTAAGATTTCGACGAAATGTCATATGGCGTCACCTATATGACGCTAAAGGATGAGAATGCGTTGGATAAACTCATCTTTCAGGCATTTGACCGACCGGTTTGACTCTTCAGCGTGAGAAATCGGGGGTGTGGCGTGTGCGCGTGTGAAACCATTCAAATGCGTGTGTCTCACGGCCAATGCGTGAGAGTTGGCAGCTATGTTAAAGCTCACTTTAAACCACCATCGAGTATTTGTATCATATTCCGGTCGCGATTTAAAATGGTTTTAAGTTAAAAAAAGTTGAAATATGTTATATATAGCATTTTATATGCAGCTATGGCTACACCTTGCTTAGCCATGCTGTAAACATTCTTTATTCATATGAAAATATCAAAAATCCCACACAAACCACATATACTCGAAATCGTGCATTTATTAGCTTCTTGTTTGAGGTGAAGAGATGTGTCTTAGCTTTGTTATCACGGAGGTCAGAATGAGGAAGTGTACACAGGAGCGCGTCATGCAGAAGGGCAGGATTATTGTCACGTTAAACCACGTGAGATGATTGACAGCTCTATAGCGAATAAGAGAGCGCAGAGAACTGACACAAATCAGGAAGAGGAGAGATAGATCCATATAGACAGATCTCGCTGTTTGAGCTTCAGATCGCATAATTTAGTGGAACATGAAAATCATTATTTCTCCAAATATGTGCACCATTGGACTAAGAGCCCTGGCGGATGCCGTATGTATGTGAACACAAATAAACCGGAGAAGACGTGAATGACTGCTTTATGAGTAATGATTTCTATTCAAAATAACGAACGTTACAGATTAATAATTTTGCACTCCTGTCATAAATTAAGAAATGAATGTCACTGCAAACCAGTTTTATCAAACAGTGGTCAACTATCGAAGCTGGAGTTTTAAATATTTCTAATGATGCTCAGTTGTCTAGATCAAATAAATAAGAGTGTGATGTTTTAACAATTAATGAATATTGAACAATAATCTGGGGCCGTCTGTGATCTTTGCTACGAAAGGGGTTAAATGAGTGTTTTTGGTGATCCAGTTCGGTAGGTGGCACTGTAAAAGAAAACTAGGGTCCTGAAACTGCGGTCCTAAAACTGGGGTCCTGAAATGCAGTCTCCGGTTGTGCAGGAATACCCTACTCGCTGGAGCGCACGTCAACGGCGCCGCCATATTGGGGATGGCAACTTTCCCATACCTCTCATACTGGGAATTGAAAAAAATGCCTGTTTTGTGCGCTGCTTGGGGCTGTACAAGTCGCCACACAATGGGCTACTTGCACATAGCAACCTGACGTCATGTCCGCAACGGGTAAATACGGCTCGCTCTCTTCCGGTTTGAAGGCGTACATACACAACGTAGACATTTTCCGCCTAATACTAGAAAACAGTACAACATTATAACACGCATATTCTGTCAGCCCGGGGTTGTTTATTAGCCTAATGTAAGCTAGCAAACTAACGTAAGCCATAAAGTTTGAGATATATAGACTTACCTTCATATCCGTGGATATGAGGCATACATTTTAAAGCCATTCTCTCTAATTTGCTGGTAGGTGATTTGGAGGAGGACTTACAAAGGCGATATACGTCCGTTATTGTAAGTTTCGGCAACTCTTGTAAACATCTCATCTCATAGTGTAGAATAGCGCCGGAAAAGACGAGGCCGCATTTCCGGTAAATAAATGCTCCTCGCATTTACGTGCAAGGAGCCCATTGAAAACCGCTTCCGAGGAATTATCTTTCACAGGCAAGACTGAACGTTTGTTTTTGGTTGTATTTGTTGCGACCTAGAAGTATTAGTTTATAATTAATTTCATAATTTTCTAGAATAAGGATATATTTAGAATTCTGTAAGGGAAATCACTATAATTTCATTGTAATTTCATTTGATAAATATTCTGGATATTATTCTGATTTATGTTACTGAAAGGTGAAAGTTCAGTTAGGATGATGTCATAAGCTAGCGCAGTAGTGTGGTCGAAAAAAAAAAAGCTGAGCGGAGAAAAAAGTGAACGTAGGCTATATCGCTGATGTTAGAAGATGTTGTGTTGCTTCGTGTACAAATGATAATTCCAACAGAACTGGCAAAATAAAGTTGCAAAAGAGAAGACGGAGTCTGTTTTAAGTGTGCAACATAAACTTGGTGTTTCTGCTCGGTTGGATTTCATCACGAAGCAAGCAAGATGAGTCACGAGTGACTAGCGTTAACCACAACACAGTAAGAGCTAGCTGCGAGCCACCTAGCTACCGACGTCGTCAATACTGCAGTGCTCCAGACGAAGCAGTGAAGGTAAAAGTTTTCTATCATGTCAGAAGTGCGACAGATGTCGTCTGAGTGGGAAACTCTTGTAGCTCAGATAGAAGAAAAGTTACTGACACTGACAGCACCAGAGTTGAATCATATATGCTGGGCACTAAGTCTAACGGTGGAAAAAAATGACAAGGACTTACCTCGTAAGCTGAGGAGACATATTCTCCAGTATCTAGAAGGAGAAGAGGTTATTTCACAAGAGGATGAAGGGATGTCTCTATTGCTGCAAGTTAATGACAAAATTGAGGAAATCAAAGGGAAAATTGACGATAATGGCGTAGCGCAGCTCCAACAAATCGCGCAAGATCGCCACCCGGTGGTTGAAAATGATATTGCACCCAGTAATCCAAACGAACAAGGAGAAAATGTTTCTGTCCCGAATGTAACAGGAGCAGCTTCCCAAAATGTTTCTTTTGTCCATCCACTGTACAGAAGAGAGTTCAAAATAATTGGACAAATTGGAGAACCAAATCAAAAGGATAAATTGGCGTACACTAGTTTGGAAAGACAAATCCAAAGAGCATTGAAAAAAGGATATGAGGAGGGAGAAGTCGTAGAAGCGGTCATTCAAGCTATAGCCCCAGGAACAAAACTGAAGAGTTATCTTGAAAGTAGAGTTGATCTGTCATTGCAAGCTCTCAGACAGATATTACGTACTCATTACATTGAGAAGGACGCTACAGACTTGTACCACTCCCTCACGCGCGCTGTTCAAGATTCAAAAGAAACACCCATTCAGTTTTTAGTGCGAACCATGGATCTGAGACAACAAATTGTCTTTGCTTCAGAAAGAGTTAAATCTGGTTTGAAGTACAGCGCAGAGCTAATCCAAAATCAATTCCTCCAAACAGTACTCACTGGCCTCCATGATGACGCCATCCGTGCAGACATAAAGCCATACTTACAGAATCCGAAAGTTGAAGATGAAGTCCTTTTGGAGAGAATGACAGCTGCATACACTCTGGAAATGGAAAGAAAGAATAAGTTGTCAACTACATCAAAAACAAAGATGATCAAAATTGCAGCGGTTAGTGAGGAAAGTGAGGAAGGTGGAAAGGAAAGCTACCTGCACAAACCAAACAATAAGAATAAGCACTGTGAGATGAACAAACGTGATACACTGATGGAAAAGGTTGACCAAGGTAATAAAGCTATATGTGAAGCTATTCAGAACCTCACCACTCAAATTGCTAGTCTCCACCAGACCTCTAAGCCCCAACCAATGAGAGTGGGTGAACAGCTGAACCGAAAATATCTACCACAGGCAAAGACTGTAAATAGGAAACAGTGTCAGCAGTGTCAATTGTCCAATCCAGATGGAAGGTGTAGTCATTGTTATAAGTGTGGCAGCGCAGAACACTGGGCATCAGGTTGTAGAATGAGAAATACCTCAGGCAGTACAAACAAAATTGAAATTCTGATTCATCCTGCCGAGAACACAGACAATGCGGATCTGTTCAGCTTAAGAGCACCACTCACTGGTAAACAACGACAAACAGCCAAGCTAGTAGGGAGGAGATGCCTAGTTCAAGCCTCCCTAGGGGGAGTTGACACTTCAATACTGTGGGACACTGGTTCACAGGTATCAATAGTGGGAACGAACTGGAAAAGAAAATACCTGCCAGATGTTAAGGTGAGACCAGTGGAGGAGCTGCTTGAGGAGGGAGCATTGGAGCTTTCAGCTGCTAATGGAACAGACATTCCGTATGATGGATGGATGGAAATCAAATTCACCTTGTCTAAGAATGCTGTGGCTGGGATGAGTGACAAACCTGTCATGGTCCCAATCCTGGTTGCCAGCAGTGACCTTGAACGCCCTATCATTGGCTTTAATGTGATTGAAGAACTAGCATTGACGAACGACGCCTGTGGAGACTGTGCTCCTTCTGGTCAAATGGTGGAAACGCTGTGCTCAGCACTGGAGGTAGGGCGCAAAACGGCGAGAGCTGTCTTGTCTGTTTTAAAGAAACGAAAGCTTGAGAACCAACCCCACATAGCCAGAGTCGGCAGACAACCAGTGACCATCCCGAAAAACAAAGTGGTAGCGGTGCCATGCGGCCAGCTAAATAAGAGAGTGTTGAGTGCGTCACATGTAGTGTTGGAGCCGAACCAGGAGACACCATGGCCAACAGGCTTAGTCATTAGAGAGTAGTTAATTCAGCTCCCTTCAGAAGATAACGGTAAAATCGAGGTTACCGTTGAAAACCAGACTGACAATGACATCATGCTGTGTAGTCGCACGACACTTGGATGGTTGCACAGTGTTGATGCCATCTACCCATCTCAGACAAAGTCTACGTTTGATCAGAGACCCGAGACACGAGACAGCAGCAGTGTCACCTCACTTGCACAGCAATCCAGCCGGATGCCACAAGCTGAGCCCTGGGACCCACCTGTGGACCTAAGCCATCTGTCGAATGACCGACGACAACAGGTGCAACAAATGCTCAGAGAGGAATGTGATGTTTTTGCAAAGGATGATTGGGACACGGGGTGTATCAAAGATTTGCAAATGGACATACAATTAAAAGACGATGTGCCTGTGCAAAGAACATACAATGCCATCCCTAGACACCTCTACCAAGAAGTCAAAACTCACATACAGGACTTACTCAGTCGAGGCTGGATCCAGAAGTCTTGTTCGTCATATTCTTCACCTGTAGTATGCGTCAGGAAGAAAGATGGAGGCCTACGCTTGTGCATAGACTACAGACTGCTGAACGGGAAAACACAGCCGGACCGTCATCCAATCCCGAGGATACAGGAGATACTGGAAAACCTGGGGGGCAACTCCTGGTTCACGGTGTTGGACCAGGGCAAGGCTTACCACCAAGGCTTCATGAGTGAGAAAAGCAGACCCTGCACCGCATTCATAACACCATGGGGACTGTATGAATGGGTGAGGATCCCGTTTGGGCTTACTAATGCGCCTGCAGCTTTTCAGCGCTACATGGAGGGATGCCTGGGAGATCTGAGAGATGAAGTGTGTGTCCCGTATTTAGATGATGTGTTAGTGTTTAGCTCCAGCTTTGAACAACACATCCAAAACGTGAGACAGGTACTGCGACGGCAAAGAGAGTGTGGTATAAAACTGAGACCAAAAAAATGTGACTTATTCAAAAGTGAGGTCTGTTATGTGGGTCGAGTAATCTCTGCAGAGGGATACAAGATGAATCCCAAAGAGGGGGAAGCAGTTCAAGCACTGAAGCATGAGACACCAACCACTGTGCGAGAGGTGAGAAAGCTGATGGGTTTCCTCAGTTACTATAGATCCTATATACCAGACTTCTCCAGGATAGCCAAACCTCTTTACGAACTGTTAGCAAAGTCTAAGTCTGAACCGACGCAAAGCCAAAAGAGAAAGAATGTAAGCCGTAAGTCTGCCCAGTTGCCACCGTCCCATCCTGTCCAGTGGACATTGATTCACCAAGAAATACTGAACAGAATGGTAGATCAGCTGACAAATCCACCAGTGATGGCATATCCGGACTTGGAGAAACCTTTCGTACTTCACGTGGATGCCTCAGAAGAGGGCTTAGGTGCAGTTTTGTACCAGCGTCAAGAGGGTGTTCTTAGGGTCATTGCCTATGGCTCACGGACATTGTCACCGGCAGAAAAGAATTACAAGCTACATTCTGGCAAATTAGAATTCTTGGCACTAAAATGGGCCATCACAGAACGTTTTCGTGACTACCTGTTCCATGCACCTGACTTTGTTGTATATAGTGACAATAATCCCTTGACCTATGTCACGAGGTCAGCAAAGCTCAATGCAGCAGGGCACCGCTGGGTGGCAGAGCTGGCGGATTATAGATTCACATTGAAGTACAGACCCGGAACAGCAAACAGAGACGCGGATTTCCTGTCACGAAGACAAAAGCCCATTGAAGAGATCATGCAAGAGTGTACAGAGGAATGCCCTCAGGAAGCTATCGAATGCATCGGTAAAGCTCTGGAAAGAGATAAAGCCCAAGATGTTGATTGGATCTCTGCTGTCACATGTAACATCGATGCACTACCAGAGGGGTGTAACATCTCAGAGCCAATCCAGCCTCTTGCAGTGGAAGACATCAGACTTGCCCAGAGTGCAGACTTAGCCATTAGCAGAGTTCTGGCTTTGAAAAAAACACATGCATTCCTGAAACATAAAGACAAGCTGGCAGAAAATGAATCAGTGAGACACCTTCTCAGAGAGTGGCCCCGTCTAAAGATTGATGGAGATGGCATCCTCAGAAGAGAGACTGCAGCGAGAAAGCAGTTAGTTGTTCCTGAGTCCCTGAAGCCTACTGTGTACAAGCATCTCCACAGGGAAATGGGACACTTAGGGGCCGATCGAATGGTGGCTCTTGCAAGAGAACGGTTCTTCTGGCCAAAAATGAGACAGGAAATGGAACACTATGTTACCCAGATGTGTCGCTGCATAAAACGAAAAAAACCTAACAGAATAATCAGGACACCTATCCAAAGCATTGAGACCTCTGCACCGTTTGAGATTATATCCATCGACTACCTACACTTAGACAAGTGTAAAGGGGGTGAGGAGTATATACTTGTAGTTGTGGATCATTTTACCAAATACGCACAGGCCTACGCAACGAAAGACAAGTCAGGGAAGACAGCGGCCAGAAAACTCTTTGATGATTTTATTATGCGTTTTGGTTTCCCATCCAAAATACATCACGATCAGGGAAAAGAGTTTGAAAATACTCTCTTTCGCAAGCTACAAGACTACTGCGGTATTCGCCATTCACGCACTTCCCCATACCACCCTCAAGCTAATCCTGCAGAGCGCTTCAACAGAACGCTACTGGGTATGTTGCGCACGCTTGAAGAGTCTCAAAAGTCAAGGTGGAAAGAACACCTAAACAAAGTGGTTCATGCCTATAACTCAACTGTGCACGAAGCAACTGGATTCTCTCCATTCTTCCTTCTCTTTGGTCGTGAGCCAACTTTACCAGTCGATCTAATGTTCCCCAAGAAGGGAGGAGAAAGGAACCAGTCACAGACTGACTATGCAGGGAAGTGGAGAGAAGTCATGCAAGAAGCCTATGCTATTGCGATGCGAAACATGAAGAAAAGTGCAAGGAGAGGACAGAAAAACTACAATCAGCGCACGTGGAGTTCTGTTCTGGAGCCAGGTGATCATGTCCTGGTGAGAAACCTCACGCCCAGAGGTGGTACTGGAAAGCTGCGTAGCCACTGGGAAGACATGATTCATGTTGTCAAGGGAAGAAAAGGCCCTGATAGTCCAGTGTACGTGATTGAACCATTACAAGGAACAGGGAGAAGACGGGTGTTACATCGTAACCTACTTCTACCATGCCCTTATCTGGTTGAAGAGCCAGAAGGTCATGAACCTAACCTTGAAGAGAAAAACTACAGAAGAAAAGCAAAACGGACAACAAGAAGGGATCATACAGCCAGACATGATACTTACCGAACAGACACAGACAGTTCCAGTGAGGAGGAGTATTGTCTCTGGACAGCAGTGGGACATGCTGAGACACCTCTGAATGCAGAAGCAGAAGAGTTCTGTCCGAGAACAGAGACACTCCGAAACAGGCCTGAGAGGGCGCTTGTACCGGAGTTGCAGCCTGAAGAGGAGCCTGTTGAGGAGAGACATAGCTCGGAGAGGGAGATTGATGTTCCGGCTGCTGAATCAGAGGATGAGCGAAGTGATACCGAGATGTGGAGAAACAGGCCAAGGAGAGCTAGGCAGCCCAAGCGTGTCTACACCTATGACCAGCTAGGCCAGCCAACCTTTCAACAGCTGAAGACCTGCCATGTTGGTGTGAAGACGTCCGCAGGAACGGCCTGTGACTTCTCTACCAGATCATCATTTGTGTATCCTTTTTATTATGAATAGATATAAAAGACACACAGAGATAACCCTATTAGTTAGTTTATAGTTAATGTTTATCCATTACAAGTTACAGTTCATGGTAGGAGCTAACACATAATATAGAACAGGTAATCTGGACAGTTATTTAAGTAATAAGTACCGAAAATGGGTTATTATCCTAGTATATTGGAAGCAAGAGAGTAGTGTAATATACAAACAGTAGTTACAGAAAAAGTAGTTGTGTGTACACTAGATTATTAAATGCATGGCTTTGGAATATGTAGACACATAAGTTTGGGTGTATATGGTATTTCCCTTGTCCCTTTGTGAAGATTGGGGGGCCCACCAATACTTCAATGGATTATTCACCCTTTGATACTAATGGACTATGGACACTTAGTTTTGTATTGTTGCCATGAGAGATTTGCCAAAGAAAAAAAAATACTGAGAGATAATAGATTAAAACTACCCTGTAATGTATGGTGTGTGCGAAAATACTTACCTGTTTACTTACCTTCCACCATGTGTTCCGTTGTGGAGACATTGTTGAGTAATATTTTGAAGATAGGAAAGAAAATGTTGAGACACATTCTTTTTTTTTAGTGGGGGAGGGTGTTGCGACCTAGAAGTATTAGTTTATAATTAATTTCATAATTTTCTAGAATAAGGATATATTTAGAATTCTGTAAGGGAAATCACTATAATTTCATTGTAATTTCATTTGATAAATATTCTGGATATTATTCTGATTTATGTTACTGAAAGGTGAAAGTTCAGTTAGGATGATGTCATAAGCTAGCGCAGTAGTGTGGTCGAAAAAAAAAAAGCTGAGCGGAGAAAAAAGTGAACGTAGGCTATATCGCTGATGTTAGAAGATGTTGTGTTGCTTCGTGTACAAATGATAATTCCAACAGAACTGGCAAAATAAAGTTGCAAAAGAGAAGACGGAGTCTGTTTTAAGTGTGCAACATATTTGGTCATGATTTAATTAGTAATAGTAACGTTCAGAGGATACATTTAAAAATACTACTGTTATTGTGTCACGAAATGGAGTTTTAATAGTTTTTCAGTCGACAATGTAGTTGTTTAAAGCTTAAATATGTGGTTTGTTGATAAAGATAGCGCCTATTTAAAAATTTGATCTGACGGTTTCGGAGTTGTAGGATGCGCGGGCGCTCAGCGCACATTAACCCCGCAGAGGACAGCCTTACCTCGGCGAGTGCTTCTGAAGTGTGCCGCCGGCTCGGATGTCTCTACTCTAGTGATTAAACATGAGATATAATTCGTCTTGTGTATATCTAACGGGCGATCTTTGGTCTCATTAATCTATAAATGGTTCCCTGGTAAATCGTTTTGGCTGAGGGCAAAGTGAAGTTTCATAACTTTATATTTAGGCTTTTTTAACGTTGTATCCTGCTGTATGTTTGACTGAAGCTAATTCTGTTATAATGGCTATTACTGATCAATAAAACTGAAATTTAACAAAAAGAGTTAAATATTAAATATAAGTCACTATTTAACTTATTTTTTATTGTGTATATTCTGTAATTGATATTTCTTATTCTATTGCTATTATTATAGTATTATTAATAAACCATATGCTATTATCAATATTTTTATGATTGTATTATTGTATGATATTATATTATTATACTATTCATGGAGTGGAGTGCAACTATTTTATTTGCTGTATACTATTTGTTTATTTTATTGACTAAACTATTTACTATTACTTCTCACAAATGTTATATTTACTGCATTGCACAGTAGTTGTACCATAACATATGTATTAGCATAAAGGATCCATCAGTTATCTTTGTTATTGCTCAAATCTGGTCAATCACAGAAAATGCTTTTTCCACAATAAGAAAACTTAAATTATATCTCAGTATGGGGGTCTTCATCATTCTTATCCAAGAATAAAAAGCCAGATACATGACAAGCCTGAGCTTTGACCATTCTTTATTAAAACAAATATTTTACAAGTGTAAATATTGAGATTTTAAATAACTAGAGATGGAACTTTTTGTACACCACATACAAACCACTGAAATCGGTTGATAAATATAAAAACAGTTTTTGTTTTTATCCAGAAAAAAACGCAGCTCACCCTTGATTACAGTGCAGTCTTGCCCTCCGCAAAATGGCGGACCCGTTGACGTATCGCAGCAACGTTCCAAAGCGGCCAATAGGGCGTCTATGTATTATATTATGTCTATGTATGTCATTATATAGACAGAAAGGTGTCGTTTCGGTTTGTCAATAATGGATGAAATCGTTGTTTAATATGGCATAATGATATCTAACTTAAAGAAATATACCAGTGTGTTATGTAATATGTGACGTCCATTGAATCCAGGTAAATATCTCGCTCACACACATCCTCAGCACCCTACATAGGCGACAGTAAGACCCAGTGGAAGCCGCGCGCGCCCGTTCAGGGAGAGCGACATGACAACCGTGATCAACTGACGATACACATTCACGGCCACTCAGCGCACCTCACAAACACACATTACAGGTAATGGCAAGCTCTTTCGGAAATCATGCACATCATTTGCCTCTCTAGATTGTGTACCCGCTTTTACCACGCCATTTCTTGACGGTGTTGTTTCTGTACAGGTCGGCGCTGCGCTGATAGTGAACTAAAGCGCTGGAGATGCTGAAAGTGACAATGCCCGCCTCTAGAGCCGCTCCTGAATACTGGATCGATGGATCCAAGAAAGAGACGCTGGCGGACTTCTATGAGCTGGAGTCTGAATTGGGACGGTAAGTGGAAGTGCAGCAGTAGGCAAATGTGCAAATGAGTTTTGGGGGTGGATGTGGTGCATCTTTGAAAATAAGCAGCTTTTCAAACGCTTATCAAAGACAATATTCATTTCTTGGACCCCTAACAAAATATAGGCTAACGTTAGAATGTGTGTCGCGGCCGGCAGATGATGGTTTATAGGTTACGATCTTAAATTTCTAATAAATATTAGACTAGGTTTTTTTGTGTGTGGACAAAATAGCCTATTATTTTAATCATTTTTATAGTAATTTTTGTAACAATGTTGAATAGTTGAGCTTGACAAACGCTGTCAACACTAAAATGTGTGTACAATTTCTTGTTGACCAGTATGAGATCAGTTTCTAATCTATCTAAAAGCTGTCACTCAAAGAATGTGGTATTTGTGTAGCCTTTTTATTGTAGGCTTTCATTCATGGAAATTTGACCTAAATTTAGCTGTCATTTTGAAATTTAGACATTGATACACCTATAATGTTTACATGTATCTTCCTTGAATTAAATGTGAATGGCCTATTTGCTTATCTTTCTTGCTGTAATTTTGGTAATAGGGTTGAGCTTGACGATTACAGTCAACAATACAACATTTTGTAAAACTTGACAAGACATCTAATAGCCTAGTTCTCACAGTCTCACTCCAAAAAACGAGGGATTTGTGTCCAAAACGTGGCTGTTTGCTGTCACTTGTAGTGGTCAACTAGTTTGGAAATGTTGGTTTATAGGTATTTGATACACTTATTTTTATGTATATATATAATTTTGGTAACAGCATTGAGCCAGACCAATATATTCATATAAACAATCAACTTTACTGCTTTAAAAAAACATTACCAATTTGGGACAATGGGACACAAAATTTTTCTTTTTTATTGTAAAGTGCTACATTACAAATTGTATTGGAAAATCCTGAATCTGAATCTAATTCTACAGGAATATCATGTGTTTTATTGTCAGGCTTTAGCTCTTTTCTCTTTATTTGTGTCGGGATCTGAATATTTAGGATAGATGGATTTAACACAAATGCTCTTCTTTCTAAGGCAGGGCATTTATTGATCGTCATCATGAATTCATGTACACGAGGCAGACATTAGCAGTCTGTTGAAATGTTTCAATGAGACTCATGGGAAAAGTGACATCATTAGATAAACGAATCATTAGTCTAAGACAGGAGTCATTAGTCTAAACCTGAGTGGTGTTTACATTGCCACCTATTCATTTTTCTCCAGGCAATAAATATAATAGGATAGGACATCCTCAAAGTACAAAGTGTTTCCAGGACACTGAGTCTGAAACATTTGGTATCATTAAATCAGCAGAACTTCATAGTGTACTTTTTTGTTTGGCAGGCAATCTAGGACAAGATGCTTCCTTAACAACTATTGAAACCACTTACTTCTTTGACAACTATTCAACCAAAAATGAAAATTCTGTCTTCAATTACTAACCCTCATGTCGTTCCAAACCCATAAGACTTTTGTTTATCTTCGAAACACAAATGAAGATATTTTTAATGAAATCTGAGCAAATTTTTGTCCCCACTTACTACCTCCTTCGATGCTTCAAAAAGAACCAATGAGGTTAATTTTCATGTTACGCAGCACCTCTGAGCTTCCGTGAGAACCAATGAGGTTCATTATTGTGTGTTACGCAGCATGTTTAGGCTTCTTTAAGAATCAATGAGGTTTATATTGTGTGTTACGCAGCACGTTTGAGCTTCCGCAAGCGGGTTCTCGCGTGTCAAACAGGTTTGGTTGAGCTTCTGTGTATGTTCGCTGATCTATACATCATATAAAGCGGCCGAGTCTCTTCAGACAATTTGGACTAAACCGCTGAATACATATGAATTCGTTTTACGATCTCTTTATGAACTTTTATAAGCGTTATAGTTGCGTAGCTGGCAACGGAGGCACATAAAGCTCTCAGATTTCATCAAAAATATCTTCATTTGTGTTCCGAAGATGAACAAAAGTCTTACAGGTTTGGAACAACATGAAAGTGAGTAATTTTCATTTTTGGGTGAGCTTTTTAAAGAATTATTCATTTATGTTTATTTATATATTTTGTAAAAACAATTTGAAAAGTGTTACTCTTGTTACTTCCATATTCATGTACCATGGTACACATAATATTTAAACCTGTTTGCAAAAATGATTTTACCAGGATTTTTTGACACCATGCTAATACTATTTACATAAAATGTATGTGTCTTTGGTGTATCTAAGACACATCTTAAAAAAAAACAAAAAACAATAATAGCCTATTTGCATCATGCATGGTACTTTTTTTTGCCAAGAACAGGTTTAAATAGCAATATGGATAGGAAACCATAGTATTTAGAATTTTTTGATTTTTTAAATATCATAAATATAACATTATTTGTTTGTGCTGAACCCAAATTGTGTTGGATAATCAGATTGTGGTGTTTCAGCCTCTCTGGACTGGGCACAGCAGTGCGTAGGAGGGGGAACATTCATCGATCTTTGACTGGTTGGCAATGAGTTGTTGCTGAATGCCCATAAATTGTATTTCTCCATGTAGCAATGGCTGCTCCACACACCATACTACTATATGAGCGCTACAGTCTGCACTTTCTAGACACTTGGAGAGACCTGGGCCACAGTCCAAATGGAAATGGACACTTAGTTCCTTTAAAGGAGCATGAATATATACTGTAAGTGCCTTACTGGACAAATTGTATAGTAAAACAATATTCTTCCACTGAATGAAAATATGCATCCTACAAAAACATTTAGCTTTTACTTTCTTTTTCAAAACATCAAAATTACATTTGGTGAAAATTAATAAGGCCTAATTATAAAGCTGTTGTGAGGTTTTATGGCAGATGCTGAACATTCGCAATCAAGGTGTCTAATTTGAGGAACGGAAACCCAGCGCATGAGCGTATTACAGCACAACACCCGCATACAGCCTGCGGAAGCAAGACAAATGGATTTTGCCATCCGCTCAGCTGAGAGTGATGCTTATCTCCAGGCACTTAAAGATAAATTCAGTTAATGCAATTAATCTGGGAAGAAAAGAATCACATGCATCTGTGCTGACGGGGGGTAATATATCTGTTAATGTGATTACTCACCGGACAGCGCTGAGGCACAACATTACAAATGATCCCAGATTTGTACATTTTCTGGAAAATATGTGAGTGGTTGCAAAAAAAAGGGATTGCTAGTAACATGGTAGTACCATGGGACTATTTGTATGTGTATTGGTATTTTGTGTATTTTTGGCAATTTCTGTGCGGTTGTTAGGGTGTTCTGGATGGTTATTAGAGCGTTGCTAGAATATTATAGTTGTTTACTTACTGGTCTAAAGGGCCCACTCCAAATCTTTGTGATATTCTGGTCCCTCCATCCATGTAATTGATTTTTTTTTTTTGTTTTAAATCTGATTTATTTTTTTTCTGATTTTAAACGAACATTTATTTTTGCATAAGTTCTGCACTTGTGCGGAAGTTTAATAATTAGTTTGTTGAAATCAGTAGCCCTAAGTATAAGCAATAGTAATGTTTGCCTTAAAGGGATAGATCAGCTATAACTGAATATGTGGAAAATGAAAAAAAGAATGTTTTTAGTAATTTGGTCTATATTGAAAGGGGGGTCGGAAGCAAAAACATTGAACCATTGTTATTTTAGTAATATTTATATTCTATGACAGTTTTAATAGTATTTTGAATGAGCTTTAAATATATATATTTCTTTTAATTTTAGTTTTTAAGTTTTAGTAATTTATCTATGTGCTTTTTTAAAAAAAAATCGTTTTGTTTTAAATATTTCTATATAGCGCCTTGTAGTATTTTATTTTTTTTGTTTTAGAAATCTAAGTTTCTTCAATTTATTTATTTAAATTAGCTGAAATAGATAAAATTAGCAGCATTTCTGATTTTCCAGTTGTTTTTTTTCCCAATTACCACAAACTCAAGTTAAGTTTTAAGACCCTGTTTACACGAGAACGATTCCGGTTGAAAACGTATATTTTTCACCCGAAAAATATTTTATCAGATGTGCCTTTCATTTACACGGCGACGGCGTTTTGGGGGCTTAAAAACACAAAAAAGTGAAACCACCCTCCAGAGTGGAAATCTTAAAAACGCTCCACCATCGCATTCCCATTTAGGGTAAAAACGCAAAAGTAAGGCACAGATCTGCTCACAGTGGCTTTTGTCGCGTACGCGTTTACGTCACAGGGAAATAACAACAAACATGTGGGATTATTTCCATACGTCGGACCTTCAAGTTGCCCTAGCAGCTCTGATAAACATACAAGAGTCTTTTCTGCAGTTGTACGAAATATTCGCCATGTCTTTGGACTTCGCGCTACTAGGGAGAGAAGTAGAAGGAAGGTTGTACGCAGACTTGGTGTTGTTGTGTGGCAGTGCTTCACATTGCCACCTTGCTACCTGGAGTGCATACTACATTGAATTTCACACACTTTTGCATCACCATATACATACAGATTTCCCAACCATAACGCTCGTCTAAACGCAGAATAAAAAGTGAAAACGCAACGCCACTTTTGCGTTTTCTCTTCAGATCGTTTCCGTGTAAACATAGCCTTAGTTTAACAACACTGCTGCATTGCAACGGTGAATGTGATTAAGTACAACATATTCTCTTGGATCAACATCTTTATTAATGCTGAAACAACATTCCAATCAGCCAATCAGATTTGAGGGACAGGTTTACAGTTAATGTCAAGTTTAGGCTTACAACCAGGGTTGGGTTCTTCTACATACTTTCCCTCTAATTTTAGGGATAAGTTATGAGTACAGTTAGGTTTAGGACTAGGAGTAGGAATAGAATTAGGGCTTGAGTTTTCGGACAGGAATGCATTGGATTGCAACCCATTGACTTAATTTGATAGACAAAAAACACTGAGATAAATATCTTATTTTGTGTGTGACAGAATAAAGAAATGCGTAAAGCATACATCTGGAATGAAATGAGGGCGAACTATTCCCAGTAATATTTGTACTTTGGACTAAGATCTAAGATGGATCTCAAGCAAAGAATGCCATGAATAGAGGTTTAAAGTAGTTCATACATTAGCATTATCAGCTCACAGTTGGCCATGGGCATAGATGCTGGACTCTTGTAAATGGGGCCAGATGCAAAGCGCCCAGATCCTAAAGAAGGCAGAGCGAGCTGAATAATGAAGCCTACCACACTCCCTAGAGAGCTACTCTTCCTCCCTCTCACACTCACACTCACTCTCTCTCTCTCTCTCTCTCTCAGTCTCTGCTGTGATTATATAATGCTTGGAAAGTAGAAAACAGAAACAGGAGCAGCTTGTGTAACATACACTTCCACACTGACTCAGCTGTGCATTAAGTGCACAGGAAAGCTATGGGTAAGAATCCACGTGATGGATGTTGTTACACTTAGAGAGCCACATTCAACCAACACATTATTTACAATTATACACTATGAGTACTACCGTTAAATCAAGATTAAATTGATCGATTGGTCGATACCAATAACCGATAATTCTTTATATTTGAAATCTAATCCATATTTTTATATCATTTTTGAGAGCCTAGTTACAAAAACAAAAGTCTCACCATTAAAAGCCATGCATGTCTCAGTCAAACAATTATAATGTTCTCATTATAATTTTATGTAGCCTATATCCTTTTCAAAGTGATTCCAATCATATTTCCAATAATTCAAAACCAAAACATTGTGCATCTGAAGTGTCTCAGCTAAAGGAAATAATCTATTATTTATCGGCTTTAATATATCAGCCAAATTTTCTTATCGGGCTGATAACGATAACATTAAAAATGAACATATATCCGCCGATACCGATATGGTGGCCGATATATTGTGCATCCCTAATAAAAACCATTTAAAAGTGGCCTAGTTCACTATTTTTAAAATCAGTTCTCATAACTTGTTGATTTGATTGTAATTCACAATGTAGATGACAATTACGTAACTAATCGATTTTTGTTAAAAAAATAAGTAATTGATTAGATTAAATTGCACTTGAGTATAGTACAATTCCCCCCAAATAATACTCAAGTATAGTAATCAAGTAGTTACTCAAGTATTGTACACCCCTGAAAAAAAAAAAAAAAAATTAAAAAATAAAAACAAAATATCATGTGACCATTGACCAACATCAGACAACCATAAACATGTGATTGTTTTGTTAAATTATATTTACTTAAAATCTAGGTACTCATAATAAGGTTTGAGAGGTAACTACACATTATTAGTTTTGGCCCTCTAATTTGATTCCAAAAAAACAGGGGTACTACTTGTAAAACAATTGGGTACAATGGGACATCTGGTCACCCAACTTCTGAAAAGTGTTATAGAGCTAGTTTTTCTCACTCATACCATGACTGTTTGCACTTACATGTCTGAATCCCATGTGCAAATCAGCACATGTTATTAAATTTTGTAAATGAACTAAAATTTCAATCATGTCTGACACATAGACACATAGTGCTGTAATGTGCTAGTCTGTGGATCAAGTACCCCTGAGAGAAATCAGGCTGTATCATCACCTCATATGTGTTTCATAAAAATCTGCCCATAACTGGTGGATGCAGTTGTTTTGCCCTGTGTATCTCCCAGTCACTATGTGATATTATTAACGTAATGAATATTGGTTGAGTTTGAGCCATTAATAGTGATGGAGGTTTATAACGGAAAGGACTCCTATCTGCCCCCCTTATATAATGGTGGGGGAAACACTGAATGGGCCGACTGATTCAAGCTGATAGAAGAGCAACTTTGACTGAAATAACCATTCGTTACAACCGAGGTATGCAGCAAAGCATTTGTGAAGCCACAACACGCACAACCTTGAGGCGGATGGGCTACAACAGCAGAAGACCCCACCGGGTACCACTCATCTCCACTACAAATAGGAAAAAAAGGCTACAATTTGCAAGAGCTCACCAAAATTGGACAGTTGAAGACAATGTTGCCTGGTCTGATGAGTCTCGATTTCTGTTGAGAAATTCAGATGGTAGAGTCAGAATTTGGCGTAAACAGAATGAGAACATGGATCCATCATGCCTTGTTACCACTGTACAGGCTGGTGGTGGTGGTGTAATGGTGTGAGGGATGTTTTCTTGGCACACTTTAGGCCCCTTAGTGCCAATTGGGCATCGTTTAAATGCCACGGCCTACCTGAGCATTGTTTCTGACCATGTCCATCCCTTTATAGCCACCATGTACCCATCCTCTGATGGCTACTTCCAGCAGGATAATGCACCATGTCACAAAGCTCAAATCATTTCAAATTGGTTTCTTGAACATGACAATGAGTTCACTGTACTAAAATGGCCCCCACAGTCACCAGATCTCAACCCAATAGAGCATCTTTGGGATGTGGTGGAACGGGAGCTTCGTGCCCTGGATGTGCACCCCAAAAATCTCCATCAACTGCAAGATGCTATCCTATCAATATGGGCCAACATTTCTAAAGAAAGCTTTTAGCACCTTGTTGAATCAATGCTACGTAGAATTAAGGCAGTTCTGAAGTCGAAAGGGGGTCAAACACAGTATTAGTATGGTGTTCCTAATAATCCTAATAATAAAATTTAGGTGAGTGTAAGTGACAGCTTTTTAGGGATTATAAAGGGAGTGCTCTTTGCAAGCTTTCTAGGCTATATATAATCCATTCAGAATTTGAATAAAAGTCAGCATGACATGAGCGTGAGTTTATAATTATAGAGTTTTCATTTTTAGATGAACTATCTCTTTAAACAATGTACTCAGCAATGGTGTTGACTGATGAATTTGTACATGGTTTGTCTCAAAAACACCCCATATAAACAACATTGAAAACTAGATTTTCATCACAGTGGGTCTTTAAAGCTACACTGTGTACCTTGGCGCTCTAGCAGGTAATATACAAAACTGCACGCATGTTGTGGCTGGAGCTACTTGTTTATGTATATGAGCATCCCACTCAGTCTAAAATTGTCCGAATATATACACTTATTATAGGCGTTCCGTAGTGATTGATAAAACAAAAACACAGTTTGGAAGATGGATTCATGATCTCTCATTTTATACATTTTGTAAATTTTGAACAAAATAAAGGTTACACTGTGTACCTTTAAATATATTTGTAATGTAATTTAGCACATTTAAAATATATTAACTTTAAATGCAATATTGAATAACACAGAGTTAGAATTATAATTACGTACTTTACATGTGCTTTAGTATGTTAGTCAGCACATCAAAATAAGTGTACTTAAATGATTATTAAAACAATGATTTAAATGTAAAGTAAAACTTTTAAAAGTGTACTTAAGTGTTTCAAGAAACAGTCATGAAAATGTACTTTCTTTAAGTATACTTACACAGGGTTTCCGCGGGGCATTAAAAAGCATTAAAAGTCATTAAATGGATTTTGCGAAAATTAAGGCCTAACATTAAAACATTATAATTTAAAAGAAATTTAAATTCTTACAGGCATTAAATTTTTTTATAGTTTTGAAGAGAATTTTATATAAATTTATTTGAATATAGCCTTCATAATTAATAATTTGTATTTGCTGTCGCAAAATATGTACGTTCGTGTGATAAATACGCGGAACCAGTTTGGTAATTGCTGGAGCAAAAGTGCCGTGATGCGGAGGTGACGCATGTCTGTTGTACAGCGGCGGACAGGTCTGAACCTTGTAAATAGTACATTGTGTTTAATTTGTCGTTCAATGAGATCTAATATATGTTGCTAGTAGCGAGAATAGACCCGACTGTTACACGCATGCACAGGTCCAGTAGCAGAACTTTTGCCAAGCATGTCAGAGGTTTTGGGTTCTAATCTGCAGTAAGAAGTATATATTTTTCCCCTCGTCAAAACCGATTGTTTATTAGTGGTTGTATATCAAGCACTGACATGTTTGTGTGCATTGTTTTGTGATTTCACCGTAACAAAAAGAGAGTCTCTCCGCAACGGATTGAGTCGCGCGTCCGAGAGAAGAAGTGTTGTGCACGAGCCGCAACAGAACGCTGGCAAAGAACGTATTTTGTTCTTCTATACTCTTTGACGCAGGGCTCTCAACTGTCACGCATTGAGCGTGACAGTCACTCATTTCGGTCTTTTGTCACGCTCACATTGTATTTTTTCACGCTGAAAAACTATTTATAATATATTGAATATGCTGCAGCGCCCCAAATGTCTCTGGACGCGCCGCTATCACTATGGCACCGACAGGAATCAAGCGCGTCTCCCCTGCAGTTCTTAATTCTTAGTCGATCGAGCCTGCCACTTATCAGCCAATCAAAAAAAGAAAGGG
The DNA here is from genome assembly GCA_036326025.1 of Chrosomus eos. Classification (NCBI taxonomy): domain Eukaryota; kingdom Metazoa; phylum Chordata; class Actinopteri; order Cypriniformes; family Leuciscidae; genus Chrosomus; species Chrosomus eos. The sequence continues at coordinate 12,505,151 of CM070820.1, forward strand.
TCTACACTTTAGCCAATTAGAAAATAGCACTATTGTATCTGGGTAAGATTCAAGATAAGTCATGATCTCCTGTTTTAATGTTACAAAAAATTCACAACTTGTTTGACAAACAATGGTAACTTGACTGCTGTTAGAGAAACGTTTCCTTGATAATTATCATAATTTTTTTATGAGTGTCTGTAACTTAGTCAACAGTTTTACAGCCTGTTCACTGACAACACCTGCTCAGAACAAGTAGTCTAGGCCTAGTCATATTTTCGTTATCACACGATGACTAACATATTGTCACATTATAAACATTTCTCTCTCCAAATAGGCTTAATAATTTTGCATAGTCGATGTTATAGGTCACTTTTAAAATGATGTCATATTTTATAATTATATCCGGGCCATGGATGCATTAATCATTGCATCTGTCTTTCAAAGATGTCTGGTAAAAAGCAATTAAGCATCCTCTCATCCGCCCTGAGAGGAAAGCCCCCTAAAAAGGCCAGGTTAGAGGATGCTGGCCCAGAGAAGGTGGCGAAAAAGGGCCCATTAGAGGAGGAGACGGTGCCGGTAGAAGAGGAAGAGAATACTTTGTATTTGGTTGAATTGTCAGTGCCATGTGTCAAATCTTCTCTTTTGCAAGTGTGAGCAATTATTAATAACAAAAACAAAAACACTAATAATAATATTACTAATGAAACACCACCATTCCTGCGACCCGTCCTATATGCCGCAAGATGTTAAAAAAATGGTGGGGACAATCGACATGTCCCACCCGCAAATTACACCTATGTGTTCCAGAAAAAAAGAAATTTTTATATATATATATATATATATATATATATATATATATATATATATATATATATATACATACATGTGGTTAGTCATGGGTCGTATATGGCATTAAAACATTTTAAAATGGCATTAAAAAGGCATTAAAAAGGCATTAAATTTCATTTGAAGATACCTGTAGAAACCCTGTTACAGTAACTGACCTTTTATTTCATTAATATTATATAATCTGTAAGTACAGTCTTTTAAAAATTATGTTTTAAAGGTTTGAAGAACACTACAAGTGCACAATCAGAACAATTATTTTTCACAAGGGGAGAATAGCACTACACAAACTTGACTGGTGGCGGTTTAGCTATAACCTAATGCTATAATCAGTTGTCAGATGTTTATGTTACTCTAGTATTTGTGCTTTTTTTTATTTAGCTGTAAGCGCCATTTTCTGAATTAGCTCTCGCTCATGGACAATTCCTCTGTCAATCACCTTACAATGCAGTGCCTCTAATTCTATGCAAATGCTTAATCAAACAATGCTAAATAGTCCAGTTGGGAGTTAATGAGATGGAAATCCCTGTAGCATCTCATTCCAAGGTTTGAGTGCTGCAATAGAATGAGGTTGACTTTACTAATAGAGATGGAGTGACTTATCAGTGGAGGATTTCTTAAAATCTCAACTAACCATTTATTGTATGATAAAGATAAGATGATTCTGCATGTTGAAACTAATTGTGCTCTTAAAACCTCTAACCTTGGGTTAACATAATCCTGGATTATCTTGTTCTATTGATACTGTGTTTAAGGCCTTTTAATGTTGTTTATATGTCTAAGTGGTGTTTTTAATGTCAACACCATCGCTGAGTATATTCTCTTTAAAATTGCAGTGAACCAAAGACAGTCTCAAAAACACGGTTTGAAATCGCTGGTGTTTCTGACCTCACAAACTTTTTGTAACCAATCATGTCAACGTGTGATCGTCAACGACTGGATCTCTGAGTTGGTGTGAGTGAGTGGAGGTGGGGTTAATTTGCATATTCATAAAACCGTGTATACTAAATGAGGCAAGGGAGTAGTTACATTCAAGCTATTTTAAGGCATGACGATTTTTTTTCAAGGAAAAAACATTTAAATATGTAATTTTGGTGATCAAAGAAGAGTTTTAAGGGTTAAATTACAGGGGACTTTAAAGGGATGGTTGATTGCGATTTCACTTTTTTCATTTTAAATAGTGTGTAATGTTGCTGTTGGTGCATGAACAGTATCTGCAAAGTTGCTGCGCTGAAAGTTCGACATAAGCAGAGATGTCGTCTTTTAAAAATCAGGAAGTTTAATGCCTACAAAACGACTCGAATGGACCTACAACGAGATACTTCCCGGGTTTTATACGTAACTAATCCATAAATTTACATCTACCCTCCCTCCGGAATACGCAAAAAAGGGGGCATGGGCCATATTTCTGTGGCTTTGCTGAAGAGGAAGAGTTATAGTAGAGAGCTAGCCATGCCGTCGAAAGTGTGTTATTTTCACCCAGCTGTCAGGTCTTCTGTCTTCGGGCTTCCTACGGGCGCTGTAGTTTGTCAACAATGGCTAAAACTTATATTTGATTATGTTCCTGAAAATTACAATCATAATTTAGCTCTCTGTGCTGCGCATTTTACGGAAGACAGCTTCCAGAATCTCCACGAATTCAATGCCGAATTCAACAAGAAACTGTTACTAAAACATGAAGCAGTTCCAACTTTAAAACCTGAGGCAGCAGTTGTTGGGCCACAACCTGTAAGTAAGACTTAATAATTTTAAATGTATTGGCATGTATAATTTCAGACGTAATATTTTAAGTTTTATCAAGGACGTAAACAAATGTCAGCGCTGGCTTTAGTAGCCTCTTAGTTATGCTATTTCGTGTGTCTATGACAAATGCGTATAAACATTTTGGACCTGAATTATGTACTGTTTGTAAATGTAAATGTATTTTCCATGTATACTTTGAGGTAATTTTTTGATTTGATCAAGAACGTAAACCAATGCTAATGCTGTTTGTTTATAGTAGCCAGTATAGTCCGATGCTATTTTGTGTGTATAAGACAAACGTGTAAATAGTTCAAAAAATGATATGTAATCGCAACAGCAAACTTCAGCTGAATAGATAAACGGTTGTTCATTATATTGATAAAACAATAACTTTAAAAAACGGTATTACTCAGTCATTTATTCAGTTATAATAAATGTTTAATCAGGATAAAACCGTATCTCAAAAGCTTACAAGCAGCAGTAGCATTTTCAAGTAACAGCGTCTCGAAATTCTAATAATAGTTCAATAGAATAGAATAGAATTATATAAAAAAATTACCATTCAGAAACGTTTTGTAAGAGCAGTGTTTGGGGAGGTTCTGCTTGACTCTCTTCATTGTCGCTTTCTGGGTCTGATTCTGGCTCAAACTGATACACCATTATTTACATATGGAGTACATGCAACTTTCGCCTATAAAGGTAATGGGCGTGAAGTTTCCGGACAACGTGCGCTACGCAGTTTAGCCAATTACAACACAACACACCGGCCCAAATAACCAATCTGAGCCCATTGCCTGTTTCTGAGGGAGTGGTTTCATAGAATCAGGAAGTCAACCGGTCGTTCAAATGACAGAGGAGAAAGTGGATTACAATAAAGGTGAAAATTATGAAAAATAAGGCTTTTTTAAAAAAAACAAACACATGAAGACATGTTATATTGCACCCCATAAACACAATCATGCAAAGGAAAAAAAGCAGTAAACCACCCCATTAAATAAAAGTCAATGACCTGATACATTTTGACCCTATACAACTCTTTTTTTTAAATACACGTTCTTGTCTTACTGTGCATGTTAGAGTTCTACCAGACTCTCGTACATTTCATTTGTACATAGAGTCTGGCACCGCTCTATTGACAAGCGTTAACTTCCTTGTAGGCGGGTATTCTATTGAAGTCTAAAACTATTGGATCTGACCTGAGTCACTCTATCTGCCATAACCAATCGCTAACGTTTGGTCGTGACATATGTCTTTTCCCGAACCCCGTGGGAGGATGGCCATAAACACAAAACTAAGCAAAGATTGTTCTTGCTCCGTCCGGCTTTAACTTCTTGATATTCGGCAGCGTTGCCACAATGGACCGAATGGCTTCGCTCGCATCTTTCTTATTTTGAACTACAACTCAAAATAAGTCGACATCAATGTCATCGTTCTCAGCCACTCCCTCTGTTCACTGATTGGTCCTACAAAAAATTTATTTCTGGAAACCAAAGTCTACAGCACAATCCCAGACGTAGTACTGAAGGAAAATGAAATTGAGTGGAAGTGCGTAGGCGGGCGGAGCCAGGCTAGGGGGGGTGGTGTTAGGGTTATGTCTGTTGTGTTCATTTGTTTTGAATGAGTCCATGACAGACACCAAGGATCTGGAGGGGAAGTGGCCTATCCATTTCCTGTCATCAACCTGTGAGCCAAGGATCCTCATTAATATAGATCAGTCTGTCAGTTCCTTTTATTAACTTTTAATGATTAAATGAACCAAAGTATCATGAGTCCCAATCACAGGCTAAAGATCAGAGGCTTGAAATGATTGGTACTGTGTCAAAATTGTAGTCTTCTTTTTTCTCTGATCCCAACATGTAATTATTTTCAAGTATTTTAAACTTAAAATGGAGTTCTGTAAACTTTACATATTTCAATTGTCAATCGTCCACCTGTGAATCAACTTATATCAAGTTTATCCAAAAATTAGTATTCTATTAATTCTATTCTATTAATCACCCTCATGTTGTTCCAAACCCCATACGATTATTTTTCATCTTTGAAACAAATCTAAGTTTTCTGTCCCTCCATTGAAAGTCCATTACACCAAAACTAAAATGGATTAGTTTACAATAAATTCAAGTTATTTACTATTTTTTATCTTTATTACATGAATCTCTTTAAAAATATTTAATTGAAATTATTATGTAATTATATTCTTTTAATTATTTAAATTTTAATTATTAAAATAATTTAAATAGAAATAATAATAATAAAAATGACCTAAAAAGGGAGTAAATGATTAGATAATTTATATGTTTGGGTAAACTATGCCTTCAATGCCCTGACTATGTAAGGCTCTAGAACAATTTTAAATATTACACTGAATTATAAACTGATACCTGTAACTTGTAATTGTTACATTTTAAAATAATTCTGATAGTAAAAAAGGGCCTTTTTTTCTTTGCAAATGCATTTGAATAAGCATTCCATTTGCTCTAGTACATACAGTATCAAAGTACAATTACTCGAGTACTTTAAGCCCATGCTAAGAATCCAGAGAGAATCTAAACAGGTTTTTTTTTTTTCTATGCACAGGAACTATAACTAATGCTGGTAGGTATGGATTCTTTGAAATGTGGTTATATAACCAACTGAAATCAATATTTTTGGGACATGGGGATTATGTGGAGCAGATTGGAGCCGTAAGCCGGTTGCTACACTCGCCTGATGTCTATTCACATGTACAGTCAGTGGGAGGGTACGGTCATCATAGAGAGAGAGAGGCAGGGGATCTATAGCTGTGTGGATCTGGCACCGGTCTCCTAATGAGTACCCAGATGCTAGTTCTCGGACACTGAGGTGGCCTCTCCGCTTTAATTGCATTAGCCAAGCTGTCCACCCAAATTTCATTTATTTGCACACTGGACACTTTCCAGCTGAGATGCTTGTTTTATTAACTGCTGGCTGATTCTTGCTTCCAACATATTGTGCTGGTCCTGTGCCAGCAAAATACCGTAGTAAGAGATCTGATTATGTAGATATTAAGAGATTGAAAGCTCACAAAGGTAAACAGCAACTAGATGTTTATGTCTATTTTTGCGCGTTGCTATGAAGTTGCTAAGGTGTTGTGGATGCTCGCCAGGGCATTACTGCACATTTTCTAGGATGATCTAGGTGTGTTTCTGAGTGGTTAAGCTATTGTATTCTGGCATAGGTTAAAATAACCTACTACTTTTTATGTACCAAGTGAGCTACCGACCAAGTTTACTATATCAGAAAAGCCATAAATATGTAGCTGCTTAGGTGTCACAAATGTCAAAATGTATTAGTTTACAAATCATGCACTATAACAGAATTGTTTTGAGGTCATAACATACAGTAGTGCTGTGCAAGGAATCACACAAAATAAATCTTTATTACCTGCCCCTCTAATCATAATTTTTGTAAAAAAGGATTAAAAGTTGTTGGTGTTTTACCTTATTTTAGGCTAAATTATGTATATATTTTTTAAGTTTTGCAAAAATCTAGGTGAGGCACATTGTTCCAATGTTTATCCTATGTCAATTTATAGTATTTATAAATCCATTGCTAAGGGGTGTTATGAATGGTTGCTAAAGTGTTCTAATGAAAGTGTTCTGAATGAAATTACAACTGAGAGAAACCTGGATTTACTTTTTTTGACTGAAACCTGGCAAAAACCTGATGACTTCATTGAACTAAACCATTTAACTCCTCCTGGATATAGTTATCTGACAAAACCTCGACTTGGTGGCAGAGGTGGTGGTTTGGCAATGATCTTTAAGAACAATTATAAAGTGACTAAATATGACGTTCTTGATGTTTCTAGTTTTGAATGTCTATCACTTAAACTTGCTGGTCCCGCTCCACTTCTGATTTAGTTGATTTATAGACCCCCTAGATATAATACAAACTTTTACTCTGACCTGACTGAACTTCTCACTCTCGCCTGTGCCCGGCATGATAGAATCATGATGCTGGGTGACTTTAATATACATGTTGATTCTGATTGTACTGCTGCAAAAGATTTTTTGTCTGTTCTGGACTATTTTGAAGTATCTCATCATATTGATTTTCCTACACATTCTCACTGTCATACTCTTGATTTGCTTTGTACTGTTGGTATTGAAAATGTGCACGCTCAGGGTCATGACTTGGGCATCTCTGATCATAAACTAATTGCCTTCGACTTCTCACTTCCCCTTGTAAATACAAAAACAAAAACTACCATATCTTACCGTAACCTGAGATCTGTAATTGTTGACAATTTCTCTGCTGCTATTGCCGTTTCTGCACTTCCTACCTCGCTCAATCTTCTGAGTCCTGATGAGATAGTTTCAACCTATGATGAATCTATTTGTAATGTTTTGAATGAACTTGCTTCATTAATAACGAGAACGGTCCCGTCTACCCATTCCTCTCCTTGGTTTACCCCTAAGCTTAGAGTTATGAAAACCAAATGTAGGCGTCTTGAAAGACTTTACAAAAAATCTTCCCTTCTTGTTCATGCCATGGCCTTTTCAGATTCAGTAGTCAAATATAAAGAAGCACTTAACATTGCACGCTCTGACTATCTTTCTACTGTTATCAACAAAGCCAAGTGCAAACCTAAAACTCTTTTCTCAGAGATAAACAAACTGGTCAAACCATCCTCTGTAGCTATTACTGGCTCTGTCGATCTCTGTGAAAGTTTTCAGTCTTTTATCTTGCAAAAAATTGATAACATTTATCAATCTTTTTCTCCAACTGCAACTTCCTATTCAACCCCATCCTTGATAGGCTGTCCGCTAGACACCTTTCTACTCACAAATACATCTGTGGTTGAAAAACTGATCATCAAATCAAATTCTTCCTCCTGTACACTTGACCCTATTCCAACATACCTTTTAAAAACTCTTTTGCCATCACTTATTCAACCTATTAATTATATTATAAACAGATGTCTTGCCACTGCCTATGTTCCACATAATCTGAAAGTAGCGGCCATCACTCCAATTCTAAAGAAATCCGGCCTCGACAATGCCATTCAGAACAATTATAGACCAATATCGAACCTCCCTTTCGTTGGCAAGCTACTTGAGAAGGTAGTTGTGGCACAACTGCAGTCACATTTAGAGAAACATAATCTTTTTGAACCACTTCAATCTGGCTTTCGTCCATATCATAGCACAGAAACGGCACTCTTAAAAGTGCTAAATGATCTCCTCCTGGCTTCTGATTCTGGTGCCCATAGTATCCTGGTTCTTCTTGATCTCAGTGCAGCATTCGACACTGTATGCCACCCTATACTTCTTTCTCGACTCTCTGAAATAGGTATCACTGGTGCGGCTCTTCAGTGGTTAACTTCATATCTATCGGATAGACAGCAATTTGTTAAGATAGGTGAGAATCGATTGCGTACCGTCACTATTTCTCATGGTGTTCCTCAAGGTTCTGTACTTGGTCCTCTCTTATTTCTCATTTATGTACTGCCACTAGGTTAAATCATCAGACGGCATGGTCTCAATTTTCATAGTTACGCGGATGATATTCAAATCTATTTCACGGTTAAACCCAACCCACTTTGTCCGCCCACTTCTGTTGTCTCCTGCCTTCAGGACCTTAAAACATGGATGACCGATAACTTCCTACAGTTTAATTCTGGGAAAACTGAAATCCTGTTGATTGGCCCTAAATCACAGAGCTTATCCGGTCATGACTTTTTTATTGATGTTGATGGTGTCCAGATTAGGCCTTTGGCCTTCAAAAACTGTGCGAAATCTGGGTGTTTTGTTCGATCCCTCGTTAAGTTTTCACTCACACATCAGCCAGGTTGTTAAATCGTGCTTCTTTCACTTGCGGAACTTTGTTCGCATACGCCCCTCTCTTAACATTGGAGATGCGGAACCTGTTATACATGCTTTTATAACCTCCAGATTGGACTACTGTAACTCCCTATATAGCGGCCTACCCACAAATGCTATACATCGTCTTCAAATGGTACAAAACTCTGCTGCTCGAGCCCTTACTTCTAACAAAAAATCTGCACATATCACTCCTATCCTTTCCCAACTTCACTGGCTTCCTGTGGTCAATCGCATCCAGTTTAAACTGTTAATTTTAGTTTATAAAGCCTGTCATGGCCCCGCACCTCAATACCTTGCTGAGTTAGTGCAACCATATGTCCCTGCTCGTACCCTTAGATCCAGCAATGATAATCTGCTTGTTGTACCCAGGTATAAACTGTCTACTGTGGGTGGAAGGGCTTTTAGTGTTGTCGGCCCTAAGCTGTGGAATAAGCTACCATCTGATCTCCGTGCCACCCCTAACCTACAGACCTTTAAATCTCAGCTTAAGACTCATTTATTCACCATGCTCAGTAAATAACTGTTTTTCATTCTATCTCTCTGTCCTCCACTATTTTACTTTTCTATGTTACATGCCTGTTACATGCTGTTACATCAATATGTATGTCTTCTTGCATATCTGATCTATTCATTATTGTTGTCTCTATCTGCTTTTCTGCTTGTTTAATTGCTATAACTAGCAGATTGCCTGTCTCTTGTCTGTCAACTGTTTCTATTACTTTGTGAAGCGACCTTGGGTTCTTGAAAGGCGCTATAAAAATAAACATATTATTATTATTATTATTATTAAGTGGTTGCTAGAGTGTTACTATGCAGTTTCTTACTAGCCCAAGTCAAAAGAGCCCATCCCCAATTCTCTATTATGATAGCCATACCACAAGTGACACAGTACAAGTTACAAACCTATGTTTAACACATTGGGTCAGATTTAATAAACAAGGCAAATTAGCGTGAGATCACAATTCCTGATGGGACTGGAAAGTTCTGTGCGTGATCTACTGATTATGCGCAAAAAAAAAGAACATAGATGCAGTCAGATCATTTCCAACGCATCTACCAAGACCAGCGTTTATTAGCATCTGGTTTAAGACATGCTATTTTGGGGCATGATGGCTCAATGTTAATTGACTAGCGCTAACCTTAATACATCACTTGTGTGATTCATATAAATACTCTACTCGCATAAATTTTGCATCTGAAAGGGAAACTACAAATGCATATGCAAAAAAGTTAGCCGCAAAAATAACCCTGTTCACGCATTTTCAGCGCTAATTGTTCACTGCGTGTCTTTAGTAAATCCTGACAGTCGTTTTAACGCCAAAAGAGGGTTTGCACTGGCACAAGCTGTTAGTAAATCTGGCCCTTGGTCTAATCATGAACCATATACTTAATACTAAGTATGAGCAATAGTAATACTTGCCTTAGCAAACACTTATATATGCGCATAGTTACCAGTTGCTAAATGGCTCACTTAAAGAGCTTGAAAGATGTATTCCTTTGTGTTTTTGTACAAAGTTGTCTTTTTAATGGTACAGCCCCAGTTGAAAAGCTGTTGTACAAGGTACAACTTTCGCATATCAAAATGTATGGCACTACAAGGAGTAAGATCATTTACAGTAGGTTTTCTGATTAGACTGATTAGAATAACTGATTAGAATTTTCTGATTAGAATAACAATAAGCGTCATTAATAATAAAAATCATAACAAAAAATCGACTCTGGCTCCTCTTCAGTGCCGAGACGCTCCTCTTTGTGGCGATCTTTATATCTGACCACTTTTTTTCCCACCTACAATAAACAAGAAAATGCAAATAAGAATGTTTAACTTTATCACTATTGGTCTATATATTAAGCAATAAAGAAAACATATAACTTGATCACTATTGGTCTATATTAAGCAATAAAACATTCTTACCTCTGCTGGAGTGCGCTTCTCAACGGTTCAACCCCCACACAATATTAACAGAACTCGTAATTCGGGTCCATATTTTGTTTTTGTGGGCGTCTTTAATCCCACTCTTTAAACTCCCAAATAAAACAATTTTGTTTCTTTCCACTTCCCTGGTAATGGCCTCGATCTCCACGTCGGAGAAGTTTCTCTTCTTTGCCGTCTTCCGTGTGTTTATGGCGTAAAATGAGGGCGTGGGGGAAGCGGAGACTTGAATATATAGGGGCGTGTTATTCTAATGACGATCGTTTTCAGCCGCGGCATTTATCAAGGGCAGGTATTGCGTACACCTAGATTTCAAAGGTACGCACAGCTTCATACATCAGGCGGTGAGAGGAGTGTAAGCATAATCTTACGCCAACATATACGCCCGTTTCTACGCAAGAATGATAAATGAGGGCCATTGTGTCTGTGTCTGAAAGATTTGTTTAAATTTTCAGTTTATATATGTCTCTCAACACATACAATAAAGTTAAAAAGTTTGGAGTCAGTTAAGATTTTTTTAAATATAAATTAATACTTGTATTCAGCAAGGATGCATTAAATTCAGGGTCGGCGCCACGAGGGGGCCCCAGGGGGCCTGGCCCGGCCACCTGGGTCACTGTTCCCCCTCACCTCTGGTCAGCGCACCACCCTGCCTCGGAACCTCGGAACGCGATTTCAGCCGCTGAGACTCGGCAACAGGCACGCTACCACTGTGCCCTATTATTCCTGACATATTATAATTAACTTAAGTATATATATTTTATATTTTAACTATAACTACATATAACTATTTGTAAATTAATTTTGCAATTTTGTAATTCTGCAATTTACAACCCGTAAATATATCCATCGATCCGCTGATTTTGTTTGAGTTCTTCAGTGGTCTAGTGGTAGATTATTAGCCAAGCATGTCAGAGGTTACGGCTTCTAACCGCCCTCGGTATAGTTTTTTTTCTGTCTCATCAAAAACCGAATATGTTCATCATTGGTTACAGTTTTTATCAAGCAGGGACAAGTTTGTGTCCATTTTATATTGTGATCTCACCGAACGAATAGAGTCTCCGTTACTGCGATAGATTGAAGAGCGTGTCCGAGTGAAGACTGCGCGAGCCACAAGAGAAACTGTATCCATGACACTGATAGCAGCGGCAACCAGCGCGCAGCTTGAGTTCAAAAACAAAACATTTTAGCGCTAGATCTCTTATTTAATAGCGAACTAAATTAATGCTCTGCTAGTTAACTGGATATGTTTTATGTATTTGTATTTGGTGCATCCGTGCCATGTTTCAAAAAGTGGTGGGGGACAATATATCGATCCTGAGAAAATCCCGTAAATTGCGCCTATGAAACATACCCCCCCCCCCCCCCCCCCCGCGGGCTTTTTAATCTTTAAATAAAAAAATTATTAAAAGTGGGCCCTCCCAGTGACGCATCGAGGCCCCCTCCTTCTGTATGTCCTGGCGCCGACCCTGATTAAATTAAAGACTTTTGGACTGATATAAATTATTTCCTTACCTTAAAAATGCTGATCTAAAGGCTACTAATTAAAGAATCCTAAACAAATGTAACTATAGTGTTTTCATCATTGATAATAATAATGTGTAAATGTTTCTTGAGCACCAAATCAGCATATTTGAATAATTTCTGAAGGATCACATGACACTGGAAACTAGTAATGACTGCAAAAAATTCAGCGTTGCCATCACAGACATAAATAGATTTTAATAATATTTCACATTATTACCGTTTTTACTCTTTAAATACAGCTTTGGTGAGTATGAAAGACTTGACCCCAAACATTTGACCGGCATTTAATAGTGGTAAATATTAATTTATGGGATACTGCCGAATTTTCATTTCAAAGAGTCTATTTTTCTCTCTTGCAGGGGAGCCACATCAGTGGTGTTCCGATGCCATCAGAAAGGCACCCAGAAGCACTATGCTGTGAAAATGCTGAAAAAAACAGTAAGTGCACTGACAGATTTCACTCCACATGTTACCATGCTTTGTTCTCTTGCCTTTGTTCTGCCTCGTATAGCCAAGGAGTTTCTGGTCAGGACTTCCTTCCAGCTGCTAAGATCTTAAAGACCTCACTGTTTGTCTTGCATTTCTCTACATCACTACGATGCATGATGGGTAAAAATTGCTGTCAGCCAGTGTTGTTGTCAGAGCCGTACTCCACATACCTTGTAACATAATTTTTCAAACCATCATTTGTTCTTTCCTGCATCTGTGTAGGGAATACTAATGCTATCTTAAGCCTCTCTAATGCATATGTAATTATATTATGATGCTATATATAAGGTGTTAAGGCATTGCATTGTTAAGTTGCTGCATAAATGTAGTGTCAAGTTACAGTAAGAACTTGGCCTACTAAACATGGTTGAAATGGAAAGAATAAAAAAAGTATAAGAATATAAAAATAAAGGTTCCCTTTCGTTCGTCACTCCGAGTTCCGTCGGATGACGACGAATGGGGTTTCGCATAGAAAGCCTATCAACTTCGAGTATACAAAACGAGCCAATAGCAAAGAAATGCCATGGGTCTGCGGAATTTGCATGGCGTAACTCCGCCCCACCTCGTGGGTATAAAAGGAGGAAGTCTGGCAACATGCAGATATGTTTTCGCTTCCGAGCCAAGTTTGTGTCTTCACTCCACAAGCCATCTCTGAATTGTCAGCTTCACAAACGAGTTCCTCAGTGTTGGTGTGACGGCGATCTCCGGCGAGCGCGCGCTTCCTGCTTATCTGTGCAGTGGTTTGCCAGAGAGTGTGTGTCTCCCCGGGCGCTTCAACACTTGAGTGTTTCTCTCACAAAAGAGCTTGCACGCGGCACGTCTTTTTAAAGATGCCTCGCCCGTGTACTTCTGGTTGCGGCAGGTCGGTTTCGGACTCTGATGGGCACGAGCGTTGCCTAGTGTGTTTGGGCATTGAGCATGCTAGAGCGGCGCTCGTGGATGACTCGTGTTCTCTCTGTGAGAACATGACCATCGCGTCATTACGGTCGAGACTCAATGAGCTCGTAAGAGTGAGAGTCCCCTCTGCCACACCCCGATCTAGTGCTCCCCCGAGGGGTGCTACTTCGGCTGGTGGCCAGGGTGATCTGAGGGTTACGGTTTGGCAAAAAGCGCCGACCATTGGTCCACGCGTCAAACCCCCCTGCATGACGGTGCCCGCTAGTGAACAGTCGATTTCCACGGGTCTACTCTCGGGTGGCCCGTGTACTTCGGCTGAAGCTACAGAGGAAGATGCGATGTCTGTAGCAGCATCACTTGGTGGGCTTGAATCTTCTGGAAGTGAAGATTCAGCACAGCTGCCACCCTCTGGTGTGCATACGGTTGTGCCTGAATCGGATCCGGAGATGACGGCCATGCTTTCCCGGGCGGCTGCGAGCATCGGGCTTGAGTGGCGGCCACCACCCTGCCCTGAGCGCTCGCGCCTCGATGATTGGTTTTTGGGCCAAGCCGCCGACCCGCGTCCACGGCAAACCCCAATACCATTCTTCCCGGATGTGCATGATGAGATCTCGAAGTCCTGGAAGACCCCGCTGTCTTCCCGTGACCGCTCGCTGGTCTCATCCGCCTTTCCTCCCCTCGATGGGGCGGCTGCCCGTGGGTACACTGGACTTCCCCTGGTTGAACGCTCTGTTGCGATGCAACTGTGTCCTCAGAGTGCCTCTTCTCGTGGCGAGTTTAAGCACCCCTTCAAAGCCTGTAGATTCACATCTAACATGGTGGCGAAATCTTACAGAGCCGCGGGACAGGCAGCCGCCTCTTTGCATGCTATGGCCACTCTGCAGGTCTATCAGGCCCAAATGCTGAGGGACATGCACAAGGGTAGGACAGACCCAGGCCTCTTTAATGAGCTGCGACCGACCTTGCTCTCCGGGCGACGAAGGTTACCGCGCGCTCCCTGGGTTTGGTGATGTCCACGGCTGTGGTCCAGGAGAGACCTTGGCTGAACCTGGCTGACATCGTGGATTCCGAGCGGACTCGTCTGCTTGATGCGCCCCTGTCCCAGGCCGGCCTCTTCGGCGGTGCCGTGGAGGACTTTGCCCAGCAGTTCTCCACCGCTCAGAAGCAGACTGAGGCAATCAAACATATTCTGCCCCGCCGACCCGCTGCTGCCTCCACCCGTCTGGTCGGGCAGAATCCTCAGCCTGCTCGCCACCGAGGGCGCCCTCCTGCGGCTCCCGCCCCTCCCGCCCGGCCTACGCAGCAGCCTCCACCCAGGCCCCGGCGCGGAGGAGGTCGCAAGGCTCTCCAGGCTCTCCAGCCCCGCCCCCCGCTAAACGCCAGGCTAAGCGGCGCTCCTGAGTCGTGCTGCTCAGGGATGATGTTCATTTCTCAGGAGGTGGTAGCAGGACCACTCCTTCCCCCGGGGGAGAATCTTTTGTTCTCCATTCCCCTCCAAGTACCCTAAAATGGTTAAAGAAAGAAATGAACCCCTCTACCCTGAGCTCACAGAGTTCTCGGACGACACAGAGTGCCGCCCACAAGCCACGCTCTCCTCGTCCCCCTCTGTCCCAGAGGCGGTTGACATGGCGGGTCGCCCACGGGCCGCGTCAGCCCTGTCCCCCTCTGTCGCCAGACCCCGACAGAGCACGCCCCCGTGGAACGCTGGTCCTTCCCTGGCCTCCTCTGTTCGTGCGCGGAGCCTAACTGTGCCCCCACATCGGGCCGCTATGCCACCCTCGTCCGGGCCAGTTACTCCGCTTCGCTGCCCCTCCGGGGGGACGCCTGTGGCCCGCATGACCCCGCTGGTTCAGTACCTGGGAGCCTGGCTAGAGCTTCCCCGTCTGTCCTGCTGGGTGCACGCACCATCAGGTTCGGCTATGCGATTCAGTTCGCACGGTCTCCTCCCCGCTTCAGGGGAGTCCGCTCCACTTTGGTCGGTGGCAATGCCCCTATCATGAGAGCCGAGATTGCCACCCTGCTGGCGAAGGGTGCAATCGAGACTGTCCCTCCAGCCGAGATGAGGTCCGGCTTCTACAGCCCTTACTTCATTGTCCCCAAGAAAACCGGTGGGTTACGGCCAATCCTGGACTTGCGCGTGCTGAATCGCTCCTTACACAGGATGCCGTTCAAGATGCTCACTGCCAAAAGACTGTTTTGCCAAACACTCTCGAGACCAGGTTTGCGAACACAGGGACCTTGTGCTCCGGCACCTAGCTCACTTGGGCCTTCGGGTCAACTGGGAGAAGAGCAAACTTTGCCCCGTGCAGAGGATCTCTTTTCTCGGTATGGACATCGACTCGGTCGCCATGTCCGCGCAGCTTACGAGCGAGCGCACGCAGTCACTGCTGACTTGTCTGAGACAGTTCCAGGACAAGAGTGCGGTTCCACTGAAACTTTTTCAGAGGCTCCTGAGGCATATGGCATCTGCAGCCGCGGCAACGCCGCTCGGATTGCTTCATATGAGACCGCTTCAGCTTTGGCTTCGCTTCGCCGAGTACCAGTTACTTCGAGCTGCCGTCAGACCTTCACCCCGTGGTCGAGCCTCAGTTTTCTCAGGGCCGGTGTCCCCCTAGAACAGGCTACGAGGCATGTTGTCGTATCGACAGATGCCTCCGCCACGGGCTGGGGTGCCATGTGCAATGGTCATGCTGCCGCGGGCTCCTGGACAGGACCCCAGCGCCTATGGCATGTCAATTGCCTCGAGTTGCTGGCCGTACGCCTTGCCCTGCACCGCTTTCGAGCGCTGCTCAGGGGTCAACACGTACTAGTCCGATCAGACAATACCGCCACAGTAGCGAACATCAACCATCAAGGTGGTCTACGCTCGCGCCTTATGTCGCAATTCTCTCGCCACCTCCTCTTATGGAGTCAGAAGCATCTGAGGTCCCTTCGTGCTATTTACATTCCCGGAGCCCTGAACTGTGCAGCCGACGAGCTCTCACGGTTTCAGCCCCTCCCTGGCGAATGGCGACTCCATCCCCAGGCGGTTCAGCTGATTTGGGACCAGTTCGGCGACGCACAGATAGATCTGTTTGCCTCCCACGACTCGACCCTTTGCGCCCTGTATTATTCCCTGACCGAGGGCACGCTCGACACGGATGCACTGGCGCACAGCTGGCCGCGGGGCAGCAAGTATGCGTTTCCCCCAGTGAGCCTTCTTGCGCATCTCTTGCGCAAAGTCAAGGAGGACGAGGAGCAGGTCCTTCTGGTTGCGCCCTACTGGCCCACCCGGACCTGGTTCTCCGAACTCATACTCCTCGCGACAGCACCTCCTTAGCCCATACCTCTGAGGAAAGACCTTCTTTCTCAGGGTCGGGGCACCCTGTGGCACCGTCGTCTCGATCTTTGGAGCCTCCACGTCTGGCTCCTGGACGGGACCAGGTAGGTTTGAGTACCCTACCACCTCCGGTGGTGGCTACCATCACTTCCCCTAGAGCGTCGTCCACGAGACACCTCTATGCGTTGAAGTGGAACCTCTTCGTCAGCTGGTGCTCTTCTCACCGAGAAGACCCCCGGAAATGCCCGATCAGCGTCGTGCTTTCCTTCCTTCAAGATTGGTTGGAGCAAAGGCTGTCTCCCTCCACCCTGAAAGTCTATGTTGCCGCTATCGCCGCACACCATAACTTGATAGAAGGTAAGTCTGTGGGAAAGCACGACCTGGTCATCAGGTTCCTTAGAGGAGCCAGGAGATTACATTCTCCTCGCCCTCCTCTCGTTCCCTCTTGGGACCCAGCAGTGGTTCTAACTGCCCTGCAGCATGCTCCCTTTGAGCCTTTGCAAACAGTGGAGCTCAAGCTCCTGTCGATGAAGACAGTGCTCCTGCTTGCATTGGCCTCTATCAAGAGGGTTGGGGACCTGCACACATTTTCCGTTGACGAAGCGTGCCTGGAATTCGGGCCGGCTTACTCTCACGTGATCCTGAGACCCCGGCCTGGATATGTGCCCAAGGTTCCTACCACTCCCTTTCGGGACCAGGTGGTGAACCTGCAAGCGCTGCCCCGGGAGGAGGCAGACCCAGCCTTGGCACTGCTCTGTCCAGTACGTGCTCTCCGGACCTATGTAGACAGGACGCAGTGTTTCAAGACCTCAGACCAGCTCTTTGTCTGTTATGGTGGGAAGCTGAAGGGAAGAGCTCTCTCCAAGCAGAAGTTGTCTCACTGGATAGTGGACACCATTGCTTCGGCATACCAGCAGCAAGGTCGACCGTGCCCCCTTGGTGTGACCGCCCACTCCACCCGGAGTGTGGCGTCCTCTTGGGCTCTAGCGCATGGCGCCTCGCTAACAGACATCTGCAGAGCTGCAGGCTGGGCGACACCTAACACATTCGCCAGATTCTACAATCTCCGAGTGGAGCCTGTGTCCTCTCGTGTACTCGCTTCAACCAGCCGGTACTAGGACCCGCTCAGGTGTCTTCGCTTGCTCGCCATTCCACTCCACGGACTGGATGCGTGCGATATTCTCCTCAGGTGAGCTTCCCCGAAAGCCCTGAGTTCCTCCTGCACTCCTGACGTCGACCCAGTGTCTCTGTGCCTGAGCGTCGGCTAGGTGCCTCCCGTGTGCATGGTCCCTCTCCGGAGCAACCCCCACATGCGTATTCCCACTGTAAGCCTCTCTGAGCATGTGTCTTCCCTTGGCAAGCCACCTTGCCACCCCTGGGGATTAAAACTTTTCCACCTGCGGCTGGATACCCCAGTGTATTCCCCATATGCATCCTTCGGGTCATATGTGTATTCTAAATCCCCCCCCCCCCCCCCCCCCCCCCCGTTGGGCTGGGTATATTTTGCATGTTCCTCTATATCTTGGGATATGCTCCCCAGTGTACCTTGGTATTCCTGTGTTAAATAGGAGTCCCACTTGTCTCAGTATGACAGGGATCTCAGATTTACGCAGGGCACTGGAAGACAGCTGTGAAGGTGGCGTGATTAGACTGGTAACCCCATTCGTCGTCATCCGACGGAACTCGGAGTGACGAACGAAAGGGAACGTCTCGGTTACGTATGTAACCCTCGTTCCCTGAGTGAGGGAACGGAGACGTTCAGTCTTCTTGCCACTTCCGCTGTATACCGCGGGGATCGCCTGAGCTCAGTCTTGGCTCCTCAGCGAAGAAACATATCTGCATGTTGCCGGACTTCCTCCTTTTATACCCTTGAGGTGGGGCGGAGTTACGTCATGCAAATTCCGCAGACCCATGGCATTTTTTTGCCATTGGCTCGTTTTGTATACTCGAAGTTGATAGGCTTTCTATGCGAAACCCCATTCGTCGTCATCCGACGGAACGTCTCCGTTCCCTCACTCAGGGAACGAGGGTTACATACGTAACCGAGACGTTTTCTTTTGACATGAGGGTGAATAAATGATGACAGAACATTTATTCTCTTTAAATGTGGAAAATTGTTTGATTTACTCTTTGATTTTTGAGTTCACCTGATTGTAATGGCTTCATAATTGTGCACCTTTTTCACTTTGTACTCAGACAAAATCTTGGTTGTTCTTGCAGGTTGACAAGAAGATTGTACGAACGGAGATAGGTGTATTATTGCGCCTCTCTCATCCAAATATAGTAAGTCAAAAGGGTAAAAAATCCAGGGCCTTGTCTACTTGTGTTAT
Source organism: Chrosomus eos (assembly GCA_036326025.1). Taxonomy (NCBI): domain Eukaryota; kingdom Metazoa; phylum Chordata; class Actinopteri; order Cypriniformes; family Leuciscidae; genus Chrosomus; species Chrosomus eos. The sequence goes on from CM070820.1 coordinate 12,524,063, forward strand.
ATGGTAGTTACACAGCCTAAAATATGCATAAATATACAAGAACACTCGCTTAGATGTCTCTGCAGTACTGTCTGTGTTTGATTTAGTAAGGTCTGATTATGCAAATGTTAGTCAGACATTATAGCTACCATAGACTATCAATATTTAATCATTTGATGTTTTTGAATTCCTTCAGTGAAACGTTCTCTCTTTTTTCATTCCATTTTCTGTCAGATCAAACTGAAGGAGATCTTTGAGACCCCTGCGGAGATTAGTCTCGTGTTAGAACTTGTTACCGGCGGAGAATTATTTGACAGGTCAGTTCACCATGGGGGTAAAGTGCTACAAGCTAATAATGGCTGATTAAGTTGTGAACTCCATGCTGTGTATTGACACTTTTCCCCAGAACTTTAATTAATGGTGTTTGCTAAGGCAAGCATCACTATTTCTAATGCTCATACTTAGAGTTAGGGCTTTTCCATAAGCACTAACTTGTTTTTGCTGCAGATATGATACCTTGTTGCAGAGAGGTGTGATTACTTTTCAAAGCAGGCAAACTTTTTAATTTTTAGTGAGTGATAAAATGGGTGAAAAAAAACACTTACTTGTCTCAATTTTAATGGAGAACTTTATGAAAACATAGTTTAAAGTCACATCTCCTCTGAAAATGAATATATTTCTACATACAGTATATATATATATATATATATATATATATATATAGAGAGAGAGAGAGAGAGAGAGAGAGAGAGAGAGAGAGAGAGAGAGAGAGAGCAAGGAAAATTAAGCTTATTTAACATTTTAAAAATAATTTCATTGTTTAAGTGTCATATAAAAATAATACTTAAATGCAAACAAAATAATATGGTTTTATAATAGGCTTTTGTTTGTCTTTGTGTAAAAAATGTTAAAAGTTAAAAGTATATGAATATAATAAGAGTATTACAAGTAAAACAGGATAGTGGGGCCTGCATAGCAGCATGGGATAAAACACACTGAAAAAATGGTAACCTTGGTAATATTTAAATTAACAGGGTTTTATTTAAATCAAAAATGTTGTTTAATATCACTGAATCGACCTAAATTATTTTATACCAAAAAACTGGGGGGTTAAATCGGGTAGAAATCTGACCACTTTTTACAGTGCAGAAAACTTTAGCAGGGACATATAGCAATGCCCTGGCAAGAAAATGTTCTTCAGAAAATGTTAAAATCTAGTTGGTCTAGAAAAAGGCTTCTTGTTACAATTGTAAGACCTGAATTTAGCTTCATCATCTGTTACAAAATAACAGGTGCATGTCTGCAGTCATGAACTAATCACTTAGCAGAATTAGACTTTAATAGAGGAACATTTGTGACTGTGAAACCCACTGATTTTACTGTTATTCACTCTATTTTATCCTCATTCAGGATTATCGTATTTCCCGTTTCCATACAGGTGTCAACATGAGTCATTTAAAAGAAAAGCCTCTTCTTAAGGACAATCGATAGAAACGTCTCCATTCATTTTGTGTGCTGAGGTGTGGTTGACTCACTCTAAGGCTGGAAAATAATGAAGTGAAAATTGGAAAAAAAAAGAGTCAGCCAGCTTTTTTACTCTCAATATGGAGTTACACTGGAGACCAAATGGTGCCTTCCATTTTTCAGGGTGGTGGAGAAGGGCTACTACAGCGAACGAGATGCTGCTGACGCAGTTAAACAAGTGCTCGAGGCAGTCGCGGTGAGTTTATTACATTTCCCGGCTGAAAGTGATTCTCATCTTCTGTTTTTTTGCTTTTCCCAAACTACTGAATACAGATTTTACATTGGACATAGTGTGTCAACCCAACAATGTACCAAAATTGTTTGACATTAATATTGCTCTGAACCATAAACTGTAGACACAACAGTGTTTAAAATTATTAAAAAGACATGGCTGAATAAGAAAATTAACAATTTTGTAAATGCATAAACAACAGCAGAGGTGTAATTTATCAGCATAACACATGAAACAAACAATGGGCCAAATATTGTATTATAGGCTGCTGAACATGAGAAATGCACAGCCACTAAATTCATAAATATATTAAGGAGATTTCAAATTTCAGTAAACCGTGCAACTGCCCATATTTTTTTAAAATATTTTTTGTGTAGTTTTTCACTGTTTTAGAAAATCGGACCATGCCATGCAACCTGTCCATGTTGGCATCTACCGAATTTGGCTAGCTTGTACTAAACAACAGATGATACTGTATGATACTGTAGAGTTTGATTGGATGCACGACGTTTGACCTCACCAAGAAAAAATATGGTAAACGTTTTCTTCTTTTTACTGTCAATTTCTTTAACCATCTTGTAAGGATACCAGAAACTCGACTTTACTATCCTATACTACTATACTATTACTATCCACAAAATACTGTTTACATTGACCAGACTCAGCCCACAGGCATTTGGTAAAAAGGGTTATTATTGTTAACTAAAACTAAAACTATTAAACATTTTTGTCAATTGAAATACAGCTGAAAATAATAAAATAATAGATGATAAACTTGCTAAATGAAATTTAGAAATGTTGCCTTGCCAACAATAACTGAATTACTAACTGGGAATAAATTAAATTAAAACTGAAGCTAAAACTAAAAATCGAATACCTAAATAATGAAACTTAAAAAAAAAATACAAAAGCATATAACAAATCCCCTTTCAAATTTACTGCTACCCAGACCAAGGCCATCAGCTCCAAAAGAAAACCTACTCCAAGTGAGCAAAGGATTATTGTTAACTTTTGAACCAGCATCTCAACAGCCCGGAAGATGTGTGCAGGGTGTCAAGGAAATATTCTGAGCCCTACAAGGTTCAACCACAGTCTCCCTGTGGCAACCATATCAGCAAGTATGCGGCCAATGGCATGAGCCGCCTGCTTGGTGGCACGTAGAGCAAGGTCTGTGATGTGGCGGAGCTCCAGGACTGTGTCTAAAGACACCCCCTCTCTTAGATCTGAGTTCTTCAGTAAGTCGGCCTGGTACACATGCAACACTGCCATGGTGTGCAGTGCACCAGCAGCCTGGCCCGTCACCGTGTATGCTTTGCCCCCCAGCTGCGATGTTAACCGGCATGGCTAAGAGGGCATGACTGGAGCCTTCAGTAAGGATGCCATGCCAGGAGAGAGATAACGTCTTGGTTACATATGTAACCCTCGTTCCCTGAAGGAGGGAATGGTGACGTAGTCGACGTGTCGACTGATTGGGATTACCCTTAGGGAGCCTGTCATCTTCAACTACAGTTAAAACGAGCCAATGCACATTGGCGTGCAAGATCTGCATCTCACACTCCGCCCTGCGGCGTGGGTATAAATACAGAAGTGAATGCATGCACCGAGCAGAGCCCTGGAGTCAGCGGTGGTCCAGCAACAGTGGCGAGTACCGTGGAAGAATACACATATGGGATTGCCGTAGGGATTACAACATATCGACCCAGCCTAATACAGGTTCCACCAGTTGCATACGAGTGAAAGGCCTTGCTTCAGATGCTCTGCCACGTCCGTAGCCGAAGGGTATGGAGGAACTTGACAGGGTTCGGCTAAAGAGGAACTCTACTGGAGCAAGAATTGCACACGTATCCAGTCCATAGGAGGGGAATTGCGCAGAAAGCAGACACCGAGCTTACAGTGAAACTGGCTTCATGAGAAGGGAGCCCATGGGTAGCAGCGGTTCGACACATAGGCTATCTTTCTAGCAAACGTGATAGGTGTCGCCCAGCCCGCAGCTCTAAAGCATCTGTCAGCAAGGCACTCTGTGTCAATGCCTAGGCAGGAGCTATACTCTCTCTTTGTAGGAGCTCACTACCCAGGAGTACACGTGCACCTTGGAATAACACACCAAGATGATGGCAACCACTATGCAGTGTCCAACCTCTGCTTGGAAAAAGCCTTCCCTTTCTTCTGGTCTCCGTAACAGACAAGAGCTGGTCTGAGGTCCTGAGGCTTTGCATTCTGTCCAGTAAAAACTGCAAGGAGCGGAAAGGTCAGAGAAAAGAGAAAAGCCAGGGCTCCTCTGAGGCAGCGCTTGCAGACTCACCACTTAGTGGGGATGAGGGCTGTGGCGCCTGTAACTGGCGGAGCCGCGGCTTGTCTCTTGCTGTGTAGATTATTAATGGTCATTTTTTCAACATATGTGATCATTTCAGCCCAGATAATAAATGGATGCGTTTTGGCTTTATGGATTTATGATCGGGACTCTTTGACCCCATTTACACCTGGTATTAAAATGAGAACTGTATCCAGATAAGTTATCCAGATAATAAAAAATGCATGTTAATGCAAGGTGTAAATACGTTGTGATCAGATTGTGATCGGATCTGCCTGACCACATCTGGAGGGTAGTCTGGCTCGCATTGTGTTCGGATCTTTACTAGGTGTAAACGCAATCCGTACGACGTGATGGCATTTGTACCTGTCAAACGTCATCCTTCCGTCCTGTACCTAGACCCTGTGGCATAATACCAAAGCGCAGCTGCTACTCTCTTCTCCACAGACACCGACCACCGCAGCAGGGTATTTCTCCGTTACAGCAGAGGCCGCAACTTCTCGCAGATGTAGTCGAACAAATATCGGTTCATTCTGAAGTTTGCCATCCAGTCATCTTCGCCAAAAGACCCCAAGACAATACGTTCCCACCACTCATTACTCCGTTCTCTCATCCACAGAGAACGGTTGTAACAACAACAGCTGCAAACAGGGTCTGTCGTCTTTTCTGTTTGCTCCTAGAAAAACTTTGAAAATGACCCCTACCGCGACAGAAACAGGTGGTACAGTAATAGCATCTCTAACGATCCTACACCTGTTGACAAACTATAGCTGATTTCCCGCCACCTCATTGCTCACGCGCAGGTGTCACTCTGGAGGACAGAGATCCGAGCTCAATGTGGATAATGAGAATGCATTAAAAATACAAGGTGTAAACGCAAAGGTAAGATCAGAACACTTATTATCTGGATAACTTATCTGGATACAGATCTCATTTTAATACCAGGTGTAAATGGGGTCTTTGTTGCACATCAAAGAATCGATGGAGGGCCTGTTTGATAAACATGACAGGTACAAACAGGCGTTCCCTCCTCCTTTTGCAATCGATCCCGACTCACCTGACTACTTGCTGCTGTGTCGGGCAGGCTTGTGCAAAATTCAGAATTGCAGAATTGGCCTCCATTCAATTCATGGCAATTCTAAGAAATTCCACAGAGTCACACAACAGAAAGAATGTGTTGAATCTCACATACTTTCAGCGTTAGGAAGGTTACTTTGGAAATGTAATTGCTTACTGTTATGTTACCCATTATAAATGTGGTTTGGATTACTTTATCAATGTAAAGCAATTTCCTTTTAATTTGATTAGTAACTAATTAAATTTCACATTTTACCTTAGTAATACAACTAAATACAATTACATTCATTTTGTAATTTAATAACATAATTTCATTACAGTTAGCGATGTCCAAAAGATGTCTTTTCAACATCTTTGTCACAAAATTCGTACGTTGAAAAGACGTCCACTGAGGAGCCAGAATAAAAGTTTTTATGACGTCTTTTTTTGACGTGTTCTGCACGTCCGATATTGACATTCATGGACCCTCTTCGTACAAGGTTAAAAACTAGTTCAAATGTGGCCATTGTGGACATATTTTCAACATCATTTATGTCCTCATTTATATATAATTTATACTCTTTCTGGACCAAATAAACACTCTCAGGATGCATTTAATTAAAACTCATGTTTATTTCAATGTAATTGCAAAGCAACTCACAGACAGTGAGTTTTACAATAAATCAAACTTAATTATTTGTTCTGTGACTAGAGCTTTTAAAATTCATTGCTGGGGGAAAATATTTGTTAATGTAATCTGTACTAGTAGTTAGGGCTGGACGATTTTGGCTAAAATCATAATCGCGATTAATCGAACAAGTCACCTCGATTACGATTATTGAACGATTATTTAAAAAAAAATTCTCATGTCACTGGCAAGGCTTTTACTGTAAATATGTTTACGGTTATTTTTCTAATGAAAGTGCATAATCCTATCTTTGTGATTCTAAAATAAGGAAAGACACAGATAGCTATTAATGCTTATTTATTAAATATTTCAAACATTTGAATTAAACAAAGCATACAATGCTTGAAATAAAAACGTCTTATAAAAAAACTTAATTTAAGTTTTAATGTAAAAATAAAGTTTCCTAAAAATGTAGAAAATAAAGAAATTTTAAAAAGTTATTTTTGTAAACAAAATAAATTATTGTAAATATTGCCATCTTAAAAGTAAAATATAACTTGTATAAAACTAAAAAACAAATCATTTTCATATTGTGTAGCATTTGTAAATGCTTGTGTTAGACACCTGTTTTGTGGAGGCACTTGCTGGGCGTTTGTCAGTCTCTCTCTCTTTTTGAGCAATGCACACGTAATGTGTCAGCAGCATCTACAGTTTGCCTATGATTTTCTCTGATTCGATCATTAACACGCTGGCGAACGATCCCGACTTCAGCGTCATCCTTACGACAACACGGCATTGATTACAGCTCTTGTTCACACAGCGCGCGTCTCGGGACTGAACACGACAATGTTACTAGAGCCATCAACCTGGCATCAATCCCGGCTCGTTTGCGTTCACACAGAAGGAAATTTCCCGACAATTTAAGGGCGGGGGTGTAGAGAGATGTAGCGGTTGACACCCAGTCGATGGGGTGTCATTGGTTGTTGCGTTATATCTTACCCGGATACAATAGTGCTATTTTCTGATTGGCTAACAACACCAGATGAACAACACGGAGACGCGCTTGATTCCTGCCGGTTCCACACACAGTAAGAGTAGAGTTGTGGGCGCTGCGGCATATTAAATATATTAGAAATAGTTTTTCAGCGTGAGAAATACAATGTGTTGGCGGGAGAGCGTGACAAAAGACCGAAATGAGTGACTGTCACGCTCAATGCGTGACACTTGAGAGCCCTGTGTTTTAAGGGGAAAGCACATTAACGCGCAGTGGGCGGAAATATTAATAGGATTCAAAAACCGAAATAACCGACATGGAAAGATTATGTCGGTTATAGGCTCTGAATTTCGGTTTCGATTATTTTTCGATTAATCATCCAGCTCTACTAGTAGTTCAAATTAATATCATTTATAGAATATGTAATGCAATCATATCTGAAATATACTGTAAAGCTTCATTGATAAACACTTCACTTAAAATATCTATATGAATTTCTTAGAATTTGTTTTGAATTGCAATTCTGCTTCCTTTAATTCAAATTCGAATTGTAATTCTAGATCCTGTTTTTGACATAAATACAATTAAAATTCAAGAATTGAATTGGAATCAATGAGTCATTCTCAATTCAATTCTGAATTGTGCACAAGCCTGGTGTCGGGCACCGGGCAGGGTCCGTAGGAGATACAAGAAAAGAGGCTTACGGTCCGGTACCCAGGTCAGGCGAAGGCGTGCCGCAGCGCGTGGGGGTTCCGTTGTCTTCGGCCGCCTGGACCGTGCTTGGTGCCTGCGCCGGATTGCTCTCCTCGATGGGTGCGACAGCGTGTCCGTGACGCCGCCTGCTTGGACTACAACGGGTGTCTTTCACAGTGCTGGAGTTGTGGTCAGGGGTTTTCGTCGCCACCATCTACTTCCGTGTTCGTGTCGGCTTTCCCCGCATGGACCAGCTGGAGATCACGTGACCGCTGGACGTGCCTTCGACCAATCCCGCTGCGTAATATGGACACTATTGGCCTGTTGAATGCTCGTTCAATTGCAAATAAATCTCATTCATTGAACGATCTTTTCTCAAGAGAAAGCCTGGATATCATGTGTTTTTCCGAGACATGGCAAAGAGAGGGAGAGTTTATTCATTTAAATGAGCTCTGCCCAGCTGGCTGCTCTGTTGTTGGGAAGCCCCGCCTTTGTCGCCGTGGTGGTGGTCTGGCTATTGTGCATAGGGATGTCTTCAAATTTAATGAAATCCAGTCCCATGAATTCTCTTCTTTTGAATTGCAGATGGTCAAGGTGGGTTTCTCATCCCCTTTCTACTGCATGTTGGTCTATCGTCCTCCTGGCCCTGCTGCTTTCTTTCTAAAAGATTTCAGTGACTTCCTCTCCTCTGTAATAAAGTTGGAATCTGTTTTAATACTTGGGGATTTTAACCTTCATGTTGATGATAGCTCATCTTGCCCCGCAACGGAATTGTTTAAAATGACTGAAGCTTTTAATTTTAAGCAGCATGTTTCTGAGCCCACTCACTAAAAAGGCCATATTTTAGACTTAGTTTTTACGCTGGGCCTTGACATTTTAAATTTATCTGTAAATGATGTCCATATGAGTGATCATAGCACTGTTCTGTTTGATCTGCATTTCAGTCCTGAGTCTCCAGCAGTTAGGTCTCAGAGGCGTGTTATTACTGCTAATACTGCAGATACATTTTTTTTATATGTTTGATCCTGTTTTAGTCATGGATTGTCTCGATGTGGATGATTTTATTAACTGTTTGGATTATTAATTTTGGATCAGGTGGCTCCTGTTAAATCTAACTTGTCTACTCAGAAAAAAGTATGCCCTTGGATAAATGAAGATATCCAAAGTCTTAAGAGACTGTGTCGAAAGATTGAGCGTCTGTTGAAATCCACTAGTCTTGAGGTGTACAGGCTCTATCTCAGGGATCTTGTGTCATCATACAATGTGATGGTTGAAAATTTCAGATCTGACTATATACGTCAACTGGTAACATTGAATAAAAAAAATCCTAAAGTGTTGTTTGACACGATCAATGCTCTTGTATGTCCTGCGGCTCCAGTTACCCCTGTTTTTTGTGAAGCTGACAGCAATGCCTTCTTGGGATTTTTCAACAAATAAAATTAAGATGATTAGGGATAAAATTCTGCCCCTTCCATGTGGTACCCCTGCTGTTTTTGAACCTGTCTCCAACATGTGGTCCTCATTTAGGACTGTGACGTTTGCTGATATTTCGAAACTGGTGACCAAGATGAAGCCATCTTCTTGTTCACCTGATGTCCATCCTTATAGGCTCTTCCAAAAAGTGTTAACCTTTCTTTGTCTACTGGTGTGTTTCCCAATGCTTTCAAGCATGCCATAGTGGAGCCCTTATTAAAAAAAAGCGGGTTTAGACCCTACGGACTTCAATCGTTTTAGGCCTATTTCTAAGCTTCTGTTCCTGTCCAAGATCCTTGAGAAGGTGGTCTGTGAACAGTTGACATCTTTTCTGGACAAAAGTAACATCCATGAGTCATTTCAGTCCGGTTTCCGTAAACATCATTCGACTGAAATGGTCTTACTGAAAGTTTCAAATGACATTATGATGTCTGCTGATTCTGGAAAACATACTGTTCTAGTCCTTTTGGATCTGTCCTCAGCCTTTGACACCATTGACCATCAGGTCTTGCTGAGAAGACTGAGGGACCAAGTTGGTCTGTCAGGGTCAGTTCTACAGTGGTTCTCCTCATTTATCTGGGCGTAGCTTCAGTGTTACAGCTAACCAAATTAGGTCTGAGTCTGCGGATTTGGTGTGTGGAGTGCCTCAAGGTTCCGTTTTGGGTCCTGTTTTATTTTTGTTGTATTTGATCGCTTTGGGAAAGATCATACAAAGGTTCAGTGATGTTTCTTTCCACCTATTTGCTGATGATATTCAATTTTACTGTTCCTTTAAGCCGTCTAAGATCTGGAAGCTAAACTCCTTGTTCCTGTGTCTCGACGAACTAAAAAAAATGGCTAAGTTGTAATGGATAACTCTCTGCAGCTTAATGTAGACAAAACAGAAACACTGGTTATTGCCACTGATGTTTAAGTTCCAGGTATTAAACAGTTCTTGGGTGACTTAGGCCAGTCTGCTAAGCCAAGTCTTAGAAACTTGGGAGTTATCTTGGACAAAGACATGTCATTAATGCAGCATTGTAAGCAGCTGAGGAAGAACTGATTTTTTCAATTAAGGAACATAACTAAACTTAGAAGCATGGTTTCACAAAATGATTTGGAGCTCATCATTCATGCTTTTGTGTCTTCGCATTTAGACTATTGTAATAGTTTATTCTTATGTCTAAACAATAAGGAGCTCTCTCGAGTGCAATTAGTGCAAAACTCTGCAGCCAGAATTCTGTACAAATAGGAGGACTCATATATCCCCTATTCTAAAAGAGCTGCATTGGTTGCCAGTGTCCTATAGGATCAAGTTTAAAATTCTGGTTCTAGTTTTCAGAGCCTTGCATGGTCAGGCTCCTTTTTACATCAGTGATCTGATCCAGCCCTATATCCCTGTGCGAGCCCTGAGGTCTGTGGATCAGAATCTGCTGAAGGTTCCTTGCACTCTCTTTCGTACTAGAGGTGACCGATCTTTTCAGGCTGTTGCTCCTAGGCTTTGGAACGATCTTCCGCTGTCTTTGCGCTCTATTGACTTATTGTTGATAGCTTCAAGTGCAAACTAAAGACTCTATTTGTTCAAGTTTCAAATAAGCTACTTTTGGGTTGATATGATCATGTATTGTCTTGGCCTTTTATATTATGTGTATATTTTGATGTAAACTTTTTCTGTTGTGAAGCATTTTGTGACCTTCTGTCTGTGAAAGGTGCTATAGAAATAAAGCTTGCTTACTTACTTACTTACTTACCACCTGGTCCCCTTTTCAAGGGAGAAGTAAGAATCTTGGGCACACATCCATGCCATGGTCGCAGGATATCGTGATAGTTGGCTGGACCGAATTCCAGGCACGATTCGTCGACCAAAAATGCGTGCAGGTCCCCTACCCTTTTGATAGAGGCCAAACAAGCAGGATAACTGTTATTTTAAAAACAGGTTTTTAACTCAGCTGCCTGTGCTGGCTCAAGTGGAGGTCTCTGCAGTGCAGTAGCACCAGAGATAAGTCCCAAGAGGGTATAAAAAGGGCGACTCTTTTGAGTCAGGTAACAGGAACCATCTGAAGAGCTCATTCCCCCATCCCTGGGTAGCCTGTGGAGCATCAGGGCTGCTTGGCCTTGCGCTTGCCACCTGGATTGGCAACATCTGACAAAGGCTGGGCGGCCTGCCTGCGGCTGCCTCCACGCTGAGGCCTGGGTGTCCATGAGTGCCCTGGCCTGATAGACCTGTAACAACGCCATGACATGCAAAGAGGCAGCTTACCCACAGGCTTTGTAGCTCTGCCCGTCAGAACAGATGAGAACTCACAAGCCTTAGGGGGAGACGAAGATCCTCCGTCCAAAAGGCAGCGGCCGACGGACACAGGTGCACCTGTGTCGCCACAGACCGCTCCACTGGAGGGATAGCTTTGTAATCCACCACCGCTCCTCCGTCAAGGATAGTGAGGTGGAGGAGCTATTTAGGCAGTTTCTGGCAGAGAAAGGTGCCGTCCATGACCTGAGCTCTCCATGCACTTTGGGAAAGAAAGGAACTGGGGCGGCGAGCTGAGAACCAGCGCGGCCCACCCAGAGATACCAATCATCCAAACAAGACTGTTCGGGACACTGTGGAGGATTCCACTCGAGCCCGACAGCCTCGACGACCTGTTTCAGCATAGCTGACATTTCTGAATCTGGCTCGGGCAACGTTACACTCCCAGAGGGAGATAACGCAGCCAAGTTATCATTTCAGGATTCCGATGCTGCATCATTCACCCTCCGATGCTGCAATCGCCATCCTCTCCTCTTGAGGGGCCCCGAATGAATCTGCTGGTTGGTCCATTACAGAGGGACCAGCGTGCTCAACGGGGGCTCCACCGGCTGTGGTGTGATCGGAGTGAGGAGCCCGCAGGGATTGGTTACCGGGCAGGGAAGCCTCACTATGGTCCTCTGATCACCCATCTCACATGGCGCCGTAGCGGGGCATGGTAATGGCGACTTTACCTTCACGCATGAAGGTGAGTCTCGATCTCAACACTGCGATAGTCATGTTTTCTTTGCCATCTAACCAACCGTCAACAAACACAGAAATGATTCTGTTAAAACAGCAGTTGAGAGCTCAGTAGCTGGCGATCACTGCTGCACTCGCGCTGTAGAACCACCAGCACTGGGAGAGTCTTCCAGAAGAACACCGACACACTCGCTCATTGAAAACTTCAACACACTTCAGAGACATCAACACCGATCGGCTCTGAAGCGAAAGACAACTGGTGTGTGCATCCACTTCCGTATTTACATTTATATATTCCGTAAAATTCTTTGAGATATACAGACAGATATGCGGTTCAGAATTCCACATGCACATCAAACAAATGGATTCCTGAAGACAAGTAAGCTGATGACGTTTTCTCTAGGCTCCCTTTAAAACCCTGCCGCCGCACATGTGACGTCACCTGACTGCGGTAGCGAATCACTCTGAGCATTCCCATAGCACCCTCAAACTCCATGATGCAGTGACACGTTCCCCTGTATTGTAGACAACAAAAATGTTTTTTTTAAATGTGGAATATGTAAAAAAAATTTTTTAATGTTTTGAATTAACTATTATTTTAAAATTTCACTTTTTATTTTAATTAGAATTTTTTTATGTGCTTTTTTATATATGTTCATTTATTATAGACAACAAATAAAGTTTTTCCTTTAATGTGAAATATAAAAAAATATTTTCTTGTTTGAAATCTATGGAGGACAAAATATATTTTTAAATTCTTTAAAAGTATCTATTTGTATTTTTAAAATATATTTTCTAAAATATACAGAAATGTATTAGAAAGTATATTTACGCAAATATATGTTAAAATATATATTTTACCAAATATATTTTTTGTATATTTTGAAACGTTAAAAACATACAAAAAAAAAATATGGGTTAATCCTGACCTTATGCAACAGTGATACATAGGTTATTCTAATAAAGACTCAGATGGGACTACTTTTCCCACCTGATTTATGGCCAGGAAAATTTTTTTTTTTTTTGCAGTATTCAAGATTTTAATGTTCAGTACTTTTCTGAGTCATCAAATGTACAATTATCTTCTGGCCGATGATAAAACAGGCTGAAAAATCTAGGAGACCCTAGTAATATCTAAAGACCAAAATCATGAAGACTTGTTAAGTAACCACCCAGAATGCATTATTAGACTTTTCAAATAACCTAGCAACCACTCAGAAAAACCTAGCAACCGCCAAAACTGTGTAACTCATGCATATGCATCAGGCTTTGAGATTTTTGTCCATAAACCTTCCAGTATATGCACACATTAGATCATCAGTGAAACCATTATTAGTGTAAAGAGAATCCTATTTCCAAATGAAGTTACCATAAGTGGATCCATAATTGATTTAAAGGACCACAGGAGACCATTTATCATTTTTCTTCTGCAAAGAGCAAGCTCTTCTACTTTATTTCTCCCTTTCTCTCTCTCCTTCCTTTCCTTGTGTTTTGTTTGTTAGTTCATGAATAATCAGTCTTATCTACCTACCTTGTCATCTACTGTATAACTTGTGCATACACTTTCTGTTTATATCAGTCATGGATCCATGTGCCTTATTGATATACAGTCAAACCAACATTTATTCAGACACCTTGCTATCCTAACTTACATAAATTAACTATAGTGTCCTGCACCCACTAGTAAAAAATAAAAAAAATTAGATGGTGTCTGAATAATTTTTGGTTTGACTGTAGGTGCCTGAATTACAAAGTAGACCTCTTCTTCATCTCTGTGAATGTATTTTAAAAGCATTTCCGTTTAAAGTGTGTTCTACACCACTGGCTCTCACTTTATCAAAGATTCCGGTTGCCAAGGAGATAGTAAGAAAGTGAGCAAATTTCTCATGGGGTGGATTTAGTTGGTGGGCTGCAATAAGAGAATTCCAACTCTCCCACTCCCACTGGGGCATAAAACAGAGCAGAGGAAAGGAAACGTGAATACTGCAAGTCCCTTTTGAAGTGACCCGTCTTTCCAGGAAGTATTTTTTAACGTGTTATTGTGTGAAGAGTTTCACAGTTTCCCTCACAACAGCAGACTATGTGTGTCTGTCACATCAAAGCCAGCTAGCTGTTTGGCATCCCTCTGGATCTGTGTTTTGTAGATTTCTGCCAGTCTGATTCGCTGGGATGTCCTCAGTGGCTTGGGACTTTGTAATATCTTTTCAGTTTTTCTTTTGAAGTCTGGAGCTCTCGAAAATGATGTATTTTTTACTGCTGGAATTGAGAATCTTTCTTGCTCGGAAGGTTTGAAATTAGTTGAATATCTGGGTATTGTGTTAAAAGGTGCTCCACGTATTTTACTTATCATTGTTTACAGGCCTCCAAAATACTCTCCAGCCTTTGCTGAGGACTTTACAGAACTGTTATCAACAATTTCCTCTGAGTTTAACTGTTTTGCCATTGCTGGAGATTTTAACATTCACATAGATAATGCAGAAACCAATATGGCAAAAGAAATCAAAACTGTTTTAAAAACTTTTGATCTGACACAGCATGTAAATGGACCCACACATAATCGTGGACACACTCTAGATCTACTTATCAGTACGGGTCTAAACATCTCATCGATTGTTATTAAGGATGTAGCACTGTCTGATCATTTCTGTATTTTCTTTGATATTTTGATCTCTCCTGCCATTGAAGCTAGATCTGTGTCTGTCAAGAAGAGATGCTTAAATGAGAACACTAGTGTGCTATTTATGAAGGCTATATCATTAAAACCAAGCATATCTGCTGACTCTGTTGATTTTCTCCTTGAATCTTTTAACTCAAAAATTAAAAGTGTAATTGATGATATTGCTCCTGCGAAAGTCAGGAAGAATAGTGGTAGACAAAAAGCACCTTGGAGAAACTCAACAGCAGTGCAAAATATGAAAAGACAATGCAGAAGAGCAGAGCGCATGTGGCGGAAGACAAAACTTGTAGTCCATTATAACATCTACAAAGACAGCATCCATGCTTTTAATATGGAACTAGGCAAAGCTAGACAGACTTTCTTCTCAAATATTATAAACAGCAACTTAAACAACACACGCACTCTTTTTGCTACTGTAGAGAGATTGACAAACCCCCCAAGCCAGATTCCCAGTGAAATGCTCTCAGACAGCAAGTGCAGTGAGTTTGCTTCTTTCTTCTCTGAGAAAATCAATAATATCAGAAAGGTGATCAGCTCATCCTTGAGTTGTGCTGGGGTCAAACAGATCCGACCACTACCTGAGAAAGTAGTTACTATGTCTGTTTTCGAAGAAATTGATGGCAAAATTTTGGAAGAAACCGTACAGCACCTTAAAACATCAACCTGCGCCCTTGACACACTTCCCACATCTTTTTTCAAAAGTGTGTTAAACAGTTTAGAAGCAGATCTCCTAGAAGTGGTAAATGCCTCACTTCTCTCTGGGAGTTTTCCAAACTCCCTAAAAACTGCAGTTGTCAAGCCCCTCCTGAAAAAGAGCAATCTAGATAAGACCATATTAAGCAATTATAGACCGATCTCAAATCTTCCCTTCATAGGCAAGATCATTGAAAAAGTTGTCTTCAATCAGCTGAACAAATTCTTAAGCTTGAATGGTTACTTTGACAATTTTCAATCTGGTTTCCGATCGCATCACAGCACAGAGACAGCGCTCATAAAGATAATAAATGATATTCGCTTAAATACTGATACAGGCAAATTATCAGTGCTGGTACTACTCGACCTCAGTGCTGCATTTGACACTGTCGATCACAACATACTTATTGACAGGCTTGAAAACTGGGTGGGGCTTTCTGGGATAGTCCTAAAATGGTTCAGGTCTTACTTAGAAGGGAGAGGTTATTATGTGAGTATAGGAGACCATAAGTCTGAGTGGACATCCATGACATGCGGAGTCCCTCAAGGCTCAATTCTTGCACCACTCCTATTCAACCTGTATATGCTCCCAATGAGCCAAATAATGAGAAAGAACCGAATCTCTTACCACAGCTATGCAGACGACACACAGCTCTACTTAGCCCTATCGACTAACGATTACAGCCCCATTGACTCCCTGTGCCAATGCATTGATGAAGTAAATGGTTGGATGTGCCAAAACTATCTTCAGTTAAACAAAGACAAAACTGAAGTCATTGCGTTTGGAAACAAAGATGAAGTTCTCAAGGTGAATGCATACCTTCACTCTAGAGGTCTAACAACTAAAAATCAAGTCAGGAATCTTGGTGTGTCTCTAGAGTCAGACCTTAGTTTCAGTAGTCATGTCAAAGCAATAACTAAATCAGCATACTATGGACACGTCCGCCTGTCCTGCGCCCAGTTTGATGACATGTACTGCATCGGAGCAAGGATCACCCACCAGGAGGACACCAACTACCTGCGCTCTATCCCAGCTGCGTTTATCACGTCACTTCACCACGTGACAGCAGCAAGCAGGCTCCTGATTGGTTAACGCAGTGCGAACGCCAAAGTTTAGATTTTTCAACACGTGCATCAGATGCGAATTCGCTTCAAACGCGTGAATGCACAAACTGAACTGGACACGCGAATGAGGCGAAATTGCGTCCATCACGCCGCAGGACCTCCAGACGGGTGTCACCTCGTCTTTACATTGACTTAACATGGAAACCACTCGCTCCAGGAACTCACATTGCACATAATTCACATTGCAACAACAGATTTCGCCGACAATCACCAGATTACAGTACAGGATGTATGTATGTATGTATGTATGTCACTTCTCACACATTTCGCGACCTAACAAATGCAGACTGAACATCTTTAGTTGGAGAAAACAAGCGCTGACCAATGCTAACAGAAGGATCTGACAAAGCCACGTGAACATATCTGTTTCTGTTGGTCAACATCTGTTGGTGAAGAGTAATTTAGCCTTCACAAAGACAGTAACTTAAGTTTGAAAACAGTCATTATTTCTGCAGTTCCATTTGGAGCCACTAGTGGCACTGAAATGACACACTTCACCTAACTGTGTGGACCTACATATTGAGGCTAGTTGCTAAAATAATCTTCATGGCGTGGGGACACAGATGGCAGCAGTGGCGAGCTACAGACCTGCTCTTGTCAGATGAGAGGAGGAAGAGAAGGAGAAAGAAGATGTACTTTATATGTGTCAGCTCCACTGAGTTTTGAACAGGATGGTAGTATTCCCTTCGGACCCCACTAAAAGATAACACTCCTTCATGTCACCATCATAATTGGTGTTGGGAAGCTGGCACACTGTACTGCTCGTCCTCTGAGGAATCATTCTGCGGCTCTATTGCAAACAACCCATTTGGAATGTTTTTACACTGGGGACTGTGGTGACTCTGCCTTTATATGGGCAGTCGTGCATACTAGTTTGACTGTTAAGAGAAGTTTTTGTCAGTGTAAGGCTTGATTTTCCCTTGTGAATTATATATGGGAGAGCACTTAAACCTGAGTATCCATGTTTAAAGATTACAGATATGGCGTAAGTCTATAATGGATCTTTTAGAAACTTTAGCACTTTAGCTTAGTATTGCTTAATTGCAAACCAAAGTAAATGCTCCAAATGAATTCTCAAAAAAACTGTGAATGTAATACTAGCCACAACAATGCATTGTGAATTGTTGTCAGGTCAGGGTGTTACTATGCTGTTGCTAGGATGTTTTAAAAGGTCTTTGTGAAAAAGTTATAAGCTATTAACTGAACCAACCAGCTATGAGGTGAATCACAACATTACAAACCTTGATTTGAAAAAAGAATGTGAAAATCAGACAAAAAGGCAAAGGAAAGACTGTGTATTTAACGGCTTTAATGAGGAAAAGAACTACAATCCCATGAAGCAGTGAAAATGACAATCGAAACAAAACAATGGATAAAAACTATTGATTTAAAGATGTGGATTATGTATATAATTCGAATGTAAGCAGCTATTCGTTATTTAGTTAAGTCAGTTAAATGTTGATTCAATTCCTATCAGTAACTAGATGTGTCGATAAATTCATAAATTATAAAACAAATTCGATTCAGCAATAAAGCAGTTCTACAAAAGTCAGTCTAATCATCATCCAGCTCAAATAAGTCTTATTATCAAATTGATAATATTAGAGAATATTAAATGTTTTGTATTTGTAAACTCAGAGAAAGCCAAAGGCTACACTGGCAAGGAACCAAAACTCCATCCGGTAACAGTAGTGGAGGAAAGAAACACTTTTTGTGTGATTTGCTTGTTTCGATTCTTTATTTGGTGAAGATTTTTGGAGTCATGAGTAATGTAGTTTTTCAAATGGAATTCTACTGTTTAACATGATTATTTAAAAATAAGTTAAATAATGTGGGCTGATGGCTGTAACAACAGCCTATACTAGTATAACAACATCGTAGCTCACAGTAGGTCTGTCTTTAATGATTTATATTTTCCTAAGGAGAACATGAATGGAACTTTTACTTCTGGAACCTAACTGTTGCACTTTATTGCACATTCTTAGAACAAATGGTTCTATATAGAACATTAAAGGGTTCTGTCAGGCACTTCATATATAGATCCTTTTAGGGGTTCCATCGGATCATTTTATGCATTTTGTTTTAATTAATTAATTTAGCTTTAATTCATTTTTTTTATTTTGATTAATTTATATGAATTAAACAGCTATGCTTCATCACTAGAAAATATGAAATTACTCATTAAACATGAAAGCATTATGCAGTCATTTAATGCATTTCTCCTTATAGTCTTTTTTGGCATAAACTAAAGCGTTTTTTAAAATTAAGTCAATAGCCCTAGGGTTCTATATGGAACCTTTTCTTCTAAGAGAATTTATCTTCTGTTTGTCTACATAGCTATACAGTTGCTAGCACGTTCTATAGTATGTAGTTACAAGGAGATTGCTTACTGGCCACATCAAAATTGCTTTGACGGAGCAATAGTACTGGAAATTCTTTCCTTAGAATAATGAGCTAGCTAATAAATATGTTTGTTGTTGTTGTTTCTGGTATAAATATACTTTTAATAACCTCTTCAGGTTGGGAATCTCTGTCACGTTCATCAGTTCCCTCTGTAGCACATGATAGATAGTGACCACGTGTTGTTTCTCTGTAACCAGGCAGACTTATGGCCCATGCTACTCTGTTTAATGAGTTTCCGTGGTAACACTCACCAAGGCACTGGCAAATGCGTCTGGCTGATTATAAACACAGATGGAAAGAAAGCGATGGACATTGGTCTAATTAGTAGTATTTGCTAAGACAAGTGTCACTTTTAGCATTACTCATTCTGATTACTCAAGTCACAAACTTTGGTTAGAGGCTATAAGAATTCTCATGTATTAATCGCTTTGTATTGCCAATGTGTGAACAGCTTGTAACAAAACTTAATTTTGTTGTATGTTTATATTGTTATTGAGAAAAGCGCACAGAACTTATATACATATTCATTTAAACATCACTCTCAGCAGAGTGGATGGCGTTTGGATGTTTGTTAACAATATATCGTTGCTTAAGTATTTCCAACTTTTTTTTTTACTTCTGAGTAAAGAATGAAAAATAACTTTGCCGTGAGTAAATTGGGGCATTGAATCATGTTCAGTCTCGAGCGCAAGCAAATTAATAGTGCTAAAAACACTCCAAATACTTTTGCAACTGCATATCAACACTTACTGAAGGCAGCCAAATATCAAAACTCTATGGTTCTCAATATATATTTAACAGTCACTGTAAGGCGTCATACACAATTTAAACTTTAAAAGCACTATATAGTAGTAATCATAAACACAATCTGTTTTCATAAAGGCGCTCAAGGGTTCCCTACCAGTGTTCCTCCCTAACAAAACTCATCTAGCACAGTTTTGTCATTAGTAGAATAAAAAATATTTCTATACAAGCTTTCCAGTAAATTACAATGCATGTTAAATGGATACTCTACTGGTTTTTCATATTAAACTATGTTATTCCCTTAACTAAGACGAGTTAATACATACCTCTCTCGTCTCTGTGCGTGCACTAAATCGCTGTCTTGCCGCGAACCTTTGTTAGATCTTATCTCAGCCCTGTTCATTCAATACGTGCCAAGAAGAGAAGCGACCAAACACCTCCACGTTTTCCCTATTTAAATACAGTTACTAGAGTAGTGTAACTCGACCAAGAACGGTGAAACAAAATAAAACGTTGCGCTTTTCTAAGCGTGTAAAATGGATAACTATATTGAATGGCAGAATACCATAGCAAGTGCTTGGGAGCACTTCGACTCGGCGCAGTAATATTCTCTCTCGTGAAAAGTCCGCTCCTCCCGCTCCCTCTCCTCCTCCCTCTCATTTCAACGGGAGCGGACTTTTCACTTTAACCGTTGTGTTTGACGTCAGATTGTGCGCCGTTATCCGCTGTGTTTGACGTCAGATTGTGCGCCGTTATCTGCTGTGTTTGACGTCAGATTGTGCGCCGTTATCTGCTGTGTTTGACGTCAGATTGTGCGCCGTTATCTGCTGTGTTTGACGTCAGATTGTGCGGCGTTATCCGCTGTGTTTGACGTCAGATTGTGCGCCGTTATCCGCTGTGTTTGACGTCAGATTGTGTGCCGTTATCCGCTGTTTTTGAAGTCAGATTGTGCGCCGTTATCTGCTGTGTTTGACGTCAGATTGTGCGCCGTTATCTGCTGTGTTTGACGTCAGATTGTGCGCCGTTATCTGCTGTGTTTGACGTCAGATTGTGCGCCGTTATCTGCTGTGTTTGACGTCAGATTGTGCGCCGTTATCTGCTGTGTTTGACGTCAGATTGTGCGCCGTTATCTGCTGTGTTTGACGTCAGATTGTGCGCCGTTATCTGCTGTGTTTGACGTCAGATTGTGCGCCGTTATCCGCTGTTTTTGACGTCAGATTGTGTGCCGTTATCTGCTGTGTTTGACGTCAGTTTGTGCGCCGTTATTTGCTGTGTTTGACGTCAGATTGTGTGCCGTTATCTGCTGTGTTTGACGTCAGATTGTGCGCCGTTATTTGCTGTGTTTGATGTCAGATTGTGCGCCGCTATCTGCTGTGTTTGACGTCAGATTGTGCGCCGTTATCCGCTGTTTTTGAAGTCAGATTGTGCGCCGTTATCCGCTGTTTTTGAAGTCAGATTGTGCGCCGTTATCTGCTGTGTTTGACGTCAGATTGTGCGCCGTTATCCGCTGTGTTTGACGTCAGATTGTGCGCCGTTATCCGCTGTTTTTGAAGTCAGATTGTGCGCCGTTATCTGCTGTGTTTGACGTCAGATTGTGCGCCGTTATCCGCTGTGTTTGACGTCAGATTGTGCGCCGTTATCCGCTGTGTTTGACGTCAGATTGTGTGCCGTTATCCGCTGTTTTTGAAGTCAGATTGTGCGCCGTGGTTATCTGCTGTGTTTGACGTCAGATTGTGTGCTGTTATCTGCTGTGTTTGACGTCAGATTGTGCGCCGTTATCCGCTGTGTTTGACGTCAGATTGTGCGCCGTTATCTGCTGTGTTTGACGTCAGATTGTGCGCCGTTACCCGCTGTGTTTGACTTCAGATTGTGCGCCGTTATCTGCTGTGTTTGACGTCAGATTGTGCGCCGTTATCCGCTGTGTTTGACGTCAGATTGTGCGCCGTTATCCGCTGTTTTTGAAGTCAGATTGTGCGCCGTTATCTGCTGTGTTTGACGTCAGATTGTGCGCCGTTATCTGCTGTTTTTGAAGTCAGATTGTGCGCCGTTATCAGCTGTTTTTGACGTCAGATTGTGCGCGGTTATCTGCTGTGTTTGACGTCAGATTGTGCGCCGTTATCTGCTGTGTTTGACGTCAGATTGTGCGCGGTTATCCGCTGTGTTTGACGTCAGATTGTGCGCCGTTATCTGCTGTGTTTGACGTCAGATTGTGTGCCGTTATCCGCTGTGTTTGACGTCAGATTGTGCGCCGTTGTTATCTGCTGTTTTTGACGTCAGATTGTGTGCCGTTATCTGCTGTGTTTGACGTCAGATTGTGCGCCGTTATTTGCTGTGTTTGACGTCAGATTGTGCGCCGTTATCTGCTGTGTTTGACGTCAGATTGTGTGCCGTTATCCGCTGTGTTTGACGTCAGATTGTGCGCCGTTATCTGCTGTGTTTGACGTCAGATTGTGCGCCGTTATCCGCTGTTTTTGACGTCAGATTGTGTGCCGTTATCTGCTGTGTTTGACGTCAGATTGTGCGCCGTTATTTGCTGTGTTTGACGTCAGATTGTGTGCCGTTATCTGCTGTGTTTGACGTCAGATTGTGCGCCGTTATTTGCTGTGTTTGACGTCAGATTGTGCGCCGCTATCTGCTGTGTTTGACGTCAGATTGTGCGCCGTTATCCGCTGTTTTTGAAGTCAGATTGTGCGCCGTTATCCGCTGTTTTTGAAGTCAGATTGTGCGCCGTTATCTGCTGTGTTTGACGTCAGATTGTGCGCCGTTATCTGCTGTGTTTGACGTCAGATTGTGCGCCGTTATCTGCTGTGTTTGACGTCAGATTGTGCGCCGTTATCTGCTGTGTTTGACGTCAGATTGTGCGCCGTTATCCGCTGTGTTTGACGTCAGATTGTGCGCCGTTATCCGCTGTGTTTGACGTCAGATTGTGTGCCGTTATCCGCTGTTTTTGAAGTCAGATTGTGCGCCGTGGTTATCTGCTGTGTTTGACGTCAGATTGTGTGCCGTTATCTGCTGTGTTTGACGTCAGATTGTGCGCCGTTATCCGCTGTGTTTGACGTCAGATTGTGCGCCGTTATCTGCTGTGTTTGACGTCAGATTGTGCGCCGTTACCCGCTGTGTTTGACGTCAGATTGTGCGCCGTTATCTGCTGTGTTTGACGTCAGATTGTGCGCCGTTATCCGCTGTGTTTGACGTCAGATTGTGCGCCGTTATCCGCTGTTTTTGAAGTCAGATTGTGCGCCGTTATCTGCTGTGTTTGACGTCAGATTGTGCGCCGTTATCCGCTGTGTTTGACGTCAGATTGTGCGCCGTTATCCGCTGTGTTTGACGTCAGATTGTGTGCCGTTATCCGCTGTTTTTGAAGTCAGATTGTGCGCCGTGGTTATCTGCTGTGTTTGACGTCAGATTGTGTGCTGTTATCTGCTGTGTTTGACGTCAGATTGTGCGCCGTTATCCGCTGTGTTTGACGTCAGATTGTGCGCCGTTATCTGCTGTGTTTGACGTCAGATTGTGCGCCGTTACCCGCCCAGATTAATCTGTTTACCAACCACAGAGGAGATTCCCATATGAGTTTGAAAACTATAAATCTTATTACTCAAATAATGGTGAAGGTAATGCATGTTAATTATTGTCACTATATTGTACAGTCACATGTGTCTACACCACAGATTAATAAGCGAAAGCCCCCTGTGTCTACATGTGTGTTTGCAGTACCTGCATGAGAATGGTGTAGTGCACAGAGACCTGAAACCTGAGAACCTGCTGTACGCCACATCAGCGCCAGATGCTCCGCTCAAAATAGGTAAGGCTCTCCATTCGCTTGATAGGGGGAATCTTTTGTTGGTGAATTAGCTTGCAAACATGCAACATGATCCTGTTGTGCATTAGAGGAACATTCACTGTAAGATTTTAAGGAAGAATAATCACTGAAATTATGTCAACTTCAAATGTAGCTGTTACTGTTCATTTGTAATGATTTCCTCATTTATAGTTTGTGTTAAGGATTTGAACTCATAAGCTGAAGTATTAAACTTCAACATGTGACTTAATGTCATGAAAACCTGTCCAAGTCAGCTTTCTTCCCAAAAGCAAACATATTGGAATGCATACAAAAAATATTAAGCACTAGTCTTTGCATATATTAAGCACTATAAGCATGAGAATTTCTTTATTTATTTATGATAATTTGGTGCTTAGGAAAAAAAATATTTTAGTTTTTTACATTTTTAATTAGCAAGAATGTATCAAGAATTCTTTATTGTATTCAAGTTTTTACATTTTAACTCTAATAAAAAAAACATGATGGATGGATGGATGGATTATTTTGTTAATCTGTTTTTATTTGGTGTGATTTATCTTTACAGCGGATTTTGGTTTGTCAAAAATTGTAGACGATCAGGTAACAATGAAGACTGTGTGTGGGACTCCAGGCTATTGTGGTGAGTTCATTAAAGAGTGTTTTTAACAGAGCACCATCTGTGGCTTATTTCCACAAAGAGAATTACAGATTTTTTTTAAATTCTTTTTACAGCATCAGTGCTGCCAGCCCCCCCCCCCACGCCTTTATTCTTTTCTTCTGATGTTCTTTCTTTCTCTTCCTCAGCTCCTGAGATTTTACGGGGATGTGCCTATGGCCCTGAGGTTGACATGTGGTCTGTGGGAGTTATCACGTACATTTTGTGAGTGACACAACATACTTGTCTAAAGTTATTCTCTCACAAGAATGCTGTGCTTAGTCATCCCATCTCTCTGTCATATCAATCACGAGAGGCTGGTTTTGATCAGCACGTTTTGAACTTTTGTGTGTAATTCAAGGAATTGGATATAAATTATTATACAAAAAGTCTGAGAAAGTTTTACTCTTTGTCAAATAAACGTTTTAAAAATGTCATCATTTAGCCTACATGCTATTAAATCCATTTGACCCATTTGTAAGGAACCGGTTGGTTAATCAATGAAAAACTCTGCCATAACAAATTTTTCATATATATTCCAATGAAATTCAAGTGAAATAGGCATTAATGTATTTATACACTTTCTAACCACAGGGGATAATATTTAGATGTACTGTATACAGGACGATCTTAAAAAGTAGCACAACTTACAAATTAGCACAAATTAGCAAATTAGCTGGTACCTACAAAAAAGTAGCAAAGTACCTACAAAGTTGCACAAATTAGAAAAAGAAAACTGCTCAGTTCCAGATTGAATATGTAAAATGTTTACTATTAAGAGTGCACAGACAGACATTAGTCTTGTAGTTTTAATATTAGTAATTTAGTTTGCAGTTGTCAATCTAAAGATATTTATGATGGCTTGTTTCTGTTTTGAGTGTCAGTTTCCATGTTTTTTCATTGTTTGATTATTGGTTGCACCTGTTCTCCGTTTCATTGATCGTTTGGTTCTAAGCCCCAAACTCATTGGTGTATTCCAGAAAGCAAGGTTATCTTAACGTCAAACATACCCTGAACTCTAGGTTGATTAACCAAACCTTGCTTACTCGAGGTATGCTGGTTGCAAAAACGCGTCCGTTATTAAGTTCATCCAACATATGCATGTTAACGATTAACACACCAGACATTCTCGGCGAGTCACCATGGAAACGGACGCAAAAGAAAAAGTGTGCCATACTACTAATTTCTTCTTCTTTTGTTAGATGCTGATTTATATAATTAGTGCATATCGCCACTTGTGCAATCATTTTTCAATCTTTTTGTTTAATAATCTTTAATCACTGTGAATAAGAACTATATTTTTTTTATGCTAGTTATAGAAAAAAAAGACTGATTAAACTAAATAACAGTCAAAGTGCTTGCAAAGATATCATGGCTGTATTCGTTTATTTTCTGTTTAGTTACATTACCATTCAAAAGTTTGGGGTAAGATTTTTTAAAGGAAATAAATACTTGTATTCAGCAAGGATGTAGTCTATTAAATTGATCAAAAATAACAGTATAGATGTTTATAATTTTAGAAAAGGTTTCTACTTCAAATAAATGTTATATGAAGTAATATAAATGTAAATTATTAATGATTGAGCATCAAATCAGCATATTAGATTTATTTCTGAATGATCATGTGACACTTAAACGTTAAGTAATGGCTGCTGAAAATTCTGCTTTGCCAGCACAGAAATAAAATACATTAAACTGTTTAAAGTTATTTTAAATTGTAATAATATTTCACAATATTACTGAATTTGATATTGTTTTACAGTATTGCAATGGGGTTGCTGTTAAATCTAGTATTGTTTTTGTTTTCTGTTCTCTCTATAGGTTATGTGGTTTTGAACCCTTTTTTGATGACAGAGGAGACCAGTACATGTTTAAACGCATCCTGAACTGTGAATATGAATTTGTCTCCCCCTGGTGGGACAATGTGTCTCTCAATGCCAAGGACCTTGTGAGTAAATGTTATTATAAAATCCTTATAATCCTATACAAACAGCACACACAGAGAGGAACATTTATTGATGTCTTTTAAGTTATTTGTTATACTTTAAAATATTAAATGCTCACTTCTAATGAATGAATGATCTGTGTTTGCCCCTGAAATAAACGCACACCTGTGAGTGCACATCAGTTCAATTCTATTTCAGTACATTATTACACTACATTTATCCTAATGAACTATATCACTTTGTGGAGGAATTATTTGAGTAATTGATTATTATTGTTAATACTTTTAAAAAATAATAATTTTGTTGATACTGCCAGTTCATTAAATCTGCTACATTTTGTGCCTAACAACACCTCTTAACCAGTAAATCACTATAATGCACACACAAGATATTTGATATATTATACTTTTATGTTGCAAAATAATACGTTCATTTTCACATATTCAAATACTCCATTCCTTGGTACAGTGTGCATATTTTAAATGTAACTAGTCTGAAACGTAATAACTTTCTTAATAAACAACAAGAGTAGTGCTGACCACGTGTCTTTTGATCAACAAAAAGGCATTGTTGTGGAACAAGAAAAAACAAAAGGAAACTAATAATAACATTTAGCTGATCAGAAACATCTCTGCCTATCAGTCATTTTGAACGTTCAGGGTTGCTGATGTTGGGTTTCAAATCCACATTTGAAACCCTAAAGTGTTGCTGAAAGTGTAACTTGTCTTTCTTGGCTCCATAGGTGAAGAAACTGATTGTCCAGGACCCAAAGAAACGTCTGACGACACAGCAGGCGCTGCAGCACCCCTGGGTGACTGGAAAGGCGGTTAACTTCACCCATATGGACACTGCTCAGAAGAAGCTCCTGGAGTTCAATGCTCGAAGAAAACTCAAGGTTTGAAAACTCAAAGGCCTCTAAATTATCAAAATGATCAAGAATTTACCCAAAAACCTGTTATACACAATCTAATACATGCCTTCTGGCATCTGATTGATTTTGATTTATATTGGATTGATAATTAATTTTGGTGCGTTCACGTGCTATGGTAATTATGGTAAATAGCCGACGTGGAAAATGCACATGAACACCCCCTCATGTGGTATTTTCCACTGGCCAGCTCGTAGAATATTTTGATGCACGAGTTGCCGAGATGAGATAACCTTTGACCTTTTCAAAATGGCGGAGAGCAACGCAAGAGTCGTGAGTGGTAAAAATATGTACTATTCATGATCTAGATTGAAAATATACAGCATATTATTTACCGTTTGAGTTTTTATAAATCATCTTCTTGCTGTAGCAGATGACTTAAGCAATCTAAAATAGTTTTAGATAAATAACAGGTCTGGATCTCCATCTTTTTACCACATTACGACAACAAAAGCACTTGAACGCAACACACTGGTAAAAAAACAGTTCACAAGTGGAAAATATCATATTTTCCATAGCACGTGAACGCACCGTTTATATTTTTCTGCTAGTAAAAGTCCTTTAAGTATGTCCATGCTTAGACATTTTTGTCCTGCAAAAACTGAGCTTTTTGAAAACGCTTTACCAAGTGGATAAATTTGAAAACAGCGTTTTCGCGTTTTAGTGTGGACTGTGAAAACGTGATAACTGTGATAAACTGTGATAAACTCACACAGGTCAGTTTATTAGATGAATGAAACTTGAGGTAACGCAGTGCTGTCTCACTTGCTCTAACAGTTAACGTAACACTATCACACTAAACGGCATTTGAGTGTGTTGAATGTTGTTAGTTAGGTTGTTTGTTGGCTGTATGAGACTAAGTAAGCTAGATCAACATTAGAATAAGATACAGATCATATTCTAACATTTCATCATCATGTTGAACTAAATAACATTGATTAGTTTTATGCACATTTGTTCACCTGTCTAATAAAGTAACATGCAACACTCGCGTCAAAGTTAGTCGCGGGCGTGGAGCGCTCTGCATCTCGAAAGATGTTGATCTTTGTTTTAGTCCTCTTTTTGTCTCAAAGTCTGCTTGCCATGGTCCATAATGTTTGAACAAAACAACAACAGTGTGAGCGTCCTGCTAGGCATAACGGGCATAACCGGGATAACCCAGTTGTCCTCGTCTGTCGCCATGGTTACTATTCCAGTACGAGGTGAAACCTGGCGGAAACCGAGGGTATCGCGGATATGACGCCATTGACTGGCGACTTCTCACCCCTGCTCACACGCCCGGGTCCTTGGTTAAAATCACAATTTTCTCACGATTTACAAATAGTTGGAAACATTTGGGATATTGTAAGTAATCAACTAAACAAAATATATAACATTGGCCTAGTGGTTTTTGGATATTTACTGCAAAAATCCTGCATATTGTACCTTTAAGGATGAGAATGTTAATGTATATGATAAATATATTCAATCAGGAAACTAAATGAGGTCAATTAAACCCTGTGTATTAGTTTCCCTTTTTTGATTTGCTTGGAGGAAAGTGCAATAGTTCTGATGAAATGTAAAAAGAAAAATGGGCTCCTTGCACATAGCAACCTCACGTCATATCCGCAACGGGTAAATACGGCACGCTCTCTTCCTGTTTGAAGGCGTACAGACACAACGTAGACATTTTCCACCTAATACTAGAAAACAGTACAGCATTATAAGACGCATATTCTGTCAGCCCGGGATTGTTTATTAGCCTAATGTAAGCTAGCAAACTAACGTAAGCCATAAAGTTTGAGATATATAGACTTACCTTCATACCCGTGGATATATGAAGAGGCAGACATTTTAAAGCCCTTCTCTCTAATTTGCTGGTTGGTGATTTGGAGGAGGACTTACAAAGGCGATGTACGTCCGTTATTGTAAGTTTCGGCAACTCTTGTAAACATCTCATTTCATAGTGTAGAATAGCGCCGGAAAAGACGAGGCCGCATTTCCGGTAAGGAAGTAGTTACGTGCAAGGAGCCCATTGAAAACAGTTGTGATTAAAGGGATAGTTTACCCTTGGTAAAGAATGTTGGTAATCAAACAGTTGGTGGTAGCCAGAAGAAAGAAAGTCATACAGGTTTGGAACAACATGAGGGTGAGTAAATGATGACAGAATTTTCATTTTTGGGTAACTTTCCCTTTAATAATCATAATTAATTATTAAAGGCTCACTGAAGTGCCTTGGAACGCGCAGCTTTGTATGATGCGTTGACGTAATTTCCACTGAAACAGGAAGCTAAAGCGGGACATATCGAATGGCTCCTCCCCCTTTTTAAATAGCCAATAGCATTTAGTTTACCTCACAGACTGCAATCCGTACTTGACGGCACAATGGAAGCGAATCCAAGCGCTAATGATACATTGGATTCAATAGTAGAGGTATGAATAAATTCTAGCCATTTCATTCTTAAAGGGATAGTTCACCCAAAAATGAAAATTCTATCATCATTTACTCACCCTCAAGTTGTTCCAAACCTCTATGTGTTTATTTGTTCTGCTGAACACAAAGGAAGATATTTGGAAGAAAACAGATCTCAATCCCCATTGACTACTATAGTATGTATTTTTTCCTACTATCGAAGTCAATGGGGATTGAGATCTGTTTTCTTCCAAATATCTTCCTTTGTGTTCAGCAGAACAAATAAACACATAGAGGTTTGGAACAAATTGAGGGTGAGTAAATGATGATAGAATTTTCATTTTTGGTGAACTATCCCTTTAACCAACGTGCAGTTGGAAAACGGGATAAAACTTGAGGGTTTGAGCAACCGAACACACATCTCCAACCCATATTGCTCCGTGACGTGTCAACGGTCGCTTTGGCCAGGTGGTATTTATAGCATGGGGGCAGGACGCTTTAGATTCTAGAGAGCATTTGATTGGACAGAAGATGTGATGAGAACCTGACGTCCGCGGTGATGTAAAAAAAATCCATGATCAATTTTAGCGGAAGTGTGAGACTATACGTTTTGAATGTTTATTCAAAGTTTATTCGAATTTTGTCAATGTTTTAGAACACACCTGCTTATTCATAAGCTTAAGGCTAACATATTCATATTAAAAGCTAAAAAAATTACATTTTGATTTCACCCCCTGAAACCTGTATTAGTCATGATTATCATTTTTGAGCAAAATATTTGTAATTTATCAGTTTAAACATTACCTTGCAGCAAAATGTGCTTAAATATAAAAGCAATGAAATTCTAAACACAATGCGTTTATGTTTTCCACAGGCAGCCGTCAAAGCGGTGGTAGCTTCATCTCGACTGGGCAGCGCAGGAAGCCACGGCAACCCAGACGCCAACAAAACCAACTGCAGCCCCTCCTCCGTCAAAGAGAAGACAGCAGAGGATCAGCCAGACACTGAACAGCCTCAGATTCAGAATGAAGTCTCTTAGATCTCCACAGAGCCTCGCTGGAACTCAAAATTCTTCCCTTCATGAAAGGAACATGTTGCTTTTTGCAGTGGGCCTCTTAAAGGACAGAAACGATGGGCTGTGTTTGGTTCTTCTGCATGCGGACTGTTTGTCTATAGAAACGTCCCACATTGTGACTCAGCCAGTTGCCATATCATGCCAACATTTGATAAGTCCGTAAATTCGGATTTTGTACAGTGAATGAGCATCATTGGATGGTAATGAGAAGAACCAAATCTACTGTAAATCAGTAAATATTTATGTCATCATGCTTTTGCTGAGATAATTGGCAAATTATCATAGTACTTTCAAGGGCATCTGTTGCTTTTTAGTTGTTAGTTGCATTCAATTGAAATCATTTTATTTGTTAAGGTTTTTTACATAATATTGGTCACTGGTAGTAAGATGCGGACATTGAACTGAACCTTTACATACTGTAAGCTTCAACTGAATGCCTTATAACATGTTTTTATATTTCAGAAGTTATTTCATATTTTAGAAATACTACTAAACAGTTTATTTTAAACTTAGAAAGCAAGCATATTGTGCTTTGTTTAACTAAAGAGATGGTGATTTTTTTCTTTACTCGTCTAAATCTGTTGAGAAGACATATCTAACACAGAAATTGCAATGAAAAACACTCCCTTGTGCCAAAATGGTCTTTATTTGAAGTACACGTTCACCATCTCATTTAAAGTCCTGCTTATTTAAGAATTTCCCTTTAAAATAAAAGTAAACTATCAGGTTTTTTATCTAAATGACTTACTGGCAATAGACTTCCTCAGAATCCAGTGCTTTACCAAGGAATCTGTGTTTTAAAACACACAGAAGAGCATGGAGGAGTTTTGATCCTATTCAATATTCTTTAACGCATGCTTAACGTATGGTACGGGGAATGCTGTTTCATAATTTGATAATCACATGTAAGGAATGTAATGTGGATATACATGGGTTCATGTTTTGCATGTAGGAATGTTTATCTTAACTGCTGCAATTGTCTTTTTAAATGCACTGTATTTTACAGATAAAACTCGCTGTCTAATTAACAGAATGATATTGGAGGCCATTTGACGGTCACTTTGTACATGACACTAGTGTGTCGACTTTGTTTATCTGCCTGTTTCTATGTCTAAGGACTCAAAAACGCCAATAAGATAGCACTGTATATTACTTGCAGAAATAAAGAATACAAAACAATCTAGTTGGAATCCCTTTTTAAGTTCTGAATGGGTGGGTCTTTCCAGTGTTGGGGGTAAACGCATAGTAACTTTAGTTACATAATTAGATTACTTTTTTCAAGTAATCTGTAATGTATTACTTTTAAATTTACAATAAAATATCCGAGTTACTTTTTCAAATAAGTAATGCAAGTTACTTTGTTTTTTCATTTATTGACTGAGACCTCTCTAGTCCCCATGTTGAGAGGAATCAGGAGTAAATGAAGGTGCACTGTGTAAACATGATGGTTATTGTAGTTCTAGACTAAATGTGAGCATGCATTTACTCATTTTACTTGAATAGAATGAGCAAATGAATAAAAAAACTCAACTGCAAACTTAGAATATTACTCAAACCTGCAACAATTTAATGTAAAATACAATTATACTTTGTGTATTTAATCTCACTTTGCTGGTGACCTTTGATGATCCTATTCAAAAATGACTTGTACATATACACAGATAAACATCCCATTTGTGTTTCATTGGCTACATCTTAAATCGCATACTTCCTTACTATATAGTAGGTGAAAAACTGTATGTGACAAAAGTAGTATGTCTGAATTCACAGTAAAATAGTGGACAAAAAGTACCCTTATGAAGTACAGTACTTCTTCCGGCAAGATTCTGAAGTGTACATACGACAGACAATTTATTATCCCATGAGGCCACGGGAGAAGATTTATGAATGGCAGTGAAGCAACGTAACTGACACTGGTCACATGATAATGATAACATGGTGAATATAGGCTAGATCACAT
Source organism: Chrosomus eos (assembly GCA_036326025.1). Lineage (NCBI taxonomy): Eukaryota > Metazoa > Chordata > Actinopteri > Cypriniformes > Leuciscidae > Chrosomus > Chrosomus eos. The sequence continues at coordinate 12,556,315 of CM070820.1, forward strand.
TTACACACACACTCATACTAGAACATATGATTTTAACGGTCGTGAAGTAATTACTTGTTCAAAATAGAGAGTATGCGATATCGGATTTTTGTTTATTACATAAGACTTTTAACCTTTCCTCTTTCCGCAATCCAGAATGGCAGCACAGCGGAAAGGTTCCTTTTGCACAGGATTTGCATTTCCTTCAGCCTGAGGCTTATTGATTTCACTTTTATTTTGAAAGGGTCCTTACACACTGTAAAAAAGTATGTGACTTAAATAAGTTATGGCAATTTTACATTTTTAGATTGCTTTAACTCATCAAAATAAGTTAAGCAATTTTCAACTCTTTTTTTATTACTTAAGCAGGATTCAACAAATTTTAATGTAATTTAAGTTGAAATGACTTAAACATCCAAGTTGATTGTACTTAAAGAAAACTGAGAAAACAACTTTCTCAAATTCAATACAGATAAAACTGAAATTCTGCTGATTGGCCCTGAAAGCATCCTCTCCAAAAACACAAAAACCTTGGCATTTTGCTTGACTCCACCCTTAGCTTTGATCCTCATATCAAATCACTCACTAAGACTGCCTTCTTTCACCTCTGTAACATTGCTCGCCTTCAACCCTTCCTCTCTGTTAGTGATGGACAGACTTTGGTTAACTCCTTCATTATGTCCTATCTTGCTACGCACTTTTCCTTGGCCTCCCTGTTAAATCACTTCAAAGGCTACAATATATTCAAAACTCGGCATCCAGGCTCCTCACCCATAGCAGACGATCAGCACACATCACCCCCAGTCTCAACTCCACTGGCTACCAGTTCTGTCAATCCGATCAAATACAAAGTACTACTACTCACCTTCAAAGCCCTCCACAACCTTGCTCCCCCCTACATCCACGACCTCCTGACCCCGTACACTCCTTCCCGGTCACTGAGATCCTCTGATCAAAATCTCTTGGTTATCCCCCACCCTGGCTGGCAGATCCTTCAGTGCCTTGGCCCCCAAACGCTGGAACCGCCTCCCACAACCTCTTTGTGACTGTGCTTCTCTTCCCTTCTTTAAAGCACATCTCAAAACCTTTTTGTTTAATGATCATTTCTCCACAACAAACTCATAGCTTCATACAGATAACTTGTCTTTGTTGTATTGCTTTGGTTGTTTGCTGTTGTGTTTCATTGCCTTTCCACTATGTAAAGCGACCTTGGTTTGTGAAAGGCGCTATATAAAATAAACTTATTATTATTATTATTTAAAAAAAAATGTATGCATTTGAAAAAAAATTATAACTATTTTGTTATTAAAAAACAAACAAGCAAGCCCAGCCTAGGTGAAAAAAGTGACGCAAAATAACGTTATGCATTATCTTCCATAAAAAGTAAAGTTAATTTTTTAGGGGGTCACACAATATTGTAATGCATTATTTTTAAAAACACCTTTCCCCCAACACATGGCTCTTACTGTGACATAAGTTTCTAACAAGATTCTAACTTTCTAACTAATGATCTATTAAGCATTATGTAGTGAAGTCAGTTTAATAATCACATAATAATGATGTTCGTAAGTTAAACATTTATAAGAAGGTGTAAGGTGTTGTGGACAGAGAGCCTGAGTGCGGGGTCTTTGGGTCTGTAAAGGTTAAAGTCCACTGCTATACTAACATGCACCGCACATTACCACAGCAGTGTCATTGTAAAAAGTAACTGTAATGAAGATAGGAATGTGTTATCATGATATGTACCATGAGCAGGTAAAAACCATTACCAAAAAAAAAAGCCATTTTATTGCCATTCGTTTTTTTTTTAGAAGATAGTTTATTTTTTATTGATTAGTTTGTTTATTTTTTATTTTTGAATGAACGATTATTTAAACACTATTAATAGAAAATATTTTTCATTAATTTATTATTTTTTTACAGTTTCAATCTATAGTGGCAACAAAAATCAAAGCACATAAGAAACACATATACATGTCTGTAAACAAATGATACTACACCTTTTCTATGACTACTTTTTAGGCACAACGTAACCCATCCAGCTATAATTCTTATAATGTAATCGTTTTAACTTCTTATTTTTCCTATGTGATAGGCCTATAATAAATCTGTCCAATTGTTCGCACCATATTTAGTCTTTCTGCCAACTCGAAGGCTACTTTATATAGTCTTCAAATGTAAATGTTCATTCTACAGGCCCAACAACTTTAAGCCCACAAAATGTCAAACCATCTGTAAGCAAATGATGCTAGACCTTTTTTCAGAACTATAACTTCACATTTCAGAGATATTTTTGCAATGACTTTTAATCAGCTGTTGATTCGATTTTTATTAACTGAATGAAGTTCTCATCAACTTCATACAGTCCCAACGTCAAGTTTCTAAAAGCGTTTTTACTTTTTTTGAACAGTAAATCTTTTTTTCACAATTGTTGGGAAATGCGGTCTAAATAAATAACACTTGCTTTTATAATTGTATGTAGTGCGATTAAATTCACACGTTTATGAATTAATATGTCCTAATACTTTTGGGTCCACTGTATTTCTGCGTTTTTAAATAAAAATAAATAAATATTTAGCTACAGTAGATGGCGTTAGTCAGCATGAACAGAAACCCATTCAACAGCTACACGAGTTTACCGCCCTTCAAACACCACAGAAGAAGAAGCAGATGAGTCCTGCGCCCCCTGCTGGCAGACCTCGCCCGCACCCGGTCCATCTCTCACACTCACATTCGCTTGATGACAGACGGGGAGGGGGAAGCGGAGAGAAGTAAGCCCCGGATCCATCTTCAAGAGAGAAAATAGGAAAGAAAGACCGCGTCCCACTTTTATTTCGTTTTTAGCGGCACCTTTCCGACTCATAGACGTTAGGGAGCCCGAGGAGGGGCTGTGTCACTGTCTGTAGGATGTCCCGACATGAAGGTAGGTGCGAAAAAACCGCCGATCGCTGCGTCGTTGGCTTGAATTGTAGGCCAGTGCTGACCCGTGGGTTGCCATGTTTTCAATTCAAATGCACTGGGAAAGACTCATCATGGCGGCCGCCGTGAATTTTGCAACCTTTTATGTACTCACGGCGCATCGTTAGCGCTAAGGGCGTTTTCCTGAAGCCGCTTGGTGTGATATTGAGCTGGGCCTGTTTGCTAGGCCGGGCCTTCTGCGGCTCCCTCAGCCGCGGGAGTGAGTGCGAGTGTGTTCCCGCAGGTAGTCCGTGGAGAGGTCAGGGCTTCGGTTGGGCCTGTTTTAAGAAACTTAATTTTAAAGCTTTCTGCTGTAAGTTACCCTGCACTGCTAGAATGACGACCTAAGGTCAGTACTCTGCTGGGTAAGCGGTTGTAGAGCTCAGTCAGACCGCCCTGGAGCTCATGTTAGGGGAGTATGTATGTATGTGTGTGTGTGAGAGCCGTCTTGAGTCATGTCATGTTTCAGGCCAGCACAAGTGAATGACTTGCACGTCTGGATTTAGCATTAGCTGGTGTCAGTGAAGCCATAGCTGTGATTGCTTACGAATATTACTCTATTAGCTATTTCTGGAAACACGTTTATATTTCTAGCTCCCTTTGTGAAGACGTTCAGTATTTAGTCAAACCAGTATGTTTGGATACGAGGAAGAGATTCAGCATTAAAGTTATGGCTTGATCATGTGGCTTGAGACACATTTGTCCTGTTAAAAGTCGACAGAGCCTCAATGAAGACTGTCAGTGCAGCGATACTTCAAAAATTAATAACATTCAAATGACGTTTCAGTTTATGTCTGATATCATTTATGCTATAATCATAGGTCATTACCACTGTATTAGCTTAATCTTTTGAACATGGCACCATTGTAAAACCATGTTTTTGGACTACAGTTCAATGATATTTGCATTTTTTGTACAGTTGGTTTTTGTCATGGGAATGTTAAAGGGAAAAAAAACTTGTCATGTTTTGTGTGCTTCTCTTTTTTTTTTACTTATATTAAAACTGGGTATGTGTGGTATTACCAAAATACATTTTTTGATATACTATATGGTACTTAAAGAATACTTTGATAGTTTATATCCAAAAAACACCACAGTATGACCACATATCAGATTATAGTACAATCTATTATTTGTATTTTTTATATATATATATGAATCAAACCGAAATCTTAGTAACTCAATGCGAGTTATTTGAAGTATCATCTTTTCCGACATTTAAGTGCTTGCTATTTATGTCTGTCTCAACCTAGTTAGGTGCCTATCTAGACAGCTTGTCTGTGCATCATCAAATGTGCCTTTGATTCCCAAATATGCTGTCTTTGGGTTGGTGGCAGCTCACTAGATTTCAAGACAGCGGATGTCACCTGCCTGTGAATGAAGACTGCTTACACATCTAGTTTCTCTGCAAACAGCACATGGTGCTTGAGAGTAGCTTCCAATGGGAGAATCCTAGTGATAACTGACACCTCAGATAATTATTATTATTATTATATCCGGATTGGTTATAGTTTGGCAGCTGCTCTTTGATTCAAACACAGTGGCAGATTCGCTCTGACGTTTGAAGAGAGGATCTGGATTCTGTAATTAATGCTCAATTTCATCTGAGGTATAGCCTATTAAATACAGTAGGCATTTCAGATATGACTGCACAAGTCCAAACTTAAGGAGTCCCCTTGGGGCATTAACGCATGTCAGTTGCCAAGACATTTTCAGTTTTTTTTTTGTAGCCATTATTTTACCAAGATGTCATTTCTTTTTCATTTTTTTTAAATGTAGTTTTAGAATAAATTTGGTTTCAACATGGGGTTTTATTAAGTTGTATCCATATTTCACATCAAATGATCTTTGATCCACATAGAAACAAAGCCCATCTGTAAAAAGCAGAAATAAAGCCTAGCTATTAATCATCTTTCGCAATTGAAAAAAAAAATAAAAACACAAAATTGTGTCAAAACATAAACCTATTCTGATTTTTATGACACAGAGATCAGGGGTTTCGACAGTTAGGACAGCCCGATGGCCCGGGTCAGCGAGAAAGACGCGTTGATCCAGTTGACAGAATTAAACGGATGACAGTTGATGCTTGAACGGACAAATGTTATTTCAAAATATCCGTCTTGGTGAGTATCCTAGTAAAATACAGTAGGTTATGTCTTAATTTAACGTAAACATTTGAGAAGGAAATCATAGCTTTAACAAAGATTAACCTATATTTAATTTATAAAGCAAATACTTGGCAATGCAGTGTTATTTTACATTTGATAATTTAATTTCTATTCCTGAATGCTACCGTTAGACTTTCAAAAAAATTATTTAATTTGTCACTTGGTTCGGTTGTGTTGATTTGTGCAATTGCTTGCAATTTGTTTTGTTATTATTGTATTACTGATTGGTCATTTGTCATTAATAAAGTTTGAAGTTTTATGTTAGTTAAGCTGGTAGTTTTTGCTATGGAAATTGCAAACAAGAATTGTGAAATTTCACTGATATGTAAATTTTTGGTGTCATAACAAGCTTATTTATTAGACAGGGCTTTTCTTGTCCTGCCAAATATTTATTTGATCATTTATCGTGATGATATCTGTAGTAGCGCAGCGGTACTCGCTGATAGCACTGTAAATAGTGTCAAAGGTTTCTATTTACGACGTGTTTTTGCACAATGTAGCCAATCTCACAGACATATCTGTTGAGTGCATGAACACAATGACCAATCAGATGTGTTTAAGTTAGTCAGAATCCGCTCAATACGGCAGAGTTTTTGTTCATCGCGAGTTTTGCATGCTCGTGCACAAATCCTTTCATTAACAACTAATTATAAATATGATGACAATTAGAGATTCATATCATAGCGTAGACCACTTCTAACTTTTTTTTTCACAAGAGCACAGCTTTGTGTATATTGCGTTGTTTTAGATGCCATCTGGGATCATATTTGGCCTTGATACTACATTGTTACTTTTATAATGGCAGCAACGGCAATGTGATAAGACACAGATTTATTATGTTTGTATTTACACAAAATAATAAAATAAACAACAATTCTAAGATTTCCAGGAGGCGTGTGTTGCGTTCTTTAACTGTCCGCCTGGAAACAAAGCCACCATAACGCCAAACTCTCTCATGGAAGAAGAAAGCCCTTGTGTTTACAACTGTGACAATGAGCGCTTATCAGGATCAACTGAACTCTGGATTTTCAAAAGTATGTGAAGTTTGCAGCGCCATTGCAGTAAAGATCTGCAGCAAGTTCTTGAATGAATAATTTATTAGATGCACACCAGTCTGTTATCGTAGGGACATTAACTTTACATTTATACGCCCCTAAACATGACGCAGTATAAAACGAACTGCTATGTTGCTTTACATGTCAGTCAGTCGGCCTCTGTGCGGTCCTTGGCCAATGAAGCTGCAATGAAGAGTCCAGACCTTCTGCCGTCTGTCTAGTGAGACTAAAACATGTGAGACTAGTGTAACATGTCTATGGAAACCAAGACACCACTTACATTTGCACATTTGTCAGATGCTTTTTTTCCAAAGCTTTATATCCCTGATCTTTTATCGATTCTTGGATTCTCTGGGAATTGAAACCTGGAAACGCTGGGAGCTTTAGAAATGTAACAACGTCGCACATTATTGCAGAATTGAATTTGATCAGAAAGAATTTAAAGTTTGAGCTGTCCATTTTGTTGATGTGTTTTGATCATTGAATGTCTTAAGAGATGTTGTCTCATGTTGTGTCTTATGTGATTGATCTCAAATATAGCAAAAATCGGATTTGTGGTATGGGAGTCTGAGAAAGTAGCAGATGAATCAAGAGGGTTATTCTGTCTGTGCAGTGCAAAGTAAATGATATACTAGTTAGGATCCAATACACTGTCCTCATGCTGATCACAGTGCTTCATCTTGGTCATGACACCAGTGTTACAGGTTGAATTTTGCTCTGAGTAAGAACTGAACCTCTGTAATGGGAAATAAGCAAGTGAATGAAGAAAGGCCCTCAAGCTCTCAGCCATGGTGCCGTTTTGATTCTCTCGGAAAACGTGTTGAATACAGTGCACGTTTTATGTTGTGATATTATTTGATATTATGTTACTAAACACTAGGGATGGGCATTTTTAAAAAATATTGCATTCGAATATTCGGGCTCATAAAAATCGAATATTCGTTTTATTTAAATGACGTTAAACGAAAAAGACGTTATTTGTTTTTTTAATTTTTTGTCACCATAAGCTTACCATTAGGCAATATACACAACAAGTTTACAAAATATGTCAAAGTTTTCTTTTAGTTGAAAACATTAAACAGTATGTGTAAACAAAATATAAAGAACAAAAGCTTTTAATCGAGCAGCGCCAACGGAAAAAAAACGCCTAATAAAGCAGACTGCGCAGTTGTCGGACAGAACGTAGTTGAGTCCGCATATGATTATCGTGTTTATATTGTTTCACGTTTATGTTGAGGAAAAACAATAACATCCACATGCTTCGAGTGAGAACGCGCTGCGCTGACAGATGTTTAGAGACACAAAGATAATGGTGTTCTAATAACAGCACTTTGCGTTTTCTGTTTTTAAACCAGTGTCCCTCAACGAAGTTTGGAATTACTTGAAAAATTATGAAAATTACCTTACTAAATGATCTTACAAAATGGAATTACGTTTGATCAAATGAATGAATGAATCGGAGTTATAATATCATCACCACAATGAGAAATCACAGTCGAATGAGGAAAGACAGCTGTCCGTCACTGCATTAATGACTGCAGGTAAGCGCAGCTGTAGCGTGAGGGATCAGATATGATAACTGATCTGATAGCAAAATTGATTTGAGACATATACTTTAAGTTTTGTTGAGTGAGACGCTGTTTATTTTCAAACTTAAAACATTTTTACACTTTAATCTGACCTATGACTGGATTGCTTATAACATCATAAAAAGTGAAGCCACCGCTCTATATTGGTATTCCCTAGGATTCCCTCACATTCTATTGAAATAATAGGAAATCATCTGATTTTAATGAGAAAACATTACCTAACGAGTCAGTGTTTTTATATTTGTCTCCCTGTACATTCTTACAATGCAAACATCCTAAACATTTAAATGATTATTTGTTTATTGTCGGGAATTTCCCGTGCTTCTTAAGTTGCGTTCATCTTCAATACAGTAGCGAATAGCAGCTGATGGATGAGACACCTCAGCATTTATATTACAAATTTCACAATGATTCTTCTGAAATCTGAATACAGATTTATGCTTGCGGCTACAACTTAATTCATCATGTACAGTTCACTGTGGTTATGTAATTATGTTGTGTTATAAACTGTTTTTATTCGCACAGGGACTTTAAATGAGTCAAGTGTTTTCGGTAACAGCATGTATTTCGAAGCAGTAAAGATAAAGACTTAAACCTTGGTAAAATGAAGAATTAGGCTCAATCCCAATTCACCCCTTGGCCCTACCCCTCCGTTTTGCGCGTTCATGTCAAGGGGTAGGGTGTCCCGATTCTTGTTTAGATCGAGGGGTAGGGCTAAGGGGTAGGGCTACATAGCCCTTGAAACGGAGATTTTTCAGAGGCACACTCCTTGAATACAACTTGAATACATCGCGAATCACCGGCGAGATGGCTTCACAAACAGTTAAACATTTAAATTTAGCGCCAGATGACTCCACCGTGCACTTTATTTACTCTTATAATAATGATATAGTCATTTAAATTAAGAAATTGTATAATAAATTACCTTTCCGAAACCGAAAAGTAGGGGTGGAACGGTACATGTATTCGTATCGAACCGAAACGGTACGGGCGTCACGGTTCGGTGCACGAATTTGCACGTAGAATACACGGTACAAAAACGGCGCGCGCGAGAGAGAGAGAGAGATCGAGAGAGCGAGAGAGAGAGAGAGCGCGAGAGCGCGAGAGAGAGAGAGAGAGAGAGAGAGAGAGAGAGAGAAAGAGAGAGAGAGGCGCCCATTGTGTGTGTCTGCGCGCGCGTGTGCGAGAGAGAGGCGCGATGAACAGTCAGTGTGTGTGTGTGTGTGTGTGTGTGTGTGTGTGTGTGTGTGTGTGTGTGTGTGTGTGTGTGTGTGTTTGCGCGCGTGCGAGAGAGATCTCTCGTGCGCGATCAAACAGTGGAAACATACTCCGTCATTTTTTCATACAGGACATCATTAAAACTGCAAAGTGTTTAATGTTTACTTATATTTTTGTGTACACTTGCAATAAAACACAACATTGTGCTTTTGTTACACTCTAAACTCTTGTCAAACTGTAACCTACAAATGTTAACAAAAGTTTTTAAAGGTAGTATTATTTTATACGGAAATAAATTATTTATAATTCAGATGAGAATAAAGTTAGGGTTAACTAAAATGAAGGAAAACAAATATATTGATCTGAAAGAGCAAATTAATTTTAAATTCATTCAGGTACAATTACCAAACATATCTCAAGGTCTTTTCATCTTTTTAATAATTTAATTAATAAACTAATTATATAAAACTCCTGTCAGTGCACTACAAATAAACTGGTTCTATGCCTTTATTAATAAAACTTATTTAAAAAATACAAGGCTTAAGACATTTATAAAAATGCCTTCTGCATTTTTGTTTTGCTTTTCACTCCATTGTACCGAAATCGTACCGAACCGTGACGTCTGAACCGAGGTATGAACCGAACCGTGACTTATGTGTACCGTTCCACCCCTACCGAAAAGACATACATTTCGAGGAAGGAACGTTATAAACATCATGTTTCCTCAAAGTTAAGAGCAGCAGCGCTGATTGTCAGTCGTTGTCATGGAGAAATCCTGTAAAAACTCCGTAACGGCAGAGCCATCGCCGACGACTGATGACGTATCGGGTTCATGAAGGGTTGTTCCATTTCGTAGGGGAATATTTCAACCCCTTGGCCATTGTAACTCTGTTTACACAAAGGGGTGAATTGGGATTGAGCCTTAGGCTAGCTCAACAATAGGCCATATACAAATAACATTTAATTAAATAATTATACTTGATTATTCTGTCGCTCCGAGCAAGATGATGCATGGTAAAACTTTTTAATATAATTTAGTGTTGTCAGTTATTTTGTTTAATTGTGTTTTTTTCTTTGACCCAGTTTCCTAGTGTCTGTTTAGTCATTTAGCTCACCTGTCATCTCAGAACGCATTATTTACACATCTGCGTAGTTGACGATTACAGCATTTCACTAGAATTGTAGAAAAGCTTACGTATTTAGGTGTTTATCTCTTTCAAGTATAATAATTAGGATAAAACTAATTATGAAAGTTTCATTAATTTGTTTTGTGCATTTGTTTTACAATATGTGGCTATTACTGTCATAGGAATACTATTATACCATTATTATTATTATTATGTAGACTAAGACACTATATTACAACTAAAAAGAGGTTTGAGTGTCCTTTAAAGTTTAGGTACAAGTCAATGCACACGCACAGACTTTTTTTCTTTATTCAATTTGCACACTGAATATGGTTTTGAGCTTAATTTTAAACACTCGAAATGTACTAGATTGATTAAAAATCTTCACCCCAGAGGAACCGAGGTCCACCCACCACAGTTTCACAAAATCCTGTGGGAAACACTGCTGTATACACCAGGGCCTGATTTTCGTTTTGGAATTTTTTTTTTGACAATTTTATTATTGCATTTATCTCACCTAAATGCTTGCTCACTTTGTGTTTTTACAATGGGGTAATTTTGTTGTTAAGAGTTTACACAACACAAGGAAGCTTGATTTCAATCTTTGATTTAAATTGAAAAAAGTAGCAACAATTTATACAAAATAATAAAGATACAAATTAGGGATGGTTCGATACCACAATTTTGGCTTCGGTACGATACCAGAAACTAATACCTCGGTATCGATACTAAATCGATACCAAGGGTAAAAAAAAAAAAAAAAGTCTCAATTTAAGTGCCACTTAAAAAACACTGCTTGAAACTCTCCACTACCAAAGAAAAGATATCAAAAATGTACATAAAAAAATAAATAAAAAAAAGGAGTCAGGGAACATACAGTAGGTTAAATTTTGATTTTGAAAAAAAAAACTGAAATTATACAATTAAAATAGGTTAATATCTATAATAATAGATTCACATATAGGCTAATAATAATAATAGAATAATGAAATGACATGTTAACCATTAGCTGCCATGCATCAACAGAGAATTATCAAGATTTATTGCATTTATTGATCTTGGTTTGGTTACTGTTTGGGTTTATATTAGTTTAATGCATTGCATAAAGTAATGTTAACATGCTAAACATGTATTAGTATATTTAATTTTTTAGGTCATTTAATTACTGATTGATAGGCTATAGATTAATAAATGCTATAATACTGTTAGGTCAGGTTACCTAATGAATTTTGACAAATGTAGCTTAATTGTAACATTAGTAATATTCATATCTCTCTCTCTCTCCTCTCTCTCTCTCTCTCTCTCTCTCTCTCTCTCTCTTAATATGTCATTCATTTTACTATCACTAATACTAAAATTAATATTATTCATTTTACTATCACTAATACTAAAATTAATATTATTCAAATTTTTATTCTTTATTCATCCAAATTCAATTAATATATTTTTGTTTTAAAGTATAAAAATGATGAGACCTAAACTGAATTGGTTCTAGCGCGTCATGCAAGCAGATTTGAGCTTTTGTGTTTACCGTATCATATATAATTGATAAGCTCTTATGTATGTGCGCTGTTCAGTGTTCAATAAAAGTCTAAATAAAATCAGTTGAATAATGGACTAACCTGTCGATCTCTGAACAAGTCAAGATGAGCAACTGACGAGTGCTTCGGCAGATTTGATGTGTTGCCTCCCTGTTTGCTGAGTGGTGCATTGAGATCTGTTTCTTTACTTTTCTCATGACTTTTGTAGGCAAAGTAAAGCCTTATTTCACTCATAGGCAAAGTAAAGCCTTATTTCACTCATACTGCTCTCTCTATTTATTAATTTCGGGCGTGTAGAAATTCCAATGAGCTTCGTTGATCCATCGTGTTCCTCTGTTGTCACCGTTTGCCGGTTTCGCATGACCCGCGTCAGTTTAGATAGCGCACTGCCGCCTAGCGGTGAGCTTCGAAACAGCAGCGCATTAAATACCGAAATGAACCAAATTATGATATTGTACCGTTTGAAATATAATATATACCGGTATTTTTGCAGTACCGGTATACCGCGCATCCCTAATACAAATAAAGAGAAAATAATAAAGGCACAAATAAAGAGAAAAGACATTTTAAGAGACGAGAGAGAAGACGCAGAATTGCTGAATCATATTTCACTGTTTGTGAAATATGCATCTCGCAGAAAGTTTTAAAATGATTGATTTGATTTTATATAATTTGATATAATTTTAAAATCTCTGTTTATAATTTACTCATACAATCTACATGCTAAAGTGAATCAATGTTTGCGGGGGAATTTCTCACATTATAAGTGGGAGACCTGCGGAAATTATTAAAATTATGCGCAATACCCGCAATCCTGCGCCAAAATTCGAGCCCTGTACACTTTGTTTTCCTGAATTCCTGGTGCGTTCTCCTTAATGCTAGTGGCATTTTTCCTCAATATCTCCTGTGTGTTCATATTAAAGATTATTCTAAGCATCCATCGTCTTTGTGAGCTTCGTGACTACCATTACGTGACAGAAGAACAAACCATAACAGTGTTTATTTGGCTGTTTTCTTTTTATTTGTTTTTCCCCTCCGTCACCATGGACCCTTCCCTCTGTCCAGTTACTGTGTCTGGAGCAGGGAGACTGTGTATCATTAACCTGAGTGAGCGTTCCAAGGCACCCCTTCCAGCGGACGGTCCTAAAGAGGATTTTGCCGCATTTTTAGAGTGGGTGCTTGTGAATAACAACTCACCATTCACCATCGGCCAGCCCCACTCCAGCATCGGTAGAGACCAGCTATCCACCAACAAGCGACTCCATGGAGATGTTTCATGTGCCCACTGCAGACTGTGTAGACCAGCCTGCTGCGATGGACTAGGGGTGCACGATATATCGAATCAATATCGTTATCGCGATATCACGTTGCTCGATATCAATATCGAAAGTCTCGCGATATTTATGCAATATTTTGATGCGTCCGGTCCGACATGCACCGTTGCATTTCCCCCGACTCATTTCCTGATTCTCCTTCTCCATAAACATGAAATCAAGGAGAGGGTTAACTTTTCATGCTACAGATTTCCCATAGTGGTCAGAAAGAACAGGGGAGACACTTCGTTTTTCTTAATATGACTGTAGAGTCGCTACTCGCTCCAAAGCTAATCGCCGTCACTCTCTCACTTCTCCCTTGCTCTAGTAGCCTACCACACAGTCGACGCACACCAGCGCACAAACATCAGGCCACCTGGCAACTTCACGTGTTTTCTCTGATCGGATAGCTATCTGATATATTCCTTTTACACCTGGTCACATAAATGTGTTTTTGCAAAACAGATATAAATCCGATCTGCAATTCCTGCGATATGGAGTGCACGTCACAGAAAGCAACAGTTGAGCTGCATTTTACGATCATCAGCTAAAATGTCAAAATCAAATAACGCAATAAGAGAGAACGGCAACAGCCCCGTTAAGATAATTTCGTTTATTTACTTTTAATAAAGTGTAACGCATCTGCAACTTACTTTCACTTTGATTTGCAATAGTTTGCGCGTTGGCTTGATGAAGAGATGCAGCTGCTCATCTGCGGTGATGCGTGTTGCAGTTGCGCGCGCCGTCATATTTGGCCATAACATGACATGTAGCCTGTAACACGTTCTCACACGTTTATTTTTTAGCGTTTTTGGGAGTAGTAAATTTTACAAATGTGGTTTCAACAACGAGATGCATTTATTGTCCAGTTTCGTCTGAATGCGGCCCAGACCTTCTCCTGAAGTGGTTTCAGCGATCGGATTCAAATCCGTCTCGAATGCGTTTCGGAGGGCAAACCTGTTTTTTTTTACGATCGGATAGCTATCCCATCACAGAAAACGCATGAAGTGGCTAGGTGTGTTCTGTAGACTTGCTCTTTATTTATTGTTTTTTACACTGTAGTGTACATACAACCAGTAAAACATGTTCTGTTCTGTGGACATGGTTATTATTTATTTATTTATTTATTTATTTATTCATGTTGTACCAGTCCAATATGACTGTCAGTTGAAATAAACATTATGTTGTAAGAAAACTTGTTTTATTTATTAATCTTTTTTGCTGCGCTTTCCCATAACTTTTTTAGTTTTACATACATTTAAAAATATCGAAATTAATATCGATATCGCAATATTCATTATCGATATCGCAATATGGCTTTTTTGTCAATATCGTGCACCCCTACGATGGACTAGCCCAAACCAAGGAAGAGGCTGAAAGAAGTCATCACCCCGAAGCCTGTACTAGCGTTTGACTATGTGCGCCAGCAACACCGCAGATCGCAGAGGTAGTGTTAGTGGAGTTTGTCGGCTTGGAGGGAAACTCCACCCACAACCTTGCCACGGTGGATGCAGTGGTGAAGCCCTTTGGTGGATATCTTGAGGAACTTAAGTACATTTTTGATGGATTTAATTATTCCCAGTGCCCCTGTATCTCCAGTGTTTCCTGAGTCTCCAGCATTTCCTGTTTCTCCAGCATGTATCTCCAGAATGCTCACCCTGCCTCCCTCTCCCACCTTCTAAAACAGCCAGTTCTTCAGCCCAGCCTTCACTGGTGTCCTTAAGCCCATCTGTATCTCCAACATGCTGTAAGGATCTGGCAAGTGTCTTCAGGCCACCAGCTCCACCAAAAGCCTGAAGGATTCCCTGGCTCCGTCTCTAGCCTCTTGGCCCATCGCTCCACCTTGGCTCCTTCCTACCTCAGCTCCACCAGAAATCATCGGCCATACAGCTCCACAGGGCTGCCCTGGAATATTTGAGTTGTTTCTTGTTTTTTTCCACGGCCTTTTCCAGAGCTATTAAAACATCCAGAAATCACTCCAAGTCAACAAAACGTACAACATTGTTCTACTTACATTATCCCAAATGTTTCCAACAGTTTAAATCCAGAGAAATCAGCAATTTTAACCAGGACACTGACCTTGTCCGTACGTCGCCTGTCAATGATGTCATATCCATGTTTCCCTCGATTTCTAGTTTTACTTTTGTAGAAACCATGGAATTCCAAAAGACAATTTAATATATTATGTTTTTTATTAGACAGGTTAGATATATTTGGATATATCAATCAACAGAAAACTAATCATTGTTATATAGCTCAATACGGTTAGTCTTATGTTTTGTATCGCTTGTTTTCTTGATTTACCATTTGAGTCGAGAACGTTGAGAACCACTAGCATGCGTTATTGTTTGTTACTTTGATGTTGTCAATCATAAAAAGACATGGAGATGCAAACTGAAACCCAAATCCTTAAAGACTAGTTAGCCTAGTAAATGTAATGACACATCCATTCCACATTTTTCAGTTGAAGCAAATGGAGATCTTCCTCTTGTGAGTTTGAACAGACTGATCTCATGAAACTGTGTATGTATGACACGCCAATTCGTATTTCCATTTTTCGCGTGCTATCAACACGCATAATGGCTTTTCAGCGTGTTTATGAACGCCGTTGACTTAACGTTACATTACTGTATATAAAAATATATGACCTACCCCAACCCCGTCCCTAAACCTACCCGTCACTGGTTAATACCATTTTTGAGTCTTTCCCTACCATCCTAGTAAGAAAAATATCGCTCCCCCAGATGTATATCAAAATTTGGCTTTATTTCGCTCGGATTTTTAACGGCGTGTACATACACGCGGAATCACTCGGACATAACGGCGTAGATATACACGCAAACACGCGGATAGCTCAAAATGCGTATAAATAACACGCCACTTGACTTGAAAGTGGCATGTATGTTTACGCAAAAGTCATGATGTCATGTTGGTTTGAATGTGTATTTTGGTTTGTTTGCAGGACTCTGCTGCTGTGAATAAACCGCAGAGGTCATTTGGCAGGTCATAAAGAGAAATGCTAGATACAACTCACCAAACCTCATTTTTAACCCAAAGATATTCGAGAGTACAATATAAAAAATCTGGACAGTACTGAACATAGAAAATGTGTTAGGCTACATATTTCCTCTCAGGAACTAAGAGGCTATTTGATTTAATTTTACAAGCAAACATTTCATTATTTGAATCTGGAATTAGTTCCTTGTGCTAATTCCTCCAAGCGGTACATTAACACAGCAGTTTCTGTCTGTAGTTTATTGTCAGAAGCTTTTGTCTGCTTTGAGTTTGTCTCAGTCCTCATGTGGATTCAGAAACACTTGATGCTGCATCCTAATTCCCATACTGTAATTGACTAATCAGTCTTAAGGAATATCTGCATTGGTTTCTGTGCTAATGACATTGCGTTGGGATACAAATGGAGGGGTTTGTTGCAATACAGACGTTGTCTTATTTGCAACATGACAATGTGTAGCTGCCGTGCTGGACTACTTCGTCTTAAGGCACTGATATACTCACTGCAAAGTTCTTTTTCGTTCTTCGTTTAGGGGTTAAAAGAAGTTCGAAATACGTGACCAGATATATACTGTTAGTGAACATTTGATGCTGCCCACACTTCTGAGAGCGGCGTTTAGATGAATATGTAAACATGTGCTGCATTCTTTCCTCTCAATAACAAAATAAACGCACAACAAAAGTAAGAAAACAGCAAGGATTTTTTAAATAAATCTTAAGAAAAGCATCTGATCATAGCAACGTGGATTTGTTTGCACCAGCTCTGCAATTCGGCATTCTAGTAAAGTCATGTCACGTTTATTTGTATAGCACTTAAAATCAAGCAGCTTTACCATGTTAAACATGAAAAACTGTCAGTCTCTCATGTCATCAGAAGTATAACTTGATTTTCTACTATAAAGGAACTCTCCAGTGTGTTAATGTTTTCACTCGCAAACGTCTGACCTCGACGGACTGAACAGTAGAAATGAACTAGAAAAGATTTTCATGTGAAAGAAGGCAGAGCCTCTGCACACACCTACCTATTACATAATCGCCACGGACCAATGGTAGTACAAAGCTATTTACCAGCCGTAGCGGACTTTTCACAAAGCTGTTTTATACTCCCTAAACATACTCCAAACAAACTTAGTTTTTGGCCTGATTTTGCTCAAAATCCAGCAATTCATTCTTTGATTTTGCTTGAAGTATATTGGGGCCTTTGAGGCAGCGGCAGAAATGTAAGAGGCTGGTATGCGTGGCTTTATTCTGTGCTGTCGTCTCTACTGGTTTCAAAATGGATTTGTAAAAATTACATTTCATGTGTTTTTTTTTTTTTTTTTTTTGCTGTTCACACTTGCTAAATCTGATCGGATTTTAATCGGATATCCACAAAAATTGAATTTGGAATGACAGCCTGAACGAGTCTATAGTAGTTGTGTACGTGACTTGAATAGCTTGAGCATTGCACTGTTGGATGGTTAGCATAAGTAGCATTGCATAAACTGTATCTGCCTCATACAGTGATCAGAATCCCCATCGGATCGAAAGGTGGTTGTAGTTTGCTGGTGTCTGAAAGTGAGTTTAAAGATGAAATTTTATGTCTTAAATGTTGAGGTTATCTGGTGGCCTGATATAATAACATGGGAACTGAGCAGCGGTGTTGACCCTCTCCTGACAACTCTGCCTCTGTTCATGACCACTCCTTAAACCCCAGTTGACCTGCTTTGGACCAAGGAATTTGGTGGGCAAAAACCCCTGGCCGTTGGCCCAGAGGAAGCCCCGATCAAGCCCCGGAACTGACAGTGGAAACACGACTGGCCCTGGCACGCACTAGCATGTTCGCTTTTGGCCCGACAATGGAAACATGGCTAATGTGCATAGTAAAAGTATGCAAATTGGGCACTTGCAAACGTGCAGAATGACATTACCTCATGAAACACTTAATAGGCTTTTCCCTGTCAACACTGGAGACTAATCTAAATCTGGAGTTTAGTCTTTTACAGTCTCGCTCTTGGTTACAGAAATATTAATTGTTGCTTCTCCGGTTCTTCTGGGTCCACAGTCATTTGGAACATTGTGTTGGTGATTTGTATAGAGATGTTCTTTTCATTTTGCTATAATTAATTGAAGTAGGTTCATGCCTGATGGAAATATTTGTTTAGCAGCAGTCTGGTTTCCTCTTCACTGCTGTTGATATAATGGTCAGAACAAGACTGAGTTTTTCAGTGACTGATTATCTGAACTATGATCAGCTCTACAGCATTACGCATTATTGATGTTGTTCCAGCTGTTTGAATCCTGAGGTTTAACAAGACCAACACTGGATCAGTTTTATCACCAAGTACATGGTAAATATCTGCTTTATTACAGTGTGCAGGACTCGATGATATAGGTACTTAAGTCGTAAATGCATAAATGCATATTCAATCAGAAAGAAACATTATTTCAACCAAACATCCATTGTTGGCAAATAAATAGAATGTTTAAAGAAATCGGTAAAATACTGCACAAATGTACGGAAAATAATGGAAGGCATGCTTTTGTCATGAACAGCATTTTTTTTTTCAATTTTGTAATATTCTCTGAGGTCCACATCCCAATTTGGAGGTAATGGGTTATTTTCTATCCTGTTTTTGACCCTCTCTTTAAAACACACTGTTTTGATAGGCATGCCCCATTCAAGACTTGGAAGTAAACACCTACTACTGCTATAATTGGCTAATTACATTAATTTTCGACATCCCTGCTATTACACTTGTGGAATTGTTTTAAAAACTTTGGATGTTGAAAAATATCTTGTTAGTTGATTTATTTGCCAACAATGTGAAACATTTATGCTTATTACATATGCTTTATAAATCTTGGTTGTGGCAAATAGTTTTACCACAGTTATTGTTGCTTTTATACAGGATTGTGCTTTGATCAAACAATAACAAAAGCAGCGTTCTCTACGTGCTGCTTTCTTTATCCATTTATCCAACGTATTAACCCCATAAATGCTTAATCAAAGCGTTAATGTCACTATTCACAATGTTGGTAAATTAACAAAATATGTGTTAATATCAGATTTTTTGCACAACCCTATTGTGGATTATCGCTCCCTCAAAGAGACGGTTAGAATGTGCCATGTCCATTTGTTTTGACAGTGTAAATTGAACTCTCTTAGTCTGCCGTCCAAATGTCGAACAAATCAGTGGTCAGTGCTGTGATATAATTTCCTCCTGCTTTGCACAAGACAAAACACACACGGAGCTGTTTTGAATACGTGTTCTGCGAGTCATGTGAAGAGCTGATGTTGTTGTTTTTTTGGATTGAAATGGATTGAAACTAACCAGGCGAATCCCGCCTGTGCTGAATGCGATCGGGGTCTTCAGAGGGTCTTCTGCTGTTGTTCTGAGTTAAATGCCTCTGTGTTCTCCCGCAGGTGTGAGCTGTGATGCGTGTTTAAAAGGGAACTTCAGAGGGCGCCGATACAAGTGTTTAATTTGCTACGACTACGACCTTTGTGCATCTTGCTACGAAAGTGGAGCCACGACAACTAGACACACCACTGAGCACCCAATGCAGTGCATACTAACCAGGGTAGACTTTGGTAAGCAAATAATACCATGCTTTTGACTCTATCACGTAATAATTGTTACCTTGTTCAAATAATGTTTAAAACATTACAGAATGTGAACAAGTCTTGATAATGGTGGTGATGCCATTTGAAATGTTTTTGACCTTTATCTGACCTCTCTACAGACTTGTATTATGGGGGGGAGGCTTTCTCAGTAGAGCAGCCTCAGTCGTTTACTTGTCCTTACTGTGGTAAAATGGGCTACACGGAAACATCTCTACAGGAGCACGTGACCTCAGAGCACGCAGAGACCTCTACAGAGGTGGTGAGTACACATGCTGTCTTTGTTGAAATGTTTAAGTTATGTGACAACTAGCTAAACGCGATGCAATAAGATTCCAGCGACAAGCAAATTTCCTGTCCACACTAGACGTGATGAGACTAAAAGATTAAACAGTCAATCACAATCACAGCCAATCAAAGGAGCGTGTGGGCGGGCTCTTGTTGCCAGCCGTGACATTGCAGCAAAAAAAAAAAAGGTGTCATTTATAGCTGTTGCGGCTCACTGAGTCTGGTTTGGACATGATGTGAAACTGCTGTTTTTTTCTTTAACGTTTTGTCCCATGATGACTGTTGTACAACATTTTCAAGCTTTTTCAAGGCCTTTATTATCCATGGTTTGATGTAATTAATTATTCACAACAAACACAAATCACCTACAGGAATTCACACCAAAACTTAACAGAACGTGATGTGAATTGTTTATCAACCACTGAGAGAAAACTTCACATTCCTAAACTAATCATTTATGTGCTTTTAAGACAGCTAATCTGACAGATAGTTTTAAGTATCAGGCTCAACTATGTTTTGATGCTTTGTACCTCTTTGTAAAAAAGGTGTGTTACTTGCCTCACGATTCGATTTATAGGTAACAATTCAGTTATAAAATGATTCTCGATGTATCACTATACATCTTTTTTTTATATATATATATATATATATATATATATATATATATATATATATATATATATATATATATATATATATATATATATATTAGGGCTGTAACGATACGCGATATAAAACCGAAATCGCGACACTCAGATCCACGTTCAGTATCGCGGTGTGAGAAGGCAGACTCGCGACACACCGCTTCCAAATCCCAGACTTGTCCTTCCCGCACAGATCCAATGCTACCACATCTTTAAATTACTATTAGTATTATTTGAAGTTAAAGGTTGTGTAGGTAAGAAATTTATAAAAAAAAAAAATTCAAAATTTGTTTAGATTTTCTATATATATCAATGCATAATTAAAATCTAAGTACTCTGAAAAAGAAAGTATAAAAATCGAGTGTCTGTAGACCTCTCACGACTGTTTTAAAGACAGCTCATTATTTCCATTCACTTCACCCCCTGCCTTCTGGTCTCCTTCCAAAGCCACACCCCCAAAACACATGAACGCGCAACTCTGACAGCTGAGCTGAAGACGCATTATTTACCTGAGACGAGCGAAGAGTAGAGGAACGAGTGCATGTAGTGACATCATGTCAGACACACATGTAAATAAAAAAATCTAACTTTATCATTATGAAGTTAAACAAATAAGTTGTATTTTATTACTCACTATCAAACTAGCATATTGATACTGGTAAACTTTACAATATATATTTATTGATTCGCTAACGAGCTAGTTATCTATAAGGCAAAGCTAAACACAGGTTGCGTGATACACGTTGTTCCATTGCCATCATTTACACTGTGATGTAGATGAATTTCGTGTAAGATTTATAACATATATATGATGTTCTGCATGTAAGAGTTTGCTTGATGAAAGCATAGTTGATTCTGATGAGGACTACACTCCCGAGACAAGTACCACATCGTCAGCTCGAGGACAGAACCGTGGTCGAGGGCGAAGCAGAGGAGGTTGTGCAAGAGGTCGTGCTACTAGGGTATTCGCCGATATTCACCTGAGTTTTATTTCTTTTGTTTATCCAACAACTTTTTGTTCATTACCTTTTCTTGTAATGTAAATGACTTCCTTTTTTTGACTGGGTTGCCTTCGTGAACTGCAAATGTGGACTTAGATTGGTCTTTCTCTGCCATTGTTTTGGTAATCCTAGGTTCCGTGGCTCTTGAATTACACAAACCAAACGAGTGCGCGGTCCTGTGTGGCGAAGGGGTGGTTGCCATGGTTGCGAGAGAGTGACAGTCGCCTAGGCCAATCCGTTGTTTCGCCCCGGTTCGAAATAATGAGCTGTGTTTAATGCAGATTAAACGGTCTAGAGTCAATCGATTTTTATACTCTTTTTTTCAGAGTACTTAGATTTTAATTATGCATTGATATATATAAAAAAGTTTAAACAAATTTGGAAAAAAGTTTTTTATAAATTTCTTACCTACACAAACTTTAACATTATAAAATACGTAGACCTACATCACAAAACTAGTTGAGGATAAATTATTTAAAATTGGGCAATTCCAGCATTATGGACGTGACATTTGCAGTCAAAACTTGAAATATAAAAGCATTTAATACCACTATATTGAAACTTCTGTTTATATATCCATACTCCCTTAATAAAGGAGTCCAGACATTAGAAAAATATAAGTCTACACATGTATGCATTTTATATTTAATATGAGGGAAATACACATGCGTTACGGACGTGACACAAAACATCTTTCTACCTTTTAGGTGGCAAAATATTGTTTTAGTAATTCTGTGAATTACACTGCACAAACCAAAAGTTATACTATTCTACCCACCGGATGAAGAAGGGTTGGTTCTCCCCAGAACATAAAATATTCTTTTTATTTTTCCGTGTTCGCATTTATGAGGAAAAACAATGTTACGGACGTGACACTAAAACTTTCACAGAGACCTCAAACAGAAATCACAAAGCCTTTCTTTAAAGTGAATTTCGTTTTGTATTAATTGTATCTTAATTTTAATCAATGTTTCATCAACCAATTACCTGGATTTAATAAATAAGAAGTAAATATAGCAAACAATAGATAATCACGACACGGAGGCGCTGGCGCATGTACTAGAGCTTGTCTCATATGCTGAGTTTCGGTTCATTTATAAGGTAGCCTGCTTGCCTCACATACCTGAGAAATATATCTTTATTGAAATGTCTACTTTTAAACAGAACAATTCAAAACAAAAGAAAACCGACTGCTCTTATCTCTGGCGCGTTCACTACTGCGACGATCGCGAGTCAGCATCGTCAACTTCATCTTTTCAGCCAAGTGAGCCGACACTGACAGAAAACATTTGTTTATTAATAAACAATTAAAAATCTCTCCTTGCTATATTTGACATATTCACAATCATTAGGCTATTTTGATGGTTCTTTGTGACAGCTTTTAGGTCCTTTATTGGCAGCGCCACCCTTACATGTTACTCATCAGCACCAAAAACAGATTCTTTTAGTGGAGATTCTTTTAGTCAATAATCGCACAACCTATTTGATATTCTATAATTAAATCGTGTAGTCGACAAGACCCACACAATTTGCCCTAAGTGTTTTAAGAAGCTTCCTCAAATGAACGGCAAACACGTCCAACATGCAGATGGATATCTTACGGCACCATCCCGAAATCAATTTAGTTGGAGCACAGAAAACAACCAAAAAGCAGCAGCCTACACTGCCTAGTTTAGTTTAATAATTTGCATAGTTAATATTGTTCTTTTGTGTTCAGTTTATACATATTTTTCAAATGTTATTTAATAAAGATATATATTTTTTTCCTCAAAATCGCTCTTTTTTTTTTTAGTGATAGAATCGTGATACGAACCGAATCGTGGGTCAAAAATCGTGATACGAACCGAATCGTGGGTCAAAAATCGTGATACGAACCGAATCGTGGGTTTGGTGTATCGTTACAGCCCTAATAAATAAATAAATAATTCATAATTCGTATCATAAGGCTGTAATGATACACCAAACCCACGATTCGGTTCGTATCATGATTATATACACTACCGTTCAAAAGTTTGGGGTCAATACGATTTTTTTTTTTTTTTAAAGAAATTAATACTTTTCTTCAGAAAGGACGCATTCAATTGATCAAAAGTGACAGTAAAGACATTCATAATAATGCAAAATATTAAATTTTTAATTAAATGCTTTTCTCTTGAACTTTCAAAGAATCCTGAAAAACAAAAATCACGGTTTCCACAAAAATATGAAGCAGCAAAATTTTCAACTGTGATAATAATCATAAATGTTTCTTGAGCATCAGAGCATCATATTATAGTGATTTCTGGAGGATCATGTGACACTGAAGACTAGAGTAATGATGCTGAAAATTCAGATTTGATCACAGGAATAAATTACACTTTACTATATATTCACATAGAAAACAGCTGATTTACACTGAAATAATATTTCACAATATTACTGGGTTTGTTTTGTATTTTTAATCAAATGAATTCAGCCTTTGTGAGCAGAAGAGACTTCTTTTAAAAACATTAAAAATCTTGCCAACCCCAAACTTGAACGGTAGTGTGTGTGTATATATATATATATATATATATATATATAGATAGATAGATAGATAGATAGATAGATAGATAGATAGATAGATAGATAGATAGATAGATATATATATGAGATAGAAACAAATGAAATTAACAGTGCTTTACATTTTTTTTTAATTTTACATCCATTTCACAGAAGTATTCAAGTTAGAAATAATACAGTTGCATAATCTTTAGTGTATTAATTACAAATAAATTAATAGATTATTATCAAAAATTAAGTTATTCAGTCAAGACCAGTGAGTGATTCCAGTGAAATCAATAAAAGATTTTTCTTTTATTGTTTGATGTACATTAATGACACAGACAGCAGCAGGTTTACATCAAAACCTTACATGTAGGCTATCTTTCTGTGCACACGCTTCCGGGGTGTCAGTCAGGATAAGTAGCACATTGAAATCTTTTTATCGCCCATAATAACTCTGTTAAACATCAAGCACGTCCCACACCTTTTCTCATTCATGTGTTGTTTTCGTAATAACAGAGTGCTTTGCTTATAAAGGAAATATGCAACGATTTTATTAATATAGCCTTTAATAAGAGTTTTTATTTACAATAAACAGTTTGTTAATATGTATGATAGGCCTATTTAATAAAAAAAAAAAAATTATTTGGTTTTTAGGCATCAATGCAGAATTGTAATCAGCATCGTAAAAACCAAAATATTCCACAACTCTAATTTGGAAGGATTTTCTGTGTTTCAGATTTGCCCAATCTGTGCAGCTTTGCCTGGTGGCGACCCCAATCATGTGACAGATGACTTTGCTGCTCATCTCACACTTGAACACAGAGCACCTAGAGATTTAATATCCTTTTAATCTGAACCTAATATGTATATACATAATGGACTTTATTCCTAAAACACTGTTTCATTTGTGCAATCCATGTATAATGACTGGGGTCTGTGTGAATATGTTCAAGTCACTTCAGAGGTAACCTTATGGCTATACTACAAATGTTTATCAACTCTCGCGGTGGTTGCATGATGTCAATGTGGTTTCTTTGCATATTTGAGGAATTTAAAGGTTTTCACACAACCTAAAATTCTGAATTACTTACCCTCATGTCGTTCCAAACCTATTGAGAATGAGAAGGTGACGTCACGCGTATCACTCCGCGTTGCATTGTGGGAAGGATTCGCCATCTTGGTAGGATACGCTATCCATTGTCATGGTTACTTCGACCGTGAGACCGAGAGAAATAGCGACAGAGAGAGAGAGCAGCTTGATATTTGTTTGCATTTTTGCGATAAGGCACAGTTTCTTGGAATACATGAAGAAGTGGGAAGCAAAAGGAAAGGGGCTCTATCGGGAGAGACTAAATAACAACACCAAGCAGTGTTATTTAGAGAAACTACTTGACGTCAAACGACCTGCTACAGAATGGACGAAAGACCCAAAGCACTACCACCTTTCACATACCCTGACATAGTCAATTACCTGGTTCATGGTATCAGTGCCTAACGTTACTGCATACAATGCAAGATTTCAGAAGCTTATGAACAATTCTGCTGCGGCTGGGTGCAAGACTTAGAAACCCCCAAACCTGTTAAACTGCGAGAGTTCAGTCATGATTTTTCAGGCCTCATTCATATGTGGAAATAAATCTGATATGAATCAGATGCGTGCATTTGCACCTGCCGTGCAACGTTAAGCAAACAGATCGGACATTCCCCTGTCAATGCGAATCGTACGTCATTAAAAACGTGTATTTTTAAAACATTTCACGGTACAGATATATCTATAACAAATGAAACAACTCTAGTTGAATAACAGAGTATTATTTTGGTTCGTTTGTGTTAAACTGTGTTGACGTGTTGATTTTGAAATCATGCTTTGCTCGCTGTTGCTGCTGTCAGTTTATTGACAAGCAGTTTCTCTAAATAAAGCTGGCTAGCATTGTTATTTAGTCTCCCGATATAACCCCTTTCTCTTACTTCTCCACATCTTCCAAAGAAACTGCGGCGTATCGCTAAAATGTAAACAAATAGCTGCATTGTCTCTCCTTCTGGAATGTCTAGTCGCGCCTCTGTGAAGTTCTGAAGGCGTTGCCCCTGGAAACCGATAGTGTCTCCTACCATCATGGCCGACCGGCTCAGACCCCGCCCAAATCGGCACGTGACTCCTCATTCTCAATATGACTACTGGTGTGGATCACAGAAGAAGATATTTCAAAGAATTTTATTGGACGTTATTTTCTTTTATTGGCTTTTAAATTTCACAACAAATTTCAATGTCTGATTCATAAAGTTATTTTGAATTGGATCTTTTCACTGAAACATGTAACCAAACTGGACTGATGCGCTTAATTTCAATTCACCCAACTTGATCTGGTCGCAGCATATATCTCTGGCAGTACGGATTATCAGTGAGTAGTGACTTGAATTTCGGTGTGAATTAAATTGACCATTTCTTTTTATTGGAGGGGACGTGTCCCCCTCAATGTCTATGGTGGTTACAGCCCTGACTTGGCTACTTCACCATGTTACACATTTGCATAATTACCCACCTGCTGGCTGCTTCAGCACGGTCTCAAAAAACAGCTATGATTTTGCAGTCAAGGAGACTGTTTTTCCTCTGCAAGGGCATTGTATCGACATTCTATCGACTTCCAATACCGACACCATAGTTACTATAGATGTAATACTGTTTACAGCTGATCATGAAGCTCAGGGAGCTGAAACCGGATTATGGTCAGACCAATCACGAGAGACTGGCCCAGGTGCCCAATCAGAGAAGATTAGGAATTTCGGAAGGGTAGCTCTAAAAAGAAAGGAGCTCAAACTGAGGGTTTCAGGCAGAGCCTAAAATGAGGTGCTGCAGCATGTAAAGGTATTTTTTTCAATGAGCATAATATTGGTTCTTTAAAACTACAGTTTTGTATTCCCACCAAAGACATTCAATTCCGATCAACAGAGGGGTGGCACCAAAATAAAATAAATTATGGGTGTTGGCAAGTTTTTGGCAAAAGGGAATGCTACAGTTTTCTCTAGTCATGCACCAATAAAAAAACCCCTGCATGTTTCTTCTGAATAGACGGCCAAGTTTTATAAAAAGCGCATCTTGACAGCAGCGAATTATACATGTTTATGCTTGGAGGTTTGAAAATTAGTGTTTGATTATTGTTTTTTAGGCTTTTGCCTCTTTACTACTCTGCGTAGTAAAGTGATAGTAACAGGAAATTATTGGGGGGCAAAAAGAGTTAATCAGACTCGAACTTGAACCCATAAACACCACTGCTCATTGTGTCTATGTCTATGCATTATGACTATATTTGTTGAATCCATTTGAGATGTGCCGATCGGGTGTGTGGTGATGCATTCTCAACCAGTTGCTCCTTAACCAGCATGTGCACGATGAGAGCAGCGGCGTGCGGCACGTGCGTCGGATGTTCCACCCTGGGCGGGGACTGGGCGGTCCGCGGGCACGCAGGACTAACATGCACTTTACCAGCAGCTCCACTGGTGGACTCTCCTCTTCACAAAGCTCCTCCTACTCTCCAAGCAATAGGGAAGCCATGGACCCCATAGCAGGTGTGTAATGTGTAAGGACAGGAAGTAAGGACTTTCTTATCTGGCCTTGTTTTTTTTATGCAAGTGTAGTGTTTCCTGAATCGTCTCACACAATCTTTTTCTTTCTTCCTGTGTCTACATCACCAGAGTTGCTCTCTCAGCTGTCGGGTGTGCGGCGCTCCGCGGGAGGGCAGCTCAACTCTTCTGGGCCTTCGGCCTCGCAGCTGCAGCAGCTGCAAATGCAACTTCAGTTGGAGCGCCAGCAGGCGCAGGCGGCGCGCCAGCAGCTGGAGACGGCTCGCAACGCTACACGCCAACGCAGCAACCCTAGCAACATCAGCGCCAGCATCCCGCCGCCCAGCACCGCCACAAACACAGCCATGACTGAGAGCAACCCGCTGGCCTCCCACAGCTCCCAGTTCCTTCTCACACGGTACGGCTCAGACCTCGCCATAGGCTCAAATAATTGTTGATATCTCTAGCATTTATTTTATTTTCCCAAATCGCCGAACTAGACTGGCTTGTATTTGAGCCAGGCGTCTATGTGAGACAGGCCTTTAATTTAGTGTTGAGATGTTGTTCATTGAGTGTAGGCCTTGAGATAACGATCCAAATAGCATAGGCTGATAGACGGAAAGCATGACAGTCGGAGGTTACCACATTATAGTACGTTTTATTTATAATTCGAATGTGTTTAACAAATCAGTTAATGTAAGAATTAGCCTACTATATTACTGTATGTCTAAAGGGGGTCGCACACCGGACGAGAAGCGCAGCAACGGCTCAGGACCTTGTTCAAAATCCATTTACATAGTTTTATATTAAATTTACATTTATTTGTCTCAAATCGTCGTTATGTATATACTGACTTCACCCTGTTTTGCAATATACATTTAGTTTTACATTCATTTACAAAAATCAGCTGGTTGAATGAAAATTTCAGGTGATATTTTCAATTCATTCAGTTAACGGACGCTCTGAGATAGTGAATTCAGCCTGCAGACTCAGCAATGATTGTAATTAATTGTACAGTACAATTATAACATAGTACAGACATGATATTAATTCCATAATGTCCTTAAACATAGCAATATTGCTGGCCATAAACTGACAAAGTGCGCGTCCAGTGTGCGATACCTCGAGTTGTCATAGATGCTGTGCTTCTCGTCCGGTGTGCGACCGTGACCCCCTTTAGATTTTTGGCGGCATAAAAAAACAAAACAATGTGACAGCCATGGGCTGTACAATGCAAGTTACCGGTAATATCCACCGAGCCTATGAACTTGTTGCCCGAAACACATCAAGAAGAAAGAATGAGGGCTACCCTGTAAATCAACTGCAATCATCTTATATAAAATGACCACTATCATCATCGCCGCGATCCTCAACTTCAAGTCCATTGGCGGATTCCTCCTCCTCGTCACTCTCCTCCACTTTTTCCTCTCCGGCCTCCGCTTACTCTGCCTGCCTTTCTTGCACTAACAGCTCCCGCCCAGATGCGCAGGGCTCTCTTCCGTGCACAACCTGAACCATAGAACTGGCTTCTGACGGGTTTTAGAAGATTAAATACAACCCGAAACTAAAAAACAGACCAGGCCTCTATTTGAGACCGGCCTTTATTTATCCAAACCTGTCGTAACACCAGGTGTGTAAAAGATCTGTCTATTTGGGACTCGGCTATTATTTGAAATGTTATGGTATGAATGATTTTTCCTTGCACATTTTATTTATTTTCATATATATATATATAAATAAAAGTTTGTCCAATAGCCAGACAATTTTCAATTCCTCCCTTCCAGGAACAATCTCTGCAATTAGCCTATGACAATGATCCAACGATTCAATCAGTTCCTGATGGAAGTCCACCCTAATATTTTTTCCTCATTCAAGAAACCATTTTATTCGGATATAAAGGGGTTGAACAATGAAACTGAAAAACAGGCCAATATATAGTGTTGGAGGTTTCACATATATATGTGTATATTTTACATTCTATCAGTAAGACCACAATGTGAAGGTTATTTTAAAGCGATAGCACAGCTGTACATAAAATATTGCAATCCACAACATAATGGGAGACATATCAGAGTTTAAAAGGCACAAATTGTTGGTGTACGTCTAACTGGCTCATCTGTGACCAGGACAGCAAGTCTTTCCAAGGTATCCGGGGTAGGGCTGGAAAATTTTGGCTAAAATCATAATCGCGATTAATCGAACAAGTCACCTCGATTACGATTATTGAACGATTTTTAAAAAAAAATTCTCATGTCACTGGCAAGGCTTTTACTGTAAATATGTTTACGGTTGTTTTTTTCTAATGAAAAAGTGCATAATCCTATCTTTGTGATTCTAAAATAAGGAAACACAGATAGCTATTAATGCTTATTTATTAAATATTTCAAACATTTGAATTAAACAAAGCATACAATGCTTGAAATAAAAACGTCTTATAAAAAAAACGTAATTTAAGTTTTAATGTAAAAATAAAGTTTCCTAAAATTGTAGAAAATAAAGAACTTTTAAAAAGTTATTTCTGTAAACAAAATAAATTATTGTAAATATTGCCAAGTTATATTTATAGTAAAATATAACTTGTATATAACTTGTAATGTAATATAACTAAACCTAAAAAAACAAATCATTTTCATATTGTGTAGCATTTGTAAATGCTTGTGTTAGACACCTGCTTTGTGGAGACACTTGCTGGGTTTGTCATTCTCTCTCTCTCTTTTTGAGCAATGCACACGTAATGTCTCAGCAGCTTCTACAGTTTGCTTATGAGCTGCGATTTCTCTCTCGAGAAACCACGCTTGTGCATTTTTTTCTCTGATTCAATCATAAACACACTGGCAAACGATCACGGCTTCAGCGTCATCATTACGACGACACGGCATTGATTACAGCTTCTGTTCAAACAGCGCTCGTTTCGGGACTGAACACGGCAATGTACTAGGTCCCCAACCTGGCATCAATCCCGGCTCATGTTTGCGTTCACACAGAAGGAAATTTCCCGACAATTTCCCGGGATCAACGCGCTGTGTGAAAGGAGCTCATGTTGCTTCAATGTCGCAGACTGGACGGTGCGGAGTCACGTGACTACACACGCGGTAATATGTTTTAAAGGGAAAGTACATTAACGAGCAGTGGGTGAAAATATTAATAGGATTCAAAAACCGAAATAACCGACATGGTAAAATTACATCGGTTATAGGCTCTGAATTTCGGTTTCGATTATTTTTCGATTAATCATCCAGCCCTAATCCAGGGTAATGGTGGCATACCACCACGTAGGACAAACCACTTCCAAAAGGAGTAACTGTGGAAGCAAGAGGAAGCTGTCTGAAAGGGATGTCCTGATACTAACACGGATTGTATCCAGAAAGCATAAAAGCATAGCTGCACTCACTGCGAAATTAAATGTGCACCTCGACTCTCCGGTTTTCACCAAGACTGTTTGACGGGAGCTCCACAGAGTCAATTTTCGTCACTCGTGCCAATTCCAAATGTCAGTTTCAATGGTGCCAACAGTGCAAATCTTGGGCTGTGGACAATGTGAAACATGTATTGGTCTCTGATGAGTCCACCTTTACTGTCTTTGCCACATCCGTGAGTTACGTGTGGAGAAGCTCCAAAGAGGCTTAACACTCGGACTGTTGCTGCCCATAGTGAAGCACGGGGTGGATCAGTGACTACGTTTACATGCAGCCAATAACCCGTTCAAAACCGGGATATTAGCAGTAACCCGGTCGCGCACGACCATGTAAACACCGGATTTTAAAAACCCGGATATAATACCTGGGGTACCCCTTTTCTAACCTGAATCTTTGGTCATGTAAACGTGCACCGGCATATCCCCATAGTGATTTGTGTTCTGCGCATATTCTATTCGCAAGGAATCTTGGTCTTGAGTAGAGGAACTTCTCGACGCATACAAAAACCCGCGTGCAGTATACCGGAAGTAAAAATGGCATACTTTTGGAGCGAGGTCAGTACCAGCACCAAAGCAGAAACAAAGGCGATCGCTATCTGCCCCGAACTATTCATTATCCGCGTGCTGCTGTTGTTGTTGTCTTTAGATACAGGAAGAAGAATCAGAAATTACGCATATTGCGTCTTAAGGTTGGCCGTACGTCCAGACGCTAACCGTACATCGCCGTTTACATCGGGATATTGCAAGGAGTAACAGGAGTACAGGATACAGGAGTAACTCTCTCTGTTCACGCATATGAACGGGTTATTCCTAATGTTTCAGAAACCCGAATAGTGACCTTAACCTGTCCATAACCCGAATATTTATTGCATGTAAACATAGTCAGTGATGGTTTGGGCTGCAATATTATGACATTCTTTCTCTACTGAGCTTGATGGACGTGTCACTGCCAAGGACAAGCAAACAATTCTCACCATATCAGCATGATAATGCAGCAATACACACAGCAAGACTTGTGACAGAATAATTTGATGGACATGA
The DNA here is from genome assembly GCA_036326025.1 of Chrosomus eos. NCBI lineage: Eukaryota > Metazoa > Chordata > Actinopteri > Cypriniformes > Leuciscidae > Chrosomus > Chrosomus eos. The sequence goes on from CM070820.1 coordinate 12,588,352, forward strand.
AAGTGAATATGAACATCTCCCATGGACTGCAGTCACCAGATCTAAATATCTTTGAGCCACTTTCAGATATTTTGAAGGGGCAAGTCAGAAAACTTTTTTGCCTCCACCAGCATCACATAGTGACATGGCTCAAAATCCTTCAGGCCACTGTGCAGGACCTGTCTCTGTCATTTCAAAGACGTACTGATGCTGTATTGGCCACAAAAGGAGGCCCTACACATGATACCAATAAATAATTTTTGGTGTAAAACCAGGCGTTTCAGTTTCATTGTCCAACCGCTATACATCACAGTAAGGGGGAAAAAAAGACAATTGCAAGTTTCATGCTATCTTAATAGTTTGGCATTATTTTTTGTTATTTCTTAGAAAAGAAAACAATAAAAGTTTTGTTAAAATGTTTGAACTTTTTTTTGGAAGTGTCTTAAAATATCTTATAATTTGACCTTTTTATGATAATGCTAGATAGGGGTGGGCGATATGACCAAAATATTGTAACGCGATACGAGTAATTTTATTTCTCAATAGCGATATATATATATCACAATATAGTTATTTTTTCTCTTAAGTTTTTATTTTTTAAAAATCTATACCATTGCATTTTCTTAAATCTCATCACTAATTTTAATATCACAAAAAAGTAATACTAGCCTAGTTATCAAAAAAAAAGAAGCTCACTGAAGAGAAGTAAACAGTCAGTGATTAAAATACAAACCAAGCAATATTACGTAAGGAATAATTGTTACACTTCGGGTGTGCATTATCTTTCTAATAGTTCAACGGCCTTAAGTCAATTATTCCGCTTATACTACAGTTACCACACCTCGAAACATTGTTCAGATGATGAATTTCAAGACGTTTGTCAAGTTTTTGTCATTAAAACGCTCTTGTATGTAGGACTAATTTCTTACGCATCTAATCCCATGCCTCCGTTGCTAATTCCAAAATGTCATTTTAGAGTTAGTAACGGAGGTTTGAGCCACTGATGGCAGACTAATGATGGGGACACACTTACGACTCGCTGAAACATCCAAGACTGACTGTTTCCATCGACTGTAGCAGATCTTAAACACCGACTGTGAACACAGACTGAACATGCGTTTGGGCATGATTAGTCATAAGTATCAAATTAACGTTACATTCATAACTGGCCTTAGAGTAAGTGTGTCCCCGGCTTTATGCACTTATTAATGCAGTTATTAGAGAGAGGGAGATGTAGCAATAATGAGACCGAAAAGCATGTGCGTCAATATTATTTATTTATTAATTCAATTAATTCGTTCATTCTTGTTTTCTATTATTGACAGTAGATAACCTAATAAATGAAACGCACAAAGCCCTTTAACAAGTAGGCCTATCAATAATTATTTGTTTGTTATATTATCTGGAATAATTACGAAAACCTAAATTTAATTTTCTATTTATTATAGATAGGACTATATACTTTTATTTATTCAAATTAAACCGCGTGTGTCCATTGATTGTGAAGTTAGACATCGAGAATTGCAGATCAAGTGCATGGGGCTGCATGTTTTTTTTTTTTTTTATGAATTGTATCATATTTTCTGTTATTACAGTTAACTACGCGCAGTGATATGGAACTGTAACGTGGTCAAAACAACTTTAGCCGTCCGTTTCCCTGAAAATAATTGCACACCTTAGAACGTTCTTAATCAATCAGAATCAAGCATTCAACAGCCCTGTAGTATAAATGTAATATATGTGACGATACTTGCAAAGGTGGGCATTTTGACACATAAGTGTGTGTATTTGAGCGTTCTTCAAGTACTTGAGTTTAGTGCTTGTAATTCAGTAGTCACCCTCTATCTGTCTAATTCCTCCAGGTTGAACGAGCCGAAAATGTCGGAGGCAGAACGGCAGGCGCTGGAGAGCGAGCGAGCGGACCGCAGCCTGTTCGTGCAGGAGCTGCTGCTGTCCACACTAATGCGAGAAGAGAGCTCGTCTTCCGACGAGGACGAAAGGCGAGACTTTGCTGACTTCGGCGCCATGGGCTGCGTGGACATCATGCCTTTAGACGTGGCTCTGGAGAGCCTCAACCTGAAGGAGAGCTCCACAGGCAAGGAGCCTCCACCGCCTCCTCTTTGATGATATCCCACCACAACGCAGACAATGTCCTCTGTGCTGTAACTGCCAATGACGGTGGGCAAAAAACACAGCTCTCTCTAATTTTTTTTTCTTTCTTTTTTTTTCTTTTTTTTTTTTTTTCGGTGATTGTAATTTCAGGTCTGTCACCTTTGTTACATTGTATAAATCCATGAAAGGAGAGCGAGAGGGAAAAAAAATCGAAATGCATCAGAACAGGCGTGTGAGAGAGTGCGCGAAACCGAGAGACACATAATCGGGGCGAGAGAGAAAACAAGAAATATAAATATATAAATATATATAAGTTGATAATCAATTCCACATAACTAATTTTTTTCCTTTAGCAGGTGAGCGTAGGTATCTGTGGCAGACCTCTGCTTCCTGTGTCTTGCAAAAGGCTCTCCTTATAAATACTCCACATTCAAAACTGAAGAGGAAACAAGAGACCTTCTCTAATGAAGCTGCTGTGTGTATTTATGAATATTAATGAATAAAAGTGCTTGGATGGTTTACCATAACTACTGCATGAGGTTATTTGCAGCGTGCATGATTTTTAATGACCTTGTCATTAAAAAGGCAAAATATCCCAAAGCTTTCTTTAACTTTATTTTCCCCAGGGTTACTTGAACTGAGGCCCACTTGATATGGGTGAAATATCAAAAGATGTAGGATTTTCTATTTTTGTTTAATATGGATATCAACCGCAAAATTGGAACCTGCATTAGCTTCGCGAGAAAAACTGCTAAATGCTTTTTTCACTCGGCTCCAGTCCGCCTCTCCTCGTCTGTGACGCTACAGAGCGCAACAGTGACCGCTCGCTTTATCAGCGACCTGGGTTTTTCACTTCATTTTCTTCATAAAGATAAAAAAGTTTCATTTGTATTTAAAAATAAAAAGGTATGGAAAAAAGATGAATGTACAAGGCTGTATACTTCTTAAATTCATTGATGGTTTGAACTCCTCAACCCATCAAAGCATTGTGAATGACATAATCAAATAAAAATAAAGTGTAATACGAATATTTAATAAATAACTACGACCGCTGGACCGATGACAAGGTTCAGGCTTTATTCAACTTCTATGCGGAGGATGTAATCCAGCGGGAACTGGAAAGTCGCGCGCAGGCCTACGTCGTCGGAGTAATTTGCATAATCTTCACGGTACTTTAGACCGCGATAGAAACCAGACCGCAACGGGTCTGGGGGAAAAAAAACGAATTGTTCTGGGTAATTTTAGTGGAAACGTGGCTTTATTGTTATTGTAAGGCTAAAAACATTACGTTTCATTGTATATTTATTGCAAAGTAATTTAAGGAGTTCTTATTGGCGGTTGGCCAGTTTGGAAAATAGATTAAACACCCATCCGTCCAAAAAAAAAAAAAATCACATTGACTGCATGCAAATGTTTGTCTGATCAGACTCGTTAAGAGCCGTTTATTTAAATTAAAATTGAAGTCTTAGTGTGACCAGTCCTTTATTTGATTATGTCTTTCATGGTGCTTTTATGGGAACTCTTTCTTCTAATGTTTTTTTTTTTTTCTTTTGTTCTATTTTGAGGAAGTAAATAGAATTTTATGTTGGAAACCTCACTGTTGCGCTCTGTAGGACGTTAAAATGGTCTGCCCTGATTGGCTGTGGCAAATGAACACCTTCAATGTCTTGTTGCCCACGAGAAAAAGAATAGACGGGTATCGACAAAAGATAACCTGCTTTTTACCATTTTAACTAGACGTCGATGTCTTAGTGTCTGTGTAACCAGATGTACTCTCTAACTTATGCACCTGTACAGACAAGTTAAGCTCTCCATTGTCATTTCGCTCTACTCCTCACATTTCTGCTTTTAGTACGCTTGGAACCCATCTCTCTTCTTCGGTAAAGGAGGGCGCGAGATTTGCCACGCTTCAGGCTTTATGTTGAACTTCTCAAAAGAGTGACATGCTTACATACTCTGCTAATAGACAGCACCTTCTATTTATTCTGGGTTTTTTTATCTCTTGATTTTTTTTAAGCTTTGTGATTGGTCATGCCACCTCCATGCCTATACTCTTTATCCTCTATGTAAAATACAATGAGATGTATATGGAATTTGTGCGTTAACTTTCATAATGGATCTAGGACATGGGCAGGCTTTCTTTTTTAATGTAAATTTAGAATACTACAATAAAAACGGCGCACAGCTTTTGATGAAAACCAAACCCCATCCTCTTACTCTCTGTGACTGTGGTCTGAATACTAGTCACATGAACCTATTTAGAAACTCATCATACAGCCTAGTAAAGCACCACTGATTGTTTTTAAATAGATTTTTCATATCGCCTCCATAGTTGTATCCCAAATGACATACTATGTACTAGTGCATGAATTTTACAAGGGTTGTATGTCATCCAGCTTCCGGAAAAAAAGCTGAGCGTTTTTTTTTCTTCTTCTTTTTTCGGCTAAATAAGTCAAACATCTGGGTAAGGTAAGTGCGCTGCTTGTTGGAATTTTCAGTGTGAACACATCACACTTCATACTACAAAATATCATACATATGCAAATCTTGTTAATCTTTGGTCAAACCGGTAGTCCCGCCCCAAACTCGCACCATTGTTTTGGACAGAAGTTGTCATATTGGACTAAGTATTTTAATGTAAAAAAATCTCACTTCATCTCTAAGCTTTATTAAAGGATTAGTTCACTTTTTAAAAAACTTTTGCTGATAATTTGCTCACCCCCATGTCATCCAAGATGTCCATGTCTTTCTTTCTTCAGTCGAAAAGAAATTAAGGATTTTGATGAAAACATTCCAGGATTTTTTTCCATATAATGGACTTCAATGGTAGCCAAAATGGTTCAAGGTCCAAATGAGTTTCAGTGCAGCTTCAAAGGACTTTAAACATACCAGACGATGAATAAGGGTCTTATCTAGCGAAACGACGCGCCATTTCGAAAATAAATAAAACAGTTTTAAGTATTATTAGCACAAATGCTTGCCTTGCTCTGTTCTGAGATGCACGTTCATGAATCTCCTGTTCGAACTCGTTCATCAAAATGAACAAATCTTTTTTCGAGTCATTTTATTCAATCAACGAACGAAATGACTCAAAAAAAGATTTGTTCATTTTGATGAACGAGTTCGAACAGGAGAACAGAGCAAGGCGAGCATTTGTGCTAATAATACTTAAACAATTTGTTTTATTTTCGAAACGGCGCATCGTTTCGTTAGATAAGACCCTTATTCATCGTCTGGTATGTTTAAAGTCATTTGAAGCTGCACTGAAACTGTCATTTGGACCTTGAACCGTTTTGGCTACTATTGAAGTCCATTATATGGAGAAAAACCTGGAATGTTTTCATCAAAATCCTTAATTTCTTTTCGACTGAAGAAAGAAAGACATGGACATCTTGGATGACATGGGGGTGAGTAAATTATCAGCAAAAGTTTTTTAAAAAGTGAACTAATCCTTTAAGGAAAGTAACACATTCAAGCCCATACATATTAAAGAGGCTGCTTTAAAACAGAAAAAAGTGCTTGACTTGTCAACCGTTTGTCCACCACAGGCAATATCACGAACGCCACTAAGACTTCAGCCCTCAAGCCTCAAGATACCTGATGCCATTTTACCACGGGCACTGCGCCACAAGAAGTTTTGTGCAAGCTACAATTGATCGTCTCTGTGAATCATGCCTTGGTTTGGAACAACTGTCCTTGTCACTTCACCGCTATTGTTAGATCTAAATATTTCCCTTGGGATACCTCTCATGCCTTACTGTGGCCTTTCTACCAAAATAACCCTTTGTGAGCAACTACATAATACAAATCATTCAAAACCAAATCATTCTTAGAATGAAGAGAAATGAGTTTAGCTTAAGTTTTTTGAAGTAGGAAGTTGTAAATAATGCCTTATACTTTTTACTTTCTTTCCATTCGTCAAAGAATACTGGGGGAAATAAGAAGTAATAATACAAAAATAATTTAAGAAGCACAAATGTTTTCAACATCAATGTTCCTTAAGCAGCAAATCCGCATATTAGAATGATTTCTGAAGGATCATGTGACTGAAGACTGGAGTAATGATGCTGAAATTTTAGCTTTACCATGACTGCAATACATAAAAAAATTAAATGTATTAAAGTAGAAAAAAGGTCATTTAAATTATATATCACAATCTTAGTTTTTTTTTACTGTATTTTTAATCAAATAAAATAAACGCAGCCCTGGTGAGCATATCTAAAACGTTTAAAGAGTTGTACTGCCCCCAAACGTTTAGACTGTTGTGTGTATGTGTGTGTATAGATATCTTTATTATATATATATATATATATATATATATATATATATATATATATATATATATATATATATATATATATATATATATATATATATATGTGACCCTGGATCACAAAACCAGTCTTAAGTAGCACATGTATATTTGTGGGAATAGCCAACAAAACACTGTATGGGTCAAAATTATCGATTTATCTTTTATGCCAAAAATCATAGGATATTAAGTAAAGATCATGATCCATGAAGATATTTTGTAAATTTCCTACCTTAAATATATCAAAATTGTATTTTTGTAAGTGGATGCAGCACAATAACCAACAGAAATGGAAACCTTTAAAGGCGATTTTCTCAATATTTCGATTTTTTTGCACCCTCAGATTCCAGATTTCAAATAGTTTTATCTCGGCCAAATATTGTCCTATCCTAACATAGCATACATCAACGGAAAGCTTATTTATTCAGACTTCAGATGATGTATAAATCTCAATTTTAAAAAATTGACACATAAGACTGCTTTTGTGGTCCAGGATCACATATATGTATGTGTGTGTGTATATAAGTGGAATAGGTTTTTAAAGGTGCACAAAGTCATTTTTATGTATAGCTGGTTGATGCTGATCAGTGGTCTTTGGATATTAATACTAAACTGCGAGAGGAAACCTCTTTTATTAGGCAACTCAACTATGATTTTTTTTCTACTTTGTGTACCTTTAAGGTATGAATATAATTTGCAACATATAAACAATGTTGTAAGACATACCACTTTTATTAAATGCACAGTATTACAAGGAACATTTCCACTGACTGCAGAGAAGCTTCTCACAGGATGCACAAGCATAGAGTACTGACACCTAAAGCCATGAGTGATTGAGTCTTCCGGGAGCACACACACACTCACAACCAGTGATTCATCTAAACCAATAAAAGAAAAGTGGAACATAATTGTCTAAGTCCAGTTTCCTAAACAAGTGCATTTCACAAAGAAATGTCCAATTACATTCCATCCCAAAATCAGAAGAAAAAAAGTGTAATTGTTCTAAAAAGAGTATTTTGTATTCTTTTGATTTTGGGGTGACCAGGACATTTCCCGACAGTTTTAGTGGGTTTCGCCCAACTGAGCACAAAAAAAAAAAAAAAAAAACTTGGGTTACAAGATAATGCATGAACAGTGTTCCAGTGCTCAATCACAGTTCTTCTTTCATATACAATGTTAAGAGCTTTTCAGAAATGAAACAAGGATGGGGTTCTCTTGGCTCTTTCCCCCTGGATGTGAATCAACCCTCAGTTAAACAAAAAGAAGGGCGCACGCAGTAAGTGTTGGTAACGTCAAATTGTTTACTACACAGGGGAAAAGGCTAGTTGATTAATTACAGATATAAAAAAATCATATTTCATTATGAACAACCACAGGAAAAAGAAATACACTGTTACGAAAAATAAACTGTACACTCACATATTGCCAGAGGCCCATTAGATGTTTTTTTCTTCTCTTTATAATGTCACACATTTGACGTGATGCCTGTTTAAAACAGAATATATAGAGAGAACATACTATTTATATAGACATCTATTAGAACTGTACAGAATGGATTATAAAGTACAGGCTGGCTATTAGAACAGACAGAAATCTGTATAGCAAAAAATGGAGAAATGCCATGTTTGTTCAATAAAGTCTTCATGTAAAGTCAGTCTGCCACAACAGAAGAAACATTGTTTAGCATAACTGACCGCACACATTTCTCCAATATCTGTAACATTAGCAAATAATCCCTTTCAATGTAAATAACCTCTTTCAGTGCATTTTTTTTTTTTTTTTTTTTGCAGTGCTTACAATTGTAGGGTGAAAACTACAAAAATATGAGCAGTACATCTATAAAGAAAGTGCAAAGCTCTAAGAGGTCATAAGTCACTGCTCAAAAGATCATGACCGTAACGACCGACACTTGACTCGATTGGACACTGTTCGACGACTCGTGATGTCGGTTGTTAAAAGTAGGTCCTGCCAATAAACTGTTTGGAAAGAATTTGACATCAGTGTACAAACAATGATTGATCCTGCTCATGTATATTTACAGTCTAATTGCATATATACAGACGCTTTCAAAGCAAAACATCTCCAGTTCTTCACACCTTGAAGAATCAGTCAGTCGGTGCAAAATCTGTTGCTGGGGACCGCGAGGAGCCCCATTAATCTGAATTGGAAAAAAAAGAAAAACATTTACTCCTGCAGAGGAGGACAAGTCGAGGACTGTAGCCCTGGAATTAGTCAACAGTAATGATAGTCAGGTTAAAGAACTCGACGAGAGTTCGTTTTGACCGGCCTGGTTTTACAGATGCAACTGAATCGAATGTGTACTTTGTGTAATATTAAAGTAAGCCCCAGGTATGAAACAGTAATAGTGACGCTTACCTAAGCAAACTCCACTTTGGAAATAGTTCATTCAGAAAGTATTTAGATTCCTTCACTTTTTATGTTTCACCCTTAAGGTGCAGTCACAGTAGTGTAATCTTGTGGACAAAAAAGAAATCCATTTTCAATAGTGTAATGATGTATAAAGCACAGCTCACACAGTAGAGCTCACACAGTAGAGCTCACACAATTCCTATTGAAGTGACTGGATTTCTCCTGTAAAAATTCACAGTGCTAAATGTTTACCCTAAAAGTTAAAATTTAAATAAATTAACCTAATGCTTAAGTGTTTTCACCTCAATCGACACTCCATGCCACATAACCGAACTGTCACATGGGCTGTGCGAAGTGTGCGATTGCACGGGGCTTTTATAACGGCATGATGAACGGCATCTAGAATGGAGAAAGTGAAGACCAACTGATCAACCTAATTTATATTCAAAATTGTAAGCAAACACAAATGTTGAATATAGACTACTGCCATCTGCTGGAATAGACAGTTATTTCCTCTCGTGCAGAAACAGAACATAAGTGTTAGTTGGCTGTTGTGTTAAAGCTCACCCTTTTGGCTGATGCGAGATAACAAAACATTTAGGTGTGTTGTGAGCTTAACTCACTTACCGGGCCTCTCAAATTTATTAAAAATAAAAAACTGAAATATCACATTGACACAAGTATTCAGACTCTTTGCCAAGACACTTGAAATTTAGCTCAGAATCCCATTTCTTTGGATCATCTTTGAGATATATCTACACTTCGACTGGAGTCCACCTGTGGCAAAGTTAATTGATTGGACATGATTTGGAAATGCACGCACCTGTCTATTTAAGGTCTGACTAACAGATGAAAATGCATATCAGGATAAAAACCAAGCCATTATGTCAAATGAATTGCCTGCAGAGCTCAGAGACAGGTTTGTGTCGAGGCACAGATCTGGGAGTAGCTGTTGTATTGAAGGTCCCCAGAAGCACAGTGACCTCTATCATTTCTAAACGGAAGCCTCTCCTCAGTGCAAGACCGATGAAAGCATGCTTGGAATTTGCACAAAACAGCAGCTAAATAGTAGCCTGGTCCAACCAGACTCTCGAACATTTAATTTGTACATAGAGTCTGGCACCTCTCCATTGACAAGCGTCAACTTCCTTGTAGGAGGGAACTCTATTGAAGTCTAAAACTATTGGATCTGACCTGAGTCACTCTATCTGCCATAACCAATCGCTAACGTTTGGTCGTGACACATGTATTTTCCCGGAGGGGAGGATGGCCACCAACAAAACAAAGCAAAGATTGTTCTTGCTCCGGCTTTAACTTTCGAGCATATTCGGCAGCGTTGTCACAACGGACCGAATGGCTTCGCTCGCATCTTTCTTATTTTGAACTACAACTCAAAATAACGGAGTAACGCACGAGTCGACATCAACGTCATCGTTCTCAGCCACTCCCTCTGTTCGCTGATTTGCCCGGTAAAAAACTGATCGGAGAAAACCAAAGTCTACAGCACAATCCCAGACGCAGTACTGAAGGGAAATGAAAAGTGAGCCTAAGTACGAAGGAGGGCGGAGTCAGGCTAGCTAAATAGGCCTATATCACGAAAAAAATGAAGACTGGAAGTACGTCTTTTAGTAGGGATATGGCTCTTCCGGTTAGCTTTTTACAATCGCGGAGTCCGATAGATATCGCTGGACCAAATCTCTCCGCAACCTGCCTAACACGGTCAAAAAATGACCGATGACGGGGCTGATTATCCCCCCCAGTTATTCCAGGGAAACCGGGTTGGTATAGTATTGGCTTTAAGTCTATTCCGACCACTTTCCTAGACGTAGATGCTTTCCTTTTCAAAATTCAAACTGCAAACGAAAGTGCTGCCCCGGAGAATATTAAAAGAAGGCCCCTCATCCCTCCTTATTAACCTAACCCAAGACTTGCGGAGTGTTTCGTCCCTAGGGAAAGCGTGAAAGCTGAGGTATGGCTGTCTACGTCCTGATGTAGAGCAACCCGGTACACTACAACAACAGCTGCGGGTCTAGCCGTTCGCCAGTAAGGTAAACGTTTCTATGGTAACAGCGAGTTGAAACAATCAGCAGATGTTGCTGCTAGGATTGTGAGTAGTGTAGTTTTTTTTTTTTCATAAGATCGCGGATAAAACATGTTTTTCTTAATACAAGGTTGATTTCATACGAACGTATAGCTTCTACAGGAGCAAAAACCTTCGTTTCACAACCTCATAGCTCATGGTCAGTCTACCTCGGATGGTTTAGACCAGTGGTTCCCAAACCTGTCCTGAAGGACCACCAACACTGCACGTTTTCTATGTCTCCCTAATCAAACACACCTGATTCAAATCCTCATCTCATTAACCCATGTGATAATGAGCTGATGAGTTGAATCAGGTGTGTTTAATTAGGGAGACAAGGAAAACATGTAGTGTTGGTGGTCCTCCAGGACAGGTTTGGGAACCACTGGTTTAGACATTATGGCTGATAATCTAAATCCTTATCGAGAAATACTGTTGACCGGAAGTTCTGTATCCCTACTCCGAGTTCCAGAAGCAGGAAGTGTGACATAGGCCTATGACTCAGACTAAGAAACAAGATTCTCTGGTCGGATGAACCTCAATTCTGAGCTTCACATGTGGAGGAAACCAGGCACCTCTTGTCACCTGTGCAATACCATCCCAACGGAGAAGCAGTGGGGGTGTTTTTCAAACTGGTCAATATAGAAGGAAAGCTGCAGAGACCTCAAGACTTTAGACTGGTCCAAAGGTTCACCTCCAAGGTAAGCACACAGCCAAGACAATGCAAGTGGGGCTTAGGGACAACTCTATGAATGTTCTCATGTGATGCAACCAGAGCTCAAAATTGAACCCAATGAATCAAACTTCTCCGGAGAGACCTGACAATCTCTGTCCACCAACAGTCCCCATCCAACCTGACATGGCTTGAAAGAATTCACAGAGAATAAGGCAGAAAATCCTTAAATCCAGGTGCGCAAAGCTTGTCCCATCACATCCAAAAACACTCGAGGATGTAATCGCTAATGAAAGTGATTTAGCCAAGTACTTAGTTAAGGGTCTGAATACTTAAAACATTGTGATTTTTCAGTTTTTCCTTTTTAATGCATTTGCAAAGTTTTCACAAATTTGTTATTTTCTTTGGAGTGTTGACTGATTTTTCATAGGGCTGCAACATAATGAACTGTGAAAAAAAAGACTGTTTCTAAATACTTTCCAAAGGCAATGTATAATGTTATCTGATAATAACAATTTAAGTTTCCATGTAGTCCTCCTCTGGTAACTTGTTTGGTGGGGTTGGAACACAAGTTGAATTGGGACAGTCCCTTCATTGGGTCTTCCTGTCGTGACCTCAGGGACAGTACGACTTGTGTCATTCTCACATGAACATTCACTTCACAGTGCCCAACAAGCCCATCGCTTTGAAACGGACCACAATACATCGAAAACAAATCGATCATAGATTATCACATACACATATTATTTAGCAGTTATTTCGCAATTGTTACAAAAACGTAATGAATAATCAGAGAGCAAATCAAATCCAACTGTTCAGGCAGGTTGGTTGCATTATGGACAACATCTATGGTTTGTTCTCCCAGGAACAGTTAAGATAAAAATCTTCAGTCTTTGCAAAGGCCAGATTTTTGGACCAGACATGGTCCATCAAATTGCAACATGATCATGATTAAGGGTGCCTACACACTAGTTTATGCCATGTCAGAAAACACAGGGAATTCGTCGATTTGATGCTATGTTATGTGACCAAAAGTGGAGAGAATTTGACTGCAACGCGCTCTGACGTAGGCATCCGTCGACCAATGAGAATCTCCGGGAGGGGGGTCCACTTGTGCTTTCAGAAATCCAATTGGCTGTATTTCCAGCTTGATTTCAAACTGCCCCAGCTCTCTCCATCCATCTATTCTCCAAAATCTATGTATATTGGGCTGAAGGCAGGGAAATACCACAGAAGGATGGTCTGTCCATCGGATCAATTTCTAGTGTGTAAGCACCCTAAGGTAAAAAAAAAAGTTGTTACCATTGACTGACACAAGAACAGCATCTCTCCCATTGTTCTTCGAACCACAGTTCGAGAGACAAGTGCCCTTTGAATCAGAACTTCAGCGGATATGGCCATGGAGCCAAATAAAGTCTGAGAAGTACGTCAGTGCCACTGCTGGTGACTTTGCCTCTGTGCTCACTCCAAACACCATGTCCAACCTCAAGCCTCTTCCGAAGAAAAAATTGAATTGGAGGAGTCTTTGTCGCTGTGCTTCTATTACAAAGTTCGCACTGAGTTAGATGGTGCACTGAGACATCCAAAAACGTCTTTCATCAACCTCAGCGTTAGACATCAAAACTTGGCACAGAATAGTCTAAAATTATATTGATGCGTTTCAAAAATTCCAAATGAAACATGAATGGCAGGTCCATGATTGTTACTCGATAATTTGCAGTATGAATAGTATTGCGCTCTGCCAGAATGTCGCCAGGGTGTCATCAGTGGTTGTGCTAATGGCTGGGTCCTCATCAAGTCCAAATTTTGTCCATCTCGATAAACAAATGGTGACAGAAAAACAAGTGTAAACTTTCCCAAACCGAGTTTCCTTTTTCAAAAAGGTTCTAAAACAAAAGGTCCGCATTGTCTCTGATACATATTTACAACAATCAGATGTTTCCGTCTGTAGACCATTTGGGGTTTTTAGAAAACACAATGATGCAATACAGATACGGACATGTCCAGACATGGAAAAACTCAAAGCAATGCACACACAGTCAACTTTAAGGCCTTTAGTCTATGTGGTGAGAAGGCTGAAGCACAAGCCATTTTTATGAACACACACACACACACACACACACACACGCACACGCACACGCACACGCACACCACACACACACACACACACACACACACACACACAATATGAATCTATATTCAATCACTCAAATTATATTCCATGCATTCACACACTCTTCCTTACTAACAATTACACACCCATACTGGCAAACGGATCAGCCCAGGATGTCCAGGTAAACAGGCGATGCCTTGGCCAGGCTCTGGAGCAGATTGTGGATTTCTTTGATGTTGAGTCTCATGTAGGGCTCCCTCTGCCAGCAGCCCAGCATTAGGTCATACACCTCTTTGGGGCAAGTACGAGGTCTCTGCAACACCCGTCCCTGTGTGATACACTCGATCACCTGCAGGAGGCAGCACAAACACTGAATGCAGGCTTCTCTAAGTCTGCAGTCTGCCTAGAAACAGTCGTTTTTTACAAGGTAAAACTAATCGCTGTGTGTGAATGATCAAACTTGCCTCCCTACTTGTAAATATATAAGATACAGGTTATGTACGATTAGGTATGTAACATCTGATGTCTTACCTCGTTGTTTGAGAGCTGGTACCAGGGTTGCTTGCCGTAGGTAAAGATTTCCCAGAGTACCACACCCAGACTCCATACGTCACTCTCTGTGGTGAATCTCCTGTACATGATGCTCTCTGGGGGCATCCAGCGGATGGGCAGCATGGTGTGACCACCCACCTGACAGAAGACATACAGATTCACAGTGGGTTCAGTGAGCGATAGAAGCACATGCACGTGTTATATACATCTCCTAACATTTCAAAAATAGTGTCTCTATAATAAGCAAAGTAAATTGTAAATGCATTTAAGGGATGTACAACGTATCATTACTATATTAGTTATTACTATATATTTTGAATTGTATGAATTGGTAGACATTTGATATTTAATTGTGCATGCTAACTTAGCTTATTTTGAAATTTAGATTACCTTTGTCATCATCTTACACGTAATGTTAATTTTTTTTTTTAAAAACACTAATAATTGTATAACACTGTTATATATACTTTTTCAACCCTGCATCCCTAATACTTTTAATTTGTTAGGTACAGTACAGTATTGCAGTGTTCTTTCATCTGTATATATCAATAGATAATATACATATTTTTAAAAATATTATTTGCATACTAAAGGACTATTGGTTAGATACTAATAGTTTAGTTGTATTCCTTAAATACTTTTTGATTCGCTTGAGAGCGGAGAAAGATCGCTCAACTGATGCGGTGGACAGTGGAATGGTTGCGATCAAACATGTGAGGCGGTGTGTGCAAAGCAGCCGGTATTTGTATCTGTATTTGTATTTGTTGAGGGGGGGGGAAAGTATTTGTGGAGTAAAATTCAAAATAGGCCTAAAAATCTAGTTTGGAGATGACTTTGACCTGATTTTTGACCGGGGGTGACTAGCTTTCATAACGCATACACGCAAAGAAATGCATTTCATTTACAGTGTAAAGCTGCTTGAAATATCTGTATTGTAAAAAGCACTATATAAATAAATCTGACCTGACATTCC
The DNA here is from genome assembly GCA_036326025.1 of Chrosomus eos. Taxonomy (NCBI): domain Eukaryota; kingdom Metazoa; phylum Chordata; class Actinopteri; order Cypriniformes; family Leuciscidae; genus Chrosomus; species Chrosomus eos. Next base: position 12,603,516 of record CM070820.1, read on the forward strand.
TGGCTGTTTCGCATGTACACTACCGTTCAAAAGTTTGGGATCAGTAATATTATTTTTTTTAAAGAAATTATTACTTTTATTCGGCAAGGATGGTTAAAAAAAGCAGTAAAGACATAATGTTACAAATGATTTCAACAAGTTTCTATTCATCAAAGAATCCTGAAAAAAATGTCAAAAGAAAAATTAAGCAGCACAATTGTTTTCTTGAGCACCAAATCATCATTTTAGAATGATTTCTGAAGGATCATGTGACACTGAAGACTGGAGTAATGATGCTGAAAAATCAGCTTTGTCATCACAGGAATAGATTACATTTTAAAATGATTAAAATAGAAAATAGCTGTTTTAAATTGTAATAATATTCCACAATATTACAGTTTTTACTGTATGTAATGAATTATAGCCATATAGTTATTTAAAAGTAAGTATTACTATTCAATAAATGTATTCATAAAGACTCATTAAGACATACTGCATTATAAGAACAGTTATAGTTACATTTATATCATTTTTTATAATTTCTTAAAAGACATTTGCTTTTTCAATGTGATAATCCATTATACACTGATTTATAAATGCTAAAATATAAAATAGTTCCAGAGACACTTGTTTGCTGGACCAATTCGTTATCAATTATGTCTTTAATGGCGAATGTTTGCAGTAGAGGTCATGAATGGTAATGTTAAAATCTATATCTCCTCTGGTATTGCTAGCAGTTTAGAATTATCCTTTAAAAATATCGTTGCAGTGTTTTGCTAGTATGTAACATTAAAAAATATACTTTTTTTCACCTGTTTGTATTAATTGTATTAAAGGGGGTCCTTTATTTTATTACAGAAATTATATTTCACTAGTTACATTTACAAGTCAACAACGTAAAATGAGCAAATCTTCATGATTTCTTAACATTTGCTTTAGGAAAATTGCATCCTGTGTTTTCACTGTACTTACAGCTAATGATGCATTTATAGAGGTTAGTAACTGTATTATCACTCACACTAAATATTTATAAAACACAACACGGCTATTTGTAACAATATATTCCCTTATTTGACAGAAATAGATCTGAATTACTAAAAAAGTAATTTTAACTATATAATAACATTATAGCAATGAGGCTGCATCTTTATAAATATATCCCTGGAACTATACAACTTACTAATTAATACTTAAAAATCAGTGTATAATGGAGTATGAGCATGCGCATTGAAAAAGCAAATGCATGATAAGTAATTCTAAAAATAATATAAATAAATACAATAATATAACTATAACTGTTCTTATAATGCAGTATAGGTCTTAATGAGTCTTTATATAAAATAGTAATACTTATAAATAAGTATAAATAACGCTCTAATTCATTGTAAGCATGGTCTTCATAGAAAGTGTTGGGAGTACCAACAGTCATGTAATGTCAATAACTGGGTAATAACTAGGTAATACCATTGAACATAAACCCAATCCTAACCTTACCTTACAACCAGAATACCCCCCCAAAAAAAAAACTGTCATAATATGTAATCACCCTTGTGTAGTTCCAAATCAAGTTGTGTGCTATATACCAAGTCTTCTGAAGTCATAAAACAGCTTTGAGAATAGACAGGATTCATTGTTAAGCTTCCCCTCTATTGCAGCTCTCAAGTACCAGATGCCATTGGTTCTTGTGTATCATGACTAATCACAATGTGGCAGAACTGAATTTGCAGAAGTGTAAATGAGATTGGAGAGCTAACACAGAAGGGAATATTTCAACACTCACAAAGTAAGTGATGATAAATGTCATATTTAGGTGAACAATTCATTAGATAGCACAATGAACTTTCCACTCATTCAAGACCAGAAGAATAGGAATTGTGGCATTGAAAATCGTGCTTGCATAAATGGGAGACACTTCATCCACCCTCAGATTGAGCATATTGGGCTTTAACAACAGGAGAGAAGTAGCTTGATATGAAATGTAGTTTGCAGCTAATGTCTAATATAAGTCCACAAGGTGCCTGCTGACTACAGTGTTTTACCACAATGCCTAGTTTATCGCAAAACCTAAAACAATTTGACCTCATTATTTTGACATTGCATTGCAGGATTCCAGGAAATCATGCGATGACAAAATCCATTTTTCTTTCTATTGTTATACAGCAGAGGAAGCTGATATTCCTTCATCACACACACACACACACACACACACACACACACACACACACACACACACACACACACACACACACACACACACACACACACACACACACACACACACACGGCTGCTGACACAGCAGAGTGTTTCCGGCTGTGTTGGCTGCATGCAGGTTTGGGAGAGCCCTTCAGTGTCAGATGGTCTGGGCTTTTTCTGGAAGAACTCACTGTGGGGAACTGTTGGTTTTTGAGGCACTTTCATATTTACAGTAATCAGCTGTTCAAATGCATGCATTTAAATAATTATTAGTCATAATAAATCATAAAAACAAAAGTGTTCATCAGGAAAAGTATCAGTCATAAATCGGTCATATTATCCATTATGGACATATACAAACTGCCCTTTGCTTTTAGGTATTCATTTTTTCCCTATGTCAGATCTGTGTTCAACAAATTAGAAAAGATTTTTAAAAAAGTGTTTTGCCTTTAACTGACAAATAAGAAATGTCAGTAAACAAAAGGGAGAGGTGGGATTGGGAAATAATAACCCAAACTAGAACTTATAATCGACCTCTGACAGTTGGTTGAACTGATGAGAATCAATAACTAGCTCTGTGACACTGTCAAGTCACTGCTCTGCTTGAGCAGCCCAACGCCATGAGTTTTTGGGACTACCGTTTTATTCCAATGGCAGATAGAGATAAAGTGGAAGGAGGCAGTAGAGTGTAGAGTAGAGAAACAATCCTAAACCACTTTAAAAGTCCTCTAGCATATTTTGTTGCATCACGTGTTCCTGTTTGCATTCACACTTCGTAAATGTTTGAGCAAAGATTTGTCTCTGAGCAGTTGTGGGCCTGTGGACCATATCTCAGAGAGTTTCTGTGTTCACACTCCTCAGTGGTTTAGTTTGAGCACCCAATACGAATGTATGGATAGGCAGCATTTGAATAGGCTGGTACTAATTTGTTTTGAAATGATTGGTTCTAAACACTGTAATATGTCATGGTGTTGTGTTATTAGTGGCAATTTGCGACATGTTTACTTGGGTGTCACGACATGACAACATTGGCTCAATCCAAAGTTTTCTTTTTCTCTTTCTTTTTGCAATTCTGTTTGGTGTCGCAAATAAAAAAAGCAGCTTTGAGCAATGTAACAGCACAAGCACCTTTTTTTTGCCGTAACAAATAATAAAGCAAAATATTTTTTGTATAAGTAACTGAGAGAAAGAGAGAATAGTTAATTCACATTATTAGCTAATTTATATTGATCAACAAAACCTATGGAAGTAAAATAGTGACACATGTCTTTGAAACAAAAAAGCAAGTTGAATTACACAAAGTAAAAAAAGAATGCATTGCATTAACAGTGCTTGTATTTTAATGTAGTGTATTTTCAGGGCTTGCATTTTGGGGGCTAAAATTCCGTTATTAAAAATTCAATAATCCATATTCATCCTCCAGATTTCATTTCCAAAATATTCCAAAATATTTTATATTTAAAACACCACCTATAATAATTTTATTTCCATTCCATTTTGGGTTCCTCAGACTAAAAGGACCATAGCATTTCCGAGGTGACCCAAACTTACCCTATAGTAGTCGGTGCTGTACACATCTCTGGACATGCCAAAGTCTCCTATCTTGACAAGCAGGTTCTCTCCCACCAAGCAGTTACGTGTGGCCAGGTCTCTGTGCACAAAATGCTGTGAAGCCAGATACACCATGCCTGCTGCTATCTGCTGAGCAATGTGCAACATCTGAGGCTGAGTCAACTCCACCATCAAACTCTGCTGTCCGTCCGCCATCAGCACCGCATCTGGACCATGAGCCCTGAGAAAGAGAGAGAGAGAGAGAGAGAGAGAGAGAGAGAGAGAGAGGATGAAAATATGTGTATGATCAAGTGTATATAATCATGTGTATGATTGAAAAAAGTTGAAGATCAGAAAGCGGACGACACACGTTTACATGAAAAGCCATGTAAAGCCATATTCAGTTTTTCAACTTTTTCAACTTAAACTTTACAGATCAACTGAACAATTTATTTATTGAAATGATCCATGTTCTTTAGAATTATTAGCTTCACATTTCTTGCCCCAAAAACTTCCATTGTATAATGCATTGCTTTACACAAATGCTGGCAAAAGGAGTCGGAATGAGCAAATTTTTAAAAATGAAGCACGAGAAGCGAGCAGAAAGCAACTGCACTTTTCATGGATAAAAGAAAAGTACTCCTCTCAGAAAATGCACAAATAAAGATACTTTTAGAAGTTTAATTGATATTTGTAACATTGGGATCGCTACACAGGGCTTAATGAACACATTTTTGTGAAATCCTCAAAATCGACCAAAATTGGCATTTTTTCACTTGTTTTGCCAGTAGCTCAGAATTAACCTGTGAAATAACTCTCATTAGAGTTTTAGTAGGCTGTCTGTTTAATATCTGCTAACACTTTATTTTGAGTTATTAGTTATTATTAGTCCCTCAACGGACATTCTAGTGACTTTAAGTAACTTTGGAACTACATGTCAACTTATTTTACTTACCCTAACCCTAACCCTGACACCTAACCTAACTGTCTACTACAGTCTACTAAAACTCTAATGAGAGTTAGTTGACATGTTGTTGCAAAGTTACTGATAGCTGGTAGAATGTCTAAAGTAGAGCAAGGTAGGTTTGGACCTCACTGTCACGTTTCAGTGTGTTTAGTTATGTTTTGAGATCTTGTTTCCCCCTGTCTTTGTTGTTTTTGGTTTAGTCCTGTTAAGTTTTCCCGCTCCTCGTTTGTGTTCAGTTTTCTCACCTGTGTTCTGTTAATTATCCAATTATTCCATGTGTATTTAAGCCCTGTGTTTTCCCTCAGTGTTTGTCGATCGTCGTCAATGTAAGGTTGTGTGTTAACCCTGAAGTCATGGAGTTTTGTCCTTTGTTCTCGTTTGTTTTTGGATGTTTTAAGTTTGTTTAATAAATCTATTATATTGAAGCCTTTGTCCTCGTCTTCAGCTACCTGCAGCAACCCTGACAGAACGATCGACCGTAAAAAAGAAGAGGAAAGTGAGCCCCATGGAAATACCAATTCTTCTCCAACAAGAGCGCTCACTTGAAGAATATGCAGGACTTTATATAGAGTTGTATGATGACGAGACTCAGGATGAGGAGGAGCTAAAACGGAGTTTCTGGGGTGGTCTGAAGGACCCGCGAGTCCAGATATTTCTGGTAAGGGACCTCCATCTATCCTTCCTGGAGTTCGTGGATCACACGCTGTGGTCGTGTGGATCTGAATACCTCGTGGAAGATCTCCCACTCCAGCCAGTTCCAAGCCCGCCAGCCCCTGAGCCCATCACCTGCACGCCAGCGCCTGAGCCCATCACCTGCACGCTAACGCCAGAGCCCATCGTCTGCCCGCCAGAGCCTGAGCCCATCGCCTGCCCGCCAGAGCCTGCACACCGCATCAGCCCTGCCACCAGATCTGTCCCTGGACTTCCCTGGATGATATCCAGTTTGACTGATCCCCCGCTGATATCAGTGCGGTTAGCCCAAAAGATGGCTGACGAGGCTGGGGTTCACGTCAGCCACGTCCAGCCAGAGACCGTCCAGCCAGAGACCGTCCAGCCAGAGACCGTCCAGCCAGAGACCGTCCAGCCAGAGACCGTCCAGCCAGAGACCGTCCAGCCAGAGACCGTCCAGCCAGAGACCGTCCAACCAGAGACCGTCCAGCCAGAGACCGTCGCCTGTCCGCCAGAGCGTGAATCCAGTTCCGAGTCCCATGATGTGCTAGCCCCGTCCAGTTCCGAGTCCCATGATGTGCTGGCCCCGTCCAGTTCCGAGTCCCCTGATGTGCTGGCCCCGTCCAGTTCCGAGTCCCCTGATGTGCTGGCCCCGTCCAGTTCCGAGTCCCATGATGCGCCAGAGCCCGTTGACCCAGCGCCAGAGCCAGAGCCCGTTGACCCAGCGCCAGCGCCAGAGCCCGTTGACCCAGCGCCAGAGCCCGTTGACCCAGCGCCAGAGCCAGAGCCCGTTGACCCAGCGCCAGAGCCAGAGCCCGTTGACCCAGCGCCAGAGCCAGAGCCCGTTGACCCAGCGCCAGAGCCAGAGCCCGTTGACCCAGCGCCAGAGCCAGAGCCCGTTGACCCAGCGCCAGAGCCAGAGCCCGTTGACCCAGCGCCAGCGCCAGAGCCCGTTGACCCAGACCCAGAGCCCGTTGACCCAGACCCAGAGCCCGTTGACCCAGACCCAGAGCCCGTTGACCCAGACCCAGAGCCCGTTGACCAGACCCTTGACCCAGCGCCCGTTGATGTCAAGTCTGTTTCCGTTCCTGAACCTGTCCTTCTCCCCAAGAAAATTTTGGGGTGGGGGCTATACGCCTTCGCCGTGGCCGGCCAAAGATCCACGGAGGCCCGGAAAAATAACACCGCCGTGGCCACCTGATGGGTCTTCACCACCATGGCCGCCCGAAGGGTCCTCACCGCCGTGGCCACCTGAAGGATCCTCACCAGCACGGCCACCTGAAGGGTCTTCACCGCCGTGGCCACCTGAAGGGTCCTCACCAGCATGGCCACCTGAAGGGTCTTCACCGCCGTGGCCACCTGAAGGGTCTTCACCGCCGTGGCCACCTGAAGGGTCTTCACCGCCGTGGCCACCTGAAGGGTCTTCACCGACGTGGCCACCCGAGGGGTCCTCACCGCCGTGGCCACCCGAGGGGTCCTCACCGCCGTGGCCACCCGAGGGGTCCTCACCGCCGTGGCCACCCGAGGGTCCCACAGCACCGCCCTGGACGCCCGAGGGTCCCACAGCACCGCCCTGGACGCCCGAGGGTCCCACAGCTCCGCCCTGGACGCCCGAGGGTCCCACAGCTCCGCCCTGGACGCCCGAGGGTCCCACAGCTCCGCCCTGGACGCCCGAGGGTCCCACAGCTCCGCCCTGGACGCCCGAGGGTCCCACAGCTCCGCCCTGGACGCCCGAGGGTCCCACAGCTCCGCCCTGGACGCCCGAGGGTCCCACAGCTCCGCCCTGGACGCCCGAGGGTCCCACAGCTCCGCCCTGGACGCCCGAGGGTCCCACAGCTCCGCCCTGGACGCCCGAGGGTCCCACAGCTCCGCCCTGGACGCCCGAGGGTCCCACAGCTCCGCCCTGGCCACGCCCACAGCCTGCTCCGCCCTGGCCACGCCCACAGCCTGCACCGCCCTGGCCACGCCCACAGCCTGCACCGTCCTGGCCACGCCCACAGCCTGCACCGCCCTGGCCACGCCCACAGCCTGCACCGCCCTGGCCACGCCCACAGCCTGCACCGTCGTGGCCACGCCCACAGCCTGCACCGTCGTGGCCACGCCCACAGCCTGCACCGTCGTGGCCACGCCCACAGCCTGCTCCGCCCTGGAGGCTTCCTGGACCTGCACCATGCCCTCGTCAGCCTCCAGGGCACCCACCCTCCCACCCCTTTGGATGTTATACGGCGCGAGGACGCGCCTTCGGGGAGGGGGGAGGTACTGTCACGTTTCAGTGTGTTTAGTTATGTTTTGAGATCTTGTTTCCCCCTGTCTTTGTGGTTTTTGGTTTAGTCCTGTTAAGTTTTCCCGCTCCTCGTTTGTGTTCAGTTTTCTCACCTGTGTTCTGTTAATTATCCAATTATTCCATGTGTATTTAAGCCCTGTGTTTTCCCTCAGTGTTTGTCGATCGTCGTCAATGTAAGGTTGTGTGTTAACCCTGAAGTCATGGAGTTTTGTCCTTTTGTTCTCGTTTGTTTTTGGATGTTTTAAGTTTGTTTAATAAATCTATTATATTGAAGCCCTTGTCCTCGTCTTCAGCTACCTGCAGCAACCCTGACACTCACTAACTTTCACTCTGAGGACAAAAGTGAAAAATTCATACAACATGAGAGTAAATGATGAAAAGAGAAATTTGGGGGTGAACTATCCCTTTAACTTGTATGTAACCTAGAACTTGTCTAAAACATCGATGTTTATAAAAACTGTAAGTGTGGGTGTTATAAACGCTCTCATGCAAACCTGAGAAACTTGTTGAGGTCTCCATGTTTCATGTATTCGAACACCATGATGAGAGGGTCACTTTCTACACACACGCCATAAAACTTGACAATGTGGTCATGCTGCAAGTTGGTCAGGAGCTCCGCCTCTCGGTGGAAGTCTGCACGCCCACTTTCGCTGGCTTCTTTCAGAGTCTGTGAGATAAGAAAGCCATGTATTTTCTCTTACTTGTATTATCTCTTATATATATACTTGAAATTAAATGTTTTGTTGTGTAAATATACCATACCTTAACAGCCACCAAAATCTTCTCTTGGTCAGGAGACAAGTTATAGCATTCAGCCAAGAACACTTTTCCAAAAGCCCCTTCTCCAAGCTCCCTCTTTAGCAGAATGTTGTGACGCTTTATGTGTTGGACAACTGCAAAAAACAAACAAACTTGTAGTTAAAACGAATCGGTTACCTAACGTAACCTCGGTTCTCTCTAGATGAGGGAACGAGTATTGCGTAAGTTTAGCTTACGTTACGGGAAAGATTCATCTTCTCGAGATATTGAAGCCAAAAATTATCCTTAATTTTGTATTCATTGTCAACGCAGTGCAGCAGCTAGCTGACCAAGAGCAGGCTGAGTCGCATGCTCATTGGCTGCAGTGAGGCAACTGCTGCAGTCAACCAGTGAGCGCTGGCGTGACGTCACGCCCAATGAAGGGCGCTCGCGCCCTCAATGCGTCTTAGCCTGCCAGAATGGGCGTGGCTTAGCGTATATAAGCGGGCTGGGAGGCTGAAATCTCTGGTTTTCATCGACTGAAGCGAAAAAGCGCTCGTGGCGCGAGCACGGCAGGTTACGCAATACTCGTTCCCTCATCTAGAGAGAACCGAGGTTACGTTAGGTTCTCTCGTATTGCGTAACACTTTGTCAACGCCGTGCGCGCCAACATCTGTACTTGAGTCCCAGATGACACAGGGAACCCAGTGAACGGGAATAGGCGCATGCAAATAAGCACCCACAGGGAATACAGAGCGGCGATGCCGGTCAATGTATAAGCATATAGCACATACCCTGATACAGTGCAGCTCAACCAGAGAGCTGAGTCATATGAGAGTCGCCTGCGCACGATCGTTCCTGGACAGGACTGACCTCCCACTTGGACTGACAGCAGTTTAGCCTGCAAGGCGGGAACTTCAAGATTATAAAATCTGACAAAGGTGGACGGGGAGGCCCAGCCCGCCACCACGCATATGTCATGAATAGAAATCCCGCTGGACCATGCCCACGAAGAGGCCATGCCTCTGGTGGAATGAGCCCTGACGCCGAGAGGGCATTGCAGACCTTTTGACGCGTAAGCCGCCGCTATCGCGTTCACTATCGCGTCCACTATCGCGTCCACTATCGCGTCCACTATCCATCTGGATAGGCTCTGTTTCAAAGCGGCGAGACCCTTGGTGCGCCCTCCAAACGAAACGAAAAGCTGCTCCGAGCGCCTGAATGGGGCGGAGCGCGTAATGTAAACCCGCAGCAACATAAAAGGGCAGAGGAGATTAACATCGCTCTCACTATCGGATGCTGGCAGAGTCGATAGGGAGATGACCTGTGCCCTGAACGGAGTGCCAATCACTTTAGGAACATATCCGTGTCTGGTCTTGAGGATGACTTTTGAGTCATTCGGTCCAAACTCGAGACACGCAGCGCTAACAGACAGCGCGCGTAAGTCCCCGACACGTTTAACTGAAGACAGCGCAATCAGAAAAACGGTCTTGAGCGACAGGCATTTTAGATCCGCAGAGCCTAAGGGATCGAAGGGGAAAGCTTTCAAGGCCTCTAGGACCAGGGAAAGAACCCACAGCGGAACAGAAGGGGGGCGAGGGGGATTCATCCTCCTAGCTCCCCTAAGGAAGCGGATGACAAGCTCGTTCCTTCCCAATGACCGGTCGTGCGACGATACTGAGAACGCCGCAACGGCCGCCACGGCCGCCACGTACACTTTGAGCGTGGAGGGAGACCTGCCCTTATCCAACAGCTCTTGGAGGAAACTAAGCAGCCGCGGAACCCCGCACCTTCGTGGGTCCAAGTCTTTGTCGGCACACCATTTGGACGTATAGAGCCGTCTGGTAGAGGGAGCTCTATACTGCGTGATTGTGTTCATTACCGCGTCTGGCAGGGCGACAGATACCCGTTGATCAACCATGCATGCAGAGACCAGCGCTCTGGATGGGGATGCCAGATCGCGCCGCGAGCCTGAGAGAGGAGATCTGTTCTCACTGGAATCGGCCACGGGGTTGTCTGTGACAGCCGCGTCAGCTCCGGGAACCAAGTCTAATTCTCCTAGCGCGTGGCTATGAGGAGCACTGAGTGGCGCGTTTCCCTGATTCTCTTAATAACCTGTGGCAACAGGGAGACCGGAGGGAAAGCATATAGCGGGCGGCTGGGCCATGTCTGGGCCAGTGCATCCTTGTCCTTCGAAAAGAACATTGGGCAATGAGCGTTGTGTCGTGACGCAAAGAGGTCGACGTCCATATAGTGACTGGACTGTTTGGGGGTGCAGGGACCACTCCCCTGGGGGAACGTTGTCCCTGGATAGTTTGTCTGGGCCGTCGTTCAGGTGGCCCGGCACATGCGCCGCTCTCAGCGAGCGCAGATGATGCAGAGACCAAATGAGCAGGCGTTACGCCAGATTGCAGAGGTTTCTGGATCTGACACCGCCCTGACGGTTCACATAGGACACTACTGACATGTTGTCTGAACAGACTAGAACGTGGTGGTCCTGTATGAACGGGAGGAAACGCTTCAGCGCGTTCTTGACCGACATCATTTCCAGACAGTTTATATGAAGGAGTCTCTTCTGCTCTGACCAGAGGCCAAAGACCGGTCTGCCCTCGAGGAGACCGCCCGAACCCAAGTTGGACGCGTCCGTCGAAACGACCTTTCGGTGTGAGACAGTCCCCATAGTCACGACCCGCTGGTACCAGTCGGCCGCTAACCAGGGCTGCAACGCTGCAACGCAGCTCTGAGTCACTCTGATTCTCTCGCTGCCGAACCGCCAAGCTCGGTGAGACACACGAGCGGTCAACCAGCGTTGCAGAGGGCGGATGCGCAACAGCCCCAGCTGCAGTACCACAGCGGCTGAAGCCATGCAGCCCAGCATTTTCTGGAAAGTCTTCAGAGGAGAGGCGTTGCCCGCCTGGAACGGGCAGTCGCTGAACACGGCGCACGCGCTGTGTTGGTAAGCAAGCCGTCATTAGCCACAGAGTCCAGCTCTATTCCTAAAAAGGAAACTGACTGGCTGGGCAGTAATGAGCTCTTGGTCCAGTTGACCGTGAGACCCAGGTCCTCCAGGTGACTGAGGAGCGCAGCTCTGTGAGACACTAACTCGGCCTCTGACTGCGCTAGAATCAGTCAGTCGTCCAGATAGTTCAAAATCCGCACGCCCTGATTTCTCAAGGGGGCGAGAGCCGCGTCCATGCACTTCATGAATGTACAGGGTGCTAAAGACAGGCCGAACGGTAGGACGGTGTACTGATAAACCTGACCGTCGAAGGCGAATCTCAAGAATGGCCTGTGACGGGGTATTATCTGGATCTGGAAATATGCGTCTTTCAGATCGAGAGAGATAAACCAGTCCCTCGGGCGAATGTGTGCGAGAAATTGTCTGGTCGTGAGCATTTTGAACGGTCTTCTCATAAGAGCTTTGTTCAAATGCCTCAGATCCAAAATAGGTCTGAGAGCCCCGTCCTTCATGGGTACAAGAAAATAACGGCTGTAAAAGCCTGACTCGCTCAGAGAAGGCGGCACCGGCTCTATAGCCCCTTTGCAACTTCACTATTTCTGTACAGAGTAGATGTGCTACTTCCGTATTCACTGTCATCGTGGGAGAAGTGCCGTGGGATAACCAGACATACTGCTCTTTACAGGATTTATCTGGGTCGCCGTAAAAACGGCGTTTGTGTGCAGGTGAGCAGGTCGTGTTACCGGCTCGTTGGCTGCTGAATGAACCCCTGCAGTAGCCTGTATTAAGGGGACTGGCAGGGAGACAAGCTTTGACGGTGGTCCGGCTGCGGCGAGACTCAACCGTCTTTTCCCTCTTGCTGTCGCTAGGAGGGTTTGGGTTTCAACACTATCTTGGTCCGCGGCCCATTTGGGGGGGATGGGGTTCGTGGCGGTTGGACGAGCGCGATCTGGGACGGCCGCCCCGCCGCTGCGCGGACTGGCTGGGCTGGCTGGTCTGTCTGGGCTAAGTTGGGCGCTGTGTGTTGACTCGTGCAGGCGGCCGGTCACGTGGGCGAACTGCAGCGGAGCTAGCGCGACGAGGCAGGAACAGGTTCATAGCCTGGGAGTTTTCTGTACCTCAGAGAAGCGGTCGACTATTCCTTACACCGCAGGGCTGAAGAGACCAGTGTGAGAGAGGGGCGCGTCGAGGAACGCGGAGCGCTCAGACTCTCTCCTGTCCGCCAGTGTTAGCCACAGATGATGCTCTGTTACAGACAGCGAGGCCATGCATCTACCCAGGGCCTGAGCAGCTGATTTTGTAGCGCACAGGGAGAGATCCGTCACGCTTCTCAGATCTGTAACGGCCGCTGGGTCCAAGCCTTTCTCATCCCACTCACGGAGGAGATAAGCTTGCAGGATCTGCAGCACAGACATCGAGTGCAGGGCGGAAGCTGCTTGTCCGGCAGTGGAGTAAGCGCGACCGACAAGGGCAGAGGTGGTCCTGCAGGCTTTAGACGGCAAGGCAGACTTTGAGCGCTATCTCGCGGAGGGCGGGCAAAGGTGCATGGCTACCGCTTCCTCGACCTTGGGGATGGAGCTGTAACCCTTCTCGGCGGCGCCGTTTACTTGGGAGAGCGACGCGGAGACAGAGGAGTGGAGCCTCGCAGAGAAAGGAGTGTTCCACGATTTAGACAGCTTGGCGTGCAGCTCTGGGAGGAAGGGAGCCGGCCTGGCTGAGGGCGCTTGACGGCGGCGATGCAGGAAGCAGCCGTCAATTCTGTTGGGCGCGGGCTCCTGAGGCGGTAACCATTCGAGCCCGAGGCGGTCCATGGCCTGCGAGAGGAGGTGCATCAGCTCAGCGTCCACCCCAGCACGGGTCTTCCCGGATTCCTGGACCGAAGAGGAGGCGGAGTGATGTGAACCCGACCAATCCTCGCTATCCGATGCCAGGATAGAACAGCTGTCCCCCGTGGCGAGAACGTCTGCCTCATCATCCGTCACAACGGCATCGCGGGCCTCAGCCGGCGGCTGCGCGTCAGTGAGGGGAGGCGGAGACGGCGATAGGGAGGCTCGCGGGCACTCCGGCGAGCGTCTCGTGGCGGCCACGGGCTCCGGCGGCCTTTGGGAACGGCGCTTCTTACGGCGCGGCGCTTCAAAGGGCGGAGAGACAGTGTCCTTGGTGACGGCTTTGAGTCGAGCCCGCAGGGTCGACATCGAAAGCTCCTCGCAGTGCTCACATCCTCCGGACGAGAGGGCAAGAGCTGCGTGTTCCTGGCCCAGGCAGAGAGCGCAGATAACGTGGCGGTCTCCGTTGCTGAGCTGGGCTCTGCACGAGCCACAGGAAGTGAGAGACATCTTTAAAAAGACGTTCACTGCTCTTTTAGATGTAAAGGCTTTTTTAGTGTAAAAGGATACGTCGCCGGATGGTGAAGCTGGCACGGCAGGCTGAAGGTGGCGAAGACGGCCGGCTTCTTCAAGCGCTGTCCTTAGCTGGCTAGTCTCGTTTCGACGGCGGCGTGGCTTCTCAAGATCCAGCGATGCGAAGAGCTTCACTGAAGAGATGAAAATCAGAGATTTCAGCCTCCCAACCCGCTTACATACGCTAAGCCACGCCCATTCTGGTGGGCTAAGACGCGTTGAGGGCGCGAGTGCCCTTCATTGGGCATGACGTCACGCCAGCGCTCACTGGTTGGTTGCAGCAGTTGCCGCACAGCAGCCAATGAGCATGCGACTCAGCCTGCTCTTGGTCAGCTAGCTGCTGCACTGCGGGGACAATGAATACAAAATTAAGGATAATTTTTGGCTTCAATATCTCGAGAAGATGAATCTTTCCCGTAGCGTAAGCTAAACTAACGCAATACGAGAGAACCTCTCGTAAGAGAACTAGATTTTTACTATTTGAGTGATGGTTGTTCATATAAAAACTAGGGCATTGTGGGCAGCTGTCAGGGTTCTGTCATTAATTACTCCCCCTCATGTTGTTCCAAACCCGTAAGATTTTCGTTCATCTTCAAATGAAGATCTTTTTAATGAAATCTGAGCGATTTGTGTCCCTCCATTGACAGCTACGTAACTACCACTTCGTAAAACTAATCCATAGGAATTGAGAGGTTTAGTCCAAATTTTCTGAAGAGACTCAATCGCTTTATATGATGAACAGATTTTATTTAGTTTTATTCACATATAAACATTGATCAGCGAACATAAACAGAAGCTCAACCGAACCTGCTTGATGCATGAAAACAAACCTCATTGGTTCTTGTGGAAGCTCAAAGGTGCTGTGTAAAACAAGAATGAACCTTCATTGGTTCTTCATATGGATTAATGAATCTCTTTATTAATTTTTTGAAGCGTCAAAGTGCTAGTTGCATAACTGTCTATAGAGGGACAGAAATTGCTCCGATTTCATCAAAGAGATCTTCACTTGTGTTCCGAAGATGAACGAAAGTCTTACAGGGTTGTAATGACATGAGGGTGAGTAATTAATGATTAATGATAATTTTTGGGTGAACTATCCCTTTAAGTGTTGTTGTTCAGTCATTAATTTATGCAAAAAACAGAAGTTAACTACTTTACAACTGACATGTGTAGGGTGCGACTTGAGTTTATCCATCAGTTGTTGATTGGATTGTAAAAAGTGAGCTTGTGTACTGGAATGTGATTGGCTAAATCACTGCAACATGTTCCAGTATTATTTTAGAATCATTGATATATTATTATAGTTGTTTTTATTTTATTTAATTTTTTTATAATTATAATTATTATACAGTAAAATATGTTAATATTTCAATAATTTTTTTCTATAATTTCTGTTTTAATTTTAGATAGGTTTAGAAATTTAGTTGTGTGTTTTTGTCATTTTTCTAGGTTTTCGTTTTTTATTTTATTTATTTTATTTCGGTTAATGTTTATTTTCTTTCAGGTAATGAAACATTTATGGTTTAAGTTTATGTCTTACTTTTATTTAATGATAACCTTGGCGCAGCCTTGCATACATCAGCAGAGAGATGTGACTCTCTGTAATTTATGGCATTAAAGAAAGATAATGTTAGAGGTCAAAAAAGTTTACGGATTAACCATTCATAATAAGACCAGTAATATTATGCAATATAATAAATAGGGTAAATTTTGATTTCATGCTGACATGACATAACCCTACACATGAGCTGCCCTGTTGGATGCTTGCCTTAGCAAACACCACTAATGACTGATCAAGTTGGTAAAATACAAATCAACTGTGTTGGATCCTAAAATTTGAAAGAAGATTGCTTGCTGAAATGTACAGTCTAACAGTGATTAAGTTACACAGCGTCAGCCATCCCTGATATCATCGCCATGGTGATAGAAGGGGAGGTTACTATGACAACTGACCAGTGGTAACCTAAGCTGGAATCTATTGCAGAGGATGGAGTGGGGCCGCTGACGGCCCAACATGCCACGGGAACTCACGAGTGTCCGATTTCAGCATACTGCCAGGGTTGCGGAAGTACTGGGGGTTCTCGATGACTGGAATCTTTGTCATTCCGATAATAACAGCATCTGGGCCCATCTCCGAGGATGATGGCGTGTTGTTGCCATTGGAAACATGGTGGAGCGGGCTGGCCGAGTCGTCGTCATTACTGATGACAGATGAGGAGCCTGGTGGAGAGGGCAAAAAAACAATAATCCATAGAAATTAAAAGCCTTCGCAGGGTCAATACACATGAATAAACATACCATACAAATGTGTTAAAAAATTGCATTATTATAAGAGGAAACAATAACAATTATTTTTAATAAATATTATTCTGTGTTATTATTCTATATTTGTGTAATAGATAATGTTATCTGCCAGCCATTAATAAAGTCTTTTTACTTTACATAATGTGACGAAATTGAATTGAATTGAAAAACTGAGTGAACCAAGATTCAACTAGGAAAAAAATGTAGACCATGACTTTTTATATTCTAATGAGAACTGAAAAGTGGGCGTTCCATATTAGAATAGAGACAGACCTGAGAGTTAACAAAGGGTACGTTTACACGTCAACGATGTACTAAAAACAGAAATGTTTTTCCTTTGCGTTCCTTTGTCTCTGTTCACACGGATCAGCGGAAAGGACTAAAAGCGTTGTGTTATGCTGCCAGGCCAGTAGTTGGCGATGTCACTTGGTAAAGAAAAACTACACGCCTAGGCTGATATTCAGTATTCATACGCATGCGCATGACTTAACGGTTTTCACAAATTCGTGTCTTTGTAGTTTAAACAGAGACGATAACGGTATCGTTTTGAAAAACGTTTTCAAAAGTTTGTTTTCAGGCTCCCAAAACACAGTTGTCTTGTAAATGAATGGCCAAAATTCATAAAATGTTTTCCATTTCTAGTTGAAAACGGTATATTGTAAAAGGCCCCTAAAATGTTTGCTAAAATAATGCTCACATTTATTTGGAATAACATACATGGTAGCATCTTACACCAGGTATATGTATTTAGAAGATAAAAAGGGTCCATTTTGATTTCATGTTGACAGAAGTGAAAAGATTTAAATTATGAACTTACCTTTCATACCAAACTTGGAGCTTCTACCATATTTGAGGAAAACTAACATAACGATGCATCCCGTTAAAGCAACCACAGCTATCCCAACCACTATGTAAACCTAGAATATAAAAACACACAGTAGATTTTACTCTAGCAAGCACGACTCCAATCTGGGGTCAGTTTGAATTGATTTAGCACAATAAACCTAACAAATTTATAGAAGTAACATTGTATCAAAGAAAGACACATATTAAAATCACTTGCTACTACAATATTGTTGCAAATGTAAATTGTGCAATAATATATCAAACAATTAATAGAATATTCCTGGTGAATGCTAAGCTCTGTCAACAGTATCTTAGGCTTGCATTCGATTACCACTGAAAATAATGTGATTGCTTTCTCAGTTTGTAAAAGCAAACAAAAATGAATGCGTTCCAACTACTTTGCGTTCCAACTACTTATTTTACTACTATTTACTAAAGCTCTTAAACAAAAGTGCAAGAATCATTTTTCTTCTTCCAAACTCTCTGGAAAGCAGTTTAAGTATAAACTGAAAGAACAATTTTCGGTTACACTTTATTTTAAGGTGTCTTTGTTACACTTTAATTATTTATAGTACCGATTGATATTAAGTAACGTCTCGGTTACGGATGTAACCCTCGTTCCCTGAGTAGGGAACGGAGACGTTACGTCGGATGACGACGAATGGGTCGCTTAGAACGCCTATCGACTTCGAGTATACAAAATGAGCCAATGGCATCATTGGATTACTGCTTTTATCACCGACTATCTGGCGAATGACACATACTCTCTTTGCAGTCATGCTGGAATACTACGACCGACGCGTTATATACATCGCTCTTCAAGACGCAGCTTTTCCTTCTCATCTGTTACATCCACTGTTGCATCCTCTGTTGCTTGTCCTGCATTTCTGCGTAAATCTCAAACGCTGTTGGGTAGGCCTAGGGGGGTTAATTCCAACAACTTGTCGTTTCCCAAGCGCGAGGTTGCTTCTCTGGTTTCAACTGCTCCCCGTCTGGTAAACTCTGCGCTTTTCAGTACACGATCTGTCAATAACAAGGCTGTGATACTATCTGACATTATTACAGAACGTAAACTGGATCTTGTGTGGTCAACGGAAACCTAGCACAAAGAGTCAGATGGTGTTCTCTTTAATGAACTTACTCCTGCTTGATATGGCTTATTTGATCTCCCGCGTTCCAAAATGTCTTGTTTTGAGTGTACCTGCCCACATTTCCACTGCCATAGCTACAGTCTACAGGCCTCCTAAGAAAAATAAAGACTTTATTTCTGCAGTTTTTGCAATTTGCATATATGTGACCCTGGATCACAAAACCAGTCTTAAGTCGCACGGGTATATTTGTGGCCATAGCCAACAATACATTGTATGGGTCAAAATAATAAATTTTTCTTTTATGCCAAAAATCATTAGGATATTAAGTAAAGATCATGTTCCATGAAGATATTTTGTAAATTTCCTACCGTAAATATATAAAACATTTAGTTTTGTGAGTGAATGCAGCACAATCGCGAACATAAATGGAAGACTTTAAAGGCGATTTTCTCAATGTTTCGATTTTTTTGCACCCTCAGATTCCAGATTTCAAATAGGTGCATCTCGGCCAAATATTGTCCTATCATAACAAACCATACATCAATGGAAAGCGTATTTATCCTGCTTTCATGTGATGTATAAATCTCAATTTCCAAAAAACGACCCATAAGACTGGTTTTGTCATCCAGGGTCACATATGTTGTCCTAGCCTGGTTCTACCAGACTCTCGTACATTTCATTTGTACATAGAGTCTGGCACCGCTCCCATGACAAACGTTAACTTCCTTGTAGGCGGGAACTCTATTGAAGTCTAAATTTATTGGATCTGCCCAGAGTCACTCTATCTGCCATAACCAATCGCTAACGTTTGGTCGTGACGTATGTCTTTTCCCGAACCCCGTGGGAGGATGGCCATAAACACAAAACTAAGCAAAGATTGTTCTTGCTCCGGCTTTAACTTCTTGATATTCGACAGCGTTGCCACAACGGACTGAATGGCTTCGTTCGCATCTTTCTTATTTTGAACTACAACTCAAAATAACGCACGAGTCGATTGGTCCTACAAAAAAATGATTTCTGGAAACCGAAGTCTACAGCACAATCCCAGACGTAGTACTGAAGGAAAATAAAATTAAGCGGAAGTGCGTAGGAGGGCAGAGCCAGGCTAATGTTGTCCTTGCTATGCCTCAGGTTTGAGAGAACTTTAATTTTGGGGGACTTTAACATCCATATGGACAAAAAAGATTCCATAACAACAAAAGAGTTTTTATCTTTATTGGAGTGCTTTGATTTGAACCAGCTTGTGGACTGTCCTACACATAATAAAGGCCATACTCTTGATTTGGTGATTTTAAACGGCTCATTTGTGTCACAGTTGTACACCTCTGACTTAGGGCTGTCTGATCATCTGTCTATCTTTTTTAATATGGAACTGCCTGATATAAACACTACCTCTTCTCGCTTTAATTATTGCAAATGGAGATTGATTGAACCCTCTGATTTCTCAGATTTTATTGGTTCTTCCTTGAGCGCATTTTCTTTATCCAATGCTTTGGAGGACAACGTTCTCATGTTAAATTCTGTTCTCTCGTCTGGCCTGGACTTATTTGCGCCTTTGAAATCACGTCTGGTTTCCTTTGGTCGACCCTCTCCTTGGTACAATGAAAACCTGCGTGCTATGAAGACATCCTGTCGTAAAATGGAGCGTAGGTGGCGTATGTCTGGCTTGACTGTCTTTCACCAGGCTTGGAAAGATCCTTTACTTGAATATAAGGCCCAAATTGCATCGGCCAGGTCTGCTTATTTTGCACAGATAATTGATAACAATCAGAACCACCCAAGACAATTGTTTAACTCTATTAGCAAACTTCTTAAATGTAACAGTTATTCAACTGCTCCAGCTTCGACTCACCTCTGTAATAGGATTCTTCATTTTTTTTAGCTCAAAGATTGATAACCTCCGTAAATGTATCATTTGTACTCTTCCTTCACCTTTTTTCTCTCACAATCACTCCTGAATTTTCTGGTACCCCTCTATCAAATTTTTCCATATTGGACCTTCATTTTCTTTGTAAGGAGGTTTCAAAAATGAAAGCTGCCACTTCCATAGTTGATCCTGTACCAACTTGTCTGTTCCAATCATGTTTTGCTATTTTATGTCCTATTGTACTGAATATTATAAATGATTCTCTGTACACTGGTGTGGTGTCAGCAACATTTAAAACTGCTGCTTTGACACCTGTACCAAAAAAAAAGACACAAACGTTGACAATCTAAATAATTTCCGTCCCATTTCCAATCTTCCCTTTCTTGCCAAAATTTTAGAGCGAATTTTTGCTATTCAATTGCACTCCCATCTAGCTGCAAATAATCTCTATGAGCCCCTTCAATCAGGATTCCGTAAACTACACAGCACTGAGACAGCATTAGTTAAGGTTACTAATGACTTATAGTCTCTCTATTTTTATTCTTCTTGATCTTAGTGCCGCTTTCGACACTGTTGATCATAATATTTTACTTGCTCGGTTAGAATCTGTTTTTGGTGTTTCTGATACTGCACTAAGCTGGTTTAAGTCCTATCTTTCTGATAGAAAGCAGTTTGTTGCTATGGGTGGTTTCAGGTCTGCTATTGGTGTAGTGCATTCTGGTGTCCCTCAAGGTTCTATCCTGGGCCCTATACTTTTTAACATATATGTTTATCCTCTTGGTCAACTTTTAAAATCACTTGGACTCAGTTTTCACTTTTATGCAGATGACACCCAGGTTTATATACATTCAAAACCTGATGTACATGTGGCTGCGTCTCATCTTTCCTTTTGTATTTCTGAGATAAAAGAATGGATGTCTAGAATTTTTTTATACCTAAACAGTGACAAGACGGAGGTAATGCTCATTGGTTCACCTCACCAGCTACGGAAGGCTGGTTCCCCCACTTTTAGTGTAGAAGGTTCTACACTTCAATTTCAGACTAAATTAAAAAATCTGGGGGTGATATTTGATAATAATTCGACATTTGTTCCTCATGTTCAGAGCACTGTCAGGACATCATTTTTTCTTCTCAAAAATATAGCCAGATTGCGTCCCATGTTGTCTCTCCCAGTGGCTGAAAAGCTAATTAACATTTTGGGATTTTCTCGTATCTATTACTGTATTGCTTTGTGTGCTGGGGTTTCAAAAGCTAAGATCCAAGCCATTTTTGGGGATTTCCGCCTGGATTTAGCCAACCCAAATTAAAAAGCATATTGTTCCCACATACTTTGGGCTAAACTCACAATTTTTGTGTCATTTTACAGGAAACCCTTTGCAGTTTCATAAAACAGTGCTAAAATTGATAAACATTTAAGCATATGTTGTCTGAGCTTTAATGAACACAAAAAAAAAAAGGCGCTTTTTGATTTTTTTATTTTAAATTAATTTTTGAAAGTGTTTAACTCAGGCCATGTAGGGCATAGGGATATGCAGACAAGTATGGCTATTTCCTCTATATGGCAACAAACACTGAAAAAAAGAATTATTTCTCTATAATAAAAAATGAAAAAGATATTCAAGCAAATCTGAAGGGAGGAACATTACCTTTTTTTTATGTAATTTCTACCTACCCAAATCTAAACTCTGCTTATAGCCAAACCAATTGGTACATATGCAATATTCCAGTGTAATTTTAAAGAAAACCCTTTAAAATTGTATAAAACACTGCTGAATGTGATAAATATTATAGTATATGTTGTCTGTGCTATAGTAAACAAAAAGAAAAAAATAGGCGCTTTTATGATTTTGATCATTTTATTCTTTCAGATGATGCAAGTCTTATCATTTGACAAATGATTTCACTAAAATCTGTGGTCTATTAGCATCTATAAAAGCATCATAATCCTCCAGATGTATTTCATTCATTATATGGGCATCAGTTTTGTCATCTGTGTTGTGTATCACCTCAACATCACCGGCCAGCCTGGAGATCTGATGCCAGCTGTGCCAACTCTGTGCCAACAGTGCCACACATCTTCAATAGAACCTGAAACAAAGAAATCACTGTTTATACATAGTTTCTGCATTGTAATAATATCACTTTCACAATATCAAAATGTAGATTTACTGAAATTGTCATTTGATTACACTTATGCAAAGTGAAACTAAGTATTGGGCAATAATAGACGCTATTGCGTAATAGCAGAAACATTAGACATTTATTTTCAAATAATAGCTTATCAGATTGGTTGCTGTGCTTTCACATTTCAAACTAACAATAACTTTATCAAAAAATGAATATACATTGCTGAAAACTCAAAGGATTCTGTAACTTACCCAAACAATAGTCCTCAGAATGCGCACTCCAAACGTCCAAACGTCCATTTAGCTCGAACAGTTGCACCTCAAAGCTCGCGTTTATAAATGTAATTGATGCTTTTATATTTCTAGATGCATTTATAATTATCAAAACAGTTCAAAAGTATAATATATAAACACGCGCATCGCAGATATTCCTGTAAACAGACCGTAAGGCTTGACCCGGAAGTGACCGCGAGCGCGTCCGACACTCCGGTCTGTTGACTGGCCGCGTCAGACGTGACGCGTGCTGAGTTCCTATAAAGATCTCTATACCATAATAAAAGCCTTTAGCAATAGCTAGAGTAAGCACAGGATCACAGTAAACACATTACTTGGAGATCTGGTGAAGTGCGTCGCTCACGCGCGCTCATTGCGCATCTGCTTTCAGTTCGTTCGAAAAGGATTTTCTCACCAACAAAAGCTCACAGAAACGTGAAAATGGTCTCATTTGAAAGATAACATCCTAAGCTAAACGGTGATGTAGATTATGTGGCTGTTTGCGGCTCACTGAAGCCGACATCGGAGCAGGAATGTGATACTTTTATCTGTCACCTCTTTTTGAATGTATTTCACTGTGTGATTGTTTTGAAGATATTTCGATCTATGATTGTCTCACAATGTAATAACATACATCGACAGATTCCTTAGAATGAGAGCTTTATTGTAATGTATGGTTTGACTTATTTGTGAAATAAATAAAAAATAAATATTTGTAGAAAGATTTCTTCGCAATCATAAAGCGGAAATATTTGCCTGGGACCAATGCCTATTTAAGCTAATATTCCATTTGCTATGTATCATAAAACCGAAAGTGATGGTATTCTGTGTAAAGTATAGATTCTAAGCTTTCAAATGATACCAAGAATTACTTGATACCTTATATGGAAGACCAATAAAACAACGTACGAAAATCATAACAAAGATTTTTTATCCCGGTACCGGGATAGCGGATTTTAAGGGGTTAACAAACTACAGTTGGTACAAAATTCTGCCGCTCGAATTCTGTCTGGAAACAAGACAAGGGATCATATCACTCCGGTACTGGAATCTTTACACTGGCTCCCTGTCAGATTCCGTGTTGATTTTAAAATCTTAATGCTTATTATAAGGCCTTGCATGGACTGACACCTCATTATCTAACTGAACTTTTAACACCCTACACACCAGCACATGATTTCCGTTCTTTGGAAGCTGGCCTTTTAATTGTTCCGCATACCCGACTAAAATCCATGGGTGATAGGGCCTTTTCGTCGAATGCTCCAAAACTCTGGAATTCCCTGCCTATTGAGATTAGGCAAGCAGAATCTCTTAGTGTTTTTAAATCATCACTTAAAACTTATTTGTTTAGGGTAGCTTTTACATAATTGTTGAAAATTGTTGTATTATTATTATTAATCCTATATTTCATAATGTTTTTATTTTGTATTTTATTACGTTTTTCTGTCAGCAACTACTAATGCATTGTTTGTTTAATTGTATGTTTTATTATGTTTCTATATTTGTGAAGCGCTTTGAGATACTTTTTAAAGGCGCTATATAAAATAAAGTTTATTATTATATTATTATTATTATGGTTCTGCGGAATTTGCATGGCATAACTCCGCCCCACCTCGTGGGTATAAAAGGAGGCCGGCAACATGCAGATATGTTTCTTCACTGAGGAGCCAAGACTGAACTCAGGCGATCCCCGCGGTACAGCGGAAGTGGCAGGCAGACGTAATGTCTCCGTTCCATACTCAGGGAACGAGGGTTACATCCGTAACCAAGACGTTCCCTTTC
Source organism: Chrosomus eos (assembly GCA_036326025.1). NCBI lineage: Eukaryota > Metazoa > Chordata > Actinopteri > Cypriniformes > Leuciscidae > Chrosomus > Chrosomus eos. The sequence goes on from CM070820.1 coordinate 12,627,545, forward strand.
GTTGTCACTCCGAGTTACGTCGGATGACGACGAATGGGGTTACCAGTCTAATCACGTCACCTTCACAGCTTTCTTCCAGTGCCCTGCATAAATCTGAGATCCCTGTCGTGAGACTAGCACGGACGTAGCACAGGAAAACCAAGGTACACTGGGGAGCATATCCCATAAGTTTAGAGGAAATATGCAATTATTGCCAACCCAGAAGGAGGGGGGTGGGGGGGTGGGGGGTACTTAGAGAATACACATATGACCCAAAGGAATGCATATGAAGAACACTGGGGTGTCCAGCCGCAGGTGGAATATTTCAACCCCAGAGGTGGCAAGGTGGCTTGCCAAGGGAAAGACACATGCTCAGAGAGGCTTACAGTGGGAATACACATGTGGGGGTCACTCCGGAGAGGGACCATGCACACGGGAGGCACCTAGCCGACGCACATGCAATAGACACTGGCGCCGACGTCAGGAGTGCTGGAGGAACTCAGGGCTTTCGGGGAAGCTAATCTGAGGAGAATATCGCACGTATCCAGTCCGTGGAGTGGAATGGCGAGAAAGCGAAGACGCCTGAGCGGGTCCAGTACTAGCTGGTTGAAGCGAGTACATGAGAGGACACTGGCTCCACTCGGAGATTGTAGAATCTGGCGAATGTGTTTGGTGTCGCCCAGCCTGCAGCTCTGCAGATGTCTGTTAGCAAGGCGCCATGCGCTAGAGCCCAAGAGGACGCCACACTACGAGTGGAGTGGGCAGTCACACCAAGGGGGCACGGTTGACCTTGCTGCTGGTATGCCAAAGCAATGGCGTCCACTATCCAGTGAGACAGCTGTTGCTTGGAGAGAGCCTTTCCCTTCAGCTTCCCACCATAACAGACAAGAGTTGGTCTGAGGTCCTAAAACACTGCGTTCTGTCTACATAGGCGCGGAGAGCACGTACTGGACAGAGCAGTGCCAAGGCTGGGTCTGCCTCCTCCAGGGCAGCGCTTGCAGGTTCACCACCTGGTCCCAGAAGGGAGTGGTGGGAACCTTGGGCACATATCCAAGCCGGGGTTTCAGGATCACGTGAGAGTAGGCCGGCCCGAGTCAACGGAGAATGCATGCAAGTCCCCTACCCTCTTGATGGAGGCCAGTGCAACCAGGAGCGCTGTCTTCATTGACAGGAACTTAAAGGTGCTCTAAGCGATGTCACGCGTTTTTATGGCCAAAACATTTTTTGTCACATACAGCTAACATCTAGTCACGATCCGCTAGCTGCCTGTCCCCTGAACACACTGTAAAATAACGCGGTCTCTGCAGACACCCCAGGCTCCACAAACGGCTACAAAAACAAACTCTAGCGACCCGCTCTAAGAAACATAACAAACTGTTCCAGCCAATAACCGACAAGAATGGTTTGGGGGTGGGTTTGAGGGGTTAGTGCGCGGATGAGGAGTAGGGAGGGTCTAGCTAGCCTTCGTTTTGTTTGACAATAGTTCGAACGTCAACAAGAAGTGATGTCACCCAGGATCGCTTAGAGAACCTTTAAGCTCCACTGATTACAAAGGCTCAAAGGGAGCACTCTGCAGGGTAGTTAGAACCACCGCGAGGTCCCAAGAGAGAACGAGAGGAGGGCAAGGAGTATTCAGGCTCCACGTTCCTCTCAGGAACCTGACGATCAGGTCATGCTTTCCCACCGACTTACCTTCGACTAGGTCATGGTGTGCGACGATAGCGGCGATATAGACCTTCAGGGTGGAGGGAGACAGCCTTCGCTCCAACCCATCTTGAATGAAGGAAAGCACAACACTGATCGAACATCTCCGGGGGTCTTCTCGGTGAGAAGAGCACCAGCTGATGAAGAGGTTCCACTTCAACGCATAGAGGTGTCTCGTGGACAACGCTCTAGCGGAAGTGATGGTAGCCACCACCGCTGGTGGTAGGGTACTCAAACCTGCCTCGTCTCATCCAGGAGCCACACGTGGAGGTTCCAAAGATCGGGACGAGAGTGTCATAGGGTGCCCCGTCCCTGAGAAAGGAGGTCCTTCCTCAGAGGGATTGGCTAAGGAGGTGCTGTCGCGAGGAGTACAAGTTCAGAGAACCAGATCCGGGTGGGCCAGTACGGCGCGACCAAAATGACCTGCTCCTCATCCTCCTTGACCTTGCGCAAGGTCTGCACAAGAAGGCTCACTGGGGAAACGCATATTTGAGGACCCGCGGCCAGCTGTGCGCCAGTGCATTTGTGCCGAGCGTGCCCTCGGTCAGGGAATAATACAGGTCGCAATGGATCGAGTCGTGAGAGGCAAACAGATCTATCTATGCGTCCGTGAACTGGTCCCAAATCAGCTGAACCGACTGGGGATGGAGTCGCCATTCTCCAGGGAGGGGCTGAAGCCGTGAGAGCTCATCGGCTGCACAGTTCAGTGCTTCGGGAATGTAAATGGCTCGAAGCGACCTCAGATGCTTCTGACTCCATATGAGGAGGTGGCGGGCGAGTTGCGACATACGGCGGGAGCGTAGACCACCTTGACGGTTGATGTACGCTACAGTGGCGGTATTGTCTGATTGGTCTAGTACGTGTTGACCCTTGAGCACGGCCCAGAAGCGGCGCAGAGCAAGACGTACAGCCAGCAACTCGAGGCAATTGAAGTGCCATAGGTGGTGGGGTCCTGTCCAGGAGCCCGCGGCAGCACGTCCATTGCACATGGCGCCCCAGCCCGTGGTGGAGGCATCTGTCGTTACAACAACATGCCGGGAAGCTCGTTCCAGGGGCACTCCGGCCCGTAGAAAAGTGAGGTTCGACCACGGGGTGAAGAACGGATGGCAGGTCGGAGTAACTGGTACTCGGAGCACGCCGTGTTGCCATGCCCACCTCTGGACTCGGTCGCGAAGCCAAAGCTGAAGCGGTCTCTTATGAGTAGAGATGCACCGATTACAATTTTCTAGGCCGATTCCGATTTCCGATTTTTCTTGAGTTTGACCTGCCGATACCGATTTTAGCCGATTCCGATTTCCTTTTTTTAAACCACTTTACAGCACACACAAATATTTATTTTCTACCTTCTCTTTAATAGAACATTTTGCATAGAACATTTTTTAAACAGATAATCGCTATAAAATAGAACTAGCCTATATAAATAATTCCTGGTGTGGGAAATTCACACACATCTAAAGTGCAGTGTTATGGAAGAACTATCTCTTTCTTTTCACATCCAATACCCAACTAAAAAAAATTGATACATTTAGCAAACTAAACTTCTGTATGAAAACAGGTAATGGCAATAAAATAATATATAAATAACAAATAAAAATGAAATAAATATACCCTTGCAGTATAAAGATATTTCTCAACACACACACACACACACACACACACACACACACACACACACACACACACACACACACACACACACACACACACACACACACACACACACACACACACACACACACACACGTACATCAATGGCAAGTTATATTCAGTTCTTTTCTCATTTGACACATGTCCAGCCAGGCTAAACAGGACAAGTGGAGCAAGTGCAGGAAAACGATCGGGAAATAATAAAAACAAGTTTAGATCGGTAGACTACATTTTCTATAAATATTTTTGAGTCTTAATTTTCTTTTCTGACATAGCCAAGGCTACTTCAGTTCTGGTTAAAACACACCAGACACTTTTTGGGTGAAATCATATTTACTTTGTCCATCAAAAGTGTGCTTTCACTTTAATTGAGCGCAGCAAAAATAGACTCTGCTTGGCCGAAACCCGCGCTTCTCTTCTGCTCACGCGACTCTCCAGCTCGACGCTCACGCGCTGCTCCCGCTCCCGGTTTGAATGCGCTCAAAAAAAAAAAAAAAAAAAACCTGCTGCTCATGCTTGCGGTGTGAAACGACCGTAATTCACGAGGTTTCCTCGTATGTGCGTTCCGTGTGCACGTGTGATGCTGATGTTGCGCGATGTTAATCATGCGGCGCCTGAGTGCATTTGACCGGCATAAAATCGGATTATGTCAGACTGACCGGCCGGTCACCGGTCATGGCCGATCATGTGAAAAACGGCCGATTCCGATCACCAGCCGATCAATCGGTGCATCTCTACTTATGAGCAATCTGAGCGGCAATGTAATGGCTCCGGATGCCATATGCCCCAGGAGCCTCTGAAAAACTTCAGTGGAACCGCACTCTTGTGCTTGATAGTCTCAGGCAAGTCAGCAATGGCTGAGTGGAAAAGTCAATACCGAGAAAAGAGATCCTCTGCACGGGGCAAAGTTTACTCTTTTCCCAGTTGACCCGAAGGCCCAGACGAGCTAGGTGCCGGAGCACTGGGTCCCTGTGATCGCAAACCTGGTCTCGAGAGTTAGCTAGGTCAGCCAGCCACCGAGATAGTTCAGGATGCGTACCCCGTGTTCCCATGGAGGAACAAGGGCTGCCTCGACAAACTTTGTGAAGGCACGAGGAGACAGGGCTAGCCCGAATGGGAGAACAGCGTACTGATATGCGTGCCCCCTGACAGCAAACCGTAGGTACGGTCTGAGTCGAAGGAGAACGGAGACATAAAAGTAGGCGTCCTTCAGGTCGACCGCTGCAAACCAATCCTGTGGCCACACACATTCGGGAATGCGTTTGGCCAGGAGCATCTTGAACGGCAGCCTGTGAAGGGGGCGGTTCAGATGCGCAGGTCCAGGATTGGCCGTAAACCAACGGATTTCTCTGGGACAATGAGGCTGTAAACCCAGACCTCATTTCGGCTGGAGGGACAGTCTCAATCGTACCCTTCGCCAGTAGGGTAGCAACCTGCGCTCTCATGATAGGGGCGTAGCCACCGACCATAGTGGAGTGGACTCCCCTGAAGCGGGGAGGAGACCATACGAACTGAATCGCATAGCCGAGCCGATGGTTCACACGACCCAGCCGAACAGATAGGGAAGCTCTAGCCAGGCTCCAAGAACTGTGCCAGAGGAGTCAACGAACCACAGACGTCCCCTCGGTGGTGCAGCGAAGTGGAATGACCGGCCCAGACATGGACGGCATAGCAGCCTGGTGTGGGGGCACTGTCATAACCGCACCCTGACAGAGGAGGCCAGGGAAGGACCAGCGTTCCGTGGGGACCTGCTCTGCCAGGGGTCTGGCGGCAGAGGGGGATGAGAGCGGTACGGTCCGGGGACGGCACACACTGTCATCCGGCTCTGAGACTGAGGGGGACGAGGGGTGCACGGCTCGGGGGCGGCGCACCGTGTCGTCCGTGATCTCTGTGTGCTCAAAGACGGGAGAGTCAGTTCATTCTGAGAATAAGGATTCTTCCCCAGCCCTCTACCGGGGAAAGGAGTGGCCTTGCTACTAGGGGTGGGCGATATGAGCAAAAATTCATATCACTATATTTTTCACTGTCCGGACGATATCGATATTATATCGCGATATGAGAAAAAAAATTGGAATCACATTTTAGTACACCTTCGTTAAATTACAGGCAAAATATGCATTTTAACATTATATAACTAGAAAAAGGTGAGGGATTTCATTGGAGAGACCTGAAATGTTTTTTTTTTTTATTGTGCCATTTTTTCTCAAAAAGTGCCAAATGAGGTAGGCCTGAATGCACTTCTTATGTCTTTCCACTCTTTGCCCGTCTTGTCATAATGAGTACCGGCAGCGAATGAAGACTTTATTGATTTCTGAGTGAGAGCCGTCTTTGGGCGTGCTCCGTCTCCGGAAATATCTGTTGTTATTATTGTTTTGCTTTCTTAAATTAGTTTTTATTTTAATATCGTTTTCAATTTTTCTTTAAATTTCAGTTTAGTTTTAGTTAGTTTCATTAATGGTTTTGTTAGTTTTAGTTTAGTTTTTATTTTGCAAACACATTTCTATTTAGTTGTTATATTATTTAGTTTCAGTTTTAGTAATTATAGTTTAGCAGAGCAAGCAGTACACTTCCAGTGTAGACCAAAGCGAGACGTTTAATTTAAGTTTAATGTTTGCACTGATTATAGTTAACTCTTGTGCAGACATCTTAGAAATACAAATAAAATAATTGTTTGAGATTGAACAAAGCACCAAATAAATGGAACTTAAAAGTATACAAGAAAAAACTATGAAAAATTCATACAAACTAATTCATTAGTGTAAGGAGATAGAATAATACAGTTTGTACAGTATAAAAACCATTAAGTCTATGGAGAGTCCCCACAAAGATAGTGGACCAGTGTGTGTGTGTGTGTGTGTGTGTGTGTGTGTGTGTGTGTGTGTGTGTGTGTGTGTGTCGTGTCCTGGTATTCCATAGCCTACATTGCGGGGAAATGTCTCCACGTGTATAATAATATTATTAGCAGTAAATGTTTAGCAAAAACAAAGATAATAACAGCACCTTTCAACCTTCATGAAAACATGACATCTCAAACATACAGTAGCCTAGAACATTTAAGTTTTTTTTGTGCTTGATGAACTTGTTTTGGTGTTGCACCTGCCGCGTCTCGCAAATGAAACGGCATTCTAAAAATGCCGCGTTTAAGAAGTCCAACTTGCGTCTTATTACCTTGTGTTATTTGCCATTCCACCGCAAAAGATGTATCCTTTATAAACAGCCGCTTAGCACTAGCGATGTGTTCTACTTTACGGTCCTTCATTGAGTGCGTGCCTCAGCAACTTCACGCGTATGAAGCGCCAAATCAGGCATTTCCGCTAAAGTAAAGAGCTTATTAATCACGAACACGATGATTTATTTTTGATAATTGAACAAAGTGATATAACTGCAAAATTTGAATTTATGAATATCTACGGTATCCTCGGTATCGCAAAATCCATATCATGGCACAACATAATACCGGTAGTCACGTTCATACCGGTATAGCGCCCACCCCTACTTGCTACCAGCTCTTGGAAAGAACTGAGTCCCATCTCTGAACAGCCTGTCTCAAGAGTGCCGCTTAACCCGGCATATAGCGGGGGGTGGGGCTGGAGAGGGCTGTGGCGTTCCCCTGCGGCTTCCAGAGCCAGCCCGGGTGAATGGGTGGGCTTGGAACCGTGGGAGGGCGCCTTCGGCGGTGGGCAGACTGAGGGACCTGAGCGGACGGCAGGGCCGTCGGGCAGAATAAACCTCAATCTGCTCATGGGCGGTTGAGAACTGTTGGCCAAAAGCGCTCAACCGCACCGCCGAAAAGAGGCCCAGAGAGCGTACGGCCACTTTCATCGCTCTGAGAGCAAGGTCAGTGGCGGCGCGCAGCTCATTGAAGAGCCTTGGGTCAGTCCCGCCCTCGTGCATGTCCGTGAGCATCTGGGTCTGGTAGACCAGCAGAATGGCCATAACATGCATAACGGTGCCTGTGCCTGTGGCAGTGCCTGTCCTGTGGCGCTATAGGATTTTGCCACAGTTTAGTGTAGACGAAAAAACTACAGGCTTCGGACGGGTTCTTAGGACGGGTTGCAATGTTGAAGCGAGCAGGGAGACACACACTCACTGGCAGATCACTGCACAGATGAGCAGGCAATGTGAACTCGCTGCAGATCACCGTCACACCAACACCGGAGAGAGTGTCTCGTCTCGTAGAGCGAAGTCAGAAATGGCTGTGGAGTGAAGAGATACTCTTGGCTCCGAAGCGAAAACATATCTGCATGTTGCCAGCGTCCTCCTTTTATACCCACGAAGTGGGGCGGAGTTACGCCATGCAAATTCTGCAGACCCATGGCATTTCTTTTCCATTGGCTCGTTTTGTATACTCGAAGTCGATAGGCGAAACCCCATTCGTCGTCATCCGACGTAACTCGGAGTGACAACGAAGGGAACTACATTTACTTACTATAGGGTTAGGGTTAGGGTTAGGTTTGGTTTAGGGTTAGTTGCATGAAATTATGGACAAGTTATTACTATAGTAACTACATGTAACATGTAACAAAGACATTGTAAAATGTTACCCAATTTTCTATAGTAATTGACAGCAGGCCACAGATGTTGTCGATAGAACTCAAGACGTATTTAACCTGGAATATTCCTTCAAGCGCTCTATACAAAAACATACCGCAACTTTGTCCTCCAGTGGTGGGGTTTCTTAAAAACAGACAAAACAAATAACACTAAGTATATGATTGCAGTTCAAAATCTGAAGGTTTGAACAAATACATATAAATGGTGAGCAATAAAGGAAAAAACAGTCTTACCTGGACTAAATGTTGTGTCTGTGTTACATCATTTAAATGGAAAGAAAAATTGAAATGAATTATTCAGTGATAAATATCATTCTATAAACTGTATTTTATCAATTTTTTTATTTTTTCAGCAGCTGGGTAAATCTAATGAAAACTGATAAGAAATGTTTATGAAATATTTCACCCCATTATCATATGAAACTATATTTTGCATAAAGAAAAGGCAGTCTAAACTAAAGTCTCGAAAAAACAGTCTTACCTGGACTAAATGTTGTGTCTGTGTTACATCATTTAAATGGAAAAAAAATCGAAATGAATTATTCAGTGATAAATATCATTCTGTAAACTGTATTTTAGCAATGTTTTTATTTTTTTTCAGCAGCTGGGTCAATCTAATGAAAACTGATAAGAAATGTTTACGAAATATTTCACCCCATTATTATATGAAACTATATTTTGCATAAAGAAAATGCAGTCTAAAATAAAGTCTCTTTTTACAACTATAATCTTTTGCATTGTGGCATTATTTTCATGGCAATTAAGCACAAACTCCAAATGCCAGTAGTCTACTGTAATGCGAAAATTTGCATGAATGTAATAATAAAATATATATTACTTAAAATGTATGATCAATTATTTTTAAAGGTGTGTAAAAGTAAAATATCAAAGGGTAAAGTAAAATATCAAGTATAGTTTTTATAACTTGCAATAATGAATAATAATTTAATAATTTAAATAAAAATTTGGATGCGAACAGGATGATTTTCATGACCGCGCCACCTGCGATGACTACACCTTTATGGAGGGCTTCAGGTGCGGGCTGGACGGGCTTCCTGATGCCCCAGGGGAATACCTGCAGGACATTATCTGAGTACATCAACTTCGCTCTCTGGGTGGATGGATCCTCTTTTACTGTGGGCGAAGCTGAAAGAAATACCATTACCATCATCCAGCCCCACCTTGCTCCCGTTACCGTGCCAGGTCAAGAGCCCAGCCAACTGCCCCTTCACGCCATGCACAAATATTAAGCCAGAGCCCACTGCAGACGGATGGACGGGCCAGACAAGAGGACTAAGCCAACCATCGCCTTGGAGCCTGAGTCTGACCAGGTGTGTGAGCCGGCAAAATCCTGTGCCACCGTGGGAGTGCCACTGGCACCCTGCCGCTGGTCCTGCCCAGCTCTAAGTCTTCTATGTCTTCATTGCCGCTAGTTCCTCCCTGCGTAAAGCCTGTTTCGTCACCCAGAACAAAGTCTGTGTCATCGTCATTGATCCTACCCAGCTTCCCTCTCCCGCCTCCGCTTTGCAATTCAGCCAGTCCATCAGCCCTGTCTCTGCTGGTTTCCTTCAGCATCTCAATTTCTCATCTAACGGCACTCAGTTGTGTTGATCTGCATTGGGTCTTTCAGTCTCAAGTCAATCCCCCGGCTCCACCGCTGGCTCCTGAACCCCTCACCCCACCTCGGTCCGTCGACCTGTTGGCTCCACCTTGGATCCTCCCTCCCTCAGCTTCACCAGATACCATCATCCTTACGCCTCCAACAGGCTCCCTCGTCCATCTGGCTCTGCCTTATTCAGACTTCACCCTGCCTTAGCCAAGAACTTTGACGTATGGCCTTCTGGCTCCGGCTTCCCTCTGGCTCCACCTCGATCCTCAGTCCCACCGGCTTCGCCTCAGTCATCAGACACCCTGGCTCCACCTCGGAAACCTGCCTCCACCTCCACCTCATTGCTGCGGTTCAGCCTAGGCCTCCAGGACCATCAGTGTTGCCCAGTCCCATCTGTTCTCTGTCTGCGTCCAGGGCACCATTACCATCGGCTTCATCTCCGTCAGACACGCCTCAGGTGTTGTCAGCCAATTCTCCACCATGGCTCCTCCCTCCGTCGACTACACCGTGGGCTTTCATCCGGCTGTGCTCTGGATTCTCGTCTGACTACTCCTCCATTCCTTGCCTGCCTGGCTCCTCCCCCCATCATTACCACCTTGGTACTTGGTAACCATGGTACTTTGTCTGCCTTCTTCCTTCTTGGATTACAGTAATGAAGCACAGTTATGAAGAATTTAATGGAGAAATGCACTTACTTGTCATCAAAAATACTGTCACTATGCTAAAAATCTTACAGGTCTTAAACAGATTTCTTCATGCAAAATATAATTCATTTATTTATTTAGATTTTAGGGTGAAAGTTTTATGTTGGGGAGTGATTTCCTTTAAAAAGATTCATCCAGCTTACTTGTATTTACAATTTTGCTTGCTATAATTCACCAAAATTATCTTACCGTAATAGAACGCTCCCTCTGTGGAAACAAAAATATGACTGCAGTTTGCTTGTACACTATAATAAGCTGTATTATTTTATAACATAATGATAAATCACATTATAGAGTCATACCTGTCCCTGAGTGGTCCACATCAGGTGTGTGCATGAAGTGTGCCGACACGTTTCCACTGTCCTCTCCGAACTCATTGCTGGCCACCAGCGTGTAAATGCCGTTATGAATGTGAGTGGGAATGACAAGCTGCAGACAGCCGTGGTACTCCGTATCTGTGATTTCATGGATTTCGGTTCTAATGTACTGCTGCTCCTCCAGCAGCTTTCCCTCGTGGTACCAGTGCAGATCAGGCTTTGGGTTGCCCGTCACAGTGAAAGGGATGCACCAATCCTGGTTCCTCACAGGCTGGTATAGCTGCACTATAGTAGGGGGAACTGACCCAGAAGAAAGAAGAAGGAGCAGAGGAACGAGAAAGAAGGAAAGAGGGGAGGAGAGGAAGTGTAATCACAGGATGTTCCACAGGAGTAAACAAGAGGAATTTTGCTGTAGTTTGACGACAGGAAAGTGTCTGACAGCACATGGAATTGAGGGGCAGTAAAGAAGGATTCTAGGGTGAGAAATACAAGAGAATGATAAGAAATGAAGAGGCTTACTGTAATATTACAAAACAAACATGAAGAAACATGCAATGCATAACCAAAAGCAAAATGGATAAAAGGATGTCGTCAAAGGCTGGTTGTTAACTGGTTTGTCACTGATAAGTTAAGACAAGAGAAAATTAGATGTTATGTTAGCAGCAGAATTCTCCAGCAGAATTTCCAAGCTGCTCATCAAGATGCAATGAGCCATGTTTGATGTCAATAATGAAAAGTATTTTTTTCTTGCATTCATTCTGGGTGTTTGCAAAGTGCCATGTTTGAATTGCAAGCATGAATTGTATGGCTTCAGGACATTTTAAATATGTTTTAAAGCTTGTCGGCCCCAGTTTACTGTACAAATAAACTACTGTTCAAACGTTAAATATTTAAAATATATTGTGATGACAAAACTGAATTTCCAGCAACCATTATTCCAGTCTTCAGAGTCACATGATCCTTCATACATCTTTCTAATATTCTGATTTGGTGTTCAAATCATGATAAATGTTTTCATGATTGTTTGATTCTTTCAGGAAAGTTCAAAAGAACAGCATTTATTAGATTTTTTCACATCTAAAATCTTACTGGTATTTTTTAAATGCACACCTTGCTGAATAAAACTATTAATTTATTTCTACTGACCCCAATCTTTTGAATGGTAGTTTATTTTGTTTTATGGAAAAGAACAGCTTGGACCTTGTGCTTAACATCTGCTTTTGTGTTCCAGTAATTGGAAGCGTTTGGAATGATATGAAGGTGAGTAAATATTCTTCATTGCATCCGACTGAAATCTTAATTTTTCCTTTATGTTTCAACTAGTCCTTTAACTTAGTTGCAATAATAACCACATAAAATAAAATGGGTAAATTCTACCAGAAGGCTTATAGCTTACTATTGAGTGGGAAAGGGTTGAAAAGTTTTTCAAACAGTATTATGCAACAATGTGAGTTTTGTCAGGCCCAGTAGACTAATGTGATAGCTTGAGGGGAAACTTCCTGAATCTTAAGCATTTGGCACATTTTCAAATGTATCTTGAGCTCTTACAAACCGCCCAATAATTTTATTCTCTTAAAGGAAGCCATCTAATCTCCACACAGATGCATGTCAAATGACCCAGAACCTCAAATTCAGTTTGAAATCCTATTATTTTGTCAAAATGTCCAAATATAACTGGAGGATATCAAACATACAAATCATAGAAAAATATTAATTACTTACAATGTTTGTGAGTGTGACTGCTCAATGACATTAATTATGTTTCACAAATTCTGAGAAGCAAATTGCACCTTTAATAAACAGCCACATTCCACCATTGAAATAATAATGGAAAATGGTAAAACGATTAGAGGTTAAGTGATTTTTACTTACAGCCCCAATTGAAAGTTTGGACACACTTAACTTGAATTTATGTTCCTTGCACTTCTGATCCAATGGTTTATGTTTGACTGCTTCAAATTTGTTTTGTAGACAAAAATAAATTGTGCCTACATTCAGTATCAATTGCCTACAAACCTATATAGTTAGTTTTTTTTTAAAAAAGATGTATTGGAGCAGATTGTGAAAGAAAGACAGTGTCTAGCAAACATGTGAACTCTTTCAATACTGTTTAAAATTAGGATGCGCCTCATGAATTTGGTTGAGGGAAGCCCAGAGTGTGCAGAGCTATAAATGTTGAAGCTTTAAGCTTGAATATAAGATACTTTAAATTTAACATTTTTCACAACATAATTCCCATACTTCCATCTCTTTTATTTCATAATTTTGATGACTTTACTTTTATTTTAAAATTTGGAACATAGTCTGATGGAAACCTAAAATTGAAAGGGCAGTAAGCGATTTATGAGAAATAGTGTTGATATTTGAAATCAACGCCAAACAAACACACCCCTCCCTTCATTGCTCATCCCCCAAAATGCACGAACACACAATGCAAGAGTGGATGTATCTTTACCATAGCTTCATTGTAGCACAATAATGAAAAATAAAGCGAAGATGACGAAGGAACAAGGAAGAACAAAAAATAAACATTCAGTATTAGTGATGGGTCGGTCATGAACGATTTGTTCATTTTGAACGAACCTTTAATCTGTCTAATTGTCTCAGAGAGTGATTCATTAATTTTGTGTTGACCGCGCATGCGTAACATCCTATGGGTTTAGTACCGGAAAGAGAAATGATTCAGTTCACTTCTCAAATCTTTGGGTCTGATACTTCTGAGTCTTTCGTTCTTTTGTCACGTGATATGATGTGACAGCGCTGGAGTCTCGACACAGAAATAGATAATAATTCCCAAACTTTCTTACAAACAAGCACATAGTCAGATTTTTCTTTAACAGTGACATGCATGCTGCGTTTTTGGTCTCAAATTATAGCTTTTTTATTTTTACAATTTATAATTTTTAGAATTTCTGTCATGATGGTTCTTTTCCATATGAATGTGGTACTAAAGAGTTGGTAATCCTTTAAACTTTTTCTATGATGGGGGAAATCACATTGATAAAGTATATATATATAGCCAAATAACAACATGCAGTTATGTGACATTAAACCAAACGACTTGAACCCAAGATAAGAACTAAACAATTCTGTATCTGGTACCGACTGCAAAGCTTCAGCCTATGGGGCTGTCACGTGATGAACGAACGACTCGAACCCAAAGACTCAAAAGATGAACTAATCAATTCTGTATCCAGTACTGACTGCATAGCTCAGCTTATGGGCTGCCACGTGATGAACGAACGACTCAACCTGAGACTCAAGATAACTAATCAATCTGTATCGTACCGATGATTACTCAGCTTATGGGGCTGTCACGTGATGAATGAATGACTCGAACCTGAAGACTCAATAGATGAACTAATCAATTCTGTATCCGGTACCCACTGCATAGCTCAGCTTATGGGGCTGTCACGTGATGAACGAACGACTCAAACCTGAAGACTTAAAAGATAACTAATCAATTCTGTATTCGGTACTGACTGCATAGCTCAGCCTATGGGGCTGTCACGTGATGAACGAATGACTCGAACCCGAGGTCGATAGACTCGAAACATTAATTATCAATTCTGTATCCGGTACTACAGACTGCAAAGCTCAGTTTATTGGGATGTCACGGGATGAACGAGCGGCTTAGATCGGGAAGTGAGGTAAACTAACAGACTTCATAGCCTGAAGACCCAGATAAATAATTTGGCCTTTTCCTTGAATTGCGATTTTTTTCTTATTCTAAATAAGATCAACGTTTGATGTGTTTGGGGAATTTGTCTATTAACATGTAACATTTTAAATACATTCTGCTGAAATGAACAAAATGACTTGAAAAAAGAGACTCAAAAATAAGAGTCAGTAAAATGATCAGAACTTCCACTACTATTCAGTACACAAATACAAGCAAGAGTTTGATGTTAGTTGCCAGCAGAATACCAGCTCCAAACAAACAATGAATCAAAACTGTCCTGTTACAATACCGAACATTACAATAACAGCATATATTGGTTCTGTGAAACATTGCAAAACCAATGTTACGTTTTCAGTTCTTCCCGCTTAGGTCTCTCTAGCGCTGGAAACCTTTTCCAATATTAATGCCGGTCCTAAAGCTCTTGCCTAATCATAAACCTTCTTTTTCTAGAGATATTCCACTGACCTTTTTGTTATGTCTCTCAGCCATTTCTCTTTCTACAGTCTGCTCTCTCTCCTTCCCCATCATGAGTGTAAACGCCCCCTACCACTGATTGGCTCCAAGTGTGTTTTGGTGTTCGCTTAGATCCACTTTCAACAGCATTTCTCAGAAATCACTTACTGCATGTTTAACATTTAACACTAGTATTGTTTATTGAAGTATTGAGTTCTATATTCTCATGATGATGTTGTTAAATACAAACCAGATTTGTTCAATTTAGAAACCGGACAATAGGATTATACCATACATGGAAACATAACCACATGTTATAGTCTTCTAATTCATGTTCATCAGCAGTGTTGGGAAAGGTTACTAGGTTACTAACTCTTTAAAAAAATCTAATTATGTTAAATTGTTACTTTTTTATGGAAATTAAGAAAACTAGCTGACTTTTAAGTGCTTCTCTATTAGTCCTACAGGATTGCACAATATAGGTACCTTTCATTTTTCTTGCAGAGAAAATCTTTGGTCTTTATAAACTGTGATACCTGAAATAAAATTCATCCTCTATGTTAGTGGTTGTAGCTTGTTAGCGGGAAGGTCTATGTCAGTGTACTGGAGATGAGAATTCGGCCGATAGTAGAACCTCTGATTCAGGAGGAACAGTGTGGAACAGACTTGTTCCCGGTGCATGTTGGACTCCGACAGGGCTGCCCTTTGTCACCGGTTCTGTTCATAATTTTTATGGACAGAATTTCTAGACGCAGTCAGGGGCCGGAGGGTGTCCGGTTTGGGGACCACACGATTTCGTCTCTGCTTTTTGCGGATGATGTTGTCGTGCTGGCCCCATCAGACCAGGACCTTCAGCATGCACTGGGACAGTTTGCAGCCGAGTGGGAAGCGGCTGGGATAAGAATCAGCACCTCCAAATCAGAGGCCATGGTTCTCAGTTGGAAAAGGGTGGCTTGCCCACTTCAGGTTGGAGGAGAGTTCCTGTATCAAGTGGAGGATCTAGAGTTCCTGAAAGTGGAGTTCCTGTCTCAAGTGATGTTCAAGTATCTTGGGGTCTTGTTCACGAGTGAGGGAAGGATGTAACGGGAGATTGACAGACGGATCAGTGCAGCTTCTGCAGTAATGAGGTCGATGTACCGTAAAGGAGCTGAGCTGCAAGGTGAAGCTCTCGATTTACCGGTCAATCTACGTTCTTACTCTCACCTATGGTCAAGAGTTCTGGGTCATGACCGAAAGGACAGGATCCTGGATACAGGTGGCCGAAATGAGCTTTCTCCGCAGGGTGGCTGGGCGATCCCTTAAAGATAGGGTGAGGAGCTCGGTCACTCGGGAGGAGCTCAGAGTAGAGCTGCTGCTCCTCCACATCGAGAGGGGCCAGCTGAGGTGGCTCGAGCATCTGTTCCGGGTGCCTCCTGGACGCCTTCCCGGGAAGGTGTTCCGGGCGCGTCCCACTGAGAGGAGACCCCGGGGAAGACCTAGGACATGCTGGAGGGGTTATGTCTCCTGGCTGGCCTGGGAACGCCTCGGTGTCCCCCCGGAAGAGCTGGAGGAAGTGTCTGGGGAGAGGGAAGTCTGGGCATCTTTGCTTAGACTGCTGCCCCGTGACCCGGGCCCAGATAAGCGGAATAAGAATGGATGGATGGATGTTAGGGGTTTTCAGCTGTTTCGCCTTGAATAGTTTTCATTCATGCTGTAAAGGAATGAGGATGCAACGCAACCTGTCCATGTTGGCATCTGCCAAATTTTGATTGCTTCTAGCCAAGTGAGAGATGGATTTGCACTAAAATACAATTCTACTGATTCATATGCCATTGCTAATTATTTTTTAAGTGAAGAAATTAAGATCTGCACTAAGATCCAATAGTGATGTCAAATTCATGACATCACCCTCCAATGAATCGGTTGAACTGGTTCACAGTTTGCAATGAATGATTAATTTATGTAATTGACTAATCCAATTGCATAAGTTAATAACTCTCTGATTCAGTGATCCAGTTGGAGCGAGTCTACCAAGTTAACAAATCACTGAACTAGTCTTGTGCAACAAAAAATAAGCCAACAACTGGGAGTAATATGATCCTCAGATGAGTGCACTGACTCCGAATGATTCATAATAATGAAAAACGGAAGGGGTAGAGGAGCGCTTCCTGGACTCCAAAGTTTGATTTAGATAGAGGTGCTCTTTGGATGGGAAACTTAAATACCAAAAATCAAAGAAAGGGGAATTCCAAGGCACTCTCAATTGAAAAAGTTAAAAAGCCTTTATTCTTATGGCTTGGTCAAGTAAACCATCTAAAAAACTCCAACGCGTTTCGGCTACATGCCTTCTTCTGGGAGTTTAAACAGATCTCAAACAAACTGAGTTTCTTATGAACTAACAGTCCACCAATCAGAAGTCTCCATCTGTCAACTAGGATGCTTAGATTACAAATGTTAGTACACAAATGGGACAGCAGATGTCAGTATTTCCACTAAACAGTTAAATACGCACCAACACGGTGACACATAAGGGTTAAAATACAAGCATAGTATATAAATTTTACTCCACCACAAGACTACGGAGCCTCACAAATATACACTGAGGTCAAGTTCCTCATTTAAGCCTGGATATTTAGTAGCCCACAGGCGATAAATCCAGAAAGCTTCCCGTTGATTCAGCTGTCTTTGTCTATTACCTTTTCTTAAGGAACAAGGAATGTGGTCAATCCCACAAGCCTGCAAAGTGGATGGGTCACTATTATGATGTTCCAAATAGTGTCTTGCCATGGGATAGTTGGTGTTTCCTGTGCGGATTGCGTATTTATGCTCAGCCAGTCTATCCAGTAAACGCCGCTTCGTTCTTCCTACATAAAATACTTTACACATAGGACATTCCAATCTATAAATGACAAAGGTAGTTTGACAATTTATAAAATGGTTAATGATGAATTCCTTTTGGGTACCAACATCATGAAAAATTTTTGTTTGTCTTACATTAGCACAATGATTGCAGTGATGGCATTTGTAAGAACCTATGGGCCTAGGGCCTAACCATGTTTGTTTTACTTCTGGTTTAAGGTAACTGTGAACCAATCTATCTTGTAGGGTGGGACATCTTCTAAAACTAATGAGAGGTGGTTCAGGAAAGACCTGACTTAGTACCTCATCGCTTTCAATAATACCCCAGTTTTTTTGTATGATTTGCCTTATCTGTTCAGCCTCTGTACTGTATGTAGTGACAAAAACAGGCCTCTCTTTTGTTTGTTTCTGTGTGTTCCTTTGTAGTAGTGACGACCTATCTACATGTTGGGCTCTGGTGTAAGCTTTTTGGAGAGTAGAGCACAAAAGGTTGTGCTATGGGGGCATGCTATAGCCCTTCATATGCAGGTCTGTACCTGGGCAAATGGGAGGAGGACTTTGTTTTGAACCAAGAAAATAATGTATTTCACAAGTTTATAATTTGGTGGGGACGTTATATTGATGATATATGTCTGTTTTGGTCTGGCTCGGAAACAGAGTTGAAGGAATTTCATGGTTATCTGAATAGTATTAACCCAAACATCAAGTTGTCTTTAGAATATAGCAAAGAGTGTATTAATTTTCTTGATTTGACAATTTCAAAAGATAACCAAGGAACTTTGCATACATCAGTGTATAGAAAACCGACAGACAGAAACACAATTTTACATGCCAAGAGCTTCCATCCAAATTGGCTTAAAGAGAATGTCCCATATGGGCAGTTTCAGAGAGTAAAGAGAATCTGTGACCAAGATCACGTTTTTAAGAGTAAATCACTAGAGATGATGTCACGATTTAAAGAAAGGGGATATAGAAGCTCTACTCTCCAAAAAGCTTACACCAGAGCCCAACATGTAGATAGGTCGTCACTACTACAAAGGAACACACAGAAACAAACAAAAGAGAGGCCTGTTTTTGTCACTACATACAGTACAGAGGCTGAACAGATAAGGCAAATCATACAAAAAAACTGGGGTATTATTGAAAGCGATGAGGTACTAAGTCAGGTCTTTCCTGAACCACCTCTCATTAGTTTTAGAAGATGTCCCACCCTACAAGATAGATTGGTTCACAGTTACCTTAAACCAGAAGTAAAACAAACATGGTTAGGCCCTAGGCCCATAGGTTCTTACAAATGCCATCACTGCAATCATTGTGCTAATGTAAGACAAACAAAAATTTTTCATGATGTTGGTACCCAAAAGGAATTCATCATTAACCATTTTATAAATTGTCAAACTACCTTTGTCATTTATAGATTGGAATGTCCTATGTGTAAAGTATTTTATGTAGGAAGAACGAAGCGGCGTTTACTGGATAGACTGGCTGAGCATAAATACGCAATCCGCACAGGAAACACCAACTATCCCATGGCAAGACACTATTTGGAACATCATAATAGTGACCCATCCACTTTGCAGGCTTGTGGGATTGACCACATTCCTTGTTCCTTAAGAAAAGGTAATAGACAAAGACAGCTGAATCAACGGGAAGCTTTCTGGATTTATCGCCTGTGGGCTACTAAATATCCAGGCTTAAATGAGGAACTTGACCTCAGTGTATATTTGTGAGGCTCCGTAGTCTTGTGGTGGAGTAAAATTTATATACTATGCTTGTATTTTAACCCTTATGTGTCACCGTGTTGGTGCGTATTTAACTGTTTAGTGGAAATACTGACATCTGCTGTCCCATTTGTGTACTAACATTTGTAATCTAAGCATCCTAGTTGACAGATGGAGACTTCTGATTGGTGGACTGTTAGTTCATAAGAAACTCAGTTTGTTTGAGATCTGTTTAAACTCCCAGAAGAAGGCATGTAGCCGAAACGCGTTGGAGTTTTTTAGATGGTTTACTTGACCAAGCCATAAGAATAAAGGCTTTTTAACTTTTTCAATTGAGAGTGCCTTGGAATTCCCCTTTCTTTGATTTTTGGGATTCATAATAATGTCGGACTGAACTCAAACCTGTTTTAGCTCTATTCTATCTGAGTGACTAGGTGGACATTAAACCCTTCTCTCTTTAAATTGGTAAAAAAAAGGTAAAAAATAGTAATAGTGGTAGTAGTAGTCCTTTCAAATTAAAGGGAGTGTTTATAATTTTGGAATAATATCTATAATTTTATATAATTTTGGAGTAATATTTTCTTTAAATCAAGTACAGAATGTGTGTGCTTGGTCTATATCACTTGCCACCACTACTTGAGCTCTAGGCCTTCTGTGAGAGGGGAACTGGAATGAAACTTAACTTGGGGCTTACTCAAATTAACAAAACAATGCAAAGCAAATCCACTTAAGAGACTGAGTTCTTACAAAGAATATTGAGAAGGACTGAAGTCTCATTTTGGCCCACAATGTTCTCGGCACCACAGGTGAGCTCTCTGCCGTTGTCATCAGGTGAAAGTCCACTTAGAGTCAGCACAGAATGAAGCTCCATTTTGCTGATCTGTGAGAAAGAAACCGCATCATCTTGAATTTGTGTATACATCAATCTAATATTGGCTGTTGTTATGCTTCATAGAATTAGATAGACTCCATTTGAAACTTACACTTTTAAATTTACTGAAGAAAATGTGAACTTGGCCATGTAATACTCGGTACCATGATGCTAGTGTGTTATGTGTGAGTGCCAGGGTGTAGTTATGTGGTTTCTAGGGGATTCAGAGTCATTTATAAGTGGTTTCTTACTGACCAAAGTCAAGCAAAGACCACTCAAACAACTTTCTGAAATTCTGGCACACTGAGAAAAATTATACTTCCAACCAATTTTGGACCAACCAGACATATTCTTTCATTTGTTACAGACAAATTTGCAACCCCATTTCCCGTTAGGACATTTTGTAAAATGTAATACAATCAAGAATCTGTGGTTTGTTAGTTCTCTCGAACCTTTATTTAACTGACACACAAAAAAAAAACCCCACAAGATTTCCAATGTTTTTACTGACCAACTTAAGTGTATTTTGTAAATAAAAACCTATTGATTTTGACCATGATTTTGATGGCTGCAACACACTCCAAAAAAGTTAGGACAAAGGCATGTTTACCATTGTGTCACATCACCTTTACTTTTAATTACACTTTTTAATAGTTTGGGTATTGAGGATACTAAGTGTTGCATTTTTGCAAGTGGAATGTTTGCCCAATCTTGCCTGATACAAGACCGCTGCTCAACAGTCTGTGGTCGTTGTTGTTGTATTCTTCTTTTCATGATTGGCCATACATTTTCAATAAGACAAAGATCTGGACTGCAGTCAGGCAGTCAAGCACATCCCTTCTACGTTGTAGAGTGTCTAATGAAACCACTCTGTTGTAGCATGTGTAGAATGAGGCCTGGCATTGAAATATGTCATCTTGATGGCAGTACAAGTCTCTGTACAATCCCCAATATATGCCTTCACGTCAATGGTACCTTTACACATATGCAAGTCACCCATATCGTTTGCACTGATGAACCCCCATACCATGACAGATGCTTGCTTTTCCATTGAACTCTTTGCAATCTTGCATTGAGAAATGTAATTTTTGAATTGTTTGAGAATTTTCTCATGAAATTTGGCAAAGCCATGACCAGTCTTTACTTATAAAGATGTTCCTTTTTCCCTCAATCCCAATACCCTCACCTATTACCAATTAACATACTTATTGTGGACTGTTTCAAAACAGTTTAACTTGGGTATTCTATAACCTTTTCACTTTTGTTTTGCCTCTGTCCCAACTTTTTGGAGTGTGTTGCATCCATCAAAATCAAAATACAATTAGTTTGGTCAGTTTTGGAATTTTTTTCTTTGTGCTTTTGTTAGTTAAGTAAAGGTTCAAGAGAATTAACAAATCTTAATTTATTAATTAATTCTTAATTTGATTGAATTTTATAAAATGTCCCAATTTCTCTGGAAATGGAACTGTATTTTATTTTTGCAATTTTTATTTAAAAAATCGACAAATTGCCCCCAGACAATAACATTCATAGAACAAATATTATTTATTATAAAGTCCATACTTATGTAATTAATATATTTTCTTTAGATATAAGCCAAATGTTACTTAATAGGGCAACATAATAATATAACATATTTTCACTATAAACAAAAGCTAAATTAGCACAGCATAATATGAAAGTAGAATTTACCCTTAAGATTCAACTTAAATATTTATTGTAATATCGTTTTAAAATATGCATTATAGTTTCCTTTATGTACTAACAATATAATTAAATTAATAAACCTCACAAACATCACTGCAGTCAGTAAAGCTATAGCCAGTATGTTTTCTGCACATCTGGTATCAAGTGAAAACACTATTCAAATATTTTCTTTTAATTGTTTCTGTGGGGAGTGTTATTTGCTTCAACTTAAAACCGGTTTCAGCTGGAAACCATG
The DNA here is from genome assembly GCA_036326025.1 of Chrosomus eos. NCBI lineage: Eukaryota > Metazoa > Chordata > Actinopteri > Cypriniformes > Leuciscidae > Chrosomus > Chrosomus eos. The sequence goes on from CM070820.1 coordinate 12,649,565, forward strand.
ATTTTCTATTTGTTTTCACTGTTTCTTCTCTATGAGTCTATGAGATTTCTCATAAGTCTTTTTGCTTACATACAAATCTCTTTTTGCTTACAAAATCATTCATATCTGTGAATGACAAACTGTGCTGGGCGAATTATGATGCTTGCCATAGTCTCTTTAACTATGCAGTCACACCAAACATCCCAGGTGAACAAAGCACCATTAACTGAAGCTAAATAATCCATTTTCTTATTCTACATCTCAGTATATTTAATCTATACTATGGGTGAAGGCTCCGTTAATGTAAGTATAGTGAGCATTTTAAATATTAATGGAAACATAATGCTTTCACGGGCTAGAGTCAAGCATCTGTGGTTTCAGCGCTGTGATCAGTCATGATTTTTGAAAGCCCATTATAGGATGCTACAGAGATTAAATGTTTAAACGTCCTTAATGTGTAAAACGGAGTAGAGAGGAGTAAAGAGGTTAAAACTGATGTGAGGATGGCAGATCCGTATAGGCCTACGACAAGGGCTATCATAAAACATGATCACTGTACTTCGGTTTAGTGTGTTAAACACTGTATTCTACGGAGCGCCTAGAGGGACATGGTGACGGAAAAAATACGAGATGGGAGGAAAAATATATTTCAATGCTTTTGTGTTCCCATGAGAAACTTTGCATTTCCGCGCAAAACTTTGTGTTCTTTGTGAGTGGACGCAAAGTTTCTCGGGTTAATGCAAAACATTTGCGAGAGAACTCAAAAGCATTGACAAATCATTTTTCCTCCCATCTCATATTTTTGGAATATATGGAAGGCTCTGTAGACTTCCACCAAGTTTATCATAAGGATCTAAGGTTACTTATTATGATTTTGTGGAAGATCTCATGATGCTATGCATCTTCAAAGAATAGTCAGTTTACAATCAAATCTTCTGAAGAGACATGATCACTTTATATGATAAATGGATTAGGCTCTCATTCACATATAAACATTAACAACAAGGTTATTCTCGTCAAAGAAAGTCAAGAAAGAACGATTGAGCTTCTCTTTACCATATTTGATGTATTTACCTATATGTATGTGTGCGTTAATATTTTTTTTTATATATGAATAAAAGCCTAAATTACATTACGTTACAAATGTTCATCATATGAAGCGGTCTTGTCTCTTCAGTAAACCACTCAAATCATTTGGAATACTTTTACTCTTACCTTATCTGTTTATGAACTGTTTGAAGTGCCAAATAGATTTGATGGAATGAACTTTCAATGGAGGGACAGAAATCGGTCAAAAATATCTTAATGTGTGTTTTTCAAATATAAATCAAAGTCTTAAGGGTTTGGTAACTGACAATAGAATTTTCATTTTTGGGTAAACTGTCCTTTAAAAGGGTCATGACGTAGATTTTTTAAATTATTTTACTATGTTCCTTGAGGTTCACTTATAATGTTAATAAAGTTTGTTTGCACACACAATATATATAATATATATATATTATATATATAATATATATATATATATTATATATATATATATATATATATATATATATATATATATATATATATATATCTGAAATAATCAGTTTCAAGATTTTCAGTAAACGGCCACTGTTATGATTGGCTAACCCATAGGAAACATATCAACGCCCACATGCTATTGCACAAGTTTTGAAAACATGATCCATATACAACCATAATTTACCGACAAAGCATTACGAAATCATTTTCTTATTCTTGAGACTTATTCTTATTATTTTTGTGATGCTGCTGTCAGATCCAATACAGTTGGCTGCTTCATCTTCCAACAAAAGTTTCTTTGCAAACTCTCCATTACAATGTGCCTCATTTACAAAACAAAATGCTTCATGCAAACAAATAATCCTTCGACGCGAATCAGGACACCATTCAAATTAACCATCCACTTATTCCAGATCCTCCAAATTTATATCTCATGTCATGACCCCTTTAACATCATGGCTATAATTACATCTTCAATGTGAAGTAAAACGCATTGCATTGTGGGATACAAAATTGCACACAGTGTGTTTTGTTTGAATACTCCGCATTTAGTAGGTCAACCACGCATTCTAAACCTATAGACAATTTGCATTCTGCAGAAACAGTAAAAGCACTATGTTAATATGCTATTCCAACTAGCTTTATACTCAAAGGGCAAACAGGGTGTTACCTCATAGCTGGTTGAGAGAGGAGGGTGATCACTAGAATTTAAGCTCCAGGATAGCTCAGGGGTCGGGGATCCAGACACACTGCAAGTCACAGTAGCATCACTTCCTGCCATTTGACTGACGACAGCAGGGATGACCTCGACACGTGGATACTCTGAAATAAGGACAGAAATTTCACGGTTTTAAGAACTATGCTTTAATACTTCTTACCACAAACTGTGCAAATGATATGTGCATTAAGTGTGTTTGAGTTCCATTACCACATGATGGTAGAGTGAGTCTAGAGAGTGCTTTTGCCCCTCCTCCTTCCAGTAGACACTGCAGACCCTCTCTCTCACTATCATCCAACCAGACTTGGATCCAGATGTTCTCACATGCACATTGCAAAGGGTTCCCAGAGAGCAACCTATAACAAACCCAAACAGATTCAGGAACCGAAGGCTGCTTTGTATGCTGCACAAACAGCCCACTGTACATAGTTTTGTATTTGTTATTATTGAAAAGAAAATCTTACAAAATCGACATGTTTGAATTACGAATTGCCATCCAAGAGAGTGTTGATAAGTTATTGTCTCTGAGATTCCTACAGATAGAAAAAAATAAAAAAAAAACTCATTATTTGAAAGTAAAGATTTCTTTGAAAACATCACAGCTTTGCTTAATAATTACATTTCAATTAAGTTTTTAAAAAATAGACTCACAGATATTGAAGTTTAGAATTGTTGAAGAAGGCCAACGTAGATACATATGTCAGGTGAGTATTGGTCACTGTTCTGTGGGAGACAGTAAAAACTCACATAAGTCCTGCTCTTCTATAAAGTGTCAATATTTTCTTAAAATATCAAATACTCACAAATTCCTGAGATTCGAGTAGAACTTCATATGGTCCTCGTTAATTGTAAATAGCCTTTTTTGATTTGAGATATAACTGTGGAAAGCAAAAGGAATGATTGATGAATATACCACAACAGTATCATGATTTATTGAAGATGATTCTCATCTTCGTATACATATTTAACTATCAATGGCATATGTTAAAAAACATAGTTGCACCATAGTACTGTGATTTGTTTAAAAGTTTTTTTTATGCTATTATGATTTTTAATGTTGTTCAAATAAGTATGCTAACCAGGGCTGCATTTATTTGATTAAATAGTAATATTGTGACACGTTAACATTTTTCTTTCTAAATTATTCCTGTGATGGCAAAGCTGAGTTTTCAGCATCAGAAATATATATATTTTTTTATCATAATCAGTGCTGAAAACAGTTGTGCTGCTTATTATTTGAGTGAAAACATTAAAAAGGAATCTGAATTCGTTGATGAATAGAAAGTTCAATGAAATAAAAGTAACAATGCCTTTATTGTCAATTTAGATCAATTTCAAGCATCCTTGCTGAATAAAAGTAGGCCTATTTATTTATTCAAAAACATGACTCTAAATCTTTGGACGCTACTTACTTCAAAGAACTACTAGCATGGTACCTTATTAAATAAACTTATTTTGATTGTATTTTTGTTACTTTTTTATTAGTAAGTTTCAGTATTAGAATATATGAACTGTAGGTAACCAATTAATAAAGCCAATTGTTTTCAGTGAATATTTGCCTTAAACAGCATGTACTAGGCCCTATTTACACTGCCGTCTATTTTCAAGAAAATAATGATACTTTTTTGCTAGCGTATAATACGTTTCAGTAATAATATATGAGAACATAATTTAACAAGGTAGCTACGCTAACAAATAAATGAATGCCAACTGTTTTCAGGGCGCACTGGCAAGCAAAAACAGTGATTAGGCCTTTAAAATTAAAGCAAAAATGAAAATATCAACAGGCAGTTCTCTTTTTTTCAGAGACAGCTAAAATAGACGCACGGTAATTTGACATCAACCGTCACCATATGAACAAGTTAATAAAGGTGCGCGTGAAAAAGCCATGATGATTTCACTACAGCGCGCGCACATGCCTGGAGTGGGTCCAGTGAGCCGTTGTCGTGGAAACGGAGTGACAGATTTGCGTAGGCGCCGATGCCTATTGCTCTGCGGACACGTTAGACTACTCCCCAACTAGCATACACAACAATTAATGGAATAATGTACGCGTAAAACTGAATTTTATTTAAAAAATAACAGCTGTTTAAACGCGTTTCCCTCACGGGAAGGCCTAAAGGACATTTTTCTCCCAAGACCAAGACATTTGACGGTCTCTCAAGCAAGCCAGTCAGTGCTGCCTAATGCATATCAGATCATCACTGATTTAAATCTCTGTGAAGCGGACGCTGTATCTTCACCGATATGCATCTAGAGTAATGTCGTTATGAGGCCGATTTATAAATTTTAGTGTAAGCCGATTGTGTTTTCTATTTTTTTCTGCTATGGTAGGCTAAGTCAGTTAAGGTGAGTCAGCAGCCCCACTAAATTATTCTCTGAGTGATCATCTTTATATATAAAAAAACCTTTAGTTATGCTATTATGTCAACTTATTGCTTGTATAGGCTACCGTGTCCCCGACACCTTCCCTTCAACCGCTCTCATCCTCTCTCACACACGACATGATGTCTGTTGCATGTCACCCTTATGGTCTTGTTTGATGTCAAGAGCTCGCATGCACGCCCTGAATTATCGTAGCAAACTCCACACATGCTCACAGCGGTGGCTGAAATGGTCAGGCTGTGGATGTCATGGAATAGCACTGCACTAAACTTATTTTGTCCCTCGATGAATTGAGGAATCTACCCACACACCTCACGCGCACACGCTCACAAACACACGCGCATGTTCTTTTTTTTTCTTTTTTCTTCACGCATCCGTGAAGCTGGAGGAGCAGGTCTCCCGGTTTATTTCTCACTAAAACACTGCACTTACATATCCGTAATGTTTTCCATATCAGACTCTGGCACCAAGACAGGGAAATCCTCGATCCCTGGTTCTTGATCGATACAGGAGATCCTCGAGGCATTGCAAAAGCACGACACAGGACAAGCCGAGCTGAGCCTCAGCAGCCCGAATAAAACCCCACACAACCCCCAGCGAGCCATTCCATGAACCCCTATGGTCATAGCAGGTCTAGCGCGATGCATTCACTGTTGTGTAATGTCTTGTAGTATTTTCAGCAATTCCGAGATGAGACGCCGCTGCTGTGGGATGCGCAAAGACGTTGTGCGCGACGCGAGACTGTCATGGATTGGCCTTTTCTGGTCTCCGCAGAAAGGTGATAACGCAACGGGGAAATGTTCGCGTGCCAATATGTTGCGCTATCCGGGCTTCGAGTCTTCCATACGCGGTGGTAAAACGTGTGGCCGCAGGCTGTGTGTGTCTACGGGCTGCGGTGGTGACGCTGACGTCTCACATCCAGCGCTGAGGAAGAAAACAAGCGAGACAGTGTGCGTGTGCGCGCGCGTGTGAAGAGGCAGCAGCGCGTACCTGCAAGCGCCTATTGATTACCGACCGCATCTCCCTCAGCCATCGCTGTAATTACATGTCGAGGGGGACGTTAAAGATGCGCTCGGCGATGTCATATCGGCAATAATTGATCACCTATGTTGTCAAGGGGCTATCTTTGGGAGATGCATATTGACAGGGACGAGGAGATTGGTAGGATAGGCTGTCAAATATGTTTTTTTTTTATATATATATCGAGTCATTTGGGAAATTGCTTGATTGTTTTCATTTGTTCGTCTGTTTAACAGTTCAATATGAGCTGGCTGTGTTGCTTTTCCATCCTCTTTTCAGCAATCCTACCACAACTTCATGAATAGCCAAGAGTGTGACGTGCTATTTGACGCACAAGATGGGCTGCATCTAGAAAAATAATTACTAAACAAAAATGCCAGGATGTTTTTTTTCTTTTCTTTTTTTTTACTGATGCGAGTCTCACATTCCAATCGCAGTGTAGTCTATGGCAAGGAGACGAAATTAATATTAATAATAAATAATAAATTATATTAATAGCTACTTTGTTTGGGGTGTTTACCGAATTATCAGTTTAATTGAAGGGAACGCTATGATGCATTCGGAAAATGCGCGTTTGAATATCACATTTGACGTCCGTGTTCATCTTGTGTGATAAGTTCATCTGCACTAGATTCCACGCGTTATATGAACATTTGAGTTACTTGACCATGTGTACACACTGAGGGCCCTTAAGGTTTAAGAAATTACTATAGCAGAAGCCAAAAGATGAAGTGAAAGGTGACGGACTGTTATCTTTTTTACCAGGAGAGGGCGACAAATGCATTAGGCAACACGTTTCGTATCACGGTCAATGTGAGCTGCAATCATTATTTGATTTTTCCCTAAACACAAATGATTACATTCCGGCCATTAAAGCCACCATTTTTGGTAGTAAAAATATGTATCTGTACAAGATAAGCTATGCTCAGGCAGTATTCTTATCGGTCTATATCAGTTTTACTGGGTTTTGTAGCCTATTATTTTTTGCAATACAGTGTTAACCAGTCCAAAGCGAAATACATGAGAGGGTGCACCTTGATCGACAGTACATTTTTTAGTATATTAAACAAATGATACATATTATATTTAGATGTTAAACGCCAAAGACAACAAAAGCGCTTCTCAGTTGCTATGACGATAGCCTAAATGAAAGCGAATGCTATGGGGCGGGGCAATATCACAAGGCTGACAGACTCGTTACCCAATTAGATTGTTAGTCTTTATATTGACAGTCTTTTTAACCAATAGAGCTGCGCGTTTGAGTTCGGGCATAGCCAATCACGAAGCTAAAAATAATGCACGTAAACCTACAATGAAATCAAGGTAGAAGGCGCAGATATTTCGGGCGAAAATTGGTGTGACGGAAGGGTTGCCTGCAGGTTTGTTAAATATTTTGAATGATATTACTACAAAGACACTTCCTTTGGAAATTGTTCTGTTATTTCAGGGAATAATACATAGCAGAAATGTCGAGCGTTAATTAGACCATTATACGTCGCCGTGCTGTAAATTAGCCTGCTAGCTTGCTAAGCAAGCCTTTCTCAAAATGGAGAGTTTCCTGCTGTTCAGTCGCAACAGTCAACAGACAATAATTTCCTTCATACTATCAAACCAAAGCGGAGTCTTGCACGTAGAAACAAACTGTATATAAAGGGAAAGTTAAATGTTTGCCAAATCCCGTGTTGTCATTTTGCAAGCCATTTTGTGCCCATAGATCGTTTTTGCAAAAATAGGACGTTTGTTTAAAATGTACAGACAGATGTTCTTGTTAAAGTCCGCAAAATTGACATATATTTCTCTTGTGAAGTTCAGTAAATGCAGCTGTGTTGTCAATTGATGAAGGTTTGTACTGTTATGTTTACTGTAACTGGAAGGCTAGCAGGCTAAATGCTAAGTTACTTGCGCACCATTTTGAAGCAATGGGCCTTGACACAGCCCTATATACTTATAATATAACCAGTGTAAATGTTACTTAACGTGCACTTTGCGTTTAAATGGTCTTGTATTTGATACATTTAATTGAATTATAATGTTTTTCTAATTGCTTTCTTTCTTGCTTACCTTGTTTGTATTTTGATTTGGCTTTTAAAGTAACCGGATGCCTAACATATTTATATATATATTATTAGACAAGAAAAAAAGTACCATGGTATATTACCATTTTTGTAGACTTACACCGTGATAATTCCATGGTATTCTATAAATTACCATGTAAATAACATTTGTGCATGAAAAAGGTTATATTCAGTACCATAGCAAATACTAATACTGTCCCATGGTACAGGTTTGACTCCCTAAAATAACATATTTTGGAGTGAACAGGATAAAGCTGTAGGCCAGGACTTGATTTTATTAATCTGGAAATGATTGGATTGTGAAAAGTTGTCTCTGTATCAGTGGATTTCAACTGGTTAGTCGCTGGTTTATTCTGGGAAATAATGGTGTTTTATGCAAATAATGAAACTAACCATGTTATCATGTGTAGTTAGGATGAAAGAATAAACAGGCTTATCTTTTGCCATACAGGACTCAGGAGAAGCACTTCCTGTATTTTCTGTTGTTGTCAAAGTCCAGACAGTCAAATATAGCATAAATTCATCGTTATTTTCCTGTTCAGTCTCAATCATGTTAATAGTTTTTGCATATTGTTGGGCCTATGTAGTTCTTCGTATAATCAATGCATTTTAATTCTTGATGTTAAGGACTTTTGCTTAGCCTACATTTTGTACGATTCTGATAGTGTTGGATCGCCACATAAATCGGAACCTCTGACAGGTGGATGGAGGTGTTGAGAAATAAAGCCTTGTTGACATCAGCTGAAAGTGGTTTTATATATGGAGCAAGCTATTACACGGGAAAGTGTGTTCTTTAGGGATGCACCGATATGAAAATGTTGGCCGATACCATGTCCCAAGCACTTACAAACCTATATGATACAGTAGCCTAGTTTGAACCAATGTATTCCTATGGCCAACTTTCTTTATTAACAAAAAAAATCTATTGCCAGACAAATAAATAAGATGATGTCTAAAATGCAAACAAGTCATTCAACAGCATTACTTGCATATAAAGAATCAAAATTCATGTGCCATGGATAAATACAATGGAATGGCCTCTGCATGGACAATAATAACATTATTTTAATTAAATCATATTGTTGATAATATAATTATCAAAATAATATAATTTATAATGTAAACTGAAGTGCTTTTTTAGCGGGTTAATTAAACGAAACGCATCCAATATGAGATTAATCAGATATTTATAGAACATGAACATAATATTACAACTTATATCTGCACAAAATAACATGAACTTGAATTAAGTTACGTGCTAGTCAGGATGTGTAACTCCTGTTCTGGATGCACTCTTCCCATAACAACACGATGAAACGTGGCATCTAAACCCAAAGAATTCACAACGTTTTATTACAGTAGTGTTGTTATTATAATGTAATATGACAGCCCCAATCATAGTTAGTAATGTCGTGCGGACTTAACAAAGGTATTTTCTGCATTGTTTTTAACACTCAACACACTGTCTCTTAGAGTGACCGACCCGTCGAGGACAGCCTATTCCATTTTGACTGCTGGCTGAAGACAATGGAGACAAAAATTGATCAGCAGGAAGAAGAGACCACTTTCAGTAACATTGACACTAACGGTAATGTATAGTCTCTGAATAGAGTGCAACAGTGCCCATCCACTTTTTCTGTGGCTTTGGAAGTATTTTTCCCATAGGGATTTTTAAATCTCCATAGGATTTTTTTTTTTTCCATGGCGACATACACGGGCAACTAAAGCACAAAGAATTCACAACAATTTGTAGTGTGCTCATTATAATGTTATGTTTGGCAGATTGGCACTACACATCTCGCACTTCATTGTATTTTCATATACTTTATCAAGTGATTCCAGAGAGCCTGCACATTTTGCAGCCATGATGAGAAAAAAAATCACTGCTGGTTTATTAATCATCAATGTTTTTGTACGGCCAAAAATGCCGCTATAACCAATCAGGAAATGAAAAAGAAATATATTTTTTAAAGTCACGGTGATCATCGTTTTCATGATGGATTGTTGCTGTCTTCAGGTACTTGGGTGCTCTTGCACATCCCTATTTAAGTTAAAAGTCATGACCCAACCAACTAAAGTCTGACAAACAGACAAAGGTACAACAAGATTGTGTTCTTAACTTTAATGGAGGAAAGAACTACAATCCCATGAAGCATTTTGAATGACAATCAAATTAAAAATGATGGCTTCAACTTGCTGTGTGTCAGAGACGTACGTACATAATACATAATTGACACTCAGGCCCTGTTTTTACCTGCGATTTAAATTTGAAAATCTTGTATAATATGACTTGCTGTTTTGGTTTGTTTGTTTTTTATTGCATCTACATGATATTTATATTTTTGTAATTGAATTTTTGCCATGAAAATAGCCTTAGATGCTGACATGGCACTAAATAAAACAACCTGAATTTACCTGCGATTAAGATGCGTTTTGGTCTGCGGCGATAGCTTCGTGGTTAGCGCGCCGACATATAGCGCACCTGCGCCTCCGGCGACCCAAGTTCAATTCCTATGTACTTTGCCGATCCCGTTCCTCTCTCTCTCTCTCTCTACCCGCCCCATGCTTTTCTTGTCAAAATCTCTACTGTCCTATCCAATGAAGGCACAAAAAGGCCAAAAACATAACTTAAAAATAAAAGAAGCGTTTTGGCCGATCGGATCACAAGTGGATCGTTCGCTAAATACAGGGGTCTAAAAAGTTTTGAGCTTGTCCACTTTAGACCACTTCCAGAGGTAGATGAAAACACATTGCTTTTGTAGTGTAAACGCTCATGTGATCGAATGCATTCAAACAGCCACAAAAGACCGCCTACTCTCCGCCTACTGACTTAATGCGTAAACATTATGGGAAGCGTGCTAGCCAGACGGGATTTAAACTTTTCAACATTAAGATCCAAGTTTGGTTTGAGGATGAAAAGCATACAAAGCACAATGTTCGCTCACCATTGCTGATTTTTAACACGCACTCACAGCGTTCGGTGTGGCTATCAGAGCAGAAACGAAAGCTGATACTCTGTTTTTTCCGTCATCTGTACGTTCCGTTCATACTGTATTTAAATTGTGCAAGCTTATTATGTCAATAACATCGATCATTTGAAAAAGACCATACATTTATCCGCCCATTGACACTCCCCTTGAAGAAATCAGGACAGAAGTGGTTAAAAGTGGACAAAAGATACGGATACGTTATACTTTTGATTAGATCGTCCACAACGCATCTTAATACCAAGTTTAAACAGTCCCTCTTAAGCATAGATTCAGGAACTTCATAGATGATTTTTATAAAATGTAGTTTGATCACTATCTTCTCAGTTGTTTAAAAGATTAAGGCAATTATCTAAGTAAAATGTTGTTTAATTTTCCAATAAAAGATTAAACATTTTTACATGATTTGTCAGATATCTGCTAGCTACTCAGACCGCCATTTATTTTGGTCTCCTCTCGGAAAGCCATAGCGAATTCAAAACATCCAGTAGTGTGTATTTTACAGGTAATGTGTGTACTCCCTGGATCTCTGCTTCTTGTAAATATATTAAAAAATTATATTATCATTGTTATTGAGAACAGATTGTAAGGTAACCATTTATTTCTTACCCGGCAAGTATTCAGTGAAGTGATTGATGCCCATGAGTTTATGTAATCCAACTGTCAGCCAGCCAAGTTTTTGACAGACGTGATAACGTGCGTGAGGGGTGAACTGTTTGATTTCTGGGTAATCATAAAACGAGCTGGAGTTGTTCTAAATACTTTTTGCATAGTTCATGTTCATTATACCTATTTTACAGAATGAAGTTCAGCTTGACAATTAAGCCTTGTCATGTCCTTGTCCTTCAAACAAATAAATCTGTCATTCACTTGTCTGAGTAAAAAACAAGTTGCTTGCACAATTTTTTTTGTGGTGTAAATATAATATATTCTGAAGCAATATTCAATAAAAAAGGGCTGATTTGACTTTTAAACATAAAACTAAACTGCCAGTAGGTGATGCATGTGACAGTCTTAATGAGTCTTAAAACTGTTGTTCCATTATTATGCCTTAGCAGATTTTAAACCTGTATACATAAAACACACACACACACACACACACACCACACACACACACACACACACACACACACACACACACACACACACACACACACACACACACACACAGGGGATTGTCTATGTGTTGTTTGCAGTGTTTATTGTGTAAGCAAAGCACTAAAATGTTATTTTGGTGCAATTTAAGTTGAAATTGTGGAGTGATGGCTTCAGCAAAAGCATATACCATCGATTAGCAACTCTGGACCTCACAATAGGTCTAATAGTCATTAAAGTTTTCATTAAAAATCAATTTGCCTATGGAGAAAATGAATGGAATTTTTACCCCCTGACTGTTGCACACTATTGGTCCAAAAGCTTTAGCTTTCAGCTCAAAGTCTGTATATGAATGATTGTTAAAAGTATTTTCTCGGGATGTCTCCTCTGGACTTCTTTAAACTGCTTTCTATAGGTCCTCAAATTTTGTGAGAACCTCATCCACTAGTGTCTGATTATGTTTTGAATTCCATGTTGGCACTCTCTCAGAACGAGCAGTTTGATAAACAGGAATGTCTTAATTGTGGTTGAGGCTCAAGTGCCAGATCTGTTCCCTCAGGCAAGCGCCCCGCTGAGGACATGGATGAGGAACAGGCATTCAAACGCTCCCGCAACGCAGATGAAATGGTGGAACTCAGGGTGCTTCTCCAGAGCAAAGTGAGAAAAGCCGTACACATGCACTTTTCTTCTCCATTTCTTCAGTATAATGACATTTTAACAGTGTCATTTTGTGTTTTCAGAATGCAGGGGCTGTGATTGGAAAGGGAGGCAAGAACATTAAAGCCTTGCGCACAGATGTGAGTATTTAAACTATGCTGCATGCTTATCATGAGCTTTTAGACAATGTTCTCTAATGGTCAAGTATTAACAAGACTTCTGACAACATTCTTTGACCAACATTTGTTTTCATGAGCATTTCAGCTTTATCAGTCAAAAACACGAATCAGTCGGATTTGAAATCCCAGAAATCAAAACTCATGACACCAATCCGTCCATTAAAATCCCATTAAAATCCTCCAAAGATTTGAATGCATTTGATCCTGTGGGCAGATCTTCCGTTTTGTAGCTATAGGTTGGCTCATTTGGACAGACAAGCTCTCTGAAATGGGGCTATTTTGTGAGTCTTTGACACTGTGTATAAAAGGGGAAGTACTTCTCAACTTTATTTTGTTGAAGGCATTCTCTTTCACTCTCCCCCACTTCGAAAACCCAATTACAGATGTCTTGACTCTTGAGCTGACCCATAGTCCTGTATGAACCACTGTTGCCCAGCGGTTCTACATTTAAAAGTGTCTTTAGATCTGTCCAGCCCTTTTTCTTGTGCATTCTTTGCCAAGTCTCTTCAAAAGAAAAAAGAAACAAAAAGTGGACAGTAGATTAATGAGTAAAGCCTTGTATTCAATTAAAAATGTATTCCTTCTCCCCCTCTTCCCTCTCCTTTACTTTTTTTTGTTTTTGGCCACCTTCCTCCGTTGCCCATGTACTGGATCGACTTGCCCCTCCTGCGTTGCCCACCTTGATGTTGGCCCAACCTCCGCCCCTGATCGCCCGCCCGCCCACCTGACACCCCGGTTGGCCCCGCCCATAAACGTGCCCCTCCTTAAACGGGCACCTTACTTGACATCATGTGATTGAATGCCCCTGCCCAATGCCAACCTCCACGACCAATGCAGTACAATGCCAGTGTATCAGTCCCAGACAGCAGTGGCCCAGAGCGGTATGTCCCACCAGTTATTGCCTCACTGCCTGATTAGAAAGAGAACACATGTCTTTGATAACCTGCCTTCTGTTTCATTTTAACATTTTCACACATATAGTCCCCCCCCCCCCTTTAAAAAACGTGTATTGTTCCATTTGACTTTTTTTTTTTTTTTTCTTAATTTGTATTTTTTTGTATATATTTAAATGTCTTTTCTCCTCCTCCAACACCCCCATTAAGTCTTTGAATATAATTTGCGAACTTTCTTTGTTGCACAGAATTGTATGTAATCAATCACTTCTCCTGCCTCAGATGGAGAGAGACTGCACTCATATTAGTCTCTGCTGAATGTGTGGATTAGGGGTGGGCGGTATGACCATAATGTTATTTTGGTGCACATTTAACAATAATTTTTTTTTTTTTATGACCATGATGTAATGTATACAAACCAAAATGCCAGATTATTAAACAAAAGATTAAGTCTGATAGAAAAAACAGCTTTAACATTTGTAAAACAAAAGACTCAAAACAATAAAACCTATAAATATCAAATTTGATTGGACTGCGTTCAGATTTGTAAAATAGGCACACTTGTGAGCACGCGTCAATTGAAGTCAATATTCGAGAAGTTGCATCGTTCCTCAATAACCAAAACCAACTAAATGTTGCATTTGTCTAGTGCTGGGAATCTTTTGGAATCTCCCAATTTCGATTATAATAAATTCTTGGGGTCGTGATTCCATGATAAATTGCTTCTTGATTTTGAATAAAATTCAATTCAATTCAAATCACTTTATTCATCCCCAAGGGGCAATTTAAATGACACAAGGAATAGCATATATTTAACTACATACAGTACATCATTAATAAAAATAAATAAATAGATACAAAATAAGAATAAAAATGGATAGGATGAGTACATCAGTCTTTGGCATGTTTTAGCGCAGTTCAGAGATTTGGGGGGTGGATGGTGACTTGGAGTTTAGTAGCAGGACAGCCCTGGGGACAAAGGTTACCTTCCTCCTCTGGGTCCTACATACTTGACAGCGAAGTCTGCGCCCTGAGGGTAGCCACTCAAATGTAGAATACGTAGCATGTGATGGATCACGAATGATCCTACAGGCAATCTTCAAGGTTCGCTGTTCACATAAGATGGGCAGGGCTCTCAGGGGGTGTCCAATAATTCTGGAACACACTTTAACAATTCGATGTAAACAGTTTCTATTTTGAAGATTAATGGAGTAGAACCAACAAGTAAAGGAAAATGTTATCACACTTTCAATAAATGAGTAGTAAAATATGGTTAAAATGTCCTTGTTTACATCAAATTGATTCATTATATGCATAGATTTATTTTTAGATTTAATTCTAAACTTGTTTTTGTATTCAATTTTATTTTCCTTGCAGGCAGCCCCCATAAGAACCTGTTCCCCAATTGATATTAAATACAGCTCATAGGTGTAATTAAACTTAAAGTTTTGTTGAATTATTATTTTTCAATTGTTTTGCTTCAATCAATTTATATTATCTAAATATTTTTTATTGAACTATATTATTCATAATCAATTACATTTCCTAACTTTTTTTAGGATGTTGGTAACTAGTTACATTTGCTCCAGTGTTGCCAGGTATAAAAAATATTTAAAAAAAAAATATAGAAAAAAGCAAAACAAAAAAACTCAAACTGTATCAGTTTTGCTCTTACAATTTAAGAGAGGGAAGAGTTTAGGAGACAGTAGTAGTAGAGCAGCAGTTTGCAAACTGAACAGTAGCTACTGTTAGAGTTAATTTTTTTTAAAGGAGAACTCCAGTCAATTTTAACATTGAGCTCATTTTTTTGTAAATTTGGAGTGCTATCAGTACAGACAAAAACGACAAAAATCGGTGTTGCCGTTGTTCTCTGTACTAACAGCACTCCAAATTTACAAAAACATGAGCTCAATGTTAAAATTGACCGGAGTTCTCCTTTAATTATACACCCCTTGTAACCACATTATTATTTTACTCAAGCCCAGTTAAAACTAAGACTCAGCGTTACATATGTCTCTCATGGCATGAGCGCGTCTTTTGCATTGTCGAAATAGAGTGGTGCAGGTATGACGTCACTTTGTAGGCCAAACGACAGTTAGCATCACACTGGTTCCCTCAACAAATCCCATTAGGATTTTTCCATAGGCTTTTGGATTATCATGAAAAACAAGGGCTGTGATCAACAAAAGTTTATGATACTTAAGTTTTGTCCATCTAGATTATTTTTACAGATGAACACAACTTTTGTGAATTTTGAAGCCTAAATGCAGCTGCCAGAAACAAAAAGTTAAAAGCTAAACTAACTAGACCACGGTTCCATGACTTTAATGTCACCATCACTAAACTTCCGACAACTTTCAGTTTTTATCTAAAAACATTTCACCTGAAAGTTTGAGTTAGAATAGTTTGAGCACACTTAGTTCGCTTTTACAGCCTCATTATTGGCGCTTTTCCACTGCATGGTACGGTACGGTTCGGTTCGGTACGGCACGCTTTGGCGCTTTTCCACTGCATGGTACGGTACGGTTCGGTACGGCTCACTTGTGGTGCTTTTCCACTGCATGGTACGGTGCGCTTCGGCGCGCTTTAAATGGTACCTGATCTGTTGAGGTTCCAAGCGTACCGTACCGGTACTAAAATGTGACGTGAAACACTGCAGATCACTGATTGGTCAGACAGACAGAATCGTCACTACCAGCGTCATTGGATTTGCGACACGAGACCGCTATACAGAGTCATATAACCAGTAGACAACAGCCAACACGGTAGCACCTGTGTTTTACTTACTTGAAAAAAAAGAAGAGATCAACACTTTAAAAAGGAAATGGCTGAATCGTGGTTGAGGTGCAGACAATCCTCTCGTTGGTTGTCTAGGAGCGGGTCCAGCGAGAGCTGGATGGGGCAAAACAGAATGAAAAAGTGTTCCAAGAAGTAGCAGCTAGCTCAGCTCTTAGCCGCACACGGCTATCACCGGACCTACAAACAGTGTAACGATCAGTCCCACCCACTTTGAATGGGTACTAACTGCAGTGGAAAAGCAACCGAGCTAGCGAACCGAACCGTGCCGTACCGAGCCGAGTCGTACCACGCAGTGGAAAAGCGAAGCCGAACCGAACCGTTCCGCGCCGAATCGAACCGTACCGAACCGAACCGAGCGTACCATGCAGTGAAAAAGCGCCATAAGCTTATGAGGTTACCTGTTTTGCATGATGACGTTTAATGCCCCCCGGCAGCCTCTTTTGTCCCATTTAGCCACTTGTTAGCAACTCCCTTTTTCAAGACGCATAACAGCTTAAGAAAAATCACGAGTGTGGTTATACTGATGTATTTTGTCGCAGAATAAAACGTCTTGAGTTTGTTCACCACAGACCTTGTTTCAGCCGTTTAACCAAAATCCCATTCAAAAAGCCCATTGACTTAAAGCTGCCGTCGGCAACATTTTTTTGATCATATTCAGTGAATTCGACACTATAATCCGACAGAACAACATAAATAAAGTGGTTTTAGAAAAAAAAACGAGTTTCTAACTCCACCTGGAGCGTGTTATTTGTTTTGCAAAAATCCACAGCTCCCTGTTCATCGGGTCCAATCAGCGCAGGGGGGTGTGAGATCTGACTGTCAATCACAGATCGGGCACACGCCACCCCTCGCGCACGTTACAATCACATGCACACGTCTGAAGTTCGCGCAGTAACGAAGAGTGATGGCGGATGTATCTCACTTTCAAAACACTAACAGATCAAGTAAGCTCATTTAGAGTATAAATGATGTTAGCAATTGCAATCTATCGGTAGATTAGCCAAGGCAGCATACCTGCAAATACTCCATGGTGTTGATGGATGCTGATGAGATGGGCGCGTTCACAGAAAACCTGCACACGCATTGAACTCGGTGAGTCGGTGGGAGGGTATCCGTTGATGGTGGGGGAGGGGCATGAGAGTTGTAAACATTCAAAATTTTGCCTAAGTCCACTCAATCTGCCAGACTTGCCGACTGGAGCTTTAAGGGCGATGGAACTGGAAGTGCTAAAATGCTAACATCTTTCTGCATTTTAGCCTACAAAGTGACGTCATACCTGTACCACTCTGTAAATATAAGCTGGTTCCGATCAGTGGGCAATCCTTTGGAGTTGTATAAATATAATACGCACTGTTGCATTCTCAATATTTGGTGATTTAGCCTCCGATACAGGATATGTTCATTCGCTTTTACAAGCAGATATTGTTTTATTACCACAGCAACCGCTTGCACGTCCACGTTGAACGCAGTTCTCGTGTGTAAAAAGTACAAAAAAGCTTGTGCCGGATTGCTGGTAAATGTGTTATTTAAGGCTTTTTTCTATTTGTTAAAATACTGATATGGAACTTTGTTGTCAAGTACACTTCATTTGTCCCCTGTTGCAAGCCTGTGTGCTCTCTAAACTGTCCTGTGCTGCACCGTTCTTTGTTCCGTCAACATCACATTATTAACAGACGTTTAGAATATAAATTTATGAATTGATTTGAATCATTGGAAGATAAGATTGAATCGCGATTAATCTGTGAATCGACTACCTCTACATTTGTCCCACTCTGTATCTTATAGTAATGCACTTAAAACTTTGACAATCAAAAATATTTGGTTGAAACGGCCCAATTTCTTTTTTTTCAGTTTTGGAGCGTCGACTGACTGAAACAGTGACGTTTAATTAGCACTTCTTAGATGCAACTACAATTATTCTAGCAGCTTCACTTTACTACGGCTGGTTTAATTTATCACCTGAGAACATGACATGCTGAATAGCATAACAAATTGCCAATTACCTAAATTTAATTACAGCACCTTTATTTTCAGTTTCGGTTCTCGGCTAAATGAAAACTTTAAACTCCCCCTGTAGTCAATCATTTTATTCCTTTATGTATTGTTCTCTACAGCGTCGGACACTTAACGGTATGATTATTATTGGCCTTTTGCTTGACTGTCATCAAACAGCTATTAATGTGTTGGTAATGTTACACAACCCATGTAACCATGTTACACAAGCTAATGTTACACAAACACGTTCGACATCTCAGTCTGCCTTCTAAACATCAGTATCCTTAGAAACCCTTTGAACAACTTAGAACGTCAGTGTAGAAAGGCATATTGTTCATCGTAATATACATCTTAATACATAATTCACCCTCTATATTGATAAATGTACCCTATTTTTCATATAAACAGAAAAGTATACCAGGATAACCTGGCTTCTCTTGTGACTCCTCTGCTTCATAGCATAGTTAATGATATGCTAAACCGCCCCCCCCCCCCCCCCCCCCCCCCCCCCTCCCAAAGTGTATATCAAAGTTTCTTCCTAATCTCTAACCGTTTCTCCTCCTAACCTTCACCATATCGCTTTAAAATATAGCATTCTGTGCATAATTCAAATAGGTCCGATACATTTTGTAGTCTGCGTCGACTGGCGCATATGATTCGCTTTGTGCTATCGTGTATCTGGACCGGAGCAGACTGTGCACACTGCGCCGGTTCGTGTGACACTGGCGTGAAACCAGACTTTATTCGCCCCAGTGGAAATCGTTCCCTATCCTCTATATAGTACACTATCTGTCATTCATCATGAAGAATATGGTAAATGTGTGAACTTAACCGATTTTGGCTGCAGTTTCAGCGTCTATTTATAATGTAGGGGGCAGGACGCTATATATTTTACAAAAAATCTGGTGAGAATCTGTAGTGTATCGTGATGTCATGAAAATCTTTGATGCATATTGGCGGAAGTAAGAGACTTAAGTTTTGAATGCTAACATCTTCTAAATGCAAATTGTGTCATTGTTTTGCAGCACACTAGCTTATAGATAAGCTTAAGGCTAACATATTCATACTAAAAGGCAAAAAACTTTCTGGCGACTTTCGTTTCCTTTTCGATGTTTTGCGAAAATATTCATTGAAGTGCACTGCTAGTATTTTTGCATTAATTCTTGATCTTTGCGATAACTCAATGCAAATATAGCTGCCATAATATAACAAAATATCTACCAGTTATCGCGTCCTATGCATCATTATACTGCCCAGCCCTAGTTTGGATGATTATTTTCATAGCTGATGATACTGACGGTGAACTGTGGAAAAGCCCATCTCTTTTTCGCTCTGTCCTTGTTGCCCCCAACCTCTGAGCCCCCTCCCTCACTGTTCACATCACTGTCCATGATTCTGAGCTAGTGCCGTGGCGCAGCCCTCTGTCACTCATCACTGTTGTCTTTGATTTTTCTCTGGTGCTGCATTTCCTTCCCCTTGTTTTTTTCCTTCTCTTAGCCCACATACGTTCAGGTTCTTAATCTGCAAAAATTGTCTCATTCTTCCCTTCCCCTTCGCCTTGTTCTTTTTTTTTTGCTGCTTCTGATTTGGTTTCTCTCGTCGTTGAGAGAATGTGATGTGCTGATGGCACCATAGAGTGAATTGCAAGAGACTTTTTATTTTTTTATTTCTCCCTTTCTTCTCCTAAATGATCTGGTGGTGGCATAGTGGTAAGCAGGTCTGTCTTGCTCTCTCTCGTTTTCTCGGCTCGTGTAGCCGTACAGTGCCTGTTCAGTCTCAGCCCTTCCACTGTCGCCCATCTCTTCAAGGCCTGTTTTAATTGAATGCGCGAGAACTGAGTGCATGTCGATTGCCCGTTTCTCAGTCCAGTGTTGGAAGACTTAAAACATGTGTTCAGCAGTCCTCTTTTTAATTTACTTTCTTTTGGTTTAGTGTTATTTCCCCCTACTTCATTGCTTTGTGGTATGCAGCAGGGCTCAGGATCTAAAGTTTTGTATCTGTTTTGTTTTCTTTCTTTTTTTTGCTTTCATCTTTCATTTCACTTGATGTTCTGCTACAGTATCCTGAGTGTGAGTGCAGATATAGAGACTATTGGTGAGATTCTGCTGAAGATCATCCCTACACTGGAGGAGGTGAGCATACCAAACCCAGTATCGAAGGTATTAAAAACCCTATGAAATCCAAATTGGTGTTTTGCAGGATTTAGTCCATATACATTAGGTTTGATGTCATCTGTACACTAGTCTACTCTAAAAGTTGATGCATTGTTCCAAAAGCATGTGATTTAAAAAAAAAAATTGAGTCCGATTTTGTACAATATTCTATTCCGAATTGACCCTTCGCAAAGACCCGCCCCCCTTAGTTACTGTCGCTATGTCCGACAAGCTATGCCGCTCTCATGTTCTCACGCAGTGAAAAATACATCGCGGAGCAGAGAGGAGACTGACAACACGCTGACAGACAGGACAGACTAGGATACTTTTCGGTTACTTTTGCTATTAAACATATTAATCAAAGTCTCACCTTTCAAATATGGTCATTTTTTGAAAGAAATTTAAACAATAAATACCGTTTTGTGGCTCTTTAATGTGTCGTGACAGATCGCTGTAGAGAATCAGTTAAAGCTGCTCGTGAACCGATCATCTCTTCCTTCTAGTTCATTTATAGCATCAAATAAACATGAATGAACATAAGAAGGAATGATGTTTTAACCGCGGAAAGGCGTCAGTATAATCAGTTTTTCAAGTTCAAATCCTCCCATGTTAATCTACTAACTCTCCTGACTGCTTTGTCGGACAAAATGGCGGATGGCGAAGTATGATTGGTCAGAACACCTGTCAATCAAGCTCCATGCGAAGGGTCAATTGGAAAGTTATTCTGTAGACTAGGGATATACCGATACCAGTACTCGGGAGTCGGTCCTATACTGTGCTCATGTACTCGTAAAACTACTGCACCCGTTACCACTTAACGGGGCCATTCACATATCGTGTCTAAACTCGTGGAAAGCGTGGCCCGCACCGCTTTCTCCTTCTTTCCACAAGCGCTTGCCATGAACATAGGCGCGCCTGGAAAAATGAGCGCATCTCGCCCGCTTCTACTGTGAGCGCTTGTCGTGTGCCTACATTTGAAATGACCAATTTGCACACGCAAAAAACACGATATTTGAACGGTCCCTTATGAAAACGTGACATTAGCCTAACCTCTCGTCAGTTGAGCAGGTAGTTGGAGGAGAAGTAATGTCAGCATTTTGGAGATATTTTAAGTTAAGCAATGATGATCAAAGTAGAGCAGACTGCAAACTATGCTCTGCTAAATTGTCAAGAGGAGGGGCTGAGAATTAGCTCCTTTAACACAAGCAATTTGATTACACAAGTTGTACATTTACTTTGTTACAGTCAGAAAGTGAAAAACATCTGATGAAAATAAAACATTGTTAGATGACCTGTAATGGTATTATTAAGTACTCTTGGTATCGGCAAGTACCCAAATGTAAGTACTTGGTCTAAAAAAAAAGTGGTATCGGTGCATCCCTACTGTAGACTTTGTATACAGTACAGTAGTATTTGTCATTGCTCAAAATATATAAACTGTTTTAAAAATATTAATTATATCAAATATTTCAGTGAATAATAATAGAGAAGTTGTGGATGTGCCAATATGTATGTTGGTTTGCACGTGTCCTTAAACATTCTTTTTTTTTTTCTGTATATTTGGTAGTATCAGCATTATAGCGGGACTGACTTTGACTGTGAGCTGCGTCTGCTGATTCATCAGAGTTTGGCCGGAGGCATTATCGGAGTCAAAGGTGCCAAGATCAAGGAACTGAGGGAGGTAAGCACAGTGCTAAAAATACCATGTCGCAAAATAATAAAGTTTGGAACCAGGAAGCTTAAAATATTTATATCAGCTTAACCAAAAATATGTATTTCTCTGATGATGAGAAATTGTTTTCATTTTTAAGAATACCCAGACTACAATCAAGCTCTTCCAGGAATGCTGCCCCCACTCGACTGACCGTGTAGTGTTAGTCGGGGGTAAACCTGAGCGTGTGGTTGAGTGCATCAAGGTCATTCTAGAGCTGATTTCAGAGGTGAGAATGATGGCAGATGCAAGGACTTTTTTTCCTCAGTTTAATTATTATACAGTTTTCTCATTTGACATTGTAGCAACATCCACAGTTTCTTTAGATAAACACTTTGCTTCATAAATAAAGCTTATTTGTCCTGTTATCTGTAGGCTCCTATTAAAGGTCGAGCCCAGCCCTATGACCCAAACTTTTATGATGAAACGTACGACTATGGTGGTTTTACCATGATGTATGAAGAGAGAGGGCGACGGCCTATGGGTGGGTTCCCGATGCGCGGCCGGGGAGGGTTCGATCGCATGCCTCCTGGCCGTGGTGGCCGTCCCATGCCCCCTTCCAGACGAGATTATGATGATATGAGCCCACGCCGTGGACCACCTCCACCCCCACCAGGGAGAGGAGGACGTGGGGGCAGTAGGGCCCGAAATCTGCCTCTGCCCCCACCACCACCACCTAGAGGAGGGTATGTACAGAATGTTGCTTATTGTGCAATGCAGTGTTTTCTGCAAAAGGGCATAATTCTAATGATAATAGGAACTATAGTTTTCATATTTATTATTATTATATCTTGTTTTTATGGTTGCTGTTTTTTTTTTTTTTTTTGTGTGCACATTTAAGTCCAGTAAGCCCTGGTATATTTCTTTATATTCATTACATTTGTATAAATAAATGTTGCAATTAGGTGCATTTTTATTATCTTTTCCACAGTTGTTTGTTTTAATTGATTACCATTTGATATTTTTGAATGATATAAATGAAGCAATCAATGCAGTTTCTGTGAGTTTTCTGGACTGTCTGTCCTATATCATGAATCATACCAGAATAACTGATTACACCATTTTTGTTTCCAGAGGTGATAGATTTTCCCACCAAAGCTATCACAGCAATATGGACGACAGACCAAGGCAAGTAACCACAAAAGCAGAAAATGTACTGGTACACTACATGTTTGCAAATCAACATAAAGGGGAAAGCACAATTAAGGACTCAAAATGGGTTTATGTTTGACCTAAAAGCTGATAAATTATTTGGGATGCTTTATAATTTGTAATTATAATCAAATAATTGACATGCTTTTTCCATTTCAAGTCTCGTTCCTACTAGTGAATATTTACTCTCAGAAATATGTTAAAATTATACTGCTTTGTTCAAAAATTGTAATCAAATGATGACCTCTTCAATTTAAATATTTGTTTTATGTAGGGCTGCACGATTAATCGAAAAAAATATATATATATATTCGCGATTTGGCTTGGTGTAAATATGAAATGGCAAAGGCTGCAGGGTTTTTAATTTTTTTAAATGAATATACACAGTGTGTTTCATAGCAAAGGAGTGGCAGTGTGATCAGAGCGTCTTGTTCAGTAAATGCTGCTCCGTCTTTTCAAGCGCTGTGAGTTTGAGTCACTTGTGATGTGGATTAGAAAAGCAAAACGTACATGTTTTTACACATACAAGTCCAAACTCACTTCATAATGTCTGTCAAATGTTTTAAATAACTTCCATTTAGGATCTGAAGTGGCTTCCTATCACATGTTATCACACACTGGGGTTTTTTTTAACGTTTTTTTCTATAATCTAATTGATGTCGATTAGCATTCATTGCATTTATAAATATAATTTTTTCTTATGAAAATACATGAGATGGCTTGAAGAATACAGAAAAACCATAAACTGTTGTAGTCTTGTTTATTATCTATTAAAAAGTCACAGCTTTTCTATCATCTTTTTATTCAGTTACAGTGATGGCTGGATGCCTTTGTCCATATTAGGGATTTTCTGGAAAGTTTTACTTCTGTGAGGCATATTTTGGACTGTCTGAGCGAGGGTGCCCTCCGGCTTCCAGGATGAATGAAACAAACATATTTATAATGCTCACATCACCCAATTTTGGGTAAAAATATGAAAAATAATACTTCTCGCTAAAGAAATTTGAAGTAAACATGATAATCCATACGTTTTTCTCCAGTGTAGTGTACTGAAGTGTTCCTGGCTAATGATTTCTAGTCTTAGGCCGCCTGTGTCCCTGACAGCCTGCATGATAACAGGGCTCCCTGCAGTTTTCCTAAGATAAAGGTTTTCTGTAAAATAAAAATGATTACATTTCAGGAACTTTCATTATTAGAAATAAAAGAAAGTATTTGTTACAATAGTAGTAATTTTATTTTGTAAAAAATGTAGTAATCATAATTATTAGTCGCATTTATATATAAACGCAACACTTTTAAAATCACAATTTTATCCAGAAGAATTGAGTTAAATTATTTAAATAAATATTAATATTTTAATTAAATGTATAATATTTAATTTATAAATGTTCATATTAATGTACAAAATTTAATTTAAATAAATTATTTTGTAAATGTACTTTCAATGTTAATCTCCAAATTAATGTAGAAGCTACATAGACAGTAGCCAAGAGATATATGTATATAAGAGAACTCTATTCTGGTGCTCGTTCTGTGCACACGAAACTGGTGTGCGTTTTATCTTTTGTCTTGTCGCGATTAATTGGTTTAAAAGCATTTGCATGTATAAGAGTGGGATCATATAATCTAAAGCTAGCCTGTGGATGCTGCGTTAAATATTTTTAACGCGTTAAACTGAAAAAAATAATAATCATATTAATTTAATCTGTTAACGTTGACTGCACAAATATGTGTGTGTGTGTATATATATAATTTATATAAATGTATATGGGTTATCTCAGAGCTTTCAGATGCATGCCCACAACAAGCATATCAAATTAAGCACGTCTCTTTTCCTGTAAGCAGTGACCGAAGGGGGCGACCTGGAGACCGCTACGAGAGCATGGTGAGGATAAATGAATATCTGCATGTGAATTTGTGTTTTTGCAACATTTATATTGAGACTCATCACTTGATTGTCATCTATCATTGTGAAGGAAAATCTTTCATGTCATTAATGGGCACTTTCAGGAAAAAAGTGTAATGGCTTATTCTTTCTCTCTGAAGTGACAGTGTAATAGATGCATATGTGAAGCTCTTATGCCTAGTGCACTGGTTTGGCCTGCTGTTGCTTGGCAACAGATTTTTGATTCACTTGTTGCCTTGGTTACCAAGGAGCAGTTAAATACGTAGGTGAAAGCCATCACGCTCGCCAATGAACTTTGTGCGACGCTGCTCTGAGTGAGTTGAGCGCTCTGGAAGATGGCAAGCCTGTCGTTGGTCATATAGAGGATCAAGCACATCATGCTGAATTCTGCTGTACAAACTGATAGTTTGGACTCTGATTGGATGCGGTTCATTCGAAGCTGCTGTAATTAGCCAGTATACTCAACTGGACCATTTGCAAAAAAATGCATCCAGGTTTCTATAATATCAGTTTATCAGTGATCCATCAATCGTTTAATATCAATGATGTAATACATTTTATAGAATAGTTGTTTATTTTAATAACGACACTATATTCTATGTTGCAATAAAAAAAAAAGACAGTTTTAGAACTATTAAGGATTTTGGCATCCTGATACCATACTACTTATTCCTTCCATTTTCGTTGTTCAGTGGGCTCACTATTGTAATACAGAAATTGTAATGCAATGAAGAAAATATTGTGACGTTTCTTTGAATGAGATAACAGTAATGAAAATGAGCGTAAATATGCTTAATTGTCATGAAAATGTTGCAATGCAATATTTATCATTATTTATAGATAATTAGTATCTATCATATTGCTGTGTCCACAGTTTTCTTTTTTTTAAGCAATAGACATCATTCACAGCAGCGCCATATTTGATTTTTAATGGGAATGAAAGCGAGGCTGTGAGGGACAGACATGCATCTCTTTTATTGGCTGTAAATTTCAGTTGACACAAAACTCCCGACAATATAAGCTGTGGAAAATTATAAGTAATCTAGGAGCTTTATACAGCTTTTTACAGCGAATGCCATTGGAAAAACGGCAAGTCTATCCCTCACTGCTTTACTTTCATACCTGTCATGGCGCTGCTCTGAATAAGGTCTATAGGCCCCAAGCCTTACAAGTATTTTACATTGGTAAGGAGTGTTAGGTGTGTGAAGAAGTGATCTAAAAACCTTTAAGCGGGGTAAAATCACTGTATGGCCTCGAGTGGTTTATTGCTTTAATTTTAAATGTACGTGTCAGATTGGGAGTTTGAAAAATGAGTTATGCATGTAGAATGTGCTTTGAGTGTATGCTTGTGCTCTTTGAATTGACTCCATGTTTTTTTTCCCCCCATCGTTGTACACAGAGTGGAGGTGGATATGGTGAGTGTTTTTCAGCTACACACACACACTAGCTCAAGGTTACCTCCAGTCAAACGGAGCACTGCACTCCTCTTGATAGCTTAGTGTTTCCTGCTTTTCTCTCTTTATCCTTCACTGTCGTAGCTCTGATATCTTGATCACCTTTTCCATCTTATTTGCTTTTCTTGTTTCACCTGAAGACAATAATTCTTCTTGGGAGCCCTTCCAATCGGGTGAGTGTGTCAGATACTGTGATAATGGAATATGAATTATATATTTTAATTATGCTTGCATAAGAGTGTGAATGAGAGGCGGACATATAACTGTAAAATGGCTGAATCACAGTAAGATGTTTGTGTCATCAGGTGGTCGAGGTTCTTACAGCGACATTGGTGGGCCTGTTATTACAACACAAGTGACCATCCCTAAAGATGTGAGTGTAAAATGTGCATATTTATTTACCATATTATATATAAGGTTATTATAGTTTTAAAAGGAATTTTCTTCGATTTTAAAATTTAGATAGATTTTAGTTTTTGCGGATTTTTGCGTTTTATTTGGTGGTGCACCTAAATGAGTGGAAATAGTAGAGAAAGACAAGCGGGTGGGAAATGACCCGAGTCTTATTTGCCCACATTTAAGTACAAGTGCCATTTTAGTATTTATATACTGTTTATTATATATTATATATTTAATCATATTTATTTATATATATATATATATATATAACTTTTTTTCTCTGTCTGTTTTCTGTTATTTTTGTGTTAATATATGCAGATGTTAATGCATACTGCTGAACTAACACACAACAGCATAGTTTGGTTTTATTATTAATTTTGTTCAATTATTATTAATTTTGTTAAATTAGAAGTTTCTTTGTCAGCGTTCTCCCACTACTGAATCTTCAGTGCTATTGCAGAAGAAACTAAATTTACATAAGACAGAATGCAAAGAAGACAGTATACTTTAAAATGGCAAGAAACTTCTTTCTACTGAGATCTCCTTGTTGGCTGCATGCAAAAAAAACACACAACTCAGCCAATGCAGTCCAATTCACAACATCACAGTTACTTATCAAAAAACACCAGTTTACAATCATTAATCAGGTATAATGACAGAAAAAAAGGTGTCATGGGGAGCCTACTATATGTAAATGTGCAGTACATAATCGCATATAACCATTAATTACAAATAAAGACGAAAAGCATTTTTAATGCTTTTTCTTTACTTTCTGATACAATCAAGTAGTATCAAATTTTTACTACGGCTGTCACTTTTGTGAAAAAAATCCTGTTCGATTTTTGAGACATAAGTGTTCATTGAATCGATTGTAAAATTGATTTTCCATGTCTAAAGACGTATCCATTTTCAACGCCAAATATAGGCAATCTTCGGACAACTAACAGGCATTAGGACGAACGTAAAGAGGGCGCTTGAGACGCACAAGTCAGCAATATTTCTGATGGATTTATTGGCGTGAAGTAACTGCAATCATCAATGAAAAACATTTCTGCAGGCTTCAACAAGGCTGTGTTTACAATTAGAAATGTCAAGCAAATTTCGCCTACTTAGGCGATTGTAGCCCATGAAAAGTGGTTATAAATAAAACTTAAAATTCACTAAAGGACTAGCCTACATTGAACGTGAAGTTCGTGTAGGATAAACACGCATGCCCCCTCATAGTTGTAGTGCGGCTGACGGCTGTGATATGGGAACTCACGATTCCACTTTTGCATACCACTTACCAGTTTGCATACCACTTTATCCTTCATAGTTTGATCTACAGTCCAAAACCCGAAGTGTTTCCATATCGAACTCCAAGTTATTAGGGGTTATCACTCGTCTCATGTCGCACAGGTTGATCGCCGTTATCCTCCATTTTGTTTTTGGCAAAACGCCAGCAGCAGCCAATTGAAACCGATTAAAACTATAGGCGCGTAAAATTGGTGGGAATTTTCTTTTTGGCTTTCGCAACGCCTACTGCACTTTCGGAATTCTTTATTTTCTTTTTTCTGCTTGTTTGTGAGTTTTGTTACATCTATCTTTTTTATTTGTTTAAAATTAATAGTGTACATATTTGGTTAAAATCGATTCCCTATTTTCGTTTTCGAAACTTGTTGGTTTGTCCAATCGATTTGTGCAATAAATTTTCGAACGTAAAGTGTCAGCCCTAATTTGTACAGTTGAAAAGTTGTTCAAATGAAGGAATATTTCCAGCCCAGAGTTGATTATTAAAAAAAAAGTTTGAGTGCAATAATCAGATGGCAGTATATTGTAGACAACATATTACATTTATTATCAAATTCAAGTTTTATTTTCTTGGCAAAATTGGTTATCATCCATTAACAATGCAGGTAGAAATTCGATTCCGCTACTATTTGGAGCCGGATGTGATGACATGGGGACGGTGATAAAGGTCTATACCCAGCCCTAATTCACACCCAAAATACTGCCTTTGAAAAATAACTTTTTATTTTTGTCGTTTTAGTTAATTTAATTTAACTCAAATACTTCAAATCAATTGTTTTAGCATACCATAATAACCCTGAATTGTACTTACTAAAGCTTTGCTCAACTCATGTTCTAGCTGGCCGGCTCCATCATTGGGAAAGGCGGACAGAGGATCAAGCAGATTCGTCATGAGTCGGGAGCATCTATCAAAATAGATGAGCCTCTGGAGGGCTCAGAGGACCGGATTATTACCATCACAGGCACACAGGACCAGATTCAGAATGCCCAGTATCTACTACAGAACAGGCAAGTCCATCACCTATTCCATCACTTTACCACAACCCCATCCTGACACCCAAATATCATGTGTCCTGACTAGGTGCGATAGGTTTCCAGCAACTTTTCTGTGCTCACAAAAATGCTGTGCTGAATCATAGAATCATCAGAATTGGATTCTGGACCAATTAGATTTCAGTGTGGGTTCTGATTCCACTTAACAACTACGCTGCTTTAATGATTTAATATAATGATCCTTATAGATCTGCTTTTTTTCTGGACAGAAAAAAATCGATTTTCATCTGCTTTATATTCTCATTCCTGGTTTGAACACATTTACACAAATCCTTGTTTCCTTAAGTATACTAAGTCTTGTATTGTGTTAGGGTGAAAATGGGGGGCTTTCACACTAGTGGGACATTTTCATAGTTCCTATATCTATTGGTGGAGGTATCCGTTTTTTGGCATGTTTGCACTGCAGGAACTGGGAACTATTTTAGTTATAGGAACAGCTTTTGGGACTAAAGTAGAGTCTAACCCAGCACAATCGGAACTACCGATAAAGTAACTGTATGTTGATTGGCCGAACGCATGCCATACGAAACACTTTAAAAAAAAGCTGTGTAAACAGTTTACGTATACTTGTTCCACAAACTAATTCCATGAACATGGAAAACAGCGATAGATGGACTGATGGCGAAGCCTGGGCACTTCTCGACCTTTACGCTGAGAAAATCTAATGAGACTTTGAAGGGACCAAGCAAAATGTGATTATGCATTTCTGTTTACTTGGCGACATTGGGCATTAACCACACGGCAAACGCTATACTACTATAATACCGTTTACTTTCTTTGTTTCACGGTTCTATCTAATAACGTATTCGATAGGAATGTTGAACACATCATAAACTAATTAAGACGGAGAATCGGTTCTGGCTTTTTCAGCGCCGTCAAAGTCTGCCGTGCCATCAAAATACAAGTCCTGCAATAACCAGAGTGGCAGGACGTTGTGACGGCTTACGTCACTTCTGAGTTCCTACTGGTGGTGCCATTGCATCCAGGAAAATGGCCCTAGGGAAAAAATGTAGTCCTCGGGGGACTGCCCTGATGGCAAGATCCTGTAACTGAGTTCCTATAACTCTCTGGTGTGAAAGCCCCTATAGAGCTGCTGAAATGCTAATCCAAATTGCCTGTCTCTTTTTGCTTTTGTATGTGGAACTAAATTGTATTTTCAATAGTTCTACACACTTGCTTCATGCTTCATATACATTTGACTGCTGTTTCATGCACTTCTCTTTCCCTGACCTTTCACATTTTTTTTCCTTTTGTGAAATGTGTACAAAAGGGTTTGTTTTATTAGTTCCATTTGGGATAGAATCCAAACATAATTTACAGAGGGGCAAATGAGTGGGACCCAGGAGAGTGGAGTAAACGCTGGCTTGCTTCTGTGTGGAAGACTTGTGATTTTGTTGTTGTTAGTTAGATGAAGTGACAACAAATCACAGTCTGCCCTACAGCACAGGCCCAGCATCATCTTGCCCCTACCCTCAAACACATTTCACCCACCCTAACTGAAGAGGCCTGCCAGTTTAACCTACTCTGACTAACATCTGTACTCTCATCTGACCATGTCTTTGCTGGTTTATACTCTGTCTGAAATCAAGCTGTTTTGAAATCTTCCTGCTGTTTGGTGATTCAGCATGGACGTAAACCAGCCTTTCTACTGTTACATGCTAGCTTTCTACTGTAACTGCTTTCTAATGCAAATCTGGCTCCTGTCTGTAACATGCAATGAAACGCTCTTATTATTCACTCTTATTGCATGGGTATTAAGTCATTTTCTTAAATATAAAGTCAGCATGAAATCAAAATTGATGTGGTCTTATTGTCATGATATAGATATTTCTTCTCACTGAGATGTATCACAAAATAGTTATTTTTGCAGGAAATAAGGTTGCTACAAAAGCAAAATTTTAGATGCCATTGAATTTTCACAATTCTCAATACCAATTTTGAATTCACAGCAGTTATTAAATTAAACTACAGTTATAAACAAAGCGTCTGCTCTGCTCCATAAAGAGCTGCAGAGTCAAGATTTTACTTATGACGTGAGGAGAGATGACTGACAAGACGATTGCGGAGGTTTTGGTGCACAATATATCCTGAGCATCATTGACCTATTGATCACAAGTAATTTCAATACCCCGCATATTGATAGCAGCTCCCTGATGCCAACACTAGTTGGCTAAAAGAGCCAGTTGGACCAGTTGATTTTTAAGCTCGGGACACACCAAGTCGACGTCAAAAGAACTAGCGGTGACGAAAGCTGACTATGTTTGACTCCTCTTGTCGGCTGTGTCTCGGCCAAAAAGCTGCGCTTGAACACACTGTAAGGACGAAAGGCGACTCAACTAGCATGTGTGTTCTGCGCCTGCGTGCAAGTAAATATCTGTCTATATCAGCAGATATCAATAGTCTGTTTTCGTCATTCAAAAATGGAAACCGAAATTAGGACTGCAGATATACATACCCTAAACAAAGCGACACTTGCGTTCGATTTTGAATATCAATCACGCTGATCTTTCTTTATTCCAGTCGGCTCATGTTATGAAAATATTCGTTCATTTTCAATGCTACGGTAAGATTATGTACAATGATGACCGCCTTCTGTCTGTACCATTTTGACTTCTTTGCTCGCAATTGTGGAACTCGTAAATGTACGATTTAGCGACATATATGGCATCATGTTTACGCTTGACCACATATCAGTTGTCACTGAGAAATAAACTTATTTCAAGTCCAGTATTATGCTGTCCTTCACTGACAGATACATTTCAGGGATCGCTGTTTGAGAAAAGTACTTTCGGTCAGGAAGTAGTTTATCAAAAGCCTGTAGCATGGCATTAAAACGCTGGCATCTCAACAGTATGGAATGGCACTATTTCTTCAACCACATCACGCTCGTCACGCTGTCAGTAAGTACTCTCCGCTGATTGCTGTCACTTTGGTACTTCGCTTCTCTCGCAAAGGCCTCAGAGAGAAAAAGTGCGGTGATGACCTCAACACCTCGGTAGGAATCTCATGATTGCGGTTATCGTCACGGCCCTAGGTAAATTGGCTAAATGGCAGTCAAATCAAATTTATTTGCCATAGTGCTTAGGGCATAGCCGCTAAAATATCAAAACAAAATATGACTGGGCAAAACTAGTCATCCGTACTAATCAACTAGTCGATCCCTAACCTAATTTGCGTTAAAGTCGTCAGATGTTTTGAAGCAGCTGTGTGTGGGCATTACAGAGATAGGACAGCAGTAATGTGCACGTGAATATCCAGTTTCACTCAGAAATAAGAAAAGTATGAAAATGTTTCATGGTTGACTTTAATACCAGTTGCTTGCTACTATGAGTAAACCTTAAAAATGCTACTAGAGTCAGGAAACAACCTTAAAATGCTCTCATAAGTAAATGATCTGGTTTATAATACACTGTGCAGGAAATATTATTAAACATGTTGATGTACTCGCTGTATTTACTTTTTATATAATACAGTTTTTGTATTGTTTATTGTAACAGCGTTTTCCGATTATAAATCACTTGGCGCTGGCTGAACTGTCCCAGCACTGTGAGGTTTTGTCTCTGTTTTCATCCGTGTCATTTCCTCTTTCAGCGTGAAGCAATACTCTGGTCGGTTCTTCTAGAGGGTGGAGATCGAAGCCAAACTGCCATACCCATTCACTTCAACTTGTTTTCAGAACCTACATTCCTCTGCTTCTTGGGTAGATGTGCTCCCTGCCAGTTCTCCTAACAATCTTTTTTTAAACAACATATTTGAGGGAAAAGTTTTCTCAAAAGCAAGTGGATCCTCTTATTTCTTTAACATATTCTTTCTGCACGTGATTTTTCCATTATTGATTGTACTGTTTTGTAAGTAGAGGGAGCCCATCTGTGATGTCCGCTGTTGGCCTTACCAGAGCTGCATGCTTAGTCTGTGCAACATGCAGAATGTAATCTTTTTTTTTTCTTTTTTTTTTCAATGAATTTATTGTTCCATTATCTTGTTTTCTTGATGAGTTTTTTTTTGGTGGGGGGGGGTGTAAATATTAAGTTCAGTTCTTTAAAGTTTAAATATCAGTACCGGTTTATTTAAAGGATGAACATCTATTTTGATTTGAAAAATGAAGGTATTCAGGATGGGAAAAGGATTCATTCCTGTTTTTTTTTTTTTTTTTTTTTGGTAGTTTTCTCAACCCGATTTTCAGATTCGAAAAATTCAAGTGATGGATTGACCGTTTCTACTCCATTGACATTTGGATCCGTTAAATCTTGCTGGCGCTTTTGTACGTATGTTTGTAAGCATTTTTACCATTTTAGATGGATCTTTCTAGACTTCTTTCTCTCCACGGTTTGGGGGATGGGAGGAATTAAAGCTTCTCTGTAAAACAATTGTGGCAGGTCTCTTCCATGATCTCATATCTCTTTCTTTCTCATTGTCCCCTCTGGTGTCTTTGTAGAATGTGCTGCAAATCTAAAAAAAAATAAAATCTGTGCCACCTTTTACTAAAACATGACTGTTGGGTGTGTGTTTGTGTCTTGAGTGTAGTGCTTTTCAAAGGGACAGATGCAATTCAAATGTGCAGTGCATATAGGAATCTAGTAACAATGGTTATTTGAATGAACTAATATCCAGTTCTGGGTAGTAACTGATTACATGTAATCTGGATTACATAATCGGATTCCAAAAATGAAGTACTTGTAATTAGATTATATTACATTTTAAAATACAGGCTACTCCTAATCACACTACAGTTACTTTTCTATTGATTAAATGATTACATGTTATTTTCGCAATGGGAGTAAATTATTCATAATTCATTCTTTTGTTATATTTTACATTTCCCTTTCTATAAGTCTACTGCTTATCAGAAGGTCTTTCAGATTGGTTGAATTGCAAACACAGACCAGCCACTAGTTAAGAGCCTACAGAAAACTGAGACCCACACAGCACTTCATCACTAGATTTACAGAAATCATTTCACTTTTTAAGAAGTGCTTTCCCAACATTGCATGTCTAATCAGCTTCGAGAAACACATTATTTGAATGGTGAATCAGTGAGGCATTTATACCTTGTATTACTGTCTCTGGAAGGCTTGTCTTTCAAACACATTAAATTGTACAATTTCATGTAATTTCATATTTACATGGAATGCAGGGATTCCAGCTTTTTTGTCTGCTGTACCTCTTTGCCCAAATATATTTACTTGAAGTAAGCCCTTAGATTTTAAGTTAATAAGTTAGGTCAGTAATAAAGTTAAGTTTATAATAATGATAAGATTAAGTTCATGGTTCTCTGATATTAACCCATTTGGCCCAAATTTTTCGGAATGGTTTCATGCATATAGTCGTGTTAATAATGTCCTATGTGAACATGTTCTGCATTTATTTTCCCCAGGTTTTTTTTTTCTTCTTGAAAATCGTATTTGAATGTGCGAATATGTTGTATGCACCCCCTCAATGTTAAATATGAATAGGAGGAGAACATTTGGCATCTATCTCAAAATAACTGCTTTCAACAGATCAATCTTTATTCATAAACCAATTTAAAAGTCGAAGAACGTTTGATGCGAACCCAAAAAAGTGTAATCTAGCTTATAATCTCTTGAATATGAAAACACAACAAACAACAAATCCATTTGTCTTAAACCTTGTGCGCTGTTTGGGGTCTTTTTGACCCACATTTCTAACTTTCATTCATGGGAATGACATGGATAATTTGACATGGTTTAGTGTAAGATTTTTGCCCATCTTTTGGAAAATGCCGTTTTAAAAGTAACGAATTATCACTTTAACTAGTAGATGGCTGCAGAGTTCCACTATTTGCTATTTGACTAAATGAAAGACATATTTTCACAAGTTTTTCCAGTTGTATTCATATATATTATGAAATCACAATTATAACAATAAAAGTTACTTTTTGTCAAAGTTTAGGCATTTTTTGTACTGGAAAAAAAATCTGTTTTTTCAATAATGTTATATTATTATTAGAATCAAATGATATTGTCAATGGACAAAATTCATCCTCAAAATCAGAAAGAACACACATAGACAGAAATGAAGTGGCACACCACACAGTTTTTAGAATTATATGAAAAACAGATGTTTGAAATAAATGATAAACTCTAAAGACTCCAACTTTTCTCTTTGTAACATCCTGATCAGGTTTGATTCTAATCATAATGTAACATTATTGAATTTTTTTTTTTTAGTACAAAAACTGCTAAACTTTGACAAAAAGTATCATTTATTCTTATAATTATGATTTCATTATATGCATATATCAAAAATGTACAAAATTTGTTACAAAATTACATTTTGTTGCTTGTGGACACTGAGATCACAAACAGCTTGACTGTAAACCTCAAATGAACAGCACACAAGGGTTAAAGTGGTAGAGTGCAGAACAAAGTGCAGCCATAACGGCATTGTGTATCAAAAAAAGTTAAATGAAAATAAATAAATAGAATGAAGACAAAATTATACATAGGCTATAACAAAAAAACAAATGACAAAATGGCAAAAAAATAAAATAACTGCACACAGACAGTACTTATGAACAGTAGAGATGTAATTTAAAGGGTAAAGTTATGTTTATGCACTAAACAAGTCCAATAACCTTGAATTATTAACCTATTAACACAGTATACCCCATTTCCCCATAATATATTTACTTACAAGGCATTTGCCCACCGGCAACTATAGTTGCCGCTTGGACTTTTGACTAAGTACACAAAACTATAGACCTATTGTAAGATTTGTTTTGTTTGGAGGATTCTAGAGACCTTCATGATTATGTAGATATATATATGTAAAAAAAAATAATAATAAAAATAATATGAAAATGAGCTTTCTTTGGGAGGGTTTGCCTTTGCCATGCTTCCTGGAAGTAGGGGTAGGAAGTTGACAGCCTCATGTGACAGGAAGGAAGTGAATACCTTTTTTTCCCCCTTGAAATCGTTTATTTGGTTGTTTCCTTGCATGACATTGAGACATACAACATGGATAACATCTAGAAAAATACTTACAAAAGGAAAATGACAACTATACACTGCGGCAACTATAGTTGCCGGTGGGCTTGGTCACATGACATTCTGGTAAACAAATAGGCCTTTTTTTAAATTAAATCTTTTATTTTGTTTTATTTTTTAACATTTATTACATTTTTATGATTTAATATAGCTTTTAATTAAACTCGCGACCTCCCCTGTTTGGGAAACCATGATGAAATGTAATATTTAATGCACTTCTTGTTGTTGATAAATATATTTTCTCTCTGTATTTTTATAACAATGTGGTACGATCTTATCCTATTCAAATCAATGTGATAAACGAGTTAGGTCAAAAGTAATCCGAATTAATACATTACCTAAAATGCGTAATCTGGATTACATTATTAACTACAATTTTTTGCAATTTGGAATCAGTTACTGACTACAATTTGTAAGTAATCTACCCAGCAATCTATAAAAACTATATACTTTATTCTTTAAATAAATTAAACATTAAATAAAATGAAATAAAATTTGATATATATATATATAGTCACATCAAGTGAGTCGCGCCAGTTTAACCCTAACCCTAACCATTTTTACAGTACAGATTGTTAGAAAGCAGCTTTACAGAGATAAAATCCCAAAAAAGTTTGTTTCAAGAAGAAAATAGCCTCACAGTCCAGCTTAAGTAAGTTCAGTGATGTTTCATTTTTGTTGCAAAAAAGTTAAGTTCATTTATATAGCAGCTCTGGAGAAAACCATGATGTCATCGTCCAATTCAGTTCTCATATAATGGTGTCAATGCATGCAGATCAATATTATTTTGGAATATTAAATTAAATGTTAAATTAATGTCCCCAACTAAGCAAGCCAAAAGCCAATGGCAACAAAGGCGAAAAAGGCGACAGTGGCATGGAACCAAAACTCATCAGGTGACAGAATGGAGAAAAAACCTTGGGAGATCCCAAACTCAGTCGGGGGACAGTTCTCCTGTGGCCAACGAATCAACAGTGGGCGGCATTATTGTTCAGAAGTCAGATTGGATTGGAACAATCAGAATAATAATCAAATCAAAAATTATTCAGACACCAAATCTAATTTTGTATATTTTTTTTTTACTAGTGGGTTCAGGACACTAGTTAATTTATGTAAGTGAGGATATAAAAATAAATTAAACTGACATATTATACCTGAAAATTCTTCATACAGTGGACTACCTGTAAAATGTATAAAGACTTGGGACCAAAAATTAATCAGACACCTGACCTGTTTTGCTTAATTTTTTTTTTAAATGATCTTTTTACATCACAGACTGAACAAAATGAAGCATTGCTTGGTAATTGGTTGACCTAAATTGGTATTATCGTATTGTTAGATTTAACAGCTGACAGCTATTCAACCTAATTCATTTGTGAGACAGTAGAAGGATGTAGAAGGATACCAACTGATTTGATAACTGAGTTCTTGTCATATTTTATTACCATTTTCTAAGCTATAATTAATAAACTGAAGATTTGTTGTAATTGTTTGAACTTTTTTTTTCTAATAATCTAACCTAATTTTAAAAAAATCTAATTTAGGTCAAGAAATGTATTTAGGTCAAGAAAATAATTTCCCAACACTAAAGAAATGTAGCTATATGGGATTTCTTTGGAAATGTACATAATTGGGAACCATTAATTATCAAACAGGATGAGACCCAATAAGACACTAGATTACTTAGAACAGGTCAAGTTCCTAAATCATATTCTGTGGAATAGAATAAATATAATATTTTATAGAATAAAAAGTGTTTATCAGAAGACTTGTATTGAAAAGACAGTAAAAGGAAAACATGTGACTAAGGAAGTGTAAAAATCCTGCAACTATAATCAGTCAAAATAAACCCTGACTGAGAGGGTAATCAGGACAGATGAGAAAAAAATATATTGAAACTGTGAAATATTTTCATTAAATTACTAAACGTACAAATTATCTTTGTAATCATTTAGTTCCATGTAACAAATTTCTCCTATCTATTTGTTTGTGTTATTTTGGAATAATGAAAGGATTACTTACAAAGTGGGTTCCTAAATTCTAATATAATTTCATTAAACAATACATTAAGATTGGTCCAGAGTTTCACATTTTCCGTTTCAAAATTCCAAACTCAAATTTGCAAACCTTGTGGATTTTTCAGACCATATTTAACATAAATGGGTCATACATTTTCAGCATTATATTTGGTATATAGTACAGTCATCATACTTTTTAATGGGTTTTCTTGAAGTATGCACTTACATGATGAGAAGAAACCTAAAACAATTTATAACCTGCATATTCACCTCTGACACGTCAGTTTGATATTGTAATCATTGTTTGAAGTTGCACGATTACCAAACAGCAAAGTAAGTCTGATTTAGATGA
Source organism: Chrosomus eos (assembly GCA_036326025.1). Taxonomy (NCBI): domain Eukaryota; kingdom Metazoa; phylum Chordata; class Actinopteri; order Cypriniformes; family Leuciscidae; genus Chrosomus; species Chrosomus eos. Next base: position 12,688,366 of record CM070820.1, read on the forward strand.
TCATTTGCTCCTTTATCGGTTGCTGGTTCGAGTGGCATTTAAATAAACATTATTTTAGTGAAGTTCAAGAGATTAGCTTATGGTAAAGACAAACCGTTTTGCGTAATGAAAATGTGTGCATTGAATCCATTCGGTCATGTTTGACAATCACTACTAAACATTTGCCATGAAACACTCTGCGTGTAGGCTATATAATACATTTATTTTATTTTAGAAATTCCTAATTTTATATAGCCTAGAGCCTGGAAACAAATATTTTCCCATGCTCTGTTTTCTTTTTTCATACTTTTCCAGACCTAGAAATTACTCAAATCAAATTACATTCTTTTCCATACTTTTCCAAACTGCGTAGGAACCCTGAACAGGGAGTGGATGATGCTGATGCCTTAATGAACATTACAGGAGGCTATTATCAGACAAGTCCGAATCATTTTAGCGATTCGGTTAGTTCGGACAGTTCATTTTATTGAGTCGATTTCAAACAATGATTCATTAGAGTCCAACTAGAGTAAGCCCCTCTGATCATTTAAAATAAATGTTACGCTAGGCTTAATGTTGCTATTTGTGCTTGTTCATTTACATATTTAAAAAACACAAACTATCACCCGCTGTACGGTTTACTAACAAAGTTATTTACGGTCTACTTTTTCTACAAATGCGTGCTAATCGGTTCGTTCGAAACATTAAGAAGAGTCTGTTCAAAAGAATGATTCGTTGGGGAATCATACATCCCTATTGCATATGGAAGATTCGAGAGTCAAAATCGAGCCTATTCAGACTGGGATTTAAATCAACAGGCGTGAAGAACTCAATGGACTAAATTACACAACCACCTCAAACGCGCGGATCCTGTCCGATGAACGAGTGTTGTAGCGTTCACAACATTTGGAAACGGCATTCCAGGGAACTGTCGGCCATATTCAGCGATACCACGCCCGGTGTGGAGACTTTTACACGGGTGCAACACCATTCATGCAAATATCCCCACCACAAGTTCATGGACAGCTTTTAACACAGTCTAAAGAGGAACTATCACTGTATTGAAGAAAGGCATTCAATACTGAACACCAAATATAAAAACAACGTGCAATGGAGTTATTAATTCCAAAGGATCTGTTGCTTTTGTGAATGATATAAAACAGCTCAACCCGCTTCAGGATTTCAGTCACTGACACATTTTGAATGTGGTTTGGATTCTGGGGGACTCTTTCTCTCGCCTCGTCTGAACGATTGCATTTGAGTTGGGACTGATGTTCTTTCAATGGAATTGCTGAAAAGCTCGTAATTGTGAATTGTTGGGGAGAATCATGACGCTGGACTCCATCATGGCGTGCTGCCTCAGCGAGGAGGCGAAAGAAGCGCGGCGGATCAACGATGAGATCGAGCGACAGCTCCGGCGTGACAAGAAAGACGCTCGGCGCGAGCTCAAACTGCTCCTGCTGGGTACGGGCCGGTGCTTTCGTGCGACTCTACCAAAACTTGCGTGCATGTGTCAAGGCGTAACAAATGCAAATAGTTTTATTTTTAAACTGGCATGTGGAAATAAAAAGCATTCATTCAAATACGTTTCTAAGGTAACTGATTCAGTTTCTTCGACCACTGCACGTTTTTTTGAGGAAGGTAAAAAATCCGCTATATTTAGAATCTTATAAGCTCGACAGGTGGGACAACTGTTGCAGGTGCGGTGGGATTTGATTGTCTCTTAACATATTTGTGCTTTAGTGCTTGCAAACAAATTTGAAATCGATGCATCTAATTGTTCTTTTGATTCGATTCCTTTTTTGAGTCGATTCGCGAAACAATTATTATGTATATTATTATACGAAAATTATTTTAAAGGTTCTTTAAGATTAATTCCTGAATTCCAATGGGAATTATTTATTGAGAGAGACAGAGAGAGAGATATTTTGTCCTTTATTTTTATCTATGATGCTATCTTGGACCAGAAAGAGACCATCTACCAGTTTTCATCTTAAAAGGATATAAATCTTTGTCATCATTTACCCTTATGTTGTTCCAAACCGGTATGATTCTTTCTTCTGTTAAACACAAAAGAAGATATTTTAAAGAATGTTGATAACCAGAGTTGGCGGCACCCATTGAATTCCATAGTATTTTTTTTACAGGTTTGGATAAGCTTAAGGGTTGAGTAATAAAAAAAAATATTTTGTGTGTGTGTGAACTAAAGTTTAACCTTTAAAGAAGTAGTTCACTTTTAAAATGAAAATTCTGTCATCATATACTCACCCTCATGTTATTTCAAACCTGTATGAATTTCTTTCTTGCTGAACAGAAAGGAAGATATTTAGAAGAATGTCAGTAACCAGGCAGTTTCTGGTTCCCATTGACTAGCATAGTATATTTTTTTCCTACTATGGAAGTCAATGGGAACCAGAAACTCCCTGGTTACTGACATTCTTCTAAATATCTTGCTTTCTGTTCAGCAGAAGAAAGAACTTCATACAGGTTTGAAACAACATGAGGGTGAGTATATGATGACAGAATTTTCATTTTAAAAGTGAACTACTCCTTTAAGTGGTCAAGCTGGTTTTGGGAACATGATTGATGGTCATCCAGCTAGAAACAAGCTACCATGTTCCAAAACATAGCTACAATATTTAACCTTATTGAAAACAGGCTCATTAATATACCTTAATTGATTACTTAATGATGCAACTGATTATTTAACCATCCATACAAACACAAAATTCTGCACATGACTGCGCTTACGCATTCAAACGCACATGCCAATAGTCTTCGTGCCGTCACCGTTTTCACAAATTCACGTTTTTGAAGTTTACACAAAGGCTTTCTCACCGAAGGAACCTTTTCATAGTTCCTAGAACTATTGGCGGAAGTACCTAGATTTTGGCACGTTTGCACCGCAGGAACTAGGAACTATTTAGGAGGAACTAATTTAACTCCTACTTAACTAAACCAGCACTAAAGGAACTATCCGTGACATTAGTGTACACTGATTGGCCGAACACAAGCAGAACATCAGCCCCCGCCATTTTTAAAAAGGCTGTGTAAACCATAGGTGTAAACACAGATTATAGCCTATACATTTACTCCACAAACTAACTCTACGAACATGGAAAACAGTGATAGATAGGCCTCTAAACCTAAACCTTTGAAGGGACCAAGAGAAACATGATTATGTATTTCTGCCATAGCATCTATGGACATCAACCACATGTAAAGTGTTAACAGTAAAGTTAACGGTACCGCTTTTAAAACCCGTTTCAAAAACTTGCACTTTCAAATCTACTTCAAAGTTTGCGTTCTCAGGCCACCAAAACGCCGTTGTCTTGTACATGAACAGCCAGAACGCATTAAGTTTTCTGTTTTCAGTTGAAACAGTGTTGTGTAAATGGCCCCTACGTTAATAACTAATGATTTTAACAACAGGAATTAATCAATTAAAAACTTAAGTTAGACAATGACTTTCTTCTAGAGCTGCTGTATAGCCAAAACAATCTTTGTGGCATTAATTTCCTGTTATCACTGTAAAGCTGCGTTGAAACAATCTGTATTGTAAAACTCTCTGATATAAATGAAGGTGACTTGACTTGACATAGACTTCATCAGAACATATTTGGAGTGATGATTCAAGAAAATCTGTGTATCGCTTTCATTTATGGTAAAGAAGCATTCAAGCAAACCAGTTTGTTGAATTTACTGGATTTTTCCACTGCTAACATTTTACTTTTCACATGTTTTTCACAACTTTCAGGAACTGGAGAGAGTGGGAAAAGCACCTTTATTAAACAGATGAGAATCATTCATGGCTCAGGCTATTCAGAAGAGGACAGGAGAAGCTTTACTAAGCTGGTCTACCAAAACATCTTCACATCTTTGCAGTCCATGATACGAGCAATGGAAACTCTTCAGATCCTATACAAATATGAACATAATAAGGTATAATAATTTGTCGTACCCATTCACTCTTTCTTTTGTGATGTGTCTGTGGATTTGTTACGCATTCTTTACCTTGACATGGTCAAAGGTCAAACTTTTAAAGGATGAGCCAAGGCTTTCATAGTGAAGGAATGTACATTATATAGTGCTGTGAATTTTACAGATTGGCCTTTTTTTGCGTCTTCTATAGATATGTCCAGGGCTTGACATTAACACCTGCCAACCCGCCAAATGAGTGTGTATTTCAGCTGTGGTGTGTAAACAGTCACTCCTACTAGCCACTTTGGCGTAGAGCTAAAGATCTTTGCCCGAACCGAGTCTTAATTTCTATCATTTTACACTGGCTCGGGCTTGCGCTCGCGCTCTGGGTTGCGCGGTAAATGAGTGGTGAGGTGATGCGTTTCCATTAGTGAGAAAATGGATGCAGAGGACGTTAAACGGAGGCTGGCCTCTGGCGCTTAAGTTTTGGTTGCACCGGCAAAGAAAGCAAAGTCTGAGGTGTGGAAAACTTTCGACCATGTGCATAATGAGAATAAGGAGCCAGTTGCAACTTTTTTTCACTTATGTGAAATGCAAAGAGTCCCCGGAACGTTTATCTTAATTTCGTTATTGTGAAATACCTATCTTAGTTTAGAATTTATCTTTATTTAATTTGTTAAGAAAGACAAATTTGTATAGGCCTGTAGGCCTATTTATAGGCTGAGTGTATGCCTAGGCCAGGGGTAGGCAAGTTCGGTCCTAGAGAGCCGCTGTCCTGCAAAATTTAGTTCCAACCCTAATCAAACACACTTTAACAAGCTAATCAATGTCTTCAGGATTACTTAGGCTATAGGCAGGTGAGATTTTTTTCAGTGTTGGAGCCAAACTCTGCAGGATAGCGGCTCTCTAGGACCGAACTTGCCTACCCCTGGCTAAGGCCTATTTAGAGTGCTGAGATGTTACAGAGGACTACAAGTGGCCTACGTTAGTCATGAATAAATTATGTAAAAAAATGTATAAACTACTCATTCTTGGCAAAGGAGTTTTTGAATAATGTCGGGCTGTAAACGGGTTCGGGCTTTTAAAAAGCTGTCAATCAAATTGTACTTGTAGGGCTCGGGCCGAATTCTTTCGGGCTCGGGCCTTGTCGAGCCTAACTTTTAAGGCCCGGTTGGCGGGTTGAATTTTATATAATAATATACATTTTCAATCGTAGTCTTTTAAAAAGGCATCTGAAATAAACAAAGTGCAATCTAATATTTGTCATAAATATTGATTTTTCGATATATATCGATTCTGAAATATCTGAAACTCTTCCGCAGGATACACAATACAATGTGCGTTCGCTCTCTCATCTCTCCAACAGTGAGTTACACACAAACCCTTAAGTCACTCATTTAATTTGCTCTGGATGAATATTGTTGGTGTTACAGGCCTTGAATTTCGCCATGGGATTGCTCGTATTGAGCATAATTTTACTCATTCCCTTTTGTGCTTGCACCCAAGGTGCGCACACACAAGACAAGTAGGCTATATTGGCTTTATAAAACAGTATAATTGGTCCGTGACCTATTAGTCATACTAATATCTAATATACTGGTCGCCAAATTATGAGATAATATAAAAAATATTTATATGGCAGTTTTTCCCTATGGTATCAATGTCAAAATTGTGGCCAGTGAAAATGCTGAGTGGCTAGTAACTATGGAAAACTACTAGCCACAGTGACTGGTGAGCAAAAAAGTGAATGTCAAGCCCTGGATATGGAAATATTGTAGTGAATTGGGGAAAATGTTGCGAGTTGGACACAAAATTGCATTTCCTGCATGAGAGTCGTGGCTTAATGTGTCGGAGCAATTGTGCTGCTTGCCACTGCTCCAAATGCATTTATGTTTATATAAAACTACACACTGAAGTTCAAGTTGATTAGGTGCCACTCAAATAACTTTGCAATGAAGTAGGTCAAACACTGAGTCAAACACCCTGAGAGAGATACAATCACTTTGGCTAATCATGTTGCCCAGGCTTAACACAATTACCCCTCCAAGCTATGAAATTAATTATACCATTTTACTGCCTTGCAGAAATGTGCCGTCTTGCTTTTTTCCATTTGTAGATCCCCCAAAGGCAAACCCATTTTCCATTGTGCGTAGCTGAAATATTATGGAACACAGCCTCAATCAAGTTCCATCTTATTGGGTCAGGTTAAGTGAGAACTTTAGACAAATAGTACTTTAACAAATTTGAGTCTCAAGTAAAACGGGTCAATAAAGTTGTAACCAGGTTACGTATAAGTGGGCTAGGACATGACGTTTAGTGTTGATTGTGTCCCATTGGCTGAAGCATCAGCTTCTTTTCACGGTTTTAAATGCATTGCTTTGTTTTTAAATGTTTTTTTTCTCCACACAGGCCAATGCAAACATTGTCAGAGAAGTAGATGTAGAGAAGGTCTTCACGTTGGTCAACCCCTATGTAGATGCAATCAAGAGTTTATGGAATGACCCAGGAATTCAGGAGTGCTATGACCGGAGGAGAGAATACCAGCTCTCGGATTCCACAAAATAGTGAGTGCTTTTTACCTTCCATAGGAAAGAAGAATCCCAATGAGACCTCTCTAATGTCTCAGTTGTTTCTCCTACACGTCAATGAGATTAAATGGTTAACTAATGGGGCTTTAAATGAAGTCTTCTGCTTCTCTGAGTATTCTTGTTAGGAAAAAGGCACTAATATTTAATCAGTGTTCAAATTTGCCAAGGCACCAAAGTCTGCACTCAAAGTTCGCATCCAAACATTTCTCATCAAATTCTCCCAAGACCGAATGATCTGAGCTCTTTACTATTACTGTCAACATTTGTTACCAAATTGATACTTAAAGTCCCCCTGTGGTAAAAATCAACCTTTTAATGTTAATTTTTATATGTCTATGTGATGTTTTTAATATGCTTTAAGAAAAAACTATGTACAAATTGAGTCAGCACCATTGTTGAACCAAAAACGTGGTTTGAAATCGCTGGTGTTTCTGACGCCACAAACTACCTTGTAAATAATAGTCAACATGTGGATCTCTGAGCTGGTGCGAGTGAGTGTTTGGGGCTAATTTACATATATTAATAGAACCACGTATATTAAAAGAGACTATATTAAAAGGGTAAAGAGTTACATTCAAGCTATTTTTTTTTAGGAAAAACGTTTAAAAGTTTTAAGGGATAAAATTATTGGTTACAGGGGACTCTGAAATCATCTCTGATAAATATTATTTAAATATTTAGTAATCTGACGTAAAGTGAGTTTTTGTAGAAGATAAAATGTGGGATACCATCTAAAATGATCTGTACGTTTTATATTCCAATCTACACAAACAGTTGTTTTAAAAAATCTTTTATCACTGTAGTTAAAAAAGAAAACATATATTTTTAAATAAATGTATTTTAAAATTTCATTTTTTTTAAATGTTCTTAAAAATAATTGGAGAAAATTGAAATACGCTACTGAGAACGGGGAATGTGCTTAATTAGCTTAAATATTTTCATAGTGCAAAAAAATATCCTTTATCCAGAATATATTACTTATAATACTTTTTGTTGTTGTTGTTTGAGGTAAAATGCAACTTGGGCATATTCTTATATTACAGTAGAAAACATAGAGATGCCTCAGAACTGTAAAATGTTCGCTGTTTGTACACAGTTACCTAAATTCACTAGATCGCATCGCCAACCCTTCCTACGTTCCCACCCAGCAAGATGTGCTCAGGGTGAGAGTGCCCACAACAGGCATCATTGAATACCCCTTCGACCTACACAGTGTCATATTCAGGTAAGGCTTCTCTTTGCAGTCAGGTGTTCATCTAGTACTGCACTGATATAAAAATACAGCACAGTGCTCAGACGCATACATGTTTCCCAACTGCTCCCAAAGCGTGTGACCTTTTAACCTCATGACCCCTCCTTCTCATCAGGATGGTGGATGTAGGGGGACAGCGGTCAGAAAGACGGAAGTGGATCCACTGCTTTGAAAACGTCACCTCCATCATGTTCCTGGTAGCACTCAGTGAATATGACCAAGTTCTGGTAGAGTCTGACAATGAGGTAAACGAAGTACCAGTAGAGGGAGTCAAAGCTGTTAGTCTCCACTTAAAATGCTGGCAGAACACACTATTTTGTGTGATGGATTTTTTTTTCAGCACAGATGTTTAATTGATAATATAAGGTTCAGTGAAATAATCTAATGTCTTCTTTTATACTTTTATATGTAACCAATCCATACAGTGTTTTTTTTACAGTCATAGATGTCTTTTTTTTTGGCAGTGGCTATAGATGCTATTTACACTATGCTATTTTCACTTAGTGTAGTATTTACAGAGTGTAAATAGCAGCTATCGCTATTGTACTTCGTGTAAATAGAATCTATTGCTATTTAAACAGTGTAAACAGCAACTATCGCTATTTGCACTTATTTTCTTTGCGATAGATGCCATTTACACCAAGTACAAATAACGATAGCTGCTGTTTACACAGTGTAAATAGAATCTATTGCTATTTAAACAAAGTGAAAATAACCGCATTTCTTAGTAATCTGCTATTTACACTAAGTGAAAATAGTGATAGATTGTATGTAAAAATAGCAGTATTTTCGTGGGCAATAAGTGTAGTTAGATTATGTTTATACTTATAAATAGTGGAAGATACTATTTGCACCTCAGTGTTGTTGTACATTAAACGGTATCCAATAATAACATCGGTTTAATGATTATATATATTAAAATTATCAAATGGATGCCGCCTTATTGGGACAATAAAGCTAACCCTAACCGATAAACACTTTATTATTAAACGCACTTTTTAAAATATTTTATTATTTTTTTATTGAAAATAAATGCCTTTCTGATATGATATGTGATGGGAAAAGGGAGTAAAGTGAATTTGGCAAAAGGCAGATTCGAACCTCTGGTCAATTTGCATCGAAACCCTCTGCCACGCACCTTACCCCTACATTGTTGTAATTTTGTCTGGCCTGTTTGTTAGTGGGCGGAGTTAGTGTAAATAGCACAAAAAATGCTTTTTTCGGGGGTCAAGGACAGGGCTGGCACCACGATGGGGCAAAAGGGGGGCATTGTCCCCTCATATCTGATGTGCTATGTTTCCCTCTCAGTTTCAGTTCATCTCCCCACCAACTCCGAAACGCAATTTGATTTTAACCCTTTGACATACGATTACACCGGTGTGATTAGAACGTCGTTCAGTGCGTCACTGCTAAATTCAAACATGCTGGCGCTGAGCCAGAGTGTGTTCAGTGCTTCAGTGTTTTTAACCACGTAATGTTTGTTTTAGGTTTCAGACATTTAAATGAAGTACCATTTTAAAAAAAAGAAGACATTTATAGTTTATCAAATTCAAAATCCATACACTGATGTCTATGGAAGCTGCAATAATAATCCTTTCAATTATAATTTGATTGTGTTTTATTCTTTTCAGATAGGCCTACACATTATGTAGGAAACTATAAAGTTTAATCTATTCTTCTCCCAGTTCACCATCCACTTCTATGCATTTCGGGAGAAATGGATGAATTTACATGATGTAGGCTAAATGCGACAGATCCGATTCTCTGAATTGTGGTGCAAACTAACATTATTGCCATTGTGCATTGTAGATCAACTAGCATGAGCATTATAAAGATGTTTAGATGATAAAAACACATTCACTTCCACATATTTGACCGTTGGGATATATCATATAAGTCATGATATAGTTAACAAGTTTGTGAATATTTTGAATATATATTCTTATTTCTTAAAGGGTACCTATTATGGCATTTAAAATGTTCCTAATAATGTTCTGGGAGTCCCCAACAACAGTTTTACATGCATGCAATGACAAAAAACACTTTTGTTGTCTTATAGTATGCATTTATTTTTACCTGATTTGCTCACCGACTCCCTAATGATTCATTTGACGACTCATTTGTCCAAACCCCTCCTTTGCGTGACGCTAATCGGCGGTGATTGGTCAGATGACGCAGTCAGTTATATTTTGCGTTAGCCCAAAGCTTAAACATATTAATAAAGCACTGCAGTACTACAATACGTTTCACATAATTTCACATATTTCAAAAAACAAAAAAAATGACATTGGAGACCTAGAAGCTGCTGAGCGTAACTCTCTCTCTCTCACACACACACACACGCACGGCACGCACACACACACACACACACATACACACACACACACACACACACACATAAAAGCAACAATTATTAATAGTACTTACAGGTTGTGATTCGGAGGAGGAAGCTGATCCAAATAAACTTGGTATTGAACGTTCCTTCAGTATCAGGCGACTCGCGAATCATTTGATGAAATGAAAGCATTTGTGTTTGTGAAGCGATCGTCATTAAAATAACGCGAACACAGCTCAAGGTGGCTATACTTGTGTGGTATAGTTGTAAATATAAACTCTAGCCACTGAGTCTTCACATGCTTGTCCCTGGGCAGTGAAAAAAAAAGTTTGCTTTTGATTCGCACTTCAGAACAGAGTCTTGTCGACATGTTGTTGTCAGGTTTCTCTGTCTGCTCGGCGCGCGCACTGAGTGGGCGTGTCGAATTCAAATAACTTGTACAAGTGACGTACGAAAGTGCATCGTTCGTCTATCGATTCATATCAACGACTCAGAGTCGACTCTTACTTTTGAGAGACAATTACTTTGTATACGGTGAACTTTCATATTTAAAACTTTGCAGGATGTTTTTGTTCACTTAGATCTATGTTACACACTACATGAAAGGTAATTTTCAAAATTCCATGATAGGTACCCTTTAAAGAATAAAAGTAGCTAGTAAAGCTGGTTTGAAATATATTACTTACTGTTCTAAATTCAATTTGTGAAAGGAGGACATTTGTTGATGTGTTATAAGAAACATTTTTATTTATTTTTTTCATAATAGTTACGCCACAATTATTTTTACGTTTTTATCAAATTTGTACCTATATTGACCGTATAAAAAACTGACGTTGGCTTGCTCCGAGTTCTGGTTGAATGATGTGATCATGTAACCAGTAGAGATTGAACTAGGTTTTTTAAATATTTTTTTTTACTTTAAATGGCAAGCTGGCAAACTTTAGCAATGCTTGAATGAAAGTACTTTGATTTTTTTTTTTCTTCTGAAATTGTCAGAAGCAGTGAACTGAATGTTTACTGGACTAAAGCAGGACTAAAATAACCACTGAAATGGCCCTGTTATGTTATTTCTCCCCACAGAATCGAATGGAGGAAAGCAAAGCATTGTTTAGGACGATAATAACATACCCCTGGTTCCAGAATTCATCAGTTATTCTCTTTCTGAACAAGAAAGACATTTTGGAGGAGAAAATAATGTTTTCACATCTTGTAGATTACTTTCCTGAATATGATGGTAAGTCTAAAAATATTTTGTTTATTGTTGACTATTTCTGAGAAACTAACTAATGGTCTTAATAATCAGTTTATTTTACCGTTGTAAGTTTATGATCCATTATGTAGGTTTTCATGAGTGTTTCTGTGGCGCTTGCTAAAGCATTGCTAGTAGTAATTGCTCATACTTTAAAGCCTTGTTCAGACTGTCAGTCCAAATGTTTGTGCATATTCAATTGGAATCTGATCATATTTAGCAAAAATCACAAGAAATCAAATTTTTACAAATCTGTTTCAAGCTACATATGGTATAACATATAGCAACATATGTGGGTTGAAATCCTATTCAAATCTCATATCTGGAAATCCATTGCTCTTCTCTTTTCTGCCTACCGGTATACATCACTCACGCCACGTAAAACATAAAGACACGGCAGACGTTGTTGCAGAAAGATAGCCTAGAAATCTAGACGCACCCTAGCGGCCGCGAAAATCATTTCGCTGCCAGTGTGGTCTAGCAACTCTCCATAGGCCTTTGAGCTGGAAAAAACAAAAACTGGTCAGGCCAATCACATCGTGTATAGAGTCGGCGGGCGGGCTTAACACAATGACGGCACAGTTCATGACGTTCCGCGTAATTTCCATAGGTGATTTCCCTGCTACTTGAAAACAATGAAGATGCAGAGGTCTTTCGAATCGGCTTTGGCCGCGACTCTGGAGGACTTGGAGTTAAGAGAACGTCACTTAAGTCATTCTTAAAAAAGGAAGATGTGTTCGGAGTTTTGCCGACCTGATACGGCAAAAGTTTAATATATCAATTAGCTCCGCTGGTGGAAAAACGCATGGGACTCACTCAGCCACAGCCGTTCGTTGCTCTGGTTGGTTGTAGCGCTGTCCTATTGCATGCAGAGGGATTTTGAAAGACAACCGTTTATCCCGCCCCTTGGATTGAGGTATGTCAATGGAGAGTTCCCAGACCTAACATCTTGATGTAGGTCTGGCATGCCAGGCTAGCAGAACGAAGGTTGTGTGTTGTGTTGTTGTCAATGTGCAGGTCATACAGAAAACTATAATATAATGGAGGCATCTCTGTGGTCCAGTAATGGGATGTCTTCACTTTAACTGTGCGGCAGAGATGGCAGCATGGAATAAAGCCACTTCCATTTCTGTCGCTGCTTCATTAGTAGTCCAGCGCTGCAGATACACATTTTCATATTCTAATACAACTTTGCAAACCCCCCCATGTTGTTTTTGGCATAGTCCTAACAACACAACGTCATTGCCGTGGGAAAAAGAGAAAGAGAGAGAGCAATGGGACACACAAATCAGATCAGGGCTGCATTTCTCAAAAGCATCGTAAGCCTAAGTTAATCGTAGAACAATTGCCACCAATGGTCTCTATGAACAACTTAGGCTTATGATGCTTTTGGGAAGCGCAGCCCTGAAGAGTTACGATACACCAGTGATGGAGAGAAACAAAGCCTTTCAAAGCTGCAAATCAATTGAATCAAGTGCTTCGCAAAATGATTCACTGGTGACTCCTGCTGGTCAAAAATGTAAATACAACATAAACTCAGGCCAAACATTAATCATAACACACATTTTAAATGTTTTATTGAAAGTGAAATCTATCAAATGGATTAAATATCAAGTGTCTGTTTAATATGTGTTGTCAATGTTTAGGTCTTTTTTTGTTTGGCTCAGCTAAACAGGCCAATAAGAGACTATTAACTAGTATTATTCATTTTAATTATACTAATGTCTCATTAAAATGTCTACACATGTATGAAATTCATCAGAGATCAGGTAAAAACCCTAGACACTTTCATAATCCACGAGATCACCCCCCCCCACCCCCTCGGTTAACCATTGAAATTTCAAAACGTTTTGAAACCGTTATGACGTAACAAAGCCTCGTTTACTGAAATCACATGACTGGCAATTTGATAAATGCTCCGAAGTAAAAGATTCATAAAGGTTTCGAAGCTTCATGAAGCAGTGTTTCGAAAGCGCCCATCACTACGATACACAATCCGAATCCAATCGGATACACAAATGATCAGATTAGGACTGACGATGTGAACGTAGTCCAAGTAAGAGGTTATTTTAAGTAAAATCTTACTGATTTTCAGTATGACCAAGTTAACCAAGATCTGTTTTCCTCTGCAAGGAGCCCAGAGAGATGCTCAAGCCGCACGGGAATTCATCCTGAAGATGTTTGTCGACCTGAATCCAGACGGCGAAAAAATCATTTATTCTCATTTCACCTGCGCCACCGACACAGAAAACATCAGATTCGTGTTCGCTGCTGTCAAGGACACCATCTTGCAGCTCACACTGAAGGAATACAATCTAGTCTGAGCAACGGCCAGTTACGGTTTTGTCATTTTTCTGGCCTGGTTAAAGGACTCATCAGTCTGCCGCTAGAGCCTGCTGTGAGCCAATAAAGTCTACTTTAATTGTATGAGCAGTCGGTTGTCCCCGTTTCTGCTCCACCAAATTGGACATACAAGCTATTTCTATCTAAGAACCGTAAAACAAGCTGCTCACGACTTTGTCATTTATTTATTTGCACCTCGCAGCTACTTCACAGAATTCAACTTGAATGTTATTATTCCATTTTAATGAAAAATGTTGTTATTGAACTTTTTATTACAGATGAAATGATTTTGTTTAAGGTTTATTCTGTAGCAGGTTGTTTTCGGTTTAAGTTGTACCCGTTGAGCAATTTGCTATAAATGTTATGTAGATTTCTCTGTCTTGGACATATTAAGTATTATGTGGGGCAAGTGGTCATTAAGGCAATGAAAAGTACTTATTTGGATTTGTAACACTGTAGTTTCTTTTTAAGAGTTAGAGCAAGCTTAGTAGATAAGGGTCTTTTCTATACCTTTCACGGTACATGCATTGGTAAAGAACAGCTAGATTACATTAAAATTTACATTAAAAGTGCCAAAGTTCCTCTAATGTGGTAGTTTTATGTATTGCCAAACTAATAATCATACCACAGGCAATAAGTTGGACTTGCCAGTATCATTTATTTTTATACCATACCAGCTCTTTGTATTTTCTCATTGCGCTTTTCAGAAAAGATGATGACATACGGTTCATGATCTTATCCATTAAGTTCATCAGTGTTCCAAACAAAGCTTGAACGATGTGCTAAGAGAGACGATTCCTGTGCAGTCATCCTTATCTTAAACTACAAATGTGCCATTCAGGTTTTCTGTAGCACTTCCATACATTTTGAAGTGTGTGTGTGTGAGATAAATTACCCAACAAGTGTTCTCAGTGAGCCAATGATGCTCTTGGTATTGTATTGACTTTACAGTGTGGTTAGTGTGGTGTAATCAAGCTTAATCAAGACAATGCAGATTTGTATAGAGTATCATGTTATTAGCTTGTCAATCAAATGAATGTTTTGTGTTCAGCCAAGAGTAAAGGACCAAATTGCTGTTGTGATCATTTTTTTTTTTTTAGTGAATCTGACAATTGTGTGTTTTGCATAGTATGAACATTGCTGAATTTGGGTTTATCACACGACAGTTTTCTGCTTCAAAATTTTGAGAGAACTGTATGTTTGCTGAAAATGTATCAAAAAGTATAAAACCCCATAGACACTTAAGCCACTTAAAATTGCTTAAATGTCATTGCATTAAACAAAATATCAAACCAAGTGGCATTTATTTGAAAGTACATTAACAGAACCACACTTCAAGCATTTCACAAAAAGCATAAAAACATATCTGAAGTGTGGAAAGTGAAAGTCAAACTCTTTACCTTCATTTCAGTTGATTTTGCTGCTCAGTGTTAAAAACAGGTCACAGAAAAGGCTTGCTGGAATGAGACATGTTCTCTGCTCAGATTATTGCAATATCTTAATGCTTCTGATGGAAATTTCAGGAGACAAATTGGACTGAATCAAGTACATATAAGTTTAACAGTACTTAGGATATTTTAATAGCATGTTTTTGACTTCCTCATTCCATCCCAAAGCTTTACATAAATGTGCTGTGACACAAGACACCTTACACTCTTAAGTACACAGCTTGTTCCCACAGCAGAAGTTTACATTTCACAAAGAATGTATTCTTTTCTTGTTCTTAACAAAACATCTTCTGCTGCTAAAAACCAGTAGGCTATGATGATCTGCAGAACATGTAGTTCCGGAGTTAGACAAGGCACCACATTTGACAAAACTTTCAAGACGACACTTTAGCAGCCACACATATTTATTACTAGCCATGAAATTGTATTTTGCATTTTTTTTTTAATTAAAATCGATTTTTGTCTTTATGACAATAACGTGTTTTCCTGCATATTTGTGGCAAACAGCACAGGTTATTGGCTCACTCTCGTAGCATCATAGATGAGCCAGCTTGTTTCTATCAGAAAGCGTGATTTTGTTTCTCATATTTTCATTTGGGTAATGTAATGAGTATTCCACATGTGTCACATAGCATGGAATTCTTTGCTATATTAACAAACTTCTTTTATTCTAAATAAATAAATAAATATAAATCAAGTTTTGGATTTATTTATCTTTCCAAACATAGTTTCACTTCATATAGGATAAACTTTTTCCTATTGGATGGATAACTACGGTATGGATTCCCCCTCATTGGTTGTGGATTTTGGTTACTAATATAACCTCAGTGCATTTACATTACATAATTTAGCAGGTGTTTTTATCCAAAGTGACTTTTTTTTTTTTGGTCGCACCCCCCTTTACATCTTTAAAAAAATCAATCCAATATATAAATATATACAATATACAATATAAACAATATATAAAAGCGCCTAAATAACTGCTTTTGACAGCGCCTCACGAGCTCAGCTTCTTGTTCGTCTTCTCACCAGCTGAGGAGTGGTGCATTCACAATAGCAGATTTTGATTCGGTCCGCTGAAGAGGTGCTTTTCTATGGCAAGCAACTTCTATGTTGGGCTTGTTCCAACAGTGACAAGTCAACAGTCTGAAGAAGAACGATTCAGTGTAAGCTACAACCAAACAAACAAACAAACTGCTCTCAAAACAGTCTAAGCAGGGTTGCTGGTCTTAGTTGGTTTGAATTGATCATAGCTGGTTTAGGTTGGTTTCCCAGCCTGACTAAGCTGGATAAGTGCCTAAAACCTCTCTAAAACCAGTCAACAAACAAGTTTTGATAATTGGCATTATCAATTTCCTTGTACAGCATGCAACATGATCTACTAACATTCTTCAGGATATCTTATTTTGTGTTACGCAGAAGAAGATACACTGTAATACATTTTTTTTTCCGAAGATTAGAAACATCAAAAAACTTGATGAACTATACACTAATAAATCATTAGTGAAGCACAACCTGATAATCAGGTTCCAAAAGCCCTTTTCACACAGAGATTCCGGAAAATACACGGATAAAGTGACCCGGGATTTGACCCGGGTTCGTTTGATTTTGGTTCATTCACACTGCCATTGATTTTCCGGAATCAAAAGCCCCTTTCACACAGAGATTCCGGAAAATACACGGATAATGTGACTCGGCATTTGTCCCGGGATTGTTTGATTTCGGTTCATTCACACTGCCAGTGATTTGCCGGGAGAGTGCGTTCACACACAACCCGTTAATGTCCCGGAAAGCCGCGTGACGTCAGGATGAGACGTGTAACGTACGCGTCGAAAACAAGTGCACGCGCGCACCTTTCCACAGAGCTGGCGAACGATCGCAGCTTCAGCGTGGATAGTGAGGAGCTCCTGTCTCTGCTTCATTTCTGTTTGCAGACATTTTTTCGTTCTTTCTTTGTTGATGACGAACACAAACTTTCTTCTAAGAGCAACAGAGTCGCGCGATGGCACATGCGTCATCACTATGACACACCTCTTATGGCATTGGTTCTGGCTTTTGTTCACACAGCGCGCGTTCCGGGTCTGAACACGGCAATGTTACTAGTAGGGCTGGGAATCGATTCCAAAAAGAATCGATTCCTCGATTCCGAGGCGTTGGGAATTGAGAATCGATTCCAAAGGTTGGAATCGATTCCATTAAGGGGAATCGACTCCTCTCTAAGATTTTTTTTTTTTAACAAAAACCGCGGTCGGTAGCCGGTTTAATTTGTCAACACAATCACTTCAGACGTCACCTGTAAAGCAATAAAGTTCAGACTAAATAAATGATTAGGCCAACTAGTTCACAGCCTTTTACAAACCACCAAACAGTGCTGAACGTGAACTGAACTTACTGAATTACTGCCTGATGAACGTTAACGCGTTCATTCTGGTGTCTGTGAACGCGCGCTCTCTCAGTTTAACTTTGTTCAATAGGGTGCCAGATTTCTAGAGCCTTCCAGGCGAAAACCCAGCTAAAACACACCGTAAACAGGCCTTAATATGTAGCGAAAAAAACACCCAATCTGGCAACATCAGCCACCAGTGTCGCGCACCGCCGCATGCGTCATCAAAACAAAAAGCAGCATGTTGTCGACAAAGCAGCGAGCGAGGAGGCGTCGCATTTAAACGAGTTTTATGACAAGGTCGGTGAGGATGGGAAAAATCTTACATTTCTGTGCAAACTTTGCCAGTCGATAAAATAATTGCTCTGTGGTTGTATATGTGTACGGTGGCCGAGAGAGTTCAACGTGCTGCAACCTAAAGAAGACGCATGCAAATAGAAAAAAATGCATGCAAATAGAAAAAAAACGCATGCAAATAGAAAAAAACGCATGCAAATAGAAAAAAAACGCATGCAAATAGAAAAAAACACCGCAAATTAAGAAAACATCTTCATCAGTTTCACAACACACGTGTGCTCCAAATACTCACAACACAACCAAATACAGAAACGCGCTGCAAAAGCTCACAACACAACCAAAACAGAAACGCTGCAAGTACCAAACGGAAATGTTTCCGGGGAACCAAATAAGTGACGGACCCGACTGGGACGTGATAGACAGGACGTGCTTACAGCAAAGAACGTTTATTGACAAGAAGTGAAAGCGTATATTTTTTATAAATTAACTATAATTTTAAAATAATATTGTAATATATTGTATATATAAACAATATTATAATATAGTGTAATATTATACTTTTTTATAGTTCTTCTATACTCTTTGCTTACAGCTCAAAATTCTACTTTATTTTATAAAAAAAAAAAAAAAAAAAATTCCCCCGCAAAACACTCAGAGATTCATTTTTTATGACATACAACTTGTATACAGTATACAAAATGTATTAACAATATGTTCAATGTCATCAGAATACAAATGAGAAAAGAACAATGAGCTGAAAACTAAAATATAAATAAAAAAGATAGAGAAGACGAACATGAAGGCAAGATATTAATCTATACATCAGTTACACTATACAAATTGTTCATGTTATGTTTAAATTTTCATAAAGAAAAGTTTCATAAGAAATGTTAGTTAATGTAGGGTCCAAAGTTTTAAAGTTGAGACACTGACACACATAACGGATATAAATGCATATTGTAACATTTATTTTTTGTAAAGTAAAAATAAACAAATACATTTATTTGCAACCGTTATGTTAACAGCATTATATTTCTGTCGTCAGAACAGCTATTCAGCTGATGGACAACTGTTGGGTTGTCATGGGAACATCCCAGGTGAAAATAATTACGTTGGAAATTACGTTGTCTTTCATTGCTCCCTTCATCAAGTGTGTTCCAAACGGCTGTATAAATGGCACACTAGTGCCATGCTCACTCCAAAGTCCCACTTGAAGAGCTCTGCCATCTGCCCTTCGAAGGGAGTAGGGATGCTCACGGGCAATAAGCACGTCCCAGTCGGGTCCGTCACTTATTTGGTTCCCCGGAAACATTTCCGTTGTGGTCTGTGTTACTTACAGCGTTTTTGTTTTGGTTGTGTTGTGAGCTTTTGCAGCGCGTTTCTCTATTTGGTTGTGTTGTGAGTATTTGGAGCACACGTGTGTTGTGAAACTGATGAAGATGTTTTCTTAATTTGCGGGTGTTTTTTTATATTTGCATGCGTTTTTCTGTTTGCATACGTTTTTTTCTAATTGCATGCGTCTTCTTTAGCTTGCAGCACGTTGAGCTCTCTCGGCCTCCGTATATATGGGCTGTGGCAATAATAATAATTGCTCGCAGCAACATATGGAAAAAAAGAACTATGAACTATAGTTCATTTTTTTGAAGTATATGAACTATGAACTGAACTAGTTTATTTAAAAATTTGTGAACTGAACTTTGAACTAGTTCATGTAGAAAATGAACTTTCCCAACACTGCCCTGGTTAATTGCAGAATGATCCACAGCTCCACAGCTCTCGTGATACCGACTTGCACTGACAACATCCCGATGTCAGTGAATAAAATTCAGAGCATTGTTTTTTTTATGCTTAAGAACTGTAAAACCTGGTTGTGGTGCAGTGATTAGTTATGAAATCTTACTACATAAATCCAATCTTATTTAATCCACCATTTGAATGTTTATGTGTTCGAATTATTTATATTTATTAAATAAGACATTTGTAGCCTACTGATTATTGTTGTCCATAAATCGAACTTCCGTGCCTCTTAAATAGTAATTATATATTACCATGTACCAATTAATTTCTAATGCTCGGACACTTCGGTTTCTCTCGTGTGTACGTGTGTAGGTAGGCCTATGTATATAAATAGAATCTACCATGTAGGCTATATGGTGAACATATTCATAGTCTTTACACTGTGTCTGTCTACACCTGACGCAGGAAGCACGCGTGACAAATCCCCGAAGTAAATGCCTCGTTTTATTTATGACAGAACAGCACGCAATACGTCTCGCTTGTCACGCCAGGTGAACAAAGTTTCTCGCTGTGTGGCACCGTGGCACGGTAAAAGACGTGACAATGTTTGACACGGTGTTGGTATTTAAAAAAAAAAAAGAATCGAAAATAACAGTGTGGAATCGATTCTTGGAATCGATTCTTTTCGATTCCAGAAACAGGAATCGGAATCGGAATCGATTCCAAAAAATCCGGAATCGAACAGCCTAGTTACTAGGTCCTCAACCCGGGATCGATCCTGGCATCAATCCCAGGTCGTGTTTGCGTTCACACAGAAGGCACTCTGGCAATTTGCCGGCAATTTGCCGGGTTCAAAGTGCTGTGTGAAAGGGGCTAGAGAGTACGTTCACACACAACCCGTAAAAATCCCTTAAAGACACGTGACATCGATGTGACATGTAATGTCTCAGCAGCGTCTTAAGTTTGCTTATGAGCTGCGATTTCTCTCTTGAGAAACCACGCTTGTGCATTTTTTTTCTCTGATTCGATCATAAACAAGCGCATTATGTACCGTTTGACTAGTCTGCTTTCACTTCATTTTCGCGTCATCATTACGACACGGCATGGAGTCAGTAGAGCCAAGTGAGTTAAAACCCCCCAAAAAGTATTGCAAAGACAGCAAGCTGGGCAATGAAGCGTGAATGGTTTGGTATAGGTATTGGTTGAAAAGACTTTAGACACCAGGTCGCCGGATGGTGTTGCTAAGAACTTGCAATGTATAACTATTATCAGACCGGCCCTCTTGGAAAAGTCCCGACTCTCCCGATTGCCACTCCTCTACTGCCAGCTTCTCAGAGAAAAGTGTATTGGTCTCGCCAATAAGAACAAGTCAAACCCTGAACAAATCAAAATATCGATCGAAATGCTTAAAGGAGAACTCCGGCGCAAAATGAAATTTGGTCTAATTACACATTGTTACCTAGTCAACTGTTATCTGAGATTTGTTTTCATGATTATCGAATGTAAATAGTTTAATCTCTAAAAACAGTTTAGCCTATAACACTAGTATAACGCTAGTATATGGGGCAAAGAGTAATGACAAATAAAAATCGCTAGTTAATACCACTAACAAGGCTCAAAATAGCCCAACACTAACACGGTAGCATAATCAGGGTCCCTACATACAAACCGAAGCATTGAGAACGTTGTAAGTGTACAAACAGTTTAATAAGAAGATATTTTATACATACAGTCAGCTTCGCGAAAACAGACAGGAGCCATCTTTGGAAAACAGTCTCGAGCAGTCGAACCACGAACGCCGAGCCACCTTATCACAACAACTGGCTCGTTCACATCTCAACAGCGCACTTGGCTCGGCGTTCGTGGTTCGATTGCTCGAGACTGTTTTCCAAAGATGGCTCCTGTCTGTTTTCGCGAAGCTGACTGTATGTATAAAATATCTTCTTATTAAACTGTTTGTACACTTACAACGTTCTCAATGCTTCGGTTTGTATGTAGGGACCCTGATTATGCTACCGTGTTAGTGTTGGGCTATTTTGAGCCTTGTTAGTGGTATTAACTAGCGATTTTTATTTGTCATTACTCTTTGCCCCATATACTAGCGTTATACTAGTGTTATAGGCTAAACTGTTTTTAGAGATTAAACTATTTACATTCGATAATCATGAAAACAAATCTCAGATAACAGTTGACTAGGTAACAAAGTGTAATTAGACCAAATTTAATTTTGCGCCGGAGTTCTCCTTTAAAAGAGATAATAAAATAGAGAGAGAGAGAGAGAGAGAGAGAGAGAGAGAGAGAGAGAGAGAGAGAGAGAGACTTTTGACTTTTAAGTCTTTTAAACAAACAACTAGTTTAAAAAACAATCTTTGCACCACACAGAGAGAAAAAATCATAGAGCAAACAAAAAAGTAATAAATAAAATCACTATTTTACCAGCTAAAGTAAACCATAACTCTCCAAACACATTTCTCACCAGAAGAGCATTTTTTATACTCCACCTTGCATACAAAAAAAAATCCAAATTATTTGTTCATTGACAATAGGCATATTCTACAGCAACCCGGTACTTTACCAATGATTTAAACATCGCAAACCAAATCAATATTTTCCCCCTCATTTTTACATGTGTGGGATTTTAGAATTGCCAACTTTGCCTGCCCTAATAGAAAGTTACCAAGAGTGCACTGTGATGTGATTTCCATTCTTTCTTATACTTCAAGCCCAAAATAAACAGATTTTTTGTAAACATAAATCCAAGTTCAGTGAATATTTTATCCAACAGTTCAAACAAAGGAGTTAATCTAAAAAAATCTGAAAAAAAATAAATAAATAATGAAAAGCAGTATCAAGAACATTACAAAACGGACATGCAGATGAAACCATTGCATTAAAGGTGCAGTGTGTGATTTTTAGCAACATCTAGCGGTTCAGTTGTGAGTTTGCACTAAGGGCTCAGCCCACTGCTCACCCCTCCCTTTCGAAGAAGCTACGGTGGCTAAAACGGGACAAACATCGTCGTCTGAGACAGCAGAGAATAGCCAGAGTAAACCAAGTTTCTGTACCACAGTCCATTATAAACCACATCATGGATAAAGTTTACAAAGCCATAGTCAGATGAGGATGAAGGGTCTTAATACATAATATAATAATAGTAATGAGCTGATTGTCTCACGAATGTAACCAGCACATTTCTCCCCACATAGCAAACCCATAATACAGCTTGGGGAAAGAAGAACCACATGAAACTATGCAACTATATATTTTTTCTAACAGGGTAGTAAAAGTTTAGCTGGGTAATATGAGCTGTTACTGTGGCTCAGCTGGTTAAAGCTTTAAGCCTTGTTTATACTGGATGCGTCCGCATGAGCCCAAAGGTGCGTGCGGCAAAAATGACGTTAAATTTGTAACAGCGCGCGCGGGTTGCCTTTACACTTGAGAACCAATAATCATCTAAAATCTGTCTACATAAACTTTACCAGTTTTTATTACCAATTGGAGTGGAAACCTAAATTAAACATTTGACAAATTTGTATTCCGTCAATTCCCCCTTTGGGAGTTCTAAATAACTCCCACACTATATACAAATTTAAATAATTACAAATTCATTCTTGCAACTTGTGATAGTTACAGGCACATAATGCACTCTGTGTTTGCTTTTCTGTAATTGCATGCTGACACAGAAAACAAACATGCAATCATGGTTTGTGAAGTTCTTACGGATAATAGTCTTTTCTGGTTGGAACTGTGATTTTCTCGTGAGCAATCAAGTTTCCGAACCATGAAGAATCATCTTCAGTCATCTGGTGTGATTTTGCTAAAAGATCAAGAATGTTTTGTTGGACCACCATGTTTGTGCACAAGTGAGTCGTGGAATGCAGCCATCTTCGGATGTGACATGCAAACGTTCTTTCCAGCAAACAATGCGTTTTTGACATATTCATCAGCTCTAAGAATATGTTGTTTCTGGAGTCCAGACTTTGTGCGATCTCCATGATGGTTAGTAGTATGACAATCTTGATCATGTCGATGGATGACTGAAGGTTTCGTATGTGGGTCTCTGCGTTGTGTATTTTTTTTCTTTGGTGATAGTTGGCTCGGAAGTGGATCTAGTTGAAGAGTTTTTGTCTTCAAACGCAGGCGAGGAGGTCATACGTATGGGTCTCGGGCCATCAAATGGTATCTGCACAGAGGAAGAGAGAAAACAAAAGACAGGAGAGCAGTATTTGTTCAAACACTAGGGTTGTAAACTTTTTTCCCGCATCTGCTATTTTTGTTCCTTCTTTCCTTATTTTCTTAATTTCTGTGACACCTAAAGAAACATTGAGGTAAGGATGGACTAATGGATGGGTAAGGCCTATGAGGGAGTCTTCACCCCAGTGTTGTCCCCCGAAAGCCTGTTGCAATCGGTTCTTCCCGGGGCTCCTCAATGTTCCATGTCCTATCCTGTCCCTGTAGGTGGGGGAGGGCATTTCACATTTACAGCCTGACCTAAACTCATTAATGATGAAGGGCCTGTGCTGTAGCATAACATTTAAGGCTGTGAGTCTACTTAACCAGTGTCCCCCAAATGAAAGCTGAGATAGTCACTTTCCTTTTGTTCTATTAAACAAAACAGAAGTCTTTTATCTCTGTTGTAAGTTACTGGGGAAATTAAGCACTTACAGCCCAAATGGTTAACACCTAAACAAACTGCCCAACGAGTTTAATGACGTGGGGATGGGCTTGCTTCAGAGTAGAAAGTAGACTGAGTAGGAGCTGAGCAAAATTGTTAACTTCTCTCAAGTTCTTTTTGTTTTTTCTACTCTCTTTTCTCCAGTGTCCATGCTTATCACAGTAATAACAACTGCCCTCTCTCTTAGGACATTTATGTTTCTGTTGCTTCTCTGTGTTGACCTTAAAGGATGCTGCTGCAATTTTCACTCTTGCCTTGACATCAGAGTCTCTTTCCCCAAATAGCTAAACTGTCCAAGTTGTTTTGCAGGGTTCTAGTAGCCCATGTGACGTCTAAGAAAGGCATTGCATTTCTATGCTCTGACAAAAGACCATCAAACCATGTGCGAACTAATGGACCATTATCATTTAACACCTTCTCTGAAGTGTCCGCTATTCCACTGTAAGTTACAGCTGACTGACAAAATCTTGCTGTGTATTCATACACCATATCATCATTCTTCTGTACACAACTAGTGATCTTTGACCAGTCCATTTTGGGTCCAACAATGTTCTTTAACACTCTCAGAATTCCCTCTCTCAATTCATCTTTTCTGGCATGTTGTAGTTCAGAAGCAACAGCAGATCAAAACTGTTGAATTCAGATTCAGTTAGAATTTGTGTCATCAGCTGTGTTACTTCTGTCAACGACATGAGGCATTTTATTGATCAATGCTCTTCTAAATTCAGAAAAAATTGTGGGTACTGAGGGTAAGCTCTGGGATAGCCTTTCTATATCTTTAGGTCCTAACGCTTTAGCAACCGTTTGGATTTGGACAACAGAAGGGTTGGGAGGAACACCTTCTGTTCCCTCGATTCCCTGCAATCTTTTGCTAGCATCACACATATTGACTGAATTTACAGGCTTATCAGTTACTGATTGGAGAGCTACATTTATTTTAAAGAAAGCTTGCAAGTCAGGATAATTGTTATCAGGCTGACTAACTTCTTCCACATCAGTTTTTGCTGCAGCTTTGTTGCGGTTCAATTTCTTGGTCAATGCGGAAACTCTAGCACGTAGCTCTTTAATCTGTTTCTCTAGCTCTGAGTTGCGTTTAGACTGTTCTGTAGCTAGTGCTAAACCAAATTCTTTGTCACAACAGATAATTCCTTCCACATTGTTCTTGCGAACACTTGCTCCTAGTACCTTTTTACACTCATCTACCGACCAAGTCTTGTCTGGATGAATCTCATATTTCTGCGTTAGTTCCTGTCTAACTTTATCAGTGACTATTAGGTTAATTTGTTCTCCTAACAGTGATTTAAAAATATCTGAATATATTGAACGCTATCTGACCACAAAGGAGTCGCAAGACCACCTGTTTCAGTTGTTGGAACCAGCCTAGCATTCCTTCTTCTAACCATTTTGTGGATTTCTTTGTTACCACACAAACAAACACTAAACTTCTCTGATCAACAGAGGGTACACTTTGTTAACACAGATCAACTATTGTTAACCTTCCAAATTACCAACACTTCACACTTAATTTCCCATAAGGCTAAGTCTTCCCTGTCTGCACAGAGGGTAATTAAATCAGTAGCATAATATGCTAATCTTCCCTGCCTGAAACAGAGGGTAAATTTTCTTCCCTGTCTCCAACAGAGGGTAATTTATATTAACACGTAATGCTAATCTTCCCTGCCTGGACAGAGGATAAAATCTAAATATTATCACGTAATGCTAATCTTCCCTGCCTGAAACAGAGGATAAATTTCATCTCTAACAGAAAAACTTTAGAGGATAAGCCCAGTTAACCAAACTCTACAGCAGTCTGTTAACTCTTCTTCTCTGACGGCGCAGAGGCTAACAAGTTTTTTGAATAGAGTGAAACTCACCAAATCGTTTGGTTGTATGGAAAGATTCCAGCTGGAACTTCAATCAGAAATGTTCATTCTTTGTTAAGATCTTTGTTGAGGTCGAAGTTTCTGGAACTCAGTCAGAACTCCCTCAGCTTTGTTGATCTTTGTTGAAGTCCAGTTCTGGATTCTGGTAAAGTTAATTCTATCCGGGTCACGGCACCATCTGTTGTGAACTTTTTTTTCTTAAAGTGTAGAAAAGTCAGAAGAGCAGACCAGGAGACGAAGAGGTATCTTTTAAAGCTGATGTTCTTTATTAGGTCACTGTAGCATCTCAATCTCGTCTGACTTCTTGAGTCAAACATTGTAATATATACATTATAAGAGGGAGGGATTACATAGGGGTGGAGTCACTCTGAAACAAAGCATGCAAATTAAGTAGGAACACACCTTACTCTGAGGGCACTACCAGTCCAATTGAATTAGCATAAACTTTTCAAATGCGGATACTGGCCAGGAACTCTGGTTCCAAGAGCCATCCCAGAGCCATTAAAGACACAGCTAATCCAATCAACCTAACGATTCAACATCTAGGCTGAAAGGTGAGAAAACAGGACTATCAGGAAAGAAGACTCTTGCTGGAGACCCAATAATCATCTAAAATCTGTCTACTAAACTTTATCAGTTTTTATACCATTGGAGTGGAAACCTAAATTAAACATTTGACAAATTTGTATTCCTTCACCTACTAATCAGCTGTCTCACGAACGTAACCAGCACATTTATCCCCACATAGCAAAGCCATAACACAGCGAGGGAGAAGAACTAAGTTACATGAAACAATCCAACTACATATTTTAGTTGGATTACACCACTGACAAGGGAAAAGTCACTACTCACTGTGTCTATGGCTAGCTTCTTTCTGCGGCTTCTCTTTCAATATAGTGACGCACTCTGTAGCGCTGTTTGTTCGCTGTCGGCTACGATAGAAACATGACGTCATAATATGTCGACCTTTATAGAAGGGGGTCCCGCGGTTATGTAGATATAAATGCCTCATTCTAAGGTAATAAAAACATTACGGTTTATTAAGTAAGTTCTTTATACACCACTGAACACATAGTTATGGATGTCATATTGCATTTCTGTTAATATATAATCAACATTTTTACACATTGCACCTTTAAATTTTGACACAAAACTATTTGTTGCCACAGAAGAATGGAGTATTCTCCATTGGAGATCTCCAGATCTCTTAGGAATAGAGGGTTTATACAAACACCTCCATGATGGAGTTATTTCTAAAGAAATTGATAAATATTCTCTCCATTTAGTATCAGTAAGTCTTTTCAATTGAGCATAAAACAAAAATTTCACACACATTCCATACAACCTCTTTTTTTCCACATTTTGAAACAATACATCTTTAAATCCCTTTAATAACAAAGTATTATTTAAATCTTCATCCAATTCAAAATTTATTTCTACTCTAAGATCTGTAAAAGTCAAAGACTTTTCACCATTTTAATTTTTTTTTTTTTTACAAATGTCAAGAAAGATTGAGGAAAAGATTTTTTAAGATCCTCTATTAACCCTTCAACACATCTTTCTGATCTAAGCCCAACTTGGTCAGCTATTGATCTAGTCGCATGACATTGACCTTTTGTAGAGTCAATTAAGTCCATTACAGTATTCCAGTCTTTAAAAACGTATCAACTACTGTACTTGAAATCGATGAGTTTGTTTTAGGATTAAAAAAAGAGGATTAAAGAATAATGGTTCCAAAACACCATAATGCTCACTCTCAATTGCCAGCTTTGAAAACAGTCACATACAATTTTAAAAGAGAACAACTTACTTTCAAGACAAAAGATTTTTCAATTAAGGCGAGACACTACAGGTGAATAAATAATATAATTTTAAATAATATATATCACCATGAAACTTTCTCAGTTGATTATTTACACAAGTATATAAACAAATGTATTATAAGTTTTTGAAATTTGTATGTTTAATTACCGGTATGCAAATTAGGCATTATCTCAATAAATATGCACAATTTTGCATATATTTTCGGTAGATAGTTCTGAACATATGATAAGCCAGGGCAAATTATTTTTTCATTTTGTTTACACACAGATAAAAAGATTTCAGAGGATTTTAGGATATATGCTTTCATTACCTAGGACATCAAAATATACTGTCCATAGCCTTAAAAATTAATTTTCACCATATTTTTTTGATTAAAATGTCACATAAATCAGGCCAGGAATGATTTATAAACAAATCCCTCTGAAAATATCTTCAGAATACTGCTAAGTGTATAAGTGGAAAGTTTGGTGTACATTGGTGCTACACAGGCTGAGATGTTTCCACTGGAGAATGACAAAAAACAAATTTTGAGAAAACAGCATTTAAAGATTTGTAATGTAAAAATTCATACTTTTTTTAGTGGAAACAACTATTTACAGACACAATATCTTATCAAATCATTAGCAACAACAATACAAACCACCTAAATCACATTACAACTTATAACACAGTATTTATGGCCTTCAACTGAACAGAAAAACAGTCAAAAACCCACATCTAAATGTTAGAGCACGTCACGTGATGCATCTGAACGAATCACGTTGTCAAAAATTGACATCAGCCAATGAGATTTCGGTTTTAGAGTTAAATGGCCATTGTACTTTAACGATTGGTTGCTGATAAAAAAGGAAATTACCATATTTGTATCCGACAACAATAGCCGCGTTTCCACTGCCGGGCCAGGGCTGAGCCGTGCTAGTGCGTGCCAGGGCCAGTCGCGTTTCCACTGTCACTTCCGGGGCTTGATCGGGGCTTACTCGGGGCCAACGGCCAGGATTTCTGGCCCGTCGAATACCTTGGGCCAAAGCGGGCCAGCTCCGGCTAGAGGCGTGCTCAAGGTGAAAGGCGGAGTTTATCGGTGTTATGGAACGTTATGATCTGAAAGCAAGATGCACATTTCACTTTTTTACATCGCGCAAAATATTTGCCTTTTACTGGTCTGTCGAAGATAAGCTCTTCTGAGCATTTGGGCAGAAGAAAGGGTACAACGTCAATTTGACGGCGTGTGAAGAAACGTGTGAGCCGAGTCTTGACCGAGTGCCTTGGTCTAGCGGACCAATCTTACCCTCTGAGTGTCCTGGAGAAGTATCAGCACCTGAAGAACCTTCCACTGCAAACTTTCGAATGGAGTACGGCCCACTATTATTGATTGGAGCTGATAATACGCACCTCATTACTCCCATATCACCTGTTCGTCTGGGCCCCTCTGGAGGACCTGCAGATGTTCAGACCAGGCTCGGATGGACCTTGCAGGGACCGGCAAGATTCTTGAAGGATTAGCTGTCACCACAACAGTGCTTCTTCTTATCCCTCAGCCCTGCTGAACTAGAGCTGAAAAGGGATGTTGAAAGGCTGTGGCAGATC
Organism: Chrosomus eos; assembly: GCA_036326025.1. Taxonomy (NCBI): domain Eukaryota; kingdom Metazoa; phylum Chordata; class Actinopteri; order Cypriniformes; family Leuciscidae; genus Chrosomus; species Chrosomus eos. The sequence continues at coordinate 12,717,864 of CM070820.1, forward strand.
GACGTCTTACCTTACCGATGTGAGAAGCAGGTCACCCGATCCAAAGAGGACCAGGAGGCTATCAGTCTCTTGGAGACTAAGACAACTCGGGTTGAAGTTAACGGGATCCTCCGCTATGCAACGCCTTTATTGCGCAGGAAGGACTTCCCCTTCTTCTGTGCTCCTAAGGAAGCAGTAATGCCTAGTCTCAGAGGCATGGAGCGTCGGCTTGTTCGGTCACCAGAGAAAGCGGAGGTGTGTAAGTCTGAGATAAATAAGCTGGAGTTGACTGGTGCTGCCATCAAACTGCAGAATGAGGGAGAGGAAGCCACAGGAGAGAAGTGGTATATCCCACACCATATGGTCACTCACAATGATAAGAGCCGCTTAGTGTTTAACTGTTCTTTCGAGTATGATGGGCTAAATCTTAATAACTCCTTACTACCTGGTCCAGTCTTGAGCCCATCTCTTCTGGGTGTCCTCCTGCGGTTTAGGGAGCATAGTGTGGCCATAAGTGGGGATATACTGCGGGATGTTTCATCAGGTCCTGCTACTGCCTGAGGATAGACCACTCCTGCGGTTTTTATGGCGTGACCTGTGTCGGGATGACCCCCCAGATACTTATGAGTGGCAAGTACTTCCTTTCGGGACCACGTGCAGCCCCTGCTGTGCATCCTTCGCTCTTCATCGACACGTGGCGCTACACAGTACACCTGATGAGGATGTAAGATTCTCTGTAGACAGATGCTTCTATGTGGACAATTGTCTACAAAGTTTGAGTTCTGTTCAAGAAGCACGTCTGTTGGTGGATAAGTTATGTGCCCTCCTATCCTCTGGAGGTTTCGACATCCGGCAGTGGGCCAGTAATGCAGCGGAAGTTGTCAGTCATCTACCTCCTGAAGCCAGGTCCCCTAAGCTGGAGTTGTGGCTTTCTCAAGACAAAGCCGACCCACGAGAATCAACCTTGGGCCTAAGCTGGCACTGTGAGCTGGATCGTCTTGGGTTCAAACACTGACCTGTCACGTACAATGCTTTGACAATGCGGAGCATCTATCGGGTGCTGGCGAGTTAGTACGACCCCCTTGGCATCATCCTTCCCTATACTACCAGAGCCAAGGTGATCGTGCAGCAGCTTTGGCTAAACCACCGGGACTGGGATGATCCACAACTCCCAGGTGAGCTCAGGCAAGCATGGACAGACTGGGAAGAGGAGCTTAAATTCTTATCGCAGGTGACAGTTCCTAGGTGCTATAACCCCTCCTATATGGATCAATCAGATGTACGCCGGGAGATTCACGTTTTTAGTGATGCCTCTGAGAAGGCATATGGGGATGTTGTCTATCTGCTTTCGGAAGGTCGCCAGGGGGAACTCAACCTTGCCTTTCTTATAGCCCGGTCTAAAGTGGCCCCACGATAGCGACAGTCAATACCGAGGCTCGAGCTCTGCGCTGCTTTGGTAGGTGCACAGTTGGCGAAGTTGCTCACAAATGAGCTCACTCTGAAGTGGGACAAGGTCACCTATTGGACTGACTCTACTATTGTCCTCCACTGGCTCCTTTCTGAGTCCTGTCGATACAAAGTTTTCGTGGGCACCCGAGTAGCGGAGATTCAGGAGTTGACCGACCGGACAGAATGGCGATACATAAATTCTGAAGGAAACCCTGCTGATGACCTGACTGGTGGCAAGAGACTGCAAGACTTTATCGACCCCACAGACAGATGGCTTCAAGGTCCGAAGTTCCTACTGCAACCTCAGGAGGAGTGGCCCTCTCACCGCACCGCACGCTTTCCGAACCCTGAAGATGCAGCTGAACTTAAAGGGGGAATCTTCTGTGGGATCACTAACACTGTGCCGTTGACCTATGAAAGGAAATACAACCACTGGAAAGATTTGGTGGATGCAGTTGCACATGAGCTTCATGGGACAGCTGCCCAGGACAAATCTCCTCCAGCAAGTACCTACAGAGAGGCAAAGACTGTTGCCTTGAGAAATATACAGCTAGATAGTTTCCCTGAGGATTTTCAGCTGCTAAAATCCAACAAGCCAGTTCGCTTCAACAGTCGGTTACTATGTCTCTCCCCTGTATTTGACTCCGAAAACCAACTCATCAGAGTCGGAGGATGACTGAGGAGGGTGGAAGCCATTGACCCAGCTACCGTGCACCCTGTTGTGCTCGATTCTCATCATCCTAACACTTAGCTACTGATTAAGGACTATGACACTCGACTTCACCATCCAGGACCTGAGCGGGTTTTTGCTGAGCTCCGTAGGAGAGTGTGGATTCTGAGAGGCAGGGAGGCAATTAGGAAGCACCAAAGGGCATGTCTCGACTGTTGTAGGTGGAGGTCAAAGCCAGCAACAAAGCAAATGGCTGATCTCCCCTTCTCCAAGGCTCAGATTGTTTAAGCCGGCGTTTTACTCTGCAGGAATGGACTGTTTTGGGCCATTGGTGGTGAAATTGGGACGCCAAGTAGAGAAGAGGTGGGGCCTCCTATTCAAGTGTCTTACCACCCGTGCAGTGCACATAGAAGTTCTGGCCTCCATGACCAGTGATGCCTTTCTGATGGCACTGAGAAGGTTCATTGGTCGACGAGGCCACCCTGCAGAACTGTACTCTGATCAAGGCACCAACTTCCGAGGTGGAGAGACAGAACTCCAGGAATCTTTCAGCCAACTCAGTCCAGACTTACAACAGCTGTTAGCCAAACAAAGGATCAGTTTCCACTTCAATCCTCCAGCCTCACCGCACTTTGGAGGTGTATGGGAGAGGGAGATCCGGTCTGTAAAGTCTGCCCTTCGTGCAACCCTAGGTTCAGAAACGGTGTCCGAAGAAGTGCTTCAGACAGTTTTGATTGAGATTGAAGCCATCCTAAATTCTAAGCCTTTAGGATATGTTTCGGCAGATCTGGCTGATCTGGACCCAGTTACTCCAAATTGCCTGCTGATGGGGCGGCCAGACGGTTCCTTGCCCCAGGTGGTGTATCCGGAGTCTGAACTCCTCACAAAGCGGAGATGGAGAGACTCCCAGGTATTAGCTGACAGATTCTGGTCTGCATTCATAAGGCACTATCTACCTGCAATGCAGACAAGAGGAAAGTGGCAAAGACCATCACCCAACATCGAGCCTGGCACTGTAGCCATGTTAATTGACCACCAACTACCTCGGTCCCGATGGCAGATTGGGAGAATTCTGAAAGTCTTCCCAGGAGCCGATGGCCGTGTCAGAACAGCGGAGATACAGATACAAGACAAAACGTATACTCGGCCTATAACTCGTCTAATAGTTCTTCCTGAAATCCCTGAAGAGGAGGAGCATCCTGGGAGCGAAGAAAACTAACAATAACCCTGAATGCATTTCCAACGGAGCAAATTTCCTAATAAATTTGGGGGCGGCAATGTTGGAAAGGCGGGGCTTAGTGCGCCTGTCAATCATCGCCCTGACGCAGCCGAATGAATCGCGAGTGAGAGAGACTTGCATGGGACCGGGAGAATTAATCCTTATTTTGTGTGCTATAGTGTGCGTCTTTACCTGATTGTTTCGATCAGTAGACAATCCTTGTTAATAATAGTATTTATTTTCAAATGCACTCTGGTATGTCCGCTGTTAGTCAGAATGAACAGTGTGAGAACTAAGCTCGCGCGTTAGGTGCATTCACGAGCTGTGTTCAAAATATTATATCGTTTGAGGATATCTTCAGCCTTTTCCATACCTGTTTATTTATGTTACTATGGTATTATTCTTAATTCTTTGTTAGGTTCATGTGGGAGTACTGTATAGTGCGCTGTGTGGTATTCATTATTAATATATGGACACTTTCGGTTTCAACGTGCCGGTTATGTTTATTTAAACGATGACGGTGCCAAATTGCATCATATTGGTCCAGTTTAGTTATGTATATTATAACATTGTATAGTGTAATGCAATGTGATGTATATTGTGATTTATTTTGGTATAACAGTCAAGTCATGTTATGCTGATTATTTTTTTTTTTATGTTTTATTGTAGAACCACACACATACCTCACACAGACCAACGCATTCTCAGTGTTCAATAAACCCTTTGATTGAATCAGACTGTCCTGATCCATTCCTGTGTTTTGACCGACACACCAAGAGGAAGGCTAGAGACATTAGAACCACCTTAGAACAAAATCCTAGTTCAACTACTTAACAAGGATGTTACAAAATACATCAATGCTGAACTTTCTAAGCTAAGCATTAAGCGAACAATGCTTCAAGTTCGGGACAAAATAAAAAAGTTGCGGGCGCCGTATTGTACAAGGCGATTAAAATGCACAATGGACAAAGCGGAGTTCAGAGAAGGAACTTTCCATGGTTCGACTTGATGAACGGTGTGCTGGGTCACCATCAGTGTGCTGGGTCACCGTCCCTCTGATAGTGGCGACTCGACTCGCGAGACAATTGGGACACTATTGCAGCCACGGCCGGTGAGTTAATATACAGGCTATCTTCCTAACTTAAAAAATAAATAAATTCATAATACCCACTGAAATGGGTTGGGTTGTATGACGTTTGATCCAGAAAGGCGTGTTAGGGGCGGGGTTTAGGGCAGCGCTGTGGGGCTACTGGCCCGGCAGTGTAAACGCAAGCCCGGTGCTTGAGGCCCGAGGCACTGGCTCGGCTCGCCTGCTGTTAGCTCTGGCCCAGCCCTAGCCCGGCAGTGGAAACGCGGCTAATGTAAAGGAGAAAGAGAGCTTTCCAACGGTGTATGTGATGACAGGGTGCAGATAGCGATCGCAGAGCAGCATGTTGATTTAGAACGACAACCTTTTGTTGAATTTAGGAGAAATCTACAGACGCAAATAGACAAAGTATAGTAAAATAAAGACCAAATGTGTATTTTGGAATTTTTTTCACCACAAGTCTGAAAGAAGACATGTTATTGTAGCCCAAAAATAGCCCAAAAACTCAAAATTGACCAGTGAAAAAACCCGGATGTTTTTGTCTGCCATGTCTTGCCTTAAAGGCACACTATGCAGCAATTGTGTTTTTGTCAAACAGCGACCCCTAGAGTCGCTGTGGAATACTTGCACTGTCGTAAATAGCCGCATACCCGCGTATAACATGCTATAGAAGCGTCGGGCATGCAACAGACACAGATAGACTCCGAAGATATTGACCAGGTAATATTTCACGTTTTCATACAAATATTAGGCATAGTTTACTGAACTACTAATGATGGTAATAGGATAATAATAACTATATGTCAAGTGTTAGACTACTTTATAATAATAAAGTAGCCTACCGCGTTTGCTGGCTTATAACGTTTTTACACGATTGCTGCTAAACCACAAGTAAATAGCCTATAGTCTAGGCCTACTGCATAATTTCATTTGTGTTTTTTGATTGTAATGTAAACATTACAAAATGCCAGATGACATCGATAAAGTTAAATGTATGTCGCATTATTTCATAACATTGACCGTTATGATGTCATTATACATGATTATTGCAATTTATCATAATAGTTTGCAAATTGTGCTCGTTTACACTATTTACAACCTCTAGGCTTATGTCCTGGTAATTATGAGATATTGACAATTGTTTTCATGATAATCGCAACAATGGATGAATGAACAGCATCGTAAAAAAATGACACACTACAAGCAAGCGCAACATAATACAACATAAAACGCAAACAATTTTACAAATAAGAGATTTACTTACTTGTTCATCAACAAGATCGCCAGGTCAGCATCACTGTTTCACCCAGTGCTGCCTTTTAGCTCGCGCTAACGAGTGAAAAGCCTGACCGACTGGGACTCTTGTCTAGTTCCTCACATGGTCAGATTCTCTATTCCTTTTCCTAGTCTCTTCCGACCGCGTTTTCTTTGCTTTTTCCATCGTCGCGTATCACGCATAGGTATCACGTCTGAATTGTGTGCAAGTATTCGTGCTTCCTATGTTGTTATGGTTGTTGATGTGTGTGACATCATTGCCGTAAAGCATGTCGTGATTCTCGCGAGATTTGTCGGGGGCGCTACTCTCAAACTTGCATTGCTGGTTTTTCCAGCGGCGTCCCCCCCAAGCTTTACTACCAGGATGATTCGCCCTACTATGAGTTTGTTTACCACCAAAATGACTTTGAAGCTGTTATATTAAGGTACAATTCTTGCATAGTGTGCCTTTAAGAACAACTGCTTATCTATTCCAATTCCTCCTATATTTTGTAGAATAGACAAGCTATATGCAATCCAGGGTATCTTATCTGAACAGTATAGCAAAGTCCTTGTCCTCCTTCAATCATACCCCTTTTCCACCAACAAGAACCGGGTGCTGGTTCAGAGCCAGAGCCAGAGCTGGTTCGGAGTTGGTTCGACTGACAAGCTTACTAAGAACCGGTTTGCCTTTCCACCGGCTAGAGAGCCACAACAGAGCCAGATCTTACGTCACTGCATACGTCTCATGTTGCCCAGCAATGCTAGTGCGGTAGCGCCAAACACAAACACACCAGGCTTGTTCGAGATGCATCGGCTTCTCGCAGATCGATCGCCGTATCCGTATGACATCAAAGCACTGCGAAAGCGATCCAAAAGCACAAGGAGTCGTATGATCTCCAAACACTCCCGCAGCTCCGATCGGTCCGCACCGCTCCGATGCATCTCGAACAAGCCATCAACATAACGGACGTTGCGTTACTATGGATGCTCATGGGTTTGCAAAAATACATCGGAATCCAACGCGTTTGTGCAGCTCGCCGTAACTTACATAGACGAATATTATAATCAAGATGCTATTAGCTCGACTAGCTGCTATTTAAAAAATGGCGGTCACAAAATTCTATTCGTCTAGTTGGTCACGGTAACCCCGCCCCCAGCCCCTGACGCAAGCGGTTCTTACTTGGCTCTGTTCTAGACCAGCAATGATTTGGTGCTACTTAAGAACCACTTTTCCTGGTTCGGAGCTGGTGCTTTGTGTGTGGAAAAACAAAGAACCGAATTGAAACTAGGCTCTGGCTCCGAACCAGCACCAGCTCTGCTTTGGTGGAAAAGGGGTATCACTGGTAGATATAAAACTCCAGGAGGAGCCAATGAAAACCATCCCAAAAATGTGTTACAAAACTTTTTGCATTGTAACAAGTAGCTCTTCAGGAGGATCCAACACTGTAAACCTGTGCCACAACATTAAGGCTGCCAAGTTATTAACAATTAAACATCTCCCTCTAAAAGATAACTTTGGAAGGATCCACTTCCACTTTTGTAGTCTCCCCGTAACTTTACCAACTAGACCTTCCCAATTATTTTTCATGTAAGGGTCAGTTCCCAAATATACCCCAAGAATTCTTCCTCCGACGATCTAATTCTTCTTAATCAGATCTCATCCTCCTCAGGCCTTGAGGTGAGAGATTTTGCTCTCTGCACGTTGCTTTATCGGCAATGCTATCAAGCCTCTCCAGTCATCCTCGTCCTCTGAATCCTCTTCAGTCTCAGCACCAACTAGATGTTTGTCATTTTTCCCCTTTGCCCCTGTCTCTTTCCCCCTTGATTGTGTTTTACTCCTCTTCTTCTGGTTATTGTCAACAGGTAGGAAGTTGAAAAGCAGCAACAATTTTTGGTGTAGGACCCTCGCTTCCCCTTGACCACGCTCAGGCTTAACCTCATACACTGGGTTTTTTAAATTTGGGGTTTTCATAAGCTGTAAGAAACTTTTGCACGATATTCAAATTTTTCGAATTTCACCTGTATTTTCTTGTCTGGGGTTTGTTTTGTTCTCCCCTGCTTTTTTTATCTGTTCTCAAACATTACATCAATGGGCAGCCTCGGGTTCCATACAGGAGGTAGTATGGGGCATAACCTGTCACATCACTTTGTGTGCAGTTAAAGGAGAACTCCGGCGCAAAATGAAATTTGGTCTTATTACACATTGTTACCTAGTCAACCGTTATCTGAGATTTGTTTTCATGATTATCGAATGTAAATAGTTTTATCTCTAAAAACAGTTTAGCCTATAACACTAGTATAACACTAGTATATGGGGTATAGAGTAATGACAAATAAAAATCGCTAGTTAATACCACTAACAAGGCTCAAAATAGCCCAACACTAACACGGTAGCATAATCAGGGTCCCTACATACAAACCGAAGCATTGAGAACGTTGTAAGTGTACAGATAGTTTAATAAGAAGATATTTTATAAAGGTAGTCCACTTCGCGAAAACCGACAAGAGGCACTTGGCTCGGCGTTCGTGGTTCGACTCCTTGAGACTGTTTTCCAAAGATGGCTCCTGTCTGTTTTCGTGAAGTCGACTGTCTTTATAAAATATCTTCTTATTAAACTGTCTGTACACTTACAACGTTCTCAATGCTTCGGTTTGTATGTAGGGACCCTGATTATGCTACCGTGTTAGTGTTGGGCTATTTTGAGCCTTGTTAGTGGTATTAACTAGCGATTTTTATTTGTCATTACTCTATGCCCTATATACTAGCGTTATACTAGTGTTATAGGCTAAACTGTAAACTGAGATAAAACTATTTACATTCGATAATCATGAAAACAAATCTCAGATAACGGTTGTGTCACATTCACGTTTAACTTCATCATCTGTATTCACTACATTTCCCAGCATTCCCCAGGATCCTCACCTGCACTCGATTCCCTCATCACCACACCTGATCTCCATCACGTCATCTCATCACCAGCACGGACTATATAACACTCATTCTCCCTGCAGTCACTGTCTGATCTCGTCAATACATGACACACAGACTCACCTATGCTCAACCAGAGACTTACCCGCTACTTACCTGCTACTCACCTGACCCTATTGGATTATCCTCTTCATCGTCTGCCGTCTTCAGTTCCCAGCCGTCCTACTGCAACCCTCTCCAGCAACAATCCATCTGCATCTGAAAGAGAGACTCTTATTATCCATTGGCTAAGTTCATCCTATTATCATCTGTTGGAATACTCACCATAACTCTGTCTGCTTCTGCCTGTTCTGTTAAATAAACACCATTTCACTTACCACCTGTCTGTCTCCTGCATCAACCGTGACAGAAGATCAGACCGCCCCAAGATGGACGATGGGGTAAAAATTATCGTCCTGGCTCAGGAGAGCCAAAGTTGGTATTCGTTTGTGGAAGGCTTTATCCGCATCGCACTCGTCAGTAATGTGGCTGACGAGCGGTTGTGTACCTTATTCTGGCTCGGGGCCAGATTTCACCACCGGATCGACCTTCCAGACACCACCGGACTCAGCTGGAGGGAGACCGTGATCCGGTGTCTGGAGAGTGTCGGTTCCCGACCCGGGACACAACCTACCAGCACCAAGCCCACTTCGCCGCTGGTCCCATCCAGCACAGAGCCTTCGCCGCTGGTCCCATCCAGCACAGAGCCTTCGCCGCTGGTCCCTTCCAGCACAGAGCCTTCGCCGCTGGTCCCGTCCAGCCCATTTGAACCTTCACCGCTGGTCCCATCCAGCACAGAGCCTTCGCCGCTGGTCCCATCCAGCACAGAGCCTTCACCGCTGGTCCCGTCCAGCCCATTTGAACCTTCACCGCTGGTCCCATCCAGCACAGAGCCCCCACCGCTGGCCTCTGCCAGCCCTGATCTAATAGACTTTTTCACAGAGCCAGAGCCCGTTGACCCAGCGCCAGAGCCAGAGCCCGTTGACCCAGCGCCAGAGCCAGAGCCCGTTGACCCAGCGCCAGAGCCAGAGCCCGTTGACCCAGCGCCAGAGCCAGAGCCCGTTGACCCAGCGCCAGAGCCAGAGCCCGTTGACCCAGCGCCAGAGCCAGAGCCCGTTGACCCAGCGCCAGAGCCAGAGCCCGTTGACCCAGCGCCAGCGCCAGAGCCAGAGCCCGTTGACCCAGCGCCAGAGCCAGAGCCCGTTGACCCAGCGCCAGAGCCAGAGCCCGTTGACCCAGCGCCAGAGCCTGAGCCCGTTGCCTGCCCGCCAGAGACCGCCGGCCAGCCAGAGACCGCCGTCCAGCCAGAGACCGCCGTCCAGCCAGAGACCGCCGTCCAGCCAGAGACCGCCGTCCAGCCAGAGACCGCCGTCCAGCCAGAGACCGCCGTCCAGCCTGAGACCGCCGTCCAGCCTGAGACCGCCGTCCAGCCAGAAACTGTATTCCCACCCTGCCTCCCTCTCCCACCTCCGCTATTGATGTCTTCATGCTCTACTGCCTCGCCTCTACTGAGCCCTGTCGACCCTGCTGCCCATCCACAGCTACCCCCCAGTATCGCTGTGGAGCCGCCTCTGGGTCTCCAAGCCTCAGCATCGCCCTGGTCAGTGGATCCCCTGTCCTTGCCTCAATACCCTGAACCTCTGACTCCACCTTGGTCCTCCGACCCTACAGCCTCTCTGCGGCTCATTGTGCCCTCACCTCCGCCGGGTCTTGTCAGCCCGATAGCTCCACCAGGCTCACTCCTCCTTCCTTCCTCACATTGGTCAGCCGTCACCCTGGTTCCACCTCGGGACTCCGTGCTACCGGCTGTGCCTCTGCCCTGCATCCCTTCTGCTCCACCGGGCTCCATCTTCCCTCCTGCTCCTCAGTCGTCCTCCCTCGCACTGGTTACGCCACAGGCTTCCAGAGCCCCTTCTCCGTTTCGGTCCCATGAGCCTGCAGATCTGCCTTGGCCCTCCAGACCTGTGGTGTCACCTCGGCTCTGGGTCCATTCGGCTCAGTTGGGGAATTCGGGAACTTCTACAGGGTCTTCACCGCCATGGCCACCCGAAGGGGTCTCACCGCCATGGCCACCCGAAGGGGCCTCACCGCCATGGCCACCCGAAGGGGCCTCACCGCCATGGCCACCCGAAGGGGTCTCACCGCCATGGCCACCCGAAGGGGTCTCACCGCCATGGAAGCCCGAGGGTCCCACAGCTCCGCCCTGGACACGTTCTCTCTCATCTGCTCCGCCTTGACTCCTCTGCAGCGCGAGGTCGCGCTTTCCGGAGGGGGTGTAATGTCACATTCACGTTTAACTTCATCATCTGTATTCACTACATTTCCCAGCATTCCCCAGGATCCTCACCTGCACTCGATTCCCTCATCACCACACCTGATCTCCATCACGTCATCTCATCACCAGCACGGACTATATAACACTCACTCTCCCTGCAGTCACTGTCTGATCTCGTCAATACATGACACACAGACTCACCTATGCTCAACCAGAGACTTACCCGCTACTTACCTGCTACTCACCTGACCCTATTGGATTATCCTCTTCATCGTCTGCCGTCTTCAGTTCCCAGCCGTCCTACTGCAACCCTCTCCAGCAACAATCCATCTGCATCTGAAAGAGAGACTCTTATTATCCATTGGCTAAGTTCATCCTATTATCATCTGTTGGAATACTCACCATAACTCTGTCTGCTTCTGCCTGTTCTGTTAAATAAACACCATTTCACTTACCACCTGTCTGTCTCCTGCATCAACCGTGACAGGTTGACTAGGTAACAATGTGTAATTAGATCAAATTTAATTTTGCGCCGGAGTTCTCCTTTAAATGCATGGACAACCTTGTTTAGGGAGCTCTTCCAATCAGCCTTGGCTTGACTCAGCAGACATCTTAGCATTGACAGCAATGTTCTGTTAAATCTTTCCACCTGTCCTCCATGTGTGCGAACAACTTGCTTTCAAATTCCCTTCCTAGATCTTGGTGGAGTTTAGTGGGGAACCTTTATCTGAGAACAAAGGCGGCAAATAACGTTTTTGCTGCTATTTATGCAGACTTAGTTTTGCAGGTGTACACTTGTACAAAGCGTGTGAAGTGCCCCATTAATACCAGGATGTATATCCTCTCAATTATGCTACCAATTTGACAGGCTCTCGTAGATTTTCGTAGAAGAACATTTGAATCCATTTTACTGAAATAGTCCTCTCAGATGATCTTTTCTGGACCTCAGATGTTGCTCTGCTTCATTCTTATTGGCTCTTCGTTCAAGAGAGTGCATCCTCTCAAGCTATGACTCACTGGCATCCCTGTGAAAGGTCCTGCTGATCTTTTCCTTCCTTTCAGTTCCCTCAGGGGTCAATTTATTTTACTTTTCCATCTATCCATTCCATCCTCCCCAACCACCAGGATGTCCCTTCCCATACTGGGGTCGCTGCGCCTGCCTTCGTCTTCAGGCGGAAATGCAGATTCTGTACCCTCGGATTACGAGCTATGGATGGTGTCTACACCAAAGAACTTCTTATCATAATATTTAGCTTGCTGGGCTGTTAATAAATGTATATTTGTTACGGTATTTTTCCTCCCGAGTCTTTCTGGTAGAACTCAAGTAGTTGGTTGAGGACATTTTGATGTTGTTCTGTCCAGGCTATAGACTGATTGGAATGGAGTTGCTCAGGTTTTCTCACTTACCCCTGACCCTTCTTACCTTTATCACTTTTACTGCTTGCCCCCTTTCCTGAAGGCTTCCTCGCTGAAATAGTTCATAGAGGGGTTTGGCAATTTGGCAAAAACTAGGAATGTACGTGTGATAATATGACAGGAACCCCAGCAGTTGTCTCAGGTCGCCCACCATCTTAAGCTTATGGTCTCTTAGTCCTTGCATGTGTTCAATTTCCTTGGGGTCCATAGTGTAGCCACCTTTAGAGACTATTTTACCCAGGAACTATAACAACAGCCTTGAACAATTCACAATTCTTAGCTGTAAGCTTCATCCCATGACCTTGGTAACGGCGTTAACACTTCTCTGATATCACAGAGATTCTCCACAAATGTCTTACCGTGTACAAGGCTATTATCTAAGTATGAAAGGCAGGTGTCATCTCTGAGTCTCACTAAACACTCCTCCATACTGCGCTGGAACTCGGCAAGGGCAGAAGACAGCCCAAAAGGGATCCTGGCCCATTCATTAAAACCCAAGGTGTTATTAAATCTGTGTGTGTCGGCAGCCCTCCTCCACTAACCCTTGATGATACGGCTTCCCCTGACCCAGGAGCGAGAACCATGCACTTCCACTTAAACTGTTTAGCATGCCCTGTACCCATGGGATAGGGTGACTGTCTGGGATGGATTTGCCATTGAGCTCACAGACTCTATACAGAGGCTTAAGCTACCTTCTTTCTTCCATACACAAACGATCGGAGATGCATAAGAAGAGCAAGACTTCTGAATCCATCCTTTATTCAAAAGGTCTTTAATTGAATTTATTGGTGGAGGATAACCCCTTGAGATGAAACATTTAGTTTTTGAGGGGGTCCTCGAGACAAAGACAAAGATAATACAGCACATATACATTCACATCTCACTAAAGCTCTACCTCATCCCGCCTCGCCCGGCCCGCCCTGCCTACCAACTCCTTATTGGAAACAAGTCCATATATAAAACATATTGCAGTATTAAGATGCATGACAACATTTAGCCCTTACATAAACGCCACATACATACATACATAATAACATACGCATACGCTTTCGCATATTCTTCCACATATTCTTTCACCTCTTTGTGTAGTGGTTTTTGTATCGAGACATAAGTACGCTTAACTGGTGTCTTTGGAGTGACGGGATGCACCCCGCATCATTCTCATCGTTCGAGAATGCTGCACACTCCTCCCCCAGCAGCTGCTTAACTTTCTGTTTCTCCAGAGTGAGATGATCTATTGACACTGGTGGGTCCCACATTGTTTCATTAGCATCCTGGCCTATATTGTCAATCTCTTTAATACTTTTCACATCCCTACTGGTCATGTCCTTACTTTCAGTGACCACTCACCTCAGCCACCACACCATCACCACTGTTATTCCTGTCTGACTTCACAGTAGCAGGTTTTGTGTCTGCTAGATAAATGGATCTGAATTGCTGTACTCATCCTAGTATAGTACTGGGACAAGCATAATGTCCTCATTGCTGATTTTGGTAACTGGGATTTGAACTTTTATCAAGTTTCCCTTCTGAAGACTCATTACCACTTCATTGACATCAAGTCCTTCGGCCACTATGGAATAGCTACTGGTTCAAACAGTACTTCCTCCTTTAAAACAAGAGGACCAGCCCGCACAATACATTTCACAGTTTTTGTCTGTCTTTCAGCAAATACTGTAGTGATCCATCCAACTTTCACTACTCCTTTTTCAACTAGGTCCCTGTTCTGCATCATTCTGATCGATACAACAGGTTTTTTTGCAGTCACATGAGAACGCTTCCTTTACCACTTCTGGAATTATATCAGGGGGCTGCTTCATTCCCTTTGTCACCAGCTGCTGAATAACATTATAGCCTATGATTGGAGGCTGCTCTACACCTTGCTCACTTCAAGAGAAGTACAGGCACAAGGAGTTCTGCCTGGGTCCCTCTTTTCTATTTGCTAATTGGAATTTCAACTCCACCCTTCAGAGAAGGGTATATCGGTTTGGTTTGCCACTTGGCCAAAGAGGGTTTCACTTTCGTCCAGCAACTCACTCTGACTGCGTATCACAATGTGGGAAAGCAAATATTCTTACGTTCCTTATTGATGATGAGCTGGGACTGTGTCCCAGAGCGCCTGCACAGACACACCGTACAAGTTGAAGCAGTCAACTATACATCTAGGACCAATGATTTTTTTCCAATCTTGTGCACCTTTCTCATGACAAGTTCTGCATTCCTTTCTGTGGCTGAATCTTCTATTGGCCGTACGCTCAGGAGAGTTGTTTTGACCTTTTCTGACCCTCTCTGGAGTTTAACCATCTCATATATCTCTGATTCTTTCTGCCCCTCCACTGCTGGTGTCTCCCTGCATTTCTGCCTGACAACATCACTTGACTGTTCTGAACCAATATGGTCATTTCATCCTGTCTGCATGGATGAGCCTGCATTTCTGGACATAGTTTGTGTACTTTTGCCACTTTACATCCTGTGTTCTTCTTTTGTTTATTTAGTCTCTCTGTCTCATCACCAGCTGCTTCATTCATTTTGTTTATCAATATTTCATCTGAGATGTTTGAATCGTTCAGGTACAGCCTCAGCTGAAATTTAATGTAATCACTGCTCAAACCTGTGCCAACAGAGCATAGAAACTTCTTCTAAATATGCTCTGTACTGAAATATTCACCACCTTTATCGGTTTGCCCACTCTCACCAATCTGACCGCAGACTTTGGAATCCCTCTCACAGTGACTTTAAGGGCCAGGCCAATTAATTATTGTTATTTTTCTATTTCACCCTCTTTCCCTTTCATTTTTTCCATTTTATCTCTCATCTGTGTATTTCCAATCTGCAGTTCAGAGTGATTTTTCTGTGAATCTGCCTAATTCACTACATCCTTTTCAACATGTGAGATGTCTGTCTGGTTTTTATTGCTGCCGCATTTTCCTCATCCTCTCTCTCTCTCCTTGCGCCTCCATGAATGAAAACATTGAATACAAATAGCTGCTTCGCTACAGCTTTGTCCACACTATCAATTACAGCATCAATTGACTCTGTAACCATCTTGATAAGTGTGCACTTAGTAGGGACATTTTCGGTAGGGATTTTGTTACAATCACATACCTCCTTCACTTGGTCGAGCTACACAGCCACAGTCTCTCTGTTTCACAATCCGCTAGTGCTTCCAGATCCATCTCGCACTGATGCACCCGCTTACTCAGCCAAGACTCTCCCCTCTGTGAGTAGAGTTCGGCGTTGAGTAGGTTACGATGTTGCGAGTGCCCTTGTTACCCGGCACGCGGGGCTTGCCAACATATGCACCACCAAAACCTTGTAACATGGTTCAGCTGTTGTGGCGTTTTCCCTGGGGACTCCTAGTGTTAGCCATCAACACTATGTCTAAGTGACCGACAGATTGGGAAAGTCTCGATTACTATTCTGACCTTTGTTCCCTGATGGAGGGAACGACACGTGGTGTCCCTACTGCCAAAACCTGAAGTGCATGCTGAAATAGTCGGGACACTGTCTCAGCCCCTCAGCACAAAACTGAAGGAGTGATGCACAACCTTATGTCTGGGGGAGTAGCATGCAACTCCACTCGCCAATTATTCTCATCAGCCTTTTCTCAAAGTCTGATACTTTGAGAAAAGGCTGATGAAAACAGAGGTGTTTGGGGCTCCCAGGTGCGACCCCCTAGTGTCAGTCATCGACATCACGTCTCGTTCCCTCCATCAGGGAACAAAGGTAACAATAGAAACCCAGAAGTTTTATGAAATCAAAATTAATAATGTTTTTGGCTAATTCCACTTCACTCTGCTACCATTATAAGGTTATTTTAGCATTGATATTACATACTGTAATAGTGCTATAGAACATTCTTAGTTTGTTTAACTTGTGTAAAACTGAAATGATTATATCAAATTACTTCCACCACAGCAAGTTGCATATAACATCAAACTTAAACTCTTGCTGTTTAATATTTTAAGTTGGTAAAACTAAATGGTCAAAAATGGACTTTAATACTTTATGTAATGCCAACTTTTTCTACAATCGATTGTTCAATCAAAAAGAGTTTGTCTGACAAAATGGAAGTTGGATTTTTTTTTACAGTGACTTTTTGTTTGTTTTAATTATTATTTAAACCAGCAGAGAGCAACTGACATTAGTGCAGAGGAAAAGGAAACAAATGCACTATGTGACACTACCCACTCCATCCATGGAATAAGGAAGAAACATCACCTGTAAATTACAGTGCATCAAGCCTCTCCTGGAGTAGGCGTGTTCCTAGAGTTTCTTGAAGACAGTTCTTTTAACACTGCTGAGTGAGCTGATGAATGTATTAACTGCAAAGTACTGGAGGAGGTTCAAGCTGTCCAGGATGGGGGACTGCTGCATGTCAGGTGAAGACAGAGAAAGTGCCAGGATTCACCATGAAATTGAGAGACAGCTTAGAATGGACAAAAAGGATGCAGCCCGACAAATGAAACTTTTGCTTTTAGGTATGTACTTTCTTGGGTTTTTTGTTTGTTTTGTTTGTTTGTTTATGTATGTATATTTCTTTTTATTGACAACCAAAACATTTTAATGGTCAATATCAATCATTTGAGTTGTTAGTACCCTAATTGAATAACCTTTAAACAATCATTTATTCAATAAATGTTTACAAAATTACACAATGTCAGATGATATATGCTACAACTTTTATACAATATTTTTTACAGCTTATAAAATTCACTCTTCAGATGTTTAGATGACATATTTCCTCTAACTGTTAGTGGTCAATGCAAATACATGCAAAAAGATGTCAATGGAAAGTCATTCATACACATCTCATACAGTATAGCATTCTTTTTTTCTATTTTAATGAATCTGAAATGCAAGTAAGTATGTCAGTATAAGCATGCAAACAAGAACATTCTGTGAATTCCTCACACAGAATAAAGATAGTGATAGTGATAGTGATAGGATCAGCTCCAGCATGTCAACAATTTTTACTTGTTTTTAGAGTATAAGTATTTATATGAAGTATATATGAAGTATTTTCATGTGATTCAGATTATTTTATGTTTTCCTTGGTGTGGTTCCTTATATGTTATATTTTAGTTTCATTCTGTTTCTGATCAGTTAAGTTGATACTAGTTTAATAAAAGAACAGATGAATGAGCTTATCCAGTGTTTCCTTGTTATAATTGTGAAGGTAATCTGCACCCTTTCATCAAAATTCCCATTTGTCAGACCTGTTTGACAAGTTAATAGATCAGTATGCAGTGCTGCACATTTATTTGTGGGTGGCATCATACATGGTTTTGTGTTATCAAACTCAACAAATTGAGTTTGGTTCTCTGTACCACCGGTATTTAGTAGTCAAGTAAAACATGCTTTTGACGGCCTCAAACAGAGACACAAAATTAAAACTATCATCAATAATCAACCACAATACTCACAATCACCCAGCAAATATACTGCAAGTCTTTTAAATTATTTAAGTTGATTTTTTTTTTAAGTTGGATTGTTAGATTATTATATTGAAAAGTTGTGTCTAAATATAGTTTAAATATGGTTTCATATTAATACAAATCATATACAAATCATTCACACATACTGGCAGACCATTTTGATGACACAATCATAATGTTTATATTCTAAGGCAAATATGCAAACTAGTAAATCGATACTAGAAATCTTTGTCTGGTCTTTATGCGTTTCTAAAAATGAGCATGAATGAATATATCCTTTTGTATTATACTATATTATAATATTATAAACGGATTGTTCACCTAGCCTTCCCTCCCCCCAACACACACAAATATGTCATTTATTTAACATTTGTGTCAGACTAATGTGACTTTCTTTCTTCTATTTAACAAAAAAGGGAGATATTTTGAAGATTGGCCAAGTTGCTTTTTGCTACACACCAAATTTTAACAAGTAGAAGACAACTTTGGACAATTATTAGTGAACAATGAAGAAATATTTCAGTCTGTTTAGCCCTGTGATGGATTGGCCATCTGTCCAGGGTGTTTATCTGCCTACGACCTGAGATGCGGGAAAGGCTCCATCCAGCAAGTGATTTGGAAAATGGATGAATGGATTATGATCTGTTTATAAAAAAAAGTTCTCAAACTGATTTGGAATATTTGATTGCTTTGCCTGACTTTTGGAATATTCAGGAATAAATAAAAGGGACTAATTTTATGTTTTGTTGCAAGCTTTGTTACTTTTCTGTTTTGTTAACTAGCCTTTTTATTACAGCCCCTGGTCACCGTATGGTTTGTGTAAGCGAGCAGTGTGAACTGGTCAAAATGTCTACTTTTGTGTTCCACGGAAGAAAGAAAATAAAACTGGTTTCAAATTATATGTGGGTGAAGAAAAAAATGATTATGATACTATTAGCCCTGTATTCTTATTCTCAACATACAGCACCATCATGTTCCTTAAGAACAGGAATATTTTCTAAATGAAAAAAAAAAAAAAATTGAGTACAGTGGACAGTTTTTAAAGTCAAATTCAAAACTGAGATGAAAAAAAGGGAGCAGCAATAAAGTGAAGTGACGTGAATGCCGAGTATGGTAACCCATAGTCGGAATTAGTCCTCTGCATTTAACCCATCCAAGTTAGTGCACACACATTAGGAGCCGTGAGTAGTGAACACACGTTTAGCCATTCACTGCAGCAATACGGCAGTAGTCCACTAGAGGTCTTTGAAGCTATGTCATTTATGTAAGTGAATAATCACCCAAAAAAGAAACCTAACCCTTATCTCTGTCATCATTTACTCACCATAATATGCTTTGCAACACATACAGTATGTTTCCTCATGGAACACAAATAGAGACACTTAGGCCCCATCCACACTACTGCGTTTTAGTTTAGAAACGGAGAATTAAAACGAATACGATCTCCGTCCACACCAGCGTTTTAGCTGCGCTCTCCGTCCACATTAAAACGACTGAAAACACGGATCACGTGACCATTCACCTACACTGGGCATGCGCGTGTCCAAAAGCTATTGTTTTTCATGAAACTGGATGGTGACCAGATAAAGCTGTAAAATGAGAAGGTTTAAGTGACAGGATGACAGAACTTATATTTTTGGTCAAACTATCTCTTTAATGCTAATGGTACAGCTTTCTCTCACAAGAAACTTTCCAAGTAGCTACACAGTAACAATCTAATGCATTATATCTCACAGATAAAACTTTCCATGTTCCTCCACAGGCACAGGGGAGAGCGGGAAGAGCACTTTCATCAAGCAGATGAGAATTATACATGGCAGGGGCTACAATGAGGAAGACAGGAGGGCCTATGCCAAGCTGGTGTTCCAAAATATCATTGTTTCCATCCACAACATGCTTCAAGCTATGGAGAACCTGAACATCCCCTTTGCTGATGGAAAAAACACAGTATGCACCAGGAATTCTAAGACTAAGAATATGTTTTATTCGACATATTTATCTATAATATCTAACTAAACATGTATTATCTCTCCCCTCAAAAAAAAAAAGAAAGAGAGAAGACTGAAATCTATCTGTGTGTTGTAGACATATGCTGCAATGCTTAAAAATGTGATCCCCGAAACAGTACTGTCACTGGAGGCTCAATATGCTGAAGCCATCAAGAGTATGTGGCAAGACCAAGGCCTGCAGAAATGCTTCGAACGCAGGAGAGAGTTCCAGCTGTCAGACTCTACCAAATAGTAAGTGCAGTGAATATTTCATTTCTGACACTAACAAAAAGAACCATTGTATTATATAGGCTACCATATTGTAGATGTGCAGCATGGTAATGCAGTGTTTTTTTGGACATATATAACAACCATTTTTGGACATTTTTCATAGTAGTATACTTTGGAATAGAACAACCACATTTATGAGCATTTTCCATAGTATTCTTTTGGAATAATAACATGGAATATAAATAGGAATATATTGAGCTGTTGTGATGAATACTGAGGTGCTTCTTAGCTGATTTGAACTTGTTTCACAATGAATTAACTTTACAGTTATTGAACTGAATCCCAAATAGCAAAATTGCTGTGGCCTAGATCTGGCTCACACTTGACACTTTCATATGGCTCACATACCGCGTGGAATGATGGCACTTGGGCGGTCCGCTCCTGTTTGCCAGGTTTGGGCCTCAATTAAACCATATAATGTCACATGTCAACCATAAACAAAACAAATAAAGCAGAACTGGCCCACATTGTGAAGCTGCATTGAAACAATTACTATTGAATTAAACCCTATTCAAATAAAGGTGACGACTTTATTTTGACAGTAGGCCTATATACATAGAGTATATATTCTACTACATAGTATATATCAAAAAAATCTGCTATTTACCACCTGATATTATCACTGTGTTATAGTGCTTTTTGTAAGAGCTCTACTTACAATTTAGAATAAAACTGTTCTTTATTATTTTTAATACCTGTATAGTTCAGACTGTACAGCATGACAACGGCAAGGTTTGATTCCCAGGGAATTCATGAACTGATAAAATGTATGCCCTGGATGAGTACATTTTTAGTACACAATCAAACATACTACAGATCTATGAAAACAGAAAATTATTATGGCTTATGCTTGGTAATTTAAGAACAAATGTTTTGTATTGCTTTTTCAGGCAGTTCTGAAATATTCTTAATTCTGAGTTTGGTGTTCATTGGGTTCAGGAATAATAATTTTAAAGGTATTTTAATGTTTTTTTTTCTTCTCTTTACTAGTTACCTCGATGAAATTGACAGAATATCTGCAGCTTTTTACTTGCCGACTCTGCAGGATATTCTACGAGTCCGAGTTCCAACCACAGGCATCATTGAGTACATCTTTGATCTTCAGACTGTCATATTCAGGTAACTCTTAATTTATTGGTGGTGTGAAGATGACTGTAACCCATTTTGTAAATGATAAAATCCCTGCTGTTGCTGCAGAATGGTTGACGTCGGAGGCCAAAAGTCAGAAAGACGGAAGTGGATCCATTGTTTTGAAAACGTTACTTCCATCATCTACCTGGTGGCTCTGAGCGAGTACGATCAGGTCTTATATGAGTGTGCGAATGAGGTTAGCCCACTTCCTTGCATTCTCGAATAGCTCTTATGGTTTATTAAGATTTGCCGTCCTAACATCATAGGTGATTAATTTGACAGATAAACTCTGGATTCATTTAGGTTTATTTTGTTGATATGATGTTCTACCACCACAGAACCGCATGGAGGAGAGTAAGGCACTTTTTAGGACAATCATCTCTTACCCCTGGTTCCAGGAGTCATCTATCATCCTCTTCCTCAACAAGACAGATATCCTGAAGGAGAAGATCTCAAAGTCAGACCTTGTAACGTATTTTCCACAGTATACAGGTTGGAGTGCCAACAACATGGCTTAAATTCCTATTCCTAGCATTTGTGTCGTATTTTTCAGTTAAAATATCTAAAAATCATTTAAACAAGGTACATTTACTTGAGAAGCAACACTGCATAAGAACTACATAACACTTGTTTTCATAGAATAATTTGTCTTTCCAAACTGTCAGATTTTTCATTTGTTTTCGGTATAAACATGTTAAAAACAATTTAAGTAAAGAGAAAAAATCTTTCTATGGAATATTGCAGTATTTATTTTCCGTGCACAGTAATATTATTATTATTTTTTAATTTATGTGACCTTGTAATTTTAACAAACAATTAAAAAACTATTTCCCCTGCCCCTTACAACATCATCTCTTCTATTCCCTTATGATGGTTTCACTGGCGTGAGGACAAGACCAAAACCTCCCGTTCAGCAACCTGTCACTTACGTCAGATCGCAGCAATTAGCAAACGAGAACAATCCAATGATCTAATCAATTCCTGGACAAAATCAAGTCCCTTCCAAAAAAATTTATAGTTCAAGAAGCCATTTTACTTGGATATACGTCATATAATGAAGAAATCGCATCTTCCGTTTCATAATGAATTTAAAGACACATTCTCTGACAAGTCTTATTTTATGCAGTGTTTACTAAATAAAAATAAATTAAGATGTACATTTTTGGAAAATAATCTAGAGTGCAGTGTGGGGGAAGCTATTTTTAAAACAATAAAATGATGATATATATGAAAAGAAAAGCTACATTACTCTGGTTTAATCTGCTATCATACTACTGAAAATGTTTTTGTTAGTTACCCCCCAACACTGCTGCAGTGCCACTGAATCCACTGACAATGAAATCTGTGTTATCTGCTTACTCAACAGGCCCTAAAAATGATGCAGAGGCCGCAATGAAGTTCATCTTGAGTATGTATGAGGAACAGAACAGGAACACAAATAAACGCATCTATGCACATTTCACATGTGCAACCGACACTGAAAATATCCGCTTTGTTTTTAGCGCTGTGAAGGACACCATTTTGCGCCACATCCTGACCACATTTAACTTGGGTTAGGTGATGGAATGTGTTTTACCTCTGAGTCAGTGAAAATGTCAATGTGATCTGTGTGTGAGTGCTGAGATCATGGAAAAGCACATTCTGTGAATTCATCTTGCATTGGTGGAAATTAAAGGGAAAGTCTACTCAAAAAATATTTAATTTAGTGTTTTGCTGAATAAAGAATGTCGTGAGGGTGAGTAAATGTTAATAGATTTTTATTTATTTATTATTTTGGGGTGAATTGTGTCTTTAGTTTTGTTCTTAGGGACAGTTTTTACCCTCTGGATTTCCGGGGACATTTTTTTTTCTTTCCTTCATGACAGCATGTTTCTAATTATATTATATTATTATATAATTAAAACCCATATTATGCTTGATAGCCCCATGCAGAATAAATGTGAATAGAAAAAAATGATTAAATGTTACTTAAAAAAAAAAACACAAAAAGCAATTAAATTAATTATTTTTCAGTAATTCAGTGATTTCTGACCCAAACAACTTGCCATTAACCTATCCAAAAACTTCCCAGTAAACTAAGTCTACTCCAGAGACAAACCCTAAATGTGTGGTATCATAAATGAGTGCTATATTTTCATTAATACTTCATGTGGCCGTCTCAGTGAGTATCCACCATTCCACATAAAATTTAAATGAAATATGAATTAAGACATGTGGCATAAAAGACAGACTTTGAATCCATGCAAATCATGTGTAGGCAATGTCTTTGCTATTCAAATAGTCTCTCCAACATTGACATGGATATCAGTATGATACCTCAGTACATATCGTGGCACTGTGACATTGATGCATCTGATCACAGATTATTTGGGTGGTCCTTACTTAGTTTACAAGAGGAAAAACTGTGTTTAACTGTAGTTAAAATACTGTAGTGTTTAATAAATGCTGTTGCTCTAAAATAATGAACTTTTGACAAAACGTTTGTATGTGCATTGACTAAATATATTTGTACTTTATTTAGATATTATTTTAAACTTTCTACATTTAGTAATTTAAAGTCCTTTTTGCAGTGAGAATCAAACAGTGGTCAAGTATGGTAACCAACCCATACTCAGAATTTGTCCTCTGCATTTAGCCCATCCAAGTTAGTGCACACATTTGGTGTAGTGAGCACAAACATTGCAAACCGTGGACACACACACCCAGAGCAGTGGGCAACCATTTTCTGCAGCAACCGGGCAGCAATTGTAGATCATGAGATTGAAGAAAAATAAGATCATGTTTGAAACAATTGAAGAAACATGAGATTATCTAAAGAAATCATGTGTACTGATTTCTGTTCTTTCTTAAAGTTGAAGAAATAGACTCCCCACCCCTCAATAATAATGTGTTCATTTACTTACCCTTGTATGGAACGACTCTATCACATTTGTAAATATTTACTGTATGTACAGTCGCAATTTATAATGTGATCACTTATTTAGGTAGAAGCTAAATTAATGTGTGTAAAATTTTAGAATGACATTAAATTGTTTTTACTTTTTTTTTTTTTACAACAGATGCAATGCAGTTGTATTTTAGTGCGACAAAATAAAATGTATTGCATATCAAATGCATTTTAATACTTAATTCCATCAAGTAACTATTTATTTTTGCATTTAGGTGCCAAAACATGCCATCCCATTTTTTTTTTCCCAGAAGGGTGCACCTGAAAATCATTTGAAATTAATCTGAAAGGCAATTTTACTATTTAAAATTTTATTGCATGAATACATCACAAACATCTTAAGATAAAAGTTCACATCATTGTTTTCTTCATGATACATGTAGTGTAACATGTTGGCATTCAGGCAGGCAAATGAGCAGGCTGAGAATTGAATCCACATGCAGTTGGATGAAAACGAAAATCTCAAATGTGGTCCTTGAGGAGGGGATTACCTTGACGCAGACGGCCTAATCTCACTGAGAATCGGATTCATATGCAGTTAGAGATTTATTAAAATAATCCACAAGGTTGAAAACACAGAGAGCAGGAGAAACGCAAGACAACCTAGGATACAAGCAAACATTTAATGACTGACAAACACAAGTAAAACACAAGGGCTATTTATACACAAGACAAGCTTAACAAGGTAATGAGAGGGCGTGGTTAATTGTCATATGAAGACCCAAGTGTAACTATAGTAACCAACAAGGAGCAGCAGGGAAACATGAAGTGAACAATGCAACAAAGGATACACAGACGCTTGGCAATTCAGCTAGAGTATGGTGTTAATGTATTATTTATACATTGTTAACAACAAAAATTGACAAAAATAATTTAGGAAAGGGACTCAGGGTGTAACGTTGTAAGTCTGATGATGAAGAGAAGAGGCAGAGAAGATCAAATATAATACCTTTTATTTAAATAAAGTAAACTCAGGAAATCCAATGAGTTGGAACAGCAAAGAGAAAGCGTGTAGCACACAACACACAATAATGGACCACGGAAAGGAATACAAAGAAGAACTTATGTACACAGTGATAATGACAACATAATGAACAGGTCAAGTCAAGTCACCTTCATTTACATAGCGCTTTTAACAGTAAAGATTGTTTCAAAGCAGCTTTACAGTGATAATAGGAAATTAAAGTAACAGAGGTTGCTTTGGCTTTACAGCACAGTAGCTCTGGAATAAAGTTATTGTCCAGCTAAAGTTAGTTTGTGAATGATTCACTTCATCTTTCACAAAGATCATTAGTTATTAACTTAGGGGCCGTTTACACGACACCATTTCAACCGAAAACAGAAAACTTTTATGTGTTCCGGCCGCTCATTTGCAAGGCAACAGTGTTTGGTGGCTCGAGAACGCAAACCTTGAAACAGGTTACCGCGAGACCTCTGGTGCAGCCTCCGAAGCATACGAAGAGCTGTTCTGACTGCCTGAAGGGGGCAGAATGCTCTAAATAGACTCTGAGAGCCCTCACAGGCCAGAGTAGATTCGCGTCTCTTTCGTCTTCTGACGAGGAAGAGCTGACAGCGAAATGACTTGCTCTCTGAATGTAGAGTCGAGAGCACTTTAAGTACATACCCGTGCCTTGGCTTAAGGACGACTCTGGAGTCGTTGGGCCTGAATCACTGAGAGTGCTTGCAAATCACCCACTCGCTTGACTGATGCCAGTGCTAGCAAGAGAGCAGTTTTGAGTGAAAGATGCTTCAGGTCAGCAGACTGAAGTGGCTCAAAAGGGTCCCCTTTCATTGCCTCCAGGACCGTGGAGAGGTCCCAGATAGGTACAGAGGGGGGTCGAGGTAGGTTTAGTCTTTTGGCCCAATTGAGGAAGTGCACGACAAGGTAGTTTCTGCCCAGTGATTGCCTGGCCACATGAGCGTGATGTGCTGCTATGGCCGCCACATATACTTTGAGCATGGAGGGAGTGCGATCCGCGTCCAAAAGCTCTTGAAGAAAGGAAAGTACCTTTGTGACTCGGTATGAGTAGGGGTCCAGGCTCTGTGCTGTGCACCAGCTGGAGAACACTGACCATTTTAGTGCATAAAGACACCTGGTTGAAGGCGCTCTTGCTTCAGTAATGGTATTACTTTGGTATTACTTTCCGTAGCATTCCCGGATACCCGTTGAGGGACCATACATGTCAGGACGGGGATGCCAGATCGTCCCCTTTGCCTGCGTGAGGAGGCCTCTCCCTCAGCTGTATCGGCCATGGGGCTGATTCCAGCAGCTGAGTCAACTCAGAGAACAATAGCTGGTTCCTCCAGAGAGGGGGTATTAAGAGCACTGCACACTTGCTCTCCCTGATCTGTTCGATGACCTATGGTAGCATCGTGACCGGAGGGAATGCATACAGCGGGCTGCTTTCCAAGGAGCCAGGGCTTTGACACAGCCGTGGTTCACTTTGATGCGTAAGTGACCAGATCGCCATGAGTGAGCCAGCACACGTGGTTTTAACCAGCGCTGGAGGGGATGCATATACAGTAGACCCAGCTGGAGTACTGATGATGCTGAGACCATGAGGCCTAACTTCCTCTAAATTTCTCATGTGGCGCACAAGCGCCTGGTCTGAATGATGCCGCTAGGCGCTGAATGGTAAGCGCTGAGGCGCTCTGATGTAAGCTGCACCCTCATCTGTATAGAATTTATGACTGTCCCCAGAAAGGATATACTCTGGCTGGAAGACAGTATGCTTTTTGAAGCATTGATCCTGAGACCTAGGCATTCTAGATGGCTGAGGAGCCAGAATCTGTGAGTTATTAACTGCGCCTCCGATTGGGCTATAACCAGCCTATCGTTGAGGTAGTTCAACACTCGCACTCCCCGTTGTCTCAGGGGGGTGAGGGCTGCGTCCATGCACTTCGTAAATGTACGGGGTGCTAGGGATAGACCGAATGGTAGGACCGTGTACTGATAAGCCCGCCTCTCGAAGGCGAATCTCAAGAATGGCTGTGATGGGACGTTATCTGAATGTGAAAATAAGCATCTTTCAGTTCTACCAGAAAGACCCGGGAGATATAATGATGTAACAAAGCATTACTTTATTGACAGCCCCGCAAGCAATTATTTATAAAGTTCTTTGGCGTAGGCCCCTTCCATAGTTCATAATCCGAGGGTAGCGGATCTTCATTGCCTGAAGACGAAGGTAGGGGCGCAGCCGACTCTCTCGGGAGGTATGGACAGGACCATCCTGGTGGTGTTTGGGAGGGTGGAGGTAGTAGTAGAGTCAGCATCTGCGAACTCAAACATATCCACAGATAAAAAACAATCCCCTGGGCGAATCTGCTCGAGGATTTGTTTTGTTGTCAGCATTCTGAACAGATGCATCATTAGCACTTTGTTCAAGTGTCAAAGATCTAAGATTGGCCTGAGTCCGCCATCTTTCTTTGGAATGAGGAAATAGCGACTGTAAAAACCCGACTTGCTTAGTGATAAAGGGACTGGCTCTACGGCCACCTTCACCAACAGTTTTGACACTTTATGTGCGAAGGACATGAGCCACATCACTTCTCACCGATGTCTCGACCACAACTAGCGAGTAGCCTCATTTTATTATGTCCAACACCCATTCTGGTATTCCGGGGATGGCTTCCCTCGGCTTAGCCCACATAGCTAGGGGTTGAATGAAGTCTAGGGATTGGCCGCTTTTTGATAGGGACCCAGCCGCCCAGCTGTTTTGTGTTTGTGATACTGTAGGAACAGTGCTTATGTTTAGGGGTGCAAACTATATAGTGGGCACACAGCCTACATTCAATACAGTTCCAGCGTGAGCCAGAGGGGGAACTGGTATTGTGGGAACAGTTTATGTGCAGGGGTGCGTACTTTTTTGTGGGCACACACACCTCCTGCCGGAGGGGGAACAGACAGAAAAGTGCTATTTTCATGTTGTATTTGTGTCGCCGTTAAAACAGCGTTTGTTTGCAGGCGTGCATGTTTCAATACAGACTTGTTGACTGCAATGTTGGCATCTTCAGCCACCTGAAATAAAGAGGGGACTGGGAGATGTGAAAACGGCTTTTTGGAGGGTGGTCCGGCCGCGGTGGGACTCAACCACTCCCTTCCTGTCATTCCGCTTGGAAGGCTTCCGAGACTCGGGGTCCAACACAATCTTGGGTCGGGGTCCCCGGCGGTCTGGGAACTGCTGTCATCTTGTTGAACGAGAGCGGTGACGGTCTTCAGCCGCTGGGCGGGGCTGAGAGACCGGCGGCGCTGGGTTTGCTGGCTGAGGGAGCTGCGCTTTCTTGTGGCAGCCGAAGCAGAGCTAGAACGTTTGGGGAGGAATTGGTGCATTGCTTGCGATGCTTTCTGTGCCTCTGTGAAATGCTCCGCGAAACCCTTTACCGCTGGGCCGAACAGGCCGGTGGTGGAGATAGAGGAGACCACAATGTGGCCCTGTCTGCTTCCTTCATATCCGTTAAGGTCAACCAAAGATGTCGCTCTAGCACCGTCAAGTTCACCATGTTTCTACCAATCACCTGGGCGGTTGATTGAGTGGCGCACAGAGCCAGGTCTGTTGGCGTAGGTCCCTGAAAACTTCCGGGTCAGGTCCAGACTCAGCCATAGAGCGGAGAAGTTTGGCCTCAAAACCCTGAAGGACAGCCATAGTGTGAAGAGCCGAAGCAGCTTGACCAGCAGAGGCATAAGCTCCGCCAGCGAGAGCTGAAGTGGTACTGCAAGGTTTAGACAGTTGAGTCGCTTAAGCTTTCCACCCCATAGCTGTGGGCGGGCACTGTTTCTTCGAGGGGGGGAATTCTCTCATATCCTTTCTCCACAGCGCCGTCTACAGTCGAGAGCGTTCAGGAGGTGGAGGGTTTGAGAAGAGCTGAATTTCGCTTCGGCTCTTTCCACGACTTTGTTAACTCGTCGTGTACCTCAGGAAAGAAAGGAGCGGGTCCCTCTTGAGGGGCCTGTCGACGCCCCAACAGGAATCATTCATCCAGCCTGCTTCGTTGAAGACCACTCTAGCCCGAGGTCTTCAACGGCTTTAGTCAGCACGCAGAGAAGTTCAGAGTCAAGACACCTAAGAGAGGCGCAGGTGTCTCGAGGCATTTGAAAAAACACCTGGAAACTTGCCCTTTTAGATAGTGAGTTTGCAGTGGTGAACACACTAGTTTAGCTTTTAAAAGGATTTATGCGGATCGGATGGCACAGGAGAATGGCGAGTTGAAGACGGCGTCCAGTCGAAAACCAGGAAGTCCAATGGTCCTCAGAACTGTGGAACTTGCTGAAGGAGATTAAATCTGAATTCTATGGTGAAAATGGGGGCTTCCGACTCACCATAGGTTCGTGCAGTTGCCGCAGCACAGCCAATGAGTGCGCTAGGCGCTCAGCTATGTCTGTTGTGCAGCTGCACTGCGTCTAAAAATATTTGGCTTCAATATTCTCGAGAAAAGGAGTTTTCTCATAGCGTAAGCCAACTTACGCAATACGAGAGACCTATCTCAGGGAACTTTGCTTTACCCATGTGCAGGATCCAAAGCTTGAAAGGGTATATGAAGCAGTACTCAATTTCCCGATCTCTCAGCATTCGCTTAATATCCGTGTAAGCTTTCCGATCATTCTGCAACTCCATGCTAAAATCAAGGAAGAAATAAATGCGCCGGTTTTCAAAGGTTTTAGGATGTCATGTTTTACATCCTTTTTGGGGTAAATTGTGTTTTGCCATAAACAATAATGATTTTCCAGATACTTAATAGACTCACAATTCTTCCAGATAGGGAGATTAATGAAGGAATTTTGACGAATAATATAGTTACAGTAATCAGAGCCAAACTGTCTATCCTCACCGCCTGCATCACATGGCAGCTTATTATTCGTAATGTTAATCTCAACATTTTTCCAATACATTATTAAAATCAAAAGTTGCATATGTTAACATCTGTTAATGGACTGTGAACTAACATGAACATGAACATTGTGTATTACCTAGCATTACCAAAGGTTATTAAATGCTGTGCAAATATATCGCTCATAAGTAGTTTAGTTAATGCATTAACTAATGTTAACAAATAGGACCTTGTTGTAAAGTGTTACCAATCATACTAAGTGATGTTTTTTTTAAATATTAAAATGCAGAAAGTTTAGGTTTAGGGGATAAAATATACAGTTTGTACAGTATAAAAATAATTATGGAAAGTCCCAATAAATGTGAGAGAGAGAGAGAGAGAGAGAGAGAGAGAGGAGAGAGAGAGAGAGAGAGAGAGAGAGAGAGAGAGAGAGAGAGAGAGAGAGAGAGAGAGAGAGAGAGAGAGAGAGAGAGAGAGAGAGAGAGAGAGAGAGAGAGAGAGATGAGATATGAGGCAATGAGATAACTCCAGCAGAGATTTATAACTTTACTTAGTTATGTCAGGTGTGGCACAGTTGCCGTAGCGATGAACATTGGACCAAACAATGTTTGTTTCTGAGTAAGAGGTCATAGAGCACCTCCCATTGCTTCCTTTAACACTTACGAGAGACTTGCCACAGAAAGAGACTTGCAAAAGCTGGTGAGTAACTGAACACACAACACAGGGTCTCAACACTGTTGGGATCTTAAATCACAGAACATGATAAATCATGGGATAGCAGGAAAAAATGTTTACCTTGTGGTTTAAAGTGTAAATTCTTTTATGGACACTTTCACGGGGCAGATTCAAGACAGTGAATCTTTATGGGGGATCACGAGAATGATCAACTGAGAACACAAGGCTCTATTTACAGTATAAAGCATAGTGACCACAATAGTGTATGGGATTTGAGTATGTACAGAATGGTTATGACCTACAGTTACACTGTAGTACTATTTAAGTGAAATAGTGAAATAGGAATAGTGGAAAACATGTAATTGAAAGCATAAAAATATGCACTTTCCCTTGTATATGTTGATAAACATTAACCATAAAGGCTTAGTTCACCCAAAAAGCTCATGTTGTTCCAAACCTGCAAGACTTTCGTTAATCTTTGAACACAAATCTTTTTTAATGAAATTTGAGAGCTTTCTGTCCCTCCATTGACAGCCTAAGGAACTACCACTTTCAAGCCCCAGAAAGGTAGTAAAGTCATCATCAAAGTAATCCATGTGACCCAAGTGGTTAAACATAAACCATAATTTCATTAAGCGACGCAAGTACTTTGAGCAAAAAACACAATTTACCACTTTATTTACAAAATATTAATTCACGAGAGCACCACAACACATCCGTATTGTCTTGACGCGAGAACAGACATTGTTGCGTGAATGCGCGTTGGATATTAATATTTGTAAATAAAGTGGTAATTTATGTTGTTGTTTTTTTCGCAAACTTGTGTCACTTGTGTCATTTTTAAACCACTGGAGTCACATGAGCCGCGTTTCCACCGCAGGAACTTTCCCCAGGAACTAGGAACTTTGGGGTGGTACTCGTGTGTTTACACCGCGGGAACCAGGGTCTAAATGAAGTTCCGGGTAAAAATTTCCACCCCAGAAAGTCCCTGCTGGCGAGGTAGTACTTTTTCAGAGTTCAGGAACTTTCGGGGTGGGACTTGTGCGCTGAACATGCTGATTGGTTGAGCGCACGTCACATTTGATGTAATCAATAATAAGATTATTCACAACTCTTGTTAATTTTGGTGGATTAATTTCTTACCAATCTTGTTCTTTCTGCCCAATGGCGCGCGTTCGTCCCATCCATTTCACGGTCAATGTCCGCTATCGCTGATAACAAACGTTGTCTACTTTTATATCTAGCATTACAAGCTTTCTGAATACGCTTTAGTATTAGTGCTCGTCTCTTTTTTGCCGTTTTGTTAATTACCTCGTTAGTAAAGCAATAGATCGCACACAAAAGCAGCACAGCTTGAATCTCCTCCATACTTAAAACTCAAAACAAACGCGCAGACTGGGAGGAGCAGTCGCACGCAGTTCAACGTCACCATAATCTTCCCGGTACTTTAGACCGCGGTGTAAACGCAGTAAGCAAACGGTCTGGGGCAAAAAAAGTTCCTATGAAAAAAGTTCCTGGGACAAATAGTTCCTGGTAATTGCAGTGGAAACGCGGCTATGGATTACTTTTTACTAGGGTTGGGTATTGATTCCGATTATTATTGATTCCTAATTGCAATTCCGATACAAAACAACAACAACAACAACATTCCTTTTGCAAAACATTTCATTGAAGCTGAATACCATGAACAGAAATCAACGGGCTAAAGAACATGTACACAAGTAACTTTTGCCTACGGTCTAAAAATACCATAGCAAAAACAACTAGCCTAACTAATATCAATTTCAAACATAATTAAAGACAAGAAAGCACTCTAATAAAATAAAAAACTATAAATAAACAACACAGCTGGCCCCGGGGCCTACAGTACACAAATATGCGTTTCCCCCAGTGAGCCTTTTCGCACAGACACTGTGCAAAGTCAGGGAGGACGAGGACCAACCGGACATGGTTCCCAGAACTCATGCTCCTCGCGACAGCACCTCCTTGGCCCATTCCTCTGAGGTAGGACCTGCTTTCTCAGAGACGAGGCACTCTATGGCCAGACCTCTGGAAACTCCATGACTGGTCCCTGGACAGGACGCAGAGGTTTTAGGTGACCTACCCCAGGCGGTGGTAGACATCATCACTTCTGCTAGAGCCCCCTCAACGAGGCACTTCTATGCTCTGAAGGGGATCCAGTTCGTTGAATAGTGTTCTTCCCACCGGGAAGACCCCTGAAGATGTCCGATCAGAGTCGTTCTTTCTTTCCTGCAAAATGGGTTGGAGCGAAGGCTGTCTCCCTCCACCCTCAAAGTGTAGGTTGCCGCTTTCGCCGCACATCACGATGCAGTTGAAGGTAAGTCGTTGGGAAAGCATGACCTGATCGTCAGGATACTGAGGGGAGCGAATCCGCTCTGAGACTGAAACCAGCCACAGCAGGGGAAGTAGAAGGACAGATGAACTCGGATGCAAGTGCTTCTTCAATATATTTCTCCATTGACATGGTTTCAGGTCTGGATAATGGGTAGGCTTTGCTCTTGGGTGGTGCCATGTTGGGCAATAATTCAATTGCACAATCATAAGGACAGTGAGGAGGTAGCTGAGCTGTTTTGACTTTGCTGAAGACCTCCGAAAACTCGGAATATTCCTTGGATATGGTGGTTTGTGTGTGGTTCTCAGGACCATGGAACCTATTTCAAGGTTTGCGGTCTCGAGCCACCAGGCACTGTTGTTGTGCGAATGAGCGGGCCGGAGTGCGTTAAGGGTTTTCTGTTAGAACGATGTCGTGTAAGCGCCCCCTAAGTTAATAACTAATGATCTTTGCAACGGAAGTGAATTGATCAAAACTTACTTTAGCTGGACAGTAACTTTATTCTAGAGCTGCTGTAAAGCCAAAACAATCTCTGTTACTTTAATTTCCTATAATTACTATAAAGCTGCTTTGAAACAGTCCATATTGTTAAAAGCGCTATATAAATGAAATGACTTGACTTGACTTTCAATACTTGAGTTGAGACATGGCATGGTAATAGCGAAGTGCAGACAATTTGACGTACAATAATTTAACCATTGTTTGAGCTCACCCTGGTTCCAGGAAATGATGGGGTCATGGACAGCCAGCCATGGATGGCCCAAGATGAGAGTGTGGTTGGGGGAGTTGATGACATACAAGGTAGTTGTTTCTATGTGGAATAGTCAAATTTGGAGGGTTACTGGAACGGTTTGGTGAGTGATGACTGTGCTGATGGGTGCACTATTTACAGCAGTAATATTGATTGCAGGGAGACCAGGTATTGTAGGTATCTGTAGTTCTTGCACTAGATCTTGGTGGATCAAGTTAAGTGTGGCTCCTCAGTCTACTAGCGCTGAAATGTATTTTGCTTTATCATCAGAAGAGAGTTCAATTAGAAGTGAATAACTGTGTGAACAGGGAAAAGAAAGGTTATTGGAACTCATACTACTACCAGACTGGAAGTTTCCTCCTTTTGTGAGGGCAGTCAGAGTTTTGATGATCCATGCCAGGAAGTTGCATGTCCCTCTCCCAAACCACTGATGACCAGTCTAAAGCTTTCCCAGTTAACAACATCATCATGAATGCACACATCTTTGAGTCTTGGTGGAATGACTCAGGTTGACTTGAAAAGTAGATTCAGCATTGTCTTAAAAATCCTCTACATTTCTCAGGTGAGCAATCAAAATTGTCAGGAAGAGAAAATCTTACCGGGGAAGTTGAGGGGATGGAAGAGAGCGGATATACTGGGTCAAACTCTCATTGGCAGCACTCAGATTAGTCAGCTGGTCCTGGTAGCCCTTTAGAATTTCACTCTGGTAAGCAAAAGTTGCCTGAAGCTGAGAAACCTCCGCTGGATCTATTTTAGCGTAGCATTCTGTGAGGAACTCGACACGGAGGCAAAATAGAATCCAAATGAGGGAAGTTTATTTAATCTCAGCAAACAAATCCAATACACTAGACAGAGACGTGGTCGATAAGGCCGGCAGGGTAATCGGAGACAAGTAATCAGTCCATACAGGCAAACAGGGCAAAAACGGTAATCCAAAAGGCAGTAATCCAATAAAGCAAACGCAATGGTCATAACAAGAAGGCAAAGAATAAGCAATGAATTATGCTCGGTAAGGCAGTGATAGACTTCATAAGAAAGCAGTGGAAATGCATGGCTATTTATACTGGTGTGAGGCTGGAAGTAACCAACAAAGCAATAGCCCATGTTAGTTTTTGGGAGAGGGCTCCCTTTGGCAGTTGGATGAATGGGTGTCAGCAGCATTCATTACAGTTCCGAAGATGGATAATGTCTTATGGGATTGGAACAACATTAGGGTGAGTAAATAATGACAGAATTAAAAAAAAATTGGTGAACTAAGCCTTTAAATTAGAATCTCATTCTGTTTGAATTATCCCGACCAAACCTAGTTTTTTTTTTATCAGCATAAATTTACTACCAATACTACCACTATGTAAAAAACAATTTATAATATAAATAATATATCTTTATTTTCTTTCACATTACACTAATGAGAATTATATTTTCTCACATTATGCGAACGTAAATTTGGGGGAAAATGTGAAAATTACATAATATCACATATGCTTCATTTTCTGTATGTAAAGTGTCAATGTCTTTATGAATTTGGGGTGAAATATAAAACTGACTAGGTATAATATTAAAAATATTAATTTTGTGAGAACAATCCCGTGAAAAAATATGCATGTTTCTATCACTGTAGACTGAAGTGTACTTCAAATTTAAAAGTATATTTTAAATAATTTAATTGAATAAAAAGCCCCTTCTATTGTATAGTCATCATGAAATCAAAGAACAATATATTTTTAAATGAATTTGCAGTATTATTATAATAATAACTGTGCCTATCTTTTAAATATGTGTCCTCATATCTTTAATAAAAAAAACTTTTCATTTTGCAATGACATTTTGTATTTATTGATAATTGTCACACAAATGAGGTGGGCCAATAACCAAAATCAGATTAAAAAAGCTGAAAACCTCATTCAACAAAAAGTGCCGGGGGGTGTTAGCTAAACCCTACAACAAACGTTTGTGTTAAACATGACAAACATCAATTTATGATCCATGTACAAACAAAAACAACTGTCATGTCATATCGCAAACGAAGTTGCGATTGCCTTTACTTCCCTATTGAGCCTCGTTTTAATTCCACATCCGACCTGAGTATTGTTGCTGACAATGTCTATCCCTTTATGACCACAGAGCACCAATCTTCTAATGGATAC
This sequence comes from Chrosomus eos, assembly GCA_036326025.1. Taxonomy (NCBI): domain Eukaryota; kingdom Metazoa; phylum Chordata; class Actinopteri; order Cypriniformes; family Leuciscidae; genus Chrosomus; species Chrosomus eos. Next base: position 12,753,731 of record CM070820.1, read on the forward strand.
TTCCAGCTGGAAAACACAGCATATCACAAAGCTCAAATAATCTCAAACTGGTTTCTTGAACATGACAATTAGTTCACTATACTCAAATAGCCTCCACAGTCACAGATCTCAAGCCTTTGTGTTGTGGTGGAACGGGAGATTCAGATCATAGATGTGCAGTCTACAAATCTACAGCAATTGTGCAATGCTGTCATGTCAGTATGAACCAAAATATCTGAGTAGATTCAGTTTATTTAATGAATCTGATCCCACTCACATGTGACTCAACAGCTGCTCTAATGGGCTCTGTGAAAAACGCCGTCTCTCACAGACAGACTCATTAATGTCCATTCATCCTCAGACACACCTCTCTTTACTCATCTGCACAGTCAGACTCGCTCACAATTCACTTGTACAGTCAGAGCCCATCAGCTTCATTTCACCTCACAGCAGTGTACTGATGTGCTGAGTCTCACTCATTTGTATCTCAAGCTCAGGGCGGAGAGAACAGCCTCACGCTCTTGTTTGGTGCTTGAGAGGGTCACATGACCACAAAATGGTGGAGGCTCTCAGTAGTGGGTGAACAGAGCATCCCTGACACTGAGAGAGATACAGACGCACATCCATGATCTGAAACGCAGGGCAGGAGAAAAAACTGTGCCTCAGCCGTGGTGGTGAGTGCATTGTGGGTGATTTATATCAGGCATGTTGTTATTTGAAACCTTGAGTGTTGGGATGGGAAGGGAAAGAGGGAGGGATGGGCATTTGTTTGTGATGCATCATTGTTTGGTAACGGAAGAGGCTTAGCATCAGCATCCTTTATCATGCAAGACATGGGCAGCTGCTTTTGTTTGTACATGGATCTTAAATGAATGTTTGTCATGTTTAATACTAACACGTTTGTTGTAATGAGGTTTCAGCTTATAAGCACAGTTGACCTGCTTTTCTCATCATTCAAATTCATGGCTCTGCATGTACGGCTCATTTATTTGCCTGTGTGTGTGTGTGTGTGTGTGTGTGTGTGTGTGTGTGTGTGTGTGTGTGTGTGTGTGTGTGTGTGTGTGTGTGTGTGTGTGTGTGTGTGTGTGTGTTGTGTGTGTGTGTGTGTGTGTGTAAATGTAAATGTGTGTGGACACTGACGCGGAAGAGTGATTCATAAAGAAGGGGGGAGAGAGAGCAGGGTAGAAAGGGTTGTTGTTGATGATGATGATGATGATGTATGATGACATAACACCCGCCCACTTTTCCTGTTTCCTGCTGTGGAGGATGGAAAGATACACGGATTAAGCCAAAGTCTTGATGGAAGGAGAGAGCAACAGACCTTTCCACTTTCACCCTCGTCCACTCTCTTTCTCTCTCAACACACATTCTCTGTCTGAGAACTGGCAACCATCTGGCAGCTTATTGTAGACACTCCCGTGAGATAGGCTTCTCTTCTCATGTGGCTGTGTGTCTCCATGCATACATTTACACATGAATTCACACTGCTTCTAAATTCCAAATAGGAATGGTAAAAGGATGGTATGGAGAGTTTTTTAAGAGCAGATACGATTATAGAGACTAGTTCTGTTAAGTAAGTTTGTTTGTTGTGCATTGCAGCTGCAGCAAATGCAAGACTGCTATTACAACATATTGAAGAGCGACAACATTTCCGGATTCACAGTATTAAGTCATCTACTTTGCTGGAGACTCATTTGAAACAGTTTTTGACAAGGGTGTGTTAAAACTGTACAATTTGTATTTAAATACAGGATAGTTCATTATTATTATTATTATTATTACGTTTTTTTTAATCTATCTATTTATTATTATTATTATTATAGTTTCCTGCATTGATAAGTGATACTGATCTCTCGTTTTATGTGTGTGTGTTTCTCATAGTTCCCTTTCTGGCGATGTGGGGATGGACCTGACTCATGAACGAAAGATGAGCTTTGAAGGTGCAGAGAGTAGACCAGGTAAGACTGCTAAATACTGACATTTATAGAATCTGCCCGAAGATATCAGTAGACTGAATACATTTAAAAAGACTGCTTCAGATTCACAGAACAGTGGATCGGTTATAAATCAGAGGTGTAAAGTAACATTCTCTTCTTCTGTTCATCGTGTTAGGCTTAACATGATTTCAATCATAACAACTCTCTGAATAGTTTTAGCATCTTATTGAATTTGGCATGTATTTTGGTCTTGGCGGACTAGATCTGCTATGCTGCTGCTGTTGATTATTGCTGCTGCAGAGCAAGTATATACTTGCTACTGCCAATAGATACACAGACACACTGATGTGAGCATGCTCAAGATATGCTGCATAAATAGACGTATATGTCTATAGATAAATGCCGTGGCAGATATAGGCAGGTGGAGCTGGGGAAGGTGTAGGGATTTTAGAGGAACTCTGATAGCGCAAGCAAGCTAACAGCAAACAATGAAGCAGATTTTTTAAATGCCTGGCAAGAAATGTTATTGGCTGCAGGATCAGTAGAGGCCAATCAGCTTGTGCCATGCGGTAATGATGTGTGGACCTATCAGCATGTGCCCTCATGACTGAAATAGATAATTATTCAAGTAGGATATGTTTTGAATCCTTTTAGGCCCTGGAACACTATTCAAATGACCCAATCTGAAACAGTATACTGAACCATGTGTAATGCTGGATCATTTTATAAATGTTAATTGATTGTCTGTTAATTTCCACTATAGCTCCACCCACCTCCCTGCCCCTACAGGGCCAAGGGGGTGTGGCCTCTCAGAGGAAAAAGCTGTCCGCTCCTCGTATTAGTCTATCATTGGACCAAAGTGAGGATGACCTGTTTGACACACCAGATGACCTCGACATCAATGTTGATGATCTGGACACACCTGATGAAGCAGATTATACTGACCATGAGATAGACTGGGAAGGTTGGACATAAACACTTGTAAATAATAGTTTATTATTAAAAAGATATTACTAATACACAGTATTTTTTCAGAGCCTCAAGCATCCCAGAGAGATTTAGTAAAAGAAACCGCTGAGCCCATTCCCACATACAGTGCTAAAGAAGAGCGGCAGGATTCCAAACTCTGGAGAACTGTCATCATTGGAGAGCAAGAGCACCGCATCAACATGAAGAGCATTGAACCCTACCAAAAAGTCATATCCCATGGAGGTACGTTAAAGAAAGTTATAAAGGAAAATTTAAAGGAGTATTCTGGGTATAAAGCATAAAGCAAAGAGACATGATTGGCACTGAAAATATTTCAGACTTTTTTCTCAGAGTTCAAAAACAAAGGAGAATGCATGTGCAGTATAGCCTTACAATGGAATTCAATCAAGTATTAAAAGTAAAAATGTGAAGCTCCTATTTTTCATCAGGGGTTGTCCAGTCCTGCTCCTGGAGGGCCACTGTCCTGCAGAGTTTAGCCCCAGCCCCAATTAAACACACCTGAAACAGCTAATCAAGCTCTTAATAGAAACTTCCAGGCAGGTGTGCAGTTAAGGCAGTTTAGTGGAGCTAAACTGTGCACAGTGTTGGGAAGGATACTTTTAAAACGTATTTCGTTACAGAATACAGAATATATGCCCCAAAATGTAATTTGTAACGTATTCCGTTACGTTACTCAATCTGAGTACTGTATTCTGAATACTTGGATTACTTCCGTATTGAATTGCATTTTATAAGTGTAGGAATGGGGAATGGTGATGCGGTGGTGACGCGTTGTAATATGTAGGGATGGCGCTGCCAATAAAGCAGCTAAAAGCTGTCACAAAGAACCGGCAAAAGTATTGATTATGAATATGTAAAATATAGCAAGGAGATATTTTAATTGTTTATTAATAAACAAGTGTTTTCCGTCTGTGTCACTGTCGCTTGCAAAGATGAAGTTGACGATGCTGACTCGCGATCTTTGCAGTAAGTGAACGTGCCAGAGAGAAATGCGCATTTCATACGGATTACATAAGCAGAACGCAGTCTGTTTTGTTTCGTTTTGAATTGTTCTGTTTAAATTTAGACATGTCTGTGACTGTGAGGCAAGAATAATCTTATGCTAAGTTTCGGTTCATAAAAGACAAGCTCCAGTTCACACGCCGGCGCCTCGATGTCGTGAAATATTTAGCCTACTTCTTATTTATTAAATCAATTGGTTGATGAAACATTTATTAAAACTAAGATACAATTAATACAAAACGAAATTCCCTTTAAAGAAAGGCGTTGTGCTCTCTGTTTGAGGTCTCTGTGAAAGTTTTAAAGCAGTCTTTGCAGCTTTCAGAGTGGTCACGTTCGTAATATTGTTTTTTCCTCATAAATGCGAACGCGAAAAATTTTATAAAATGTAGGCTATATTTTATGTTCTGTGGAGAGCCAACCCTTCTTCATCCGGTGGGTAGTATGACTTTTGGTTTGAGCAGAGTGTAATTCACAGAAGTAGTTAAAGTCACGTTTTTGTGTCACGCATGTTTATTTCCCTCATATTAAATAGAAAACGCATCTGTAGACAGATATTTTTCTAATGTCTGGACTCCTTTATTACGGGAGTATATGGATATATAAACAGACGTTTTTAAATAGCCTATTCGTATTAAATCAAATGCATTTTCAGAGAATTTCTATTTCCAGTTTTGACTGCAAATGTCGCGTCCATAACGCTGGAATTGCTCAATTTTAAATCATTTATTTTGTGGTGTAGGTCTACATATTTTATAATGTTAACTTCAAATAATTCTTAAAGTAATTTCAAGATGTGGTAGCATTGGATCTGGACGGGAAGGATAACTTACTTTAAGATGCTTCGGTTGGAGGTGAAGTCTTTGGACGCTGAAAGGAGCTGGTTGCTGGCAAGCAGAGGTTGCACTGCACAGTTAGGCTATATTTCGTTCTCCCTTCTCTTTCTTTAATGTGAAATGCTGTTTGAATTTCCCAGATAGAAACGCATTCTTGCCCTGGCTCTGTTGTTCCGGCTCCATCTCTACTCTAGCTCCCGCTGGCCGCTGCTCCTCTTCCGACTCCATTGTGACTGATCACGCAAACCGCGCATTTTTTTTTTCGTTTTCACATTGGGGCTTCTGGGAAATGCTGAGTTGCCTTAATTTATTTAGCTAGAGAGTGAATAAACTCGTGAAACAGAGAAGTATCCTAATGTAATCCATTGATTTCAACAATGTAACTGTATTCTAAATACCCACTATTTAAATTGTAACTGAAACGGAATACAGATACTCATAATTTGTATTCTGAATACGTAACGCCGGTACATGTATTCCGTTACTCCCCAACACTGACTGTGCAGGACAGCTGCCCTCCAGGACCGAGTTTGGACACCCCGACTTACATAGACATGGAATATAATGTTTGATATTTGATATTTGAGCTGTAATGCCTAAATCTTCCAATTAAGGATTTAATTTGGTCAGAAATGATGGGAAAGAGATTCTATCAAATCATGAGTAATGTTTGAAAGTTATGGTTAAGTGGTTATACTTTTAAGCATTTGAATTCATTTGTGGTCCTGTATGCTTTACCCGATATATGTAATGTAATCTACTGTACATACTTATAACAGCAGACAAACACTGTTGATATATCTTAAGGTGAATTTACACTTGTGAAAATGAAGTACACTTAGCATACTTTTTTAAAAAGAGTAGGCTATTATACAGAAACAATATACTTTAAAATATTATACTTAAGTGCAAATTAAATGCTAATGTTTTTCCACACTTAGTTAAGTTGGATAATAACCATCTAGAACCCTCTAGTTAGATGTTATTGTTTAAGTTGTAGTTGTACTTAAGTTGTAGTTAAGTATATTTAAAATATATTAACAGTTACATCAATCAAATAATTCACATGTGCAGTATTTGAGTCACCATTTCAAAATAAGTGTTTTTTCCACAATGGTGACCTGTAATATGCCTTTACATTGTGTTGAGCAACTAATATTGAAATATATTTATTATTTACCCACAGGCTACTATAGCAATGGTGCAAATGCCATCATTGTGTTTGCTGCATGCTTCCTCCCTGACAGTGACAGAGAGGACTATCACGAGATCATGGAAAACCTCTTTCTGTGAGTTCAGTCTGATATGAGCCAATCAGTTGCCCTGATGTCAAAATATCTTACAAGGCTTGTTAATCCTAAAATAGAAGTTATGCATTGACGTCACTTAGTGGCAAAACATCCTGCTAACACGACTGGATTTAATATCGGAAACTGCGAAAACGGGAGTAAAACAATTGATTATCTTCTTAAATTAAAGGCAGTTGGACTCTACTGTGTTTCTCACAACTTACAAAAGAACCAGTGGTCCATGGACATTGACATGGTCAGGAATTGTGTTTCTCTGGGATACTCACCCGTATGAGTATAGCACGTATCCAGTCCGAGGAGTGGAATGGCAAGCAAGCGAAGACACCTGACCAGATCCAGTTACCGGCTAGTTGAAGCGAGTACATGAGAGGATACTGGCTCCACTCGGAGATTGTAGAATCTCGCAAATGTGTTGGGTGTTGCCCAGCCTGCAGCTCTCCAGCGAGGCGCCATGCGCTAGAGCCCAAGAGGAAGCCAAAATCCGGGTGGAGTGAGCCTTCACACCAAGGGGGCACGGTCGGCCTTGCTGCTGGTGTGCCATGCAGGTTCACCACCTGATCTCGAAATGGAGTGAGAGCACATATCCAGGCCGTGGTCTCAGGATCAAGTGAGAATAGGCTGGCCCGAATTCCAGGCATGCTTAGTCAACGGAAAATGCGTGCAGTTCTCTACCCTCTTAATGGGGGCAAATGGAACTAGGAGCGCTGTCTTAATTGACAGAACTTAAGCTCCACTGATTGCAGAGTCTCAAAGGGAGCACTCTGCAGGGCAGTTAAAACCACTGCGAGGTCCCAAGAGGGAAAGAGAGGAGGGCGAGGAGGATTGATTCACCTCTCTGGAACCTGATGATCAGGTCATGCTTTCCCACAGACTTACCTTCGACTGCGTTGTGTGGAGGGAGACAGCATTCGCTCCAACCCATCTTGCAGGAAGGAAAGCACGACACTGATCGGGCATTTTCTGGGGTCTTCTCTGTGAGAAGAGCACCAGTGATGAAGAGGTTCCACTTCAACGCATAGGCATGTCTCGTGGAAGATGCTGTAGCGGAAGGGATGGTAGCCAGCACCGCTGGTGGTAGAATACTCAAACCTGGCTCGTCCCGTCCAGGAGCCACACATGGAGGTTCCAAGATCGGGACGAGGGTGCCATAGGGTGCCTCGTCTCTGAGAAAGAAGGTCCTACATCAGACGAATTGGCCAGGGAGGTGCTGTCGCGAGGAGTACACGTTAGAAGAACTAGGTCCGGGTGGGACAATGAGGTGCAACCAATATGATCTGCTCCTCGTCCTCCCCGCCCAGGCTCACTGAGGGAAACACATACTTGTGGAGGCCCTCGCGCCCAGTGCATCCATGCCGAGCGTGCCCTCGGTCAGAAAATAAAATAGGCTGCAGTGGGAAGAGTTGCGGGAGGCAAACAGATCTATCTGTGCCATGTTGCCATGCCCTTCTCGGGACTCCAGCGTGAAGCCAGAGCTGAAACAGTCTCATATGAAGCAATCTGAGCGGCGTTGCTGCGGCTCTCATATGCCCCAGGAGCCTCTGAAATAACTTCAGTGGAACCACATTCTTGCCCTCGAACTGTCTCAGGCAAGTCAGCATTGACTGCGCGCATTCACTTGTAAGCTGCGCGGACATGGTGGCCTCGATCTGCGATCCGAGTTGATCCTCTGCACAGGGCAAAGTTTGCTCTTCTCCCAGTTGACCTGAAGGCCCAGACGCAAGATGCCTGAGCACAAGATCCCTGTGTTCGCAAACCTGGTCTCGAGAGTGAGCATCCTGAACTATCTTGATGACTGACTGATCCTAGAGTCAGTCATCAAGATAGTTCAGGATGCTAAACCCGTGTTGCTGTAGCGGAACAAAGGCTGCCTCGACGACCTTCGTGAAGACGCGAGGAGACAGGGCTAGCCCGAATGGGAGAATGTGTACTGGTATGCCCGCCCCTCGAAAGCAAGCTGTAGGAACGGTCTGTGTCGAGGAAGAAGGGAGACATGGAAGTAGGCTGATCGCTTCAGGTCGATCGCTGCAAACTAATCCTGTGGCCGCATACATTCGAAAGTGCGTTTGGCTGGAGCATCTTGAACGGAAGCCTGTGATGGGATCGGTTCAAGATGCGCAGGTCGAGAATTGGTCGTAACCCACCGGATTTCTTGGGTACAATAAAGTAATTTCGTCTGGAGGGACAGTCTCGATCGCACCCTTCACCACCGACCATAGTGAAGCGGACTCCCCTGAAGCGAGGAGGAGACCGTGACTGAATCGCATAGCCGAGCCTGATGGTTCTCGTGAGCCAGCGGGACAGATTGGAAGCTCCAAAAACTGAACCAGCGGGGGTCACGTGAACCACAGACGTACCCACGATGGGGCAGCGATGCGGAAAGACCGGCCCAGGCGTGGGAGGCGGAGCGTCCCGGTGTGGGGGCACGGTCATATGCCGCATTGTGACAGAGGAGGCCAGGGAAGGACCAGCGTTCTACGGGGGCCTGCTCTCTCAGGGTTCTGGCGACAGAGGGCGACGAGAGTGGCGAGGCTCGCATGTTTGATCGCCTTAGTCTGCTTCTGGGCAGCCGAGAACTGTTGGCCAGAGTCCTCGACCACGCCACCGAAGAGGCCAGCATAGTATATATGGGAGTTGAGGAAGCAGGTTCACTCAAACTTGCGCACATCAACCAGGTTAAGCCAGAGATGTCTAACCACGCATGTGGACATCACCTGATCCAGGGAGTGTGCGGTCACTTTCGTTGCTCGTAGTGCGAGGTTGGTGGCGGCACACAGCTCTTGGATGAGACATGAATCAGCCCTACCCTCATGTATGTCAGTCAGCACCCTGGCCTGGTAGCCCTGAAGGATGGCCATAGCATGCAGTGATGCGACAGCCTGCCCCGCAGCTCTATAGGTCTTGCCACTCAGAGTAGACAGAAACCTACAGGCATCGGAGGGGTGCTTATTAGGGTCACCATGCCAGGTGGAGGCGCTGTGGGGACACAGATGTGTTGCCACAGAACACTCCACGGGGGGAACCCCAGTATACCCTGGGCCGCGGCCTCTCGAGGGCAGAGAAGGCAGAAGAGGCCGCTGATCAGTCGCGAAAAGTCAAAGGAGACTCCCACGATCTCATGAGCTCTTCATGCACGTCCGGGTAGAAAGGAATTGGGGTCACCACCACCAAAATCCAATCATCAGCCTTGAGCGCTCAGGACATGGCGGAAGGTTCCACTAGGGCTGGGCGATATGGCCTAAAAAAAAAATCCCCGATTTTTTGACAAAAAATCCGATTTACGATTTAAATCGATTTTTTTCTCTCCCTACTTAAAATCAATCCTCAGATGACAAAGAAATTGTTCAAAACAAGTTTTTACTTTATTTTGTTTTGATATTCCCTTCTGGGATATTATCTGGATTAAAGTGCAATCAGAAACAACAACCCAAAAAGACCAGAGGGTCCTGTCATTGTAAATAGCCAGTGTAAATGTAACATAACATAAAATGGGTGGATTGGGGGGATGTGTAAAGAAAAAAAAAACTTGCATCACAAGAAGTTTATTGTGATTGTCAAATTATTTGGTAACTAAACATCATTTTATCAAGTTTATTAACTATGTAAACACAATGTTTACATGCATAAAGACTGGTATGCTACTGTTTTTATTATTGCTTAACACAAATTTCACAATTTCAATTCAATTCATGTGATTTTGATTCTGATATTGATTCAATATCAATTCCTTTGGATAAATATTAGGTACAGTAGATATGTTAAAGTGTTATGTTAATTGTTCTCCAAAAATAAATCACCTAATGCTGTAAACATACAGAGAGCCCTGTCAGCTGGTATTATTAAAGGTTAAAACTAACTCAAATTAAACATAATGCGTTTTTTATAATAACAAACGTTATAATATTTTAATGATATAGGTAAAATATAATAAATGTGTAATATAGTTATCATATTTAGCCAAATACTCCTCTCTATAGCAATTATTTTAAGTCCAACTAACATGCGTGCTATGGGTCATTAAACGGCATCCTGAGGTAAATGTAACGTTACGTGACACATGTTGTTCTCCAGCTGTTTTATGGACCTCTTTTTATGGACATCTTTCCGCGGTTGAAAAACACTGATGGATTGATTTCATTAGCTACATTTGGGTAAGTTAGTAGTGAAGAGTAGGCTAACAGATGATCGGTTCATGTGCCGCTTGAACTGAGATCTGTCAGCGATCTTTCACGTCACATTTACAAGCGCCAAAACGGTGTTTATTGTTTGAATTTCGTAATAAAATTAACAGAATCTGAGAGCCGAGAATCTGTTTCATATCAACAGTAACCTGCTCTGTCTGGTATGTCGGTGTCAGTTTCCTCTTTGCTTCGCGATGTTTCTCTGCGTGAGGAAATGGATGTGTGTGTGAGAGCGTGTAAAAAGTGACAATTGCGTGTCTCTCAGTGAACTCGTGAGAGTTGGCGGCCCTGCAGATTCAGTTTGTAAATGTTTTCGGCGGGTGTGCTTCTGCTGCCGCGGTTTTGTTCATTTGCCATGTTGTTTGTGTATCTCTATCATGGCAAGCGCTGAGCGCGGTCGGAACTACGGGAGCCCATATGGGCGCGTCGGCGGTTGTTAAAGAGAAAACCGATTTTCATTCAAAAAAATCGGCGTAAACTCGCGTAAGCTACACATTCGAGTTAATCGATAAAATCGATTTATCGCCCAGCCCTAGGTTCCACACAAGCTCGCTACTCGTGGCGGCCCGGGAAAGCATAGCTGTCAACTCTGGATCAGAATCGGTTAATGCAGGCACACCCGAATGTGGCGGCACAGCCAAATCCTCACCCCCAGAGGACTCCCGCTCACCTTGTGATGCGGCGATAGACATGATTTCATCTGCCGGGGCGTGAATGAGATGCTGGGCCCACCGGCTCACAATGTGAAAGAGCAGGGTATGGACCGAGGAGAATTTGTCGGTTTGTTCCACACCAGCTGCCTTAGGTCACCCTGGACACCAGCCAAAGTATTCCCTCTCGTGGAGAGAATAGATCGGGGTGTGGATGAGGGGACTCTCGCTCTAGTGAGGTCATCGAGTCTCGACCATAAGATTGCGATGGTCATGTCTCCGCAGTGAGAACATGATCGAAGCCCAAACACGCCAAACAGCGTGCGTGGCCATCAGCTAAATCAATCAGACTACCGCACCCTGAAAAACACGGGCTGAACGTCTTCATTGGCTCGTTTTGTAATACTTGAAGTTGATAGGCTTTCTAAGCGAAACCCCATTCGTCACGACGGAACTTGTAGTGACTGCGAAAGGGAATCAAGGTAACATCCAATTAACATCCAACTATCCCTCTTTGTAGAACATGGATGTTTTTTAATAAACGCTGGCAAAAATGTTACAGCTATGCAGAATGTAAATGGTAAATATTTAATTGATGAGTTGTCAAAACAATGTATAAGCTAGGGTATAATTTTTCCGAATTGCAGCGATCTATTTGCTTCTCTTTTCTGTAGCCTTTGGCAGTATGTAAAGAGTTAGCTTAGATTTCTTGTTATATCCATTTGTACAGTCAACCGCAAAACTCTTTCCCGTTTTTTGCGGCATTCAAGATGGACACAATACTGCCACTTTTTTTGCCACTCAGGGTGTAACCACAGTGACTCCCACCATACTGTGACGTCATGTGCATACCCTTATAATCATAGAATATAATAATGTTAAATGTTTTGAGAACAAATCACTAAATCAATGTTAATTACTCTTCAGGTATGTTATCAGTACACTAGAGCTCATGGTAGCAGAGGACTACATGATCATCTATCTGAATGGAGCCACTCCACACCGTAGGATGCCTGGCCTCAACTGGCTTAAGAGATGTTACCAGATGATTGACAGGAGGTATATATAATATGCCTTACTTATCAATATTCTGCCTATTTACAGTATGTTAAATATATTAAAATGTGCAATGCACAATATACAGTATATTAAAAATGATGACTTATTTTTGTTTTTTTACACTTTTTCAGGCTTAGAAAGAACTTAAAATCTTTCATTATTGTTCACCCATCATGGTTCATTAGGACAATTCTAGCCATCACAAAACCATTTATCAGGTATGTTAACTGGCAATTTTTTGTTTTGTTTTAGTTTTTTAGTATTGGTCAATGGTTTAGATACACTCGACAGAATACTTTTCTCATGATCTTAAAAAAATCTGATTTGCCTGCAGTCTGAACATAGTCGTAGTGCACAAAATATTGGCTTTGGAGACAAAAAGAAACAAAGTAAAATGGATTCATAAATGTTTTCCAGCTCAAAGTTCAGCAGTAAGATAAAGTATGTGAACAGCTTAGCTGAACTGGAGGAGCTCATCCCAATGGAGTACGTCCACATACCCGAGTGCATCATCAGGTGAGCAAGTATCAATGAGCGACGTTTAACTGTCTTTCATTAAATGTTTGCCAATTTATTTTTGGCACGGAACTATACAATGGGAGAAAGTAAACAGAGGGATCATCATGTCACTGATCAGCAGCACACATAGACTGTGAGACCGAGACAATCGCTGACAGATGTAGCTGCTGAAGAGGTGTTGAGTGTGTTTATAAGAATTTGCACAGGAGTTGTGATTCTATAATTTAAAACCTGTGAAGACCTGTTTCTATGGGAACAGACATTTCAAACGCTGGGGTGAAGAGTAACATTATAAGATTTATCTGTTTTACTAGGAGTTACCAACCTTTTTTCTTCCAAACCCCTATAATCTAACAATCTAATAATGTACTAAATACCGTTTTAAAAAATCTGAACTTTTTTTAAATAGTTTTATATATTCTATATTTTATTTAAATTTAAAGAAAGTTAAAAATATAACTGAGCTAAAATATAAATTAATTAATTTCTCCCTCTCTAGACTGGATGAGGAGTTACGGGAAGCATCGGAGAGCTCTACGTGAGTATTAGAGCATTTTTTTAGAGGTCTTTGATTTTCGTCAAAATATCATACAGTGCACTAGCTATATAACGAAACATATCTTTTTAATTTCTTTACGAAGAATCAACAGCTTTCTCCAAGGAAGTGAGATTCCACAAGGATCTATGTAAGATTTCATTTTAGTAAACAGTCATGTTAGCATATTAAGTGGTTTTTAAAGTCAACATGAAATAGCAACAAACATTTTACATGTTCCTGGTCCTACTGTAAAAAAACAACAACAACAACAACAACAAAAACATCTCAGGTTATGAGTGTAACCATCGTTTCTTGAAAGGGGGAACGAGACTCAACGTTTGGATTGACGCTATGGGTAATCCAAACCCATCAGCGTGACCGTTTTCTGAAGCAAGTGTGAAAACACAACAATTTAATTGGCCGACAACACTGTTGTCGGCCAATTAAATTGTTGTGTTTTCACACTTGTCACAACAGTCAATGATATCACTTTACTCTACAGAGAGACGTACTTAGCCAGAGTCAGATGCGTCAATCATTCAAGGTGGCGCTTCCGATGCCTCATAGCTATCAAGTTGCTCAAGAGCAGAGTACTAGGTTTTGCTAAGTCAATTTCTCTTGCATGACACCGCTTCTAGGGAATACTATAGCCATAACATAGAACTCCAACACATACTGTAGGGAGCCACAGGGGAGCTTTAGCTCTACCAATCATCATTGGGGGAAAGTGCTCACGCCCTGCCTGGACTCAAGAGAAAGCACATCCTGATAGAGACGATCGCTCGAGCTATACCATTCTCGAACTCCTCGACCAGCTTGAATTTCCTCATATCTCACAATAAACGCATTCAGCTTCCCCCGAGATCTTAAGACACGTCCTCCTCACCTAAACACACACAACTCACAAGTTGTGTTTGTCTTCAGGTATAAAAACCTGAGACACAGAGGCAGACACTTCCTGAAAAGCTTGTTCGAGTGCTTATCCATGATACATTTCTTAACACTCGCTAACACAAACAAACGGCTCCTGAAGACAGAAAAGCTGATTACATACATGGCAGGTGCCCTCTTACTCATGGGTGCTCAGGTTGTGAATTTATGGACTGTCGTTGGCCAATACAATTTTTTTTTGGCAAACGTAGACACCGATCACGCTGATAGTGTATCCCCCATAGATAAGTGTTGAGTTCTACTTTGTAAGGGAACTCTCATTTTCTGCTGACATCACCAACATTATGCAGGCTATTGGTTCAAGTTAATAACTAAATTGCTATGCAGCCATTTTTCAAACCTTGCTAATAATTAACACAATAATTTAATGAGGTTTAGCATTAATTTCAATAATACAATATAATACACTTTCTTAAAGGCACAGTATGTAAGTTTCACCAGTAGAGGTGAATAACTAAGGCTTAGCTTGATGAGACTATGAATGACCGTGGAATCATAGGAGTTGTTGTCTTCACCTCCACAGCCGATGGAAAGCAATCAAACGGGACTCAGGCAGAAATTATGTTCATGGGTGAGCTAATGTATTACATTTTTATTAACATTACTGTAGTATGAAGCAGGGCAGGGCAGAAAGCATGGGACTTTTTATGTTGCTGTTTTTATTATGCTTAAATGCCGTAGTCGGCCACTGCCAATCCTTTCGTCTTATGCTTATTGTACGATTAAAGTTATATTTAAAGTCCGTCTCCTTCCCTGAACTTGTACTCTGTTACAGTTACATTTGATCAATTAAATTCTGATTATTTGCGGGATAAACAGTATTTTTTTTAGGGATGCACCGAATATTCGGCCACCGAAAATTTTCGGCCGAAAATGGCCCAAAAGTGCATTTTTTTATCACCGAAACAATACGGCCGAAATGTTGTGATGATGTAAACAGAAACCGCGACCTGCACGTGCTTGTCTGAAGCAACATGTCTGCATGTATTTCAGTATATCTGAGAAAGACTCGCCACGGACAGCGATTTGCAAAACATGTAATGCCGAAAATCCAAACATTCCGATCGCTACGCTGAATATGAGCGGCACAGAAAAGGAAAACGCCTCTGACGCGCGCGTTCATCGACATTGTCAGCGCGGTGTTGGAAAGATTTGTGCAGCGGTGTTCCATGATGAGGGAGAGAGAGCACGCGCGCGCAGAGAGAGAGGGAGGGACGAGCGAGAGGTAGTGCTGCACGAATGCGCTACGGCGCTGCAATCAAATACGATTTTAAATGGGCTTAGTAAAAATATTGTGTACCAGTATGCTCAGTCTAACCGCACAATGGATCGTAGTAGTCATACAGAGAAAATTTTAAAATGCACTTGACCTAAATGCACTTTGTTTTTATGAGAGAACATTTCATTTTAAAACCTTTCTGCAGGCCAGTAGGCCTGCACATTATTATTTAATGTACAGAGTGGGGTCAAGTTAAACATTTTAGTTGAATTTTATTTTATACTGTGCATTGTTGCAATGTGCTAAATAAACAGTTGAATAATTTGTAATTGAATTATTCTTTAAAACTTTAATATTAATTTATGCAATTGCAATGCCTTGATTTTAGTAAAGTTAGTACACAGTCATAGCCATAAATGCAATGGTACTAATAATTGGCATAATTTCTTTCGGTGTTTCGGTTTTCGGCCTTGGTTTCCTCTTTTTCGGTTTTCGGTTTCGGCCAAGAATTTTCATTTCGGTGCATCCCTAATTTTTTTACATGTCAAAACAATCATACTAAAAATACATTTGAGTGTGTTGAAAGTTGCGTTAGCTCGATGGTTGGTATGAGACACTTAATGCACATTTCAGTGAGCTAGAACGATATTAGAATATCATATGAATAAAAGCTGGATGTCTTTTGTTACTAAATGCATGCAATTCATTTAAAAAAAAATTGTATGGTGGAAAAAATTCTGTATTACTGTTACTAAAATAAAGCTCTTTCTGATTATGCTATGTTAGCCACTTGACAAAATAGCATTAGCTCTGTCTGATTTCGAAAGCTGCGTCCGCCAGAGGTCGCATTTGTCGGCTGCATACGTCATTGAGGCTGCTTCATTTCAGTAAACTGACCAAAGTCATTATGAAATTACAGCAATTTATACTTCATTAGGAATAACAGTAAATTTTATAATGGTTACTGTTCTGAAAAGACGTCCTTTGTCAACAAATGTGACCTATTGTCTTTAAAGGGCACCTATTATGCATAACTCACTTTTACATGCTGTTTGAACATAAATGTGTGTTGGCAGTGTGTGAGCAAAACCACCCTAGAATGATAAAAATCCACCCAGTGGTTTTTTTACAATCTCAATAAATCATAAGCACTGTCTCAGAACAAGCTGATCTCAGATACTGCGCTTTGTGACGTAGAACATGGGAAAGCCCCACCTACGTGGTTTGATTGACACTGGTTTTGGCATTGACCCCGCCCTCGGTGATCTGTACACATCCTCCATTGTTTCAACGACAGCCGCATAAGCGTTCTGTTGTGGGATGTAATGGCGCTTTTCCACTGCATGGTACGGTACGGTTCGGTTCGGTACGGCTCACTTGTGGTGCTTTTCCACTGCATAGTACGGTACGGTACGGTGCGCTTCGGCGCGCTTAAATGGTACCTGATCTGTTGAGGTTCCAAGCGTACCGTACCGGTACTAAAATGTGACGTGAAACACTGCAGATCACTGATTGGTCAGACAGACAGAATCGTCACTACCAGCGTCATTGGATTTGCGACACGAGACACTAAACACGCTATACAGAGTCATATAACCAGTAGACAACAGCCAACACGGTAGCACCTGTGTTTTACTTACTTGAAAAAAAGAAGAAGAGATCAACACTTTAAAAAGGAAATGGCTGAATCGTGGTCGAGGTGCAGACGTTCCTCTCGTTGGTTGCCTAGGAGCGGGTCCAGCGGATGGGGCAAAACAGAATGAAAAAGTGTTCCAAGAAGTAGCAGCTAGCTCAGCTAGCCGCACACGGCTATCACCGGACCTACAAACAGTGTAACGATCAGTCCCACCCACTTTGAATGGGTACTAACTGCAGTGGAAAAGCAACCGAGCGCGAACCGTTCCGCGCCGAATCGAACCGTACCGAACCGAACCGAGCGTACCATGCAGTGGAAAAGCGCCATAATAATAATGTACATTTAGTTTTCACTTACTTCCGACATCAGAGCCACTGAAAACGCAGTGGATGGATTTTATTTACGAAGGAAAGGCGCCACTTAAAATTCCAAAATACGTTTAGCTATGTTTGCGCAAATCATTTTCTGACTGACTGTTTTGTGAACGGGGGTCAATTCAAGTCAGGTCTTGCTTCAATGTAATCCTCAAATGTGGATTGTTGCCTACTGTTCGCAAACCAAGTCACCTCCAGAAGAAGTGTATTTCATGATTTTTGAGCAAACAGTTATTTCAGTCGATGTCAGCCAATTCAAAAACAAATGCGTCTAAAGTTGTTGTCGCCGTATGATGTCTGTGTAACTGTTATATAATTTAAACCTTGTTTGTATAGTGTCTAACCACACATAAATATATATATTTTAAAGATATTGTATTAAAAACTGTGTATGTTCTGTAGCCATCTTCTCACATTTGCCACATAAGCACTTGCTGTACGTGACGTTAATGTAAACATGACGCAACAGGTCCCTCGAAATGTAATTTCGTACGTAGCAAACGTTATCACAGTATTTGTGTTTGTAGTTTCAAAAAAATGTGCCAACGTTATCACAGTTTGTGTGTGTCTGTGTGTGTGTTGTTCATCCATACTTGCAAAGGGGAAGCGATTACAACTCTATACGTACATAAATGTATCAAATAACCATTCCGAGACGTCCTGGTCCATTCTCATTTGTGTTTATTCTGCTGGAGTCTCTTAATCATCTGGGTCTGATTCAAACATGTACGGCTGAATGCCATAAAAACAGCGGGTCTTTCACTCTCAGCTTCTGCTTTTACCGACTGCCATAGGTATCAAGTTACGCCCTCATCCAAAGGCAGGGCGGGGATATGCAGCTCTTTTACATTTAAAGTGATATACACCAAAACAGCTCTTTTTAAAACAGGCCCCAAAAATGACATATTAAAATGGTTATAATAAATTAACTGTAGGGTATTTTGTGCTGAAACTTCACAAATACATTCTGGGGACACCCAAGATCGATATTACATCTTGTAAAAAGGGGCATAATAGGTGCCCTTTAAGGCATGGTACAAACATGTTACTCATGGTAAAGACTTCAATAAGACTGTGTTAATATCAAAATTATTCGTTTTCTGTCGATAAAGGTATCCAAACTGCTCACCTGGCTAATAAAACAATACAGTATATTAAAGTGTCTTTGGTGTTTCAGTGGTTTTTACGGAAATCAAGGATAGCACGGATATGACGTCATTAACAAGTGACGCAATGACGCGGGCCGTTACACACTGGTTGAAATAGCTAATTTCCCTGGATTTAAACATTGATTTAAATATTAAGTACAATAGTCAACAAAATATATATCATTGTTTTTATGGATTCTTATGTATTGTGCCTTTAAAGGGGTAGTTCCAGTGGTGTAGTCTACGTGATACGCAGGTATACGCCGTATACCCACTAGAAAATGTCAAGGATTTCCGTATACCCACTAGGAAATGTCAAAGATTTCCGTATACCCACTTTAAAAAGCGCGAGGATTCGTAACAACATCGTTTTGTGAAAGAATTTTCATTCATAAATTCACCCCGCCGTGACGTCTGTGTTTGCGCAGCGACACGGATCGAATCGCGGAATCCAGCAACAAATGTAACAGCCTAATGTAAAGCGGAACGTCACGCAATTTGGCCATTTTGAATGAATAAATCAAAAGTAATGATACAATGAATCAAATCTTGATATGTATTAAGTGTCTATGAATATTAAAGCTCAGAAAGACTGCTATTGAAATAAACTCGGCATGTTCTGCGTGTTTCTGTGAATGAGCGCTCAATGTGTGCTCTAGGCTACTACACACTGAACACTACACACTGAACACTACACACTGACGCGCGCGCGACACTCGTGGTGTTTTCAGCGTCTATGAGGAGGACATGCACAGTTGAACTTCATCGCAGAGCTTTTATGAGAGTCACTTCACACGAATTTTACCATCATCATTCATTCGTACCATATACACACTCACAAACTTTAAAGTCTTCATGACAACCTGTCAAAATCAAAGTTTTGTATAGGCTAACTTGAAGAAAATATAACAGAAATATATTATTATTGCACAGTAGAGTATACTTCAAGTAGGCCTAATAATAATAGTTTATTAAAACACACAGAAGCTCAAATGTCTTTAATTTACAACCCACCAAAATAAAAGATTGTAGAGATAAATAAAGTAACTCGAGGGAATTATGAAAGAAATTGCATAGTAAGATGTACATTTTAAAATAACAATAATGAAATATTTTAAATAATTTTAAAGGAATATCACATCTTTTAATTGTCAGCTGATAAAACCCGGGGGGGGGGGGGGGGGGGGGGGGGGGGTCTGTATATCACAGTATACTCACTACAAAAAACTAGACTACACCACTGGGTAGTTCTCTCCAAAATTAAAATTATGTTTTACTTACCCTCATGTCATTCCAAACCTTATTTTTTAATGAAATCTTAGAGATTTCTGTCCCTCCATTGACAGTCTATGCAACTACCACTTTGACGCATCAACAAGTTTGAATTGAGCTGTTTAGTCTGAGGCATTATCACTTTATTAACAGATTTAATTTTGGATTTATTGATTTATCATCAAAGCACACATCAGGTGTGGTAAATGGAAGCTCAAGCATGCTTGCTTGACTAATGAGGTTCATTCTAGTGTTACGCAGCACGTTTGAACTTCCGCAAGAACCAATGAGGTTTGTTCTCGCTTGTTCGGTTGAACATCTGTTTATTCTCACTGATCAATGTTAATGTCATTAAAAGGCTAAATTCAATCTGTTCATCATATAAAACGATCGTGTCCCTTCTGAAAATATGGACTAGACCTGGACTAAGCGTCAAAAGTGGTAGTTGTGTAGACTGTCACTGGAGGTACAATAATAATAATAAAAATATCTTCAGTTCTGTTCTGAAAATTAACAAAAGTCTTACGGGTTAGGAAGAAGGGTGAGTAATTGTTGATAGAATTTTTATTTTTTGGGTGAACTATAACCCTACATTCATCTCAATTTTTTTTTTTTTTTTTGTTACTTGGAAATGTCATATTACAGATGTAAAATGTTAAATGAGTGCTGTTTCATGTAAACTTTAAAGTATATATATATTTTTAAATAATACTAAATAATTATATAAATAATAATAATGATATAACTTTTGTATATCTGTTGCAGAGCTCAACCCAATGTGAGCAGTTCATAAGAGTGGTTGGCTGTGGGTGCAAGAACAATATGTCTGTAAAGGTTTTGAGTATTTCAAATTGTAATGATTGCACGCTAATATGGATGCAATAATCACTAATAAGAGAAAAGGGTATTTTTGTTAGCTCGTAGTGCAGGGATGATTAAAGCAGCACCACACATTCTTAAAAACAAATCACCTCATATATAATAATTCTTCTCACGTTTGAATTTTCACCACAGAACAATAGCTTAAACCAGCTCAATGCTTGAAACATTCTTTGTCTCCTATCGTCTTGCAAAAGTTGTTCTTGTTACTTGAATAATGCATGAGAGGCATTTTAGGAATAATATCATGCTGTACTTTTCCCCTTTAGGCTCATAATTTTCACAGTCAGGTATTTTTCTAATTGGAGCATGTATAAAAGGCAAAATAAGCAAAGAATCATGTCACTTAAGTTGCTGTGTATCAATATTAATGCATGCAAGGTTATTCTAAACACAAAGACAATAGCATCCTGTTAGCACCAATGCTAACTCTCTACCCTCTCATGCTAAATTGATGACTTGGGGACATAGAAGAGAGAGGACTCTACAGTTACTTATTTCCATTGTCAGAAACAGTACGAGTCAGGTTTTGCATCAATTTGTGAATCAGTTCAAAATCAGCAGAGATAAATCATTTATAGTTCTTAAATGTGAAGTGTATTATGTTAAAATGCTTTCTCTATTACATTAAAGGGTTAGTTCACCCCCCAAAAAACTTATCATTAATTACTCACCCTCATGTCGTTCCAAACCCTTTAGACTTTTGTTCATCTTCTAAACACAAATGACGATTTTTTTAAATGGAATCTGAGAGCTTTCTGTTTTCTGTCTCCATTGACAGATACAGAACTACCACTTTGACGCTGCATAAATAGATTGTAAAACTAATCCATAGGAATCGAGCAATTTAGTCCAAATTTACTAAAGAGACACAATTGCTTTATATGATGAACAAATTGAATTTAGGCTTTAAATTCACATATAAACAGAAGCTCAACCATACAACATTTATCGTAAAAACATTGGTTCTTGCAAAAGCTCAAACGTGCTGCGTGGCACACAGGAATGAACCTTTTGGTTCTCACGTAGATGAATGTTTATATGGGAATAAAAGCCGACATTTAAGCTGTTCATCATAAGTGATCGCATCGCTTCAGAAAATGTGGACTAAACCATTTAATTTATATGGATTAGTTTTAAGACCTTTTTATGAACTTTTTGAAGCATCAAGGGATGGTTGCGTGAACTGTTAATGGAGGGACAGAAATCTCTCAATTTCCTTTATAATATCTTCATTTGTGATTCGAAGATGAACAAAATTCTTGCTGGTTTGGAACTGCATGAGGGTGAGTATTGAAGACCATTTTTATTTTTTGGGGGGTGAACTAACACTTTAAGCCCTTCATAGGTTGACTATGTGAACAATGTAGCATAAAGACTTTTGTGGCTCTTTCACAAAATTGTTTCATAATCGTTTTTGCTGTCAAACATGTCTGACTCAACCAATTGCGCAAATTACTTTGAACAAATAGTGGATATTGCCATAAGAGGTGGCCTCAGAACGTTTGCGTAACACTGTGTTTGCTAATATAAACATGATAAAGTGAAACAGTGCTCACTTTGTCAGTGGCCTGGGTGTGGAAGTATTTTCCCCAATCATTTTTTCTATAGGGATTTAAAAAAAAATTATAAGTCACAAACCAAACTAATCAGCTAAAAGGTAAATCATAACATTACAAACTTTGATTTAAAGCAAAAAAGTATTTACATTTTTACAAAAAGACATAGATACACGACTGTGTCTTTTACGGCTTTAATGATAGAGCACTATATTCTCACAAAGCAATGTGAATGAAATAAAAATCGATATGTGTGTGTGTGTGTGTGTGTGTGTGTGTGTGTGTGTGTGTGTGTAGGACTTTAACATTTTAAATCAAGTTATTTTTGCTATTCTGTTTGGTGCCACTAGAGGCACCATAATGACACACTTCACCTTTAAGAATCATAAGCTATGTAGTAATGCATTAGTCGTTCTTGTGCTCAAAGCACTAAAATCAGTCCTAGATGTTTCAGAACTTTGATGTCTTATTGCGTGTTTGCCATGAATAAAGGTAAAAATAGTTGCCACAATCAAAGGTCTGTCAAATCCTAAGAGCATGCTGTTTCAGAGGTTTTCACTTTCATTGTGACTGCTCTGTCTACTTTCGAACACCTCTTGTGTCAGTGTGTGAGAGTGTATCTGTATAGGTCTGTATTTTGGTGTGTGATTGTTTGTGAATGTGTTTATATGCTGTTAGGTACCAAGTTCTTCCTGCTAACAGGTTTTGAAATAAAATAAAGGGACTTAAAAAGATTGCTGCAAAGCACAATATTCAAATGAAGTGTGTGTGTGTGTGTGTGTGTGTGTGTGTGTGTGTGTGTGTGTGTGTGTGTGTGTGTGTGTGTGTGTGTGTGTGTGTGTGTGTGTGTGTGTGTGTGTGTGTGTGTGTGTGTGTGTGTGTGTGTGTGTGTGTGTGTGTGTGTGTGTGTGTGTGTGTGAATATTTGTAAAACATTATGTGTGTGATTGTATCACTGCATGTGTCCCTGGTTGTTGATAGTATCCTTTTAGACTGAAATTCTATCTAAGAATATGAATATGAACTTTTATCCAGAGGCCTTCTCCAGCAGAGCATATTGAGATTGAGATGTATGTCATATTGCAGAGTAATATCAATAAATTTAATTAATATCTGAACAGTTGTGTGGGAGTATTTCATGTACTATTTTGATACCTATGATATTTCATTCTGAAATTTTAAATGACAAAAATCTGTATGTTAGAACACTGGCCAGTTCTCTGAAAAACACATTTGTTAAAGTTTTATGTTCAAGGGATGAAACAAACACACACACACACACACACACACACACACACACACACACACACACACACACACACACACACACACAGAGAGAGAGAGAGAGAGAAATTCTAGCATCAGTATGAATAACAAATAAAATCTGATCTGTTTCTCTCACAAATCTATCAAATGACTTTTTACATTTTAATTTTCAGATGCCCTCACCCTAAGAAAATTCTGTAAAAATAGTGTTAATGTGAAGATTTTTTTAATAGGTGTTTTAACCATATTTTGTATTACGCATCACATTGTATTGTGTTTTAGGGTTAATGTGTGTAAACTTATAATTGTCACGTTGAGTTATTTTGGCGTACAGATCCTCCAACGCTAACTCATGACCAATTCGTACGAATTTGTACGAGTGAGTACGAGGTGGCTACTTCCTACGAATTTGTACTACCTCACTCGTACGAATTTGTACGATTTGTCTAAACCCCAGTGATGGGTAGGTTTAGGGGCGGGCTCAGGGTAAGTCATTCATACGAATTCATACGAATTGGGCAACTCGTAAAATATGTACAATTTAGCAAAAACTGACAAATTCATATAAGTGAGGTCTTATGAATTTGTATGCATTAGCCACCCCGTAAAATTTGTGAGATTGGATTGGATCCTCCTCCTCTCCCATTGGGATCGCTCCCTCGAGAAGCACACAGAGAGTTTTTTTTTTTAGATTTGGTCAATCTCGTAAACTACAATGAAGACAGTGTTACGGTGTTAAAATTAGTTTTCGTTGACTTTTAGTTTGTTTCTCAGTATTTCATGAGTTTCCTTGGTTATTATGTTTTCATTGGTTGTCGTGTTTATTTTATTTTTTCATTGATTTAACACACCTGCTCCCTATTAGATCATTAGTTTTCTCAGTATTTAGTCCTTGGTGTCAGATGTTCTTTGTCTGGTGTTGACTGTACTTTGCACAGTTACGGTTCCTTTATTCGGTTAGTGGATTGTTGCTTTCTGTTTTTTGTTTAAAAAACGATCTTGTTTTCTTCCTCATCCTGGAATATGTGAGAACATTACCAGAATTGTTTTTTTATATCGATTTTTTTTTTCTTATAGTGCAATTTGTCAATCACATACAAATATAAATATGTCCTCTGATATTACTTGATTAGTAATTTATGCAAACCATAATAGAATATGGTTCAATACTTTAGGAGTAGTTCGGTATGCTCATTATTTTGATGAAGGCACAAATGTAACCAGAGAGATCTTGGAGCAGAAGTAGAATCTAATTTGGATAATTGAAATGCAGTATGTCAAAAATTATTGACTGTACTTGGAATAGGAAATTAACACATAACATTGTTATACTTTTATTAAAATTTACAGTTGACACACTTTCACAACAAAAAATGACCAAAAGACAAAGTCATCAGTGGAAAAAAAACAGCTAATTTGTACTTCTGCTACTAACAAGTACTGCATAGGATCTGTTGACTTAATGCACACGTTCCAAGGGGGAAAAAAAGTCACTTATATCAGAATGAAAAAAAAAGAACAACACTAAGCTGTCTTCATAAAAGATGAAAAATGAAGGTCAAAAAAGACAAGGAGCTGAAAGGACCAACTACAGCATTAAATCTTAAAGTCCCCCTGTGGTGAAAAGTTTTTAATACGTTGATAAAAGTTGTTTATATGTCTATGTGATGTTTTTAATGTAGTTAAGACAAACCATGAACAAATTTACAAATCACTGCAGTGAACCAAAGCCTTCGACTGCTGTTTCTAACGTCACAAAGTACCTTGTAACCAATCACGTGTGATCGTCAACGTGTGGATCTCTGAGCTGGTGTGAGTGTGTGGAGGCGGGGCTAATTTGCATATTCATACAACCGTGTATACTTAATGAGGCAAGGGTGTAAAGTTACATTCCAAGCTATTTTAAGGCATGAAGCAATTTTCTAAAGGAAAAAAAAACTTTTTGGTTTTGGTGATAAAATATGAGTTTTAAGGGATACAATTATAGACTACAGGGGAACTTTAAACTACAATTTGTGATTGCCATTATATAATCCTAAACAATATATTACCATTCACATATAAGTTCTGAACTTTGCTGAACTCTTCAGAACTTTTTAAATATAATTTTCAAAAACAATGTTGCTTTTGCATGCTAAGTGACAATTTTCAATAACACTGCAGAATACATTTTTGTTTAAACAAATGAAGGTGTTATCGGTAGTTGTAGCTCTCATCGTCATATTCTAACTCATCTTCCTGCTCGTCTCCCAGTTGCCCGTATCTGAATTTGCGATAAACAGTACCGTCCTGCCCCATGTACACAATATCTTCATCTTCGTCATCTTCATCGTCATCATCCCGAGACCCCTTCTGATCACCAAGATCTACTAGCTGTGACTCTCGGAAAAGTCCAGAACTAGAGCTTGCTTGACCACCGTAAGCAGAGGTGGATGATGATGTGTAGTAGCCATCTTTGCCGCCACCATGGCCCAGTTTTTCATACCCACGTGGGATAGCGGTCTCTGGCATGGGTCGTTTGGAAAGAGAACGCTTAATGAGGATGATTACCGAGATTGAGGCAAAGACAAGCAGGATGGAGGTGGTGATAAAGAGTGGCAGGTTTCCTGTGTACTCATCTTCCTCATGGTTTCGAAAGGCAAAGTTAGTGCTGAGGACACACTCACCTTAAACAGAGACAAAATATTGGTTTTATGTCTGACACAACAAATAAACCAAGACAGGACAACTGCTTTTAATTTACTAACTATTTTTGTATTAAAGGAACATTTCACCCTGAAATAAATTCCATCTCTGGCTCATTGTAAAAATATAACTGTAATGACATTTCTGCTAAATATTACGTTACTTCATGCATGTTTTGCAGCACTTTCAAAGTGAAATGTCCAGTGAAGGCTCTAAAAGCACGATCAGTTATGTTCGATCAATGTAAATCTGGCAGGGTTTACATTACATTTACTGTTACGTATCCTAAACCTAAGCAAGCATGAAAAAAAAAAAAACATGATCACTGAAGCAACTATACCATTAGCTTGTTTCCATAAGAGTCTGAGCTCCTTTTTTGTGAAAAAAAAGTCTTTTTCCCCCCCCGTATTTCACAGAACTCGTAAAAGTGTATAGTGGTGTGCCAGGTAAGCTATTTTACTATATCAGAAAAGCGATGCATATGGAGCTGGGTCAAGTTATGCAAAAATGTATTAGTTTACAAATGATGCGCTATGGTAAAAATGCTTTGAGGTAATTGTGGAAGGAGCTGAAAATGAAAAGAAGTCTTTATTAATCAATAATCTGCCCCTGTTATCATAATTGGTATGAAAAGAAATAAAAGTTGTTGATGTTTCACGGCACTAGTGTTTTTTTTTTTTAGCTGGAAACTGCATTGAAGTAATATGAATAAGTAAGCTTTTGGAGTTTTGCAAAAATGTAGGTAGAGGCACATTTCGTTTTTTATGTCAATGATTAACCTGTTAGTAGCCTACTGGTAATATTTTGAAATGTCACTTTTAAGTCCACATACCTCTAGTTTCAGTACAGTTACAACACTCTTGATGAACTGGGGCTGTGCCTTCCTGCTCTGTGTTGGTGCAGCAGGGCAGACAGCGCCCCCTGCTGTCAGGATGAACTGTGCCGGACAGATGGTGCAGTTGTAATGCCCAGGACCTTTACATTCCAAACAGGATTCATCACATGATTCACAGTTATAGCCCTGCTCCTGTAGAGAGATCACAAGAGCTATCAGGTGACCACATTCATAAAAAATATTAAAGTAGAATGTGTGTTAGACTGCACTAGAACAGAAGTTTACCTCAGACTTAGCGTATTCTCCTGTGATGCAGGGCGACTCGCAAGCACCCTGTGTGAGTGTATAACCTGGGTGACATGACTCACAATCCTCAACACTCTTGCCTGTCAATCAAAAGGACATCTCAGTATTTTTGGTTTGAATTATTGAATAATTCATGGTTAAATATAGAATTTAATGTGAAAGATCATTTTTTGTTTGTTAAAATGCTTTCTCATATCCCAGGTACATAGCATATGCCACTCACAAGTTGAAGAAAGAAACATTGTGGCTCCGTGTTGATTTCAAGACATTTTTTTTTGCATTGAGTTGGTGTGAGGCATACTTTTATTATGGAAATAATATTCAGTTTGCATTCAAGTATATTCTATTATTGTGAAAAATGCATGTTAATCGCAATTTAAACTGTTGTATTTTAAATTTATATTAAAGGCAATTTGTTGAAATTTAAGAGTTAAGAGTGATTTTTGACATACAAAGGACATATTTATAGGTAATTTCATAATTATGTCAATTTAATTAGTTTAAAGTGTACAGCTGAATGTACTGACAAGCATTTATGCTAAACTAAAATTTTATGTTGTTTCTAATATTCTATGGTATGTATTAAATATATTTGAAATTACACATTTGTAATGATGAAGTTGCAATTTAGTGCATTTAGGATATATTTACGATACATTTAAGATATGTCATTTTGAAAAAGTGCTTGAGTATGTTAGTCAGCACACCAAAATATGTGTACTTCTTTAAATAATGGCTAAAAAAAGTATTAAAACACAATGATTTTAAAACTTACTTTTTGAATAAAACTTTTAATAAGACATTTTCAAGTGCATTTTAGAAAATTGTATTTAAGTGTGTTAAGAAGGTCATGAAAGTGTACTCACTTAAGTAAACTTAAGTGGCCTTTTATTTGATTAATAGTACAGTTTTTTTGCCGCACACTACATGTGTACTTTCATTTTTCATTTTTCAAAGGGCCTGTGGAATTGATTAGTTTGTCTGAAATATCTGTCTCATCTGTAAGCTGTTCCATACCAGTGCATGTTCTGCAGGTGGGGTGGCATGCCTCGCATGTTTTGTGGTGATTGTCGTGGTAGAATGCATCAGGACAGGAGGACACACAGCGCCCCTGTTTCCTGATAAACAGCATCCCCTCTTTGCAGCTCATACACCCCTCGGCTCCGGCCTGAAGACACTCCCCACAGCTCTCATCACACCGCTCACATGTCCTAGAGCCAGCTGAGGCATAGTAACTGGAAAGATTCAGTCATAAATATTACAACACAGAAAATTGCAATGAAATGGCCTGCTCCGGTGTGCCTCGCTGTCTTGCTGCCATGTGGTTTGCGTCTGTAAGCTAGATATAGCTTTCCGTTTTGAATCTCTATTTACTATCATTCCTTGTAGTTTATATCGCTAAATATATCATACTCATCAACCAGATATCTGATATTATCTAATTTTGTCTGTCACATTGATCTGACTTTGCTAGCTTTAATCTAAAACAATATCGCTCGCAAAACGCACTAGCCTTCCGCTAGGCTGTTAATCTGTCATCCGTGTTTGGCGTCTTTTTTTCTCTCGCGCCTTTTCGAGTCCATCTGTGGTGAGTAGGATCAATCAACAAACACGGTGAGTCATGTCTTCTCCTATTATTGTCACTTGCACTTCACATCATAGTATAGCCTTCTCTGTCAGCGCGAGCGCTTTACATGTCGAAAGTCAGGCTGACGGAGAAGATTTCAGAACTAGAGACACGCATCCAAACTTTAATTGAGGAGAGTAAGAATGTAAGGGCTTTAGATACTGCTTTGGATGCGACTAGCTTAGTGAACTCTATATGTTGTTCGGTTCCGTCTGTAGAGCCTGTGCAGCAGGGCAACTGGGTGACGGTGAGATGCTGTAGTTGCGGGACAAAACACCGCTCTTCCGTTCCGATTACAACATTAAACAGGTTCTCTCCACTCAGTGAAGCACTCACTGAGATTCCTGATGAAAGTGCTCTAGTTATTGGCGATTCTATTACACGGAACGTGAAAATAGAGACACCAGCCACCATAGTCACATGTTTGCCGGGAGCCAGAGTGCCTGACATCAAAGCAAATTTTAAAGTACTAGCTAATGTTAATCGTAAATCTCTAAGACTATTATTCACGTTGACACTAATGATGTTCGACTTCGCCAGTCGGAGATCACTAAAATTAATATTAAAGAGGTGTGTGAACTTGCAAGTACAATGTCAGGCACTGTAATTTGCTCTGGCTATCTTCCTGTTCAAAGGAGTGATGAGATACTTAGTAGACTGTCCTCACTCAATGGCTGGCTGTCTAAGTGGTGTCCGCAAAATAATATAGGGTTCCTAAACAATTGGAAAAGTTTTTGGGGCAGACCTGACCTATTGAAAAGAGATGGTATTCATCCCTCCTGGGATGGTGCTGCTCTTCTCTCTAATAATATGGCACATAGTCTTAGAGCTCAAACATGACAATCTGGGGCTCAGGTCAGGAAGCAGACAGACTGGCTAAACCGACCGTCTGCTAGCTGTCTCCAGCCACTGAGGTCAGATAAATCCCATCACGTAGAGACTCTTTCACCTAGATATCATCACAAGGTTCCCTGACCTAGGAAAACCAAAAAACTCCAAAACCCATTTAAGGGTAAAAATTTGATTGATGTTCAACAAATGATAATAAATGTATAATACGGATGAACAAATAATAAAGCTTTGGTTGATGAAAATTCAATCCCTTTCTTCAAAAGCACTTATTGTTAGTGTTATGATTACAGATCTTAACCTAGATGTGCTGTGTTTGACAGAAACTTGGGAAAAACCAGACAATTACTTTAAATGAGTCCACCCCGCAATATTACTGCTGTAAAAATGAGGCTCATTTAAAAGGAACAGGGGGAGGTATTGCTGTAATTTATAGCAATATTTTGAGTATTTGAGTCTAAAGATGCACACCAGTAAGTTTTAAAAGGCACATTTAAAACTTACACATTAAAAACTACTTGGTTGTCCTAATTAAACTAAGGCCTAATTCTGGCTTAATCTAAGCCCTGTCTGTGAAATCAGTCTTATAAAACACAACAATAAACTACATAAACAATTCACCAGCTTCTGATAATCTATCAGTCATTTTTTATTCACTACTGTTTATAAACCAACATAGGTATTCAGTATTGTAGTTACCCAGAGCGGCATGTGTCCACACATTCTTTGACGTCTCTGTAAAGGTGATCTCTGCAGCTCAGGCACTCGTGACTGTGCCGCCCCATGCAGTCGAGACAGTTAGGATGACAGGGTTCACAGCGCTGTGTTTCCCCTCTGAAGAATTCATCTGGACACACATTCACACAGCTGCCATCTGTGGATGAAGTGGAATCTTTGTTTACTACTTATGAAATATTATTTGAACCTGTGTATTTACTGCACACATTCAGCTGATTCTATGCTAACAAACATGCTTGAAATTAAGTTAAAAATGTCTACATTTGATATTTTAATACAACTGTATTTTCAAGATGCTGAATATTTGGACAACAGGAATTCTGTAATATATTTAGTTATAAAAAAATCTAAAGACAGCATGTCAACAATAATTTGTGTTTTCCTTGTGAAATATACAATTAAAAACAATCAATAAACACCAAGGACCCTATCATACACCCGGCGCAATGCAGCGGCGCAATGCAGTGGCGCCAAGCGCGACGCACGTATATTTTGCTAGTTTCAGCCTGGCGCAGTTATCATTTTCACATCCTGCGCCACGTTGTTTAAATAGCAAATGCATTTGTGCCCATGGGCTGCTGGTCTGAAAATGAGGTGTTCAGGTCCATTGCTGTCGCGTTGCTATTTTGAGGCAACTGAAATAGACTGCATCATTGACCAACTGAAACCTGGTATAAAGTCAAATGGCGCAATATTTGTTATTTAAAGAGCTCGCTAGTAATGTGTGCCTATAGGCGGGTTCACAAAACAAGGAGGAGACACTGCATAATACGGTCACGCTTCTGGGCTGCGTGAGGCACGGTCAGGAAGATGAAGACGGATCGAGATTAAACTTTATTAATGAGCAAGACACGTACCAAACATAGCAAGCAGCAAAGATGTAAAACCGACAAGGAAGAACTGAAACTAGGGAGACCATATTCACAGACAAATGAGGAGATTAAGTGACTGTATCCACAGTCCAAGATGGTGCTGAGGACTGGAAGCCCCTCAGCGAGCCCACCATTCCACTAGAGTGTAGAGGGCGAGTGATGGGGCTGACAGAAGAGGAGGATGACGGTTGGATGATGAGAGGGGGCGGGAGAGGGTGGTTGGTAATTCAGGCTCAGGAACCGACTTAGGCGTGGCAGCGGCCATCTTGACCGGAGACAAGGGGTGCTTCTCATTTCTTATTTGTGCATCCTCGTTTCCTTTCCTCGCTTCCTTTCCTCGTGTCTCAGCTCCACCCCCTGTAGGACGCGAGGGAATGCTGCAAAGAAAGAAAAGGAGGACGGAGGAATCGAATGAAAGCTTTTTTATACAAGATTGGAATACTTGATCACTCGAGCGTCACTTCACAGCGTCATCAGCAGCGCTCAAAGGATCTGCCCTTATGTTGTTGAAGTTTGTTTATTTAAGAAATTCATAATAAATAACAATAAAGCAAGCTACCCTATTGAAATATGTGAGACGTGTGGTTTATATAAACTGCAAGGGTGAAGTATAAATTCAAATGATTGTGACAGATGTGAAGGGGGAGGAGAATTGATGCGTACGTCACGTTTAGTCGATAAAACTCTTCCGCATAGGATACACCTGTGTATCCTCGCTCATGACTCCTCTGGAAGCCTCCTCACTCCTCGATCCTCGCCTCCTCACGGAGCAATTAGAGAATTGAGATGTCCTTCAAGATGGCTGAGCTCGATCGGTTTCCGGGTCATAGGATGGACGACGGAGGAGCGAGGAGACGAGGAGGGATATTGAGAAGCACCCAAGGGCTCAGGAGTGGCGGTTGCCATCTTGGCCGGAAACGAAGGCTCAGGCGTGGCGGCGGTGGCCAGAGACGAAGGCTCAGGCATGACAGGTATGCTGAAAAGAAGCTCAGGATTGACAGGCATGACGTGAAAAGACTCTGGAAGTATGATCTCGGTGGGACGAGACTCTGGAAGGGTGATCTCGGCGGGACGAGACTCTGGATTAAGATAGGAGGTGGGGCGATGAAGATGGCTGGTGATGGTGGTTGAGTGGTTTTGTCAGAATCAGCCTCACCGACGGTGAAGGCTGAACTGCTCAACCACAGCACATGTTTCAGGTATTGTTCAAACATGCCTGGCATCACTGCTGCTGGAGCTTGCTGGTGCAGATGATTGTCCAGTCTGTACCAGAATGCAGTCTTTAGGACGTCATCTGCCCAGTCCACGAGGTGAGAAATTTCGAGGAACCTCTCGACATATTTCTCGATCCATTGGCCATCCTCGAAACAGGTTACAAGCCGATCTGAAAGATTCAGCAGGATATGGAGAACGCCCATCTTCTCTTTAATTCAGTCAGTCAAATCCAACTTTTTGGGAGTGGTCGGTTCTTCTGTCACGCTTCTGGGCTGCATGAGGCACGTTCAGGAAGATGGATCAAGATTAAACTCTATATTTATTAATGAACAAGACACGTACCAAACACAGCAAGCAGTAAAGATGTAGAACCGACAAGGAAGAACTGAAACTAGGGAGACTATATACACAGAAAAATGACAACAGGAGCACACGGTGAGTGATGATGACTGATGAGGATGATGACAGGTAACAGGTGAAACCGATTAACAAGAAAACACATGGTGCACAAACACAGAAGGCAAAACAGAGTCCAAGACAGGTGTCACAGTGACAGATGCGCGGAAAGCACACAAACTAGCCAAATATTAAAAATAAAAGGATTACAATGTAAAAGATTAATATTCTGTACATGAAGATATGGTGGAATCTGGCTTGTCTCGTAGATGGTCTGCTTGTGCAGTTTAACCTTGTACACACGCAGATCTGTTTGAGCTCTGGAGAAGCGTTCAAGTCTTTCCGTTTGCAAATTCTTTCATGTAAATAGCAATAGCTTTTAAAGGGAATGACAGATGTAACTCTGATTAGTTTATTTCACATTACGCCCAAAACCCACCCATTACTCATTAAGAGAATAGGTACAACCCTTTTAGACCATGCACCGGGTGCGCCGACCATTTTTACCGTCGTTAAATTAGCAAAAGTGTATTCGGACACGCTCTAAGTGCACTAGCACGTGTGTGAGTGTGTTTGCTCCGAGGCTGTAAGCTCCGTCTAAGCCTCGCATTTCTTTCTGTTTTGAACCATCATTTACTATCATTTCTAGTTGTTTATACTACTAATTACAGTTTACCTAACATCTCAGATTAACCTAACATCGCTAGCTTCCGTTATTGTTAGCACAACACGCTAGTATCTCGCTAGCCTGTTGACGCACCACCTGTGCACTCCGTTATTTATTTTTCTCATGCGCGCCCGCGCTTCTGAGTTCATAAAAAGCCCAGGTGAGTAAGAATCAGTCAACAAACAAGGTGAGTAATGTCTTGTCCTGTTATTGCCACCTGTACTTCATGCCACATGTTTACCATAGCTTTCCTCGTCGGCAATATAGGGTTTATATGTGATAAATGCAAGGAGACAGTCAGGCTGACGGAGAAGATTTCAGAATTAGAGACACGCAACTTTAATTGAGGATAGTAAGTGTACTCGAGCTTTAGATACTACTTTGGATGCGCCTAACATAGTGAACATAGTGCAGCCAGGCAGATGGGTGACTGTCAGAGATCGCTCTAGTCGCGGATCAAAAAAACCACTCTTCCGTTCCGATTACCATAACACATCGATTTGCCCCTCTCAGTGAAACACCCACTGAGAATGCTGTTGATTGTGGCCTGGTAATTGGCGATTCTATTACACGGAATGTGAAAATAGAGACACCAGCCACCATAGTCACATGTTTACCGGGAGCCAGAGCGCCTGACATCAAAGCAAATTTAAAAGTGCTGGCTAATGCTAATCGTAAATTCTCTAAGATTGTTATTCACGTTGGCACTAATGATGTTCGACTCCGCCAGTCGGAGATCACCATAACTAACATTAAAGAGGTGTTTGAACTCGCAAGTACGATGTCAGGCACTGTAATTTTGCTCTGGCCCTTTTCCTGTTCGAAGGAGTGATGAGATAGTTAGTAGATTATGTTCACTCAATGGCTGGTTGTCTAAGTGGTGTCGGCAAAATAATATAAAATTCATAGACAATTGGAAAAGTTTTTGGGGCAGACCTGACCTGTTGAAAAGAAATGGTATTCATCCCTCCTGGGATGGTGCTGCTCTTCTCTCTAGTAATTTGGCTCATAGTCTTAGAGATAAAACATGACAATCTGGGGCTCAGGTCAGGAAGCAGACAGACTGGCTAAACCGACCGTCTGCTAGCAGTCTCGCGTCACCAAGGTCAGATAAATCCCATCACATAGAGACTCTTTCACCTAGATATCATCATATAGAGACTGTGTCTGTTCCCCGAATTTGGAAATCCAAAAAACGTCCAAACCCATCTAAGGTTAAAAAATTAATTGATGTTCAACAAATAAAAAACGAATATAATACAGATGAGCAAACGATCAAAGCTTGGGTTGCTGAATATTCGATCCCTTACTTCAAAAGCGCTCATAGTTAATGATATGATTTCAAATTATAACCTAGATGTGCTGTGTTTGACAGAAACCTGGCTAAAACCAAACGATTACATTACTTTAAATGAGTCTACCCCGCAAGATTACTGTTATAAACATGAGCCTCGTCCGAAAGGCAAAGGGGGAGGTGTTGCTGTAATTTATAGTAATATTTTCAAAACCACTAAGAAATCTAGTTTTAAATATACTTCTTTTGAAGTGTTGGTGCTTAATGTAAATGTATATAGTGTAAACGATAAATCACGTTTGAGAATTCTGCTGGCTACTGTATACAGGCCACCATACAGACTTTATCAAAGAATTTGCTGACTTTCTATCAGAATTAGTATTGACTGCAGATAAAGTACTAATTGTTGGTGATTTTAATATACATGTAGATAATGAAAAAAGATGCATTGGGATTGGCATTTAAAGACATTATAAACTCAATTGGAGTTAGAAAACATGTGTCAGAACCTACTCATTGTCGTAATCATACTCTAGATCTAATACTATCACATGGAATAGATGTTGATACCATTGAAATTCTGCAGCAGAGCGGCGACATCTCAGATCATTATCTAGTCTCGAGTAAATTACATTTAGCCAAGGCTGTGAAGCCGACTCCGTGTTATAAATATGTTAGACCTATCACTTCTGCCACTAAAGATTGCTTTATCAATAATCTTCCTAATCAGTTTCATCATCTCAGCTTCCCGGGTAGCTAGAAGAACTTGATATTGCAACAGAAACTTTGAACTCTCTCTTTTCCAGCACTTTAGACACAGTTGCTCCGCTGCACTTAAAGAAGATTAAAGAAAATAGTCTAACGCCGTGGTACAATGAGCACACCCGGGCCCTTAAGAGAGCCGCCAGAAAAATGGAGCGCAACTGGAAGAAAAGAAAACTAGAGGTATTACGGATTGCATGGAAGGAGAGCTCGATTGTTTACTGAGAGTCCTTAAAAGCTGCTAGATCTGATTATTTTTCAAACCTATTAGAAGAAAATAAACATAATCCTAGGTATTTATTTGAAAAAGTGTCTAAACTAACGAAAAAGAAAGCTTCAAGCCCAGAAGTTTCCAAGAAACACAGCAGTAATGACTTATGAACTTCTTCACTTATAAGATCGATAATATCAGGACAAAATTATAACTATGCAAACGTCTACTACAGTATCGCATCAGACAGTGCAGTGTAGTCTTCATGACGAAAAATTTGATTCATTTGTTGCTATAGGAGAGGAAGAATTTTGCAAATTTGTTAAATCATCTAAATCAACAACATGTATGTTAGACCCTATACCGACTAAACTATTGAAAGAGATGCTTCCAGAGTGTTCTCTTTCATAGGTTCACTCAACGCTGCGTAGCTTATGACGCAGTGGGAACGCCCTCTGGGTGTGCCGATTGTCTGAAGCCCTTATAGAATCACGCCAATTCCATTGGCTGATGGCGCGACCGCGCCCTTGACGCCTCTGCGTCATCATACTATAACAGCGCGCGCGCGCCATCTGCTCCTCAGATTTCTCTGCCTTCACGAAGCGGCCATTTCGCCCTTCGGTTTCGGTTTTTCTAAGCCCGTATTTCGAATTATCTCGACGGATTTCTTCTACTTTCTTCATCTGCACTTCAGCGACTGCTTTCAGTGGAACCCTGTTCTCCTTGCGGTGAAGTGCCATGGAGTATCGTCGTTGCCCGCCGCCATGCGCTCGCTTTATCGCGAACGACGACCCGCACAGTAAGTGTGTTAAGTGTTTGGGGTTTTCGCATGCGCGTGAGGCTATTTTAGGTTCCTCAAAATGTAAATTTTGTGACAACCTCCTTCTCAAAACCCTCCGTTCGCGGCTCGCGGTGTTTGAGAAGGAGTCATTCGTTCCCCCCCGTCGCGCTCCCGAGGCCGCTGAGGCCTCGTTTGAGTCCGCGACCTGGGGCTCGGATGTAGAGCTCGAGGATATGGAGTTCGAGCAGACGGGCCATGCCCTTTCTCTCCCTCCGTCTTCTGAGCACGCACGCGGTGCCGCACCAGTCGAGTTCTCTCACGATTATTTGTGTCCCAGCCCGAGAGCACGCGAATCGGTTTCTTTCGGACTGGAGGATATTATTTACACCACGGCTTCCGACTCCGAGGATTTCGGGCCTGTTTTAGCTTCGGATGCTCTCCCGCCTAGCGGCCAGGAAGCGCGGCCTACTGCGGCCTACACGGAGCTTGTTGACGTGCTTTCGCGCGCTAAAGAGAAACTCTCTATTGACTGGCCGGACGAGCCCCGCGAGTCACAGTCCTCTAAACTCGACGAGAGGTTTTTAAGCGGCCCTAATTCTAGGCCTGAACGGAGAAAGCTCCCCTTTTTCACTGATCTGCATCTTGAGATCTCCAGATCCTGGAAACAGCCATTCTCCGCTCGTCTTACTAACGCGGCAGCCGCTGACTTCACCAACCTCGTTGGTTCTGTGGAGCAGGGTTATTCCGCCATTCCAGCGGTCGAGGACACGCTGGCTTCTCATCTCTCCCCGTCGTCAGCTCCATCTTGGAAGTCTCGTCCCCTCCTCCCTTCTAAACCATGCAGGACTACTTCCGCTCTTATCGGGAAGTCCTACATGGCAGCCGGTCAGGCTGGCATGGCCCTCCACACCATGGCCATTCTCCAGGCCTACCAAGCAGATGTGTTGAAGGAGATGGACGAGGGTGACGGTATCACTCCGGAGGCCGTCAAGGAGCTGCGCATGGCTACCGATCTGGCCTTGAGGGCCACCAAGCATACGGCGCGCGCCGTAGGGCGCTCTATGGCGGGGGCGATTGCTGCAGAGCGCCACCTTTGGTTGAACCTCACTGAAATCCGCGACAAGGAGAAGGTCTTCCTCTTGGACGCTCCAGTATCTCAATCAGGGTTATTTGGAGAGGCAGTCAACACAGTGGTGGAAAAATTTCGGGCTGCTAAGTCCCAGTCAGCTGCCCTCAGGCAGTTTATGCCCAGGAGGGCTAGGGAATCCTCCAAACCCGCCCCTGCCCTGCCCAGAGAACGCTCTTCTCATAGATCGGAGTTTCCTGCTAGGAGAAGTGACTCGGCTCATCCCCCACCCGCTACGGTCTGGGGAGCCCGTGGTTGCCCGTTCCCTCGCCAACGGCCCCATAAGCGCCTCGAGCTGAAGCGGTCTAACAAGCCCTTCGCTCCGGCCTCCTCGAATCGCTCCTGACCTGCAGGTCAGAAAAAGGAGAGCTTCTCTCGATCTGCGAGGTTGGATCAGACCGCGCAAGCGTTTCTGTCCACCTCCCACTCGCTCTCCTTTTCTATACCGGCCACTTTCGCCACCCAGCGTGTTTCGAAGTGCAGCCACCCCTCAACGATGTCCAAACCGTTTGGAGCAGGAGGAAGGAGACGCGCTCTGCTTTCTCCCCTCCCTCTCGGCACACCCGATGCCTATCGCTCGCGTAGGAGACACTCTCGTTTTCTCTCAGCAACAGGCGGAACCATTGGTCCTAGCCAACCAGGCAGCAGTGCCCCTCTCTACGTGTCAGGACGTCAACGGCTTTCCTTCACGTTGGACTGCTCCGCCACACGGAAGCCAACACATCAACCTATTTCAGGTATGTCCGCCGCCTTGCACCACTCTACCCCCTCTCTCTCAATCCTTTCCAGCTTGGGAGCGTCTGCCAGGGGTGTCGCCCTGGGTCCTCCGCACGGTCCGGCTCGGCTACACACTCCAGTTCTGTCGCCCGCCCCCTTGCTTCAACGGGGTCTGCCCAACTGTAGTCAACAGCGCCTCAGAGGCTTCTGTTCTACAGCAGGAAATTTCCTCCCTTTTACTCAAAGGGGCCATCGAGGAGGTTCCCCCGGAGGAGATCGAGCAGGGCCTCTTCAGTCGTTACTTCCTGGTCCCCAAAAAGGGCGGAGGTCTGCGCCCAATACTAGACCTGCGCCGGCTGAATTTTTGTCTCTACAAAGGGAAATTCAAGATGTTGACGCTCAAGGCCATCATCTCTCAAATTCGAGCAGGGGACTGGTTCATAACAATAGACCTGAAGGATGCATATTTTCATATTCAGGTAGTGAAACGACACAGAAGGTTCCTCAGGTTCTCCTTCGGGGCAAAGGCATACCAATACAAGGTCCTCCCCTTTGGTCTTGCCCTAGCACCAAGAACTTTCACGAAGTGTGTGGATGCTGCTCTGGCCCCTTTGCGGCTCCAGGGCATCCGGATACTCAATTACCTGGACGATTGGCTCCTTTTAGCCAACTCCAAAGAATTAGTGACTCACCACAGGGACCTTGTCCTTCGTCACATTCAGTCTCTCGGCCTGAGGTTGAACACGGAGAAGAGTGTTCTTGCCCCAGCTCTAAGCACAGTCTTCCTAGGGGTGCGCCTGGATTCTGTTCGGATGCGGGCCCAGTTGGCTCCTACCCGGATTTCCGGCATTCTAACATGTTTGGCCCGTTTTTCACTCGGTCATCATGTTTCTGTGGGCACTTGTCGCAGGCTGCTGGGCCTCATGGCCGCAGCATCCCCAGTGCTTCCCCTTGGGTTACTCCACATGAGACCCTTTCTCTGGTGGATGAGACTCTCGGGTGCCCGGTCCACAGGACCGGTTTTTCGCAGGTTGAAGGTGTCGAGTGGCTGCCTCCACGCACTTTCAATTTGGCGGGACCCTCTTTTCCTTCAAAGGGGGGTCAGCATGGGTGCAGTCTTCCGTCGCCAGATGATTACGACGGATGCCTCTCTAACCGGATGGGGTGCGGTTTTCGAAGGGAGACCAGCAAGCGGGGTTTGGTCTGGAGAGACTCTCGATTGGCACATAAACAGCTTGGAGCTGAGAGCTGTTTCCCTGGCCCTCCTTCACTTTCTCCCATTTCTCAGAGGTCATCACGTCATTGTCAGAACGGACAATATGGCAGTGGTGTCTCATATAAATCGACAGGGGGGCTCGCGGTCGCGCACCCTGGACAGGCATGCGCGCCGCCTACTCCTTTGGTCTCAGGACAAATTCTTGTCGCTAAGGGCAGTCCATGTTCCAGGAGCCCTCAACCTCGCAGCAGATTTTCTGTCGAGGCAGAAACTCAGGGCAGGGGAATGGACGTTGAACGTCAGACGGTAGCTCTAATTTGGGAAGTGTTCGGAGAGGCGGAAGTGGACCTTTTTGCATCCCAGGAATCGTCCCAGTGCCCTCTTTGGTTCTCCTTGAGCCCCCCAGCTCCTCTGGGGATAGATGCATTCGCCCACCCTTGGCCGAGGAAGAGGCTTTATGCTTTCCCTCCTGTCAAGCTTATCCAGGCAGTTCTTGCCAGGGTGAGGGAGAGCGGAGTTCGTCTCCTCCTGGTAGCTCCATTCTGGCCGTCCCAACCATGGTTTTCAGAACTAATTCCCCTCTTGGAACTCCCCCTTGGGAGATTCCGGTCAGGGAGGATCTGTTGCTCCAACTTCAGGGCAGGATATGGCATCCTCGCCCCGAGATTTGGAAGCT
Source organism: Chrosomus eos (assembly GCA_036326025.1). Taxonomy (NCBI): domain Eukaryota; kingdom Metazoa; phylum Chordata; class Actinopteri; order Cypriniformes; family Leuciscidae; genus Chrosomus; species Chrosomus eos. Next base: position 12,794,002 of record CM070820.1, read on the forward strand.
GTACGTGTGGCCCATCAGGGGTCGTTAGCGTTGGACGTTGGGCTTCCCGCTGATGTCCAGGAGACCATTGCCAATGCTAGAGCTCCCTCCACAAGAAAGTTGTACTCCTCTAAGTGGGGGGTCTTTGTATCATGGTGCTCAGCACACGCTTTAGACCCAGTCGACTGCCCAGTTGGTTCAGTTCTGGAATTCTTACAGGATAAGTTTGCTTCGGGGGCGGCAGCCACTACCTTAAGGGTTTATGTTGCTGCCATTGCTGCTCACAGGGAATCGGATGAGATTCCCCTAGGTAAAGTGAGGCTAGTTTCTGCTTTTATGCGTGGGGTTAGACGCCTGAAACCAGTACGCTCCCCTGGTATTCCCTCTTGGGACCTCTCGATCGTCCTGGAGAGCTTAACGGAGGCCCCCTTTGAGCCCTTGGAGTCAGCTCCGGATCGGATTCTGACTCTCAAGGTTGCCCTCTTGTTAGCCTTGACTTCTTTGAAGCGGGTTGGGGATCTGCAGGCCTTTTCCGTTAGCGAGTCATGTCTTGATTTTGCTCCCGGCTTGGTCAAGGTTTCTTTGAGACCAAGGCCTGGTTATGTGCCTAAAGTTTTATCCACAGCATTCCGGTCCCAAGTTGTTAACCTTCGCTCTTTCCACCCTCCTCCTTTTGAGTCTGAGGAAGACAGTAAGCTTAACCTGATTTGCCCGGTCCGGGCATTAAAGATGTATGTGGATCGTTCCAGTGGCTGGAGGATATCTAACCAGCTCTTGGTATGTTTTGGTGCTGGCCGCCGCGGGCTTGCTGCATCCAAACAAAGAATTTCCCACTGGGTCACGGACGCTATCTCATTGGCTTACGAGGTGCGTGGTCTACCTTCACCTCTTAACGTCAGGGCGCATTCCACCAGGGGCGTGGCTGCCTCTCAAGCTCTTTTTAGAGGTGCTCTCCTGGAAGACATTTGTGTGGCGGCAGGATGGTCCTCTCCACACACTTTTGTCAAATTCTACAATTTGGATCTTGATACGACTCCAGGTTCCCAGGTTTTGTCTGCTTGAACCAGCAGTACGCGTGATCTGATTTTGTTCTAGTTTTGGCAGCACTGTAGCTTGGCGAGTTTGGTATATCGTTCCCACTGCGTCATAAGCTACGCAGCGTTGAGTGAACCTATGAAAGAGAACGTCTCTGGTTACTGGTGTAACCTATGTTCTCTGAATAGGGAACGAGACGCTGCGTTTGCTGCCAAGCTCCTTGCGCTGCCGACAGGAATCCTTTTCGGCAGAGAAATCTGAGGAGCAGATGGCGCGCGCGCGCTGTTATAGTATGATGACGCAGAGGCGTCAAGGGCGCGGTCGCGCCATCAGCCAATGGAATTGGCGTGATTCTATAAGGGCTTCAGACAATCGGCACACCCAGAGGGCGTTCCCACTGCGTCATAAGCTACGCAGCGTCTCGTTCCCTATTCAGAGAACATAGGTTACACCAGTAACCAGAGACGTTTTAGTGTGATTTAGTGTCTTTGTTTGTGTGATTTAGTGTCTTTGTGTCTTTGCTAATTTAGTGTCTTTGTTTATCCCGAGGTTTTCCTGCAGCCTGCTGGATCCAGGCCGTTTCCAGATCTGACGAAGGACGTTCGCCTGGACCCGATAACAACGCAGCCTCTCCCTATGGAGGATCCCGATACCACTCTACAGATAAAGCGCTGTGGAAATTCCGGTTTCGCGTCCCTACCCGAAATGATAAAATAAAATAAAATTCTGCATCAAAATTTATAGGCAAGACAAGTAGTTTGTTTAGGCATGGTTTGTAGCGAATTACAAACCTATGCACATATATTCAAATGCACATAACTAAAGAATCAATTCTTAATGCGCATGTGAATGCCATCAGCGTTTATCACAGGTTTGCGTTTAGAGAGACCGGCGCCGTCTTAGCGGCCCCTAATTTAATAACAAATGATAATTTCGACGGAAGTGAATCAATCAAAACTAACTTTAGCTGGAAACAACATTATTCAAGAACCGCTATAAAACCAAACCAATCTCTGTTACCTTAAATTATATGTCTATCTCTGTAAAGCTGCTTTGAAACAATCTACATTGTTAAAAGCGCTATATAAATGAGGATGACTTGACTTGACTTGCGCCCTGCGCTTTAGATCTTGCGCTTAGATCGTTAAAATAGGGTCTCAACAGTTTGTCTGCAGCATTTGTCTCCATTTTACAATGGACTGCTGTCATTAAAAACTGTATTATGTTAATGTTTTTGAACAATTAATAACTTACATTATATAATGAAAAAAAAGCAATCAAATGCAATGGGCCCCGCATTGATTTCCATAGTTTTTTTTCCTCTATGGAAGTCAATGCGGTCCATCAACTGTTTGGTTACCCATATTCTTCAAAATATCTTATTTTGTGTTCAGCAGAAAAAAAGAAATTCATACAGGTTTGGAACAACTTGAGGGTGAGTAAATGATGACAACATTTTCCTTTTTCAAGAATGGACCTAGGACTCTAAACTGACCCAAAAGATCTATAAAAATGCATTTGATTTCAAATATAAGGGACTACTTATTGCCCCTCTGATACAACTTTCTCCATTTCTCTGATTTCTTTGCACTGAAGTCATCTTCCACTTTGCGAATCAAGAGAGTACCATACCATGCCTCAATTGCGTGAACTCACTGAGTAGATAGTGGTTCTGGTTGCAGCTGAGGCAACTGTCCTGATGTGGGCCGGAGCACTCATGGCAATATTTGTGACACAAGTGACATTCTCCGTCTTGGTTGCTGTAGTGGTGTGAGGGGCAGGTGGTGGGTGTGGTGCAGCGCCCGTGGGCATCCGTCGCCAGGCCCTCAGAGCAGCCAGTGCACGATGTGTCGTGAGGACCAGAACAGGTTAGACAGGAACCATCACAGGCTGCAGAACAGAGACAAAGACCTTTCATCAACATCATTTGACCTAGTTATGGTCATTAAAAATGTCATAATTTATAGAACAATCAAATTAATTGTAATTTAATTCAATTGAATTGTTTGTGGTAACAAACAATTGTTGGTAACACTTGTCAATAGGTTTTCATTTGTTAACATGGACTAAGAAAGAAAAATACTTATACAGCATTTATTAATCTTAGTTAATGTTAATTTCACTATCTACTAATACATTAATACAAATTTGTTAACATTAGTTAATGCACTGTGAACTAACTTGAACAAACAACGAACAGATTTTTATTAACCAATTTTAACAAAGATGAATAAATACTGAAACAAATGTATCGCTCAATGTTAGTGTAAGTATTATGTTGTGTATTGTGTTCATTTGATTTCTGTGTGTTGGTTTCATGTGCTTCAGTTCAGTCTTGATCACCTGCTAGTTAGTCTCCTTGGAAACTGATTATGTTCAGCTGTCTGACGTGAAGTTCCCTGTGTATTTATACCCCGTTTCTTTCAGTTCATAATCGGTTCTCATCTATATGGGAGTAGTTTGTGTGATCGGTCTGTCTGCCGTATTATCTTCATGAAAGTTAGCGTTTAATCTTCCTCGTCTTCATTCTGAGAATTACTACATCAGTTGTAACTAATGTTAACAAATGAAACATTAATGTTTTTTTTTTATACATTGTACCAACAGTAAGGAAAGTAATGTAGTCTCACCCATGCACTCTCTGGACCTGCTTTCTCTGTAAGTATGTGAGGGACAGGGGGCAAGGCATGCTCCGTTGTGCAGTGTGCTGTCACGTTCAAAACATGCATCACAGTTGGTCGATTCAGGTCCATCACATAACAAACAATCCGTGTGGCAACGTTTACAAACGCCTTGATCCGTGTCCTCGAAAAATCCATCAGGACACTCCACTATACACTGACCCTGATGCAGGAAGAAGTCTTCCTTACATTCTAGAGTTAGAGGACAGAAAAATGAAAGATAAAGTGAGATATAGGGGTGAACAGGACTAGTTGTAACGGTATAAACATTTCCAAACATGCTAGCATGATGATTGCATTTAATAGTCGCCATATCAACACTATATATAGAGACAAAAATTGTGCCAAACTTTTTTTTTAACCATAGCAAAAGTAAATTTCTTAAAGGGATACTCCACTTTTTTTGGAAATAGGCTAATTTTACAACTCCCACAGATTTAAACAGTTGAGTTTTACCGTTTTCAAATCCATTCAGCCGATTTTCTGATATTTAGAAAAATATCAGTAACCAGACAGTTTCTGGTCTCATTGACTTCCATAGTAGGAAAAAATATATACTATGGGAGTCAATGAGACCAGAAACTGTCTGGTTATTGATATTCTTCTAAATATCAGAAAATCAGCTGAATGGATTCGAAAACGGTAAAACTCAACTGTTTAACCATGGGGGAGTTGTAAAATGAGCCCATTTCCAAAAAAAGTGGAGTATCCCTTTAAGTGAATTTTTCATCTCAGTATTTATTTAAAAGGACACAAATCTACAATTATTTTAATCTGTTATTTAGAAGTTCAGATAATGCTTTGCTAACTGCATAAGGCACTATATAGCCAGGTTTAAATCTGGTTGCGGGGGTTAAAATGTTCTCCGCTACTCATTCATTAACCATCTGACTCTTGGTGATTTATATGGCTAAGCCAGGACTCCAACCAGGGACCGTTACTGTGAGATGGCATGCAGCGCTACCCGCTCTGCTATTTAAATTACGCTATTATATGACATTAGTGGTAAATTCACATTACTTACACGTTCCTTTTATTAATTTTATTGAGAAACAGGTGAATAAGGACAATAGTCAATGTTCAGAAATTATTATTTGAAGAAATTTAAGCATTCTGGCTCATCTATTTGTCTCCTGTTCTGAGAGAGCTGTGTATGGTGGCAGGGGAGGGGTTTAAATCTGTGTTTTTCTGAATGTTTGGATGTTTTTCTGAACATCTGTTTGCCTACATTGTTCTGAATTACAGTATGCTCATAGCTGTATTTTGAAGTGTGTACATCAAACTCTAAAATTAGTTTATTTTTAATTATTAAAAAAAATGTGTTATATGAAAAAGTGAATAATTATATTTTATTGAAAAAATATTTTAGTTTGTCTTGTATATATTTTTGTATTAAATAAAATCACTAGTCCGCATATTCAATCTCATCGTGTTTACAATCGAACTATTCTAACTCTGACTTTCAAGAAAATTTTCCATTTTAATTAAAGTCTGAACGTGTTCTCAAAAGCTTAGTGATGATGACGTTTAGGTTACTTCTGCTGATTGTATATTAGGCTTTAAAATTAATAAAAGTTTGTTTATCATGATGAACAAAATGTGTAAGAATTATAATCTTTTGTTGGTCAACGAGCTTATTTTTCAAAAATAAACAAACAAACCAAAAAATAGATAAATATATATATTCCAAAATAAATAATAATAAATAAAAAATGATAAAATAAATAAAAATTCTATTGCGTTTTTGTCAAAGGAACCAGGGTGATGCTAACTTCTGGATTGGTCTACAAAAATATGTAATTACTGCAGTAGTCTATTATCATCCAAGCTTAACAACTATGAAAAACACTAATGCTAGTAATGCTACTGAGAAGAAAGCTACTACATTCTCAGAAATAAAGTGTGCAATATTATTATTTACAAGTGAATAATAATATATGTACTATAGGTTATAAATTAATTGCACCCTTTAGAAGTAAGATGTAGAAGTGTAGAAGACTGTTGGCACATCAATAACACATATTTGTTACTACAATTTTAGGATTAGTTCATGAAAATATGCAACATGCAAAAATTTTCATTCTCACCTGTACAGCTGTCCTCAGAGCAAATAACACAGCTCTCTGGACACTGCACACACTCCCCGTTCCTCACCGTGTGTCCAGACGGACAGCTCGCCACACACTCATGTTTGTGTAGCAGCAGCGTTTCCTCACAGCTCAGACAATGTGTTGCATTCTTCTCACAGGACGTACAACCAAATGCACAGCTCTTACACACCTGACCCACAGGGTAGCCTCTGAACACACGATTACAGACATGCACACACATCATTTGATTAAAAAAATGTACAGTATATACAATATAGCTACTACATACCGTAACAGCAGTGTGTCAACAACTATAAAACATTGGAAATGTTACATTCTTATATGAAAGTAAATTTGGCAACACTTTACTTGAAGGGGTGTGCATAAGACCAACATGACACCTTCATAACCATGACATGACACATGCAAGGGTTTATGCATGTTTATGACAACTGTCATTAAGTGTCTTTCGCTCAATAATGACATTTTGAATGTAAATATGACATTGTTTGAGATGTCTTTGTTATAACATCTTGACATAAACCATAACATCATAACCTGTCAGTCTCTTTGTCATGACAACTTAACATTAAATTAAGTTAAAGTACAAGTTCGGTATTTTACACTTAAAGCCCTGTTTCAAGATCGTTTCTGATGAAATAGAACGGTTAAGATTAAAATTTGGACACATACTGCTGTCCCGAGAATTTTTGGTTTCTGTGGTCGCACCCCATTCCCCCCCCCCCCCCCCCCCCCCCACCCCTACAACGGTTGCATAGGTGCACAGAAACAATCCTTCATAAAACGCATTAAAATTTAGTTTACAAAGACGTGAAACTCACCAAGTGGTCAGGGGTGTTCACTGATATGCTCACACAAAAATCGCTGCAAAAGATGCTTTCCAATAGGTATTGTAGTTTTTGTCCGACTCCATTTGACTTGACTTGGACAAAAACTACGATAAAACCTGTTGGAAAGCATCTTTTGCAACGATTTTTGTGTTTAAGTAAATTTAATTTTAATTTAAGTAAATAATGTAATTTTTGGTAATTTTTTGGTAACAATTTTGTTAGTCCCTTTTGAACATTCTGTTGACTATAAGTAACTTTACAACAACGTCAACTAATTACAGTATTTGTAGACTGTCTGTGTCACATTCACTTCCTTCATCGTCTGTGTCTTCACTACACTTCCCAGAATCCCCTGTCATTATCACCAGCACCTGCACCTCATCACCCTCATTATCATCATCACTGTCACCTGTAGCCCTTGTCATTATCTGTGTATTTAAATTCCTCTCTCACTCCTTTTCAGGGCTGGTTATGTTTGTGCACTAGCACACTGTTCTGTTTGTTCGGGTATTTACTTATTGTAATAAAACCTTTGCTATTTTGTATCTTCATCTTCTTCATCCACCCGAGGACGTTACAGTCTGCTTAATATCTTAATAACTCTTTATTGTGATGGTCCTCCAACAGATATTCTACTGACTATAAGTAACTTTGCAACTACATGTCATTTTATTCTAACCCTAACCCTACTAGTCTACTGATACTCTACTAACACTCTAATGAGAGTTAGTAGATATGTAGCTGTAACATTATATATAGTCAACAGAATGCGTTAAAGGAACCATCAAAATAAAGTGAAACCCTTGTTTTTCACTGGCATGTCTCTTGGCTGTTGAGGACTTGAGTCTACATTCAGTACGAGTACAATAATTGTATACTTTACTCATATGGTTTTCAGGTATTCTTTTTACATCTGTAAGTGTCTGTAAATGGTTCTAACCTAGTGCACTTGCGCACACATTGGCCAGCCTGCAAATAAAGAAGGCTTTTACGTGCTGACTGGCAGCGTGTGCAGAGCTGCTCGTCCTGGCACTGGGCACAACCTTGTGGGCAATTCTCGCAGTTTCCACTTTCCTTGCTGCCAAATCTGCCCGTCGGGCATCGTGCCACACACGTCTGATCTGCAGTCAGATATCGACCTGGAACACACATACATAACGTCTGTTCACATTCATCCAAGTCTTCATGCATCCAACCAAAGATTATTCCAACCATCATATTTCATAGAGTTGCACATGTTGTACCTTTGACACATGTGTTGCATTGATTCTTCATTCCCCCCACGCAGGATTCGCATGAAGAGTGACAGGCCTCACATTCCTCATCATCTGAAAGATGAGAGAAGTTATAACCAGCAAAATGTTATAACTGAACCGTCCCTTGAGAAAAATAAATGTGCTTAATTGTTTTAAATGTGCATGTATAGTGTACTTTAAGTAAAAAAACTGTACTTGCACATACAAATATGAATTGAATAAAGACCTCTTACGTGTAGTTTAAGAGAGAATATACTTTGAGAGAGAATCCTACTATATAGAACATACTTTTTTATGTTTTAAACCAAATGTAGTATCTACATTACAGTATGTGATTTCAAACGCAGCACTGGTCTCCAAGACCTCTGCCCTTAAAGCAACACTATGCAACATTTTTTACCTTAAAATAATGTTTCCAAAATCTTATCAGTGGTTCATCAAGTCGTAACAGGGTGAAAGGCACTTCTGCCATAGCCTGACGGGGTCTGTATCGCTTTTACTGGCACTACGGAACTTCGGGGTTTCGGGTAGTAACCGACCACAAAAAGAACTACAACATTCGACTGCTTTACGTCAAGCGCTACAATAGTCATTATTTCATTTTTCTTCGTTTCTGATGTCACAATACATCGTCCTTTCATAAAATCATGTGACATACTCTACCTTGTCTGTGGATATCGTTCATTCTAAAGCCGGTGCTGGATAAACAGCGAGTGTGCGTGCGACGGTAGGCTAAATTATTTACGACAGCGGTAATGGACAATTTCGTTTCCAACCAGTAGGGCGACCGAAGAGGAAAAGTTCCATGGTGTTGCTTTAAGTTTCAATGCCTGAGCTCAAATATACCAAAGTCTTCCTTTTGACAGTGGATTTTAAAAGGAATATTCCAATATGACTGCAACCCTATAGGACAAGAGGTTTGGAAATTGGATGGATAGATGGATGGAATTCAATATGAACTAGTATGAAATCAAATTCTTCCAAGACCAAATTATCTGGACTATGGACTTTGAACTATGGAGCTATGAACGAGAAGTCTCTAAACAATAATTTGTTTCCTCTCGGGAGTGTTGCTCTCACCATTGAGGTACGTCTGTGCAGGGCAGACATCCTGTTCAGACACACACGCTCCATTATCAAGCGTCAGTCCATCACTGCAGCTGTCACAGTCACTGTCCTCCGGCCCACTACATGAACTGCAGTCTGAGTGACATTCCTCACACTCCTGAGAATCTTCATCACCATAGAAACCATCGGGACATTCCTGCACACACTTCCCTTCTGTAGGGTACATAAACTTGTGAATAACCTTTGATTCGACCTTGAAGACGTTTGATTCCAAGGAAATGCATGAACTGATAAAATGTATACCATGAATGCAAATCGTTTTAAGTCTAACCTGACAGGAAGAGGTCAGCTTCACACCAGTGGCACTCATCTTCATCACAGCTGACACAGTCATGCTCACAGGACACACAGCTCATGGTCTCCTCCACTGTGAATGTCTTAGCAGGACAGTTCTTATAGCAGCCCTCCTCAAACCTGTGCAACACACACAAAGCATTTCAGACACATCTGTAAAAGAACCTTCCATCCTATCTTTCACAAGAACACACACATACAAGCCAGCAGATAGTTGTGTTACATCATGTTTCTTACTTGTAATATCCATCAATGCAGGACAGACAGTGTTTGGGATTATCTGCAAAGTGTAGAAGGAACTGTAAATTATGCATTATCTGTCTGGTCAACTGAATATACAGTAGTCAACATTTGAAGTGGATCAAAACCTTTCATCAAAGTTATACATGAATTTTGAACTTGTCCTAGGACAACTTTGATGAACTTTTTTGATCCAATTCAAATGTTGACTACTGTAGTTCACGGTGGAATGTGAAGTCAAAACTATTTCTTGCATCTACCAATTATGTTCTAAAACTACTTTTTAGTTCTTTTTTACTTAAGACATTTTGTTGAAATTCCGAATAGCACATGACAAACAAACACTAATGTCAGCCATGTGCTCCAACCGAAAACTAATCCCAGGTATGATCATACTAATATAATACTAGTAGTAGTGATTACTAAATTCTAAAACACTCACTGTAAAGCCAAATAAGTTGGCATAACTCTAAAAAAGTTGAGGTTATTAGTTACATAAAACAGAAGTTAAAGAATGCAAAGTTTCAGTGAGCAGAATTGACCGTTCGCAGGCCCCTCCCCCAAAACGGCCATTGTCCAATCACACATCATAGCAACCGTTACTATGTGAGCAGCTCCGTCAAACATTGACTCCAAGCAAGCTGGTGAAGTGGTGCGCCCACTGCGTTTGTAAACCGGACACTAGATACTCCGAGAGATTGTCTGGAGGAGTTGTGTTCTTTTCGTTCCCAAAGCCGAAAACACAACGTGAACGGTGCCTACGATGGATAAAACAGTGTGGACGGCCCCACTCCCAGTTACATGTGTCGAACATGGTTCACTCGCGAACAGCGTGCATGAGACTGACACACTGAGATTAGTCAAACAAACATGGAGAGAGCAGATCAAGAGGATCCACAAAGGAAGTACGTTTTCTAAAGGGTTGTTGTTAACGTGATATTTTCGGGGGGAAATGAGCAGCAGTCACTAGCAGTGCAGGACCTGTAGACTACAGTTTAGAAGAGTGCACGCTCGCAACGGGGAACGCATGAAGCTTACTTGACAACATCAGTTCATATAACGTAATCAATATCGTAATGAATAGAAATAACCTTAAATGTATGGTTATCTGCATCTTTCCGTCTCTTATGTATACTTTTTAAACACGAAAATCGGATTCAGCATGACACGCAAGCGGTTGCCGTGGTAATGAAAAACCTGCTTGTTAAAGCGAATGTATAATCCTGTATCTGAGGCAAAATAACTAAATATGCAGCGCGAATTATATATTTCTAACTCCAAACAATTAGCGACTGAACCAGCGTATTAAATCTTCTTCAAGGCTGTAATTTACTGGTTGCATTTGAGGTAACGTTACAGGTCATGGGGTTTCTCAGATTTCGCTTGAGACCGGTATATTAGCCTCAATAGTAGTCATGTCTCCTTTGCGTATTTTTATATTTTGAATATATCCCTCCACTGCATACTGTAACCCATTTTGCCTCGATCTGGAGGATATCGCGGAGGTAATTGCTCGAAAAAAGGTCACTGACACGCACGGGTATACCTCTTCCATTCATGGCAATCTGTGGCGCTGGTCGTGTTTGAGCATTTGTTTGACGGGCGTAGCAACAATAACTAGGGGGCGTGGCTTTTGCGAACGGTCAATTGGCAGATTTTTGTTTTGTACTCATATATTTTAATTGGTCTTAACAAAAAATATTTGAGTAAGCTAATTCATATATTTTACTTAAAATTATCATTTAATCTCGTGTAAATTATTTTTACTAGTGGAAACTTGGCTAGCTTTAAGCTAATTGAGTAAATGCTACCTTGCTAACACAATGCTTTCATAGAATCAGCATGGCATAGCAATTGCCGAACGAGTATGGCAATAGAACAGTTAACATATATCTGTTCTCAACCCACATAACAAACTCTTCTAAATTATAAATTAGCATAGCAGAACTGTAAACAATAAATATCTCACTTAACAATAATCTTGCACAAAAACATGATACAACACTTCATTTTAGTATTTACTCTCCTTTTTGCATGCTGGGAAATAGAAATCCAAGTTAAATTTAAGTTTGTCTAATTTAAAAGAAACATGTTCACAAAACTCAAAACAATTAAACAATTCAGTTTGCTTAAAAGGTGTCAGTTTTGTTAACTCTAAATAATCATAAAAATTGATTTGCTTAATTTAAGTTTGCTCTACTCAAACCAAACAATTATTGTGAGCATTAGGGTTTACATTGTATAATACTATCATAGTGATTACTAAATGCAAATAAAAACTGCTGAACTTACAGAGAACACACTTATTACATCCCTCTTCACATGACATACAGCCATCATATTCTGGGTCTTCCACCTCCCCTAAAACACACACACACACACACACACACACACACACACACAATCTAATTAACTGCATTGATTGAAGTCTATCCTGAAAGTGAAAATAAGCCCAAAGCCTAGCACTAATAATATTTAAAGGAATATTTCACACCAAAATGAAAATGTATTTTTCATTGTATAAAAAAAGATCAGCTTGGACATTGCGCTAATTCTGTCAGGACCACCATCGTCAAATACGATTGACAATTAGCATACAGTTAGGATTGGCGTTATGGTTCTGTTCTGGGCAAAAACTCCCTGCGCACCCATGCAGCCTAGCATGGATAAGAGCAGGGAGAGCAGCAATAACCCCCCTTAGGGTAAACAGAACAGAACCAACATGAATGTATTGCAGATATCATTAATTCAAGATTTTAAAATACATCATGATTCAAGAATTTATTCTGATTCAAGGGGAATCAGAATGCCAAATCCTGACTGACGAGAGGAGGAGCTGGGGATGGAGGAGAGTAATTAGCTCCTGAGAAATGCGATATCTGCTAATAATACTGAAGGAGCTTATATATGTATCCAGTGATAGGTGTCGTATTCCTATAGGTAGATGTGGATCAGCTGAGAGTCAGCTGATGCGAGCTTGACTAACATGACCTGCCAGAACTGACGCTATACGCTTGATATGTCTCTTTTCCTTGTGTGTTCTAACAAAAAAAAAACATTGTGCTAAATATCTCTTTTTTGTGTGTTTTAACAAAACTGTACAAAAATCCATACCTTCACCACACCCCAGTTTATTACAGAGACCATCATTGAGGTAGAAGGAGTCGTCACACCTGATGCAGTGTGTGGCTGAGGAGCAGAGTTTGCAGTGTGAAGGACATGGCTCACATGCCTTCAACTTTGTGTGAAAATGAGCCTGAGGACACGCATCCACACACTCGCCATTATACAGGTGCCGGTCCATCCCAAACTTATCTACAGCACACATAATACAAGCACATACACAGATTTATACACACAGGGACACATACTGTAAATGGAGAAAAAAAAGTATTGGTCATAAATATTTTCAGATTTGTGTATTTGCAGCAATAACTGCAGGTCATTGTGTCACTTAAAACATCATGTACTTGCCAGTCTCTCACCACCTGTCTAAAAACAGTGAGATCATCATGATGTTTCTCCTATTTTCATTTTGGTGGCTTAAAGCCAGGAATGAAATTGTGGAGTTTCGATCAAGATAGAAAATCTTTTTTTATCTTCCAAGCTTAAGGTAAATTATCAGCTAAGGTAAAGATTTTCTATAAGATTTGAAACAGTTACACTGGACCATTAAACCAATTGTATCTCTTTGATTTAATTCGCTTAAGTCTGAACAGCAAATGTCAGACTATATCATGAAGCCCATTTTTTACTCAAATTTGGTGCTTGGCAAGTTTTCATTTTGGAGCTCTTAGAAATAAGATGAATTGGTTTCTGTCAGTTGCACAATTTAGTTGAGTTATTGAAACAGCAGCAATTTGGACTAAGATGAGAAATGAATCTTGACCTGTATCACAGCTTGTACAGTTAGCAGGACCAGCATCAAGGCACTGGGCACAGGTGTGGTCACAGAGGTGGCACTGTCCACTGGATGGGTACTTCCCATTCGAGCAGCTGACCACACAACGTCCCTCATCCAGCCATCTACAAGAGCAGGACGGAGGAAATGTACATAATTAGAAAATGACTTTGGTTGAGCTGGTAACTGACTGAATGACCAACGGTTTCTCTCTATTCTCACCTAATGTGACCCAGCAATTCACTTTTCACAATTCACATTTATATATTGTACAAGTAACAACAACAACATATATTCCTTCATTACTTTGCCAAGATATTAAAAACTTCACCAAAAAATGTTGATTACAACATTTTGTAATCTTTTTAAATAAGTCTCGTATGCTCACCAATGGCAAATTTATTTGATAAAAAATCAGTAAAAACTGAAATATTGTAAAATATTGTTGCAATTTAAAATAACTATTTTATATTTGAATACATTTTAAAATGTATTCAATGTCACTGTCACTGCTGTATGCAAATGGCTGTATTTGAGCACACCATTAATGAGATACTCAAGCAGACTTTTATATAATACTCAACACACCAAAAAGGAGAAAATCTAGGAGAATGTACAACCACTTTACAATAATGTATCACATGGGAAAACTGGGTCAAAGGAAAACAGCCAAACAGAAACTGAACTAAATGAAAACAAAGACAAAACAGAACATACAGTAACCCTGACAGTCACAAGATCCTTGAAAAAATATTCTGATATGCCGATTTTAAAAAGCCTGGCCAACAGAATCCCATGATCAGCATTGGAGTCATTTCAGCAGTTAAAAAACGGTTTCTTACTGTGTGTTGGAGCAGCTGAGACAGTCCTCACTCTTTGGACCTTTACATTTATGACAGGACACATCACATGACTGACACTGTCCACTCTCATCCTGATATTCCCCTTTAAAAACAAAAATAATGAATTGCAATTATATCTGAAATGTTACAACAACTTTGCATCAACAGGTTGCATACTCTGGTTGAAAGAACCAGAACTTACCATCAACACAGTTGTGGCTGAGAACACACACACCATCTTGAAGTGTGTGTCCATGTACACACTCACTGCAGTTTCCTTTAGCTGGCCCGACACAGGCCAGACAGCTCACATCACACCTGCACATATACACACAGAATCAAACTAGTGGTAAGAGATGATGATACATGTTGAAGAGATGAGAGATTGTAACACACACACACAACCTCTCACAGGTGCTCTGAGTGTCTGTGCTGGCAGAGATCGGTTGTACAGCATAGAAACCTTGACTGCAGGAGGAGACACATCTCCAGTTCTCCATCAGGTAGCCTTCAGCACAGCGATTACATAACTCTAGACCTGCAGCTGTACAATGACATGAGCTTAAAATATTACACCCACATGAAAACAAACTCACATCAGTTAAAAACACAAAATGGCCATGTTAAAAGATCCTGTACAGGATTGCTGCTGGAATTTGATCACAATGTTGGATATTATAAATAATGAACATCTCGGTTACGTGTGTAACCCTCGCTCCCTGAGGAGGAAATTGAGATGTTATGTCAGTGACTGACGAAATGGGGGTTTCGCTTAGAAGCCTATCACCTTCGAGTTATACAAAAAGAGAAAATGGCATATTTGCATAGCGCAACTTTTACTCCCACTGCATGGGTATAAAAGGAGGGACGCTGGCAATCTCGCATTATGTTTTCTTGCTGAGGAGCCGAGGTGGAACTCCAGGCCACTCCAGCGGTACAAAGGTTGTGGCAGAGGGACGCAATATGTAACCGAGACGTTGCCTTTCGTTCAGTCATTCTGAGTTACGTCAGTGACTGACGTAATGGGGGTCCCAATTTAATCACACCACAGCAGCTGTCTTCTGTCTTTTTTGTGTTAAATTCAAAAAATTAAGATGATTATGGCAGTTTTTATCAATTCAGTTGTTTAATTTCTATAGGTCTATAGGTACATTCTAAAAGCTCTTAATTCCAGAGATACTACAAACTGGTCAGTGAATTCACTTGCTTCAGAGGCATGAGGTACTGTAACAATGCAAAAATAATAAAACAATACATTGACATTTACTTTTTACTATTGATACTCAAATACTTTTAAAAACAAGTACTTCTGTAATTTTATTCAAGTAAAAATCTGTCTTTACAACTTTTACTTGTAATGGAGTAATATTTGACCAGTAGTATCTGTACTTTCACTCAAGGAAGTTGTGTACTTTGTCCACCTCTGCATGTAGCACAGGCTGGGTGGCAGGGCTCACATGAGTCCTCCGGCTTACTGTAGTAATGGCCCAACTCACAACTCTTCTGGCATCTGTTGCCCACAAGACTGAAAGGGCCGAAGAGAGAAACAGTCAACTTTCATTACAGTGAATTGACATGGCAACATTGCCTCATGAAATATCAGTAGGTTCAAAAATGTAATAAAAATATATTACCTTGTGCCCTCAGAGCATTCTGTGCAAATGGAGGCTGAGGTGCATTTCATACAGTTCTCAATATTACACTTCCTACACACGTTTTCCTCTGCATCGGAAAAACATTAATGAACACAGAATAAGTCAAACGGTGTGTCCTAACCAGGCAAGTCACAGAAAATATATATATTGTCATAGTGCTGTCTATTTGGTGGACCAGCATAGTCATGCTGTTCTCAATCAAAACTGAGCTGGTGTAGCTGGTCCACCACCAGCTGGTCTTCCCATGGACATCCCAAACTGGTCCCAGCATGCAAAACACGCCTTGACCAGCAATGCTGAATGTTTCAACAGAAAGAACCTTTATATTTTATTTAAAATCCCCCTGTGGTGAAAATCAAGCTTTTAATATTGGTTATATGTCTATGTGGTGTTTTTAATATGGTTTAAGACAAACCATTTGCAAATTCGCTCTGTGCACGAGAAAAATGCTAACTTCCGGCTTGAGGGCGGACGTTGGGTACTTCGTTTCCGGTTGCCGTCTTGTTTACATCAGTGGACCGGCGTTAACTTAGTTTAATCGTTCGCAATGGACCTAAAACATAAAAAAACTTACTGTGGCTGAGCTGGTTTAATGGTTAAAGCGTAAAGCCTTGTTTAACTCGACGGGTCCGCATGAGCCCAAAGGTGCGCGCCGCAAAAATGACGTGATTGTAACAGCAACATGGATTAGAACACCATTTACTACACACAATAGGCTTTTTTCTCTGATTTTGAAAACTCTTCGTGATCGACTTAAAATGCTTCCAAGATCGACTTGTCGACCGCGATCGACGGGTTGGTGATTCCTGTAACTGTTTTCCGGTCAATGACAAGAGTAGCCTACTAATCAGCTGTCTCACGAACGTAACCAGCACATGTATCCACACATAGCAAAGCCATAACACAGCGAGGGAGAAGAACTAAGTTACATGAAACAATCCAACTACATATTTTAAACCACTGACAAGGGAAAAGTCACTACTCACGGTGTCTATAGCCGCTTTCCGTCCGGAGGGACTTTTGCAGTGCCTAGAACCTTCCTTTAACCATTTTTTTCGCGTGTTCCGACCGGACTAAGTTCCTATAACTCTTTCAGTACCTAGTCTAGAGCGAGGACTTTTTTTAGTTCCCTTTCCCAACGTCGGATACCTTTACTCCCTGTATTACATGTGTACTCCCTGTATGACATACTGAGAGATGTAATATTTAAACCCCTTTCTCTCTCTTGCTCTGGGGAGTTGGAGAAAAATCACTAACCAGTCGATGAACATCATCGACTCTAATATTATATTAAAATATCGACTGAAATCTTCGGTTAATGTCCAAGACATCTGGAGAAATATACATAATCTACGTTGTCCATCAGGCTACCGGAAACTAGACACCCCATATCGGTTTCGCAGCCGGAAGTAGCATATGCTAACGTGCACATAGTCTATTCATAAGTCAAGACCATTGCTGAGTCTTTACTCTTTAAAAATGCGGTTTGAAATCGCTGGTGTTTCTGACATCACAAACTACCTTGTAACCAAAGACGTCAATGTGTGATCGTCAATCTCAAGTGGATCTCTGGTGTGACTGAGTGGAGGTGGGGCTAATTTGCATATTTATAAAACCATGTATACTATATGAGGCAAGGGTTTAGAGTTATATTCAAGCTATTTTAAGGCATGAAGAATATTTTTTTTTCAAGGAAAAAAGGTTTAACTATGTAATTTTGGTGAGCAAAGATGAGTTTTAAGGTATACAATTATTGACTCAGGGGGACTTTAAGAGTAATGTGTAAAATACTTGGTTTATTTTTTTAAACAAGTAACCCACTTGCTTTTCAGTCTTATTGACATGGTGTCATCACTCTTACCGTGGTGAAGATAGTAGCCATCCTCACAGCTGGTCACACAGTTGTTCTTTTCCTCGTTCAGATAGTATCCAGACCTACAGGCTGTGCACTGATCACTGCGGCTGCCTAAACACGACTTACAGAAGGAGTAACACTTCTTACACCTGTTCTTATCCCCCCAGTACCCGCCTGGACACTCAGACACACAGGTCCTGAAAAATGAGTAAATGTAGTATCAGTAAACTTTTTTTTTAAAGAAGGAAAGGACTGAAGAGAAAAGTAAAAATTCCTGACCGTGTGTTATTTTTGAACTTTAGGAAAAAATGCAAGCAGGAAACACATTGGTGGGATCCAGGTCCTTCACAGCCATCCTCACTACATTCCGGGTCACAAGAGCCTTAGTAGAGGGATAAAGCAAAGTATTCACAAATAATTATATTTACAATGGCTCCAAAGATGGCTAGTTAAGCCCACTTAAAAATACATAAATGCTCTTAAATGGGTTAACGAGGGAACATATGGGGTTTGTTAGTTGATAAAAAGCTAATAATTAATTAAATTGAATGTAACATTCAAATAACTGGTGTGATTTGATTAAGCATAGACCAGTCAGTTGCGCTTTGTTTCAAAGTGAAGTGTGACACTGTGTTAATTTACACGCTTGCAGATTATAATAGCAAGTTTTCAGAGCAGCTTGGTCCAGTAATTGCTGCTTCTCACGTTCTCCATCTCTTAAAGTGTTGTGAATTGAATGTGTATTTTAGAATTCAATGAGCGCTAAGTTGACTTTTTTTTTTACAATACATTCACATGAATTTGTGGAGACCACGATTGAACCAATGTGTGGATACCCTTGAAAGTATTTTTTTTTCATCAGCAGTAAAGCATTTTTTGTGCCTGGATGTCTCAGAACAGCAGTAGCAATAGTGCTACTGTAGAGACAGAAGTAGAAGTAGAAGTAGCACAGAAAACTGTGAACATGGGAATGCATTGTTACATTTCAGGGGGTAATTTAAGAAAATATTTTACATTTAAGTAGTTCAGCTGACAAAAAGGTTTGGGAATTCCAGCATTAGATAATAAAGCATCAAACCAAGTTGCATTTATTTTAAAGAAAAACAGCAAAATCACTTTTCAAACAAACCCAAAAAGTTTGCTAGGATTGAAATAATATAACAATATAGTTTGGACACTTACTCGGACACTTTTTGTCAAATGTTAGTGTAACGTGTAATGAACTTTAGGGAGAACTGACTTGTACATCACCTAATATACGTGAATACATTAAAAATCATTGTGACCCTATAGGGATGCTGGAAAACTGGGAAGGTGAGAGACAACTATATATGCAGCATTCCTCTCATGCTCCTGAACTTTCTTAAAATAAACAAAAAAAAGAGTATAATATATAAAGTCGTTTGGCTAGCAAGCTTTTAAAGAATTGGGTAAATCACCATTGTACTCCTCTGCGGTGTCATCTTCAGAAGGCAGCTGGGCAGACCGGGGCTGTTCATGTCTTATGTATGGGTGTGTGGATGTTCCATAAAGCACCAGGGACCATTCTACCAGTTTCCCTAATGCAAACAATAGAGAAGGAAAAACATTTTACATTCTATTATAGTTGTAGTTTACATTTTGTACATATACCATGGGTTCTACCACAGTAAAGTTTAAAGTATGTTAAGGTGGTAGGCACCTTGGAGTCGGCTGTTTCTGCGTGGAGATGGGGTGTCTCTGATGTCCAGGATCCAGTCTCCTGCTGGTTTTTCACCCCAGCAGTGAGTCGTCATGAATTCCCACTTAAGGAAGCCCTCACTGGAGTGGTCATTTGGCCTGACAGGAAATAACCACAGAATAATTCAAGCAATCACTCAGAAATAATGGAATAAAAACATTCCATGTGTTTTTACTTTTAGATGTGTTCTTTTATTTCTTTACTTCTTTTATTTTCTTAGATGTGTAACTTTTTATTAACATTAAAGATTTATGTAATCAATAAGCATTTAAAGAAGAGATGTTCGTATAAGCTAAAGAACATTATTAAAGAATATAACCAAGCTGATAGAAATTCATAAGTTAAGATAAGCTTTCTGGAACAGAATGTTCTGTCAAGTAGAAAAGAGACCATTGTGTACTCCAAGTGAGAAATGTATGTGTATTCTGAGTGACCTATTGTATCTCAAGTGTGAATTGTATGTGTGCAGTTTTCGATCAGAAATAAGTATAGGCGAAAAGGTGTGATGTCAAACCAACAGCTAAAAACAGGAAACTTAAACGAAGATGTCATTGTTCTGTCTAGATGAATTTATGTTAGACGAGGGCTTGAAAAACAGGTTTCCTTTTAAGGTATCAGGGACAATCTTCTGAAACAGAGGCAGCCTACACAGGATGTGTTATAACCTTGGTGAAAAAGGACCAGCCTTCGCCTTCACATGTAGATGCTGTCTGTATGTGAATGCCAATTCAATTTCTTGCAAGAAATAAACATTTGATACTTTGACTTTTCAGAGGTTTCCACTTGTCTCTTTCCTCCTAACTTTTCGAATAGAATTATTTCCACAACAGTTCCTCAAAAGCCTGATGTTTCATATTTGAAACTCAAATTGAACATGATTTTTCTAAAATAGATGTATAGGGATGGGATAATCAAGTAAACCTATGTTGCTTTAGTCCAGTAAGTGTTCATGTTGAAATATTGCTAACAATTTAACATTTATTTTTATGTTTACGTCATAAAATAATGTATTTTAGGTATAGAATACCACAACAGAATAATGTCATAGAATTACACTAAAAAGCCTTTTATAAAAAGTATAAACTATTAATCAGACAACAGAAGCCATGTAGAAGATTGAGTACAACAGGTTTTAATAATGCTGATTGTTCAGAAGCCTCAGAAATGTATGCATCAAATACGACTAAATTAGGTTTTATAGGATTAATCATGTATTTCAATAAATCATACAGTTACAGGGGTTGGACAATGAAACTGAAACACCTCTCATTTTAGTGTGGGAGGTTTCATGGCTAAATAGGACCAGCCTGGTGGCCAATCTTCATTAATTGCACATTGAACCAATAAGAGCAGACTGTGAAGGTCCAATTAGCAGGGTAAGAGCAAAGTTTTGTGCCGTGTATCAGGATGACAATGCACCAATACACACAGCAAGACTGGTGAAAGATTGGTTTGATGAACATGAAAGTGAAGTTGAACATCTCCCATGGCCTGTACAGTCACCAGATCTAAATATTATTGAGCCACTTTGGGGTGTTTTGGAGGAGCGAGTTAGGAAACATTTAGGCCCTACACCATACTAATAAATTATTGTGGTCTAAAACCAGGTGTTTCAGTTTCATCGTCCAACCCCTGTATTATGTTCATTTCAGTCCATCTGAGCTGGCTCAGTATATTTGTACCTGTTAGAGAGAAGCTGAGATCTGGTTCCAGAGGGTGATGTCAGTGTGATTGACAATTCTCCCCGGTGAGGATGTGTGATTGTGACACGTACAATAACGTGCTCCAGATAGACCACCCGCTGCAGACGCTGACCAGAGCAGCCTGAGGACTTGAACACTGACCTCAACACCCTCTCTGGACTTATGATCCTGAGATAAATACAGAGAATCTGAGTGAATCTTCAGTCAATAAGACTAACAAAAATAATTATATATTCTTTAAAGTATCTAGGAGTACAATGTAAATACCATTGGTAGAAGAATATGGTAATCATTTAAAGCCATGCCAATTTATACAGTGGTGGCAAAACTTATTAGAACACTTGGCATATTTAAGAGGTTTCAGTTGTTATTTTCCAAGAGAACAATGACCCTAAACATTTTTCCAACCATTGCCGGGGCTACCTGCGAGGGAAGTAATCTACTGGAACAGTGAAAATGATGGACTGGACCCGTCAAAGTCCGGACCTCAACCCCATCAAGCAAATTTGGGGCGAGTTGAAAAATAAACTTGACATATCTATTGTACTTTCAAAGGTAAGCCTTTGGCTTCAGTTGCAGAAGGCATGGGATAACATTAGTTTTGAAGTTCTCAGGAAATATATTGACACTATGTGCTGCTGTAATTGCTGCAGAAGGTGGACATACAAAATACTAAAGTTAAAAGTGGATAAAAACAGTGTTCTAATAATGTCGGCAACTATCACTGCAGCATGGTACCACCACAGTAGTAGTTAAGACAGTTTTGTAAAGACAGTACATTAGTATGAATACAGGAACACTACAGCAGTTTGGAATTATCCGTGATAAAGTACAAGGGCTTCGATCAAACAGTTACCTTCCATTCTGGACTATGTTTTGCTCACATATGTGTTGAGGTGGCACCTGCTTCCAGGTCTCTGCTTCCTTCACCATGGCTTCAGCATCCATCAAGCCAAACCCATAAAGGTGACTAACTGCACAAGAGCCAGTGATGATACAGTTTATTACATACAGTACTACTGCTATTAAGAGCACACTTCACTTCCTTAGCAACTATTAAAAGGTTAGTTCACGCAAAAATTCTGTCATCATTACTCATCCTCATGTTGTTCGTTCATCTTTGAAACACAATTGAGAGATTTCTGTCCCTCCATTGACAGTCTACGCAACTACCACTTAGACGATTAAAAAAATCCATAAAGAGATCATTAAACTAATCCACATGAATTGAAAGGTTTAGTCCCAATTTTCTGAAGAGACACGATCACTTTATATGATGAACAGATTGAATTTAGGCTTTTATTCATCAACACACACATCAGATATAGAAGATCAAGCATGACGTGCGAGAACCAATTGAGTTCATTCTCTTGTGTTAAGCAGCACGATTGAGCTTCGCAAGAACCAATGAGGTTTGTTCTCGTGCGCCAAGCATGTGCGGTTGAACTTATGTTTATGTTCGATGATCAAAAGCGTAAATTAAATCTGTTCATCATATAAAGTGTCTCTTCAGAAAATTTGGACTAAACTGCTCAATTCATGTGGATTAGTTTTCAATCTCTTTATGAACTTTTTGAATTGACAAAGTGGTAGTTGCAATGGAGGGACAGAAAGCTCTTCAAAATATCTTATTTTGTATTTCAAAGATGAAAGAAACGAAAGAAGGGTTTGAAATTATATGAAGGTGAGTAATTTCTGAGAAATTTTTTTGGATGAATTAACCCTTTTTTACTGCTTCTCAACTCACTAAAATTATTATTTTTTTAATTCTTACCCTTTTCACTGTTATGTACTACAATTTGGACTTGTGTTTTAAATCATCTCTAGTAGGATATCTTAAATGCAGACTTGTTTGTGGTTGGATGGAAGGGTGGGTTGTGGGTGGGGTATGTTCGGTGTAAAAAAGGGAAAATGTGTATTTCATCGTATAATTGTTTTTGCAAAGTTGTCATTCAATAAAAAAACTGTGAACCAAAAAAAGTATGTGGGCATACTTAATGTATGCTGTGGAGTCTCTGCTGATAGATGCTGTAACTACACCATACAGATCTAAAAGTATCTGTCTCCATTGAAGGCCATTAAAAATACACATCTTTGCAAGCAACCTACAGTAATATTTCATGTCATAGCTCAGGATAGGGTTTGGGACTGTCATCAGTCTATCATTGTTGTGATGAAGTTATGTTTGGTTCTGAGTATGCAGTAAAATCATTTCATTGAACCAGTACTTGAACATCCTTAATAATGGTCGGCCATCGAAAAATCTATATCATTCGATCACTATTTGTGGGCATGATATCTTGTTTTTGTTATGTGTGGATTTCCGTAAATCCACTTAACAGTAAAAGTGTGCTGGTACAGTATTTAAATAGGTTTTTAAGCTACATTGAATAGATGTTGAATAATATATAATACGTGATTTTTAATATACAAGCTTATTTTAGTCTACCATCATATCCAGCTCCATTGCTCTGCCAGTCTGAGGCGCTCAGGTGACCACGACGTGAAGTTTTCACCATGATGTGCTGAACATCCCTCCAGGTCAGAGCTGGACTGAGGACGAAGAACCAAGAAATTACTTTATTCTCACATGCTTAAAAGGGATTGCAGTAAAATACTTTGTCCTACAGACATGATTGGCTCAATAAAACCTGTATGTGGAACTGAAAGCCCATAAGAAGCAATGACAGAACTCAGCTCTGAACCAATTGAAAGAGTCTGAAATGAGGTTGTCAAAATATGGTTTGACCTCGCCATTTACAGACTCAAGTTTGAAAATGCTACACTTATTTGACCACAAAGTGCTTACCAGATCTAACAGAAAGATGACTACATCTTACAGACATAGCACAAATAAACTAGACTTGACAGCTTACTTTGCCTCCAACGTGAGGGCGATGATTCCTGCAGCCATAGGGGCCGATGCTGAAGTGCCAGAGTGCTCATCAGTGCAACGCTGCCTCAGATCTGTTGTCACCTGAAATCACACATATGTATGGGTCCAGTGAGGAAAAACAACCAATTTCCCACATAGCAAATAAATACTGATTGAGTAACTCACAACGCCCAGGCTGTGGCTGTCTCCACTGCTGTAGGTGGTGGACAGTGTAGATGAGCACTCCTCCAGGTACCACGGCTTTTGTCCATTCTGAGTGGTGCTGCCTACTGAGATGGTGTAAATGCTGTTGGTGTAACCGTCACATGAGCAGTGGTCTTGACTCTGCCCACCATTTCCTGATGCCCACACAAAAATGGAGCCACGGCCCTTTCTGCCCTGAGAAGCAAAGAGGAATCGTGAAAAATAAATATACTAAAATGTATTTGAAGTTCATTTATTTTATGCTAAGTATATTACAAATACATTTACATATTTGTGTACTTAATTTAAATAGCCTGCAATTGTACATTCCCAACGCATTCTCACCCCAAGGCGTCATCTAACTGACAATTTTGACCATGCTTCAATATTCGACGCTAAAGGTACCCTTTAGCGTCAGTTAGTTGACGCGATCCCAGGGCGTCATCTAACTGACGCTAAGGGTAACGCGTCAGTTAGATGACGCGGGTAGGTTTAGGTCTGGGTAGAAGGGCGTCATCTAACTGACGCTAAGGGTAACGCGTCAGTTAGATGACGCCCTGGGATCGCGTCAACTAACTGACGCTAAAGGGTACCTTTAGCGTCGAATATTGAAGCATGGTCAAACTGATTCCCAAGGCGTCAGTTAGATGACGCCTTGGGGTGAGAATGGGCTGACATTCCGTATACTAAATCAGTGGCGTGCACAGGGGGGGGGGGGGGGGCGGGGGCCGGGGGGGCTCAAGCCCCTGCCCCTTTTGTCTCAAAATGTATTGTGCCCTTTTCTGATAATTGTAAATAATAAAAATTATTAATATTTTTATAAATATTATAATAAATAACAATACAATTACGCACCATTGCCACTCAAAATAATAATACAAACAAATATTATATATAAAAAAAAGTTTTGGCGGAGAAGTGGTAGGCGGAGTTTCCTTTGCAGCGCCTCATACGCATTTAACGGTTCTGGTAGGCGCTACGCAGCAGAGCTCGCGCGAGTCTTCAAACTACACGAGCAGCAGGTAACAGATAATTACATTTATCTTACCATCACCATGCTACTCTAAAAGTTGCGGCAGCACGCGAGTCTTGATTGTTACATACACCTTGTGATGCACTCTTGGACACATCCTCAGTGATAGTACCTGGGGTCATAGGGGGTTTCGGGTCTTTCAACTTCAGACCTCCTCACCCAGGCGACCCGACCGGGAGGTGGAGTGATCAATTCCCGGCCTGTGTCCAAGAAGCGTTCGCCCACAGTTTGTCCCTCCTGATCCAGCCATCGTGAGGCTTTTTCCAGCAGCACGCGAGTCAGCACGCGAGTAGCACGCGAGTCTTAACTATAATAAAAGTATAACTCGATATCAGACGAGATTTCTGAGTGATAATGTAATTCGTTTTTATCCACGGAATAAAAGTGCAAGGGGAAATGCATCTAACGTTAGTTAAATGAAATCTTAAGTCCATGTCCAATGTGTAAGGAACTTATATCTTTGATTTCATAGTAACGCTTTACAATAAGGTTCATTTGTTCATTACTCATTTATGAACTAATGAACTAACCATGAGCAACACATTTGTTACTGTATAGGCCTATATTTTAGTTAAAGGGACACTCCACTTTTTTTGGATATAGGCTCATTTTACAACTCCCCCATAGTTAAACAGTTGAGTTTTACCGTTTTCGAATCCATTCAGCTGATTTTCTGATATTTAGAAGAATGTCTGCTTACTGATATTCTTCTAAATATCAGAAAATCAGCTGAATGGATTCGAAAACGGTAAAACTCAACTGTTTAACTCTGGGGGAGTTGTAAAATGAGCCTATTTCCAAAAAAAGTGGAGTATCCCTTTAATAATACAACTGTTAATTGGTATTATGTCACAGTCAGTGCATTAACTAATGATAACAAAAACAACTTTTAATTATTAATTATGTTTTAGTAAATGCTGAAATTAATATTAACTAAGATTAATAAATGCTGTAGAAGTGCAGTTCATTATTAGCTAATGCTAACTAATTTAACTAATGAAACCTTATTGTAAAGTGATACTGATTCTTGATAGCTAACAGTGTCTTTCATACATATAATACATACATAAAATTTACAACAACAAAACTAAAAAATAATTTTCCATAATTACCTTCTTGATTCTCTGTTTTGTTTGGTAAAGTAAATAATATTTAGTAATATTATCATAATTTCCCTATTTTCATTTGATGTGTTATGCATTCTAATAATTGTATCAACATATTTTCTTAGAATGTCAAGAAAAAAAAAAAAAAAATCAGGGAACTCTCTGATGCAGCCAAAGGAAGCATCCCTCTCACAAATTGGCTGAAAAGAGAATAAAAATGCAGTAAAAAAAAAAAAAAAATTAGTGCCCTTTTTGGTCCCTCCGCCCCTGCCCCTGAAGAGGTCTGTGCACGCCACTGTACTAAATTGATTTACATTAAGTCTGCTAAATTAGAACAACTAGTTGTGTACTTAATGCACTTTAGTTATTCAGAAATAGTGCTGAGGTCCAACTAAAGATACACTTAAGTAGATTGCTATAAATTCCACTAATCTCTACGGTACTTTTCCAATCAAGTCAAGTCAAATCAAATCAAGTCACCTTTATTTTTAAAACACTTTATACAGTACAGATTTTAAAGCAGCTTTATAGTGATAACGTGAAAATAATGATCCAGTGATGCAAACAAGCTTCAACAGAGCTCTAGTCTAACAAGAAAAAAGTGTCATTGTTCAGCTGAAGTCTATTTAGTGTTGATTCAAATTTGTTCAATAACTGTGTAAAGTTCATCAATTAGGAAATAAGTTCAGTTTGGCTATAAAGCATCATTTTTGACTGCTTCTATTGCTCTCTTCAATTGTACCTCGCTTTGGATAAAAGCTTGTAAATGTAAATTATAAAATGTACCCAGGTGACCTAGTTCTTCTGGCGAGATTCTGAAGTTTGCATTGGATGGACTTTACTATACCATGAGGACATGGTAGAGGGTTTGTGAATGGCAGTGAAGTGAAGTCACTGAAGTTGGTAGGTCACATGATAATGACATGCCGAATGTAGCACATTACGTTCATACTACACACACATTAATACTAACATACTTTTTTAGCAGTTGTGAAATAATTATTTGTTCAAAATAAGTACCTACTCAAGTATGCGATTTCAGATGCATCCATATTCTTCTTTGTCTATGCCACTCCCACATCACACTCTATTTATGGATATGATGGGACACGCACAGTGACATATGTATGCAATTTCCTGGGAAAATCATCCGGCTAGGTCTAAAATATATTATACTTAGAAAAGGCTTACAATAATGAATAAGGGTTGAGACAAAACACTTTTTGGATAAAAGGGTTGATGAAATATTGAAATTTTGTTCATTTAGTCATTTTACTTTTTCAGATTGTATTAATCAGAGGTCACACTGTATGAATTAGCTCATTTTTGTTGAATTGTAGCCAAATTGTTCCAATTGGAGGATAATACCTCGTTTTAATTCAGTTAAATGACCACTGTTTAACAAAACGAGAATTGTACACATTTTCTAAAAAGAGAGAACGAATTGTATGCATAAAGCACATGTGTCAAACTCCATCCTGGAGGGCCACTGTCATGCAAAGCCAACTGCCTTGAAGTTTTTAGTAATCCTGAAGACCTTGTTTAGCTGGTTCATGTCAGTTTAATTAAGGTTGGAGATAACTCTCCCGGACAATGTGACATCTCTAGCTGAAACAATCAAGTTTATCCACTCTGCAATCCACATCCGCAATCCTATAAGATCGCTACAAATCACACTGTATGACATGAATCTAAACTTGGGTACATGTATGTAGACTGTACGATAATGATCTTTAGTCGCAAGACCATGTCAATGAACCTCTCACACTGTACGATTAAGGACCACCGTTTAGGAGCCTACACACAGAAATCACCACGATTGGTCATCTTTCATCAGGGACAGCCCAAAATTTTACAATGTGTACCAGAGTACAACTCATAATTACCAAAACAATGTTTCTCCACAACCAACTTGCAGTTTTATCTAAATTAAATGTGTGAGAACCAAAAGTTACATTGTGTAGCTTTAAGTGCAACAATGAAGTAAAAATACTTTTCACAACTGGTCATAGAAGGTATAGTATTAGTCTTTGGGTCTTGTAGGGTCTGTACTTTTTCTACTTTCATATTATAGCTTCTTAAGCTTTTGTTTATGGTAAAGTTGTAACATGCTAAATAAATAAATAATAATAATTAATATTATTGTAATTATAATGACATACAATGACATCAAAAACATTTAGCCAATCTTTTAGTTTAGTAATGTTTTGCTATTTGGGAAAATAAATATTTTTTATTAATATCAAGTCAAAATTTAAGATTTGAACCAAACCAACAAAGTAGAGTATTTTTAGTCCAAAAAAAAAAAAATGTCAGTGTTGTCTTTACTCAAACTTTACCCAATAATGTACATAACCAGACAAACACACACTAACTTTGCGTATGCCACTCTCCAGAGCGAGCCGGGCAAGAAGGCCAGGGCCATCTACTGTTCTGCCATCATCATCTGGACCCCAGCTGGAGCTATAGATATCAATATACTGCTGCCTCAGACTCAGTGATTGGGCTTCCACCATATCAGTCATATCGCCATCCAACATACGCACACCTACATGAGGAGATTGGACAGCTCCATAGTTATCAAGAACATAGGCTATGTTTGGAATTACACACTTCATTCTGTAAATGTTTATTATTGTATAATACATGCAAACATAAACATACATATCTAATAACTTACCGCCAATTTTTGCATTGTAGGCAACTCCGACAATGCAGAGAGAATTGTTTGCAGAGGCAGCCACCACACCAGCACATCTTGTTCCATGTCTTTAGTGAAATCACAAATAAATGAAAAACCCATGTATTGTATGGAGCATTGTATTTTAAATTGTATTTAAAAACAGCATATAGAGAGACTGGGGGATGTGAGACTGCACTGGTTCACAGTGGAAATGGACTGACTTGTTTTCATTGGTGGCATCATAACGTGGTGTTGGATCAGGATCATTGCCGTTAACATCATAGCTGGCTCGTGCATCCTTATAAATATATAATAACACATTAAAAACAACATGGCGGGTCAGGCAAAGAAGAGAAAAAGAGGATCTAAATGCAGCCTTCTTTTTATTTACCCAAACTAACAAAGATGATCACTAGAAAATAGGCACGCAGGAGAAGAAAAAAAACAGCATTAAATACACACGAAAAAATAAACAAGGCACAGGTGAATGTAATTTGTAATAATAGAAACAAACTAGCAAAGGAGAGCCAAAGTAACAAAGGAAACAGAAACTAAACACAGGAAATACAAAAAAGGAAATAAGTAACAGGAACAATTTCAGCATACTGACAACATATGAATATGGCTTTGCATATCTCACTCACAATTTTGAACCAAAAATTACTGATAGACCAATATATTGGTCTTGACAATTAATCAGACAATATTTGAGATTATTAATATTGACCAGTGAACAACTCCCACTTGACTGATTACTAGAAAATAAACCATCAGGTTTGTCAATGGATAGTGTCTGTTTCCCATTTATTTTTAATGTATATAATAATATTATTAACAACATATAATACAGTATATCAGAATTTTATCAGCCACCTCTATAATTACACATTTTACCCTTTGCTTTCACCTTAACCTACCCTTAAACCTTAACATACAAGGAAACCTGATTCTAACCTTAACCGTATCCTACACCACAATAGCAGCAAAAGTGTTTTGCCATACATAATGAACACAATAATTACATTGTTGCTAACTTTTTTTACATACATACTGTAAGTATGTTGTAGTTAAAGGCACCTAATATAAAGTTTGACCAATTTATTTGTTTCAGATAATCTTAAGATGTCTGTATCCTCTATTTTATCCTCTACAGTAAAAGACCTGTGTGTTATATTAGACTGCAACCTGTATTTTGAAAAACATATTTCATAATATGTTACAAATACAGCCTTTTTCCAGCTTAGAAACATTGCTAAGCTACGTAATATGCTATCAGTCTCTGATGCAGAAAAGTTAGTTCATGCATTCATGACCTCGAGACTAGATTACTGTAATGCTTTATTAGCTGGTTGTCCTGCATCCTCAATAAACAAGCTACAGTTAGTCCAAAATGCAGCCGCTATTATTCTTACTAGATCAAGAAAATATGATCATATAACACCGATTTTATCATCACTACATTGGTTACCTATAAAGTTCTGTATTAATTACAAGGTATTGCTACTGACTTGTAAAGCCCTAAATGGTTTAGCTCCAGTCTATTTAACGGATCTTCTATCACCCTATAATCCATTGCGCTCTTTAAGATCACTAAATTCGAGGCTTCTGGTCATTCCTAGGATATCCAGATCCACCAAAGGAGGGAGAGCATTTTCACATTTAGCTCCAAAGCTTTGGAATAGCCTTCCTGATATTATTCGTTGCTCAGACTCTAGACTCTTTAAAACTAGACTAAAGACACATCTCTTCAGCCAGGCATTCATATAATTTTTTTTATCTTACAGTAACTATAAATCCGGCCTCTAGTTCATAAATGCCAGAGGAGAACTGGCCAACGACTGAGCCTGGGTTCTCCCAAGGTTCTTTTTTCTCCATTGGGTCACCTGATGGAGTTTTAGGACACCAGTAGGTCACTTGATGAAGTTTTTCGGTTCCTTGCCACTGTTGCCTTTGGCTTGCTCAGTTGGGGATATTCAAATTAATTAACCAATCATTAATACCATTGATCAGCCCTACCTAACGTGGATTTTTTTTCCACTAAGAAACAAACATTGTTATGTTATTTTGATTGATACTGTGAAGCTGCTTTGATACAATCTATATTGTGAAAAGCGCTATATAAATATACTTGACTTGACATGTCAAAGCACTTACATAGTTATGTTTAAGATCTGGATGCTGTCTTTCTATACCATCATCCAGTATGGAGACTACAACCCCTTTCCCAGTGTAGCCCCGGCGCCAGGCGGCCTGGATGTTCATGTCAGTCAAGCAGTTGTGATCACAGTGCTATAGAACAGTAGGAAAACATAACTTGTTTTAGTACTGTATGTATCAGCATGTTTCAGGTTATCACTACAGTCCCTTAAATTGTGAAAAAGAAGTGTGCTTAATTGTACTGAAGTGCACTTGTATTGTACTTCAAATCTTAAAAGTATAGGCTAACTTAAAAAAAAACTGTCCTTGCATCACATCTTCCTCATCACATCATCACATCTTCCTCATCACATCTTCCTTAAAACACTTAACATTTAGAAAGTACACTTTGTAAATATGCCAAATGAAAAGTTTTACTTTAAAGTACATTTTAAAGTAATATGTTTCAATATTATGTTGTCAAGCACACTTATTTTTGATGTGTTGTTAACTATACTAAAGCACATCTAAATTACTTGACTGTGATTTCAACTGTAGAGTGTTATTTGATATATTTTAAATGTACTTGTCATGTATTTCACATTTATTAATTTATGCACATTCATTTTAAATGTAAATTGCAAATGAATCAAAACAAATGTGTAATTAAAAATGTGTTTAATTCAAGTTTTGGTAACACTTTTTAGTTTAAGGTTCAATTCTCACTATTAACTAGTTGCTTATTATTGCATATTAGGATATTGGCTGTTAATTAGTACTTATAAAGCATATATTCATGCTTTATTCTGCATGATACTCTATTTTACATCCCTTAATCCACATTCCTACTCAGTATCTAAACAACTAATAAGCAGTCATTTTAAGTTTATTGGGGCAAATGTCATTAATAGAGAATTAGACTTGAATCTAAAGTGTGACCTAAGTTTCATTAGAAGTATATTTTAGTTAAACATAAATGCTTTTCAATACATTTGACAGCATACTTATTGCCAAAACCTTAAAGACAATAAAATTAATACTTAAGTCCTATACCTAATTGGGTAAAAAATGTATTATTTAATTTACTCTTTTTAAAACTACTGTATACAAGTGGTATTTCGTTATGATGTACAGTCATACCTTTGAACATATTGCTTTGAAATGAACATATTTTCACAAATGAATTGGTTTAACACAGCAGTTCAGTTCAATTAAATAATGCGTTATCTGAATATAAAATTGCTGATTGTATACTAACAATGTACCACATGCTGTCCCACTTGGCATCATTGAAGGTGGTGGCTTGGGTTTGGTCCATTGTGTCAGTTCTTTTTACTCTCTTCTGAACCATCTGTTGCTGGATCCACTCCACCTTCAGCATCAGAACATATTTATTATGTTCTACTGCATACATAACATGCTTCAAAAACCACAGTCAATTAAATGAAATATTCATTAAGAATAATTATCATTGCCTCATTTAGTTTTTGGCAAATGTAAGGATGCATCCGTGTAGTTTGGCGTACCGCTGTCTTAATCTGTTTTGGTAAGTGTGTGTGGTGTTTATAGGGTGGTGTAGTCTAACTTCATTAACTATTCAGTGGTGTCTCTGTGACTGAAGGTATATGATCCTTGTACCTTGGTCTCCGTGGTGATGAGACTGTGGTTCCCTCTGCTTTTAATAGTGGACCTTTTGATGGTTCCTCTGTGATGGAACTGGTAATGGTCCACTAGCCCACCTATCTGCAACGGCACAAGGGGAAGAAGACTGAGTTTGCTGCTGCTCATGTGTGACTGACAGAGATATCAATTATGTATCCATCCCTGACGTATGGCTACGAAACAACAAAAGGGTTATTCTACACCGCTGATAGACTTACCATCAGAGGCAACCTGAGCTATCACTGCACGATTCAGCTGAGCTTAAACTTTGGCTGCTGATATCTCTTTGACACCTTGTGCCTTGAAGTTATGATGTTGGCTGAAGACATACCAGATTTACCAGGAACTAAAAAGCCCCACGGCAGTTACACATTTCATTGACTGAGTTCAGTTTCCTTTTTAACACTGAAAATATGTGCTCAATGACACAAAGCAAAATAAACTAATCACAGAGCAGGAAACCCAAATGGAGACTGTGGAGCAAAGAAATCCCATGAAGAAAAGCACAACAAACCACTGGGATTCAAAATGGTTTAAAAGTAATATTGAAGGAATTTTAGCTCTACTGACAGCAACATTTTTTTCAGTATTTTGCTGTCAGTAGAGCTAAAATTCCTTCAATATTACTTTTAAACCATTTTGAATCCCAGTGGTTTGTTGTGCTATTCTCATGTTGCTCATCGAGACAAAAAAATATACTGTAAACACAATAATACAGTTAAATATTACTACATATTACTAGAATTTTTTTTTATATATATATATATATATATATCTGATGTAATTTATTTCTTTGAAGGCAAAGCTGAATTTCCAACAGCCAATCCTCCATTGCCAAATGACCCTTCAGAAATCATTCTAATATTCTGCTTTGGTGCATAAGAAACATTACTTCTGATTACAAGAGTTGAAAACAGTTGTGCCACTTAATATTTTTGTGGAAACTATGATGCATCTTTCTCAGGATTCTTTGATGAAAAGAAAGCTCAAAAGAACAGCATTTATTTGAAGTAGACATTTTTTGTAACATTAAAATGTCTTTACTGTTACTTTTGATCATTTTAATTAATCCCTGTTGAATAAAAGCATTAATTTCTTTCAAAATACAGTTTTTGAATTGTAGTGTGTTTTTAAACTTACATTACAATGGTCTGTGGGGCAAGTGTAGATGCCCTAGAGTAGACTTGTTGTCTACTCAACAAGTAGTCCATTTGACTACTTGTTCATTTCAAGTGCATTTCTATACACATTTTTCTTGTTTTTATTGTTGTGGAATATTGTTGTTGAAATTTGTTGTTGAATTTTTCAATTAAGTGAAAATTACATTTATAAATGTAATGAAAACATTACATGCTCCATGAGAATCCTGTCACATTTAATTCTCTCTTAAATGTACTGCTGCTTCTATACTTATTTGTGCAGTAAGGGGACAAAGAAAGTGTGCCAGTTGGTTAACTAACTGAAGTAGGGTATAAGATGCCATCGAGGTTAGGAGCTCGTCTTGCATGGTTAAACACATTTATTATACAAGAGCCAGTGACCCAGAGACATGGGCTCAGTAAAAATGAAAGACTAATTTGAAAGAAAAAAAGTAACAAGGAACAGTGGGTGCACATTTAGTTTGTCTGTGAAATTTTGTCCTGGCAGTAGCTGCACCTGGTAGAACAACATCTTCCAACTTGACTTGACTTGACTTGATTTGACTTGACTTGAATATCAAGGAAATTCCATAATATATAACAAAGTACCATGTTATTACCACATGTGACCATCACTGCATCATTGTATCACCATAGTAATTTTGTGATGAAAAGTTGCAGTTGCAATTCTGGGATCATACAGAAAACATGAAGACATGATAGCATAATTTGTATAGGCCATCCAGACTTATAAGAATTTAAAGCAGGAAACAAGAATAAATACAAACTTATAATAAATGTGATAGCACCCACTAAGTGAAACTGGTCAATTGTTACAATATGCTGGCACATGAAACCTTTAACTGTAACACTTTACTTCGGTGTTCCACTTTAGACATTCTATAAGTACCTTTATAACTACATGCCATTTAACCCACATTAGAGTATTAGTACGGTCTGCTTAGTATCTACAAACAATTTATTTTTATATTCCCGCAACAGACATTCTACTGACTATAAGTAACTTTGCAACTACATGTAGACTTATTCTACTGACCTGAACCTAACACCTACAGTCTACTAATACTCTAACGAGAGTTAGTTGACATGTAGTTGCAAAGTTACTTATAGTTATAACTGGCAAAACATTTTACAGTGTACTTACCTGGCCCATATTCACAAATCCATATTTGTCTGCAATAAGATCAGCAGCATTAGGACCTCCAGTTATTTTAACCGCCCAACGGTTTGTGTATAATCTCGTCTGGACACATTGGAGTCCAATCGCAAGAAAAATTGCATATAGAAAAAGTGCTGTTGGTGTCATCTTCAGATGGTTATGATCTCTGCTTCATGCAGAAGTATTGGTCTGATGACTCTCCTCATTGAAAAGTTCTCATCAAAAAGCAATTTGACATGATCTACAACAGACTGGACTGTCAAATGATTGTAAAAAAAAGTTCCTAAAGGACCTAGTTTGACTGTGTGAGCGCTATTCCACTGCGATGGCTCCACTGCATCTGTTGCTTGTGGCACATCATCTCAAATTACAGTCCTATCAGTTTCTACAGGTGCACTGTTTGCTCGTACAGCAAACAAGAAACACTGGGAACACTAGATAATAGGCCTAATTTACATTCATGGCATCATTATATTAAACAGTGATATATCATAATCAATTAACTTTCTGAAAACATCTGCTTGCTGTAAATTGAGCAGCATACTTCCTTGTAGTTATTTTTCCTTAATTCATTTTACATTATTTAAAATCGTACATGATTTTAAATGAATCAAAAGTCAGTTCACCTTTATTTATTAACGCTTACTACAATATGGATTGTTTTAAAGCAGCTTCACAGAAATAAACAGAAAATAACAGAATCAGTGATGCAAACTTCATCAAATATAAGACAAATTTAAATTCAGACATACAGTAGACAATATTATTGTTATTCAGCTCGAGTCAGTTCGGTTCAATAACTGTGTAAAGTTCACATATCTGATTCAGCTAGAAATCAGCTCTACAGAAGACAATAGTGTCATCATACAGCTCAATTTAGTTCAAATTTTGTTCTCATCCGATACTGTCAGAATAGTTAAATTGATATTACAACAACTGCATTATTGCACTTACAATATTGTCACGTTTAATGTGGGGGTTTTGGTTCACAATTGGAGTTAGACAACACGTGTCAGGACCTTGGCTACTCATTGTCGTAATCATACTCTTGATCTAATATTATCACATCGATGTTGATGGCGTTGAAATTCTGCAGCAGAGCGACGACATCTCAGATCATTATCTAGTCTCGTGTAAATTACATTTAACCAAGGCTGCAAAGCCGACTTCATGTTATAAATATGTTAGACCTATCACTTCTGCCACTAAAGATTGCTTTATTAATAATATTCCTAATCAGTGAGTTTTATCATCTCAGCATCCCGGATAGCTTAGAAGAACTTGATATTGCAACAGAAACGATTAACTCTCTCTTTTCCAGCACTTTAGACACAGTTGCTCCGTTGCGCTTAAAGAAGATTAAAGAAAATAGTCCAACGCCGTGGTATAACGAGCACACCCGGGCCCTTAAGAGAGCAGCTAGAAAAATGGAGCGCAACTGGAAGAAAACAAAACTAGAGGTATTTCGGATTTCATGGAAGGAGAGCTCGATTGCTTACAGAGAGGCCTTAAAAGATGCTAGATCTGATTATTTTTCAACCCTATTAGAATAAAATAAACATAATCCTAGGTATTTATTTGAAAAAGTGGCTAAACTAACGAAAAAGAAAGCTTCAAGCCCAGAAGTTTCCAAAGAAACACAGCAGTAATGAGTTTATGAACTACTTCACTTATAAGATCTATAATATCAGAGACAAAATTATATGCAACAGTCTACTACAGTAGCGCATCAGGGAGTGCATTGTTGTCTCCATGAGGAACATTTTGATTCATTTGTTGCTATAGGAGAGGAAGAATTTTGCAAACTTGTTAATTCATCTAAATCGACAACTTGTATGTTAGACTCTATACCGACTAAGCTACTGAAAGAGATGCTTCCAGAGGTCATAGACCCTCTTCTAAATATCATTAATTCGTCTTTGTCTCTAGGATTTGTACCAAAAACCTTTAAGCTGGCTATGATTAAACCGCTTGTTAAAAAAAACGCAACTTGATCCTACAGAATTAGTCAATTACAGGCCAATCTCGAATCTGCCTTTTCTGTCAAAGATACTAGAAAAAGCTGTATCCTCACAACTGTGTTCCTTTTTAGAAATAAATAATATCTGTGAGGATTTTCAGTCCGGATTTAGACCGTAACGAGACTGCTCTCATTAAAGTCACAAGTGATTTGCTCTTATCATCCGATCGTGGTTGTATCTCTCTATTAGTGTTACTCGATCTTAGTGCTGCATTTGATACTATCGACCACAACATTCTTTTAAATAGACTAGAAAACTATGTTGGCATCAGTGGAATTGCACTAGCATGGTTTAAATCATACTTATCTGACCGTTTTCAGTTTGTAGCAGTAAATGAAGAGATGTCTTATCGATCACAAGTTCAGCATGGCGTACCACAAGGCTCAGTACTAGGACCGCTGCTGTTCACTCAGTACATGCTACCATTAGGAGATATCATTAGGAAACTTGGAATTAGCTTTCACAGTTATGCTGATGATACTCAGCTGTATATTTCTTCAAACCCTAACAAAACTTACCAATTCACAAAATTAACGGAATGCATAGCTGATATAAAATATTGGATGACCAGTAATTTCCTACTACTAAATTCTGAAAAAAAACAGAGATTCTAATCATTGGACAAAAAACGTCCACACGTAATAACCTAGAAAACTGTTTAACACTTGATGCCTGCTCTGTTAAGTCTTCGTCATCAGTTAGGAACCTGGGTGTGCTCTTTGATACCAATCTTTCATTTGAAAGTCACATGTCTAGTATATGTAAAAACGCATTTTTCCATCTTAAAAATATCTAAATTACGTCATATGCTCTCACTGACAAATGCGGAACAATTAGTTCATGCGTTCATGACCTCAAGGCTAGATTATTGTAATGCTCTACTGGGTGGTTGCCCTGCACGCTTAATAAATAAACTACAGCTAGAATGCAGCAGCTAGAGTTCTTACCAGAACCAGGAAGTATGACCATATTAGCCCAGTTTTGTGAACACTGCATTGGCTGCCTATTAAACATCGTATACATTTTAAAATATTGCTGATTACTTACAAAGCACTAAATGGTTTAGCTCCCCAGTACTTGAGCGAGCTCTTAACACATTATAGTCCTTCACGTCTATTGCGATCTCAAAATTCTGGCCAGTTGATAATACCTAGAATATCAAAATCGACTGCTGGCGGTAGATCCTTTTCCTATTTAGCACCAAAACTTTGGAACAATCTTCCTAATGTAAGAGTTAAAAGTGTAGCACATTATATTAAAAAAGATTGATGCTGATGTTATATTTGAATATTTCAATGTTAATTCATCAGTATATTGTGTTAAAGTGGATGTTGTTGGAAGGACTTTTATTATGACGGGGTTACAGAGAGGAGGGCGGAAGAGAATGAGTTAATATAAAGAGAGACTAGTCTAAAGAAGAGCTCGTCCGTGTCCGAGGGTTTATTTGATATATTTATACAGTTATATTTAGATTAAAGCCCCGGAAACACCCACAAACAAGTATTACAGTGGTGGCAGCGGTGTTTTTCGTCGGATATTCGAGTTTTTTTTAAATATATATCTCTTCTGTTTTCCGCCTAACGTTACACTTCGACCGAACGCAGTCTGTACGTTACTGTGATTGCAACGAGACGCTGTGAACGTTGATGTGCCGTGAATAAACTTCAGCGATGTCAGACGAGGAAGCACAAGCACCGCGGGAGAACAATGCGCGGACGCGCCGCGCACAAACCCCAAAGGACATTCCTTTACCGCCGCCATGTCGCAACGATGGCTCTGAGTCTTTTCAGCTGTGGGCCCGTCGTTATGAGGTAATTCAAGAGGCTCGCTATAAAGATAGCGGTGTTGATTTGGATGCAGTGTTAGCAGCAGAGTTGCCTACTAGATTGCCACCTGAACTGTTTATTGTTTGGGACAATTTTCCATCCGAAATTCAGCATTCTTTTGCTTCAGCGAAAAAACAGTTACAAGATGCTTTTGGTCAGAAGGAGGTAATTGCGTCTTTTCAAACATTTCCGAATTCACGCCACAAATTGCCTAATGAACCAATGGAAGTGTATGCAGCAGACATATGTAGACTGGTCAAAGAAGCTTTTCCAGATTTTGAGCAGAATGCTTCTGAATACATGAAACTGTCGAGATTTCTGGCTGGTTTAGATCAAGAACTCCAGATTAAATGCCATGAGAGGGGCGTGAAAACGTTCAAAGATGCCTTCCAAGTCGCTACTCAAGCTGAACGGGCGCGCCAGGCTGCCAGATTGGTGCAGCCGGTTCCATCTGCGGTGAGAGGCAATTCAGCAGCACAGACAGTGAATGTTATTTCTGACACTGACACTCTTTTTCTGAAGCAAGCGGTTGTTGATCTAACTAACACAGTTAAAGACTTAAGTAAGGATGTATCAGCATTGAAACTGCAGTTGCATGATGAACGCAGCCGATCTCGTCAAACCCCATCACCACGTCGGTACAGTCCAACGAGATATGCTATGCCATGGGGTGCACCGTATGGACATTCACCAACCAGACATTCAGATGCTCGTTCTCCTTCACCTGACAGCTACAGAAGATCTCCCAGCCGTCGCAGAGACCTTGGCAGACGACGCGACGACACATACCAGCATAATGTCAGAGTGGATTTTTCTCCTCACCGTAGGGAGAGGTTCAAGGATTGCTATTCTCCAAAATACTCCACTGCAGCCTGCACTGACTACTACGAGGACGATAGACGGAGACAACAAAATGACACCATGTCTTACAATCGCTCGTCATTTCAACGACGCAGTCCAAGCCCTCATCACAAGCGTGTCGCCTTTGAGGAGTACAAAGCCCCCAGACCTCAGCATCCAAGCCTGGATCGTCAAAGTGGTCCACAGGATGTCTACCCAGATCATCACAGCCATCATCAGGGAAACTTCCACTAGCTGATGCGGCGGAGCACACATCAGCTGTTTCACTACCAGCTCCACACGACAACGTACGGATGACAACCACAGACACCAGCCATCCAGAGACTGAACACTGTCCTGCTGCGAACATAAAGGACATTTGTACAGCACACATCAATGGCACTGTTGAAGGTACTGACATGCACATCATGATAGACACTGGTTCTAGTATTTCATTCATTAATGAAACTACCCGTATGGCAATTCCTTCATTGTGCAAAAGACCACTAAAGGGTAATTTCATTCTGTCAAAGTCTGTAACTGGTCAGAATCTAGATAATCTGGGAACTGTGACTGTTAACCTGAGATTAGGTGCACTGACATTACAGCATGACATGCAGGTCATTAGAAATGTGAGTCAGGGTATCATACTTGGTTGGGATTTTCTCCAGAAACACGATGTAATTTTGAATGTTGGTAAGGGGCTATGTTACCTTTATGATCAGACTTTACAATTTTTAAGCACATCTCAACTTGCCCCTGTACATTGCACAGCTCAAATTACTGTGACTACTACCATTCCTCCCCAATGTGAGATGCACTGTACAGCTCAGCTTATTCCGTTTGCTGTTAATGCAGGTTTAGCAGATGGTTACAGTGGGTTACTTGAGCCATATCCATCTAAGTTGGATGGTATTGCAGTTGCACGCACCCTTACAGTAGCTGAAAATGGTCAAACTGTAGTGCGAGTCATGAATCCAACAAATAGTCCTTTTGTACTGCAACCGGGTATGCGGCTAGGGGAATTCACTCCGATAAACCAAGAGGATGTTGTTCAGCACTCAGATTCTGTATGTAATGTGTCCACCCCTTCTACACAGGTGCCGCCGCTTCCATTTGAGATTCAGAGTGGGAATCTTTCTGACCCTCAGGTGAACGAACTACACTCACTGTTGCATGAGTATTGTGATGTGTTTAGTAAGAACCCTACAGATTTTGGTAGTACGAATATAGTCAAACACAAAATCAATACCGACAATGCAATTCCCATTAAAAAACGTGCCTATCGTACTTCTCCTCCGATGCAAGAGGTGATTCAGTCACAGGTTGATGACATGTTGGCAAAAGGTATTGTGGAAGTCAGTCATAGCCCTTGGGCTGCACCTGTCGTTATGGTGCGGAAAAAAGATGGCACCTGGCGCTTTTGCGTAGATTATAGGGGCCTTAACTCTGTCACCATTAAGGACGCCCATCCTTTACCCAGAACAGATGACACTCTGGATGCACTTAGAGGTTCCTCTATATTCAGTACCATGGATCTTTCATCCGGATATTGGCAAGTGCAGCTTAATGAGACAGACAAACCAAAAACAGCCTTCACTACTGGCCGTTCTTTATACCAGTTTACAGTGATGCCGATGGGTCTTGTCAATGCTCC
Source organism: Chrosomus eos (assembly GCA_036326025.1). NCBI lineage: Eukaryota > Metazoa > Chordata > Actinopteri > Cypriniformes > Leuciscidae > Chrosomus > Chrosomus eos. Next base: position 12,835,594 of record CM070820.1, read on the forward strand.
ACCCACTTTTCAACATTTGATGGAGCTAGTGTTGCAGGGTCTGTCCTGGAAAACATGTCTTGTGTATTTAGACGACATCATCTTCTACAGCAAAAATTTTGCAGAGCACATTCAACACTTGAGAGAGGTTTTCCAGCAGTTTGAAAGCAGCAAATTTGAAGCTGAAACCAACTAAATGTTTTTTTGCTCAACAGCAAGTGACATTTCTGGGCCATATTGTGTCTTCTGCCGGTCTTCAGCCTGATCTTAAAAACATTCAGAAGGTTAAAGAATGGCATACTCCTGGAAATCCTACGGAAGTCCGAGCCTTCTTAGGCCTGTGTTCATATTACAGGCGTTTCATTCGCTGTTTTGCTCAAATGTCACAGCCACTGCATGCCCTAACTCAGAAAGCAAAGTTGTTTGTTTGGACCGAGTTAGAGCAGGAAGCTTTCAATTCTTTGCGACATGCACTTACCAATGCTCCAATTCTTTCTTACCCAGACTTTTCAAAGGAGTTTTTGCTCTTCACAGACGCTTCCAACACAGCTATCGGAAGCGTTCTGTCCCAGATGAATGTTGACGGCAAAGAAAGTGTCATCGCTTATAGCAGTCACGTCCTGACATCTACTGAGAAACGATGGTCAACATATGACAGGGAGTTGTGGGCTATTGTTTGGTCCATTCGTCACTTCCGTCAGTATCTCATGGGTCATTCTTTTCGAATCATTACTGACCACAAGCCCTTGCTTAGTCTGAGACGAATGGTGTTGGATGGTGATCCAACGGGGCGCAGAGCTAGATGGGCTCTGGAGATCGACCTCTATGACTGGACTATTGAGCACCGACAGGGTCACAAACACGCCAATGCTGATGCCATGTCTCGTCGACCTGACAGGGAGAGCAACATTCCCAATGACTTGGAGATCAAGCCTGTCAATTTCGTTTCTGCTTCGACGCAGACTGAGGTAGCCGAATCACATACTACTTCTGCACAGCCTGTTTCTTCTGGTGCAGGTCCTGGGTTTGAGCCTTCAAATTCTGCGTTGTCTACCTTTTCCAGTGTTACATGCCTGGGTATGGATAGTGACGATATGCTTCAAGCTCAGAAAGCTGACCATGTTTTGAGTATTGTCTCTAAATGGGTATTAACACAGAAGAGACCCCCATATGCAACGCTCAAAGGAACTGCTAATGGATTTAGACATTTCTGGAAAGAGTTCGCAAGGCTTACCTTTGTAGATTCTGTTCTTTGTCGAAGAGTCAGACCTCCACCAGGTGAACAGATTCTGCAGGTTGTAGTTCCATCTGCATTACAGCGTAACGTATTTGAGACGTTGCATGGTCATTCACTTTCTGGACATTTCAGTGCACAAAGGACATTGCAACGTGCTCTAGTGAGATGCTACTGGCCCCACATGTCTAGGGACATCACACAATGGTGTGCCCAAGTCAAGCTTGTGAATCAAGGAGACCACAAGACACCTCATCAGCAGGCCCCAATGCAAAACATAGTCACAAGCATGCCGTTTGAAAAAGTTGCTGCTGATCTAACAGAGTTGCCCATTACACAGAAAGGGAATCGGTATGTTCTTGTAGTAATGGATTACTTTACCAAATACCTCAATCTCTATGCAGTTACTGATCAACGTGCAACGACTGTCGCCAAATGTTTGTTTGAAGATTATGTGAGCCAACATGGTGTGCCTCAGAGTTTGCACACTGACCAAGGCCGACAGTTTGATTCGGATTTGGTGAAAGAACTGTGTTCTCTGCTTGGGATCCGAAAAACACGGACCTCCCCATATCATGCAATGTCAGATGGATGGTAGAACGTGCCAATAGGTCCATAAAAGATCAACTTGCGAAATACCTGTATACCAAAGGTGGGGAATGGGATGACCACTTAAAACAGGATTGAATTTGCCTACAATACTAGTGTTCATTCCTCAACCGAAACATACGCCTTTCTTCTTGGCACATGGTAGAGAAGCTCGCCTACCGGCTGATTTTCTTCTTGGTGTACCTCCAGCAGCTTCCAGGGCTACACCCGGAACCCCAATTGAATATGCACATTCTATGCTAGGACGACTACGCTCTGCTTTTACCACCGTTGCAGATAACATCCAGACACGGGAACACAGCAAAAGCATTACTACGACCGCCATGTCCGACATGCGGCTTATCAACCTAATGATCTTGTATGGGTTGATCTTCCAGCTATGTCAAGACACAAACTCTCTCCGAAATGGACTGGTCCATATAAAGTCTTGAGCAGGTTGGACTCACCAACGGGTGACATTGGAGTGACTTATAAAGTGAAAGATCTGCTTGATTCTAGGTCTAAGCCTAAAGTGATTCACTACAATCGTCTGAAACCTTATCGCTCTGTGTGGTCACCTGATCCACCTCCAGTTCTGACATCCACTCATATGGGACGCCCTCCACTTACAGCACTCTCAGGCTCCAGACCTTATGTTTTTCATGACTATGTAAGGCCAACTGAACAGATTCAAAGGCGAGATGGTCCATTACCTCCTATTCAGGCTCAGGTTGAAATTTCGGAGGGTTCTAGAACCGAATCTCAGGTAGAACTCCTTACAGAACAGCCAGCAAATGGCATGAGGACAAGGTCAGGACGTTCTGTGCGCCCTCCATTACGGTATAGGGATGTATAATGTCTTTTGATATCCATCACATATTCTTGTTCAGATACAACTAAAATTCTTGAGTATGGGATTGTATAACACTTGAAAGAGTTGAAAGAGTGAAGTCATGTCAAATGGGTTAAGCACAACGAGCAATTTAAAGTGTTATTTGTCTTTAGTTTTAAATTGGTTCAAGTTTGCATTCTGAACTGTTTTTTTTTTCTCTCGCATCTTTATTTCTGCTACCCCAAAGTGTTTTGATTTTGGCTTACAAATGTACGAGACAGATGTATTTAATTCCCCGATGCATTGTTTTCTCTGTTTTGATGTCGCAGAAACGAGCTAATTTTTTGTTCAACGGGGGAAATCGTGTGACGCGTTAAACGTTGTAGGACATGATACTTACAAAAAGATTGATGACTGATGTATTATTTGCTATTTCAACTGATTAATTCATCAGTATATTGTGATAAAGTGGATGATGTTCTGGACGGACTTTTAATATGCCTGGGGTACAGAGAGGTGGGCGAAGAGAATGAGTTAATCTAAAGCGAGACTAGATCGCTAACGAAGAAGCTCGTCCGGGTCCGGAGGGTTTCGTTCGTATATATATACAGTGTATAGTTAGATTAAAGCACCGGAAACACCCACAACAAGTATTACACGTAACATGTGTCCGGGAAAGCAGATACAGTCTGTCGTTAACATCCTTAGACTAAAAACCTTCTCTTTGACTTTAGCATACAATAACACCTTCTAGATTTCTATACTTCAATGTTAGGTGCTCGTTTAGCATTCACGCCGGAACGGGAACACTTCCCATACTTCCTGCTGTTATTTGTAATCATATATTGCACAGCTCAAATTACTGTGACTACTACCATTCCTCCCCAATGTGAGATGCACTGTACAGCTCAGCTTATTCCGTTTGCTGTTAATGCAGGTTTAGCAGATGGTTACAGTGGGTTACTTGAGCCATATCCATCTAAGTTGGATGGTATTGCAGTTGCACGCACCCTTACAGTAGCTGAAAATGGTCAAACTGTAGTGCGAGTCATGAATCCAACAAATAGTCCTTTTGTACTGCAACCGGGTATGCGGCTAGGGGAATTCACTCCGATAAATCAAGAGGATGTTGTTCAGCACTCAGATTCTGTATGTAATGTGTCCACCCCTTCTACACAGGTGCCGCCGCTTCCATTTGAGATTCAGAGTGGGAATCTTTCTGACCCTCAGGTGAACGAACTACACTCACTGTTGCATGAGTATTGTGATGTGTTTAGTAAGAACCCTACAGATTTTGGTAGTACGAATATAGTCAAACACAAAATCAATACCGACAATGCAATTCCCATTAAAAAACGTGCCTATCGTACTTCTCCTCCGATGCAAGAGGTGATTCAGTCACAGGTTGATGACATGTTGGCAAAAGGTATTGTGGAAGTCAGTCATAGCCCTTGGGCTGCACCTGTCGTTATGGTGCGGAAAAAAGATGGCACCTGGCGCTTTTGCGTAGATTATAGGGGCCTTAACTCTGTCACCATTAAGGACGCCCATCCTTTACCAAGAACAGATGACACTCTGGATGCACTTAGAGGTTCCTCTATATTCAGTACCATGGATCTTTCATCCAGATATTGGCAAGTGCAGCTTAATGAGACAGACAAACCAAAAACAGCCTTCACTACTGGCCGTTCTTTATACCAGTTTACAGTGATGCCGATGGGTCTTGTCAATGCTCCACCCACTTTTCAACATTTGATGCAGCTAGTGTTGCAGGGTCTGTCCTGGAAAACATGTCTTGTGTATTTAGACGACATCATCGTCTACAGCAAAAATTTTGCAGAGCACATTCAACACTTGAGAGAGGTTTTCCAGCGTTTGAAAGCAGCAAATTTGAAGCTGAAACCAACTAAATGTTTTTTTGCTCAACAGCAAGTGACATTTCTGGGCCATATTGTGTCTTCTGCCGGTCTTCAGCCTGATCTTAAAAACATTCAGAAGGTTAAAGAATGGCCTACTCCTGGAAATCCTACGGAAGTCCGAGCCTTCTTAGGCCTGTGTTCATATTACAGGCGTTTCATTCGCTGTTTTGCTCAAATGTCACAGCCACTGCATGCCCTAACTCAGAAAGCAAAGTTGTTTGTTTGGACCGAGTTAGAGCAGGAAGCTTTCAATTATTTGCGACATGCACTTACCAATGCTCCAATTCTTTCTTACCCAGACTTTTCAAAGGAGTTTTTGCTCTTCACAGACGCTTCCAACACAGCTATCGGAAGCGTTCTGTCCCAGATGAATGTTGACGGCAAAGAAAGTGTCATCGCTTATAGCAGTCACGTCCTGACATCTACTGAGAAACGATGGTCAACATATGACAGGGAGTTGTGGGCTATTGTTTGGTCCATTCGTCACTTCCGTCAGTATCTCATGGGTCATTCTTTTCGAATCATTACTGACCACAAGCCCTTGCTTAGTCTGAGACGAATGGTGTTGGATGGTGATCCAACGGGGCGCAGAGCTAGATGGGCTCTGGAGATCGACCTCTATGACTGGACTATTGAGCACCGACAGGGTCACAAACACGCCAATGCTGATGCCATGTCTCGTCGACCTGACAGGGAGAGCAACATTCCCAATGACTTGGAGATCAAGCCTGTCAATTTCGTTTCTGCTTCGACGCAGACCGAGGTAGCCGAATCACATCCTACTTCTGCACAGCCTGTGTCTTCTGGTGCAGGTCCTGGGTTTGAGCCTTCAAATTCTGCGTTGTCTACCTTTTCCAGTGTTACATGCCTGGGTATGGATAGTGACGATATGCTTCAAGCTCAGAAAGCTGACCATGTTTTGAGTACTGTCTCTAAATGGGTATTAACACAGAAGAGACCCCCATATGCAACGCTCAAAGGAACTGCTAATGGATTTAGACATTTCTGGAAAGAGTTCGCAAGGCTTACCTTTGTAGATTCTGTTCTTTGTCGAAGAGTCAGACCTCCACCAGGTGAACAGATTCTGCAGGTTGTAGTTCCATCTGCATTACAGCGTAACGTATTTGAGACGTTGCATGGTCATTCACTTTCTGGACATTTCAGTGCACAAAGGACATTGCAACGTGCTCTAGTGAGATGCTACTGGCCCCACATGTCTAGGGACATCACACAATGGTGTGCCCAATGTCAAGCTTGTGAATCAAGGAGACCACAAACACCTCATCAGCAGGCCCCAATGCAAAACATAGTCACAAGCATGCCGTTTGAAAAAGTTGCTGCTGATCTAACAGAGTTGCCCATTACACAGAAAGGGAATCGGTATGTTCTTGTAGTAATGGATTACTTTACCAAATACCTCAATCTCTATGCAGTTACTGATCAACGTGCAACGACTGTCGCCAAATGTTTGTTTGAAGATTATGTGAGCCAACATGGTGTGCCTCAGAGTTTGCACACTGACCAAGGCCGACAGTTTGATTCGGATTTGGTGAAAGAACTGTGTTCTCTGCTTGGGATCCGAAAAACACGGACCCCCCCATATCATGCAATGTCAGATGGCATGGTAGAACGTGCCAATAGGTCCATAAAAGATCAACTTGCGAAATACCTGTATACCAAAGGTGGGGAATGGGATGACCACTTAAAACAGGTTGAATTTGCCTACAATACTAGTGTTCATTCCTCAACCAAACATACGCCTTTCTTCTTGGCACATGGTAGAGAAGCTCGCCTACCGGCTGATTTTCTTCTTGGTGTACCTCCAGCAGCTTCCAGGGCTACACCCGGAACCCCAATTGAATATGCGCATTCTATGCTAGGACGACTACGCTCTGCTTTTACCACCGTTGCAGATAACATCCAGACAGCGGGAACACAGCAAAAGCATTACTACGACCGCCATGTCCGACATGCGGCTTATCAACCTAATGATCTTGTATGGGTTGATCTTCCAGCTATGTCAAGACACAAACTCTCTCCGAAATGGACTGGTCCATATAAAGTCTTGAGCAGGTTGGACTCACCAACGGGTGACATTGGAGTGACTTATAAAGTGAAAGATCTGCTTGATTCTAGGTCTAAGCCTAAAGTGATTCACTACAATCGTCTGAAACCTTATCGCTCTGTGTGGTCACCTGATCCACCTCCAGTTCTGACATCCACTCATATGGGACGCCCTCCACTTACAGCACTCTCAGGCTCCAGACCTTATGTTTTTCATGACTATGTAAGGCCAACTGAACAGATTCAAAAGCGGGATGGTCCATTACCTCCTGTTCAGGCTCAGGTTGAAATTTCGGAGGGTTCTAGAACCGAATCTCGGGTAGAACTCCTTACAGAACAGCCAGCAAATGGCATGAGGACAAGGTCAGGACGTTCTGTGCGCCCTCCATTACGGTATAGGGATGTATAATGTCTTTGATATCCATCTCCACATATTCTTGTTCAGATACAACTAAAATTCTTGAGTATGGGATTGTATAACACTTGAAAGAGTTGAAAGAGTGAAGTAATGTCAAATGGGTTAAGAAAAAACAGAAGCATTTAAAGTGTTATTTGTATTTTGTTAAAGGTTCATGTTTGCATTCTGAACTGTTTTTTTTTCTCTCGCATTTTTTTTTCCTGTACCCCCAAAGTGTTTTGTTTTGGATTACAAATGTAAGGAAAGCATATTTTATTACAGATGCATTGTTTTCTGTTTTGTATATCAGGAAACGAGGACGTTTCTTTTCATAAGGGGGAAGTAGTGTAAGAGTTAAAAGTGTAGCACATTATATTAAAAAAGATTGATGCTGATGTTATATTTGAATATTTCAATGTTAATTCATCAGTATATTGTGTTAAAGTGGATGTTGTTGGAAGGACTTTTATTATGACGGGGGTACAGAGAGGAGGGCGGAAGAGAATGAGTTAATATAAAGAGAGACTAGTCTAAAGAAGAGCTCGTCCGTGTCCGAGGGTTTATTTGATATATTTATACAGTTATATTTAGATTAAAGCCCCGGAAACACCCACAAACAAGTATTACACTAACATGGTCCGGGAAGCAGATACAGTCTGTCAGTTTACATCTAGACTAAAAACACATCTCTTTGGCTTAGCATACACATAACACATTATAGATTTCTATAATTCAATGTTAGGCTGCATAGTTTAGATCAGCCGGAACCGGGAACACTTCCCATAATTCCTGATGTACTTTGTACATCATAATATTAGTCTCTCTGTTTATACCAAGGTTTACCACAAACCGCCGGATCCAGGCCATATCTAGATCTGAGGAAGGACCATCACCTGGACACGACAACGCATCCCTGAAGTGCCTCATCAACACCGTGAAGGCCTCATGGACACCTCAACAAACTCGTTTCCACAACGGCGTGATGACTCCGACCTCCAACCAGATGAACTGGATAAATATCGTGAAAGTTCTGATCCCATCTGACTTCTGACCTATAATGCTGCCTAAATCATAATCATACACTGTTTGTTCGTTGGCCAAAGGAGGACTGGCCCCCTCGACTGAGCCTGGGTTCTCCCAAGGTTTTTTTTCTCCATTCTGTCACCTGATGGAGTTTTGGTTCCATGCCACTGTTGCCTTTTTCACCTCTCTTTGCCATTGGCTTTTGGCTTGCTTAGTTGGGGACATTTAACATTTAATTTTGAATTTAACAATACTATTACAACATTATTTTCCTGTTATCTCTGTAAAGCTGCTTTGAAACAATTTGTATTGTAAAAAGCGCTATATAAATCAAGGTGACTTGACTTGAATAGTCTGGTTGTATAGTTCTTGCTGAAGGTTTCCATTGTATCTTGTCTAGATTTATGTAACAGAATCACTGTGTAAGCAAGTTGAACTAAACTCATGTGCAGTTTTTTGAAAACATGAACAGATCCAAAATAAACAAAACAAACTTGACAAAGCATGACTTGATCTGAAATAACATCAACTTGAAAAGAAATAAAACTAACAGCAAAATCGCCAGTGTTAAATGAACTCTCCTGGTGTACATATGGAAACACGGATTTGTCCGTGTTTCCATATTTACACCAGGAGAGTTCATTTAACACTGGCGATTTTGCTGTCAGTTACAAGGAACAAAGCTAGACAAGATACAATGGAAACATGGGACTATTTATTCAAGACTAATGACTAACAAGAAACACCTGTGAACAATAAACACTATTAACCAATCATAACATGATGCATAAGACAAGAGAAGCACAAGGCATGATCACATGAGGGCAAGGAAGTCACGTGACAAGAAACCATGACTGAGAATTTCACAATAAAAGACATGAAATATAAAGGTGAACCAAAACCAAACGTGACGTTTAGTCAAATGTCACTATTTTTAAATCATATTTGAATGTGTATTAACTACTTTAAGAATCATAATGAAGTGGATAATTTTTTTTTCTTTCTTAATCATAAAAGTTACTATAAAATATACTGAAACATTTAAACCACAGGGCTTTTGAATTTTCAACGGAATGTATTGATCAAAGAAAACTATTACAAGATGAGTTGCAAAAAGATTTAATACTCCTGAAGAGCCACACCTGAGGAGATTAAGTGTTTACACGGGTCATGCATACGCCCATGTAATGAGCCATCAGATGTGTTTATTGAGTGCCACAGAGAGCCAAAAGGATCTTTTCATAATCTCCACTTGTTTCCTTCTGTAAAAACCAAACACAGAAGCCACTTTTTATTCAGACATGCTGGTTTCAAATATGATGGATTTAAGAATGTGAAATTTAATTCAGATTTTTTTTTTCAGATCACCCATTATGAATTGCAGATACTCACCAGAATGTCCTCCTGAAGGGTTTTTCCATACATCCTTTTGTATTCTTGAATGATTTTCAACAGGTCAATTTCTGAACGGCTCACAATGATTCTAGTTAGTGTGTCAGTGTCGGTTCCTAAACCCTATAAAGCAAGATCATATTATAGATAAATTTATGTCAATTAGAAGTAATAATCTGAGTCAAATTATTTGACAAACAGCTTAGTGAGAGTTTGAAAGAGAAGGAAACATTTCAGCAAATTCAAAATGGCAGATTATTTTTATTATTATTATTATTTATTTTTTAATGTAAAGCCATTCAGAGTTCAGTTAAGTCTGGTTTGAAATTAGTCTCTAGAAATATGTCTCCTGACCTGGAATATAAGCAAACATGTAAATTCATTCATTATAACACCATTTTTTGTCAATTCCCACAAACTTTAGCCTACAGCCTATTGTAGAACCCTTGCTCATTTGGCAGTCATTTTTGTTAGTCTATCCATTTGTTTATAATAGTAGCCTATATGTTAGCACTAAAAAAATAAACATGTTCTAATTTTAAACTTGATCTGACCAATCACTGAAATCATAAATTTGCTTATTATAATGATATCTACAGTTTGACAATGTCATTTGTTTTCACCAAGAGTCTGACACCCTGATGGACCGGAAAAAGACTAATTTGAAAATCTCCAGAAATACAAAAGGGTTCCAGCACCTTTGGTCCTTGGACCAGATAAGAAACAGAGATTCTAAATGAAACAAAATCAATACAAATTTAACAAGTTCCAAGAATTCCTCTGAAGCTTTACCTTCATAGCCAGTTGAAGCTTTTCTGCGAAGTAGGCAGGTTTGTTCCAAGCAGACTTCACTATAACATGAAAAAAGACAGTGAGAACAGCTTTTGCAAAAATCTATTTAGTTAACCTGGATTTAGTGAACCTGGATTTAGTGACCCTGGATCACAAAACCAGTAACACAGGTATATTTGTGGCAACAGCCAACAAAACATTGTATGGGTCAAAATTATCGATTATTTTTCTTTTAGGCCAAAAACATTAGGATATTAAGTAAAGATCCTGTTCCATGAAGATATTTTGTAAATATAAATGTATAAAACATTTATTTTTGTGAGTGAATGTAGCACAATCCCGAACATAAATGGACCACTTTAAAGGTGATTTTCTCAATGTTTTCTTTTTTTTTTGCACCTTCAGATTCCAGATTTTCAAATAGTTGTCTCAACCAAGTATTGTCCTATCATAACAAACCATATCAATGGAAAGCTTATTTATTCAGCTTTTCAGATGTATACATATATATATATTAAAAAAAAAAAATAATTAATTACCCTTGTGACTGGTTTTGGGGTCCAGGGTCACATTTGTGTCTAATCTGGTTGCGAAGTTTGTGTGTTAAAGGCGGTTTCATTCTCACACTCAAAGCTGGAAAAACCTGCTTTCGAACAGGTTATGATGGCGCTGCCTTCATACAGATGACCACTGAAGCATTTAACATCATTTAAAGAGAAACTACTCTCACACACCCACAGATATACTGTATCTCACAAAATCTCACTTTTGTTGCCAGCTATTTTGACAATAATGGCTGTATGTCGAGTTTCCTTTCAGTCGCTCACGTTCAACATAGCTGACGTGTCGCCTGATTGGGATCAGCTTAGGGAGCCTGTCATCTTCGAGTACTGGTAAAATGAGCCACTGCACATTGGCGTGCAAGATCTGAATCTCACATTCCGCCCCATATAAATACGGAAGTGGATGCACGCACCAGTTGTCTTTCGCTTCAGAGCCAATGTCTCTGAAGAGTGTTGATGTTTTCAATGAGCGAGTGTGTCGGTGTTCTTCTGGAAGACTTTCGCAGTGCTGATGGTTCTACATTGTTAGTCCAGCGGTGAAAGAGCTTCTGAGCTCTCAACTGTTGTTTTAACAGCATTATTTCTGGAGACGTAGTCCCATAGCCACTATTGCTTCACCACTGCTGACTCCAGGCTCCGCTAAATTGGTGCGTGCATTCTCTTCCGTATTTATACCCGTGCCGCGGGGCGGAGTGTTAGATGCAAATCTCGCACGCCAATGTGCATTGGCTTGTTTTAACAGCACTCGAAGATGGGATCCAAGCGGAATCCCAATCAGTTGACACGTTGACTACGTCTCCTTTCTCTCCTTCAGGGAACGAGGGTTACATACGTAACCAAGGCTTTTTTTCAGAAGACAGTAAATATCTAGTTATATACTATTGTATAGTATTGTCCCTTGAGAAGATATACTAAAATGTTTGCTAAAATGTGAATGGGTGTACTCACTTTAGTGAGATACTGTATACACAGACTGAAATGAAGGCTTGTACTGTATATTTACCCAAGGTCATCAGGCAGTCTTCAAAGCTTCCATGCAGCTCACCCTCCAAATCTTTGGCCAAACCATCTTTGCTCAACTGGCCATAATATTGTAAAACTGTAGATTTTAAATAACACAGTTAGTGCCTCAAAAAACATGAGCTGAAGTACACCCGAATATTTTAAAAGGCAACAATCTCTGAAGAAGAGTTATATTCCTTGACTTACTTTTGCTCAACTGAGCTTCACTCCTGTTTGTGAGGATGTCAATCAGAACAGAGCAAACAGTGCCAATCCTATTCTCTCCTGCCTCAAACAGAGCCTAAAACAACAAAAAGCAAAGCAAAATCAGAGACAGTACCTACACTCTTTCAAAGTACTGTCTGCAGAACTTGACTATGATTGGTCTAGCATTTGTTTTTCATACCAACACAATCTAGAAAAGCTACTTTAAGTGGTTTCGTCTTGCAACTTCAGTATGATTAATTATGGTGAATATAAAAAATATTGACTATATATCAGCTGACTATGTATCTTACTTCACTGGCCATTGTCTAAGTAAATAATCTTTACCTTTGCATCACTCTTGGCCGCTCCATCATCAATGTTACGGTCTTCACTTCTGGTTGCCTGAAGTTATAAGATATTGATATAGTAATATATCATTAATACACAACATATTTTCTTGTGCTGTTACAACAATTACACTGAACTATGTTTTGTACCTTGCAAAGGGCAACTAGGGTAGTCTCCAAATGTCCTTTAACTTCACATTTTATATCTTCCTCCAGCATCTCTCCATAGACTATACACGAGAAAGAGGTTAGCAGCATAAACATAAACATCTGCTTTGAGGAAAAACATGTTTTTATGTCAGTCTTTCTTGTTACCTTCTTTGAATGAATTCTTCAATGCTGTGATCTCCTTGTTTGATCTGGTCCCCATAATTTCACTTAAGACAGCCTCATTTGTCCCGAGACCCTGATTATCAATACAATTTTAGTATTTAGATTTACGTATTAGTATATAGTATGGTAAGTCTTAATAAAATCTACACACACACATACATATATATATATATATATATATATATATATATATATATATATATATATATATATATATATATATATATATATATATACACATACATTTTTTTTTCATTTTTTTTTTCAATAAGACCAAGTTGTACCTTTATGGCTCTTTTAATTTCAAAAGCATCAAACTCAGGCGGTGTCATCAGCAAAGCAAGGACCACCTCCTCAAAATCTGACTTCAGAGCTTTTTTCAGTGCATCTACCAGAGGCTGAGGATTAATGATAAAACAAAAGCTATAAGCACAAAACAATTTTATATTATAAACAATCAAAATAATCTGTGTTCCTCTAGCATGGATTTGACTTGGACATATAGCAAAATGACTTGGCTCATTCATCTGTATTGTTTCATATGTCAAGTTCAAGGGTTGACGAAAAAGATTGGTACAGTAAAAAAACAAAAACAAATGGAAAACAAATAAGTAACTGGATTTAAACGAATGCTGAATATTAGATTAATTTAGTCTAATTTAGTTTAATTGTATTTTTATCTAGCCAAAAGATGTTGGAGGATGTGAATATGCTTACTTTTCCTGTGGTCTGCTGATAAGCTGCTTTGATCTGTTGTCTTTGTGCATTGGTCTTCTTTGCTAAAACCTCTACAATGGTGGCTTCATCCACACCTTCATGAGAGTAAAAAAAGTCCAAAATCACATCAGTTTATCACATTAGAAGCGGTTTATGGTCATACTACAGAGTACTGGTGGATCTTGGTATAATGGGCACTTGCACTTGATACCAGGTGTATAAATCACAGATGAGGGCAATAAAGCTGGATGCATAATAATACAAGTCCCAAGAGAGCTGTATATTGTGTAAAAGTATATTAGCATTCTTCCTGGTATGACATAATTGGTGGGGTGTGTCCTCCATTCATGCAACAAAGCAAAAAAATATGTAGTCTCATTCATTTGAATTTTACTTGATTTTTCTCAATACCTGTATCAGGAACATGAGAGCATGTTAAATTTGCATTTTGCATTCAAATACTTTGTATTTAGCAGGATTTCTCTATTTTACCTTTGGTCTCAATAGCTTTCTTTAATTTTGCAACGTCATTCTGGGCATTAAAGTTTGGATCAGCCTTGACTGTTCCAAAGTATCCTGTGTCAACAGCAGGAGCAACTAAAAAACCCTAAGATAAAACATATAGCAACATGCAAGTACAAATTAGTAATGATAGTTTTCTTTTGAGGTGGATCTAAGTTAGTCATCACCTACAGCAGACCAACCTAAACATGTATCCTTTTGACTGACCATAATGAAGGAAATGCCTTTACTTACCTTGTCATCATTAACTTGCTGGAATATTTTCTGGAAAAAGGCCATCTTGAGAGCTTTGAAGAAGCTATAAAGAACTAAGCAAATGCATAAGGATGAGGTTATGACCAGACATTGCAAACATTCCCCAGATAGGTAAATCTAGATTGTCATATAAATTACATCAGTAATCAATTGCTTAATTATAAATATTACATTATTAAGACATGTTGCACATTAATAATAACAATTTTTAGTAGAGGAGATGCAGTTAAATGCATTTAAAAAGACAACTCACTTGTTGCTCTGTGAAGTCTATGAGAGCTGATCTGAAATGGGTAATTTTGGGAACAGAACCTGTCTTTATATTCCTTGTACACACCCACCGAAAAACTTTGGGAGAGGTGTTGTTAGACCAGGTTATTCTGGTTGTACCTGTCTGTAAGACTAAGGATGGCTGACGCGAAACAGACGTTCCGAAGCTTTGCGTTTTTTTGTGAGAGGATTTTTTCAAAGACTGGAGAAATTATCTGTTAAAAAGAAGTAGGCTAAGTCATTCGACAGCAGAGAAATTAATATTTTTGAATAAAAATCTATTAAAAAGTGAGATATTGTGGCTTGATTTCTTTTATTAATATTCATTTTTTCAGGACCAAAATAACATTATGCACAGTGAGGAGCCTACAGGTTACAAGCTTCACATATTAGGAAAATAGCTACAATAATGAAAAAATAAAAAAAAACTTTTTTTAATGGCTTGTCGACAAGGTTGTTTCAGATCAACACCTGCAAGTGACCACTAGGTGTCAACGTGGAGACGGGTGTCGGATTAAATCGAAGCCTCGACACAATATGGCACATTTGGTTCAACTGTTTCATTGCTTCACGAAGCCTCGATCTGCCCACCACTATGTAAGACTAATGATAATATATCATTTAAATGTGTTTTCTGTACTTTACCAGTTGTAGTCTAAACCAGGAATGGGCAAACTGGGTCCTGGAGGACAACCGTCCTGAAGAGTTTGGCTCCATCCCCTGATAAAATACACCTGCCTGTAATCCTGAACACGTGATTAGCTGGTTCAGATGTGTTTGATTAGGGTTGAAGCTAAACTCTGCAGGAAACTGAGTCTGCCCATCCCTAAACCTAATCCAAAACAATTAGGAAATTATATTGTTCACTAGATGTTGCTAGACAGCTAGAGTTGTGTCAACTTATGGAAATTTGTCTCTTTAATTTTTGCAATAGACACACAGATCAGGACAAGCAAGTGCTCCAGCCCTGAGTTCTCACATGGTAAAGAAACCAAATTTTTAATCAAATGGAAAATATGGCCAGGAATTACAAAGTAATTTATTACAATAAAATATTAATATAGAGTGGCCATTTAATTGTGATAAACTGTTGGATTACTACTGAGAAAATAAGCCAAGTTGTATATAAATATTATATTGTAAATCCACACAAACATTTACAGTGCGCACAATTGACATTTATTCCATATTTAATTTAAAACACTTTTCATGAGTCAACTATGGGGAGATTAACTGCTGGTGACATGGACCATGTAATGAATGTTCACATAATCAGACATGTAAGAGATGATCATTGAGTTCCACAGAGAGTCAGTAGAATCTTCTCATAATCTCCACTTGTTTCCTTCTGTAAAACCAGACAAAGGATTTAAATATTTAAATTGGACAGCTATTGTATTTAATAGGACAGCAAGATGAAACAGGCAGCAATATACAATAAATAAAAAAAAGTAGAAAGCTGGTTGGTTAGAACTTACCAGAATGTCCTCTTGAAGGGTTTTGCCATACATCCTTTGTATTCTTGAATGATTTTAAGCAGGTCAATTTCTGAACGGCTCACAATGATTCTAGTCAGTGTGTCAGTGTTGGTTCCTAAACCCTAGAAGTCCAAAATTAGTTAAAGGGTTATGAAGTGGAAAATCAAAATGTCCTTAATATTTACACATAAAGTGTACTTTTTATACCTCAAAGCTAACTCCCAGTTTAAAATATGATTTTTTTGTTTTTCACCCTTCTGAAACCCCAAGCATTTAAATCGGTACAATCATGACATCACAATTTCCCTCTAGATGCATCTGTAAATCAAGGAGGTGTACGTGCTAATGTCTGTCCATCAATTACGAGAGCAAAACATCTGTGGAATGTCAAGAAAGTTGTTCTGTCCCTATAGTTGTGGACAAGCTATACTTCTGAAAACTGGGCATACTCTTCCAAAAGAACAAAGTGTAATAAATGCATGGATGACGTTTATTTTTAACAAAGTGCCCAAATTATTAAACATTAAAGTTCCCTTTCGAAGTAAAAAAAACGCAGCGTCATGGAGTTGACCGGTGTATGAAGCATGTGTGACAAACACACTAATTTATTGGCTGACAACAGTCCATGGCGCCACAAGCGGAGCACCCGCTTATACCTTAAGTATAACAGTTAAGGAAATGGGCATTCACTTCCATTTCTGAGAGATGTAAAGTCCCTTGAAACTTAGTGTTTTTAACAGAGAATTAAAATGAGATGGAACTTTTTATTTATTTATTTTATTTTAATTTTTTTTTAACAAATATTTGAACTTTTTTCGGCACACTTTTTTTTTTGCAAATGTCATAAGCTAACCTCCAGAAATATAATATCAGAGGTGTAAAGTCCAGGTTAAGAAAGTAAAAGTCCTCCTCAGTATTTTGTTCCAATCACCTGGATTTGCTAATTAGCACAGTTTTTCAGCCAGGAGATAGAACTAATTAGTGAAACCAGCCGGCTGAGTTCATGGGTGGAATAAACATAATATGGCAGGACTTTTCTTTCTGACCCCTGGACTTACACCTCTGCATAATATAAAGATCTGAAATTTATGTGAAAATACCTAAATTAAAAAATTGGTTGAGGATATCAAAAACATGTGCAGCACTACCATGTAGTGCTAGTTTGTTTGTTTGTTTATTTTATTTATACCAGGACAATGTGCAGTTACATTAAAAAGATGGCTGCACCAGATTTAGCACAATGCAAATTTCCATCTGTAGTCCTACACAATTAAGATCATATGATAAAGTTAAAATGGCAAAACAAAGACAATTAACATTTAAAAATATATAACAAAGACGGTTAATGCAATATAAAAATGGCAACTTACTAGGAAGCTATGATACATAAAGTGCAAATTACCAATTTGAATGTAAGATTAACTAGTTGCAATGTTATAAAATGCTAAGCACATGGGGGGTTCAACAATTTTTTTTCCTTTATAACACACATAACACAATACAATGTAAAAGCCTTCAAAAGGTACCCACAAGGGTATCATCCGATGGCCAAAATACCCGTCTGGTGCTTTTAGTGTGAACACGACTGGTGATCTAAAAGCCAGTCTTTGACTGCCGTGAGAAGGTGTGAACTAGTAGTAACTACGTAGGCGTGCTGGAATATGTTCCATACATTGCTTTGCAACTTTACCTTCATAGCTAGTTGGAGCTTTTCTGCAAACAAGGCAGGTTTGTTCCAAGCAGACTTCACTAAACATGAAAAATAAGAACAGTGTGAGGTTTGTGTTTGTAAGCGGCTGTTATATATGCACAAACTGAAGATGTGACTTTGTACTTCTTGATTTAGTTTCTATTGTACTGTATCTTTGTACCTATCTTTGTGTGTTACAGTTTTGTGTGGTATCTTTTTTGTTTGAATACTGTCTGGATCCACCCTCAACATGCAGAGCTGGAAAAACAAGCTTCCTAAAAAGTTGCTCTGCTTTGAATAGTCTTTCGATCACTGAAGCATTTAACATGTCTAGAATCTCTTGCACACACCCACATAAATACACACAACCTAAAATGAGCACTTGTTTCCTTACCCAGCGTCATCAGACATTCTTCAAGGTTGCCATGCAGTTCACTCTCCAGAACTTTGGCTAAACCCTTCTTGCTGTATTTGCCATAATACTGGAAAACTGCAAATACATTTTAAATAACACTTATAGTGCCTACAAAATAAAGTCAACTATCATACATGCAACATATATTCTTTCATAAGTGGTCTTCAACTTACTTTTGCACAGCTGAGATTCACTCCTGGATGTAAGGACATCAATCAGGACAGGGCAAACTGTACCAACCCGATTTTCTCCTGCCTCAAACAGAGCCTGAAAAAACAATGAAGTCAGAGACAGTAAGTGTGTTTACATGCACACCAATTTACTGGTGCTTACATGACCTTACACACTTTCTGGTTTTCTCACATCCTATTTTACAGTATTCGTAAACTTTTTTGTAATGCCTGTTTGTGTGATCAACTTGTGTTTTCCTGTCCACTGAACAAGAAAATCAACAAGGCAACATAGACCATGTTCTCTAGGTCAACTGAGCAACTTCAGCAAAGAGCATGACATGTTGCTGTCCTCCTCTCCTAAAGATGCCACTGTTAATCTTTTTAGGCCTGTCTGCTGCCTTTGGAAGTCATGAGACCCTCCTGTCCATCTTCTCTGAACTGACTATAGCAGTATGCATCTGCGCTACCTATTAACGCCCGGCTGGAGGGTGATCTAACGCTAGTTATGAGGACTTTAAATATGGTTGGTGCACGTCAGTTGTGAGGGCATCACACGTGACGTCATGTCATGGTTGTCGTTCCGGTGTGGTGTGCAAGAGCTAGAGAGTGGAAATTAAATGGGGAATTAAAGGATTAGTTCACTTTTAAAAAATACTTTTGCTGATAATTTACTCACCCCCATGTCATCCAAGATTTCTTTCTTAAGTCGAAAAGAAATTAATGTTTTTGATGAAAACATTCCAAGATTTTTCTCCATATAATGGACTTCAATGGGACCCAAACGGTTCAAGGTCCAAATGAGAGTTTCAGTGCAGCTTTAAAGGGCTTTAAACGATACCAGACGATGAATAAGGGTCTTATCTAGCGAAACGATCGCTCATTTCAAAAATAAATAAAAAAGTTTTTTTTTTTTTCACGTTCATGACTCTCCTGTTCGAACTCGTTCATCAAAATGAACAAATCTTTTTTCGAGTCATTTCATTCATTCAACGAACGAAATGACTCGAAAAAAGATTCGTTAATTTTGAACGAGTCTTTTTTCGAGTCATTTCGTTCATTCAACGAACGAAATGAACTAAATGACTCAAAAAAATATTTGTTTATTTTGATGAACGAGTTCGAACAGGAGAGTCACGAACGTGCATCACAGAACAGAGCAAGGCGAGCATTTGTGCTTATAAAACTTAAACTTTTTTATTTATTTTTGAAATGGCCGATGGTTTCGCTAGATAAGACCCTTATTCATTGTTTGGTATCGTTAAAGCCCTTTGAAGCTTCACTGAAACTGTCATTTGGACCTTGAACTGTTTGGTTCCCATTGAAGTCCATTATATGCAGAAAAATCCTGGAATGTTTTCATCAAAAACATTAATTTCTTTTCGACTGAAGAAAGAAAGACATGGACATCTTGGATGACATGGGGTGAGTAAATTATCAGCAAAAGTTTTTTTTAAAAGTGAACTAATCCTTTAACCGGTATACACTCGGCTGCACTCCTTGTACGAAACTTCCGGTAAAGTGGATGAGTTCTGCTGTGCGTTAAGATGGTGTTTAAGGTATCTTCCATATGCCTGTTTAACATTGTGGTGGGTTGTTTGTTGCTGTGGTCAGCTACGAAACGCTGGAAACTGAGATCCAGATCCAACATAAGCTGCTGTTTGACCCCAAATTTATTCTGTGACTGCTATTTTTGACTCGCGTTTATAGATACTGTGACGCTACAACGCTTGTGTGGTTGTCGGCTCCCACCAACGGAGTTAGGGTCAACGGTCCTGTGCCGCCCCAGAGTGAGGGGATCATGAGGAACTATGCCCGACTCTGGGATCGTTTTTCTCGGGAGGAGCTGCAGGCTTCCACGAGACCTCCATCTTCCACGCTGCCAGTTATCCGAGAGGGTCGGGTCTTAGCCGTCGTTGCGCATGGAGACCAGGCTCACTCCATCTCGACTCCCGAGGCATCATCTGCACCCGCTGATCTCCGTGGCAAACGAGAGAGACAGCTGTCGTGGGAGTCGACTTTGGAGTCCTCTTCTGCTGAGACTGCAGTCCCTGCTGTGCTTCCTCTACTGGTCATGAGCCCGGCTACGTCCTCTGCTCCGCGACCCAGGAAGAAGAAGAGGAAGAAGGGAGCCTCTTGTCCTCCGTCTCTCCCTGAGCCCGCTACTTCAAGCGCTGTCAATGAGCCCGCTACTTAAAGCGCTGTCAAAGAGCCCACTACTTCAAGCGCTGTCAAAGAGCCCGCCACTTCAAGCGCTGTCAAAGAGCCCGCTACTTCAAGCGCTGTCAAAGAGCCCGCTACTTCAAGCGCCGTCAAAGAGCCCGCTACTTCAAGCGCCGTCAAAGAGCCCGCTACTTCAAGCGCCGTCAAAGAGCCCGCTACTTCAAGCTCCGTCAAGCGCCGTCCACGAGCCCGCTCCGTCAAGCGCCGTCCACGAGCCCGCTCCGTCAAGCGCCGTCCACGAGCCCGCTCCGTCTAGCGCGTCCACGAGCCCGCTCCGTCAAGCGCCGTCCACGAGCCCGCGCCGTCCACGAGCCCGCTCCAGCAAGCGCCGTCCCCGAGCCCGCTCCAGCAAGCACCGTCCCAGAGCCCGCTACTGCAAGCGCTGTTCCTGAGTCAGCAGCTGGTTGCCCGGTTACAGAATCTGCCTCTGTGAGAGCTGCGGCCGATCAAGCTGCAGAAGCAGTCCTGCAAGCGGTGTCTGCTCGTAAGAGGATGCCTACTATTGTTGCAGCCGAGACTCTAGCAGACTACTTGCCAAGGTTGTCAAGATCCTTGATGTGCCCGTCATGTCTTGTCCCGAGCCCACTGTGTCTGTGAGCTCTATTCCCAAGCCTACCACTGTGAGCGCCGCACCCGATCCTGTCCCTGTGAGCACTGCACCCGATGCTGTCCCTTGAGCACTGCCCCCGATCCTGTCCTTGTGAGCGCTGCACCCAGTCCTGCCCCTTCGCCTGCCATGTCCCCCATCAGGAGTCCCGTTTCCTCATCCTTTGTGTCCTCTGTGTCTGAGTCTGTTGCTGCACCACCAATGCAGTACCCCAGTCTGTTTCCCCGTTCGTCCCTGTCTCCACCAGCCCCCGGACTGTTTCCCCGTTCGTCCCTGTCTTCACCAGCCCCCGGACTGTTTCCCCGTTTGTCCCTGTCTCCACCAGCTCCCGGACTGTTTCCCCATTTGTCCCTGTCTCCACTAGTCCCCGGACTGTTTCCCCATTTGTCCCTGTCTCCAGTAGTCCCCGGACTGTTTTCCCTGTCTCCACCTCACCTCGGACTGTTCCTCGTGTGTGCTCGTCCAGTTCTCCCTGGACTCCCCGCCCAAGATCATCACCTCTTCAACCCAAGACCCCTAGTCTTCCATGTTTTGTTGGTTTTTGTCTATGTCTCGTTCCGTCTTGTCTTGTGCTTAGTGTCCGTTTGAGCGTCTGGTAGCCACTCCTTAAGCGGGGGGTTCTGTCATGATTCTGCCATCATGTCCGTGTAGTCTTCTATTATTGTGGCAGTATCATGACAGACCCATGTTTTATGTACAAGCGCATGGTCTGTTGTTTGGGCATGTGCTTGTGTTGTCTCGTCTTGTAACCCCGCCCCCTTGTTATCCTTGTTTTGTCATGATTGCCTTGTCAGCGTCACCTGTTCCCCTCGTTAGTCTCTTGGTATTTAATTCCCTTGCGTTTGCTGTCCTGTGTCGGTTCATTGTTTGAATCTGTTTGATGTTCTATACTGTTTGACATTGTGAGTCATTGCTATCTTACCTGTGAGTACCTTGTTAGAGTTTTGTCTAGTGTTTTACTGTTCCTGTTTCTGTTGTTAGTTTATAGTCAAGTTTGTCAAGTGTTAGTCTAGTTTAGTCGTTCCTGTTCCAGTCCTGTTTTGCCCCCTCGTGGGTTTTGTTTTCCTGTTTTTTTTCTATTAATAAACATTGTTGATTGCATACTGTCTGCGCTTGGGTTCATCCGCTATCCACATAACACTTTTTATCCCTTCGGAAATGTAATTAATTAAAAGTTCAAGTATTCAGTTGAGTAAGGTACAAATACCTCAAAATAATACTTAAATACAGTAATCTAGTCAAATTACTTAAGTAGTTTACACACCTTCTTGTCCAAAGGCACTTTACTTATCCATTAACTCTACTTAAGGCTTAATAAAGGCTAAAATAATAATAACTATTCTGGTTTACTATCAAAATTCAGTATCGTAGCACTGCTAAAATAGTTGTAAAATAATCTTTTGTTATCCAGAGATAGAAATACGTGTTTATGAATCAATCTAAATACACCAATAACCCTAAAGAGTAAAAGAGTTCACATCCTTAAACTGAGCCAACCAGCTTCAAAATGAATCCAACAAAACGTTTGATATAAAGCAAATCATATCAGTTAAACATACAGACTATATTGTACATATTGTGCACTGTGTAAGATTAAGGTTTGATTATAAGGAGACAATGCAATGTGCCACAATGTTTCAATCATACAGAATACAATTGCCGAAGCACATCTGATGTGAAAGCAACAAATTTGCTAGTAGCCTATACCTGTAACTTGCAATTTTATGTTTTAATCACAGATGGGAATCACCAAAGTTCCGTAGTGCACTTTTTGAAATCTAAGTTTCAATATTAACTTCTTGTATAAAAGTAATATATATATATATATATATATATATGTCACAGGTCGGGGGGGCCAAGCCAGACTGCACCCACCCCTTGAACCCAGGACCACCTCGAGGAGCGTACCAGAGACCAAACAGACAAGGGGAATTTCTAAAAAGTAACAATCTTTATTGAATAAAAGCAAGGTTAAAAAGTCTTAATACGGCTTCGTCTCTCTTTCCAGGGAGGAGGGGACCGAGGGGTTCACCGCAGAGGCCCGGGTTTCTGGCAGCCCCAGAGGAGGGGGGAGTCGAACGCCCGTCTGGCGTGCAGGTACGTCATGCAGTAAGGAGGCTCTCTTCGACGTAATACAGGCGGACGACGGTCCGGGCAGGCCAGAGCCGGGACCACGGACCAGAAGGGGGCTCTCTCCACAGGACAAGTGGGTAGCAGGTAAGTAGTAGAGTAGGCAAGTTTCCTCAGTGACGTTACGGCGCAGCAGGTGAAGGGTCTTCCGGGTGCCTCTCCGCCCTTGACGGCTCCAGCCAGAGACCAGGATATCCTCTAATTCGAGACAGGTGTAATGTGGTAAGGAGGTTCTCTTCAACGTGATACAGGCGGACGACGGTTCGGGCAGGCCAGAGCCGGGACCACGGACCAGAAGGGGGCTCTCTCCACAGGACAGGTGGGTAGCAGGTAAGTAGTAGAGTAGGCAAGTCTCCTCCGTGACGTTACTGCGCAGCAGGTGAAGGGTCTTCCGGGTGCCTCTCCGCCCTTGACGGCTCCGGCCAGAGACAAGGATATCCTCTAATGTGAGACAAAAACAAGTTGGCAGGTTCAATGCTATTTCGGCGAAATAGGGACTTACGGCTGGACGACGGTTCAGGCAGGCCAGAGCCGGGACCACGGGCCAGAAGGGAACTCTCTTCACAGGACAGGTGGGTAGCAGCTAAGTAGTAGGGTAAGCAAGTCTCCTCCGTGTAGGGTGCTCTCCCCCGTGGCGCCGCTGAGCAGCAGGTGTGAGATCCTCCGGGTGCCTTTCCGCCCGTAACAGTTCCAGCCAAGGCAAGGGTACCCTCTAATCCAAGACAAGACAATTTGCAGGTTCAATTCACTTCAACGAAGTAAGGACTTACGGCTGGAGCGGGTGGTTCTGAATGAGCAGCGTTGCTGCTGAGGTGTGTCTCTCCTCTGAACAGGCAGCACACAAGAAGGCCGAGGCAGGCAAACGGCTGGACTGGGTCGCTCCACCCGGGCACTAAGACTGGGGTGTGTCTCTCCTCCGACAGGCGACACCCAAGAAGGCAGTGGTAGAAGTATGGCTGGGCTGGGTGGTTCCCACGGCAACACTAAGGCTGGGGTGTGTCTCTCCTCCGAACAGGCAGCACACAAGACGGCGGTAGCGGAGGAACGTTCTATTTAGGTAGACAGGACAGGTTAAACAAGACAATCACACTCCTCTCTCGTATCACGGGACCTGGTGGCCGAAGTGGAACATACACAGTCAGCCTAAGGGCTTCGTTCTGCGAACACTGGGGAGAATGTGAACTGGAGGATCCTGGCGGTTAATAAAACATGTACATCCACACACTGCAGCTTCACATCAAATCCAACACTGTGTAGCACTTCAATTCAGGCACCGCAATCCACTCTCAAGTATTAGTGCAATAAAGCCAGCACTCACCCAGCGTTCAATCCCTCCACTGTTGCGCTGAATCGACACTCAGAAGCTGATGAGATGCAGAGGATTTCACACCACAGGGAACACAGCGTCTGCAACACTCTTTCACACTCCGAAGAAGATATCAGGGTTTCAGAGATGAACCAGTTCGCACCCTCAGTGACAACTATATTGGTGGTCAATACACTTCACAATCCCTGATCCAATTCAGTGTAAGACATGCATTCACACGGATCCAAAGTGTTCAGTACTTATTTTCCTCTCTCGAGTGATGACATTCTCCAATCTTGACTCGATCTCCTTCGTTCACTCACTTCACATCCAATTCACGTTCCAGCTTGCACTCCCTTATTCACCGTTGCACCCCTTTCCAATCAGATCCTCACAACCGCTCCAAAAGATCCCAGCAAATCCAAACCACTGCCAAAGGAATCGATTTCTCCCAAGGGAGTACCACACTCGAATGCCTTTTCCTTCTCCTTTTAACTGTTTTTCACAGCCGTGTTTCCCAATCACACATCCCCACACCAAACACCCGCACCTGGTACCGCTTAGCTAATCAGCTGCCGCTGTCATGGCAACTGACAACAAGCAACCCAGCGCTGTGTGTCAGTGAAATCGTCCCGGGGGGGAACACACTCCTAGCGGAAATTAGTTCCGCTGGATTTGTCACCTTGTGACATATATATATATATATATATATATATATATATATATATATATATATATATATATATATATATATATATATATATATATATATATATATATATATATATAAACTGTGTTGTGTTGTTTGATATGGCCCAATTCAAATGACGTTGACTTGTAGCTCCAACAGAAGAATATACTGTCTGTACACTATACTGGTGTATGGAAACAATGAATGGGATGATTACATAAGATGCCTAATCAAAATTCAGAACAGGTTACATGGAAATTATTTATACCCAGAAAAAACGGCTTATATAAAAATAAATCAATTCATGTGATCAGAGTTGTTACAATGTTGCAGTGGAATCAGCCACATTACCTTTGCATCACTCTTAGCCAGTCCATCATCAATTTTATAGTCTTCACTCCTGGTAGCCTGAAGTCATGATATATTCATTTAGCACACATAACAGATTTAGTTTTCTTATTGTGTAACATACACTAAACAGTGTTATGTTTGTACCTTGCAAAGAGCAAGCAGGGCAGTTTCGAGATGTCCACTGATTTCACATTTAACATGTTCCTCCAGCGTCTTTCCATAGACTGTACAACAGAAAGAGGTTAACAGCTACATACACGTCTGCAATTATGAACTACTTGCATGTATTTGGATCTGTGTTGTTACCTTCTTTGAAAGTATTTTTCAATGCTGTGATCTCCTTGTTTGATCTGGTGCCTAGAATTTCACTTAAGACGGCCTCATTTGTCCCAATACCCTAATTATCAGTTACATTTTAATATTAAAATACTATCAATGCTTTAAAAAAAAAAAAATTAAGAGACAAAATCTTAAAATAGTTTTCAATGTATTTTTTTGGCAAGAAATAATTAAGTACAGAATTGTTGAAGAAAAAATATATATAACTGTACCTTCATGGCTCTTTTCATTTCAAAAGCATCATACTCAGGCGGTGTCATCAGCAAAGCAAGGACCACCTCTTCTAAATCTGACTTCAGAGCTTTTTTCAGTGCATCTACCAGAGGCTGAAGCATAAAAATATACATATAAAAGTTATTTACATTATAATACAATACCATTTTCTTTTTACAGCCTAGACCAAGGTTAATTCTAAAAGATCAAGGCACTCAAAATATATTTTGAATGTTAAACTGTATCCTAAGCCGTTTCCATCAATAAGTATTTGTATGTCCACTCTAAATAAAAATAAATAAAAAATAAATTGTTGAGCTGTAAGCTTTAATTAAATAGAAAATGCCTAGCCTTAACATAAACTGTACAGTTTCCTGAAAACTTTCTTTTAATAATTTGACAAAGTCATGAGTCGGGTCTCTTTAGATTCCTTGGTCATACAGAATACAATAATACTCAGTGTTCCAAGGTCACACATACTGCCCGCCAGCCTATTTTCTTATTTTTATTTTTTTATGCTTTCATGCACTGAAAAAAAAAGACCTAAGAGTACCATGAAAGTTTGGCGAAAGTGCCACCTGCTGGTAAAATGTTGTCAAATTAGTCTAAATTGTCCCATTACCTCTTAATCAACTAGTCTGGCACAATATTTAAAAAAAAAACTGGCACAGAACATGATTCGTGTTTAATACAGTTTACATGATGTCACTGATGTGCTTGTCTCTTGCTGTGTTTTGTGTCTATTTCTGTTCATCTTAAGAAATACTTGGAGATCTGAATCAAAGTTTATTTCAACTAAACATAATTGAGAACTATGAAAGGACAACCTCAGAACATTACATTTTCCTCCATCCATTCCTCCAATCTCACATTTACATGTCATATAATAGGCCAAAGACAAATGTTGTTGGAGGATGTGAATATGCTTACTTTTCCTGTGCTCTGCTGATAAGCTGCTTTGATCTGTTGTCTTTGTGCATTGGTCTTCTTAGCTAGAACCTCCACAATGGTGGCTTCATCCACACCTTCATGAGAGAACAGACCAAAATAAAAAAAATGAGCAGCTTTGTCAATACATTTGATCTTGGTGGACTAGATCTGCTATGCACACTGTTGGGCTTTGATTATTGCTGCTGCTGTTGCTGCGTGAATAGAGATGTGGATGACATCAAAACCCAGAAAACTAATTCACCACTTATTTATAATTAATGTTTTTTTTATGAGTTTGTGAGTTTAAGGTCTGTGGTAAACAAAATTTGACAATACTTGAACAATAAGTTCTACAACTTAAATTTCACACCCATACCGATAACGTTTTGAAGCTTTAATTGTAAGAGTCAAGAGTTTGGCATACTGTTGAAAGATTAATGCTGATGTTATATTTTAATATTTGCCTTAAGTTCTGTCATGAAACTCTAGATGGCTCAGGCTGATGGGTCATTAACGCAAGCTGATGATATTTACAGTATCAGGCACAAGCTGATTGGTTCGTGTCACATCTGCAGCCAATCAGCTTGCTCAACATTCACTAAAGCAGTTTGCAGTGTGCTTTCAGAGTTCGTCTAAAAACCTCCACCTTCCCCTGCTCCACCTGTACATCAATTACCTGCTATAGGTAATTGATATATGCTATTTGTGCAGCAGCAGTATGTCTTACATACTCACAGCAGTGTATCGGCATATGCATTTCGACGGTAGCAAGTTCCTGTACTTGATCTGCAGCAACAACAGCAATAATCAACAGCATCACCAATTCAGCAGAGTAGCAAATCTATTCCACCAAGACCAAATACATTAACATTGTCATATCCATTACCATGCTAAAAATATTCAGAGAGTTGTCATGATAGAACGTCTCGGTTATGTATGTAACCCTCGTTCCCTGAAGGAGGGAACGAAGACGTAGTCGACGTGTCGACTGATTGGGATCACACTAAGGGAGCTTATCATCTTCGAGTATTGTAAAAACGAGCCAATGCACAGTAGCGTGTGTGAAATAGACCAAACCTCCTATTACATTAAACACTGAAGTGAATGCAGGCACCAGTGGTTTTTCTCTCTCTCACGAGAGGAGCCCGGAGTCAGCGGTGGTCTAGCAATTGTGGAGTATTCAAAGTATTCAGGCAGTTAATTGAAATTTGCAGCTTACTGTCATTTCAATTTCACAAATAATTGCAAGTTGAAATATCAGAAGACGACGGCAGAATGAAGCAGTTGCTCATCTGATAGGGCTCGAAGTAACTACCCTTATGCTACGAAGCCCAAAGGTCTGGGAGATACCACACAATAAGGCGTTCTGGGAGGAAGTTGTGGAGAGACACTTTACAGAAAGTGTGTTTTTTTTTGCCACTTTTTGCCAGTCTCGATATTAGACTACACCAAAAAACTAGTTGAGGATAAATTCTTTAAAATTGGGAAATTCCAGCGTCATGGACGTGACATTTGCAACTTAAAATATAAATTTTCAGAAAATTATTTAATACTGAAACGTCTGTTTATATATATCCATACTCCCTTAATATAAAGGAGTCCAGACATTAGAAAAATATCAGTCTACACATGCGTTTTATATTTAATATGAGGGAAATACAAATGAGACATGACACAAAAAATCTTTAACTTTTAGGTGGCAAAATATTTTTTAGTAGGCCTAATTCTATAATTACACTGCGCAAAACAAAAGTAGCCTAATACTAACCGGAGGAAGAATGGTCGGCCTCCATAGAACATGAAATATTCTTTTTATTTTATTTTTCATGTTCACATTTATGAGGAAAAAAAACAATGTTACGGAGTATGCTATGGACGTGACAGTTCTCCGTTACGGACATGACCGCTCTGAAAGCGACTTTAAAACTTTCACAGAGACCTCAAACAGAAAGCAAAGCCTTACTTTAAAGTTAATTTCGTTTTTTATTAATTGTATCTTAATTTTAATCAATGTTTCATAAACCAATTGCTTGGATTTAATAAATAAGAAGTAAATATAGTAGAAAATAGATCATCAAGGCCCGTACGGAAACGGGACAGAAGGCATTTCTGTGTATTCTGCACCTTCAGAATGAAATACTTTGTGTGTCCTGTTAACGTTGTAGAACAAAACATTCAAGTATGTTTAGCACAGACCTTATTTTACTCATAAATTGAAAAGCCCTATTATAAAACCCCAAAGGAAAATCTCGAGGGAACCAATGGCGAATTAGACTTCCGGGTTTTGACATCATCCCTGCACCACTCTAGAGGCATACATAAATCCCATAGCAGATCTAGACAGGTGGAGCTGGAGGAAGTGGAGGGCTTAATAGGAACTCTGATAGCATGTTGCAGGACCAGCTTACAGCAAAAACTGAACCAGACTATTTAAATGTTGAGCGGACAAGCAAATTGGCTAAATTAACATAGGCTGTGCTAGTAAATGATGTGATTGTTAGCAGACTGCATTAGCCTGTGCCATCTAGAGTTTCATGACTGAACTAGATATTTATTCTGGTGCTGATTATTTGCCGGGTTTTTTTCTTTTCATTTTTTATAGAAACATTAAATTAATCGAACATTGTCACTAAATGTTCTTATAACAAATGTGTAATTTAATTTGATTTTGAATTGAATGCAATTTTTTTTATATAATATAAGTGATATCTCACTTGACAGTACAGGTTATTTTTGTATCTGATTCTATTGATACACTAAGTAAAACATTATAGAAAACATATTTTGTGAAAATGAAAGCGGGATAAACACCAAAACTCATGAATATACTAAATAATTATAGATTAATACAGATTAATACAAATAATTCCTTGGTACATAAACATTTATTTTTGTCATGCAGCCTGTCCCAGTGCACATTAATTAGTGTCATGTAGACAGTGACTCTTTGCTTTTCAACTTTGCTTTTATTTCTATGAATACATTCTAAGAAAGTTTTTCTGGTATTGCAGGGGTGTGTCCTCCACACCTTTTCTAAAACGAACAACATAACACTTACTTAACATACTATATCTAGCTGAAAAATGAACAAACCTTTAAATAAACTTCCTTCAGAAAAGTCCTTCATATTACCATACATCGGGGCCTTTTTTTTGACCAACTTTGAGTGTATTTACCTTTGGTCTCAATGGCTTTCTTCAATTTTGCAGCATCATTTTCGGCATTAAAGTTTGGATCAGCCTTGACTGTTCCAAAATATGCTGTCTCTGAAGCTCCTTTGGAACCCTGTGATAAAACATATAACACGTGCTAAAATATCAGGTCATGGACTAATTATTAATATAAGTAATGAAGTTGAGGAATATTTAAACGTGTGTTGGCATACAAAACATTATATATATATATATATATATAATATATATATTATATATATATATATATATATATATATATATATATATATATATATATATATATATATATATATATATGATATATATATATATGTATATATATATTCTGTATATATTCTGAACTTACCTTGCTATTATCATCATCACTAATTTTCTGGAGAAATTTTTTAAAGAATGCCATCCTTCAAAACCCTTGTACCTATAACAAGCTAAAACAAAATGCAAGGTTGCACTTATGAACAGTTATAATGTTTTTAAATCATATGCATTGTCAAATGTCTTCAAAGAGCTTTGTTAAGATAAGTTATTCAAGAGGACTGTAAAACACATTTACAATGATATCTCACCTGTTCCCCTGTGAAGTGAGAGCTGGACTGAAATGGGTTATTTCAGGAACATAATCAGGCCTTTTATTCTTTTGGCTGCGTGGAGGAGTTAGACCAGGTTTTTCTGGTTGTACCTGTGTAGTCATTTAATATATTTGCTGCACTCACCTCAAACTGTAGGATTTGTGGATTGTGTAAGATAAACTGACATGCAATACAAAGCCTAAACATAAAACATATATATGAAACATTGTTCACTAGATTTTGCACAAGACTGTTCAGATACTTCTATTAGTTTTCATTTTCTTCTATTTTAATCATATTATTTGTGCACAATTATAGGAGCATACGTGATAGTTCATCCAACAATGAAAATTCTGTCAGCATTTACTCGCTCTAATGTTGTTCAACACTGACTGGACGCGGGCCTTGGTGAGGCGCGCTGACATGTCTGATCGAGTCCAACTCCATACTGGGAAAAGAGATCCTCTGCCCGGGGGTGAGTTTGCTCTTTTCCCAGTTGACCCGAAGCCCTATGGCTGAGGTGACTGAGCACCATGTCCCTGTGTTCGCACAACTGCTCTCTCGACTGGGCGAGAACAAGCCAGTCGCAACAGGGCCAGCCCGAAGGGTAAGACTTTGTACTGATATGCCCGTCCCTCGAACGCAAAGCGAAGAAACGGTCTGTGTCAAGGGAGAATCGAGACCAATCTTGGGGACGGATGCATTTGTAAATACGTTTCTGCGTAAGCATCTTGAACGGGCAGTCTGTTGAAGGGACCGGTTCAAGACACGCAGGCCGTAACCCACCGCCTTTCTTGGGTACAATGAAGTACGGGCTGTAGAGGCCGGTCTTCATATCGGCTGGAGGGACCGGCTCGATCGCGTCCTTCGCCAGTGGGACTGCGATCTCTGCCCTGAGCACAGGGGCACTGTCCGCCAGAACACGGGTGAACAGAATGCCCCTGAATATAGGGGGACGCCGGGCGAACTGAATCGCATAGCCGAGTTGACAGTACGGATGAGCCAGCGAGACGGGGTGGGAAGCGCTAGCCAGGCTCCCAGACACCGCGCAAGCGGAACCAACGGCACCACAGACGTACCCGGGGTGGGGCAGCGCGGCGGAATGCAGGGACCCGACTCGGACGGCATAGCGGCCCGGAGTGGGGTCTGAGTGTGTGGTGCAACACGTACCTGCTTCCGTCGAATGGCAGAGTGAGTGTGCGGAAGCGTCAGTGCTTCCAGAACACAGCCACTGCTGCTCGCTGGCGAAGAAGAGGGGCTCAAGGGTGACAAGGCATAGCGTCGTCGACCACCAAGCGCGCCCTCTTGGGAACCCAGAGGTTGCAGAATTGCTCTTTTGTTGAAAATGAGGGTATCACTGGCCCGTGGGTCAGTGGCGGAACAGAAAAAAGAAACAAAGATTCTCCACCCGGCCCTCCACCGGGGGAAGGAGCGGTGCCTTCACCACCTCCTGAAGAGCAACTTGATCTACTCTGGGTCACCCGTCTCAGGGTCATTAGTACCTGCGCTTGCCTCCTGGTTTGGCAGCGGGCTGGACAGGCATGGCCAACTTCCTGCGGCCTGCCCCACGCCGAGGCCTGGATGGTGGCTGCTGCTGCTAAGGCTTAGTGGGAGCAGAGGACGCCGCAGGAGGTCGACCTCGGCGACGAGCGGACGGAGGAGCTGCAGCCGGCGGACGGGTGGGAGCAGCAGCGGTCCGCCGGGGCAGGATGTGTCGGATGGCCTCCGTCTGCTTCTAGGCGGCCGAGAACTGTTGGGCGAAGCTCTGACCGCATCGCCGAATAACTAAACCTGGGAAGAGGGGCATCCAGGAACCGACATTTATTGGTGTCCCTCATATCCGTGAGGTTGAGCCAGAGGTGGCGCTCCTGGACCACCAAGGTGGACATCGCCTGACCGACTGAACGTGCAGTTTCCTTCGTCGCTCGGAGAGCGAGGTCGGTTGCCACACGGAGCTCCCGGAGGAGCTCTGGGTCAGAACCACCCTCGTTCATGTCCATGAGCGCCTGGGCCTGATGGACCTGTAGAAGCGCTATGGCATGGAGGGCGGAAGCAGTGCCACAGGCTCTGCAGCCTTGGACGGGAGGCGTGGATTGCCCCGCCAGGAGGAAGCGGACTCCGGACACAATTGCATCGAAACGGCACGCTCCACCGGGGGAACATCCACATACCCCTTAGCCGCCCCGCCGTCGAGGGTGGTGAGGAGGGAGGAGCCACTAGGACAGCTTCTGGCACTATACGGCGCCTTCCACGTCCTAGTAAGCACCTAATGCACTTCCGGAAAGAATGGCACTGGGGCGGAGCGCTGAGAACCAGCACGGCCCGCCCCGAGATACCAATCGTCCAACCGAGAAGGCTCGGGACGTGGTGGAGGGTTCCACACAAGCCCGACCTTCTCGGCGGCCTGGGAAAGCATAGCCGCCCATTCTGGATCTGACTCGGGCAACGCCACACTCCCAGAGAGGGGTAACGCAGCCGAATCCTCATCTCCAGAGGACTGAAGCTCCCCCTCCGATGCTGCGATCGACATCTGATCGTCAGGTGGGGCCCCAAAGGACACGGCTGGCCGACCACGAGAGGGGCCAGCGCGTTCGTTGGGGGCTCCAACGGCGGCAGCGCTTGAGAGGCGTGAGGGGCCCACGGAGATTGCCTCGGCGGGGAAGCCCTCACGGTAATCCTCAGATCACCCTGACCATGCGCAAAAGTAGGTCTATTCTGAGGTCCAGAATAAACACTAGATCTGGGCATAGGCGAGGGGACTGCACCTTCCTTGAGGTAAGCGAGTCTTAATCTAAGCGCTGCCATAATCATATTCCCGCAATGAGAACATGAACTATTCACAAAAGCTGCTTCAGCGTGCTGAATGCCCAAACACGAGAGGCAACAATTGTGGCCGTCTGCTGGCAGCCAGGGAACGACCGCACCCAGAAACGCACAAGCGGAATGTCATCCTGAAAAGGACGCAGCGTCACGCTTGTGTTGCACCCAGGGATAGCCGCGGTGTAATCGGGGTACACACTCACGAGAGGAACGCCCACCGAGACTGACACATACAGACACACACACACACAAGCAATGCTGTGAAAACAGCAGTTGTGAGCTGTAATGCTCGCGGCCACCGCTGATCGCGCCGTCACACCAGCACTGGAACAGAGTATTCTCTTTGAAGTCTTCAACGATCGATGCAGCAGTCTGCAGAAACTCAGAGTCAAAACGAAAGCTCGGCTCCGAAGCGAAAGACAATGAGTGCGTGCGCCCGCTTCCTGTTTATACCCGCGCTGCGGGGCGGGGCGCGTGACGCGTTTCACGCACGCCAACGTTCATTGGCTTGTTCTGTAGACACTCGAAGTTGATAGGGCTCCCTGAAGTGATCCCCTAACGTCGTCACGTCGACGTCACGTCGAACGTGAGCGACTAAAGGGGAACATTGACTATAGACCTTATTCGATCTGCGTCATCAATGTTCGCGGCGGCCATTTTGTTGACATAGAAACCACGGCAACTGTCAGTTAGTCAATTGACAAGCGAGGCAGCGTCGGTATTATCCATGGTATTATCGCTGTATTTTTTTTAAAACAGCGGGATGGTGTGCTATGTAATACACTGCTGTTCTAACAACAGCAATAAGAACCCCGGAGTTAATTTTTATGCGATACCGACTGTCAGAAAACGTGAAGGGAGTGAGACAGAGGAGTTGAGCCAGCGCAGGAGAGACTTGTGGCTAGCTAGGATAAACAGACTAATCTGCCAACTCCCCACAGCAATGTCTGTTCCTATCATTTTACCACAGGTAATGTTATTGGGGACATTTAACATTTAATTTTGAATTTAACAATACTACTATAACATGTTCCTGTTATCTCTGTGAAGCTGTTTTGAAACAATTTGTATTGTAAAAAGCGTTAACTGTTATATAAATAAAGGTGACTTGACTTGACTATTGATAACGTTATATGCCTTATTGATACTAGGTAGGGAATTAGTGCTTGTGTGATACTGTGTTATTTTGTTACAACGATCGTAAAGGAGCCCTGCGAAGTGTAGCTAACGTTATGCGGATACTGTATGAACGTTAACGTTATAAATATCCGGATAAGTTACGGCTGGCAATAAGGACGGATCTTTACTTAAGGCTATTGGGTCTATTTGATATGGGTCCACACAAATCAAGCTTATCTTCTCTTGATACCGACGAGATGAAGCTATTAGGCTACTGCTCACCTCAACTCAAATCTGCGTGCGGCTAGGGGCAGGACAGTTGTTATGTCAACAATATGGCCGCGGTTAGCTACTTCCGTTGTGTGCGAATAAGGTCTATTGGTGCATTTAAGTCATGTCAGAAAGATTGTAATTACGAGATGAATGCGCATGAACGCCACCACAAAGTCGTAATTACGAGTGGGAAGCAATGGCGGAAGCAAATAGTTTTCAATCATGATAAATGTATTTCTGAATGCAGACAGTACAATGTAGTTTGTACGCATTATGTGTTCTGTTAATCAAGAAGAGAGATAAAGTTTGCCAGAAACTTTGTTGTTTGACCCGGATGAGTGGAGGGGAGGATGGAGGGGAACTTTACTACAACACCTACAGGCAGGAAAAAATAGGGTAAGATCAGTCTTTTTATATTTGATGTCAAGCTGTGATTGGCTGCGCGAGATTATAAATTAATTCTGTAGCAGTGGAGTCTTTCTGGTAGAACGTTGCCCTGAGGCAACGAACAAAAAAACACAGTTTTAGAATATAAATAAAAACAAAATAAATCTTTAATCAATCAAACATACTACTTTACATACTGATGCACATATTTTTGTATATAAAGATATTTCAACTTAAACATGTTAAAAAGTTATATTTATCTTACTAATTGGTGGCATCATATACCATGTGACTTTGCTTCATTAACGGACTGTGCCACCCCCAAACAAAAGGTCACACCACTTCAGCCCCTCATTTCACTTGAACATTTCAGGTGATATTATATATTTTTTAGAAATTATAAAAAATTTAAATGGGCGGTGTGAGGTCCAAAAAGGTAGTTTGTTGCCTGAGGGCAACACCATGCCATAGAGGGTTAATTTTACAGTACAATAACTTCGAACCTCAACAAGCTCGATTGCTCCTGTCTGTCTGCCTGCTGCTGCTGCTGTTGAGTTGGTTTGCGTCTGTTAGCTTCGTATATCTTTCTGTTTTGAATCATTATTTACTATCATTCTCAGAGCTCAAACATGAACTGGGGCCCAGGTCAGGAAGCAGACAGACTGGCTAAACCGACCGTCTGCTAGCTGTCTCACGTCACTGAGGTCAGATAAATCCCATCACATAGAGACTCTGTCACCTAGATATCATCATATAGAGACTGTGTCTGTTCCCTGACTTAGGGGAACAAAAAACTTCCAAACCCATCTAAGGGTAAAAACTTAATTGATGTTCAACAAATAAAAAATAGATATAATACAAATTAACAAATGATAAAGCTCGGGTTGCTGAATATTCCATCTCTTACTTCAAAAACACTTATTGTTAATGATATGATTAAAGAATATAAACTTGATGTGTTTTGTTTGACAGAAACCTGGTTAAAACCAAACAATTACATAACTTTAAATGAATCCATCCCCCAAGATTACGGTTATAAACATGAACCTCGTCTGAAAGGTAAAGGGGGAGGTGTTGCTGTAATTTATAGTAATATTTTCAGAGTTACTAAGAAGTTCAAATAAAATTATTTTGAAATGTTGGTGCTTAATGTAATAATATCTAGTATAAATGATAAATCACGTTTGAGATTTGTGCTGGCTACTGTAAATAGGCCACCAGGGCACCATACAGACTTTTTCAAAGAATTTGCTGATTTTCTATCAGAGTTAGTATTGGCTGCAGATAAAGTCCTAATTGTTGGTGGTTTTAATATACATGTAGATAATGAAAAAGATGCATTGAGATTGGCATTTAAAGACATTCTTAACTCTATTGGAGTTAGACAACATGTGACAGGACCTACTCATTGTCGTAATCATACTCTAGATCTAATATTATCACATGGAATCAATGTTGATGCCGTTGAAATTCTACAGCAGAGCGATGACATCTCAGATCATTATCTAGTCTCGTGTAAACTTCATTTAGCCAAGGCATACAAATATGTTATACCTATCACTTCTGCCACAAAAGATTGTTTTATTAATAATCTTCCTGAACAGTTTCATCTCAGATAGCTTAGAAGAACTCGATATTGAGACAGAAACTTTTAACTCTATTGTCCAGCACTTTAGACAGAGTTGCTCCTATGCACTTTAGAAAGATTAAAGAAAATAGTCCAATCCAATCCACCTTTATTTATAAAGCACCTTAAAAACAACACTGTTGACCAAAGTGCTGAACACAGTCTAGAAATAAACAATAACATACAACAGAAGCACAACAAAAGAAATAGTAAACCAATAAATAACAATAAAAATAAATACAACAATAATACAAAACTGAAAGTCAACCCTCAAACTGAGTTAAAAGCCAAAGAAAATAAATGAGTTTTAAGACGATTTAAAAACAGAGAGACTCAGTCAATCTAATGTCCAAAGGCAGCTCATTCCAGAGTCTCGGAGCTGCCACAGCAAACGCACGATCACCTCTAGATTTGCGTTTGGTCTTACGGCGACCAGCAGTGCCTGATCAGCCAACCGGAGCGAACGAAAGGGGGTGCAGGGCACAAGCAGATCAGACAGGTCAGACAGGCCAGGCCATGCAGACAGAATTTTAAAATCAGTACGAAAGTGCACAGGGAGCCAGTGGAGGGATTGGAGGATGGGGGAGATATGGCCACGTTTTCGAGTTCCAGTTAGAAGCCGAGCAGCTGCATTTTGAACTAGTTGTAATCGTGCCATGAGTGATTTACTAAGACCACTATTTGTGCATTACAATAATGTCACAGGTCGGGGGGGAGCGCCAGCGGGCCGCCACCCCCTCTAACCGGACCACCGCCCGAGGAGCGTGCCGTGAAACTCACGAGGCAGACACAACATTAAAATAAATATAAGTTCTTTATTGAACAATTAAAAGCAACTTTAAAAGTCTTTCGTTCAGAGAACAGCACAGCCGTCAGCAGACCCACTTCAGGAGAATGATTCACAGGGTCTCTTTCAGTTCATAGAACGGCACAGCCGTCAGCAGACTCACTTCAGGAGAATGATTCACAGGGTCTCTTTCGTTCATAGAACAGCACAGCAGTCAGCAGACTCACTTCAGGAAAATGATTTCCAGGGTCTCTTTCAGTTCATAGAACAGCACAGCAGTCAGCAGACTCACTTCAGGAGAATGATTCACAGGGTCTCTTTCGTTCCTAGAACAGCACAGCAGTCAGCAGACTCACTTCAGGAGAATGATTCACAGGGTCTCTTTCGTTCCTAAAACAGCACAGCAGTCAGCAGACTCACTTCAGGAGAATGATTCACAGGGTCTCATTCGTTCATAGAACAGCACAGCAGTCAGCAGACTCACTTCAGGAGAATGATTCACAGGGTCTCTTTCGTTCCTAGAACAGCACAGCAGTCAGCAGACTCACTTCAGGAGAATGATTCACAGGGTCTCTTTCGTTCGTAGAACGGCACAGCAGTCAGCAGACTCACTTCAGGAGAATGATTCACAGAGTCTCTTTCTCAAGGCTCGAGCAGAGGGAGAGTTAAAAACCGCTTCCGCGTTCTCTTCTCCAGCTTCTCCTCTTCAAGGCTCGGGCAGAGAGAGAGCTGCAAACATGCTGGGACTGCGAGTGGACAGCAACAACACCATTCCCACACTCGTGCTCACAATAGAACTGCAATTCAACAGACTCACTGTGCAATCAGGGCTTACACCAGCAATCCAGCCGAAATCTCGTTCTCTCTCACAGCCTCCCACCGCTGCTTCGGCCTCAGCCTCGGCCCCTCAGCCTCTCCCCTGCTGCGTGCACGCTTCGTCTCCGTTCCTGTGTCCCTCCCTCTTCAAAATGGCTTTTTTTTATACTCCACCTGGGAGCATGTGCCCCAATCACCAGGCAAACTCCTCCCACCCAACACCTGCTGCTCCTCTTCATAATCACCCGGTGACAATAATCTAAACGAGTGGTGATGAAATCATGGATTAAAATTTCAAAATCATGTCGAGATAAAAACGGTTTTACTTTGACTAGTTGCCTCAGCTGGAAGAAGCTGGTCTTCACCACTGCACTAATCTGGGCATCACGTTTTAAACGACCGTCCAATTTGACTCCTATGTTTGTAACTACAGGGCTAATGTCTCGGTTTAGACAACCCATGTCAACAGGAACAGCATCAGCTGAGTCACTCGGAGCAAATGACACAAACTCAGTTTTACTCTCATTTAAATACAAAAAATTCACAGCCATCCATGCTTTCACCTCATTCAGACACTCTAAAAGGGTTTTTGACTGACTTAGCGGCACACATATTTAGCAGTCGTCAGCATAAAAATGGAATGAAACATTGTAACTTCTAAGAATTAACCCAAGAGGCCAGGTACATTGAAAAAAGTAGGCGTCCAAGGACAGAACCTTGAGGAACTCCACACAACAGAGGAGCGGATGAGGACACAGCATCACTGACCTGAACTGAAAAACTTCTGCCTTCCAAATAGGACAAAATCCAGGCTAGGGCCAACCCCTTAATGCCCACACAGTTCTGCAACCGAGACAATAAAATTTGGTGGTCGACTGTATCGAACGCAGCCGTAAGGTCCAATAGCAGCAGAGCAACAGTCTCACCAGAGTCTGAAGCCAGAAGAATGTCATTGAAAACCCTCAGCAGAGCGGTCTCCATGCTGTGGGCTGACTTAAACCCAGACTGAAAAATTTCAGTTATACAATTGTCGTTTAAAAATGTGCTCAGCTGCAAATAAACAACTTTCTCTATAATTTTGGAAAGCAACGGGAGCTTAGAGATAGGCCGATAATTAGAGAGCTCAAGTCGGTCCAGACCAGGTTTCCTTAATAAGGGTTGAACAACTGCATGTTTAAAACTCATATGTACGACTCCAGTAGTTAAACTGACATTAACAATATCAAGTATGCAGGGCGCCACTGTAGGAAAAACCTCTTTAAAAAGACAAGGGGGAATCACATCATTGGGGGAGCCAGTGATCTTCATTTGACCAATAAACTTTTCTAAAAAAGGCAAGCTAACAGGCTCAAACTGGTTCAAAACAGCAGAACAGGTTACAGAAATACCATGGTCATTCAACGGGGAACAATAAGGACCCTAATGCTCTCCACCTTGGGGAAATAAAAAAGTGAAGAAACTCCTCACACATTTTTGACAGGTTCTCCAAGCACTGGAGTTGTGGGACATTAAGAACAGTTTTGAGGGTATTAAAAATAACTCGAGGATTCTGACCATTAGAAGAAATCATTTTAGAAACATGTTTCTTCTTTTCAGCTTTTAAATTTTTTTGATAAGAATACCAACTCTCTCTAAGTATCTGAAATGACACTTGGAGTTTATCCCTCTTCCACATTCTTTCCGCACTTCTACACTCGCGTCTGGCAGCGCGGGTGACATCGTTCAGCCATGGATCAGGTCTCGATTTGGACAGCCTGGTTTTTACGGGGCTACCGTAAAACCAGCGCACAGATCTTCAACAGTTGTATTAGTTCAAAGAGAGACACCATTTAGATTAAAGACAAAGGAAAACTGAGCAGCAGTGGAAGGGTTAACTATGCGACCACGGTGCACAGGAGCACACGGTTTAACTACGACACAAGAGACGGAAATTTTAAAAACAACAGGCATATGATCAGAGAAAAAAGCATCACAGACTTCAAGATTAGAAACAGTTAAGCCATGAGTTAAAACCAGGTCAAGTGTGTGCCCACGTTCCTGCGTGGGGCCAGATACACACTGTACAAAATGAAAACACTCAATGATATTTAAAAAGGCTCTTGCCATTGGCTTTTCAGGACAGCACATGTGGATGTTGAAGTCCCCTACAATAAGGAGGCAGTCATACTTTGGCACAGACTCTAAAAAAGTCAGTGATGAAATCCTTGTTGTATTTGGGTGGCCTGAGTGCGCACAGCACTGGAGATACACCCCTCAGTTCAAACAAATTTACCTCAAATGTGGCGAAGGATACAGCTGTGAGTGCAAGCTGTTTACACTTAAAATTTGTTTTATAAACTGTTGCTCCTCCATGACCTGACATCCTCGGGGAGTTAAAGTACGAACAGTCGAACGGCAAAATTCACAAAGCACTCTACTCACCCACCAGAATCCACGTTTCCGTTACACAGAGAAAATTCAGATCATGCGACTCAAATAAGTCCTTCAAGATGAAAGTTTTGTTTGCTAGCGATCTAGCATTCACCAGGGCAAACCTAGCTGGATCCGGGGCTTTTGCAGCCAGTGTAGTCCGAGCAAGCGATCAGCTCCGCAGAACGCCACGGCGCGAGGCGACGAAATTCCGAATCGATTCCAGGCAAAGTCATGTTGGAAGACGCCAGCCAGGTCCTCAGTTTCACCAGCCAAACTCCGCGTTTTCCCCGGCGTCTACGGCGCGCTCTGCGCACAGGTGGAACTGTAGTTGGCGGTCATAAACCAGTCGAGAGTTGACATTTGCAATAATGATTGAAAAAAATAATGTAAATACAAACAGAGTGCGTAGAGATAGACGGCAGGCCATAGACACTGGCGCCATCTTGCTCATAAAAATCTACCCAATGCCATGGAACAAAGAGCACACTCAGGCCCATAAGAGAGCAGCCAGAAAAATGGAAGAAAACAAAACTAGAGGCATTTCACATTTCATGGACAGAGAGCACGGTTGCATACAGAGATGCCTTAAAAGCTGCTAGATCTTCATATTTTTCAACCCTATTACAAGAAAATAAACAAAACCCTAGGTATTTATTTGAAACAGTGGCTAAACTAACGAAACAACAACTAAAACTAAAACCAAAACTAAAACTAACTAAAACAAAGCTTCAATCAACCCCAGACGTTTCCAAACAGCACAACAGTAATAACTATATGAACTTCTTTACCTACAAGATTGATAATATCAGGGAGAAAATTATAACTATGTAACTGTCACGTTTTGATGTATTTAGTTATCTTTTGTGATCTTGTTTTCCCCTGTCTTGTGTGATTTTTGGTTTAGTCCTGTTAGTTTTCCCGCTCCTCGTTTGTGTCCAATTTTCTGCACCTGTTTTCAGTTAATTATCTTGTTTGGTTCAGTGTATTTAAGCCCTGTGTTTTCCCTGAGTGTTTGTCGATCGTCGTCTATGTATGGTTGTGTTTCCCCTGAAGTCCTGGAGTCTGTTATTTTGTTCCTGTTTAGTTTTGGAAAGTTTCATTTTGTTAAATAAATCTATTATATTGAAGCTCCCGTGTCCTCGTCTTCAGCTACCTGCAGCAACCCTGACAGAACGATCGACCGAAAACAGAAGATGAGCCAGAGGAGACGTAACCAGAGGAGAGAGGTGAACCCAATTCACACACCAATCCTCTTTCAAGGCGAACGCTCCCTGGAAGAATATGCGGGGCTATATTTAGACCTGTATGATGATGTGAGATGGGATGAGGAGGAGTTGAAGCAAAGTTTCTGGGGTGGATTAAAAGACCCTCTCGCCCAGATAATTTTGGTGAAGGACCTCAATCTATCCTTCCTGGAGTTTTTGG
The DNA here is from genome assembly GCA_036326025.1 of Chrosomus eos. Taxonomy (NCBI): domain Eukaryota; kingdom Metazoa; phylum Chordata; class Actinopteri; order Cypriniformes; family Leuciscidae; genus Chrosomus; species Chrosomus eos. Next base: position 12,878,002 of record CM070820.1, read on the forward strand.
ATCACACGCTGTAGGCCTGTGGATCCAGCTACCTCTTGGAAGATCTCCCACTCCAGCCAGTGCCAAGCCCGCCAGCCCCTGAGCCCATCACCTGCACGCCTGAGCCTGAGCCCATCACCTGCACGCTAACGCCAGAGCCCATCGTCTGCCCGCCAGAGCCTGAGCCCATCGCATGCCCGCCAGAGCCTGAGCCCATCGCCTGCCCGCCAGAGCCTGCACACCGCATCAGCCCTGCCGCCAGATCGGTCCCTGGACTTCCCCGGCTGATATCCTATATGACTGACCCCCCACTGATATCAGTGCGATTAGCCAAAAAGATGGCTGCCGAGGCTGGGGTTCACGTCAGCCACATCCAGCCAGAGACCATCGCCTGCCCGCCAGAGCCTGAGCCTGTCGCCTGCCCGCCAGAGCCTGAGCCTGTCGCCTGCCCGCCAGAGCCTGAGCCCATCGCCTGCCCGCCAGAGCCTGAGCCCAGCCCCAAGCTCCCTGAAATGCTGGTTCCGTCCAGTTCCGAGTCCCCTGATGTGCTGGCCCCGTCCAGTTCCGAGTCCCATGATGTGCTGGCCCCGTCCAGTTCCGAGTCCCATGATGCGCCAGAGCCAGAGCCCGTTGACCCAGCGCCAGAGCCAGAGCCCGTTGACCCAGCGCCAGAGCCAGAGCCTGTTGACCCAGCGCCAGAGCCCGTTGACCCAGCGCCAGAGCCAGAGCCCGTTGACCCAGCGCCAGAGCCAGAGCCCGTTGACCCAGCGCCAGAGCCCGTTGACCCAGCGCCAGAGCCAGAGCCCGTTGACCCAGCGCCAGAGCCAGAGCCCGTTGACCCAGCGCCAGAGCCAGAGCCCGTTGACCCAGCGCCAGAGCCCGTTGACCCAGCGCCAGAGCCAGAGCCCGTTGACCCAGCGCCAGAGCCAGAGCCCGTAGACCCAGCGCCAGCACCAGAGCCCGTTGACCCAGCACCAGAGCCCGTTGACCCAGACCCAGAGCCCGTTGACCCAGACCCCGTTGACCCTGCGCCCATTGATGTCAAGTCAGTTCCCGATCCTGAGCCTGTCCTCCCCAAGAAAATTTTGGGGGGGGCGCTATACGCCTTCGCCGTGGCCGGCCAAAGATCCTTGGAGGCCTGAAAAAATAACACCGCCATGTCCACCCGAAGGGTCCTCACCGCCATGGCCACCCGAAGGGTCTTCACCACCACGGCCGCCCGAAGGGTCTTCACCGCCGTGGCCACCCGAAGGGTCTTCACCGCCGTGGCCACCTGAAGAGCCTGCACCGCCATGGCCACCCGAAGGGTCTTCACCACCACGGCCAACCGAAGGGTCTTCACCGCCGTGGCCACCCGAAGGGTCTTCACCGCCGTGGCCACCTGAAGGGTCTTCACCGCCGTGGCCACCTGAAGGGTCTTCACCGCCGTGGCCACCTGAAGGGTCTTCACCGCCGTGGCCACGCCCACAGCCTGCACTGCCGTGGCCACGCCCACAGCCTGCACCGCCGTGGCCACGCCCACAGCCTGCACCGCCGTGGCCACGCCCACAGCCTGCACCGTCGTGGCCACGCCCACAGCCTGCTCCGCCCTGGCCACGCCCACAGCCTGCTCCGCCGTGGCCACGCCCACAGCCTGCTCCGCCCTGGAGGCTTCCTGGACCTGCACCATGCCCTCGTCAGCCTCCAGGGCGCCCACCCTCCCACCCCTTTGGATGTTATACGGCGCGAGGACGCGCCTTCGGGGAGGGGGGAGGTACTGTCACGTTTTGATGTATTTAGTTATCTTTTGTGGTCTTGTTTTCCCCTGTCTTGTGTGATTTTTGGTTTAGTCCTGTTAGTTTTCCCGCTCCTCGTTTGTGTCCAATTTTCTGCACCTGTTTTCAGTTAATTATCTTGTTGGGTTCCGTGTATTTAAGCCCTGAAGCAAAGTTTCTGGGGTGGATTAAAAGACCCTCTCGCCCAGATAATTTTGGTGAAGGACCTCAATCTATCCTTCCTGGAGTTTTTGGATCACACGCTGTGGGCCTGTGGATCCAGCTACCTCTTGGAAGATCTCCCACTCCAGCCAGTGCCAAGCCCGCCAGCCCCTGAGCCCATCACCTGCACGCCTGAGCCTGAGCCCATCACCTGCACGCTAACGCCAGAGCCCATCGTCTGCCCGCCAGAGCCTGAGCCCATCGCATGCCCGCCAGAGCCTGAGCCCATCGCCTGCCCGCCAGAGCCTGCACACCGCATCAGCCCTGCCGCCAGATCGGTCCCTGGACTTCCCCGGCTGATATCCTATATGACTGACCCCCCACTGATATCAGTGCGATTAGCCAAAAAGATGGCTGCCGAGGCTGGGGTTCACGTCAGCCACATCCAGCCAGAGACCATCGCCTGCCCGCCAGAGCCTGAGCCTGTCGCCTGCCCGCCAGAGCCTGAGCCTGTCGCCTGCCCGCCAGAGCCTGAGCCCGTCGCCTGCCCGCCAGAGCCTGAGCCCAGCCCCAAGCTCCCTGAAATGCTGGTTCCGTCCAGTTCCGAGTCCCCTGATGTGCTGGCCCCGTCCAGTTCCGAGTCCCATGATGTGCTGGCCCCGTCCAGTTCCGAGTCCCATGATGCGCCAGAGCCAGAGCCCGTTGACCCAGCGCCAGAGCCAGAGCCCGTTGACCCAGCGCCAGAGCCAGAGCCTGTTGACCCAGCGCCAGAGCCCGTTGACCCAGCGCCAGAGCCAGAGCCCGTTGACCCAGCGCCAGAGCCAGAGCCCGTTGACCCAGCGCCAGAGCCCGTTGACCCAGCACCAGAGCCAGAGCCCGTTGACCCAGCGCCAGAGCCAGAGCCCGTTGACCCAGCGCCAGAGCCAGAGCCCGTTGACCCAGCGCCAGAGCCCGTTGACCCAGCGCCAGAGCCAGAGCCCGTTGACCCAGCGCCAGAGCCAGAGCCCGTAGACCCAGCGCCAGCACCAGAGCCCGTTGACCCAGCACCAGAGCCCGTTGACCCAGACCCAGAGCCCGTTGACCCAGACCCCGTTGACCCTGCGCCCATTGATGTCAAGTCAGTTCCCGATCCTGAGCCTGTCCTCCCCAAGAAAATTTTGGGGGGCGCTATACGCCTTCGCCGTGGCCGGCCAAAGATCCTTGGAGGCCTGAAAAAATAACACCGCCATGTCCACCCGAAGGGTCCTCACCGCCATGGCCACCCGAAGGGTCTTCACCACCACGGCCGCCCGAAGGGTCTTCACCGCCGTGGCCACCCGAAGGGTCTTCACCGCCGTGGCCACCTGAAGAGCCTGCACCGCCATGGCCACCCGAAGGGTCTTCACCACCACGGCCACCCGAAGGGTCTTCACCGCCGTGGCCACCCGAAGGGTCTTCACCGCCGTGGCCACCTGAAGGGTCTTCACTGCCGTGGCCACCTGAAGGGTCTTCACCGCCGTGGCCACCTGAAGGGTCTTCACCGCCGTGGCCACGCCCACAGCCTGCACCGCCGTGGCCACGCCCACAGCCTGCACCGCCGTGGCCACGCCCACAGCCTGCACCGCCGTGGCCACGCCCACAGCCTGCACCGTCGTGGCCACGCCCACAGCCTGCACCGTCGTGGCCACGCCCACAGCCTGCTCCGCCCTGGCCACGCCCACAGCCTGCTCCGCCGTGGCCACGCCCACAGCCTGCTCCGCCCTGGAGGCTTCCTGGACCTGCACCATGCCCTCGTCAGCCTCCAGGGCGCCCACCCTCCCACCCCTTTGGATGTTATACGGCGCGAGGACGCGCCTTCGGGGAGGGGGGAGGTACTGTCACGTTTTGATGTATTTAGTTATCTTTTGTGATCTTGTTTTCCCCTGTCTTGTGTGATTTTTGGTTTAGTCCTGTTAGTTTTCCCGCTCCTCGTTTGTGTCCAATTTTCTGCACCTGTTTTCAGTTAATTATCTTGTTGGGTTCAGTGTATTTAAGCCCTGTGTTTTCCCTGAGTGTTTGTCGATCGTCGTCCATGTATGGTTGTGTTTCCTCTGAAGTCCTGGAGTCTGTTATTTTGTTCCTGTTTAGTTTTGGAAAGTTTCATTTTGTTAAATAAATCTATTATATTGAAGCTCCCGTGTCCTCATCTTCAGCTACCTGCAGCAACCCTGACAGAAACCATCTACTACAGTATTGCATCAGGCAGTGCATTGTAGTCTCCCTGACGAAAAATGCGATTCATTCATTGCAATAGGAGAAGAATTTTATAAACACGTTAAATCATCTAAATTAACATGTATGTTAGAGCCTATACCGACAAAGCTACTGAAAGAGATGCTTCCAGAGGTCATAGATCCTCTTCTTAATATCATTGTTTCATCTTTGTCATTAGGATACATACCAAAACTTTTACGCTGGCTATGATTAAACCCCTTTTTAAAACAATACAACTTGATCCTACGGAATTAGTCAATTAAAGGTTGATCTCAAATCTACCTTTTATGTCAAAGATACTAGAAAAGGCAGTATCTTCACATCTATGAGCCTTTTTAGAAATAAATTATATCTGCAAGGATTTTCAATCAGGATTTAGACCGTACCATAGTACTGAAACAGCTCTCAATAGTCACAAATGATTTGCTCTTATCATCCGATCATGGCTGTATCTCTCTATTAGTGTTACTTGATCTTAGTGCTGCATTTGACACCATCAACCACAACATTATTTTAATTAGACTCGAAAATGATGTTGGCATTAGTGGAATTGCATTAGCATGGTTTAAATCATACTTATCTGACATTATCAGTTTGTAGCAGTAAATGAAGATATGTCTTATCTGTCAGGGACACATTCAGGAAAAAGGACCCAAATGCAATCTGTGAGATAACAGTTCCTTTAATGAAAATATTGCAAGCTGCAAAGAGTAATCAAACAGAAAGTCTCTTGAAGCAGGTAATCAGAAGAACAGAAAGTCTCTTGTAGCAGATAATCAGATGAACAGAAAGTCTCTTGAAATGTAATCAAACTGAGGAGTGATCCCGCAATGATACTCAGCGTCCAGCAGCAGAAACGCAAATGAGGGCTCGTGGTCCGTCAGTCGCCCTCAGATACAGAGAAGCTGGGTAGAGAAAGACTTCAGTAATTTCTAGCACTGGCTGTGCACAGGTTGCAAACATACGTCAACGGGGCAGGACGAGACAAGACAAGATGCGAACAGGCAAGCTCTGTAACACACGTTAACATAGTCAATAATCTGGCAGAGAAAAGGGGGAAAAGAGAACTAGAAGTAGGAACGCTAATTAGGAAGAAAGTGATAACAGGTGGAAATGGAGAAAGAGTAATGGAAAGGCTTATGGCAATCAGCTGGCGGAGAATGAATGAGCGTGATAGTAAGTGGGTGTGTCTAGGCGAGGTGTGTGTATATGAAGGGAGCGCGTGTGAGAATGGTGGGTGTGTCAGCGTGTTGGTGAATGAATCAAGGAAACAAAAGAACACAAGAGGGAGACAGAGACAGGAGAGAATACCGGGATCATGACATTATCGATCAAAAGTTCAGTATGGTGTACCACAAGGCTCAGTACTAGGACCGTTGCTGTTCACTCCGTACATGCTACCCTTAGGAGATATCATTAGGAAGCATCACACTAGTTTTCATTGTTATACTGATGATACTCAGCTCTATGATGATACTTTGACTGAAATAACCACTCGTTACAACCGAGGTATGCAGCAAAGCATTTGTGAAGCCACAACACGCACAACCTTGAGGCGGATGGGCTACAACAGCAGAAGACCCCCCGGGTACACTCATCTCCACTACAAATAGGAAAAAGAGGCTACAATTTGCAAGAGCTCACCAAAATTGGACAGTTGAAGACTGGAAAAATGTTCCCTGTTCTGATGAGTCTCGATTTCTGTTGATTGGTTGTGTCAGATGTTCTGTCAGATGGTTGAGTCAGAATTACGCGTAAACAGAATGAGAAAATGGATCCATCATGCCTTGTTACCACTGTGCAGGCGGTTGTGATGGTGTGGGGGATGTTTTCTTGGCACACTTTAGGCCCCTTAGTGCCAAGTGGGCATCATCTAAATGCCAAGGCCTACCTGAGCATTGTTTCTGACCATGTCCATCCCTTTATGGCCACCATGTACCCATCCTCTGATGGCTACTTCCAGCAGGATAATGCACCATGTCACAAAGCTCGAATCATTTCAAATTGGTTTCTTGAACATGACAATGAGTTCACTGTACTAAAATGGCCCCCACAGTCACCAGATCTCAACCCAATAGAGCATCTTTGTGATGTGGTGGAACGGGAGCTTCGTGCCCTGGGTGTGCATCCCACAAATCTCCATCAACTGCAAGATGCTATCCTATTCCTATCAATATGGGCCAACATTTCTAAAGAATGCTTTCAGCACCTTGTTGAATCAATGCCACGTAGAATTAAGGCAGTTCTGAAGGCGAAAGGGGCTCAAACACAGTATTAGTATGGTGTTCCTAATAATCCTTTAGGTGAGTGTATATTTCTTCCCTCCCTGATGAAACTTACCAATTCACAAAATTAACGGAATGCATAGCAGATATAAAAAACTAGATGACTAGCAATTTATACCATTTAATTCTGAAAAAAAAAAAGAGATTCTAAATATTGGACAAAAAACATCCTCACGTAATAACCTAGAATACTGTCTAACACTTGATGGCTGCTCTGTTAAGTCCTCGTTGTCGAGTAGGAACCTGGGTGTGCTCTTTGATACCAATCTTTCATTTGAAAGTCACATGTCTAGTATCTGTAAATTACGTACAAAGCACTTAATGGTTAGGCTCCGCAGTACTTGAGCAAGCTCTTAACGCTCTTAGTCCTTCATGTCTATTGCTATCTCAAAATAGCAAAAGACTTCTAAAATTCAATATTAGGCTGCATAGTTTAGATCAGCCGGGACCGGAAACACTTCCCATAAATCCTGATGTACTTGGTACATCATAAGAAGGATGGTTCCCAAGGTTTACCTCAGTTCGCCGTATCCAGATCTAAGGAAGGACCAGCGCCTGGACACAACGACAACGCAGTCCTGAACTGTCAACTAGTCTCTCCCCTGTGAAGGCCTCCTTCCTTTACCTCTACAGATAAAACGTTGAGGTTTGCGCAGAGAAAACTGATAATCGTTTTCACCTTCTAAACTATTTCAGGGAGAAAGTTCTTCAGACACCAGGCACTGTTTTGTGAGGATGGGTGGCCGGAGTGCATTAGGGGTTTTTCTGTTAGAACGGTGTTGTATTAGCGCCCCCTAAGTTAATAACTAAGGATCTTCGCAACGGAAGTGAATCAATCAAGACTATCTTTAGCTGGACAAGAACTTTGTCCTAGAGCTGTGGTAAAGCCTAAACAATCTTTTACGGAATGTGGCGAGCAAGACGAGGCCGAGGGACGAGAGAGAGTGGCGCGAGGCCGGTGGCGTGAGTGTTAATGAACGTCACCTGTGAGATGCACCGGTCTCGCATCTCTCACGGAGGAGCGGAAGCATAAAAGGAGTAGCGACGATGCTGAAGTTCGAGAGAGGAACAGGCCTGAACCTGTGTTTTGTTTTATTGTGTGTGTCACAAATTAAATATTAACTCTACTCAAAGAGAACAAAACTACCCGTAACAATTAGCAGGAATCTGATCAACAAGATCCCTGGAGTCCCCGCTCTCACTCCCAAGGCTTCAAAAATACCGGAACACTCTTAAAGTGCAAAAAGTATATTTATTAACATAGGTAGCTAAAGAGCAACAAATTTCAGGAGGGTGAGCCAAAACAAATAACAGAACAAAGCTAACTAATTTAAGGATACTAACCTGGAAATCAGATAAACAAAAGATACAAAAACTTCCCTCCCTACTTATCAAAACCAGGAGAAAAGAAATAATAAATAAAATAGGCACCCACCTCCCTACCATGCTCCAAAAGGGTTTAACATAACCAATCACAACTTAACATAAGGTTGTGGTTCACATCAAATGTCTTTAACATGACAGTTGACAGGTGACTTTGACTTGACTTGACTAAGTGTAAGACTTGATTTTCCTGCTAAGACAAAACCTGAGATCTCAAAGAAAGAGCGCAGGACATCGCCTTTGTCCAAATTTATCTCCTCGTTTATACATGCCCCCCCCCCCCCCCCCCCCCCTCTCCCAACTCCCTTCCTTTCCTAATGATTCAAGTCACTAAAAGTTCACTAAGAATGTCTATATACCACATGTGATGTATCTCGTGAATCTATTTTTTTTTCCTTTTCATGTTTGGTATCATTTTGTCTCGATTGGTAAAATGGTCTCTATTTCATTGCAATTAGTATTATGAGAAAGATCTTAGGATAATTCTGTCTTCCTTTTGGGTGTTGTCTCTTCAAGATATCTGAGAATCCTCTCCTCTCCCCCGAAACCAGGTGTTTGTGTGGTAAATATTTACAACTTTTTGTTCTGGTCTGGGTATTTAAGGGTAAGTGGCAGAGCAGTCTTTGGTAACCTGTAACCAGAAAACCCCCATGCAGTGCTGTGTCAGTGTCTTTCTGAGTCTTGCACAAGGAACACACTCACACAACACTGTGTAATTTCTTACTCTTAGAGTCATCTTTGAGCAATTGATGTCATTTATTTCATATTTCTGATTCGGCTTCAAATTGTTTATTTGTGTAAATGACATGATACGTTTTTACCTGACAATTTTTTTCGATTTAGTCTGGACTCCCCTGAAATCATTATGACCAGTAGATTATAAGGAGGCTGGTGCTACCGCATATCTGTGTCCAGGATAGGTCAAACTAAAGGCGCATGTCAGAGCCATAGAGAGAAAGAGTTACGACACGCTTTGATGTCGCCGCTATGGCTGTCACGTGGTTCATGTAAGCCCCAATAGTTCCAAAACATACGCTGGCTGTCATGTTCTTCTATGGGACAGTCAGCAGCGATTGCATTATTGAAAGGTAAACATAAAATAAAACACACACCCAAGTACATTTACATTTACATTTATTAATTTAGCAGACGCTTTTATCCAAAGCGACTTAAAAATGAAAATCATAGAAGCAGTTAAACTAACAGCAGGACAACAAAATGTAAGTGCTATAATAACCTTTCACAGTTTAATCCAACGTAGAACACGTAATTTTTATATATATATATATATATATATATATATATATATATATATATATATATATATATATATATATAATAGAAAGGAAGAGAAAGTGTTAGTATAATATATATATATATATATATATATATATATAATAGGAAGGAAGAGAAAGTGTTAGTATTACTGGAACAAGTGCTGCCGAAAGAGATGCGTCTTCAAATGAAAGTATTTTTAAAAACAAAATGGCGCCCAGCGTGGCAGACGTGTTTGCGAAGTGCTCCCGCTATAGGTTTTTTTTTAGTATTTATTTTAGTGTTACTGTGTACAGTTAATGTAAGGTGCAAGTACGGAAGGATCATGTACAGCAGAAAAGCACTTTTGAGCATCAAAGTAGCTCATAATGAGCATAATTTGGAACCTTTTATCCAACCATACCTGGACACCTATTACATCCGGCCAGCACGAACACGGCGGAGACGAGGCAAGAGAGGCGGGCTACATGCTAGGCTGAAGGCCAGAGCTACACGACCACCGCTACCGAGTCTGCTGCTAGCTAATGTCCGCTCCCTTGAAAATAAAATGGATGAGCTGAGAACCAGGACAACAACACAACGTGAAATCAGAGAGTGCTGTACTGTGATTTTCACGGAAACCTGGACTAAAGACAACACGCCAGATTCAGCCATCCAACTTCAGACCCACTCTGTACACCGCGGAGACCGCACATCCGCCTCGGGGAAGAGCAAAGGTGGCAGCGTCTGTGTATACACCAACGATAGATGGTGTTTAGACACTCAGGTGATGGAGAAACATTGTTCAGTGGACATAGATGTGCTGATGGTTAAGTGTAGACCCTTTTATTTACCGAGGGAGTTCAGTGCAGTGTTTCTGTTGGCTGTTTACATCTCGCCGCGGACGAACCGGACCACAGCACTCGGACTACTGCACGATACTATTAGCAAGCACGAGACTGCTCACCCCGATGCTGTGTTTGTTGTGGCAGGGGATTTTAATCACTGCAACCTTCGGACTGTTCTCCCCAAGTACCATCAGTACGTGAGCTTCCCGACGAGGGACAACAACATTCTGGACCACGTCTACAGCAACGTTAAGGGTGCATACAATGCCGCACCCCGCCCCCACTTCGGACAGTCTGACCACATCTCCGTGTTTCTATATCCATCTTACAGTCAGCTCCTCAAACGGACTCCCGCAGTAAGTAAAACTGTTTAAGTATGGAATGAAGAAACTGATCTTGTGCTACAGGACTGCTTTAACAGTACTGACTGGGATGTGTGACTGCTGTGAGAGAGGACTGCACTATGGATTTAGAAGTGGTTATTAGTTACATTAGTACATGTATAGACAACATTGTCCCCATCAAGCGCTATAAAACATTCCCAAACCAAAAACCCTGGATAAACTGTGATGTAAGGTCTATGCTGCGTGCCCGTTCCACTGCATTTGCCTCTGGTGACGCTGAGGGCTACAAAAAGGCCAGATACAATCTACGTAGATCCATCAGAGAAGCCAAGAGACAGTACAGAGTGAAGCTGGAGGGATACTATACCACCGCGGATCCACGGCGCATGTGGCAGGGCCTGCAACACATCACAGATTATCGGCAGAGGAGCAGGGAGGTCACAACTAACCAAAGCACACTACCAGATGAGCTGAATAAGTTCTACGCTCGCTTCGACACCCTCAACACCAGCAGAGGGACTATCCCAACAGAGGCAGCACAGAGCTCTCCATTCACGGTGACATCAGCTCAGGTGCGCAGGACACTGAAGAGAACGAATCCCTGGAAGGCAGCAGGCCCTGATAACATCCCAGGCCATACACTGAAGGTCTGCTCAGCGGAGCTGGCTGAGGTACTAACGGACATTTACAATCTATCCCTTTCACTATCTTTTGTACCCACCTGTTTCAAGACCACTACCATTGTCCCCCTCCCAAGAAAAACACCATAACATGTTTAAATGACTACCGTCCCATCGCACTCACTTCAATTGTGATGAAGTGTTTTGAGAGGAAAATCATGACCCACATTAAAAACACCATTCCAGACACACTGGACCCCTTACAGTTTGCGTATTGTCGGAATCGATCCATTGATGATGCAGTAAACACTGCCATCCACACAGCCCTCACACATCTGGAGAACAAGGATACATATGTTCGAATGCTGTTTATCGATTACAGCTCAGCATTCAACACGGTCATCCCAACCAAGCTGGCTGAGAAGCTCCTCATCCTTGGACTGGCACCTTCTCTCTGCAGCTGGGTCCTGGACTTTCTTACAGACAGACCCCAGACAGTCAGAGTTTGTACCCAGACATCAGGTACAAGGATGGTGATCACAGAGACACCCCAGGGATGTGTGCTGAGCCCTCTGCTGTAGGCTTGCCGCGAAAGACGGTGTTGACGGTGTTACCGGTTTTTAGCCCCATCACCGGTGACATCACTTTCCCACCGTGACACTGCGATGTCTTGACTTTTTTAAAGTAGGATATTCGTTTTTGCTATTTGTGTTTATTGTGTTAATAAACACAAGATTTGTACGCATAAACACAAGATTTGTACGCATATCCAAGTGTTTAGGCTATAGGCCTACCAAAGAACGTATATTGCTATGCGGAGTGTGGAGCGTGCACTGCATGGTAGGGAGGCTCGGGCGTGAACACTTGCATTTTCCTATCAACATGGAAACAACTTAAAATACTCTATCATTTCTGGCCATACAGAAAATAATAATATATTATTCGCAACTACTTTTATTTGTCTAAACTCAAAATAACAAGACAACGTTGTGCTTTTGTAAAATAAAATAAAACAATCAGGCGCGGTTTCAAGGTCTCCGTGAACTGGAGCGTGAGAACTGAAACAAAATATCTAGCCTAGGCTAAAGCTTGAAATGTCCGCTTTAAAACGAACAAATCCGAATCGAAAGCTAATACCTTCTGATGATGTAGGCTAATCCGAATGAAAGATGCATTTCTCTCTAGAAAGATGCATCCGTTACAGCACAGATGGAGATATGTTTAACCGACCCTGTTTAGAACACTAGTTTATTAAACACTAGTTTATTAATAAACAATTAAAATGCCTCGTTATTTTTTCAGACACATTTATTATTAGCCTATAAATCACCTTTCTGTAGCCTATGCTGTGGTTCCAGAGACATAGGCCTATATTTTTCCCGCAGTGCTGAATGAGAAGAGCCATAGGCTATAGCCTATATGGCTCTTCTCATTCAGCACTGCGGGAAAAATATCATTTCCAGGTTCTAATTTGGCCTTAGAAAACCAGTCAAATCTAAAAAAAATCATATTAATTTGTCAATATTTTAAATGTTTAATAAAGGGGTAAAAGTCGTAAACAAAAATCCGAAAATCCGTTAACCCTCTGGGGTCGAAAACCGCGTGCCCGCGTTTTGCAGATTTTTTCCTTATCAGTGCAAAAGAGAATCAAATTACTCTGTTAATTTTGATCTTAAATATAAGTGTTGTACATCATTAGATCCTGTTAAGTTTCTATTTTTTTTGTGGATACTCACAATAAAAACAAAGTGTTGTGCTTTTCGTCAAACAAAGAAAAATAAACATGATGCGCGTTTTCCCTTCTCTCTGTCTTTGAGGTCCGTTCTGAAACGCGTCCGAAACATTCACTTTAACTCTGTCAATACTTGTCACAGAGATACGAGAGATGTCTCTTTATGAACCTGAGATTCTCTTCTTTCAAATGAAGTATTTTTTTTTTTTTTTTAATATTTCCAGTTTATGTAATCCGTTTGAAACCAAGGAGAGTTACAGTTTTTTCGCTCTCCCTTCATTAAAGATAATTAGGTGAGCCCGCCACACCCCCAGCGCTTTTGACATGGTAAATAGGCGATATGCATCCCACACGCGGCATGCCCCCGATCACTGCATAACAACATGAAGATTCTTCATCAGAGATTCACTGATAGTTCATCGCGTTTTAGGGATGGAAGCACGCTAACGTTACTCCTTCAGAGGATTATGGACAGCTGGGAATAATTAACCTTTTCCTCAGTGGAATTTGAAACTCAGACGAGCGGTTGCATTTTGAAGAACGGATTGACCCCGAGGATACAAGTTCGGAGTAAGTTTAGTGTTTTTTAATTCCTTTTCTGATCATAGAGCTCAAATGCATTTTCAGACTATAGTAAATATTAACTCACAACGTTCTTGTAGGCCTATACGCTCGTGTAAACTTTTTAAATAACTGCTTAGTTTGTAATGATTTAGTGAAATATATTGATCTGCAAGTTTTGTTTGAGTTCTCCTGTGGTCTAGTGGTTAGATCAATTGCCAAGCGTGTTAGAGGTTACAGGTTCGAATCCACCACTAGCATATTTTTTTTCTCTCATCAAAACCGAATATGTTCATCAGTGGTTACAGTCTATATCAAACACACACGTATATAGGACACACGTTTGTGTGCATTTTATTTTGTGATTTCACCGGAATGAATAGTGTCCGCAATGGCAATAGATTGATAAGCACGTTCTGTGCGCGCGCCGCCACAAGAGACTCACTGTATCCATGACACTGATAGCAGGACACGAGCGCTCAGCTTGAGTTCAAAAACAAAACATTTTAGCTCTAGATCTCTTATTTAAGAGCGGACTAAATGAATGATCTACTAGTTAACTAGAGATGTTTTATTTGTATTAGGTACAGCCGTTCATTGAGTGTATCAGTAAATGCGTGCGGTCGATGAGCCATAAACAGATACTCGCGGTTACGCAGTCTACCAATCAATAGATGTTTCTCTGTCCATCAACAGATACATTGTGCATCTATAATCATAATAGTCCATCAGTTTACTTTGGATAATGTGCTAACAGTTTTTTGCTTTTGTTTTGTTGTGTTTACATCGTCACCATCAGCCTTCAGAAATCATTCTGATATAATTTTTTTTTTAAATCAATGTTGTAAACAGTTATGCTGCTTAATTTTTTTTAACCTGTGATAGTTTTTTTAGGATTCTTTGAATGCACTTTTTTTATTTATATAAGCACTATATAAGCAATATTTTATATATTTTTTTATATAAAAAAAAACAAGTTTGGTCTTTTTATGTTTTTTTTTTTTTGAAAGGAAGTGTTAAGGAATATGAATGACTTTAAGTCTTTATGTTCTTAGGAAAGATTTCTATTTTAAATAAATGCTGTTCTTTTTAACTTTTCATACATCGAATCATTCTTAGTTCAGGCTGCCTCACAGCACCTTGATGGGGCATTAGCACATTGGGGGAGTGTCTTTAGTCTCCCCAGGTGTAAATCACATTAATATTCATGGCATTAACACTCCCACGCATACAGCAGTAATGACCCAAAAACTGATGTAAGAAATTCAAATCGTTATATTGATCTTTCTGAAAGAGTGGTCAGAATGATTTTCACTTCATTTTGAAGTAAAGGTTCTAGCCTACAAGAATAGTAACTCAAAAGTATTGTTTTCAACTATTCAGTATGTGTTAAATGGCCTTATTGCGGTGACATTTTTTTCCCAAAACGTACTAACCACGCATATTATTTTTTTTCTATAAAATGCAAACATGTACATCCATTTTGCTCACATATTATTGTAGCAGAGTTTGTGCTGAATACAGCAAATTTATTGTTGGCAAATGGTATGTTTTAAGTAGCTGAAATAAGCACAAATGTCAGGGCATACCAAAACACAGAAAGAGCCCGAAAACAGCTCAGACCCCAGAGGGTTAATATAGGCTAGGCTATATATATATTTTGCGCAGCATTTGGTGTGTACAGTTCTAATTTAAATTTTGGTGTTCAACTTTGCAAATACAACAACCGTTCATTTTTTTGTTTTGCAAAATTACGGTTAAAAAAGAAAAACGAATGGACACAAAAGTAGGCCTATGACCGTTTGGACAGAATACGAGACATATTTATTAAATTCATAAAAAAGAAACAATAATTACAGGAATAGCCTACCTAAACCTCAAAGAAATGCCAAAATCAAGACATCGGAGCAGAAATGAGGGAGAAACACCCAGAAACTCCTGGCTATATGCCGTTCGCAGCCCTGCCATTAATTATTGGATAACACACCACGTCTCCTTCCATTATTAATAATAGCCTACTAGTAATGTCTTGTCTAGTGGGGTGGCTGTGATATAGGCTATAAACCTCCGTTGCCATGATTTTTAGAATGACTTTTCGCGAGATGAAAAAAAGGACGTTTTAGTCGCATAACATCGGTTAGCCTAATGGAAACGCCGTCATTTCGCAATAGTTTTTACTCAGTCTACATGTTCTTGACTGCAAGTCTGTCTTTGTCTCACCTGTCATGTTCTTTGACTCTACTAGACTGCAAGCAATGTTAATAAATGCCAATTTATAGTGTTTTTTAGAGTGCTGTCATTTATATAGGCTAAGGTCCTTTTTGAAGTTTTATTTATTTCGTCTCTTATTTATTTGGTTTTATCTTATTTAAACTTTGTGTAATTTATTTAGGCCTATTTTTTCTTATTAGTTAAAAAACGTTTTATGGTTCTTATTTGTTTGGGCCCACAGTTTGCCGATTTTCACTTTTTTCAGCGCATGGGGTTATTTTTATTCATTCGTTATGCTAATAAAAGTTCTGTCTATAAATAAAGTTTTATTATCAGCGAGTTTTTTTTTTTTGGTCCATTCAAGCAATTGACGCTGAATTGCCAATTGACGCTTTTTTCGAAAGTGAAAGTAGCCTAAACGCGCACGCATTTAAAAGCTATTTAACCCCCCCCCCCCCCGCCCCGCCCTCCACGGTGACACCGGGATTACCGGTGTTGTCACACGTCGATTAACCGGTGGGAAATTTTCCTCACCGCCGCAACCCTACTCTGCTGTACACCCTCTTCACTTATGACTGTGCCCCCACGCAGCGTAATACCACCATTATCAAGTTTGCGGATGATACAACAGTCATCGGGCTGATCACTGGTGGGGATGAGACAGACTATAGGGAGGAGGTGGCTCAGCTGGTGTCCTGGTGCCATACAAATAATCTCTCCTTAAATGCAGAGAAAACTAAGGAGATGATTATCGACCCGAGGAGGAGGAGAGATGACCAGCGCGGCCCACTTTACATCGGTGAAGCACAGGTAGAGAGGGTGAAAACCTTTAAATTCCTTGGCACTCACATCAGTGAGGACCTCTCCTGGTCTCACAACACCCAGCACATTTTCAGTAAGTCTCAACAACGGCTGTACTTCCTAAGAGAGCTGAGGAAATTTGGTCTGTCCACCAAACTCCTTAGCAATTTCTATAGATGTACAGTGGAGAGCATCCTGACTAATTCCATCACAGTGTGGTTTGGAAACTGCACAGCACAGGAAAGGAAAGCTCTCAAGCGGGTGATTAAAACTGCACAATACATCTGTGGAACAGCTTTTCCATCACTTCAGGACATTTACAAAACCGGGTAACTAAGAGGGCACATAACATTATCAGAGACACTACACACCCTCAGCATATACTGTTCACATTGCTACCTTCTGGCAGACGCTATAGGAGCATGAAAGCCAGAACATCCAGACTTAAAAACAGTTTTTATCCACAGGCCATCAGGCTGTTGAATGACACAGTCTTTTGACAACGCCATACTCGCACTTTAATCATTGTTTGCACTTCACTGTGAATGTTTGCATTGTTCAATGTATATGCTTTTTATAATGCTTTTAATGTCTCTCTGCCGAATGCAATTCTACACTTGCATATTTTAAATATACTGTATTGTGTGTATATTGTGTACGTTTTATATTTTATATTGTGGGAAACTTTTGCAGCTTAAGAATTTCATTGCATGGTGTAAATCTGTGCACATGACTAAAAAACATCTTGAATCTTGAATCAACCGTTTCTTGAAAATGGCTACGGACTCAGCAGCTCTGGTTGAGTTGGGTACACTCAAAAAAAAATTATGTTGGCTTTAATTAATTTTATTTCGTCAACAGGTTCCACATATCTAGGTTATGTTAATCAAACATAATTTGTTCATGTAACTTCAACATCATGGAATTAAGTCATTTTAAGCGACCATATTAAAGTAGTCTAAAAGTGATTTTTTAAAGGCTTCCTGACATGATTCAGGTATTTTTTATATTCATTCATCCATTAATATATCATTTATTTAAGTGACACATAATTAAATGGTAAGACTATAGCTAGCTATTTCCTAGCAATAGCACATATTAGCATATAAAATGCTAAGATTAACATGCTCATTCAATCAAACAGTTGAAATAACTAAATCAGTCCACAGCCAAACAAAATGCTCCACTGTTCTCCACAATGGTAACCCACTGTAATTTAAATGGTGCTAATAATTCAAATGTAATTGAACATTTAACACAATTACACACTATCAAGTCTTCCCCTTTTCTCATTTTCTCAAAAAAAACATAAAATAACACTTCATTTTAACATTTATTCTCTCTTAATTCAACCATATGCAAAGCAGGCTGGGAACTAATAAGCACCACCCAGTTTCAGTTAATGCAACACAAATCAATCATGTAATCCAACACAAGCGGATTAAGTAAACTTAAATTTGACACATATTTAAGCAGATTGAACACAATCAAATTAAGTTCGGGCAAAATGGCAGTTGGCTCGCACTATACTGCCACCCTCTGGATGTAAGAATTTTTTACTTAACATAAATGGTTTGTGTTTAGGCAACCCATTAGGATTTTGTACTGTTAAATTGAGACATAATTACGTGGACCGTACTAGAAAAAAATTTAAACTCCGCAATTTTGTGAGGAGAGGAGTGACGTGTGCTCTCTTCGGCTCGTTAAAGACCACTCTAGCTGCAGCATTTTGGATTATTAGCTGCAGAGGTTTGATCATGCAAGCTGGAAGACCAGCCAGGAGAGCATTGCAATAGTCCAGTCTGGATAGAACAAGCGTTTGAACAAGGAGTTGTGTAGCATGCTCTGATAGGAAGCGTCTGATCTTCCTAATGTTGTACAAAGCACATCTGCAGGACCGGGCAGTTCTAGTAATGTGGTCTGTGAAGTTCAATTGATCATCAATAACAACTCCAAGGTTCCTGGCTGACCGTGATGGAGTTACGGATGACGGGCCTAGTTGAATAGTGAAGTTGTGACAAAGTGTTGGATTGGCCGGGATCACAAGTAGCTCTGTCTTCACAAGGTTAAGTTGAAGGTGGTGGTCTTTCATCCAGCCAGAGATGCCTGTCAGGCATGCTGAGATGTGAGCACGGTAGTCGGATCATCAGGCTGGAATGAGAGGTAGATTTGTGTGTCATCAGCGTAGCAGTGATAGGAAAAGCCATGTTTCTGAATCAGAGTTCCTAGTGATGTCATGTAGATGGAGAAGAGAAGTGGTCCAAGCACTGAGCCCTGAGGCACCCCAGTAGCTAGATGTTGTGACTTCGACACTTCACTCCTCCACGACACCCTGAAGGACCTACCTGAGTATACAGTCATGGTCAGAATTAATGGCACCCCTGGTAAATATGATAAAAACTGTCTGTAAAAAAAAATCTGCATTGTTTATCATTTTGATCTTTTATTAAAAAAATGTGCAAAATTCTAACCTTTCATTGAAGTAAAAGAATTGAAAGTGGGGGGAAATCACATTATGAAATAAATGTTTTTCTCTAAAACACGTTGGCCACAATTATTGGCACCCCTAGAATTTTTTACGAGTAAAATCATCACAAAATAGAAAGTGGCTGTAAGAAATATAGCTAAAGAATTAAAAATCCCCTTTTTGACCTTTAGGGCAATAATTAAGAAGTTCCAATAAACTTGTTACGAGGGTGCGGTTGAAGCAGAGAGGAGGCAGGATCCCAAATGCAGCACACGCTTTAATTAACAGATTACACAAACTATACAGACTAGATACAGGTCTCAGGATACAGGAACAACCAACATGAACGCTACACAGTAAACAAGAACTCCCAAAGACAAGACTGAAACACAGGGCTTAAATAATCAGAGAAAAAACGAGCTAAACAAGGGGGCGTGGGAAATCAGAAACACCTGGGAAAACTAATAGACACGACAGGGAACCACTGAACATGACAAGACACAAAACCACACTGTAACATAGCCCCCCCCCCCCGCCCCCGCCCCCGCCCCCGCCCCCCTCCTATGGGCGGCTCCCGACGCCCATCAAAACAAGCAAAAAAAAAGTTCAGGAGGGCACTGGGAACCGGGACCAGGACACGGGCAAGGCGGGCCTGGGCCGTGGAGCATGGGCGGATCAGACTGGGCCGGTGACCAGGGCGGAGCAGGACGTGGCGAAGGCCAGGGCGGAGCAGGACGAGGCGAAGGCCAGGGCGGAGCAGGACGAGGCGAGGGCCAGGGCGGAGCACACTTGGCTGGGGACCAGGGCGGAGCACACTTGGATGGGGACCAGGGCGGAGCACACTTGGACGGGGACCAGGGCGGAGCACACTTGGACGGGGACCAGGGCGGAGCACACTTGGCAGGGAACCAGGGTGGGGCAGGACACGCAGGCGGCCATGGTGGTGAAGCCTCCTCGGGAGGCCATGGTCACGTGGCCTCCATGGTCCTCTCGTGGAGCCTACTACTGCCCCCCCCCCCCCCCAAAAAAAATACTTGGGGAAACCTCTGGAACCCAGAATCTCAGGGCTGGAAACGGGCTCTGGGACAGTCTCATGGAGCTCGAGAGACATTGGCAGGGTGAAGAGCAGAGACGGGGCCGACAGGGCGTGGCGCAGAGGCGGGGCCGGCAGGGCGAGGTGCGCAGAGGTGGGGCCGGCAGGACGAGGCGCAGAGGAGCCTTTTTGAACGCCCTCCGGAGCCTGGCGAGGCAAATGAGTCCTCCTTCTCTTCCTTCTGCGACGGCGCGTCACTGGGCTTGACTCGGTAGACTCACTTGACTTGGCCCTTGACTCGGTAGACTCACTTGACTTGGCCCTTGACTCGGTAGACTCACTTGACTTGGCCCTTGACTCGGTAGACTCACTTGACTTGGCCCTTGACTCGGTGGACTCACTTGACTTGGCCCTTGACTCGGTGGACTCACTTGACTTGGCCCTTGACTCGGTAGACTCACTGGACGACTCACTTGACTCACTGGACGATGCACTTGACTCACTGGACGATGCACTTGACTCACTGGACGATGCACTTGACTCACTTGACTCACTGGACGATGCACTTGACTCACTGGACGATGCACTTGACTCACTTGACTCACTGGACGATGCACTTGACTCACTTGACTCGGAACTTGACTCGGAACTTGACTCACTTGACTCGGTGCTTGATTCGGCGCTTGATTCAGCAGGGCTCAGAGTGCGGAGTGCGGACTCTGCAGGGCTGACGTGAGTCGCGGACTCGACTGGGCTCACGTGGAGCGCGGGCTCGACTGGGCAGACGTGAGTCAAGGGCTCAGAGGGGCTGACGTGAGTCACGGGCTCGACGGGGCTCACGTGGAGCGCGGGTTCGACTGGGCAGACGTGAGTTGAGGGCTCGGCTAGGCAGACGTGAAGCGCGGGCTTGTGGAGCGTGGTCTCGGCAGAGCTGGGGCGAAGCGCAGGCGCGACCGGGCTGACGTGAAGCGCAGGCTCTCGAAGCTTCTCCTCCACGCCCACGGTAAACGTAGAGCCGCTCCACAACAGGGCCAGGTCGATATACCACTCTAAAGACCCGTGCGGTTCAGGTTCGGGCATCTGAGAACCGAGTGGTTCCGATAAACCCCCGCGGAAGAAGATCTTCAAGCACTGTGTATCCATTTGCACGAGGTGCGCCAGCTCGAGGAATTCTGCGACATAATCCTCGATGGCACGATTCTCTTGGCGAAGACGGAGAATCTGGACGTCGACTGGACTCCAGTAAGGCATGGCTGCTGGATCACGAAGCGGTGAGTTCTTCTGTAATGAGGATGCGGTTGAAGCAGAGAGGAGGCAGGATCCAAATGCAGCACACGCTTTAATTAACAGATTACACAAACTATACAGACTAGATACAGGTCTCAGGATACAGGAACAACCAACATGAACGCTACACAGTAAACAGGAACTCACCCAGACAAGACTGAAACACAGGGCTTAAATAATCAGAGACAAACGAGCTAAACAAGGGGGCGTGGGAAATCAGAAACACCTGGGAAAACTAATAGACATGACAGGGAACCACTGAACATGACAAGACACAAAACCACACTGTAAAAAAACTAAAGATGTTACGAATCTGCCTGGAAGAGGACGTGTGTCTATATTGCCTTAATGCATGGTGAGGAGGAAAGTTTGAGTGGCCAAAGACTCCTCAAGGATCACAGATGGAGAATTGCAGAGATTAGTTGAGTTTTGGGGGTCAGAAATTTATTTATTTTAATTTAAAAAAAAAAACCTACATCACTACATGTTGTTTGAGAGGGTTTCAAGAAAAATCCTCCTCGCTCATCCAAAAACAAACTCCAGCATATTTAGTTGTCAGACACGACTGGAACTTCAAACGGCACAGGCTTCTGTGGTCAGATGAAACTAAAAAAAGAGCTTTTTGCCAGCAAACACACTAGATGGGTTTGGTTCACACAAGAATACAAAGTACCCCATGTGTACAATTTAATATACCGTTGGATCTTTAATGTTGTGGGCCTATTTTTCTGCTGGAGGTCCTGGACTTCTTGTTCAGATACATGGCATCGTAGATTCTATCAAATATCAACAGATAAAAAAATCAAAACCTGAGGCCTTCTGCTAGAAATCTTATAATGGGCGTGTTTGGACCTTCCATCAGGACAACTATCCAAAACAAACATCAAAATCAACACAAAAATGTGTTATGGAGCACAAAATGAAGCTTCAGCCATGACCATTACAGTTCCCTGACCTGATGAGTGGGGTGAACTGAAGAGAAGAAGCACCAACATGAACTTGTGAATCTGAAGGATCTGGAGAAATTCTGTATGACGGATTGGTCTCTGATCTCTTGTCAGGTGTTCTCCAAACTCGTCAGGCATTATAGGAGAAGACTCAGAGCTGTTATCTTGTCAAAAGGAGATTGCAAAAAGTATTTAATAAAAGGGTGCCAATAATTGTGGCCAACATGTTTTGGAGAAAAACATTTATTTCATAATGTGATTTCCCCCCCACTTTCAATTCTTTTATTTCAATGAAAGGTTAGAATTTTGCAAATTTTTTTAATGAAAGATCAAAAGGATAAACAATGCAGATTTATTTTTTACAGACAATTTTGATCATATTTACCAGGGGTGCCATTAATTCTGACCATGACTGTATATCTGTACTGGAGCCAGGAGTGTTGGAGGAGGTGTTTGATAGGTAGAGGCTGAGTGCAGATGCAAACATGGGGTTTCAAATTATTAAAAGTATTTAACTTTAGGAGAGGGAGCCTGAAAATATGAATATTATAAATATTACAACTATTTAAAGAAAGAGCCGTTGATCCAATGGCAACAAAAAAAGGTTTTTCAACAAGAAAAATAAAAATGACAAGGCCACTTTGCCAGGGGTAGGTGAGTGATTCAGCGACCAGACTGCCAGGGGCCATAGAGGACCTAATAGAGCAACTCAGAATGGAGAAGGAGAGAAGAGAGGGTGTTACACAACAAAACAAAACAATACATGAAATAAAATAAAAATATTTCAGTTATGTCAGGAGAAAGATATTTATTTATCAAATATTTTAAGTTGTACAACTATTTACAAAAAATAACTATTTACAGAACTCTAGGGCATCCCAGAGCCAAACCATTTAAAAAAAAAAAACCAAGGGTTCCTTTGTGAAAGGGACATCCTCTTTCTCATCTGTTTCCTGGGCCCTATAAAGCAGTAAGAATAGGGACAGTGGTCAATAAGGGGAGAGAATACAGTTAAAGCAGACTCAACAGAGGACATAGCAGGTAGCGCTATATACTCAAACATACTGTACATTGTGTCATTACCACAACAGCAATCATTATAACCGCCCTAAACAAACTCAAAACATCATGAATAGTGAGCGAGGAGGATCCTGGTTTGGTCATGTACTCTGACCTTACCTAATCCAAGTCAGAGGGACATTAGTGGTTGGGGAGAAGTTGTCACCCGCTCTCTGTGATTTTCAATGATGTCTGAGTTCTGATGGCTATTGGTTACAACTGACATTTTAATAGATCAGTGATCATACCATGGTTGGATGTGCAGCATTTGGATGCTCTAATCGATCCAATAAGGAGTTTCATATGTATGGCTTCCCTATGGACTAGAGCGAAGGAAGAGGTGGATGGCAATGGTTAAAAGACAAAACCTGTGTCTGACAGAAGACAAGAACAACAGCAGAAAACTCTGTCATGTAAGTAATGTTCACAGAGGTGACATGACAATTTATAAGGCATCATATTTCCAAGTGTAGAGAATTATGACTCTTCAATAACATGGAGGATGGATCGGACGACTTGGCAGACTTTCCAGCAGCTGCAGTCCTCCTGAAGTTCTGAGAGTGGAGCAGCTGTTCAACACCTCCTGACATCACCAAAACAGAGTCCTGTGTGCTATACCACCTGGCAGGATACATTGTGAAAAGAGTCATCAGCTTCTCACTTTGTGACAAATGTCAGTGTGCACTAGTACAAAATGTCATCAATGGTGAAAATGAAAGCGCTGTTCTGCTGGAATTGAAAGAATTTAAAAGGAGTGCACTTTTCTGTCCATCAGATGAGGTTTTTACTCTTGTTCAGAACGTGGAGCAGCTGTTCCATGTGAAGACGAGTGATTCCGTCATGGAGTCCTCAAATGCAGTGGCACAGCTGGAACAGGAGGACATGTTACTGGACAGCAACCTTCCCTCATGCCATGACCTGAAGAAAAAAATCATCTCCACATACATCAGGCTGAGGTTAAGGATTGCATCAAAGTGCATCAGGGCTGAGAGGAAGGAAAAAAAATAAAGGGTATCTTGGCAGCAAGAGTCAGAGTAAGAAGGCAAAGACGACCCAACAGAGTTCTGCACCGAAGGTCATAACAGCTAGGCGACTCCCAAGCACCTTACTCGTTGCCATGGATGTAATTGGCATCTCCATTCCCAGTCCACCGTCAGCAGCCCCCAACCTCCTCTTCCTTCAGGAGTCATCACCTGCAGCCAGTCCCCGTGCCACAATTCTTGTTAAAAAAAATATTCTTACCATTTTGCATGCATGACCATGTTTAAGGCTCATCCTTGATTCACTGCTGTAGAGTAGCCTGTCAAGTAGTCTATTTGTTTTAAGACTACTGAATAATACCTTGCATAATACTTTTGAAGAACAATCATTAAACTAGTGTGGATATTACAATACAAAGTTTCC
Source organism: Chrosomus eos (assembly GCA_036326025.1). Lineage (NCBI taxonomy): Eukaryota > Metazoa > Chordata > Actinopteri > Cypriniformes > Leuciscidae > Chrosomus > Chrosomus eos. The sequence continues at coordinate 12,902,365 of CM070820.1, forward strand.
TAACTAGCTAGCAGGCAGGGCTTGGAAATTAACACAAACATACCTAAAATATACATAATTACGCTGTGCATGTACAAATGACGACCAGTATAAGCATCGCAAAGGGCCTCTGATACAATATAGACAGCTGACAATTCAAAAGAGGTCGATATTTCAGAAACTTACCTCTGGAACAACTCGACGAGCAGCATTCACCACTCAAAACTCAGCCAACACGTCACATAATGAAAAGTTAGTATATCCCAAAAATTCAATTAAATAAAAGTTGCTATAAAGGTGAAAGCGATTCAACCACTATTGCTATTCAAACTGTTATTCTTACACAACAACATTATGAATGAAGCTGGATGATTATTTTGCTCATCCGACAAATTATGCAAATAATTTTATATTTTTTTATAGAACAGCCATACGTTCTGCTTTTCTATGATGTTCTATGAGGATTTTTTATACTGTCATAGAGATGTAAATTCATTTTCACGTTTTAGCATTGAGGTCTTATTTGTGGGGGTGCTGCTGTACTTATTTGCTTTATATCCAGATGTATACTATTTCTAATATTCTGACCACCTCATGTATGCAGCATCACATTTACTGTAACTATGACCTCAGTATTGAATTTACACATTTCTGACTGGTAGCTAACGTTAGTGAAGTGTTGATCACGTAAGCTAGCTGCAATTAACTGTTATCTTCCAATAAACATTAACTAAAGTTCGCTACATAAATTACAACTTTTGACTAGATTCATGAGAGGACGGCTAATGCGTTCAAATGTAAAAAGAAATACAGTAATTTCATCAACTTACCAGCGAGCGTACTTCGGAAACACTGAAAATGAATGGGGTTCAGTGCTGGAACTATCAGTGTTTGGAACTATTGGCTGCTCCATGACACGTGTTACTTCCGCATTCCTAAGTTCCTATGGCGGTCTATGGGAGTGTCGCAACTCTTTCTCTCTATGGCTCTGGTGCATGTATGATTGGAGCAGAAGGCAAATCATCTGAAGACCTTTTGATTTCTGTCTATCACTGGCTTGGTAAGTTGTATGGAAATGGCTAATTAAACTACACTTTTTTTTTTGTAGTTTTCGAGTGAGCATTAGGCAACCAACTAAAGAGGTATTAGCTAACCCTGCTCCCTCTGACCAAGATCAGACTGGCAAGAATGTGTCCGTGAGATCCACGTAAACCCGGGCGTGTGACTCTGTGTGGCATTGGGTCCCTTAATGAACTAATAATTTAAAGTATGGGATACCCAGAATAATCAAATATCTAAATTAAATCATAATCAATATTTATGATTATTTTCTAATAAGAAACACAATCTAAATGTGATAATCATTTGAAATTGGAGTCAAATTAAGCACTTAACTAAAGTAAAATCGAAACTAAATTCTACAAATTAAGTGAACTTTACAGAACGCTGAAAAGACATACACGCATTATACCTTCGTCCACACTGTTGGATTCTGTCGTTGGGCCGATGGGTGGTCTTTACAAAAGTACTGGGTTACTATAGGTAACTACATGGGTTAAGGTTAGGTTTAGGGGTAGGTTCAGGGTTAGTACCTAGTTATTACCCAGTTATTGCAATTACTAGGGGAACAGGACTGTAAAAAAAAAGTGCTACAAAAATTTAATTTGAGTAAATTATGACAGAAATTTTATTTTTGGGTGATCTTTTTAAGATCCAGCTACAACTCCTGAACTGAGTTCTGTCAGACTATGGAGTGGTTTTAGGTGATATAAAGAGCTCATGAGGTTTGAAAAAAAAAGGTTGTATAACTGGGTTCTGGGTTTGTTTCATACTTTCACACAAAAGGAAAAAAATGCAAACACGTTCAGAACCAGTTTAAGCACTTTAATTCATTATTAGTAATTTATTTATCTTAGTGATCATAACCCAATCTTCATGAAGTTCAACTGTCACTAAAGTAAATAAATGATTGAAATCTTCAGAGATCTTGGAATTATTATAAAACACAAAACAGAATAGATAACAAATGCATTAACTGTAGTTCAGTTTTTCAACAGGTATATAGTGGTATGATTTATAACATCTCACATACAGCAGCTCCAAAGAGTATTTACACACTTAAAATACAATTAAAAATGCATGGATGTAAAGCATTTAACAACAAAACATCAAAGCATGCTATATTTAAAAATAAAAATATTAGAACACACTTTACAAGCAAGATGTTTCACAATTCTTTTTTTGATGATAAGATATACTGTTATATACCGATATACTGTTCAAAATGAAGACAAAAAAGTATTAGGACACTTTTGGATGTCCAATGTTAGTGGAATATGCTTATAGATAATATGATGAGCGACACCCGATAAACTGACTTTATCTTTAAAATCACTGTTTAACACTGCAAAAAAATGTTCAGTAAACGTAAGGAAGAAGTTAGTTTTAAGAAAAGTTCTGGCATCAGTATGAAGATGCTGATTGCATTCTAACATTTTTAGATGTGACTGAGTGCCCAAATTCCTTTTGGAGCCACTGTATGTATATGATACGTGCAATTTACAAAGATATTAACCATTTAAAATGTTCTGCAGACTTGTCCAAATAATGTACTAATTATAAAATATTCTTTCTCTAGAAAAAACAACCAATGCTTACATTAATTTTAGAGTGTGTAGACAGGGAGGGCACACAATAATGAATAGATCTACACATTAGCGTCTAGGGGGTGGCCCTTGACCCCTGCCTGCCCCTGGTTGGCCAGGTAGAGGTCCAGGTCCCCTGGGGCCTGGTGCTCGAGTCACAGGCCCCCGTGCATTAGGATTGGCTGACGCGAGTGACACATCTTTCTGTAGACGGACGTCATTTCCAGCTGAGCCTGGCTTCACTTTTGGAGATTTCCCACCCTGGTCATGCCTTTTTTCTACAGCAGAAAGAAACAAATGGAATGAAGGGTGACACTGTTTCACTGAAAGGTTTTACCGTATTTTTGGATAAAGTCTGTAATTCATGTTTAAAACTATTCAAATACATATGACTTACATAGAATTACGCTACTGTTAAAAAGTTTGGTGTCAGTAAGAATGTTTAAAAAGTATTTTATGCCTACCAAAGCTGCATTTATTTGATTGAAATACTGTATATATTTTATATATAATTTAAAAGGTAATTTAGTCCTGCGATTGCAAAACTTGTGTTCCCCTTCAGTTGCTCACGTTCGACGTGACGTCGACGTGACGACGTTAGGGGATCACTTCAGGGAGCCCTATCAACTTCGAGTGTCTACAGAACAAGCCAATGAACGTTGGCGTGCGTGAAACGCGTCACGCGCCCCGCCCCGCAGCGCGGGTATAAACAGGAAGCGGACGCACGCACTCATTGTCTTTCGCTTCGGAGCCGAGCTTTCGTTTTGACTCTGAGTTTCTGCAGACTGCTGCATCGATCGTTGAAGACTTCAAAGAGAATACTCTGTTCCAGTGCTGGTGTGACGGCGCGATCAGCGGTGGCCGCGAGCATTATGGTGTGTTCACACCGAACGCGAATTAATCGTTTGCGCGAGTAGATTACATACAAAGTCAATGCAAAGACGCGAATAGACGCATCATTCGCGCCGGGCGTTGCGAATGACGCGAATTGGGCGACGCGTTTTGCCGCGAACGTCTTCCGCGCAAGTTAAAAAATTTGAACTCGAGCGGAAGATTCGCATGACGCTTTGTTGCGCCAGCCAATCAACGAAGAGCATCCGAGAAATCCTGTCTGCAACCTATGTCAGCGTCAGCGACCCTAGCTAGCAGGTTATCAAACTGGGCACCCGTCATTCTCAAATAGCGCTGGAAGTGGCTGTCATCCATGCGCAGTTCCTGAAGAAGACTTCACCGAGTTAAGTTTGCCTCTGGATGGTGCTGTGAACACAGACACGTCGGCGTTTGGCTTTCCTCCGTATTTGGGACCTCCACAACAAGTACAGAGCAGCAATATCTTTTATTTCAGACATGACGGAAACGTATGCTAGAAAGAAATTGTGTTGTTGTTGTTTTTTCGCGAGTGACACAGACGCGCGAATGGGTTCAAAATGTTCAAGCGTCTAACTAGATGCGATAGAGGCGTATTTGACGCTCTATTCGCGTTCGGTGTGAACACACCATTACAGCTCACAACTGCTGTTTTCACAGCATTGCTTGTGTGTGTGTGTGTCTGTATGTGTCGGTCTCGGTGGGCGTTCCTCTCGTGAGTGTGTACCCCGATTACACCGCGGCTATCCCTGGGTGCTTCAGCACTGAGAGAGTTATTTTTTCTCTTTATATTTTTTGTTTTCAACTAAAAGAGCAACACAAGCGTGACGCTGCGTCCTTTTCAGGATGACATTCAGCTTGTGCGTTTCTGGGTGCGGTTGTTCCCTGGCGCCAGCAGACGGCCACAATTGTTGCCTCTCGTGTTTGGGCATTCAGCACGCTGAAGCAGCTTTTGTGAATAGTTCATGTTCTCATTGCGGGAATATGACTATGGCAGCGCTTAGATCAAGACTCGCTTACCTCAAGGGAGGTGCAGTCCCCTCGCCTATGCCCAGATCTAGTGTTTATTCTGGACCTCAGAATGGACCTACTTTTGCGCATGGTCAGGGTGATCTGAGGATTACCGTGAGGGCTTCCCTGCCGAGGCAATCTCCGTGGGCCCCTCACGCCTCTCAAGCGCTGCCGCCGTTGGAGCCCCCAAACGAACGCACTGGCCCCTCTCGTTGTCGGCCAGCCGTGTCCTTTGGGGCCCCACCTGACGATCAGATGTCGATCGCAGCATCGGAGGGGGAGCTCAGTCCTCTGGAGATGAGGATTCGGCTGCGTTACCCCTCTCTGGGAGTGTGGCGTTGCCCGAGTCAGATCCAGAATGGGCGGCTATGCTTTCCCGGGCCGCCGAGAGGGTCGGGCTTGTGTGGAACCCTCCACCACGTCCCGAGCCTTCTCGGTTGGACGATTGGTATCTCGGGGCGGGCCGTGCTGGTTCTCAGCGCTCCGCCCCAGTGCCATTCTTTCCGGAAGTGCATTAGGAGCTTACTAGGACTTGGAAGGCGCCGTATAGTGCCAGAAGCTGTCCTAGTGGCTCCTCCCTCCTCACCACCCTCGACGGCGGGGCGGCTAAGGGGTATGTGGATGTTCCCCCGGTGGAGCGTGCCGTCTCGATGCAATTGTGTCCGGCGTCCGCTTCCTCCTGGCGGGGCAATCCACGCCTCCCGTCCAAGGCTGCAGAGCCTGTGGACAGGCTGCTTCTGCCCTCCATGCCATAGCGCTTCTACAGGTCCATCAGGCCCAGGCGCTCATTGACATGAACGAGGGTGGTTCTGACCCAGAGCTCCTCCGGGAGCTCCGTGTGGCAACCGACCTCGCTCTCCGAGCGACGAAGGAAACTGCACGTTCAGTCGGTCAGGCGATGTCCACCTTGGTGGTCCAGGAGCGCCACCTCTGGCTCAACCTCGCGGATATGAGGGACACCGATAAATGTCGGTTCCTGGATGCCCCTCTTCCCAGGTTGGGTTATTCGGCGACGCGGTCGAGAGCTTCGCCCAACAGTTCTCAGCCGCCCAGAAGCAGACGGAGGCCATCCGACACATCCTGCCCCTGCGGACCGCTGCTGCTCCCTCCGTCCGCCGGCCGCAGCTCCTCCGTCCGCTCGTCGCCGAGGTCGACCTCCTGCGGCGTCCTCCGCTCCCGCTAAGCCTTAGCAGCAGCAGCCACCATCCAGGCTTCGGCGTGGGGCAGGCCGCAGGAAGTTGACCATGCCCGTCCAGCCCGCTGCCAAACCAGGAGGCAAGCGCAGGTTCTAACGACCCTGAGACGGGCGACCCAGAGTGAATCAAGTTGCTCTTCAGGAGGTGGTGAAGGCACCGCTCCTTCCCCCGGTGGAGGGCCGGGTGGAGAATCTTTGTTTCCTTTTCTGTTCCGCCACTGACCCACGGGCCAGTGGTACCCTCATTTTCAACTAAAGAGCAATTCTGAAACCTCTGGGTCCCAAGAGGGCGCGCTTGGCGGTCGACGACGCTATGCCTTGTCACCCTCAAGCCCCTCTTCTTCGCCAGCGAGCAGCAGTGGCTGTGTTCTGGACGCACTGACGCTTCCGCACACTCACTCTGCCATTCGACGGAAGCAGGTACGTGTTGCACCACACACTCAGACCCCACTCCGGGCCGCTATGCCGTCCGAGTCGGGTCCCTGCATTCCGCCGCGCTGCCCCACCCCGGGTATGTCTGTGGTGCCGTTGATTCCGCTTGCGCGGTGTCTGGGAGCCTGGCTAGCGCTTCCCAGCCCGTCTCGCTGGCTCATCCGTACTGTCAGACTCGGCTATGCGATTCAGTTCGCCCGGCGTCCCCCTGTATTCAGGGGCGTTCTGTTCACCCGTGTTCTGGCGGACAGTGCCCCTGTGCTCAGGGCAGAGATCGCAGTCCTATGGCGAAGGACGCGATCGAGCCGGTCCCTCCGGGCCGATATGAAGACGGCCTCTACAGCCCGTACTTCATTGTACCCAAGAAAGCGGTGGGTTACGGCCAATCTTGGACCTGCGTGTCTTGAACCGGTCCCTTCAACAGACTGCCCGTTCAAGATGCTTACGCAGAAACGCATTTACAAATGCATCCGTCCCCAAGATTGGTTTGCAGCGATCGACCTGAAGGACGCGTACTTTCATGTCTCGATTTTCCCTTGACACAGACCGTTTCTTCGCTTTGCGTTCGAGGGACGGGCATATCAGTACAAAGTCTTACCCTTCGGGCTGGCCCTGTCACAACTGGCTTATTCTCGCCCAGTCGAGAGAGCAGTTGTGCGAACACAGGGACATGGTGCTCAGTCACCTCAGCCATAGGGCTTCGGGTCAACTGGGAAAAGAGCAAACTCACCCCCGGCAGAGGATCTCTTTCCCAGTGTGGAGTTGGACTCGATCAACATGACAGCGCGCCTCACCAAGGCCCGTGTCCAGTCAGTGTTGAACTGCGTGAGCACGCTCAGACGCAGAACAGCGGCTCCACTGAAACTGTTTCAGAGGCTCCTGGGGCATATGGCATCTGCAGCCGCGGTACGCCGCTCGGATTGCTTCATATGAGGCCGCTTCAACACTGGCTCCACGGTCGAGTCCCGAGATGGGCGTGGCAGAGCGGCTCCTGCCGGGTCCAAGTGACTCCGCACTGTCGCCAAACTCTCAGCTTGTGTCGGACCCTTTGTTCCTGCGGGCAGATGTTCCCCTAGAACAAGTGTCCAGGCATTCTGTGGTCTCCACGGATGCCTCTGCCACCGGCTCGGAGGCCACGTACAACGGGCATGCAGCTTCAGGTCTGTGGACGGGGCCTCTACTGCATTGGCACATCAACTGCCTCGAGTTGTTAGCAGTACATCTTGCATTGAGCCGCTTCAAAATGCCGCTACAGCGCAAGCATGTGCTGGTCCGTACGGACAGCACTGCGACCGTTGCGTTCATCAACCGTCAGGGTGGTTTACGCTCCCGCCGCATGTCACAACTCGCCCGCCATCTCCTCCTTGGAGTCAGAAGCATCTGAGGTCGCTTCGTGCCATTATATTCCTGGCCTGCTCAACCGTGCAGCCGACGAGTTCTCGCGGCAGCAGGTGCTACCGGGAGAGTGGCGACTCCATCCCCAGGTGGTCCAGCTGATTCAGGCGCTTCGGGACCGCACAGGTAGATCTGTTTGCCGCCCCGGACACGTCTCACTGCCAGTTGTTCTATTCCCTGACCGAGGGGACCCTCGGCACGGATGCCCTGGCACACAGCTGGCCCCCGGGCCTACGCAAGTATGCGTTTCCCCCAGTGAGCCTTCTTGCACAGACTTTGTGCAAAGTCAGGGAGGACGAGGAGCAGGTCGTGTTAGTTGCCCCGTATTGGCCCAACCGGACCTGGTTCCCCGAACTAGTGCTCCTCGCGACAGCCCCTCCCTGGCCCATTCCTCTGAGAGAGGACCTGCTCTCTCAGAGACGGGGCACCCTGTGGCACCCGCGTCCAGACCTCTGGAAACTCCATGTCTGGTCCCTGGACGTTGGGGAAAGCATGACCTGATCGTCAGGTTCCTGAGGGGAGCAAGGAGACTAAATCCTCCTCGCCCACTCTCTATACCCTCTTGGGATTTGTCTCTGGTCCTTTCGGCACTTCAGAGACCACCCTTCGAGCCCTTGCAGTCAGCTGAGTTAAAAATTCTGTCCTGTAAAACAGTACTCCTGGTTGCATTGGCCTCCATCTAGAGGGTAGGGGACCTGCATGCATTTTCGGTCGACGAATCGTGCCTGGAATTCGGCCCGGCTAACTCTCACGTGATCCTGAGACCCCGGCCCGAATACGTGCCCAAGGTTCCTACCACTCCCTTCCGGGACTAGGTGGTGAACCTGCAAGCGCTGCCTTCGGAGGAGGCAGACCCAGCCCTGGCTTTTCTCTGTCCCGTCCGCGCTCTGCGTCTGTACGTGGACAGAACGCAAAACCTCAGGACCTCAGATCAGCTCTTCTTCTGTTACGGAGGCCAGCAGAAGGGAAAGGCTGTCTCCAAGCAGAGGATGGCCCACTGGATAGTGGATGCCATCGCCTTGGCTTACGAAGCCCAAGGCGTGCCTTGTCCGCCCGGGTTGAGAGCCCACTCCACTAGGGGTGTCGCTTCTTCTTGGGCGCTGGCACACGGTGCCTCGCTGACAGATATCTGTAGAGCTGCGGGCTGGGCGACACCTAACACGTTCGCTAGACTTTATAGCCTACGTGTTGAGCCGGTTTCTTCCTGTGTGCTCGCTTCAACCAGTCGGTAACACCGAAGTTTCCGCTCTTGTGTCGGCTTGCTGCGCCACTCCCCTCCACATGGAGCGGATACGTGCGCTTTTTTGCTCCAGTCGAGTTCCCCACTCTGGCGAACCCTGTGAGTTCCTCCGCACCCCTCCGGCAGTCGGACGTTGCGGAGCGTCCGACGCCAGGCCTAGTGCTCGTATGCTTGTAACTTGTGCTAGGCTGGGTTCCATATGTGGTGATTCCTGCGGCGATCCCATATGAGTATTCTTCCACGACCAGCTCCCTGCGGTGAGCCCGTGTCTTTCCCTTGGCAGAGTCCGCTCTGCCGTCACTGGCTGGTGTAGCCTCCCCCTTCTCAGGCTGGAGCCACCCCAGTGACATTCCATATGTTGCACTGCCCTTCTGGCCAGTCCATATGTGTATCCTCCACATGTTACCTCCCTTCGGGCAGGATGTGGCTCCGCAGCGTCCCTCTCCCCTGGAAAGGCACGCTTTCCCAGTGTTATCCAAGAGTTCACGGTGTGGGTATATGGAACAGCAGTTGAACTCCCTCTACGCAGATCTTCCGCCCCAGCAGTTGGGGGTCTGAGAGTCTTGCGTAGGGCGCTGGATGTGGCAGCAACCGATGGCGTTTTCCATGGGATCCCCTAACGTCGTCACGTCGACGTCACGTCGAACGTGAGCGACTGAAGGGGAACGTCTCGGTTACTGATGTAACCCTCGTTCCCCGAAGGAGGGAACGGGAGACGTGACGTCCCGCCGCCACAGTTGCTGACCATCGCTGTACGGCCGTCTCTATCTCGGCTCCTCAGCGAAAAACAATGAGTGCGTGCGTCCGCTTCCTGTTTATACCCGCGCTGCGGGGCGGGGCGCGTGACGCGTTTCACGCACGCCAACGTTCATTGGCTTGTTCTGTAGACACTCGAAGTTGATAGGGCTCCCTGAAGTGATCCCCTAACGTCGTCACGTCGACGTCACGTCTCCCGTTCCCTCCTTCGGGGAACGAGGGTTACATCAGTAACCGAGACGTTTTCCGCTGCCATTACTACAGTCTTCGGTGTCACATGATTCTAATATGCTGATTTGGTGCTCAAGTAACATTTCTAATAATGTCAATGTTAAAAACAGTATTCTTTGAAGAATAAAAGTATTAAAACTAATAATATCTTTAAAAACTTTTGAACAGTAGTGTAAATTGGAAAACAGCAAATGGTATCTGGTAATATGGTACACTGAAATAAAGGTTCTTTATTGGCAATGATGGTTCCATGAAGAACCTTTAACATTCATAGAACCTTTCCATTGCACAAAACAAAAGGTTCTTTACAGTAGAAAACAGTGTCAAGGTTCTGCCCTGTAAGTTCTCTCTGTCTTGTCTTTGTTCAATGTCTCTATGTTTATCTTATGCTTGAACACATGGCTGTGTCTTTGTTTATGTTGACCATGTTCCCCCTTGGTCCTGCATTTTTGTTTCCTGTTACCACACCCGAGAGCTGTGTCCCAATATGAAGGCTGCATCCTCCGAAGGCAGTATTTGAAGGCCGATTGCGTCACAGCGGCGCGATGAAGATGTCCCAATTCATAGGCTGCACTCTTCAATGGCCGCATTTGAAAGACGATTGCGTCACTTCGGTGCGATGAATACTGTCCCAATTAAATTCTTCACGCTTCGAAGGCCGTATTCGAAGGCCGGTTGCGTCATCGCGGCGCGCCGAAGGCTACCATGATTCAAAAGCAACGCCAAATGCACCCTCCGTTTCCCCGTGAAAGGAAGGATACATAAATGGATCCTTAGAGGCCTGTCCTACCCCATAAGTAATTGCGCGCCAGTGACGACAGCATTTTGCATTTTGCATTTAAAAAAGAATGACGGACGATTGTTCTTGTCGCCTAATAATTCACGAGTTCACATAGGAGGGCTACGAGCTCGGAATTTCTGCCCGAACCCAGAGTACTCCCCCTGTTGGTAAGAGTAGGTCTAGAACTAGAGATGGAACTAAAAGTAAGGAGATGGGGTGGAGGTGGGATGCTGATAAACTGTCAAGGAACAAATGTGGGTTCTGCTGTTATTTATCTTGAGTTGATTACTGATTGATCTCCACTTGTGCTGATTGGGTTAATTATCTGCACCTGCTCCTCCCGAACCTTGTTAAATAAAACATAATTTCACGAGTTCACATCTACATATAATTATTATGGTAAAGGCGTGCTGTCCGGGTGGAGGGCTCCATGCTCGGAATTTCTGCCCGAACCCGGAGTACTCCCCCCAAAAAAGCAAAAGAGCAAAAGTACAGCCGCCAGCAACTGTGACAGCTACCGATGACGAGCGGGAGTAACATTTGAACTGCACTTTTTTATATTCAACTGGGTTTTATATTCACGTAATACAGAGCCGAAAACCTCCGTAAATATATTCACCATGGTCCATTTATGTACATAATAAAAATAATACACAAGCCATCAAAATCACATCAAGGTAAGATATAAGTGAACACTTGAAACTTATATATACTTATATACTTATATACTTATATATGAAATATATACTTATATATGAAATATATATATATATATATATATGCCTATGTATGTTTTCTTTTCTTGACATATTTCATTACATTATACGTAAATTAACGCCCAATACTTGAACAGTTTAAAGTGTAATCTGGCAATTCAGGAGTCAGGACGCAGCCTCTGAATTGGGACACAGCAAACCAGCTCTGGCCATGGTCTTGGCTAAGCCTAAAATACATGACTCGCAAGCGCCGGGGGTGAAACATCCTCACCATGTCCTCCAGTAAAATATAAAACATAAAAATGATAATAGCCAATTCTGGCTCCATAGCTGTTTACTCAATTATATAAAATTAATTATCAGAATGGCAGCTGTTCTCTTGCACTGTTGTTTGGCGCTAGGAGCGGTAATCAGGAACACCTGGGTGCGCAATTAGGAAATCCTACGAAGGCTACATGGTACGTTTTTTGTAGTACATTTCTGGAACACAGCTCTTGTTTAACTCCTGCCTAGTCCTCGTTTACCTGATTGTGCTCACCTGTTCCTTGGCTGCATTTAAGTCCAATTTTTTTAAGCCCTTCCCTCGCTAACTCCTTTTCTTTCACTCGGATGTACGCCTATGCTAACGTTGCACGAGTGCCCACTACTGGTGGAACCCTTGAAATGTTTAAATTGAATGCCCTAAGCCCCTGATCACCCAATCTGCTATGGAGCGTATTTATTATTCTATGGCATCACTGAAAACCTCCCTTTTGGAACCTTTTTTTTTTGAAGAGCACCGATTCCTAATGTATGATTGTCAGTAACATAACATTCTATGCAATGCACACCTGCATTTTTGTCCGGATGGGCAGAGGAGCTTTTGGGAAGTAGATCCTCCAGGTCCTTCATCACCTGGTTAGTGCTATCTTTGTTGTTTCGTCTGTTCTTATCCTCATCTCTTGCCTAAAAATGAACGTTAAAAATGCACAGATTTAAAGCACACTATAAAAAAATTACTAACTGGTGCCATCTAACAAATCTTAGCATGGATTGTTGTGTATCTCTGAACTTAAACACTACTAACCATCTGCATTTTCTTTTTTAGCTCCATGTTGGCATTCTGGTAGGCCTGTGACACTGAATTCAGATAGTAAATGGCCAGACTGTAAGAAATAAAAATTTCAAATATAAGGATTTCTTATTGTTTTATGTGATCATGTTTTTTTATTAAATATAATTTCCTTACACCATGAGAAGTACTGCTGCTATAATGAGTCCAGGGTTTGCTAGGTAGCCTAAGATCGTCCCCATAAACGCAGGTAGATCCATATCAATGGTCTCCATAACAATGTCAATCATTTTGTCTTTCCCACTGTGATAACAGGAAATGAAACAATGAGCATGAGTAAATTTGATAATACAAATGAATTTGGGGTATTACGCATTTATGTGTTTTTGTGCATATGAGCTTATGTTTGTGTGTGGTGGGTGTCCTGGTAAAAATGTCAAACAAAATGTCCCCACAAAGACTGCAATATCTGAAGTCCTTGTAGGGACATTTTATAGTCCCCATGATGAAAACAGCTTATATATCATACAGAATGATGTTTTTTGAAACTGTAAAAATGCAGACAGTTTTCTGAGATGAGTGGGTTTAGGATTAGGGGATAAAATATGTTTTTACAGTATGAAAACCATTGTCTTATGGAATGTCCCCATACAAAATGGAAACCGCGGGGGTGTGTGTGTGTGTGTGTGTGTGTGTGTGTGTGTGTGTGTGTGTGTGTGTGTGTGTGTTGTGTGTGTGTGTGTGTGTGTGTGTGTGTGGTGTGTGTGTGTGTGTATACCTGAAGGGTCCACAGTCAAATGAGGGAGGCAAAGTCATGATGGTGTAAACCACAGGCAGGAGACTCAGAAAGAGAATGAGCAGTAAAAGGCCCATATAGAAGTTATTGGATTTGGAAGCTTTAAAGACCCTCTCATGTGGGACGTTACAGGCCATTACAGCCCAGCACTGGTAGTACATGGAGCTCAGGAGCCGCAGAACATTGATGCCCACCAGACCAGGAGCATAGAACGCCCCCATCCTGACAAACAGACAAACAAATTGATATCAACAGGCACAAAAGAGTATATGGCTAAATATTGTTTTGGAATATGTCCAGTGTAGAGTTGATGGTAATTGAAATGTCTAAATCGTCTCAAAAAGATGAAAAGCTCAAAGCATTTTAGAATCTAGTGTGCAGCCAACAGTCAACATCAGGGGTGTTTAATCCTGCTCTTGAGGGCCACTGTCCTGCAGAGATTAGCTCAAACTTGCCTCAACACACCTGCCTGTAAATTGAGCATACCTAGTAAGACCTTGATTAGCTGGTTCAGGTGTTTCATTGGAGCGGAAGCTGAACTCTGCAGGACAGTGGCCCTCCAGGAGCAGGACTGGACACCCCTGGTTTACATGGAACCTTGTAAATACCTGAACTGAAAATGTCCTCTTACAGCAACTCTCTTAATGTTTATGTCTTAATTTAATACTCAAATTTGCCTCACAAAGTCACAGACAGCACAAGCTCCCACGTAGCAAAACTGCTGGCCTCCTGTCGGCAATGGTATGTATCCTGTAAGCCAGAGTTGGGCATGTGTGGCAAAGATGGCACAGCATGGATCACAGTAAACAACATGAGGGCCAATTGTTGGTGGAAGGAGTGTGGCCCAGATCAATCCAGTGATCATCTGGTCCAAATTAGGATTGTGACCTTGGGCCAATTAAGTGCACTTTAATGCAGTTGACTTGACTGATTTACAAATTACTTCATTTGAAATGATAATGTTTCATTCTGTTATAACTTTTCATTTCAAAGATTAATTTGAAACAATAATCATTTTAAAAATGTTATTTGATTAAAATGTGTGTGATCATTTAACCATAATCATGACATTTAATTAATTTTGTTTATCATGGGGAGTAATTTGGATCGCAAACCACTCCCTGTGCCATGGGTATATAAGGAAGCATGCAGCACTCACTCATTCAAGCTTCTGCAATCATAATCAAAAAGAAAACGACACGTGTTGTGAGCCGTCGAGATGCCAGTGCAGGTCGTCACGGCAACCCAGCGCATCATTCGCAGCTCTGGATGAGGATCAGATGTCGATAGCTGCATCAGAGAGAGGGCCATAATCCTCTAGAGAGGAAGATGACGCTTGGTTTCTGGTGGCCGAGCGAAACACGGAAATTGCCTTGCCCCGCCCCGTGCCTTTCCCGGAGATGCATAAAGAACTTTGGCAGTTTGGAAGCATTAATGACAGTATGGAGGGAAAAACATGCCAAAATCTGCTTAAAATGTTTTTCCTCTCTCACTACTTGAAGGTGGAGTGTGCAGTTGCAGTGCATGTAAGATGTTGCCACCTGGTGGGGTCATCCGCAACTCCTGTCCAGCACCTGTGAGACAACAGTAGTTAAGCAGCTCTGGCTGCTAAGACTTACAGTGCTGCGAACGGAGACTGACCTTGATGAAAGTCATGGCACAGGCCCTCGGCCAGAAGATATCCACCTTGGTGGTCCAGAAGTGCCATCTCTGGCTAAACCTTACAGAGGAGCGAGATGTCGATGAAGTGCGCTTTCTCGACACCCATCTCACAAGGTAGTCTCTTTGGCGACACTGTCAAGGGCTGTGCCCAGCAGTACTCAGAAGCAGGATGAGGCAATCAAGAGCCTGCCCCAACGTGACCTCTGCTAACAGGCCGTCGCCAACTGCCCATTAGTCTGCTCAATGCTAAGGGTGTCCGACCCCATGCGGCCAAAAAAGAAGCACTTTGGCACTGCCAGGTCAGTTCAGTCCAGTTTGATTCAGTTTGCCCGGTGTCCCCCCTGCTTCAGCAGTGTCCGGTTCACCTCGGTGGTGGACAAGGATGGTCCCATCCTGCGAGCAGAGATCGCAGTCCTACTGCAGGAGGACGCGATAGAGCCGCTCCCTCTAGCCAAAATGAGGTCACCGTTCTACACCCCCTGCTTCATTGTATCCAAGAAAGGTGGTGAGTTAAAACCGATCTTGGATCTGTGTGTCTTGAATCGGGCCCTTCACAAGCTTCTGTTCAAGATGCTAACACAGAAACAAATTTTCGAAAGCCTTCGCTCCCAAGCTATTGACTTGAAGGATGCATTCTTTCATGTCTTAATTTTCCCTCGACACAGACCGTTCCTGTGCTTTGCGTTTAAGCGACAGGCATATCAGTACAAGATCCTCTCCTTCTGACATCTGGGGCTTTAGGTCAACTGGGGAAAAAGAAAACTCTCCCCCGTGCAGAGTATCTCTTTTCTCTGTATGGAGTTGGGCTCTGTCAGCATGACAGCATGCTCACAGGCGAGCGTACTCAGTCAGTGTTGAACTGCTTGAATTTGTTTAAGTCAAGTCACCTTCATAAAAGGAAATTAAAGTAACAGAGATTGATTTGGCTTTACAGCAGCTCTAGAATAAAGATATTGTCCAGTTAAAGTCAGTTTTGATTTATTCACTTCCATTGATCTTCCAAAGATCATTAGTTATTAACTTAGTGGCCACTTACACGACACCGTTCTAACAGAAAACCGTTAATGCGCTCCGGCCTGCTCATTTGCTCAACAACAGTGCCTGGTGGCTCGAGAACGCAAACCTTAAAATAGGTTCCAAGGTGCAAGCATTGAATTTTATTTAAACAATATCATCTCGCGTAGACTTCAAAAACGCAAATCTGTGAAAATGCTGACGGCATGCACATGCGCATTTCACGTCTAGACTATAGGTATGCACGTTTGAATATATATGTATCCAAGCGTATAGTCTTTCTGTACAAATTGACCTCACCAAATTACTTAATTACTCTGGCCTTAAAAATTCATAATACAGATTTTTATGTCGCTTCCGCATATCCATGTGAACTGGAATCATTTTAACAACATTTTATCTGTACAGAGGTAAAGGGAAGGGAAGGAGGCCTTCACAGAGGAGAGACTAGTTGACACTTCAGGACTGGATTGTCGTCGTGTCCAGGCGCAGGTCCTTCATCAGGTCTGGATACGCGGACTGCAGTAAACCTCAGGATAAACAGAGAGACTAATATAAGCGTAGGTGCCATTCTTCTTATGATGTAACGAGTACATCAGGATTTATGAGAAGTGTTCCCAGTTCCGACTGACCTAATCTATACAGCCTAACATTGAATATAAAAATGTAAGGGCAGGACAGCGGTTTCACTGAAACTGTTTCAGAGGTTCCTGGGGCATATGGCAGCCAAAGTAGCAGTCACACTGCTCGGATTGCCTCATATAAGACCGCTTCAGCACTGGTTACACAAGTCTCGAGACATCAACCGTCAAGGTGGTCTACGCTCCAGTCGCATGTTGCAACCCTGTCCCCTTCTCTGGAGTCAGAAACAACTCAGGTTGCTTTGAGCCATTCACATTCCGGGCGAGCTCAATTGTGCAGCCGATGTGCTCTCATGACAGCTCACACTCCCAGGAGAGTGAAGACTCCACCCCCAGGTGGTCTAGCTGATTTGGAGGCGCTTCGGATTGTTTTGACTTACTGTAGTAATAAGAGTAAATTATGCATAATTACATGCAACTAACCGTAAACCAAACACTAACCCTAATTAAATGTTAAGTTAATTACATGTTGTTAATTAATAGTATGTATAGTTGAATGTATAGTTACACTGTAACAAGGACACCATAAAATGTAACCAACTTTTTATGCATTGTAATATCAGTCAGCCTCAAGAACGGTATAACTACACAAAGCTAGCTGTGCACTAATCCAGAAGTTTATATTTTATTTCTTTATTTGGGCCATTGCTTATATTTTTTATGTTGTTATTGTGCTGTTTGTGCATTTGGTCCTACCAGATCATTCCTTGGTTAAATACCAATCCCAGCACATTGCCGCTTATATCAAATTCGCCATAGGAAGGCTGAAAATGAAAAAGGCTGTTAGTTATCAAAACCTAAAATGGTAGTTTAGGTTGCTGGTGATGAACCTATATATTAGACTTACCCAGCCAGCCTCCAGATCCCAGCACCAGCAGTAGTTCAGGAAACGTACAATCAGCGCTCTCAGGAAGTCACCAATGAGGATGGTCAGATAAGTCACCTGTATATCTGATATGGTCAGCTTCACAAACTCCTAATGGTGGGGTTGGAATGGTTTGATGTACAAATATAAAGCCACAAGAAAGGTGCAAAAAAATGTTAAGATCAGAATATCTCATCAATTAATCACAATATACAGTAATTTATATATGATTTCTGCTAGAGGAATTAGATGGACACTTTACTAATCCCACTGCAGTTTCCCAGCATGGCCCTCTGATACCATCAGAGGGATCAAGAGGAGGTGGGGTGCCTGTGTAATTTGGGTTGTTGGCTGAGAAGTTGGCATAATAATCCTTAACGAACCAAATGCTGGCATTTTTTATAGAATCCTCTTGTTCAAGCTTTAAGAAAGAAAAGGTTTTGTTCACTTAAAAATCACTGATTCCTATTAAAGCAATTGGTAGGAACAGAAAATTAAAAGGGTTATCATCATAAAACTTACTTTCGAATTGACCTCATCGAACAGAGCAAGCAAAAATGTGTAGAGGTTGCCAAGGAAGAGTGCAAATATACGCCCCAGCTGCCACTTGAGAGCGATACGTGGATGGTATTCTTCCAGCTCGGCGATAGTCTCAAAGAGCATCGGACCCACCAGCCCCAGCAGAGACATGATGATCTCCATCTGAGATACACATTTTATTGTAATTACATCATCTACAAGGATTGGACAATGAAACTTAAACACCTGATTTTAATCGTGTATTGGTATCATGTATAGGGCCTCATTTTGTCGCCAATACAGCATCAGTTTGTCTTTGGAATGACAGATACAAGTCCTGTACAGTGGCCTGAAGGATTTTCAGCAACAGTCCGGGTGTTAAGCCTCTTTGGGGCTTCTCCACACCGTAACTCTCACGGATGTGGGAAAGACAGTAAAAGACAGCACAAGATTTGCACTGTTGGCACCATTGAAACTGACATTTGGAATTGACACGAGTGACCAAATGTTTGGCTATAGCAGCCTGACCACGAATATTGACTCTGTGGAGCTCCCATCAAACAGTCTTGGTGGAAACCGGAGAGTCGAGGTGCACATTTCATTTCGCTGTGAGTTGGGCAGCTATGCTTTTATGTTTTTTGGATACAATCCATGTTAGTATCTGGACATCCCTTTCAGACAGCTTCCTCTTGCTTCCACAGTTACTCCTTTTGGATGTGGCTCGTCCTAAATGGTGGTATGCCGCCATTACCCTGGATACCATAGCTCTCCATACACCACAAAGACTTGCTGTCCTGGTCACAGATGAGTCAGTGAGACACACACCAATAATTTGTCCTCTTTTGAATTCTTATATGTCTCTCATTATGTTGTGGATTTACTTTATTTATGTTAGCTGTGCTATAGACCCCTTTTGCGCCGACGTCACAGTTACGTCACGGCGCTAGCTGGAGGCAAAACAAACGGACAACTGAAGGCAGCTAATACAAACCAGCACAGATTCAGCTACATAATAAGGAGGTTAAATTAATATTATTATTATTAAATGTCATCTTGTTGTGTTGTTGGGTGCAAGAATCAATGAAAAATGAACATGCTGTATCTGGAATGTTTATTTCTAGAAAATATTCACATCATTAAAATTGCACTGTAATGTCACTGTTTACATTGTCGTCTTCTCGGCGCTGGCTCGGCAGAACTGCTGATCGTACACACAAGTCTTTACATGATCATTCAGCACATAGTTATAGTCATCTAAAGATTTATATGCCCTCAGTTTCTCTTTACGCTCGGTTTCTCTATCAGGTAGGTGTAGAAGTCAGGCCACTCGACCGAGGTAACGTTAATCCTGTCAGATCGTTCATGCATTGAGTGAGCGCGTCTACGGGTCGTCAAATCTGGTTCCGTCCGTTAAAATTAACTTTTGCAAATAACAATCGCGGTCCTGGACAGTGAGTGACCTTGCACTTTAAGATAAAATCAGATTTTCTCCAGTCATTGTTAAAAAACAAGCTAACAAAACTTGCAAACTAACGTTAGGGAAGCGGCCAGAGGGATCTTTCTGCCTCCACCTAAGCTCCGCCCACAGAAAAACGTCACTGTGTTTACCAACTGAAAAGGGGTCTGCTCTGCTAATTCAAGCTTCACACTGTGCTTTTACTGATAGAATGTAATATCGGTAAAGATTGCACCAAGTCTCACATCTATAGGCGTGAAACACAACATTGGTCAGTGTTTCAGTTTTATTGACCAACCCCTGTATCATTTACATTTATGCATTTGGCAGACACTTTTATCCAAAGTGCCTTACATTGCATTTCAAGGTACACTAACATTCTTATCAGTTCTTGCTTTCCCTGGGAATCGAACCCATGACATTAGCGGTGCAAGCACCAACGCTCTACTATTTGAGCTACAGGAAAGCATGTATCTTGTTAATGTACTTAAGACAAGATATTGAATGTAGTTTTGTGCTTATATTTACCTCATTCTTCTCGTACCATGAGAGGTTGTCCATGTTCGCAAATTCTTGGGATCGTTTGACCACAAAGTAGATGAGATAGCCACTTCCACCAAGTGTACAGGTGATAAGAAAGTTGGCTAGGACACGTAAAAATCTCCTCAGATGAATGTTCTCATCCTTTTGGTTCTCCTGCTCATCCACAATGGACTCCTGCAGAACACATTAGAGGTTCCAAACTGAGTAAAGCTCATGCAAGACCATTTTTGGAGCTACAGAGCACGTATGAACATTTATTTAAACCATATAACTTGATCTGGCCAGATTATTTGGTCTTACAGAGAGTTGACCACCTCAGATCTCTGAAAGGACAACCAGACCATGAAACAAAAAAATGCAGTGGTCAGCACACACACATCAACACCTACCCAAGAACTTCCACATATACGCAAAAGCACATACTTTGAAGCTGGTGGTGATGGAGGCGAATTTATTGTCGGCTGTCTCCGCGTTCCCAATAAGATAATCCCAGCTGGTGAACATCTTCCAGGCAAAGGTGAACTCACTGTCTTCTCCATCCCCTCCCCCCACATCTGCGTTTTTAGCCATCCTAACAGCGAGAGTGGACTTTATTCAACACTTGTAAAGAATCCAATCTCGCCGGCAGGATAACAGAAGCGCAATTTCCAATTGCAGTCAAAACAACAATTATGTTGGTAATGCTCATACAAAGATACTGTAGAAAATGTTTCGTATTTAAAGGTGAAATGTTTTTTTTATGTTAAATATGTCTTCCATTCCCCAGAGGGTTGACTGCCCATGTTCACAAAAATAAAAAAAATAATATTACAATACATTAAAGGATCAATAAAAAATTGTGCCATTTCTTAATTTGAATGGGTGGAAGGGAAGATTATCATTTATTTCAGTAAGTTCATAAAGGCAACCATGACATGACATGAGGGTGAGGAAATATAATAAAAAAAATTGTTTCTCAATTGCGACTTTTTGCCATAACTTTTTTCTTATATTTGCGCCATTACTTTGTGCAGCTGAATTGATATCTCACAACTACATCTTTATTTGTTTTATATCTTACAAAGCGTATGTCATGATTGTGACTTTACTGCTAACAATACTTATATAGTTCATATGCTTATATCATTTAAAAAAATTATGTTGTTGTTGTTTTTTATGTTGAATTGCGTCTATTTCTCGTGACTGCAACTTTATATCTCAAAATTGCTACTATTGATAATTGCATCTTTTTTTATTTCATAATTGCCTTATATTGTTTTGTTTCTGACATTCTTGTATATTTCTTTGACAAGACTCAAGCTTCTCCCTGTTATAGTAATGCTTAATGTCGATCTTTGCATCTGCAGAAATTTTGTTTCGAACGCATGTGTAAAATGCACATGTAAAGCAGATTGTAGATGTACATATAAACATTCAGAAAATTCGGAAACTACAATCATTCAATCAAAATTGAAATGTTTTGCAGCCATTTTCTGTGACTTTGCAAGACCTCCGATTCATTAACGGTCACTGATAAATAATTATACAAGACTGACAAAGTGCAGTAAATGATAAAACTATCTGTGCTACAAAACAGTGTGATTATGATTGCCATAATAAATATGATAACAAACACCAGTGTTTGTACAGCAAAAAATAACTGAAGCCTCTTCGAGTGTTTAGGAGTGATAGTAGGGTGTTAACGTTACAATTGTTTTTTTTGTTTTTTTTTTTACAATTCCACTAGTGCTAAAATTAAACACTTTACCTTTAAATTGGTAACCTTTAAGTTTTTTTCCAGCATTAGCTGTCTAATCTGACAACACAATCTTTTTAACCCTTGTAGATGTACAATTAAAGACAATACACTAGATTCTGTACAACCTTTTGCCATCTACAAATAACAATAATACTTTTTAAAGAATTTTTTTTTTTTTTTGGTATAGGCATACACATTCACAGTCATATGTACTTCTCAAGAACATTTCATGTCATTGCTACAACATCTAGCAATGCATGAAAGAGGGACTCACGTTCGGATCACAACCATGAGACTATACCCAAAGGACCCAATGCCCACCAAGAGGTAGGACAGAGGGAGACGAAACTTCAGGAAGCCAATGGTTCTCTGGTTATTATAGTAGCCATAGAAAAGCACTGAGTACTTGCAGTAACCCTGTCAAAGAGAAGGCATTAAAAAGTGTCATTGATAACCATACATTTATATTATGGTAATAAGAAATGTGACAAACACATAACTCTCTAATAGTAACTCTCTAATTCCATGACACAATTTTCAAAGAAAATATGTACAGGGGGTCAAAAATCTGAGACTGTTTTAATAATCTAGGGTTTTAAAATATAATTTAAACCTGTAAATAAACAGGAAAATTAAAATGATGCAAAATTAATTAAACTTTTTAGATTCCGTTGTAGCACAAGATATTCATTCTCAAACCATGCTGGAGAACATGATCATTAGGTTTTACATGACCTTGAGGAGTTCATGTTGGTGCTATCCAAAGGGCGACTAATATACTAAGCCGTTCTGAAATTCATGTTTATTTTTAACTTTCACTCAAAATGTTTTCTGAAAATTGTATTTTCAAAATGCAAAATAGACATTTTCAATAGTGGTCTCAAACTGTCGGACCCCATTGTATACATGTATCATAATCTTACATTGAAATCTGTGAGAACAGAATAGTCCATAGCAGTGGCTTGCTCTGGTCTCGGCACAGTTTTCCGAGGAATGGACCCATATGGAAGTCCCATGAGAACCTTGCAGATATTTCCATATGTTTAAATCATTTGTGAAGGGCAGCAGACTTTTTTTGTAGAAATATTAGAAAGATACTTTATTGATCAACAAATTGATAAAACACTGACCTCTGGTATCACAACCAGGCCAAAAGTCAAGCCAAAGAGGACCAAGTTCATACCGTACATCCAACGGAGGAAAATAAAGTATGAAGCAACTGAGGAGCCAAAGTGACCTGCAAATGGATGAAACATCGCCAAGGCTCAGAATAAGGAACTTTTAGTTGAGTACCTCTTTTTTTTTTGTACTTGCAAGAAACATTCAAATAAATGAATATGGCTCAATTTCTAATTCAGTACAGGTCAAAGAAATCATTTCTATCATCAGTAAGACAGCTGAAATGATACGCACCATTCCTGTATGTAACGTGAATGGGGATCATTAGTACTTACTCTCAACTTCCTTTATTTTCCGCTCCCATGGGATGCACGATGTCCTAAAATTCTCAAAATCTCTTTGAAACTTTATCCATTTCTGTATGATGAGGCACAAAGCAAACATGTTAGGAGGCTGCAGGTAACTATATTTTTATGTTTTTCAAGAAAATGTTATTGGCGTTTGCCTACAGTATACATGTTGCCACCGTGAGTTTTGCAATGTGGTTGCTAAGGTATTCAGGTTGTGTTTTAACCCATTGCGATGTTGTTGCTAGGGAGTTCTGGATGATTACTAGGGCATTGCTAGGTGTTTTCTTACTGGCTCTAGTGTAAAAAGTCCACTCCAAAATCTCTATCTGACATTCTGATCTCTCTTAAAATAGGAATGTTTTATTTTCAGCAACAGTCATAGTGAAAGTGAAGATTTTCATATTCCTACCTTCATCATCATCACTTTGTAGGCATACAGTTTCCTGCCCTTTCCTTTGCCCAAGGCACCTTCAAATTTATCCACAAATGCTGAGCCTCTCTACAGACACAAGGAGAACATGGGATTGTTAAAAGGAGGAGATTAAATACTTCACTTTAACGGAACGGTGGTTCACAGTAATCACACAATGAAGGAATCACAACTGAACGAAATCAGTAATGAAGGCGACAAACAAGGAGAACTTAGTAACTATAGAACTAATACTGCACAGGAAACAAAGGAACATTAACAAAAACATAATGAAACAAAACTTTTGACCCTTAACTGGATAACTGTATTAATCAATCAGCTTCAAGGACTAAAACATCTATTTATAAAGCTACATTTAAGCTAAAACACACAATATATACATATATGATGTGGATGTCAAGGCCTAATAAAGTAATAAACCCACTTAAACTACTAAACTTAAAGGGATACCCCATCCCAAATTGAAAATTCCATCATCATTTACCTTCATGTTATTTTAAGAATGTGTGACTTTCTTTCTTCTGGGGAACATAAAAGAAGATATTTTGAGAATGTTTTATATTGTATATTTTAAAACCCCTAGGGTTAGTAAATGCGAACAGAATTTTAATTCTTTGGAGTTTTGGAGTTTGTTTATTGTTTATTTTGGAGAGTATCCCTTTAAGTTACACTAGTAACTATTTCTTTAAGTGGAAGAATTAACTTAACAAAACCACTTAACCCTCTGGTGCTGTCTGGTCATTTTTGACCGTTAAGTTTTTTTTTTTTTTACTTCATTGGAATGGTACGAAACTTAGTAAAGGTTTTGGCTCTTGCTATGTCAGGGGTAGGGAACGTCGGTCCTGGAGAGCCACAGCCTGCAGAGTTTAGCTCCAACCCTGAAAAAAACTCACCTGATTGTAGCCTTAATGATCCTAAAGACATTGATTAGCTGGTTCAGGTGTGTTTGATTAGGTTGAACTAAACTCTGCAGGGCTATGGCTCTCCAGGACCAACGTTCCCCACCCCTGTGCTATGTGAACACACAGACCCACACAAAAATCTTGGACATTATTCAAAAGGTTCAATGTTCCTGAAAAAAAAAAAGTCACACATGTACTCTTCGGGATCAAAAATAACCGCATTGGAAATGAATGGGAGACAAATTAAAACGTTTAGTGCTGCACCCAAACAAAATCTTACTGAATGCTGATTTCTTAAAGCACAACTTGTTTAGAATTATGGCTTTGATTTTCTCATAGTTTTAGAGTAAAACATGGAAAATATATTTTTCAGGTCCATGGTCAAAAAGTGGTTAACATGTAATAAATGGATCATAACTATTTCATAAATCTAACTTAGTATCATCAAATCCCCTAAATAACTGTTTCATTAAAACAGTAAGGCCTTGCTGTATGGTGAATTTAGTCACGTCTTAAAGGATTAGTTCACTTTTTAAAAAAAACTTTTGCTGATAATTTACTCACCCCCATGTCATCCAAGATGTCCATGTCTTTCTTTCTTCAGTCAAAAAGGTTTTTGATGAAAACATTCCAGGATTTTTCTCCATAATGGACTTCAATGGGACCCAAACGGTTCAAGGTCCAAATGACAGTTTCAGTGCAGCTTCAAAGGGCTTTAAACGATACCAGACGATGAATAAGGGTCTTATCTAGCGAACCGATCGGTCATTTCAAAAATAAATATCGTTTAAAGCCCTTTGAAGCTGCACTGAAACTGTCATTTGGACCTTGAACCGTTTGGGTCCCATTGAAGTCCATTATATGGAGAAAAATCCTGGAATGTTTTCATCAAAAACCTTAATTTCTTTTCGACTGAAGAAAGAAAGACATGGACATCTTGGATGACATGGGGGTGAGTAAATGATAAGCAAAAATTATTTTTAAAGTGAACTAATCCTTTAATGGGGTGTCTTGAAGCTTATTGATTCATTATAACATTTTTTTGCATTACATTTAAGATTTCTCAGTACTTGAGGACTTTAAGTCGTCTTTTCATTCGCCAGGGCTTGTTCCTGATGTTTGCTATCAGTTTCTTCTTCTCCTCCACCTCCTCCATCAGTTTGGCCATTTCTCCTTCAGACATGGACTCCTCTTCTTCATCTGATTTGGAATCATCACCACTAAGACATAGAACATGATGTGATCGAGCGCTTCATTCATAAAAATGTATTGAGTTATTTTGTCTTGCATAAACTTCAAGTGTTGTTTAAGGCTGGAATACACAACATGAATTGTGTACAGATTTTTTGTGTACAGATTCAATTCATGCATACACAACATGAATTGTGTACAGAATCATCCCACATTTTCCGTCTGGATGATTCAACACTAGTTGTTTGTTGTGCTGAAAGTCTGGTATGTGTGATTACAAAGTCAGCAAGTGTATGATGCCTAGTGTTTTTAAAAGTTGTGTATTCCAGCCTATAAAGGCTTAAAACAACAAAATAACATTTTAAAGATCGATTTTATAAGAATAAGAATTGTAAAGATAGTATAGATTGGTAACCCTTAATTGTAATGTTTTTACTATAGTAATATATACTATAGTGGATAATGGAGATTAATGGCGTGAGCTCTAACTAGTACAAGTGTGTGTCTAGAGTGTATGGGGAGACATAGTATTAAAAATGCAATGGCTTTAAATAGTTAAAATGATACTGTCGCGGTTATAGGGAGAGGCTCAGATAGTTGACCATATGTTTTCTAACAACACTGACCACTTTTATAAATAATATGGAAATATGGCATGTGAATTACACCTTAAAATATCAACATTTCAATATAACTTGGATGGACTGTAGAGAAAAAGTTTAAGTTGGCTTATCTATTACTGGGATTTACGAGTTTTATCTTATATTTAGTGATCTCTTGGTGTAGGTGTTGTGACTCGTGAGTGAAGTCAATTAATTATCATTTAATTATCCAGTTCTATCGCGTTACCACTTGTGTCAGCATACCTACTGTTCTTTTTCTTCTTTTCATCTTTGTCGCTGTCTTTGTCATTGTCCTTGTCTTTTCCTTTCCCCTTAGCATCTTTCTGTTTTTTGTTTCCACCTCTCTTGCTTTTTCTGCCGGACTTCTCGTTATCCCCATCTCCCCCACTTTCTCTGACTTTTCCTCTTCTCCTGTTCCCAGCACATCTCCTCTGAGGAATATCATCATCGCTGTCTTCCTCATCTGCCTGTGCAGCTTTCTTTTTCTTGGCTGCTCGACGACCTTTGGGGGGTTCATCATCCTCATCTTCATCCTCACCGGTGACTCCTTTGCCCCGTTTACCGGCTGCGTTTTTTTTAGCACCTTTGCCTTTTGCTTTTTTGTCCTCTGAGAAAAAAGAACACAATTATATTGTAATAAAATGCACAAAAACAATATATTCTTGCTTCATCTTTGTCATTAGGATACGTACCAAAAACCTTTAAGTTGGCTATGATTAAACCGCTTGTTAAAAAACCGCAACTTGATCCTACAGAATTAGTCAATTACAGGCCGATCTCGAATCTGCCTTTTCTGTCAAAGATACTAGAAAAAGCAGTATCCTCACAACTGTGTTCCTTTTTAGAAAGAAATAATATCTGCGAGGATTTTCAGTCCGGATTTAGACCGTACCATAGTACTGAGACTGCTCTCATTAAAGTCACAAATGATTTGCTCCTATCATCCGATCGTGGTTGTATCTCTCTATTAGTGTTACTTGATCTTAGTGCTGCATTTGATACTATCGACCACAACATTCTTTTAAATAGACTAGAAAACTATGTTGGCATTAGCGGAATTGCACTAGCATGGTTTAAATCATACTTATCTGACCGATATCAGTTTGTAGCAGTAAATGAAGAGATGTCTTATCGATCACAAGTTCAGTATGGCGTACCACAAGGCTCAGTACTAGGACCGCTGCTCTTCACTCTGTACATGCTACCATTAGGAGATATAATTAGGAAATATGGAATTAGCTTTCACTGTTATGCTGATGATACTCAGCTGTATATTTCTTCAAAACCTAACGAAACTTACCAATTCACAAAATTAACGGAATGCATAGCTGATATAAAAAATTGGATGACCAGTAATTTCCTATTACTAAATTCTGAAAAAACAGAGATTCTAATCATTGGACAAAAAACTTCCTCACCTAATAACCTAGAATACTGTCTAACACTTGATGGCTGCTCTGTTAAGTCTTCGACGTTAGTTAGGAACCTGGGTGTGCTCTTTGATACTAATCTTTCATTTGAAAGTCACGTGTCTAGTATCTGTAAAACCGCATTTTTCCATCTTAAAAATATATCTAAATTACGTCATATGCTCTCACTGACAAATGCGGAACAATTAGTTCATGCGTTCATGACCTCAAGGCTAGATTATTGTAATGCTCTACTGGGTGGTTGCCCTGCACGCTTATTAAACAAACTACAGCTAGTTCAAAATGCAGCCGCTAGAGTTCTTACCAGAACCAGGAAGTATGACCATATTAGCCCGGTTCTGTCAACACTGCATTGGCTGCCTATTAAACATCGTATAAATTTTAAAATATTGCTGATTACTTACAAAGCACTAAATGGTTTAGCTCCCCAGTACTTGAGCGAGCTCTTAACGCATTATAGTCCTTCACGTCTATTGCGATCTCAAAATTCTGGCCAGTTGATAATACCTAGAATATCAAAATCGACTGCTGGCGGTAGATCCTTTTCCTATTTAGCACCAAAACTTTGGAACAATCTTCCTAACACGGTCCGGGAAGCAGATACAGTCTGTCAGTTTAAATCTAGACTAAAAACACATCTCTTTGGCTTAGCATACACATAACACATTATAGATTTCTATAATTCAATGTTAGGCTGCATAGATTAGATCAGCCGGAACCGGGAACACTTCCCATAATTCCTGATGTACTTTGTACATCATAAGAAGGATGGCGTCTACGCTAATATTAGTCTCTCTGTTTATCCCGAGGTTTACCGCAGACCGCCGGATCCAGGGCATATCCAGATCTGATGAAGGACCATCACATGGACACGTCGACACGCATTATCAGGGCTGTGAAGGTCCATGGACACCTCACCACTCATCTCCTCACCGGCCGGATGACCCAACCCAACCAGATGAACTGGATAATATCGTGAAAGTTCTGATCCCATCTGACTCCTGACATTATACTGCCTAACTCATAATCATACACTGTTCATTCGTTGGCCAAAGGAGGACTGGCCCCCCGACTGAGCCTGGGTTCTCCCAAGGTTTTTTTCTCCATTCTGTCACCTGATGGAGTTTTGGTTCCTTGCCACTGTTGCCTTCGCCTTTTGGCTTGCTTAGTTGGGGACATTTAATTTTCAATTGAACAATACTATTACAACATTGTTTTCCTGTTATCTCTGTAAAGCTGCTTTGAAACAATTTGTATTGTAAAAAGCGCTATATAAATAAAGGTGACTTGACTTGACTTGACTTGCTGAGTAACAAAAGATAAACACAGATTGTTACAAATTCTGAAAGAAAAATAGTGAGGTTTGCCCCTTCAAAACTTGCTGTCACAAGTCACTATATGTAGACATTTCTAGTTGCTGAGTGTTATCTAGGTAATAAGCAACAGAAATATTGATTATGTTAGCCTTATACACCAACACTCATAAAAAAAAGAAAAAGGAGAAAATAAGGAAAAACAATTCAGTGTAATATTTTTCTTACCTTCAGCACTCTCCACATCTCCATCAATATCTATTCCCACTACCAAAACAAAAAATTATGAGTAGCTCCCTAAGCACATAATGTCAACAGATGACAGGATTTGAAAAAAAACTTATTACTAAAATATTGGTCATTAGGGTTTAATGTAACTATTAAATCATTATACATTGTAAATAAAAAGTACAACTCACCATCTTCCAGTTTTCTTGATGTATCACTTTTCTTTGGCATTTTACTGCCCTTTTAATCTCTATTAGCCTCTGAATTATTTCCCTTGCATCTGTGGTCTAACAAATTACTGCACAGGTGTGCAGCTGTTCTCGAGTAACTGACTCCCTATTGCCATAGCAACGCCACGTGACCTCACCTGTGCGATTGATGTTATGTTAAATGAGCTGGAACAGTTGTCTGGTCGATTTGAGTTCAGATAAAATCTTTTAGAGAGAAAAA
The DNA here is from genome assembly GCA_036326025.1 of Chrosomus eos. Lineage (NCBI taxonomy): Eukaryota > Metazoa > Chordata > Actinopteri > Cypriniformes > Leuciscidae > Chrosomus > Chrosomus eos. The sequence continues at coordinate 12,931,934 of CM070820.1, forward strand.
ATAGATTTAAGACAAAGGAATTAATACAAAGCACAAACAAAGCGCAACATTAAAATGATCTGAGAACTTGCATGAAGTAAAACAAATCTAGCCTTTCAGAAGCATTTAAATTCCGCCAATGTTTAAAGGAACAATCCAAAAGTATTCTGGATGACCCGCAGGACGGTGCGCCACATCCATTTAAACTCTTTGATGCACTCTCACTCATTGGGACACATGACACCTAACGCTGCTGTCACAAGAAGAGCCTCCTTAAAGATTTAATGAAGGTTTAGGTTTTCCTTCAAAGACAATTAAACACATTTCACACTATGTTAAGTTTTACACTTTCGGTTTAGCATGCACATTCTTTAAAATTGCTGTATTTGAGAATCTGTAACAAGAATTATTATTATTCTTAACTGTCAGCACTTGTCACAGACACAGGTTTTGATAGCAGAAGGTATCTTGAGTGTGTAGGTTACATATGTAGGTGTATATGGTAAACACACTTAAATATACAGACACGCAAGTGAAACTCTAAGCAGACAAACAGATATATGTGATCTCCTGTCTCGTCTGCACATATGACACCTGCTAGATGACACTGCTTCTCAGTTTTCACACGTGAGTCATTACATGTTCATTAGTGTGAAGCTGCAAAAACATACAATGTGTGCACATGTGCGTAGCATATTACTGTCTATCTATCTATCTATCTATCTATCTATCTATCTATCTATCTATCTATCTATCTATCTATCTATCTATCTATCTTTCTATCTAGGTTATGGCTAGGGGGAAAACCCTATCTTTCTTTCTATCCATCCATCCATCCATCCATCCATCCATCCATCCATCATCTATCTATCTATCTATCTATCTATCTATCTATCTATCTATCTATCTATCTATCTAATCTATCTATCTATCTATCTATCTATCTATCTATCTATCTGTCTATCTATCTGTTTATGGTTAGGGGGAAACCCCTACCTGAGCAATAACATAGTTTGATAATCATCATGTATCAAATATGAATATATGGTTTTGTCTGGTTTTGCCATCTGGATCTGAGTGAATGGCCAAAAATACACATGAAGAGTTCAGATGCAAAAGCCTCTAAATGCCATCTGAAATTTTCTTCTAAAATGATCATTTTTATCAAGCTCGTATATTTAAATTCAGTAATTTCACTTAAATGACAAATAATGGGTAATTTGTCTTGCCATTTAAGTGAAATTATTGAACTTAAATATACGAGCTTGATAAAAATGATCATTTGAGAAGAAAATTTCAGATGGCATTTAGAGGCTTTTGCATCTGAACTCTTCACATATAAATCCTACACAACAGCTTATAACAGAATAATTAATATTGATGAGCAAAGCCACTGCCTTGAGCAAATAAGTGTCTGCTGAAATAATATTAGTAATGCCGACTTACAACACACCAAGTTATAGGTTACATATGAGGTACACTGTAAAAAGTGACCATGTGGAGATGTTGCTTTAAGGATTCTACCTATAAATTCAAATGTTGTTGTTGTAAACTACTTCATTCAGTTTTATGTAGGCCTAACATAAAACAATGGAATGCTTTTTTAACTTAATTAAGTTACTGTAACAATTATCCATTGAAGGCAAGTTTGTAGAGAACCCAAGTGCAGTTTATTTACGAAATGTGATCAAACATAAAACAAAGGCATGACATGGCATTAACTTAAAACATAAACATGGACATGATGCTAACCACAGTGGCTTTAGGGTAATAATACTTGAAAAGGACATGTAGCAAACATAAGGGCTTAAATACACACAAGACTACTGACAAGACAAGGGACACATGTGAACAATGAACCAATGACAAGTGACAACATGACACATTAGACAAAGGAACACATGGCAGGATCACACGACTAACACAGTGAATCACATGACAAGACTATGGTATGGCGTGCCTGGACCGTGGATCATGGGAGGACCTTGGCCATGAAGCATGGGAGGACATTGGCCGTGGAGAGTGGGTGGACCTAGGCCGTGGAGCGTGGGAGGATCTATGCGGCGCTGGCAGTGCAGGAAGCCAGGACGGAGCCGGCCAGAGAGTGGCCTCAGTGGCTCTAACAAAGTGCAAAAAAAACAATTCTTGTGCAAAGCTATGGAGTCGTGGCCTGGAGAGAGTTTGTGGGCTGGAGTCCTCTCTGGACGCTGGTCAGGGGCTGGAGTCCCCTCTGGATCAGGTCAGGGGCTGAGGGCTCTGGCGTGGTGGCAGCCATCTTGGGACGTGACTCTGAAACAGCAGCGGCCATTTTGGGAAGTGACTCTGGAAAGGCGGCGGCCATCTTGGGACGTGACTCTGGAACAGCGGCCATCTTGGCCGAGGGCTCACGGGCTGAAGGCGATGTGTGTGCTGCCCACCCACACAAAATAGCCGTGGCCACTTTGATCAGCGCTGCATCGTCCGGAGCTGACTCAGGTGCTGCGGCCATCTTGTTCGAAGACACACGACATGACGTGAAGTGACTCAGGCTTTGGCGTGCTGGCTGTGGTGTCCACTAGGGCTGTCAATCTTCCTCTATAATACTATTCGAATTCCATTCCTTATTTTATTTAATATTTATTTAATATTATTATTTTAGTTAAATGCTCAAATTCAGCCTATTATTAATATTTATGACGTCGACATTACACAGGCTCATGGATCACCAATGCCACTATAGCATGTGTGTTACACGTTCTGTCCACTAGAGGGACATCTAACATTACAGTAAACATTTAGAAACAGGTGATCGCTTTCTTATTAACAATAAAACAGCGGAACTGTTTGTCTTTTATCGTCTTTTGGCAAACAGCTGGTAAGCCCCGTGATGAGGAGAGAGGCAGAAAATAAGTAATTCTTGCCTGTTTTAGCGGCGGTTCCTCGGACAAATTGCCTAGCTTGTCAGGGTGTAACGTTGTCAGGTGTGCCCTCAGGTTGCTAGTTGAGGAGTGATATTTCATTCGGATTTAGCATATTCTGCAGATTGCCAGTTCTTTATTTGTAATATTTCCATTTATGGTTTGAAATCCAAACACCTTCCACACATCGCTTCTTAAATTGTCAGGAGTGGTGATCTCCGTTTCTGTAGAGACATTGCTCTTCGCCATTTTTGAAAGTATTGTTATGATGATACAGCATGGATAACGTGCACAATTGTGTTACGATTCAAAAACTTTATTGACTTTATCAGACGAAACAAAAGAATTTCATTGCGTGTAAGCCAAGGTGGTGAGAAAGGCAAGATTACATATAAAAAAAAAATATAAAATATATACATAAAAAAGCAATATTCGTATAGTAACTTCAGCATTCGAATAGTATTGATTTTTTTAATATTCGAATTATATTCGAATTTCGGAATTCGTTCCAACAGCCCTAGTGTCCACTGCGGGATTGTGGAGCCCCTTATCCACAATTCCTTCAAAGAGGAACCTCTCAGCAGAAAGCTATGGTCCATGTATTTTTGAGACCCACTCTAAAAATGTCCTTGAGGGCAAATTCATTCAAATCCACCAAGCAATAGTCCACAAAATTGCTCAACATATTCCTCAATGTATCGATTACCTTGAAGGAGGCGAAGCAAAGAAACTGCTGTTTCACGGTGGGTCAAGTATTCTGTAACAATTGTCCACAGTTGGGAAGTTTATGTCCATGTTTATGTTCACATTTAAGTCTTGAGTTTCATGCCACACCATGCTTTTGTTTTATGTTTGATCTTGTTTTGTCTACTATTAAACTGCACTTGGGTTCTGCAACCTTGCCTTCAGTGGACTTACAGTTACATTGACCAAACTAACAATTTCTAACAAAGCACAGGATGGACACATTCGACACATGCGCATCTGCTCCTTGCTGATCTGAGAATTTTGCTTCAATGAGAAATTGTGATTAGGGGTATTGTACACATTATGTTGCATCAAAGTGAAAATCGAAATTGACTGCACTACTCTTCACCATAATGGTAACCACAACATTTAATTACAGAAACTCCTAAATTTCCAACCAAACTGATTTTTTTCTCTTTACTGAAAATCACATAAAATAACACTTAAAGGATGAAAAAATGAAAATTATCCCATGATTTACTCACCCTCAAGCCATCCTAGGTGTATATAAATATCTTTTGTCAGACGAACACAATTAGAGATAGGCCCTATATGTAAAAATGTCCAAGCTTGTAGAAAGATTGATTCATTTTATGAGTCGTTTGAGAATCATTGAAAATGTGATGATGTGCAAATGTATATTATGAGGGAATTAAACAGGTTTTAATAGTAGTATAATAGGGGCCCTTTAATGATGGATGGATGGATGGATGGATGGATGGATGGATGGATGGATGGATGGATGGATGCATTTTTGGGCTTCAAAATCTCTCTACCCCCCCCTATCCCATTCACTACCATTATAAAGCTTGGAAGAGCCAGGATATTTTAATATAACTCCAATTGTGTTCATCTGAAAGAGTCATAGGGGTTATTTCTAGGGTTCTTTTGTCACATACAATGTGGTGTAAGCTATGTGATACAATGAAATGGTTTCCCCTAGTTCTCGTCCCACAATGCAAAAATACTAACAACAATAAGATAAAAAGGTCAAATAAACCAATAATGTATAGAAAAACAGTAGAAATAAAATCAGTAAAGATCATGTTTGTATCTGTATATGTAATGTGTGTGTTTTTACATGGCTTAAAAGTTCTTCTGACTAGTCAAGTGTCCTCATTTAATAGCCGGATTGCCTGAAGATAAAAACTCCTTCTCAGTCTCTCTGTACTAGTTCTCAGGATCCAGTAACGCTTCCCTGATGGGATCAATGACAATAAGTTATGTCCAGGATGATGAACGTCTTTAATAATTCTTTTGGCCCTGGTCCTGCATCTCTAAATGTAAATGTTTTTGATGCCAGGAAGCAAAGTCCTGGCTTTCTGTGCTGACCTTCCCACTCTAGACAACGCTTTCTGATCTTGGTCCGTTGTATTTCCAAACCAAGAAATTAAACTTCCAGTGAGTCAGCTTCAGTATAGAAAGTCCTGAGCACTTTTTGGGAAACCTTAAACCTGGCCAGCCTTCGTAAATGATAGATGCGTTGATTTGCCCCCATTACGAGGTGATGTGTAAGCATTTTCCAGGAAAGAACTTCTGTAAGATATACCCCAAGATATTTAAAACTCCTTACCCTTTCAACTGTGGCCCCATCGATCATCAAACACCTTGGATGGCTTGAGGGTGAGTAAATCATGGGATCATTTTCATTTTTGTGCAAACTATCCATTTAATCTCTAAATTTACTCTCTTTTTTGAGGTTACCAATGTGCTGAAGAGTAGCGCATGTGCTTAGTCTGTGGGCACGTTTATGCTCAGTAGACTGACACCTTTCTTTACTTAGTGGTTCATACACTGTAAAAAGTTTAACTATTATTTACTCAATTTTTTTGGTGAAACATTTTTACACTCAAAAAAATTGAATAAATTTTAAAGCTGTGAAATCAATGAAATATACTGTGCGAATTGAGTAAATGCAAGTAAAAAAAAAAAAGTAAATCGAAGTAACTGCATCTGGTACATTAAGAAATAAAATTGAGTATTATTTAACATTTAAAAAACAATATTTATGAGTAATATTAACTGTTTTTATTTATAAGTAATATTAACCTCTTTTATTTCCTCTAAACCTTTGTAAAATTGTAGCATATTTCATACAACAACCAGTATACGTTAAATGGCATTGGCCTTTATTGTCATTGATTACAGCAATACAGCACATTTTACACTGTTTTTAACATGTATACAATATTGCCTACATTTAAACTCAATTAACAAACATTTTTGAAGTAAAAATGAAACATTCAAACATTCAGGTAGCCTAATTCAAGTGTAATCAACCAGTCTGTTATCCAATGTCCACCGGATCAGCGCTGGTTTTCGTCCAGGAGACGGACTCGCGCTCTGCGGGTGAACTTCGAACTGTGTCCTGAATACTGTCCCACTCATAGCCAAAAGATACTGCGAGCGACTGACTCCATAACCTGCCAATAAACAAACAGTGACAGTTCTGAGGACATTTTATCATCCAAATGAATTATATTCATTATCATTAGAAAGGAATAAAGTCGTGTGTTTATGCAAGGCGTTTCAATCACGCGAAAAGACCATAACGTTACTGTAAAGACATGCGCGACTCTGTTTAGGTGTCGAATTACGCCTCTGTTTGTTGTTTTGCATTAAATAAAATGATTTAAAGCACAGTAATGATTGTATAGATAAGATATTATAAACACAAACCTGAATTTCACAGAGGAAATGCACCAAATCTGCGACGCTGAGAAGAGAGATGTTGTACTGGAGACCGTCACCGGAGAGTTCAAACAGCCCGCGCTCACTCAACCAACCGTCGAGTTGTCGTCACGTCAGAGGGTGGGGGAGGGGTGCATTGTTTTAATTGTACTAAATTTCTTAAAGGGGTCATATAATGCCATTTTTGTACAAGTTAATATGAATCTTTAGGGTCTAAATGAAAACTTTGTAATATACTTTTATTAAAAATTCTCATTAGTATTTTAAGAAAACACTCATTTTACCTGCTCAAAAACAGCTCTGTTTTCAGCACACACCGTTTCAGTGCATATGCCTTTAAATGATAATGAGCTTCGCTGACTCCGCCCCTCTGTTCTGCGGGGCGTTTTTGACACAACGCACGTGGAGTGTTGCCTTGACAACAGCTGATGGTGTATTTTGGCAAAGAATGGCAGCTGGATTCTCTGAGAACATATCTGTGCAACCATATCAATTTGAACCGGAGTCGGACCCGGAACATGATGACGGCCCCGAAGAAGTTCGACAATTAAGGCTCGAACAGGACGTTTCTGAATGGTTGGTTAACAATGTCACTTTGATCTATTTTTGTATACTGGCAGGGTAACGTTAGAGTTGTGAGATACAAACGCTATGTGTTTAACGTTACTAATGTAAGTTATAGGTTAGTTCGTTGACAGATTTATGTTGAAAAACTTTTTTTTTTTTTTTTTGTAAATGTAGGCTTGTCAGTGATGCGTGACGTTCTCTCAGTGTTAGGTACAACTATCGTGACTGAAACACATGAGGTCATGTCAGTAATGATTCTAGCAGTAGTTGAAGGATACCTAATAATTTGTATTATTGTCCAATTCTTGAGATGTGCTTGCCTATACAAAAGCAAAAATAAGTGATCAGATAACATCAATTTGAGTATTAATAGTCTTGAATCATATGCATTTGCAAGATGTAAACAGTATTTTTCTGGCCTGTGTTACCATTCATCTTAATGCAGTTATAACTGTTTTTTTGACATTACTTTATTAATCAATAACATACAAGTAAACCAGTTGTAACTTAGTGTTAGCATGTTAACTGTAAAACCTGCATACACATTTTTTAATAACACAACTATAACGCGTTTTTCATTAAACGTGGGATTATGAATTATATTGAGAACGTCGTAGCGTTACATAGAACACATGCAGTAATGCACCCTGAGTGTAAACATTAGCAGCTAGCCACATTCATCGTGAAACGTGCAAGGGATTTGCAAAGATTATAAAGGTTAATAAAACGTTACACTCACTTCTTCTGGAGGTCCAACAGGAACACGAATAGTTGGTACCGATTCCTTTTTCAGTAGCAGCTTCTTAGCAAAACCTGATTTATACTTACCCACGTTTAAAAAGCAGTCTGGTGAGAAATGATTCGCGCAAACATGAGCGCATTCACGTTGCTCGTCGGGAATGTTCCCTTCATAAACAAAACTCAGCCACTGCGTCTTCAGCGGTTCGGATTTGGGAACTTTTAAATGACTGCTGTGTTCGTTATTGCACCCAAGAACAGAACACCACAATCGCTTAGGCGCCATTCTGCTCCAGTGTATCAACAATGACGAACTATGATTGACAGCTCACTCACGAGCGAGGGCGGGTCTGTGTTGAAACGCTGCTGTCAATCAACATCGTGGGAGGGGCGTGCGATCTTGTGACGTCACAGGATCGAACGGCTCGATTTGAGGCAGGGGAAAACATATAAGGAGATTAAAACAAAACCACTGGATGGATTTTTATCATTATATGATGGTTGTGTACAGGCACTGCCAACACACATTTCAGTACAATCAGCTTGTAAAAGTGCATGTACCATTATATGACCCCTTTAAGAGTGTGACATATATTAATAATATTGATTTGAATTAAGTAATATTTTTTTGTTTCTTGAAACAGATCAGTTTAATTAAACATTCTCATATTTTTTGATAGAAATTTCACAAATATATTAAGTGTATTATAAAGAAATAATTGGTTAGTCAAACACTAAATAATTTTATTGAAAACAACTTAAATATATCTGTAAATTCTAGATAAAATTAACTGTTGGATTTTTACTAAATTATTTTGGTATGTTTAACTCAAACAATCAAGTTAACGATATTCAGAGATTTTATTAAGTTAATAAAGTTACAAATTTCTGTAATATTTACTAAGCCACAGAATTATTTTTCATAACGATGAACAACGTTGATCCAAATAAATCTGATTCATTTTGAATAAACTAAATTAAGTTGTGAGTAAAAATGTCTTCACTTAAATAAAGTAAGAGTAATGCATTATACTTTTTTGAGTGTATTTAGCCCTACATCAAGGTGGAAAAGGTCTTTCATCAAAACAAAAAAGATTATTTTAAATTTACCGGTATATGTGTCCAGAGCATAGCTGGAGAAATCAGGTTATATATCTATACTGACAGTTAAAACCTTTTTTTTTAGGTTGGTTGAATTCAGTAATAATCAGTAATCTTAAATAATTTATATTTATTTCAACAAAACCAGTTATTAAAGATGTTACCACATGTTCATTTTCTAAGTTGACCTGACTAAACATTTTAACGTTAGTGCTCATCATTAAGATACAGATTACAGATAACACTTTTTTCTAACACTTTAGATATCAATGACAAATTAGATATCAATGACTTTGATATCAATGACAAACCTGGCTGTAAATTTAGGTAGGGATGTGATAAACATTTTAGAAGCTGAACTTTTTTGTGTGTGTGTGTGGCAGAATTCTAGTGTCCTTGCGTTATTCAGCCTGAGGGTGGCGCTCTAATTATGATTGACATACTTTGTCTTTAGGACACACGAAAAATTCATAGAGCGTCATCTTTTTTTATGACATGATGAAGAATTGTGTAATGTAGTTTTTTTTTTCTTTTGCTTCCCAGAATGTTTTTGCTGTTAGAATGTTGCATAGTTGTGTAGCCTAGTAGGCTATTAATTCTAGTGAAATGTCTAACAAATAAAACAAATATAAAAAACACAATAACTATTGTGTATAAAGTATATCCATGAGCACGGTTTAACCTAATAAAGATTTATGCTTTCAATAATTTGAAACGCTCCTCCACATAGGAAGAAGACTTTCAATCTAGTTGCAATCTAGCAATGTGTCTAGCCTGATGCAGACACATTGAAGCAGCCTGATATCTTGGTCTGGGCCAGGGGCGTTGCTAGACCCCTTTTACTGGGGCACGTGCCCCAGTATAAATCTGCTGTGCCCCAGTAAATCTGAAGTTTGAGTTTTCAGTGTATTTAATAGAAATTATATTATACGATCCATTTGCAACGCAGTAATAAACCAATCAACGTTTGTTGTAAAAGCAACGCAGTTTAACCGAAACAGAGCTGACCCTGGCGACAGAAATCCACGCGCGTCTGTGTTTCCTAGCAACTGCAGCGCGCACACATCTGAGCACACCGAAGTCCGGTGTTGGCACTAGGGTGGCCAATGGCCATACGTCCGGATTTTGGCCGGACAGTCCGGATTTTAAGCCCCCTCTTGGAATCTAGAGCCGTGCATGCGAGACAAAACTATGTGCTCCAAACCGTGCAGCGCACGGCAGAGACCGAGAGACCTTGCGTGCCCTCAGCGCACCCCCCCCCCCCCCCCCCCCAAATGGCCACCCTAGTTGGCACGCTAGTGGCGCTTTTCCACTGCATGGTACGCTCGGTTCGGTTCGGTACGGTTCGATTCGCGCGGAACGGTTCGGTTCGGCTTCGCTTTTCCACTGCGTGGTTCGACTCGGCTCGGTACGGTTCGCTAGCTCGGTTGCTTTTCCACTGCAGTTAGTACCCATTCAAAGTGGGTAGGACTGATCGTTACACTGTTTGTAGGTCCGGTGATAGCCGTGTGCGGCTAAGAGCTGAGCTAGCTGCTACTTCTTGGAACACTTTTTCATTCTGTTTTGCCCCATCCAGCTCTCGCTGGACCCGCTCCTAGGCAACCAACAAGAGGATTGTCTGCACCTCGACCACGATTCAGCCATTTTCTTTTTAAAGTGTTGATCTCTTCTTTTTTTTCAAGTAAGTAAAACACAGGTGCTACCGTGTTGACTGTTGTCTACTGGTTATATGACTCTGTATAGCGGTCTCGTGTCGCAAATCCAATGACGCTGGTAGTGACGATTCTGTCTGTCTGACCAATCAGTGATCTGCAGTGTTTCACGTCACATTTTAGTACCGGTACGGTACGCTTGGAACCTCAACAGATCAGGTACCATTTAAAGCGCGCCGAAGCGCACCGTACCGTACCGTACCATGCAGTGGAAAAGCACCACAAGTGAGCCGTACCGAACCGAACCGTACCGTACCATGCAGTGGAAAAGCACCAAAGCGTGCCGTACCGAACCGAACCGTACCGTACCATGCAGTGGAAAAGCACCAAATATAGGTAGGCTATGAAAACATGAAGAAACACTCACTTTACATCAGGCTGCTTCAATGTGTCTGCATCAGGCTAGACACATTGCTAGATTGCAACTAGATTGCAAGTCTTCTTCCTATGTGGAGGAGCCATGGGCGAGGCTAGCCCCTTTTTAGGGGTGCTTCAGCACCCCTAAAAAGGAGCTCAGCACCCCTAAAACTTGGAGTAAGAAATGTTATTAAAAAAAAATTGTTCGTCTTTGAGAAGGTTAAATAATGTCCAAAACATACTCTGTATGTGTTGTATGTATGTGTTAGGATGAAAATGAAAACATCCCCGCTTAGCAAATGGTGTCATCCTCTTCTCTTCTTCTACTTCTCCTATATACCGGGCGGCAACGCTCAGCACGACCGTCATCCAGCGCAAAACACACGCAGAGTGAGAACCATAGGCGTCACTAGGCCCTTTTTAAACTTCTGCCTAGCCCCCCTAAACATTTGTGATAAGTGTAGCCTAGGCCTACACACATTCGTATTCGCTTCAGTCTTGTTATAATCAGATTCAGAGTGTTCTTCATCTACAATCCGCAGCAGCGCCAAGCGCTCTGCACGTCATGATTGGGTGTGTGTGTGTGTGTGTGTGTGTGTGTGTTCATCTGAGCCTCATTGGTCTTTCATTGCTCGTCAATGTCAGAATATTTGAGATGACCAATCAAATCAAAGAAGGCGGGCTTTATGTTCACAGAAGCTGAGCGCAAATTTTAGCAGCACGACGACTGACGCTTCAGTTTACGATCAAGTGCGAGTTAAGAAAATGTAAATAGCTAAACTTAATTTATATTTGATAGTTTTTTAGGTCATAAATGTTAAACGAATGACAAAAATAATTAGAAAACTAATAAACTTTTGTCCAATTTCGCCATTTAAAGCTGAAAATAGGCCTATATAACGTGTAATTATGTCATTGTGAGGGGACAAGAAACATTAACAAAGCCGTTTTCATAGGCACAAGATTAATAATGCATGTGTAGCCTATGTTGAGAATTAATATAATACAATTTGTAGCTTTCAGTAAATTAAAGAAGTTCAGCTTTAGGAGGGGAAGAGACAGTGCAAGATCAAGAGACTGAGAGAAAAAGACAGAGTGATGGAGATGAGGAGAGAGCAGGTTTTAAATATATTTCTTATCCTTTTTTGGCCTTCAAACGTCTTGAAATGCACATATCAGAGAAATAAACATGTTTAACCCCATAACAACTTCAAATTTATGACCTCTTTGATTATAAAGCCCTACTACGGCCATATAGTTACCTAGCTTTCCTGGTAGCTTTGTCTGAGAAAATGATTCATAAATTAGTACAAATCAGTTGACACTATGTTTACTTTCTTCACTGACAGACAAAAATGAAAAGCCTATATCAGTCAAAGCTCAGCTTTAGGAGGGGAAAGACAGAGCAAGATAAAAACAAAGAGAAAAAGAGTGTGATACTGATGAGGTGAGAAAAAAAACAGCTGCCCGCACATGGTTTTAAAGCTATTTTTTTGGCCTTCAAAACATCTTAAAATGCACATATGTAGATCAGAGAAATCAAAATTTTCTCGGGGGAGCATGCCCCCAAACGGTCACCGTGATTTTGCCAAGTAAGACATGGTCCTGGATCAACATATGTTGTTGATCCTGGATCAACATTCCTGTCCCAAAATGTAGTCCTTACACTGAAAAAATATTTTCATTCATCCGATTAAAAAATTTTAGGGTAATGGTTCACATCTATATTTTATTACTTGATCCAATGAAAAATAAATAACTTACCCTAACCAATATTTTCTATGTCTATGAAAACTATTTTATATAACTTGGTACAAAGTAAATTTTTCATGTTGAAGAAAGTCAATTAATTTAAATTCCTTTATTTGATCTAAACAAAAATATATAGATTTAATCAAAACAAAACTTCTCATTTAAGAAATATGTATTAGAAATTATTTGTTTTCTCCAATCAAATATATATAGATTTAATTAAACAATTATGTATCATTTTTAAAAATAAAGGTTAATAGAAATTATTAATTTTAAACAAACAAAAAGATATGGATTTAATAAAACATGTTTCCCATCCAGGAACATTGCTTAATATTTGATCTGATCCAAAATCTAATAAATAAAAAAAGACAAATAATTTACATTGCATAAAGATTTATTAACTTATTTCCACACATTCACAATTTCAGTGCTCAAGTGTCATATTCTAACTTCAAGGGCTGGCAAACTTAACCGAGAACTATGCAGTGAATTAGGGAAATGCAAGAATTTCTCAACACTACCAAATGCAGGTAAATGCAGCTGTGATAAGTATTTCACTATCTCTGCTACAAATGATATCCAACTAAACAAACCAACAACACATTGTTGAAAAGTCAGACATTGGAATGGAAGTACAGAGTTGTTGCTATATACACCGTGAATTTCTGGATACATTCAAATGTCAGTTTCAATGTCTTGGGATATTCCAGATTGAAGGCATAAAGAAGGCTCAGGAGAATGGTACCAGCATTTGCAACAGAGGGCAAGCCGCTCAGAACCTCTTGTCCCTCTAGATTAGAATGATGCCAATGTTTGTAGGTACACCTTGTGCATATCTGATGATAAAGATTGCCATGGCTTCTTGCTGAAGAAATTGTTCATCCTCTTTCTTTTCTGATACCTGGAAAAGAATTTAGGAAGAAAGAAAGAATAAGGAATCGATACAGGTTGGGTTTCCCGCAGATTAAAGGTTAACAACAGAGCCCAAACTATTAGACGACATTCAGATGGTACTTTTTATTTGGATAACAAAAAATAACTTAAACCAAATTGAATGCAAACACAAATGCACAACATTGTATAAATTAGCATCTACTTCTAACTAATTATAAAATTATGTTTTTGCTCCAATTCGTTTTTGAAATAGAAATATAACAGTCATTACAATCATAAACTTACCAACGCATGGGACTCTGGTTCTAGTGGAAAGGTATTGTATCTCTATTTGAACTTTGCTTACAGACTGTTTTCAGACATATATATGAACATAGTCTGATGGCTAATTTTGAACTTGACAGCCTTAGCTAGAATTTTCGCATCCCTAAATTAATCTTGTCTTACCAGGAAATCCTTGATGAGGTCCTCCACTGCTTCTCCCATGTAGAAAATAAGACTTTTTAGTGCAATCTCCCTCTTTACAGCAATGTCGGTATCCTGCATCAAGATAGTAAAAAATATCAAATGAAATTGGTTAAGTCGATCAAGGTTTGTTAAATGTGCTCTAAGTGATGTTGGGTGACGGCTTATTCTTATTCTAAACTATGGGTAAATTGTCCGCCATTAGACGTGTCTCCAAGCGCCATTACAAGGCCATAGGGCCATAATGGTACATTTTTTAAAATCTCAGCCTAACGTAGGGTTTTGACACTTAAGTACAAGTAATCTACATTAACAGACAAAGTTAAAATATTAAACATTTATATTAATTATCAACTGAATTCGGAAGTATTTTACTAACCTTGAAAAACGTATTAATGACTGACTGTTGTGTCGTGGCTTTACTGCCCCACTGTGTCCTCTGACTTTTTTTTTAAACCAACCGACATGGCCCGCCCGCCCGAATTTAAAATATAAAAAGTTTGCCAATGGAGCAATATTAGACACAAAATGTTGTATTTCGTCAGTCATAACTGCGTTAGCCATACATTAAGCCAGTCCCTTAACATGTAACGTTAGCTTATTCACTTAACCTTAAGTTAACTGTGTTAGTTGATCAGGTTAACTGTTTTAACGGTTTTAACGTCATTCTTATGGCTGACTCGAGATAACGTTCGGTTCGATGCTTAAACGTTCATTAATTAACGTTACCAAAATGGCACAGGTTTTCTTTTAACATATGTTCCCTTTTGAAATCGGTCAGGAATTAATTAACGTCGACATATTGTGTAAACTCAGCTAGCTAACACCAAGTTAACATTTTCAAATGAATGTACATAGGCCTACTTATCTAACGTTAACGTTACCAGATAAAGTCAGTGCGCCATGTCTGGCATAAAATTAACAGGCTACTAAATACAACAACACATTTAAATGGTTGTTTGTTTCACTTACCAGAGTTTTTCTGCAATGTAACTTGAGTCTGGTCTGGTGCAGAAAAGTAAAGTATTGTGATCCATCCACGGAGCGACCGCTGAGGCGCTGACTTGAAGAGCGGTCTGGTGACTGTCGAGATTTGTGTTTAATGCGCATGTGCTGGCCTGTGTATAACCTTTAAAATTGTAACTTCGTCGAAACAATTTTTTTTTTTTTTAAGATCTTAATGAAAAATATTTATATTTAACAATGTTTTGAACTAATAAAATATAACTTAAAAAATAAAACAAATAATAGTAAACTGAATTGAAAGAAAAATTATTAATTGAATGAAGTACTGCTTGAAAACCTTTTTTCAGTGTACCCAATTCCTACCCCTAAACCTACCCCTACCCATAACTTTTCCCTAAAATCAGAGGGTAATGAAAGGTGAATTACAATGATGTTTAAGTACTTCATCCTTGTTCTAAGCCTAAACTTGACATAAACTGTAAATTTGTCCCTCAAATCTGATTGGTTGATTGGAAAGTTGATCCAGGATCAACAAAGATGTTGATCCTGGATCATGTGGTACTTGGTGAAATCACGTTCACCGCCCCCAAACCCCCCTATACCTCACATTCAGCACCTCAGGGATTATACCATGCCATATGCATGTTACTGGATGAATGAATGTAACTAGTTAATAATGAGCATTAGACCATAAACAAACCTTTTTTTTTCATACCCTCATTGGGGGCTGAGCACCCCTAAAATGAAAATCCTAGAATCGCCCCTGGGAGGAGCGTTTCAAATTATTGAAAGCATAAATCTTTATTAGGTTAAACGTGCTCATGGATATACTTTATACACAATAGTTATTGTGTTTGTTTTATATTTGTTTTATTTGTTAGACATTTCACTAGAATTAATAGCCTACTAGGCTACACAACTTGCAACATTCTAACAGCAAAAACATTCTGGGAAGCAAAAAAAAAAAAAAAACCTACATAACACAATTCTTCATCATGTCATAAAAAAATTATTTATGTAGGCATTTGTGTAGCCTACATTTTTTGACATTTTCACATTTGAGTACCAAATTCAATAAAGTAGCACAAGATAAAATGAAATATTAATAAAGCTTTTTAATGTTTTTTTTTTAAATACCCTTTCACTACCTTTCAGATAGTGAAAGAGCATTTGAATTGGGTGTAAAGTTTCAGACAATTTGGAAAAAAAGTATTTACCCTAATATGACAGTCAGTTATAAATGACAGCGTACTAAAAAAGGTCAAAGGTCAGATGTAGAAAACTAATTTTGGGAAAGGATTTTAGCCTTAAATATATATAGGCCTAAAATATAAAGTCCTTGAATTTTTTTTGCTGTGATTTCATTATTAGTCCCATAGAGGGATAAATAGTCCACAATTTGAAGGGACAGCCATTTGAGATGGGCTGCGTTCCAAACCGCATACTCAATGAGTAGGTACTTAATTTCAATGAGTACCTACTTAACGAGCGCTAAAAGAGTAGGTACTTTATAGCCAAATCTCGTTGAGTATGAATGCGATCCGGACATCATCGCCATGTTTACGTTATCATGTGACCTACGACGCGTTATCACAAGCGCAACAACTTAAAAGATGAACGACACGTTTAATTCATCTATCTGTAAATATCTTGATATTGATGAAAGTTGCTCATTTTGTTGTATTGTTGAAGAAACAGCTGCCGATTTTTTTGTGAATACATTTAGGGTTGATTTAAGCAGTTTTATCCTTATAACGATATATTTATTATTATTAAGAAACCTCAAAAAACGTCATCTCTTGAATATGTTGTTATTTTCCTCAGAACTATTTAAAGATATGAATAGTATAAATAAATAAGTAGATATAAATAGTAATAGTATCTCGCCTTATTGTTCTTTTTTTTCCTGTGTATAAATATCATATTATGATGTACACAAACCAATGATCTTTATGTTTTCTGCTTCGTCATTATTGTTCATTGTTAGATCAATCTTTCCATGATCTTGTATGTAATAAGTTTATAAGTTTAAATGATATGAGCGACAGGTGCACTAACACTTCACATCAGTAACTCGACAGCACAAACAGTTTTCCTCAGCGTTTGTAATGTCTGCACAAAGGAGACGAGCAGCTCGAAGATCTCTCCGTTGGAGGAAACTGTTGATTTATACGTTATATAAGTATCGCTCCTTAAATATTAATATTAGCCTACCTTAGAATGAATTGCATTGCAAATGCTGACCAATACTTAATTATATTACTTTTTTATAGCCTACTAAAAATGATATAATTTAATAAAACAAGCCGAATGTAATTTGTTTTGTCATATGATAGTTATACATGAATAGCTACACACTAGCTATAAATGCAGTGAAACATCTCAATTTCCAGTCAAGCAATGAATTAATGCATACATTAGGCTAAATAATTATATTTCATTTACTGACAACAATAATAAACATGAATAAATGAGTAAACGAACAAATAAAAGTAACCATCACAATAAACAAATGCATATACAAGACAACAACGCATGAAACAAAACTTTTTTCAGACTACAAGCATGTATTTACAGGCGGTGAACCCCACATACTGCCATCTCAACACAGCGGTTCGCATTCTGGGCTTTATCCTGATAAATTTATCAGAGCTGAGCCGTGCCTGCTTGCTGCTGCACTTCACAATCTGCAGTAAGGGCAGATAGAGTGATGGAGGGTCTCATAAGGGCAGATGGAGTGATGGAGGGACTCATCCATGGGACCGTTTCCAGGATCAGCTTTGGGCTCCAGTCTAAAAAGATAAAAGAATAAATAAAACGAGCGCTTCAGTCAGTGACGGCTTCCTGGTCGCCGTTTTTACTCTTGAACGAAGCACATCACGGGCGCGCGCTACTACTGGTATGCTAAGCGAAAATAATTTAATAAATGGACATAACACTCTTCTTTTTAAATAAGCATTTAAGCAATATCAACAATATATTAGATAAATAACATTTACAAATTTTACAATGCATTTAAAAAAAAAAAAAAAGACAATAAAGATAAAATCCACGGCTATATCACACCCACACCAGTCTGTAGACATTTCAGATCCTATGCACAAATATTATATAAAATTATTTACAGCACATTTGTCTAATGAAAACAGTGTTGACAACAGTGAATTATCTTAAACAATAGTACACGCAACTCAGAAGTCTATTTCATATCTATTAGACGTAGAAATATGCAATTCTTATATTAGTTTTTCTTACCAGATATTAAATAGACATTTAGAAATTATTTAAGATGCATACGGTTTAAAATGTATGCAAATCCAGTTTGGAGACGTATGTGTCCTTACTGGAGCTCCTCTGTTAGCTATACAATAAAATGTGATTTACAGCAAAATCACAAATTTACCATACTATATAGCGTCTTTACACCTTCAACAATTCAACAGTTTACCGTACAGTACTTCAACACATGCGATCATTTGATTTGTAATATCTAATAGGCTACTCACATTTGAAAACACTCGTCCGTCATCATTTCGTCCGGCGTCATGTTCGAGTATGACCTATCCTTCTTCTTCTTTTATATGACGTATCCTCTCGCGTGGCCTCCTGGGATAGAAGAGTACCCATCGGACTGCACTCAAAAATCGGGCCGGAAGCAGTAAGCCATCCGGGAACTTCTCGCCTACTCTTTTATGAATACTGATGTTTCGAACGTACTGCTTCTTTCACGTACTGTTTTCGCCTACTATATAGTAGGAAAGTAGGCATATTGGAACGCACTTAAGTCCGAATCTCGCGATAATTAGTACGTCAGCCAGGTAATTCTCGCCTACTCTTTTGGATTCATACATACTTTTTCGCTCGCCTACTCTTTTTCCCATACTAAATAGTAGGGAAGTATGCGGTTTGGAACGCAGCAATGGTGTCCGAAACTGATGTACACTCATTGGCTAGAAAATACCCATAATGCACTGTGAGGATCGTGCTGAATAAATAACTGCATCTCGACAGAAGATGGCGCCTGCTTCTGAATAATCAATCCATCCATTTTCCAAACTGTGTGGAGTATAGAAATGAGGGTATAGGACGATTTCAAATACAGCTAATGTCTTCAGTATTACTAGGGGACTTACAGTTGAACCACATATAGAGACCACATAAAGAGACCATGGCTGCTTTTCCCAAAAACCTCCTGAGATAAGTTGATCGTAGAAAGTAGAGACCATTGGTAGCAATGGTTCTACAATCAACTTAGGCAAACAATGCTTTTGGGAAACGCAGCCCTGTAGCCTATGTTTCAGTGAAGACCAGGAGTCAAATTTAAAGTTGAAACTTTTAATATTAAGAAAACAAAGCACCAATAAATCAATCCTTTACCAAATATCTCTAAGTAAAAATTAAATTGCAGGAGAGTAAAAGAAGAGAAGAAGGGCCTATACAAGCGAGATGCAAGAGCCAGATTGAGTGATATAAGAACTCTGCAAATATGTATAGCCTATAGGTTCAGGTTAAAAATATTCTTCCTTCAGCTCATGGCCTCTTGGTATAACATTCTGCAAACATAGCTAAACATTGTTGTTTCACACTATAAAAGCAGAAAGAGCCAAATGAGCATTTTCATCATGTCTAGACCTTGTGCAAATAAATCTGCTCCTTAATTCCAAGTAGATAACCAACTGTGACCAATTGTATATTAGACAAGATACCACATATCAACAAAAGCAGAGAGTGCTACACGGGTGTCATTGTAGTAATTATGCTTTGTACTAAGAGGCTAGTCACTCTCACATGCAGATTAAATAGCTGTATTTAATAACTATTAGTTTAAAGGCCCACTGAAGTGCCTTGAAATGCGCAGAGTTATTCAATAAGTTCTCATTTCTTTTTTTTGTGCACCCTCACTCAGTTCCTCTGGAAGCTTCCTTGTTCCTCGCCTCCTCACAGTGCAATTAGAGAATTGAGATGTCCTTCAAGATGGCTAACTTTGATCGGTTTCTGGGTCACTGTCTGGAGGACGGTGGAGGAAACTAGGAAGTATCAATTTGAGTGTTAAGAAGCATCCCATGAGTTGAAGACGAAGACAGGGCGGGAACATATCGAGCAGCTCCTGATAAAAATTATTCCACATAATTTCCCCAAAATATTTTTTCTTTGCCCTAAATCATAGAGAAAATGATCATAATACAATGCTTAGAGAGCAATACAAAAATCAATTTGATTTGATTCAGACATAGGTTTGTATCATGTAGTGTGGTATATCATGTACTTCATGTATATTCATCCCCATATATTGCCAAAAGTATTGGGACCCCTCCAAATCATTGCTTTCAGGTGTTCCAATCACTTCCATGGCCAAAGTTGTATAAAATCAATCAAGCACCTAGGCATGCACACTGTACAAACATTTGTGAACGAATGGGTCACTCTTAGGAGCTCAGTAAATTCAAGCGTGTTGGGAACAACAGCAATTCAGCCACGAAGTGGAAGGCCATGTAAAAACACAGCCAGAAGTCACCAACTTTCTGCAGAGTCTGTGGCTTTCCATGGCCAAGCAGCTACAGTTCTTCTCTGCTGTAAAACCGATGTTCATTACACTTATTCACCTGGCGGCCATTTTGAAAACTAGAACGCCGTTGAGGGGTAGACAAACCCGGAAGTTTGACTCCGACGCAGCAGCACCAGCAGCAATGGAAACTCCAGTGTGGACCACCAATCTTTCCTGTCTGCCCGAATTAACAGTACAAAATGTGGAGCAGTGGGCCAGTACCGACTGCAACATCCCCACGGCTGTGTTTATTAAGGGATACATAACTGGATTTAAGGTTTTATCCATGACATCGAATGTATGAATGGAAGCTTATTGTCTGATCGAACTGTGTGTGTGTGTGTGTGTGTGTGTGGAGAGTGAGAAGAGAGAGAGAGAGAGAGAGAGAGAGAGAGGAGAGAGAGAGGAGAGAGAGAGAGAGAGAGAGAGAGAGAGAGAGAGAGAGAGAGAGAGAGAGGACGGGCGCGATCGAACAGTGGAAACATAATATACTACGTCATTATGATCATACAGGACATAATTCAAACTGCAAAGTGTTTACTTATATTTGTGTACACTCGCAATAAAACACAACATTGTGATTTTGTCACTAAGATTGGTGGTCCATGGAGTTTCCATTGCAGCAGGTGCTGCTCTGCGTCGGAGTCAAACTTCCGGGTTTGTGTACCCCTCAACGGCGTTCGAGTTTTCAAAATGGCCGCCAGGTGAATAAGGCCCAGTCACCCTGCATCTTCTTTCTTCTAACACATTATTTGCCATTGGGAGGTATTGTCCATGTAAGACATCTTTGAAAAGTACTCCTTATCGCACAACGTTGTCCTGAGGCAACAAAATGAAAAACTGAATTTGTGAACATATAAAATAAAAACTTCCTAAAACCTGCCAAAAGGCTTCTCTACACCTTCAAACACACACGCACACACATATTATGCACAGTAAATTTCATTACTAAATCAAATAATATTGCCACCTTCTCACACCACGTGCTCCTGTGACAATGTGTCAAAAAAGGACGTCTCACCTTCAAATGGTACATAGCAACTCCCAAACTATTTTACTGTCTATGCTCCCAAACCTTATTTGACTGTTCTTTGATACTTTTTCAAACATTCTAATTGGTTGCAATCATTTAAAGAAACATTTACTGAATATAGGGCTTAAACAAATTTTCTGGTTAATGACAGAATTTTCATTTTTGGGTGAACACATTATGAGTTTCATCATAGTATTGTATAAAATGAATAAATGAATCAATCAAGTTTAGTATTGTTGTTCACCTAAGTATAGCCTATGTATTAATTTCGCCTCTGGTTATTAGCCTACATATTTTGCAAGATTTTTTTTTCTCAACGAAATGATGTCATAATTTTAACATCTTTATCGGAACTGTAAGTAACCAGGATTGTTTATTTCAATTATTATCCCTTTTACGTGATCACTGGTTACGTTATATTTTGTCGTGTAGCCTGAACCTCCAGACCAGCGGGCGGCGCTGTTGTGTAAGCAGAGCTCATTCCCTGGTTGCTGTACGCAGCAGCGCTATCCGAGAGCTGACCACTCCGATGCATCATTGAATTTCAGAGTATTGAACCTCATTCTATTGCAAAATGAACGGGATGCCTGGAACGAACGTGATTCAAATCACTAATCTGTCGTCGGCGGTGAGCAGTGATCAGATGAGAACTCTGTTCGGCTTCCTGGGGGACATCGAGGAGCTGCGACTCTACCCTCCTGAGTGAGTCATAACCACAACAACAACAACACACACAACAACACACACGCACACACCTACCTGCCTGACAGAGTCAAAACAACACATACTAGGCAGACGTACTCATCATACATTTCTGACATAACGTTACATATCCCGAGTTTATCATAAACATATCAGACCACTTCACCGTAATGATAATAACACACGCACACATTAAACACATAACGTTACTGCATATGATACGTACATATCACATCACATTCGTACACGACATCATATATTTTAAAATCACCTGCACAACATCCAATATCATCACTATAAACACTTCATACATACACAGCCAATAACACACACACACTGTACATGTACATCAAAAGACAAGTATGCCATACAAACGTCACACGTACCAACAGCTCACATGGCAATAACTAGGACTGTGTGTTAGCATGCACTAACGTTACCTAAACCATTACATATTGCTCACTTACTCAACTACACTTGCATACATCGATCGATTTAAATATGTGCAAATGCCCAATTTTGTGACACATCGACATAGTGATTTCATTATTTTCATCTCTAATATTCTAATAGTCTGGTTCCGGATGTAAAAATCCCATTCATTTTCTCCATATATAGGGGATTTTGAATGTTAACTTGGTATATGGTGTATGGTTTTGTTGAAGCCATCAGCCCACACTACGTTTTTTTTAAATAATCGTGTTTAACATTGAAATTCATGGTGAAAATCTACACTCTTAAGAAAAATGGTTACAGTGTCAGATTATGGTTCCTCAGCTTGTAACAATAGCAGAACCCATTTTATAAGGTTCCATGAGGATCCATGCTTTGAAAGTGCTATATATAGATCCTTAATTGTGTAAATCATGTTCAGCATCAATTGGCATTTATTAGTATAGGGCAATTCCAGCGTTATGAACGTGACATTTGCAGTCAAAACTTGAAATATAAATTCTCAGAAAATGCATTTAGTACAAATATATTGAAATGTCTATTTATATATCCATAATCCCTTAATAAAGGAGTCAAGGCATTTAAAAAATATCAGTCTACACACGCGTTTTACATTTTAGATGAGGGAAATATACATGCGTTATGGACGTGACAAAAAAAATCTCTGTTTTATAAAACATATGATGCCTATATGTGGTAACATATTTTTAGGAATTCTGTGAATTACACTGACAGTGTACTTTAGTTACAATTTTAACTAAATCACTATCAACAGATAAGTCATATTTATGCTCGGAAGTCTGCTTCACAAAGCTCATTCTTGCAGTGTTGCCATGTCCACTTATTATAAGTGTCTTTCGGCTTGTTGTTTGGGCTTGGCTCATAAAGCTATCAAGTTCATGGAATTTGAGTGAGTTCTGATCTTCTTGTTCTTGATTTTGTAAATGGACAGGACTTAAAAACACATGCAAATAAACTTTCATTCTATGATGTTTAAACTTTGCAATTAATCCGGGAATCACATGCATTCCAAACCGACCGAAACCAATCAACTACGATCCCTATACTTGACATTGCACATACTGCGATGTGACTATCGCATGCACACATCGCGATATCTATTCTAAAACGTTATATCGTGCTGCCATAGATTGTATCATTACATTGTTACGCCACCTGGTAGCGACAAGTGACCGTTAAAAAAATTATTTGTCATTGAATTTCAAGAGATTTATCTAAAACGCTGATTCATCCAGTATTGAAACAAATGAAGTATTTATGAGTGAGTCATTGAATCATTCAAACCGTTTTTTCAGTTTCAATACATTCAGATTAATTAAACATTTAAAATAAACTGCAGCCGTATTTAACTTTTTGTCAGAACAATAGGCTAGTAGTAAATTCCATAATTCGGTGGGCGCCGGTTATGTTACCTGTTTTTAATTCCCTAAGCCATGACTGAAGAAAGGCTTTTTATACATTTCCTTAAATCCTCTAGTGCCTTGGCTTGATATGTTTTCATAAATTAATTTTGTGTTCAGAATCATGGGAGAATAAAATGATTCTCAATTTATCCAGCTCTAATACACAATATATTGAAATATATACAATTTTATAACATTGTTTATAATATTATGACAGGATTTTCATTATTGTAAGTCATTGAATCGTTCGGTTAGCTGATTCATTCAAAAACACGCTCACAATCATGTTGTTCTGAGTATCTGCACACACTGATATTCAGAACAACACAACTCATGTAATAGTGCATAAATATACTAAAAACTAAACTGAAACTAGAAAAACAGTCATAGAGTGAAAAAGAAACTGAATTGAAAGTAAAATAAAACTGACATAAATTCTAAACCATAATAACCCTGCTTTTGAGAGGATTTTACTGACTTTACAAAGATTAGCTATAGGCTATCTTCCGACTAGAAAAACAACAACAATCATATGCAATACATTTTTCAACAACACTAAAGACAATTACATCACTTGTTTTTCTTCTCTTTCAGCAATGCACCTCTTTCCTTTTCATCCAAAGTTTGTTACATAAAGTATCGAGACCCTTCCAGTGTTGGTGTGGCACAACATTTAACCAACACAGTTTTCATTGACAGAGCTTTGATTGTTGTGCCCTGCGCTGAAGGTTAGTATGTTTGCATGCGTTACATTTGTGTGCCTGATTATAGAATGACACATGGGTATCTGACTGCAAATCAAACTTTTGAGAAGAACAAACGATAATTGGCTTCCTGACATTATTTTGTGTGTTTTGGTGTCCCAGATGTGTATGATAACCATGAGTTCTGTGTGCTGAGGTATCACTGTTATCAGCTCTGTTTTATTTTGTGAGTTGAGTGGAGGTGGGTGGAGTGACACCAGCTCTCTTGTTTATCAGTTGAGCTGAAGGATGTGGAAATGAATGATGGGGGTGATTAAGATCATACTTTATGTAACAGCGTCAGGACTTTGTGAACACGCTTTCAGTGTTTTGCTAAAACTTTTTTTTCATTGGTAATGAAATGCATTGCTAGAAAATTAGATATGCAGAGCTATATCCTATATTTTAGGATTTTTAGATTAATATAAAGTTCAAGAAAACATATATATATATATGTTCAAGATTAATATAAAGTTCAAGAAAACATATATATATGTATATACTCAGTATAAAATCTTGACTGTTACTTTTGATAATTTTAATGCATTTTTGCTGAATAAAATATTTTCTTTCGGGGGAAAAAACCCTTACAGACCACAAACATGTGAATGTAAATGCTACAATAAATCAACTTATATATCCAATCAATTGAAAATTAAAGCTGCAGTCCGTAGTTTTCCTCTTTGTCACCATCTCTGTTCGAAATCTGCAATTGCAGTTATTCGCGGAATTATCAACTTTACATGGGTTGCGTCTCGGCACGGCACAGCGTGGATGGATTAATGTTTTAAGGTGCTGTCAGTCACTGCGCGGTAGGGCTGGGCGATATGGCCAAAAAAAAATATCACGATATTTTTTTTATATCAGTCGATATCGATAATTATCACAATAAATGTCAAATCTTTATTTCTTTCAAGTTTAAAGGCAGATTTTTGCTCCTAAGTTAAAGTTGTAGAAACCAGAGCGTTAATTGTGGTTTAAAACTAGGCCCTATACTCTTTTTTGTCAGAACATATCATGACAAACACTTGCCAAACAGGTGAACATTTCACAAATACAAATCGGAGTAGAACATTCAAACATTTGTAATTTTTCCTTAAAATAAATATCTGAATAGAAAAATATTTCTTCAGCACAGTTGGCACTGCAGTGCAGGCTCAAATGCATATTTGACAGTGAGTTGACAGTAAATCTGCATCTTAACTCAAACTAATACTACTACTATGTTAAATTTATGTTCATTAACAAAACCAGTAACATCTGTTTTAAAAAAAAAAATTTACCGACCACATTTTTATTTGGTAAAATGTAATATTCTGACTGTTTGAGTCTTATTTAAATGAACCATTGGTCATCCAGTATCATGCATTTAGATCACGATAACCACAGATAAAACCAGGCATAGCCTATAACTTAGCACCTCACTATCATGGCAAAATGTAACTTTATGGTTTCTATGGTATTTTTATGAAAAACAGTAACCTAATAGTTAAATACATTATTAAATACTGTAATTATATTCCATTAGTCATTTAATACATTGTCTACATTAATAATATAATACAATTCAATATGTATATCCCACATTTCATGGTGCAGTTAATATTACTATAGGCTAACGTTACAGTAAATCCATGGTAGGCTAAATGGATTCAGTATCAATTCAGATTCTGACTGTATCGTTGCGCAGTGTTTCTCCTGTTTGTCAGCGCTGTTTCATCTGCCTTTAAACTGGTTTAAATTACTGAGACATTTGTGTTCCTCGCTGAACTCAAGCGCTTCTCACTGGATCTCGTGAGCGAGACGATCAGAGTAAACGCTGCTCTAGTGAGCTCGCGCGTGCGGCCGTTTGGACTTTGAGCCGAGCGGATAAACAGTCCGTGAGGCGCGCGCGGTTCAAATGAGTTTCGTTCCGCTTTTGGGGCATACACATTATCGAACATTTATCGACCTCTTGATATCGTTTTATCGAGAAAAATAATATCGCGATAATTATCGTTATCGTTTTATCGCCCAGCCCTACTGCGCGGTGTGGATACTGTCATTCGGAATCACAGATTCTACTTTTTGGAGTATGAACAACATAAGACTTTTCACTGGAAAATGTCATCTGAACAAGTAAGTAACATCCACTTTTGTTCTGACCAACTAAGGGAAAAAAAGCATTGCAATAAATCGCACTGATTAACAATCTCTTATCATATCACGTCAAACCGTGCAAATTATACTTTATTCTCAAATTCAAATTGTTGATGTTAACAAGGTCAGAATTGCGTGAATACATTTAATGCCCTTCAGATATTTGTCCTTGTTTTCGCATTGGCCCGGTTGCAGTCTCTTTTTTTCTGTAGCCACTCCGAAGTCATTTTACAATGGGTGAATCTCCAGTTGTCATTGGTGATTGTTGTTTGAACCTTTTTGGACCCGCCAAATTAATAAGTTTAATATCAAGTGCTGTGAGAAAAGGCTATAAATCTCCACCTCCAACATCTTCACACCAATATAGCCGACTAGCCAAGACTCCTTCTTTATGTGTACAGATGTGACATAATGACGCAAAGACATGCTCGAATTTCCCGCAAAAATCCACCAGTACCACTGGAATTAAAAACATTATTACAAGCTTACCGTTGGTGATATCCTTGCTCAATTTATTTTGTATAATTTTTAACCCAAAAAAGTTACGGACTGCAGCTTTAAGACACACCATGATTGAAAGAACAAACTGTTTAAAATATGTGTATTTATTTGGCAGATAAAAAATTATATATTTACATTTTAAATAATATATTTAATTATTTATATAAGTAACACTCTTTACTCTTTAGTAATTCATTGCATTCTAGCACAACTTTTTGACTATTTTTTTGATTGTCGTGATTTTGTTTGTTATATTAAAAAAAAATGGTTAACTTAAAGATTTCTGGTTCTGTTAAGAGTGAATTGTTACACCCCATTCTTATAGTGGCCCTTGGTTTAGCAGTATGCGTTCAGAAATATAATGGTAGTTAACTGTGTAATTCTGTGATTCTAATAATATTATTAATTGTCCAGACTTGCTTGCCTGGTGAATTACATTTTTAATTTGAGTTGCTTGCTATATGTGAATTGTGAGAGGTTTTGTTTGCTAAAACTGATGCTTTAGCTCAATGTTTCTTAACTCCAGTAAGTGACCCACCTACCAGAATGTTGTGCATGTTCACTAATTAAAACCTGATTATATTCAGCATCTTAGTGTGTGTTGAAGACATTTAAAGCATTCTGGGTTGTGGGTTCCCAGTGATTTACCTCATAGGAACTATGGCACGTTTAGTTAATAGGGTACAGATTAGTGTCCCTTAAATTTTTGATCACTATAGTGGCACAAATCCTTTATTCTGTTGAGTGAGATATATTGGATGTTATCTAACATAAAAATTGTCATAAAATGTAGCTAGTGTCCAGCACATTAAATGTCTGTACAGTGTACACAGGTTTTTAGTCAAATCGATGCCCTCATTAGTTAAGCTCAGTCTTGTTTTCCAATGTTAATGTAATAAAAACAATAAAACACATTTAGTTTCTGGGAAGTATGTTATATATGTATTTATATTTTTATTAATACTATTATATATTTATTTTTAATTAAATTTATATTATAACTACAAATCAAAGCTAGCTGGCCACAACTGAGTGATTTTGTAATTTAATATAAAACCGTAGCCATAGTTATTCTGGCTTATTCAGTTTTTTTTTTTTTTTTTAAAGATTGTATACATTTTCTTTGCTTAATTTGTTTGGCTAATGTTCATTGTTCAAAGTTTTAAACTGTATTCAGGCATGTGCCACAACTAGTATAAATATAGAAAATCAACATTTAGTTTCCCCTCCTGAAGTAGACCGTTTTCTGAAGGTTAAGTGCCTAGTTTTACTGACCAAGAAACATTCAATTCACTTCATTTTAAGTGGTTTCAAGCTCCATTTTTGTTCCCTTTTCATGCAAAGCGTAGACTATGAAACAAGCGTTCGTAAGCAGAGTAGGCTACAGGGTATGAGGTGAAAGGGTGAGGTCTTCTCAAGTCTAATGTGCAACCACTGGCTAACCACTTGTTTCTTTTACTGTAAACATGCGTATTCATGAAAAACATGGTATCTAAGAGAGCTTCCCTCTTGCCTGAAATGCTTGTCCTCGTGACTTGGTTCTGGATGGCTTACTACGTTGATTAATTTGGTTTCTGTATGTTTTTTCTGTGTTGATTATGTGTGCATATCAGATGACTAGAGTGACCCAGGCTACACTACTACACTAGCCTGACTCAAGGCTTTGTTTTCCAAGACACTATACCCGCCGGGGCCCACGCTGCCTTCAAGGGGGGAATGTGACCAGGAGCGTAGCCGCTGAACCTTCCGAGATGGACACCTTGTCTCTTTTTTTTATTTTTTATTTTCATTTCCTTTTTTTATTTCTCTCTCATGTTGTCTCTTTTTGCCTCTTAGAAGAGTTGCATATTCATTGTGTTGTTTTTCTTTTTTTTTTTTGTTCTTTTTTTTCCCCGTCCCCTTGTCCCTCGTCCCCCAATCCCACAGTTGCACCCCTTTGCCTGTCTTTGAAAGCTGTCCAGGTTGACTTGACGCCCAGTATTGGAGGGGAGTTTGAACGGTACAAGGGCAGCTGTTACTGATTTCTAATGCATTAAGATCTCCTCCTCTCTCTCTTTCTCTCGCTTCTCTCCACTGATCTGCTCAGGGTTCTACTTTGGAAAATAATCTTCACAAAAGTATTCAGACATCATTTTTCTGTTTTTACTGAATTATAGGTACTGAAATACAAATG
The DNA here is from genome assembly GCA_036326025.1 of Chrosomus eos. Taxonomy (NCBI): domain Eukaryota; kingdom Metazoa; phylum Chordata; class Actinopteri; order Cypriniformes; family Leuciscidae; genus Chrosomus; species Chrosomus eos. The sequence continues at coordinate 12,961,516 of CM070820.1, forward strand.
TTCAGCATTAGACAGACAGCAATATAAGACAACATTAAATTCCTTCAAATGTTCAATGTTTTATTGAGATCAGGATTTTAACTGTTCTTCAGCCACTAAAATGGTAATTTGACCTCTTTTTTGGCATTGCTGTCCTGCCAAAAGAAAAGCAAGTTTTCAATGCATATTTTCTAGGGCTGCATGATATATTGAAATAAAATTGATATAGCTTAGTGTGAATATCAAATAACAAAGGTTTGCGATTTAATTAAATCAAATAACGTGCTATAGGTTTCAGAGTAAAACTCAAACTGTGTTTATTTACACAATGGTTTGTCGATTTTACATCGAAGCCTGATGGCTTAACATTTGAAACTTAACTTAAAATTAGTATTGTTATTTTACAGATGTACTTTAATTTTTCTGAAACTTTTTTATGAAATACTCTATTTTTTATTGACAGTATAATAGCATTATTGCAATATATTTCTTATTTTGTTTAATATTTTGAATCATCACTAAATTCAATAATTAATGTTTTATATTATAGTCAAATTTAATGGATCAATACAAGCAGGAATATGGCGTGTGAAAACTGTAAAAAAATAAACTTACCGTATGTAAACTTTTTAGAATTTTAAAATCGATTTTTTTAGATTGTAAACTTTATGGATACTGAAAGAGGTTGAGTTTATTCTTGTGAAAAGTGTACTCGAGGTATCCATCACACTGAAACAAGGTTTGCAATATTAAAATGTCATTTTGAGCTTTTTAAAATTATTTTCATTTTCTAAGCTACTGTAATACAATCCTCTAAAAAAACACAATCATTGTTTTGAATAATTATTTTTAAATTTAAGTCAGCAATTTCTGTAGTTTTCATAATCATAATTTCGTAGTACATAACAAAACCCTAAATATCACAATGTCAGTTTTTTTTTCCAATATCGTGGAGCCCTAGTATTTTCTTAGAGTCTGTAATTCAGTAAAGTGACAGAACTGCTGCTAGAGAGTGTTTAGAACTCCTTTCTCAGTTCACTGTAATGACAAGGAATATATATTTTTTTATTAAAAAGCTCATATCATTGTACATGTTTAAAGGGGTAGTTCAACCAAAAATGAAAATTCTGTCATTAATTAGTCACCCTCATATCGTTCCAAACCCGTAAGACCTTTCTTTCATCTTCGGAACACAAATTAAGATATTTTTGATGAAATCCGAGAGCTTTCTGATCCCCTATAGACAGAAACGCAATTACCACTTTCAAGGTCCAGAAAGGTAGTGAAGACACCCTTAAGACTACAGTGGTTCAACCTTAATTTATGAAGCAACGAGAACACTTTTTGTTAAAGGATAAGAAGCAAAACTAACAACTTTATACAACAATTTCTTCTCGTCTGTGTCTTCTTTAACTAGGGCTGTGCAAAAATATCGATACAGCTAACTATCGCGATATTTTTTTTCACGATAGTGTATCGATATTTCAACCTCTAGTATCGATATTTAATTTTTTTTTAAAAACGTGCCACGGAGACCGGTGTTAGCGCGCGAGAAAGACCGCTCCGCGCCTCGCTGACACCAGTCTCTCTCGCGCGCGCGTGACACCGGTCTCTCTCGCGCCCGCTGACACCGGTCCCCGTGACGTGTCCAGTTGTCTCTCATATAGCCCCTACGGCCAATGTCTCGGGAGTTAGCGGGAGTGAGAAAATGGCGGAAAAGTTTAAAAACGCCTGCAGCTTTCAGAAACGACGTGTGGAAGCACTTTGGTTTTAAAAGTAAGTCGGGCAGTAATGAACTAGATAAAATCAATGCCATTTGTAAACTTTGCATCTACATTTTTAGATTTTAGTGATATGCACTTCATACATTTCAGTGTGTTCACTGTTCAGTGACTGTACAATGCATACCTTTGCGAATAAATTGGAATATACGTTTTTTGTCAGCTGAGTTATCAATATGTAATACACATACCTGAATACCCCAGGTGGTGCATAGCAAGTTGTATTTTCAGATCAATTTTTTTTTTTTACATTTTGGATTTAAAAAAAAAATTATTGCAATATGTATCGTATCGTATCGTGACCCATGTATCGTGATATGTATCGTATCGTGAGGCCCTTGCCAATACCCAGCCCTATCTTTAACACAGGGCTTCTGTGGCATGCGTCGTGGTGCTCACATGAACAGCGACGGAGACTGACACGGAAGAGAAGAAATTGTTGAATTAAGTTGTTAGTTTTGCTTGTCTTTTTTTTAAAGGACGTCTTTACTACCTTTCTGTGCCTTCAAAGTTGTAATTGCATTTCTGTCTATGGGGCTCAGAAAGCTCTCGGTTTTCATCAAAAAATATCTTAATTTGTTTTCAGAAGATGAACGAAGGTCTTACGGGTTTGGAACGACACGAGGGTGAGTAATTAATGGCTTAATTTTCATTTTTGGGTGAACTAACCCTTTACCTTTAGCATGGTTTTGGGGAACATTGTCTTTAGAGTAATTCTGAAGTAGCTGAACATCATATTTGAGGTTTCAATTTAGTTCTTCACTCGTTTATAAGCCCAGATATACAAATAGTCAGTTTATCCATGAGTACTATAATCACTGTGAGCACAGAGCATGCATATGTTTTACCAACACTGGCTGAAACGTATTTGGGAAAATGACATTTGTTGTTAACTTTATTGTGAAGGCAACACTTTTCAGGGGTGACAGTTTGAGGGGGGATTTCTCTAAGACACTTAAAATGTTCTTCTTTTCTGTATCTGATGTTCTATGTGCTATTAGTGTGATGCAGCCAACATGAACGGTTGTCTTGTGTTGCACACCCTTTCCAACACTGCGACACGATCGCCCCAGGGAGAAAAGCGCCCATGCTTGATATCGTATGGTTCATGACCAATATGTTTCCAGTACAGGTGACCCATACCATAAAGTGTTAACTCATTCTCTACATGTTCTGTTCTGATCTTTTTTTAAAAGAGAGAAAAGGACAAATCACAATGTTCTTTTCTCTGTTTTTTTTTGTGCAACAGTCATCCTGTTTACAGTATGTCTTGTGTTGATAGTAAAAGGAGAGTAGCTATGCTAGTTCAGTTTGTTTGATTGTTCATGGCGGGGTTGGAGATTGCTCAGGGTGGGTGTTAGAGCACTAGGCTTGTTGGAGGACACTCCTCTGAATCTTGGGTCGTAGAAGAAGCAGCTGGAGACGTCTCCATTGGCCACCCTAATGCCAGTGTTCTTGTTCTTCAGGAAAAATCCCTGAAGAGGCAAAGGCTCTCTCGCTTTTGGCCCCTGCAGCACCCGTAGCCAGCTTGATGAGTGGAGGAGGACTTCTGCCCATTCCCAGCCCCACTACGCTACAGAACGTAAAAACACACTCTCACAAACTAAGGCTGGAATACACTACACAACTTTTCCACAGATTTTTTATGTCTGATTTGCATTTTTGGAGGAGTTGACACTAGTTTGCTTAGACACTAGGAGTTGACACTAAATTCTCTATATTTTTGGCAGTCGGAGTTGATAAATTTAAAGGATTAGTTCACTTAAAAAAAACGTTTGCTGATAATTTACTCACCCCCATGTCATCCAAGATGTCCATGTCTTTCTTTCTTCAGTCGAAAAGAAGTTAAGGTTTTTGATGAAAACATTCCAGGATTTTTCTCCATAATGGACTTCGATGGGACCCAAACGGTTTCAGTGCAGCTTCAAAGGGCTTTAAACGATACCAGACGAGGAATAGGGTCTTATCTAGCAAAACGATCGGTCATTTCAAAAATAAATAAAAAAGTTTCAGTTTTATAAGCACAAATGCTCGCCTTGCTCTGTTCTGTGATGCGCGTTCGTGACATCACGTAATACGTTATTACGTTGAGACTCTCCTGTTCGAACTCGTTCATTCAAGTGGCTTTAAACGTTATACTTCTAACCGCCAAATTCCCCAAACACATCCACCTATGCAATTTTGATCATATTTTGAATAAAGAAATCATTATAATGCAGTCAAAAATTATTTACAGGGAACATAAATAATTAATTTATCTTCGGAGTCTTTCGTTCATTTGTCACGTGACAGACGCATGAATGACCCATCACTAGAACGTGCATCACAGAACAGAGCAAGGCGAACATTTGTGCTTATAAAACTTAAACTTTTTTATTTATTTTTGAAATGACCGATGGTTTCGCTAGATAAGACCCTTATTCATCGTCTGGTATTGATTAAAGCCCTTTGAAGCTGCACTGAAACTGTCATTTGGACCTTGAACCGTTTGGGTCCCATTGAAGTCCATTATATGGAGAAAAATTCTGGAATGTTTACATCAAAAACCTTAATTTCTTTTCGACTGAAGAAAGAAAGACATGGACGTCTTGGATGACATGGGGGTGAGTAAATTATCAGCAAAAGTTTTTTTAAAATTTAACTAATCCTTTAACTTCTTTTTTCCCCCCTTCCGACTGTGATTCCATCCAGTCAGAGGATTTCAAACATGTTTGATATTTTGAGCTGATTTTAGAAGAAATATAGTTTTAATTTGTCATGCGTCTCCTACCAACGAGACGCATTTCTGCATGAGTTTGTTGTTTTTGGAACGACTTGAAAGTCGTTTAGTGTATGAAGCCCAGTTTTTCTCTGTAACCATTTACAAAGTCAACAAGTGTATGATGCCTAGTGTTTTAAAATCCGTTCAGATTTTAAAAACCGTGTAGTGTATTCCGGCCTTGACTGAATGATGAAAAACTGTCACCTACATTTTCATCAACTGCATGCCACAGATGTATTATTTTTAATCCACAAATTGTCAATTGTCAAGACACTAACGTGTGTCGTATTTGGGGGCAGCGAGGTCTTCCTTTAGCTAATCTGGGGTCCTGAAGTCTAGTTTGGACACGTCTGTGGCGGCTCTGAGTGCAATCGCTTCGCAACCTCCGCTCATGGGTAATGTTGATCCCTCTAAAATTGACGAGATCAGGAGGACGGTGTATGTCGGCAATTTGAATTCACAGGTATGTGATAATGAATTAGAATTTATGGCAGAGGCAAATAGCTCTTTACCCCAAGTACAAATAGCAAAAAAGAAAGTAGTGTAAGTGTTAGATGCCATTTATACTTGCATAATGTCTAAGCTGCAACAGATAGAGGTTGTCTACACTGGATGTGATAAAGCAATTGTTGCATCTATTTGTTCCCTTTGTCAGAAATGGCAAACGTGCTTGGAGTACGTCAGAAGTAGAATAGGATATCAGTTTACTGTTTGGGATTCGTGTCACGCAGCATTCAGTGTTGATAAAATCAATTTTTACAATGGATGCTGCATTATTGGGTCCTTAATTTTTTCTATCCCTACTGCCCACCCTTAACCCTAATCATTTCAACCTGCTGATCAGTAAAGTTGTGTTTTAAGATCCAGGAAAGGAGCCATGGTTACATGGTAACAATATGAGCTGCACGCGTCTAAATTGGTGTGCCAGCCAATCCGATCAACGCGCGAACACCACATCCAATTGCAATTATAGGCCTGTTAAATACTTGTTAAACACTTGATTCACATTATTAGATACTCGTTAGGCTCTTTCTTTCCACTTGTTGAATATTTGCTTATATTGTATTCACTAATATGCCAATGTAATTAAACTGGATATTGAAACTAACGCAATATTCTCTTTTGTCTTTCAAGCTCATGTTGTGCTTGTTTTGTCCTTCTCCTGTAGAGCACCACAGCAGAGCAGCTCCTCGAGTTCTTCAAGCAGGTGGGAGATGTGAAGTTTGTTAGAATGGCAGGAGATGAAACACAACCGACACGTTTTGCTTTTGTGGAGTTTTCTGATCAGGATTCAGTGTCACGAGCACTTACATTCAATGGAGTCATGTTTGGGGATAGGCCACTCAAGTGAGTTTTCTACAGTGAGAAAGACAACTCGCCAGTGTTGTTTAATTCAGTTAATTCAGTGCATCCAATTTCATCCATGTGATATGCATTTAAATATTAATTAATCTACATAATGTCATCTTTTTCAGAATTAACCACTCCAATAATGCCATAGTGAAGCCTCCAGAGCTCACGCCACAAGCTGCGGCCAAAGAGCTGGAGGACGTCATGAAGAGAGTTCGAGAGGCTCAGTCAACCATTGCTGCTGCCATTGAGCCAGGTCTGCCCTCTCAAACCTAGACTCTCACACATAGTAATACTTTCTCAAAATGTTTTTCTTTTAATTGATGAGAGTTTTGATTTGTTTCTTTCAGCTGATAAAAATCGCTCATCCAGTAGATCCAGACATTCCAGAAGGTCAAGAACTCGCTCTCGCTCCCCGTCACACTCGCGTAAAAAGCGATCCAGGTCGAGGCACAGGTAGATTACACACATTCTTAAAAGTACTTGCCTTGTTAACTAATAAAAGCTTAGTAGCTTGCTAAGCTACAAGCTACTCACAGTATAAAGTATGATCAATCAATCCTATTGAAAAAGTAATAAGCAACACTAACATGTTACTAATAATGTGACTTTTAATGTAATAATGTAATAGGAAATATATATCTATATATGTGATGCGATCTGGGAAAACCCACCACATGGTGAAATTTGACATATTACAGGTTTTGCGATCATGTTAAAGCTTGGTTCAAGCCCTTTCCAAATCTGTTTTTATTTCTTTTATAGTTTGTCTGTAACAAAAGTTATGGTTATCTGAAGTCGGCTGATCGCTGTGATTTTCAGAAATGGAATTTTGAGAAAAACAGGTTTAATTAACTGTCACGTCCTGCTAGCGGGACGACGGGCGCTCTTTTTTTTTATTGCCTTTTTTTCATATCACATATTTTAGTAATCATCATAGATTAGGTATCATTCGAAAGCTTACAAACTCAAAATTCATCCTGTGAAAACCGTTTTGAAATTGGACGATTGAGAGGCGAGCAAGGTCTTTTAAACGAGCAGCTTCAGACTCTGTTGTTCTCTTGTGCTCCGCATCACATAACGCTGGATAAAAATAAATAAATAAAAACTTGCGTGCCGTTGTAGTATACACAGTACTGGCGGGACCTTTATTCTGTTATGTGGTTTATTTTGATAGGCGAAACTGTCTTTGTAGTGTTAAGAGAAGGAGAACTAAATAGCCGTTGTTGTTGTTTTTTTGCACCTCCGCCCCGCGCATGTTCTTAAAGAGAAAGGCACGTCTTTTCAGCTTGTCACTATAAATCGCTATTTTTCTGCACTAATCTAGTGAATTTTCACTAGATATACTCAGAGATGATAAACAAGATGTTATAGAAAAATAATTTATTGAAAACCCAAATTTGACAATAAACTGACATTCAATCTATTTTGAGACTTTACTGAAAATGTACAAGCGCGACATCCGACGGGTTTTCCCAGATCGCATCACATATAGTTATTGAATGGTAATATTGTTTGTAATTGTACATATATTACATAATATATGATTTATTTTAAAAATAACAGTTACATGTATTTAAAATAATTAAAAAGTAGGGCTGTATTCAACCAAAGAAAATCTTGGTCGACTGAAGTCCTGAAATTTTCGACTAAAAATCGACTAAAATCGACTAAAAATGACGTTAGAAAAAAAAACGTTAAATTAATTAGCTGTGCACTGTGCGCAGTACTTGTTGTCCACCTAAATTAATTATAAATAAACATAAAAAACTAGTAGGCTATTTGCAGTATATTAAATCGTTTTTGACCTAATTATTTTGCACTGAAATGAGTCTGACACACGAGTCTGTCGGCTCTGACAGCGCTGCATCACCTGCACCTGCACAATATCATAGCCTAAGATTTCCGAAAATAGTAGGCTACTATGTTGTCAACTAGTGATATCATCACAAGAACTGTTGAGGAATATGCAACATAATTTAGACAATTATTTTTGTCATATGTTATAATAAGTTATAACTGTCAGACACTATCATTTCAGCCGCTCTGCATGTCCTCGCACCGAGCTAGGCTGAACATGAGCTCAGCTTCGCGGCTGAGACATGAATAGACTATTAACTTAAAGCTTTTACTCTTGATAAACACAAAAGGCACGTCCACTTTAATAAAAAAATAATATTTATTAAACAAACCAGATCAAGAGCAGAAACGAAATAAAGTGCATAACTGAAAAATAAAGCATCTTAGGCTCAAAACTAACACACAGTCGGCACAGCGCAATTGCGCATATAGGCTCCAAATAAAAAATAAAAAGTTAGGTTATCACACTAAAACATTGAAATATGCACATTCTGATATGTTCATAGCCTACTCAAAACAGAAAGGGCAAGCTAACGCGGGCAAGCTAACGCAGACAAGTGAGCTTACCACTTTTAGATGATATGTCATGTTTGTCGTCGAGCTGTGGAAAACTGTTGCTTGCAAACTTTGCATTCGACCTTTTTCCCGTTATCAATTTTAACAAAATGCTCCACACTGAGGACTGACAATTAAACGCTCTCGAAATTAAATAAATAGTATTCAGCATCAAAGCTTCTATACTTATCGTTCTCTCTTGGTTTGGGCTAATCCAAAAAAGGTGAAAACAAGGGGGGTGTTCTGAAGACAGACTGTTACCTGTGAAACAAGGGTACTCTGAACCCCCCCCCCTCCCCTGCAGTTAGTGCTTTCCACCTGATGAAATTAGCGCGCCTCAGCGCGGCAAAACTAATGAAATGAGCGCATCTCAGCGCGGCAAAACTGATGAAATGAACGCGGCAAAAAATCGACCAATCAGAATTTTGGTCGAACCAGAACGTATCGACCAACTAATCGACTAATCGACTGGGACAATACAGCCCTATTAAAAAGCAGTTATTATCAGTATGTCATCAAATATGATGAAAAAAATTAAATAACTTTGTTCAAACACTGGGTTACACTGTTGAGAGAATTAGTAAATCATCAAATGAGTCTTTTCGATGGGTTATTTTAAAATTATTAGGCTGAGTTTACACTGGCACACAAAAAATCTGATTTTTTTCCCTCACAGATCGTAATTTGTCACGTAGTTAGTTAGTTAAAGTAATTTTAGTTTCGCGATCACCAACAAAATAATTTTGGGCGGGGATTAATGTAAACACAGATATCGGATACCAGTCATGTCTAAAGTGAATGTAAACAGGCTGGACTAGTCAGATATGGTCAAAAGATCCAATCTGTGCATTAAGACTTGCAGTAAACGCAGCCATAGTCAAACTAACAAACTCGTTAAATTAAATCCGAAAAACTGTTAATCATCATTTGAATGTTATTCTTGATAACAGGAAACCTAGCAGGTCCTTAATATATGTTATTCAGTTAAAATTTAAATTAACTGTCATATATGGCTTAAATATCTTACATAGAATACCAAATGTCTTTAGAGTTCTTAAATTTTAGAGCCAGAAAAACAGGAATCATGATGAGGCCTGATTTGAGTATTTAACTTCAAAACGCAATCATTTAAGTAAATACAAGCATTCCATTGTTTTTTTAGAAAAACATGGCACACACAGCATACTGCACATTTATGACAAGCGTTTACAAGTTTATATTGTGATATGTTGTAGATGGTTGTAAGCATATTTTATTTCCCTTAGCTTTATGAATGAGCAGCTGGACTTAGAAAAGCAAAGGCATTTCTAAATAAAGAGCTATTTTTAGCTGGTTTATTATTAAAAGTCCTGCATTATGCAGTTGTTCCTGTTATTATTGGTAAATGTATCTGGCATTTAATTTGAAGTACACTATTGTAGCTTCTCTCTTGGCCGCACTGTCACAGAAAGGAAAGATTAAGAACATTATTTAACTCATTCAATATCTATATTTTACCCTTATCAGCACAATAATCTGTTTATTGTCTTTCTTTACACATTTTTATCATATAAGCAATAATCTAATATGTATATGTAATCTAATATGGTACGTATTGTATTAAGTGCATGTATGTATTTATGTATAGATTAGTTTTTTTTTCTATTGTATGGCTTTGTTCTGTATGGACATGCAGTATTAATTGTATTCGTTCAGTTCTTAACAAATGCCTTACATTTGATTTTAAAAACTGCAGATACCCTGCATTAAATTACCTGAGCTTTACTTGTTATATTTGTATAATTGGACATAATTTTCACTTGTTTAATGTTAATAATTTATGTATTGTTGTAGCAATGGGAAAATAACATAATAAATATTTTATCAATGGTATTTAAAGGGGACGGCCGTCCCAGAGATCACGGCAGAAGTTGAACGCCTCACGTGGGTCCCAAAAGAGACGCTCACGTTCCCGAGAAAGGAAACACAGCCGGAGTAGATCTCATTCCAGGTTAACCTGCACCACCACACTGGCCACTGTATTCTCAGATTTTATTTTGTCCCAAAAAAAAAGAAAATTTCAAACCGATGTTGTTTCCTAAACACAGGGACCGAAGGAAGGAGAAGGACGGTAAAGTTAGGAAGGGAGATGGCTGGGATGAAAAGAGGCTGCGGGACAAAAAGAGAAGGATGCCTTCCAAAGGCTATGTTGGCTCCAGGCGTTCCCGCAGTATAAGCAGGTCAGAAGAAAGTGTTGTTAAACCTGCAAAAAAAGTCTGCAAAGAAATGAGAGATTTAAAAAAAAAATATATATATATAAATAGCCTATTAAGTCTTAAAGTATTTAAAGCTGCAACCCGTAACTTTTGGCGCTCTAGTGGTTAATAAACAGAACTGCGTGTGGCCTTGCAGAAGAACATTGTAGCCGGAGCTACGTCTCTGTTTATGTATATGACGAGTCATTCAGGTACTGGGCTACTCCGCAGTGTTATGACCTGTACCAGTCTAAAACAGTCAAACACTTATTATAGGTGTACCGTAGTGATTCAGAGCACACAATGTTGCCTGTTTATAGCATTATCTCTTTTAATGTGATAAAAACACTAAATAATAATTTTGACTATGTAATTTACGGGTGGGTAAGGTGCTGGAAAAAGCTTTAAAATGGACCTTGAAAGTGCTTGAAAAGTGCTTGAATTTGACCTTGGAAAAGGTGTACGAACCCTGTATATAAATTTTGAACACAAAAGTTACTGAACTGTAGCTTTAAAGGGATACTTCAGGATTTAGCATTAAGCTTTGTATCTGTAGAAAACCAGTAGTATTTTCGAATTACCGTGCCCCCCTATTGACTTCCATAGTAGGAAAAAAATATACTATGGGAATCAATGAGACCAGAAACTGTCTGGTTACTGATATTCTTCTAAATATCAGAAAATCGGCTGAATGGATTCAAAAACGGTAAAACTCTGGGGAGTTGTAAAATGAGCCTATTTCCAAAAAAAGTGGAGTATCCCTTTAAGACCCGTATAAGGAAATTCCGGCCACTCTGACGTCACACAGGCCCGTATTCGAAAAAAACTTTCCGAAACTTGTGACAAACCGGAAGGAGTATTTTTGGAACAGAATTACTACATCAAACTTACAACTTCATTTGTGAAACTTTGTCCATGTTTAGCATGGGAATCCAACTCTTTAACAGTGTAAAAAAACTCACTATGCATGAAACAGCATTTCACCCCCCCCCCCCCCTTTAAATACAATAAAGTGAAGTTATAATGTAAAATAATTAATATTTACAATATGTACAACTTATCAAAAAGGAGCAAAATCAACAAACAATCTGGAGGAGAGGAATGAGCAAAATAGAGGTGCTTAAATCAAAAACTGAATAAAACAAAGACCATTATAGGTTTCACTCAAGATAAACTAACTAACAACAAAAGTAAGCCCAGTGCATCTGATAAAATAAGGAAACCTGCGTGCTGTAAATGTAGGTCGTGACCTGCATACCTGACTCTCAACGTCTCCAGCCAGTTTACACAGTGCTCACTTGTAATTAAGGAGCAGATTCACAAGAGCAGTGACCACGAACATTAAACGTTTCACATCAAGTATGTATTAAGCACACAGAATAAACACGCGCACAAACAAACAATGAGAACTAATACGACTGCCAGATAGTAAAGCAATACATACATACATTGATCATATCTCAGACTAGAGAGAACCGTCCTCACAGAGCGTGCCCTCTCCCAACCCGGAGGCTAATGCCATCCATTTACAAACTGCACGGTGACAGGCGATTGGTGGCGCGTTAACAGACGTCAGCAGACTGACAGGTGGATCCTCCAATCGAATTTCACACCTTAAACAGACAGGGTACACACAAACACACACGCATGTGCGACAACATATGCAAAAACAAACTTGCGTACAAACACAGCGTACGTACCCCTTGCTTTCCATCATTAACTCTCTAGACATCATACCTGAGGAGTGAAATGTTTATGTCCTCTTTTTTTGGTTTACTATTATTTCATTTATCTTATTTATTTATCAGTATATTAGGGCTGTTTTCGACTAAGGATTTTCATAGTCGAATCTGATTCGTTAGATTTTGCCATAGTCGACTGATAGTCGAACCTTTTTTTTTTTTTTTTTAGATAGCAGCTAGATTTTTTCCATTTCAAACAAAAGAGCTAAAAAAAAATTAAAAGAAAAACATGGTGTGTAACAAATACCTTTTATTCATTTAAAGCCAGATGAACAAAACATATCACACATAGGTAGGGTCACCAGACGTCCCGTTTTTCCCGGGACATATTTCAACTCTAATTTTAGTGTCCCGACTTAGGCTATTATGAAAAAAATCATGATTTGTCCCGTATTTCATCGTTAACATATATGTATTTTTATATATTAGGTTTCGTTGAATACGCGCAAAACTGAGGGAGGGAGAACGCGAGACCTTGCGTGTGTGTGTGCTAAAGTCCGCATTAATTACACGCGTCTTCCCCAAAATTATATTAATAATAATATAGGGTTTATGTCTGTATTGACAAAAGAGTTGTAGAACTGTTTGTTTGTTTTTTGTCTTACCCGTTTCAAATGAGCCATGTTGGTTGTCGTCGTGTGATATGAAAGAAGCTGCTGGCACAACTTGCAATTAACTTTCTTTGGGTCATCTTTAACCTTCTCGAAATACTCCCACACCTTTTGATGATTTTTTAGAAGCCATTGTGAGTCAATAAATACGTAAATGCTAACAAATGTGGTCCAGACGTTACAGGCATGTAGTGTGCTTGCTCATTCGCTGCATACCGCGCCTATTTTGAAATAACGAACTTGAGCGCGCAAAAGACGCGATATGAGAACAGACCCCATACTATTTGACTATGAGGTTCATAGTCGAATCAGACCTCTCCGAATCGAATCGTCGAATCCTCGACTATTAGAAGTCAACCCTAGTGTATATATATATTGTGTTGTGTTTGTTTTCTAGGAGCAGGGGGCATCAGAGGGTGGGATCCCATGTAGGGGATAGGGATGGTGTAATGGGGGGAGTGTGGGGGGGAATGAAAAATGTGAGCACTGTTTCATATTTATTACTACTGTTTAGCATTGCGTACACTTTGTATGATTGGTGCTCAATAAAACATAAAATAAAAACTAAAAAAAACACAGCATACGTAACAATTTGGTTCTGTGATGAACATCATTGCCAATACAAAAACCCGAATGCCTGTTTAAAACATTTAAATACTGTTCAGAAACAGAAAGTAGTGCAGCTGCTTTGTTTATGGGTTACCAGTGTAACCGCTGCATTTCTGCTGTTCCATCAGCGCCATCTGAATGTGCAGTTTCATTCGCCTCTCCTTCACTCGTTCTGCCATGCTGCTCATGCCTGTTCACAGCAGAGTATGCATGCATCATTGACGCAGTGTTGTACATTTTAACCGGTTAATGGAAATGTATTCTTAAAATGAATTCTAAAAATCGAAGTAATTAATAATATATAATTATTAGTAATATAATAATAATTAATATAACAATAATAATAATAATAATACATCATCAACCTGCAATTAATTGGAATGTTATGATAATAATTAACAATAATATTAATTATTATTTTTAAAGTGCCCCCAATAACAATATTGTGCTTGTTCATTATCGTGATATATTACCATATATTGGCACATGCCTACTCACCAAAAATATTAAATAAAACAAATAGAAATGTGGGAATTATGCAGTGACCAAAAATGGTAAACGATATAGAACTGTCTTATATTTGAGCTTCTTAAAAGTGGCCCTTAGGCTATGTGTCCACTAAAGTGTTTTTAGCCAGCTGAACGCTTTGTTTGGTATGATACAGAATATCCGTGTTACTAGTATCTAATTTCACAGATACTTTGTTTCTGGATCTAAAAATGTGGATACAATCCAAAATATTTGATCTGGCTTATGTTTTAACCCTTAGGGGTCTGAGCTGTTTTGGGGCTCTTTCGGTGTTTTGATATGCCCTGACATTTGTGCTTATTTCAGCTACTTAAAACATACCATTTGCCAACATATACATTTGCTGTATTCAGCACAAACTCTGCTACAATAATATGTGAGCAAAATGGATGTACATGTTTGCATTTTATAGAAAAAAATAATATGCATGGTTAGTACGTTTTGGGAAAAAAAATGTCACCGCAATAAGGCCATTTAACACATACTGAATAGTTGTAAACAATACTGTTGAGTTACTATTCTTGTAGGCTAGAATTTTTACTTCAAAATGAAGTGAAAATCATTCTGACCACTCTTTCAGAAAGATCAATATAACGATTTGAATTTCTTACATCAGTTTTTGGGTCATTACTGCTGTATGCGTGGTAGTGTTAATGCCCATGAATATTAATGCGATTTACACCTGGGAAGACTAAAGACACTCCCCCAATGTCTAATGGCCCATCAAGGTGCTGTGAGGCAGCCTGAACTAAGAATGATTCACTGATGAATAAAAAGTTAAAAAGAACAGCATTTATTCAAAATAGAAATCTTTCCTAAGAACATAAAGACTTAAAGTCATTCATATCACTTAACACTTCCTTTCAAAAAAAAAAAAAAACATAAAAAGACCAAACTTGTTTTTTTATATAAAAACATATATATATATATAAAATATTGCTTATATAGTGGTTATATAAATAAAAAAAAAGTGCATCCTAAAAAACTATCACAGGTTAAAAAAAATTAAGCAGCACAGCTGTTTACAACATTGATTTAAAAAAAAAAAAAAGTATATCAGAATGATTTCTGAAGACTGATGGTGACGATGTAAACACAACAAAACAAAAGCAAAAAACTCTTAGCACATTATCCAAAGTAAACTGATGGACAATTATGATTATAGATGCACAATGTATTTGTTGATGGACAGAGAAACATCTATTGATGGGTAGACCGCGTAACCGCGAGTATCTGTTTATGGCCCATATAGACCGCACGCATTTACTGATACACTCAATGAACGGCTGTACCTTATACAAATAAAACATCTCTAGTTAACTAGTAGAGCATTCATTTAGTCCGCTATTAAATAAGAGATCTAGAGCTAAAATGTTTTGTTTTTGAACTCAAGCTGAGCGCTCGTGTCCTGCTATCAGTGTCATGGATACAGTCTCTTGTGGCGACGCGCGCGGAGTCTTCACTCGCTCTTAGGACGTGCTCTTCAATCTATTGCCATTGCGGACACTATTCATTCCGGTGAAATCACAAAATAAAATGCACACAAACGGGTGTCCTATATACGTGTGTGTGCTTGATATAGACTGTAACCACTGATGAACATATTCGGTTTTGATGAGAGAAAAAAATATGCCAGGGGCAGATTCGAACCCGTAACCTCTGACACGCTTGGCAACCGATCTAACCACTAGACCACAGAGGAACTCAAACAAAACTCGCAGATCGATATATTTCACTAAATCATTATAACCTAAGCAGTTATTTAAAAAGTTTACACGAGCGTATAGGCCTGCTACACGAATGTTGTGTTGAGGTAATTACTAGGCAAAATATAGTCTGAAAATGCATTTGAGCTCTATGATCAGAAAAGGAATTATAAAACACTAAACAACTTACCGGTAGCCTACTCCGAACTTGAATCCTCGGGGTCAATTCGTTCTTCAAAATGGAACGTTCATCGTCTGAGTTTCAAATTCCACTGAGAAAAAGGTGAATTATTCCCATTTGTCCATAATCCTCTGAAGGAGTAACGTTAGCGTGCTTCAATCCCTAAAACGCGATGAACTATCTGTGAATCTCTGATGAAGAATCTGTGTTTGGCATTGATCGGGGGGCGTGCCGCGTGTGATGCATAGATTTACCATGTCAAAAGCGCTGGGGGTGTGGCGGGCTCACCTAATTATCTATAATGAAGGGAGAGCGAAAAAACTGTAACTCTCCTTTGTTTCAAACGGACTACATAAACTGTAAATCTATTTTTTTAAACAAATTACTTCATTTAAAAGAAGAGAATCTCAGCTTCATAAAGAGAAATCTCTCGTATCTCTGTGACAAGTATTGAGAGAGTTACAGTTAATATTTCGGACGCGTTTCAGAACGGAC
The DNA here is from genome assembly GCA_036326025.1 of Chrosomus eos. Taxonomy (NCBI): domain Eukaryota; kingdom Metazoa; phylum Chordata; class Actinopteri; order Cypriniformes; family Leuciscidae; genus Chrosomus; species Chrosomus eos. Next base: position 12,977,908 of record CM070820.1, read on the forward strand.
CTCACTGACAGAGACAAGTTAAAACGCGCATCATGTTTATTTTTCTTTATTTGACGAAAAGCACAACACTTTGTTTTTATTGTGAGTATCCACAAAAAAAATAGAAACTTAACAGGATCTAATGATGTACAACACTTTTATTTAAGATCAAAATCAACAGAGTAATTTGATTCTCTTTTGCACTGATAAGGAAAAAATCCAGCAAAACGCGTCGACGCGGTTTTCGACCCCTAAGGGTTAAACGATTTTGCTCAGTTGTTGTGCTAGTTGTTGTCCATTGAACAAGCAGGATGTGGTGGTTGGTCAGTGTGGTATTTGTCCCACCCCTCCTCCACTGTAATTGGAAGGCTGCTTAAAAAGTGACAGTGGTGAGTGCAGTGTTTTTACCCAAAGTGGAACATTTTTCAACTCTCGACGTCCGGAAAAATCGACAAGTGCTCAATAAATGTTAAATAGATCCTTAGCGGCTCGTCACGCTGCTGCCATTTTTGAAATACGCTGCGATCACATTGAAAACAATTTAAAAAAATACACTGGCCTTAGGGGAAAAAAACGCTTTGGTGGACGTTGGACATGCAACCTTAGTGCCTTTTCAAGATATTGGTGATGTAAGCAATTTCTGAGAAAAGCTGTTGATATTTGAAATCACCAAAACAAACACGCCCCTACACAAATGTATCACACCCAGGGCTTGACATTTGCTCACCAGCCACTGTTGCTAGTGGTTTTTCAAATTTACTAGCCACTCAGGATTTTCACTGGCCACAATTTTGATATTGATACCATGGGGAAAAACCGCCATGTAGATATATTTGGCAGAGGCATATTTGGCTGCTGTAACTTTAAGACTTGACACATGGATCCATTATACTGTTACACATTTTCTTTCTCAACTGTTTGTTATTTTAAAACATAGCTGACTGTGTTCGCAAAGACCGGCATTTTGACATTTTTGTGTGTATTTGACTGTTTAAGCAAAAAATAACTATTTTGTACTGAGAGGCAGCTTTATGTGAGCACACTTTGGGTATTAGCACAAAATTTGCGGGAATGAGTAAAATTATGTGCATTCCCACACCGAAATTCAAGCCAAACAATGTTCATCCGGAGCAAATTAAACGAGTGTGTGAGGGGAGATGGGTCTGTGTGTCAACTTGCTTTTGGAGAGATAATAGAGCGAGAAAGCGCAGCTAATATCATGTATCTTTTCTGTGGAAAATGAGTATTGGAAACGTTTCAGATATTTCTGATATTGAAGATAATTGTAAATAAGATGTCTGTGGCGTCCCCCCTGTTGTTATCTCTCACACTTGCTATGCTTTTATACATGTCTCATTTAGTTTTAAACCGTAACGCTACATTGGTCCATGACGGTTTAACACTATTAAACATTCGTAGTCCGGCCACTGCCCTGCCTAACATTAGGTGTGCCTCGGCCTTCCACCTTGCCCATCTCTCCCCTGCATACCTGTGCCGGTTCCAAGTGGATCTAAGTGGAAGCGCGACAAGCACAGGGGTATCACTGTATGACTCAGATTGGCCCTGCTACAGAATTACAATCCGCAACACTCTTCTCTCCGATGGGGATCTGAGTTTGCTCAACGATTCACCGCTGGCCAGTGTTCCCTGGATGGCCCATATCGATGGCTGCGCCCTATTCTCCCTAGATTTCTCTCTGCTTCTGCTCGGGTTTTCTCTCCTCCTCACGTGATAGAACGAATCTGTACAACCTTCGTCCGCTGTGCCGAGAAACACAGTCAGAGACAGTTTCATCGCGGTTGAAGTTCGCTCTCATTAATGCCTGGTCTCTGGTAAACGAAACTTTCATTTTAAATTAGCTACTTTTACCTCTCAAGTGTCACGGAGACTTGGACTAAGCCTGGTAAGTTATTTCCATTTTCAATAGTTTTTTTTAACTCCCCACGTTTGTCTGACTGTGGTGGGGGTCTTGTCCTTTTATCTGGAAGATCCTTGAGAGAGTCGCTCTGTCTCAATTACAATCTTACTTGGCTGTAAATTCTCTTCATGAAATGTTTCAATCTGGTTTTAAAGCTTTACACAGTAGGCCTACTGAGTCTGCCCTTTAAAGAGTTTTAAGCATTTATTTTTACAGAAACTGATTCTGGGAAATCCATGGCTTTAGTTTTATTGGATCTGAGTGCTGCATTTGGTTTGGTCGACATGAGGTCCTGTTGAGACGCCTGGAGATATCTGTGGGCTTTCGTGGCGTAGTCTTACAGTGGTTTCGTTATTATCTGACCAACAGATGTTTTAGTGCTCTTATTGGTCATCAGTCCTGCTCTAGTATACCTCTCAACTGTGGAGTACCACTGGGATCAATCCTCGGGCCGGTATTGTTTACCCTGTACATGCTACCTCTGGCTTCCGTTTTTAATAAATATGGAGTATCCTTTCATCTATACGCTGATGATCTGTTTTCCCTTAAAACATAACAATAAAAATAGTTTACAACCACTGTTGGCCTGTTTAAATGAACTTAAGCTTTTGGCTTTCAAGTAATTTTCTAAATTTAAATAAAACTGAAATAATTCTATTTTGGCCCAAGGAAAACTGTGCTTGATGTTGACTGTGGTTCTCTTGTCCCATATGAAACTCAAGCGCTAGAAATCTGGCTTTCTGTTTGACCACAACTTGATAAACAAATCAGTAATATGTAAAATCATGTTTTTTTCATTTCGTCAACTCTCTAAAGTGAAACCTCTTTTATCCAGAGTAATTTTTAAACAGTGATTTTGCTTTTGTAACAACTCGTCTAGGCTATTGTAATTCACTTTATGTTGGTGTCCCTCAGTCTTCCCTCTCTCGTCTACAGCTAGTGCAAAACGCAGCTGCTAGACCCTCACTAGCCACGTTTCCACTGCCGGACCAGGGCTAACGCCGAGCAGTGGCCTCGGCCTCAAGCACGGGCTTGCGTTCCACTGCGGGCCAGTAGCCCGCAGCGCTGCCCTAAACCCCGCCCCTAACACGCCTTTTTGGATCAAACGTCATCTAACCCAACCCATTTCAGCGGGTATTATGAATTTATTTATTTTTTTAAGTTAGGAAGATAGCATGTAGCCTATATTAACTCACTGGCCGTGTCTGCAATAGTGTCCCGATTGTCTCACGAGTCACCACTAACAGAGGGACGGTGACCCAGCACACGTCCATCAAGTCGAACCATGGAAAGTTCCTTCTCTGAGCTCCGCTTTGTCCATTGTGCGTTATAATCGCCTTGTGCAATACTGTGCGCGCAACTTGTTTATTTTTTCCTGAAATTGAAGCGTTGTTCGCTGAATGCTTAGCTTAGAAAGTTCAGCATAAATGTATTTTATAACGTCCTTGTTTCTTCACACGCCGTCAAAATGGCGTTGTGTACCTTTTCTTCTGCCCAAATGCTCAGAAGAGCTTTGGTATCTTCGACAGACCAGTACAGGTGATTCTCCATTTCGAGCAGCGATTTTTTTGCGTGATATAAAGCATTGAAATGTGCATCTTGCTTCAGATCATAACGTTCCATAACACCGATAAACTCCGCCTTTTACCTTGAGCAGCCTTTAGCCCGAGCTGGCGCGCTTTGGCCCAGGGTATTCGACAGGCCAGAAATCCTGGCCGTTGGCCCCGAGTAAGCCCCGATCAAGCCCCGGAAGTGACGGGAAACGCGACTGGCCCTGGCACGCACTAGCACGGCTTGGCCCTGGCCCAGCAGTGGAAACGCGGCTACTGAGTCGGTAACCCCTATTTTATCCGCATTGCACTGGCTACCTGTCTAATGTAGAATTGATTTTAACATTTTATGATTGGTTTATAAAGCCCTCAACAATTTGGCCCCTCAGTACCTGAATTATTTGCTCTGTCTGTACACTCTTTCTCTTTCTATCTAGTGATCATTGTGCCTGTGTAGATGTGGACTTAAACTTAACAACAGACTTATTTATTCCCTTTGGCTTTCAATACTCAATACTTGATTTAGGCACGATTATTGTTTCTCTCTTGATTATCTATCTATTGTTGTGTGTTCCTTTATTGGTAGTTTTATTTTTCTTAGTTTTATTCCGTCTGTTCTTTTCAGCCTTGGTTGTTTTTAAATGTGCTTTATGAATAAATATTGTATTTCAGTGTTGATATCGTACAATCAATATTTTAAAAAAACACTATATTGCACTTAGTTTATTATTTCAGATGACTTTTTAAAAGACTACAATTGAAAAATGTATGCATTTATATATAAAATTCAACCCGGCTAGTAGGAACTGCATTACACGCACAAATCACCCCAATAGGCTTTATGCACGATCGCTTCCGCGTTTTGTCTCAGTTACATCCGGCGCTGCGTCGGAAGCGTTTTTGCATCAGGTGGAGATAATGGCAAATTACACTTGCTGTTTACAAAAACTTCCTGTGGTTAACGTGAATGATTTTAACAACACTGTGAGGCAGTTAGCTGTCACACATAAGAGTAAAAAAGAGAAGGGCTTTAAATGATATATTTCGAGCTACATTGACAACTTTGAGGGTGAGTATTCTCCGACTAGCAATCAGTTTCTAAAATCGTTGTCTCCGTTTCTGAGAAAATTAGTTTTATTAATGTTTTGCCGCTATATACTTCGCTATAAACGTGCTATGTGGACGTAAAGACGCTGGCTGAGATCCTACCAGACATACGTCAGCAGGGTTCGTGCATAGAGCCTATTTGGCGGATGTTAATGTCAATAGGGGTTTGCCGAACACCCAGCGTTTCGAACCGGAAAACGGGTCTAAGCATTTCCGGTTTTCACTTCTGTACACATCTGTAGCGGCATATTAAGTCTATGTGCAGCGGTATCTGTTAGGTGATCTCTGAGGCAACTGCTCATTTTGTGTTAATTTTCGCTTATTGTAATAAAATTCTTATTTCAGATCAAAATGTTGTGAATTTGTTTTAATTAAAATGTCACGAATGCTGAAATGACAGAAACGGGACCATCCGAACTAAACATCCGTAGGCTACTCTGAGCTCTGGACGTCCGTTTGGCAATACGGTGTACATCTGAGATTGACAGTAAGAGTAGCTCCTGTAAACACCGGCTATAAAAGGTCGCCATTACTACACTGTTGTGCCGATAGACGATGGTATCAAAGCTCAGTCCGTTTTTACTTTCACCAGAATGAGCGCGTTTACATGCACATTCTTAACCCGATTATACTGAATAAACTGACAATGCATGTGGTCATGTAAACGCATTAACCCGTTTTCCTTTATCGGAGTCAAGTCAAAAGTTTAAGTAAGTTATAAACCGATCGACTCAGCTTATTTTTGCCCCTAGGCTCTGATTTCCCCCGGCATTTAAAACACATAACCCGTCCGCGTTCTTTGGGATTATTGAAGTGCGCATTATGTGAAGTGCATCCAGACAGAGAGAGCACTGGTAGGAGGATATATCGCAAACTCCGACTCTTTCTTGACCAAGAAATTATTAAAACGTGTTCTCATTTAGTGCAGAAGTAAAGTCAAAATGCTGCATCTGCAACGGCATGAGAGGATAATGCGTGTCAGTAACGTTAAATTTCCCGCTGACATGTTGAAATACTCAGTCATATACAAAAATGATTAGGATCTTTTTTTTTTTTTAACCTCACTATACCGGTAAATAACCTGATTTAGCCTATTAATAATCACTCCACCTTTGCTAGCAAAATAGAAAAAGATTATCATATATAAAACGAAGTAATAAAAAAAACAAATTAATGAGTAAATAAGCAAGTTTAATAATCAAATAAGTAAGCCCCGTCCGATCTCACGGGTTGACGATAGGACGATATAGGATATGAAAATTGAGCATATTGCCCAACACTACTACACTTGTTTACCTATGTGTTTAGCTCAGCAGCTGACGGCCGGAAGTAGTTATACCCGTTTTGTAGAACCCGGAAGAATGTTGCGCATAACCCCTATTCCCTGATCACACACCCCTGTTTTGATAGCTCTGCCCACAAATTCACAAACATGCTATGCAACACACACAGGCATCTTCCCCCTAATGAGTGTATACTTAATGCTGATTGGCTACAAGTGTGTTTTGGTGCTCGGTCCGATCCACTTTCAACAGCATTTCTTAGAAATCGCTTACTGCAACTTTAATACAATTTTGTATCAATGTATAAATTTTTAGGAAAGTTGTATATATATTTTCACTGGAAAATAAGACAAAGTTTTTAACAAGATTTGCTCCAATATTTGTTTTGTGCGTGTTTAGATTGACTAAAGTTTTTTCCTCCTTTATCTCACAGAGGACATAAGAAAAGAAGTAGATCCAGGTCACCCAAGCGGAGAGCCAGGTCACCATCACCATCAAAAAGGTTTACTGCGTGTGACAATTTGGGTCTGACACTATTGTATTGGCCTGTTCGTTATTAAAATCTTATCTTCTCCTGTCCATTTTCAGAGGCAAGAAAGATAAAAAGAGAGATAAAGGATGGGACACTAGCAGGGAAAGGATGGAGAGTTCAACGTCCAGGAGGAAAAGCAGGGATTCTGACCATAATTCTAAACCCTCACTGGTGTGTTTTATTTTTATTTTAAACACTTAGCTCATTTACACGCACACTGACCTTCATTCATGTAACGCAAATAGAATAAATTTGTATTTGTGGATTGATGCAGAACTTTTGGTCTGAGGTGAAGTAACGCCCTTAGTATTAACGTTAAATTAACATCAACACATTTTACACAGCTGTTCCTTGAAAGCCTATGTGACTTATATTGTTAATAGCACCATGGAAGGACAGTCTCTTTATTCATATTGTGAAACTACGTCATTACCAGGTGCAACTAATCTCTGGAGGCATATGAACTAACGGTTAAACAGTGTGGTGGTATTCAGATAGTTGTGGGTTTGGTCGTGGGAGAATAGCTAATGTTAATATGTCTTCTTTACACCACTGTTAACTCACTGGATCATAACCGTTTGCATTGATGCTTTTGCAATTATATGAGTGATGTTTGAAAACTCTAAACCTAAAGCTCATAATGAAGGACTCGTTGCTCCCCGCACACCTCGGCTCGCTGTGCACGTTCAGATTAAATAATTTGCACGTAGCTCAGCTGTAACGCAGCGTGCTGCTCTAGTTTTTATTGATAAGAAACATGGGATCACAGCTGATCCTGTCAAAGATTTGACTTTTAAACACTTTTTTTTATGCCTGTCTGCATCTGATAACTATCAATATGACTGTGTTTAGCGTAAAGCTTTGATATTTCCTCTAAATGTGACGTCTTTTTGATAAAGTGTGAACTGTTGTCACAGGTTTTATCTTTTTGACATCTTATGAAAACACTTCTGACGCGATCTGAGCATCTGATAATGAATTTGTCTTACTAAAACAAAGTCATTATTATTAGTGTACATCTAAACAAAAAGTCAAATGTTTTTACCTCAAATTCAAAATAATATTTCCTATATTTAGGATGTTTAATTGTGATTAATTTCATGACATTTAAGCACAATTTCCTCACAATTCTCATTGCTATAATGTAAGAAAAGAAAAGAAAAAAAAGAAAGAAAGAATGGCAGAAGTTGATTTTGGGTTACCTGAAGATTCACCTTTTCTGCCCGGTCTTTTCCATCATTTCTATTTACTAAAGTAATAAACAAAAATGCAATTCGTCAAAAAATATTAAACATGAATCATCTGTGTTGGCTAATAGTTGATTTAAAAATACAGTAAAATATTAATATTAAAAAATATATATTAAAACAGTAATATTATGAAATATTATCACAATTTCAAATCTGTAATATTTTTTAGAATGTAATTTAACATTTTCAGCAGCCAATAGCCTTCAAAGTCATGTGATCCTTCAGAAATCATTCTGAAATGCTGATTCGTTACTAAAACATTTATCATTTCTTGTGCTGCTACATATTTTTGTGGAAACCATGATCCATTGTTTAGATAAATAGAAAGTTCAAAAGAACAGCATTTATCGAAAAGAAAATCTTTTGTGACATTATAAATTAGTTTACTGCCTTTTTACTACTTGTAAATGTTACATGTGGGAATTAAAGATTACTTTGGGCTATGAATACCCACGAGATTATAACTCTTGAACGGTTATTTTAGATGAAGCTTGCAGCCAGTTGCATGCTGACTTTAGTCTGGTTTCAGTCAGATCTACTGAATGGAAAGTGTTGTTTGCCCTTTTCTGAGTCATGGTTTGATTTTGCAGATGGAAAGCAGCTACGAGCAGGTGGACCAGGAGTATGACAGTGACATGGACGGGTCGGGCTCTTTAGGAAGCGACGACAGATCTCCTCGAGCTCATCTCAACGGCAGCTACATGAGCACTTACGCTGAGGAGGATGATCTCTCTGCAGATGAGTGATCCACATCTACCCATGATGCCAAGTCTGGAGAGCACAGCATTATGTATCATACTGTAACAACTGTCTCACTTTTTAAAGTGCTTTCTCTTGCATACATTGCTGTGATTGTAGGCTTTTGAAAACATTTTCTACTGCTGTGAATATGCTACCTGTCTGTCATATGATATTCATATGGATGAAAATGTAAAGTTTTGGATAGATCTACATGTGCGGTATATTGAACGAAGGTGCTTGTATTCAGGTCACTTTTATTAATCCGTTTTGGATTTGTTTTCTTTTGCATGTCTCTTTGTGTTTCCACTCTTGTGGAAAGATAACATTTTATGCTTATTTGTATCTTTTTTTGGTCCATCTTACCATTTATTATTAGTGTGCATCTCAAAAAAGACATGTCTTAATTCAAAATCAAAATAATATATTTTGCATAAAGACAATGAAGCCTATCTTTAGGATGTTTGTTTGTGATTATTTTCATGACATTTAAGCACAACTTCCCCACAATTCTCATTGTGATAAATGTATGTATGTGCATGTACAGTACCGATCAAAAGTTTAGAAACATGCTTTTAAAAGAAGTCTCTTACGCTAATCAAGGCTGCATTTATTTAATTAAAAAATACAGAAAAACAATAACATGTGAATATTAAAAAATATCATTTCGAGACGCAAAGCTGAATATTCAGCATCATTACTCCAGTCTTCACTGTCACATGATCCTTCAGAAATCATTATAATATGCTGATTTATTTTCAGTGTAGGAAACATAACACATAAGTGTCTTTCAAAAACACTAAAAATATAATGTTTCCAAACTTTTGACCGGTACTGTATGTACATGCTAAAAGTGGAAAGGCATTTGTCATTAATTGTCATGAAAATAATGGCCGCAGTTGATTCTGGGCTACCATTCACCCTTTCTACCTGGTCTTTTCCATCAGTTTTATTTACTAAAGAAAAAAAAACAAAAATGCAATTATTACATGTGTACAATACCACTCCCAGTGAACTGTTTCAGCACAGTGCGTGTTGAAAGTGCCTAGACAGAGACTGTGTGGCAACAGAATATTTAACTGTAAATCAAGTCAAAAGGGGTTATTTATTAAGCATTATAACAAAGCTTGTGTAAAATGCATAGTTTTATCTTTATTTTTTAACAGTATTTAGTTTGAACCAGTGTATACAGAGACCTACATTAATCTCTTCATACAAGTATTGTGTGGCATATATTCAGATGTTTTAATGGGTTTTCTAAGAAGCCTTTACTGATTGATGAGTACAGTAAAATTAAGTCTCATTTACTACAATTTAAAGCTTCTAGTATTATTTATTTTTTATATTAAGTATTTTTTGTTCAGTCTAATTTTGTAAGTGGGTATATAGGATTATATAAGTACTCGTTAGCTGCAGAACTAATATGAATAAGAATGAAGTGACTTCTCAATTATATTGATTTGTGAGCGGTGTGATTTTTTGCATCTGTTTAGATGTACATGTATAAATGATTTTCCCTAACATGACATTGACATTAAAGAGGTTATACTTCCAGTTTATCTATATTACTGACGAATGTTTTTCTGAATGTGCAGCTCTTTACATTGTGTGAACAAAATGTGAGTGGTGCATGTGCATGTAAAATTCTCTTTTTGGAGTTAAGTGCATTTTTGGGGGCACAGGATGAGTGACATGCCAAGTTCCTGGTTTTAAACATGAAAAACACACAGAGAATGGTATATTGTAAAAATATGTTTATTATACATAAACAGGAAATAAAATAAAAAATAGCAATAGCTTTGAATGAGAAACCGACTAAAAGTTGGCATGAAATGGAAATCTAAATGCATTTTTTTTAACAATTTATCCATGCATGTTTCATTTATTTGACCTTTTTGTTTATCCCTTTCTTGCAATCGACTGCAAGCTTGCATTAAGATCTGCCTCCATCCAATCAGCAACCAATGAATTGAACTATGTCCTACATTTTTTCTTTACAATAATCAGCTAAACTCGCTCAATACAGAAGAACTGTCACCGCTAACATTGTTAATCACTGAATATTTTCACATGGCCGATGTTTAAAACAAGGCTTAGTGTTTGAATGATCTACAAAGACAAGATTTTAGAGGTATTGTGGAGGAAAAGTTTATTTGTTAACTCTTAAACCGATCGTATGGCTTCAGAAAACTTAAAATATAATGCTCAAGTACTGCAATATGAACTGCTTTAATGGTGTGTTTTGCCATTTTTTTTAAGCTTCACACTTTCAGGCCTTCACTTGCTCTGCATGAGAAAGAATTTACTCAAAAAATCGTTTTTGGTGTTTCAAAATTTAGATTTTTGAGGTAAACTAATTTAAGCCTTGTTCAGACTGTCAGTCTAAATCCAATTTTGTGCATATCTTATTGGAATCTAATCAGATTTATTGTGAACAGTAGGGGTGTAATGATATTCAAACCGAACCGAAAAACATTTCCGGTTACCTAACATAACTTCGGCTCTCTGAGAAGAGGGAACGAGACACTGCGTCACCGAAAGGTGGCGCTAGGGGTTATCCCCATTCCTTGGATCTACTAAAGCCTTATGAAGTATCGCAGGCAGGAATCCGGCCACCAATGGTGTTCAAGCATGCAAAATAAAGGCGGGCTCCCCCTCTCTATAGGGCAGCGCTGAACGCCATAGCCTAAGAATCTTGTACTGAAATTCTGCATCAAAATTTATAGGCAAGACAAGTAGTTTGTTTAGGCATGGTTTGTAGCGAAGTACAAACCTGCGCACATATATTTAAACGCACATAACTATAGAATCAATTCTTAATGCGCATGTGAACGCCATCAGCGTTTATCACAGGTTCGCGTTTAAAGTCTATTTAGAGAGAACGGTGTCGTCTTAGCGGCCCCTGATTTAATAACAAATGATCATTTCGACGGAAGTGAATCAATCAAAACTAACATTAGCTGGAAACAACATTATTCAAGAACCGCTATAAAACCGAACCATTCTTTGTTACCTTAAATTGTATGTTTATCTCTGTAAAGCTGCTTTGAAACAATCTAAATTGTTAAAAGCGCTATATAAATGAGGATGATTTGACTTGAAGCAGAGCGCAGCCGACAAACACTCTGAGCTATGTAACACGGCAGCGTACGCAGTGTCTCGTTCTCTCTTCTCAGGGAACCGAGGTTACATTAGGTAACCAGAGACGTTCCCTTTTGAGTCGGTCTCTCAACACTACTTCACAGAAAGGTGGCGCTAGAGGGGATCTATAAAATCCCACCATGTTGATATATAGCGAAGGTCCAGATCGGATGCAAGCTAAGCCGTAGACCTAGCTTTAGAACTTCATGCAACGGAGACCTCATAAGCTCAGCGGTATAGCAACTAAAAGAGCAAGTTGCACAAGCATAGACTACTGCAAACACATGGCAAGAATAAAGGACAGCACCCTCGTCTGCATCCTGGATAAACCATACACTCACTGCCAACATTCATAAGACTGCATAAACAGCAGTCATTCCGCACCGCAGAACCGTGGATAGGCGACAGCACTATCGCCTAGTAACGTTTATCACGGGACATGTGACATCCCACCAGGCACAGTACGTCAATGTGACGTCAGGAAGACGTTGGCCTCCAACTAATCCAACGTCAGTCAGACGTCATATTTTGGTTGAAAGTGAAAATCAGGTTGACGTCTAAACCCAACGTTTGTTTGACGTCAAGCTCCAACGTCAGATAGATGTTGAATTTTGGTTGGAATAAGCACCGAAAAAAAATGTGACATGCATGGCAGCACATTAAATCTGTGAAGATCTCAGCAGAGGATGATTAAACAACTCAAACAGCATTACCAGCTTCACTTATTACTAACCAGATATACTTTATTTCATTTCCGGTTTAATTAAATTAATAGTTTTATTTTAAAGTCACCATTATAGTGGTTAGTGTTTGCAATTGTGTAAGGAGTAGTTGGACTCCTGCCCCTTGACTTTTTATTATATAATTTACTCTGCTTCTATAATTGAGTGTTTATAAAGCACATTTATTGTGGCAAATAAACCATGAGTTCAGGTTATGTTGGCTGTTGATGAAGCCTGAATTCCTGATCGTAGTCAGTGTCTCATGTTTAGATTATATTGAATTCGTGTTAATAATGTTGTTTTATAACTGAATCCATTTAATTGTACAGCATGAGAGCAATATTGTTAATCAAATAATATAAAGGATTTTACAAACATTTAGTGGATTAAACTTATTCCTTTACATAATTACTTAGACATCAATAATCAGTGTATGACTCTCAACAATGGTGACAATCAATGAAATGCTTCATGCTGCAGTGCATGCTGGGTACCACCAATCAGAACTCACCAATATCTCCCAGCATGCATTGTGCCATGAATAAATTATGCAGCTGGATTTTTTTGTAGCTTGTTTCATGCTCAGAGTTGATCTGATTATCTGGATATTTTGTTTGATTGTCACCATTGTTGAGATTCATATACTGTTTCTTGATGTCTGTGTGCGTCCAAGTAATATCATAGATTAAATGTTTTTGGGCACTAAATAGTATTTAAAAAACAAGTATATTATTTGATAAACAAGTCTGTACAACATCAATGCTGTAGAATCAAATTTCTATTTTAGAAAATAGTAAAAAAGTCCTATTTAATCAAAGCATTAGACACTGAATAAGATCAGGGATTCAGGCAATTACATGATGATATCATCATCAATAAACAGCCAACACCACCTGATCTCATGGCTCTTTTCAGCTTCAACAATTGTGCTTTATAAACACACACTTGAAGCAGCCAGAGAACATTTAATGATAAAATGTCAAGGGTCAAGAGCACAACTAAAGCAAACGCTAACCACCACCATGGTGACTTTAAAATACAAAATATGATTTCATTAAACCGGAAATTAAATAAAGTAAATCTGGTTAGTTTTAAGTTAAGCTGGTAATAAGTGTACGGCCATGCATTTTACCTTTTTGTTTGGTTTATTCCAACCAAAATTCTATGACTGCCCAACGTTGGAGCTTGACGTCAAACAAACATTGGATTTAGACGTCAACCCAACTTTCATTTTCAACCAAAATCCAACGTCTGACTGACGTTGTAATCTATATCCTGTGCCTGCTGGGATCCATGGTTTGAGCACCGCACCGTACAGTGTGTGCTGGTGACCAAATAATGCATGCGCTAAGCAGACACTATCGCATAATGTTGCAACCGGAGGCAAGCCGTGGTTGTGCCAACACCTAGCACTAATGTCCACTGCAACTGCAATGCCAGTGCTTAACATAATACAAGCGTGTTTAACACCATGCATATGAAACATGAAGGCAGCCGTAACACTGGTGCCAATCACCCAGTCAGTCATTTACACGACTTAGTCGAACACGCCAACTCGGTTGCTACAACAGCTTAACACGAATGCCGAACATAGATTAGTTAGCTTGATTCCTGCACAGACAATACATGTATTGCAAGGAACATCCAGGTTATAAACACGTATAGGCCATAGCAACATGTATAGGTGCCTCGTAGCCCATCTGGCATGGGTTTTTCTGCAAAGGTTACTACCTGTGTGGGACAAACCACAAACAATGATGGATTCCTTTTCTGATATAACCCATGAGAGTGGCCATTGGTGTAGAAATAGCTTGAAAAAGCGGTATAGCCAGTGTATCATCACATAAGGGCTATGACTGGCATCAGTGCCAGAGTGTACGGTGACCAGTGTAAGTGACACTACCCCCTTTCATGAAAACCAACATCCAGACGGTGTTTAACATTGAAAGGCAAAGAATAGCAGGGGGGAAGTGGCAATGCAGGCACCATCCTGAGCGTACCTCTTGAAGTTGAGGGAAAAGATTCTGAGGCAAAGGCATTCAGCACCGGCCTATAGTGCGGGCGAGCCTGCCTCTATTTCGCGTGGTTGAACACCATTGGCAGGCCCATCATCTGCCCGTGAGATTTCATAAGGCTTCAGTAGATTCGAGGATAACCCCTAGTGCCACCTTTCGGTGACGCAGTGTCGAGAGACCGACTCGAAAGGGAACCGCGATACACCACAAACACAAGTTTCTAATGGCACAAGTTTCTAATGATCTTGGTTCTGTCTAATTCTATGGTTCATGTATTGACATGGTTAAAGGTAAACCGTGCAACTATGTGTCTAAAACAGTATGTATGTTTTTTCAAACAGTATCAGTAAAGAGCCAGATGTTTTTGTGTTGGGGATGAGGCTGCAGGTTTTCTCAATATAAATACCTTGGAATATTGGTTGATTCCAAACTTACATTTAAAGCTCTGGTAAAAAAGGTTGGTAAGCAGGTTGTTTAATCTTAATAATGTTTGGCTTACCAGAGATTATATGTCGTTATAGAGGCAGCTAAGATGTTTGTGCATTCTATGGTTATGTCTCCGATTATCTATTGTTTAAAAACCTGGTCTCAGGCGAGTTCAGTGACTCTAAAACCATTAGAGTCTATACAAACTTACACTTAAAGTTCTTGATAAGAAACCGATACACTTTCATCATTGTTCAATATTAAAACATATATAATCTGAGTTAGGCATTATATAATTAGAGTTGGGAAAATATTATTAAATATGCAAATGTATGCCTGATGTATATGATTATCTATGGTTTAACTTCTCCCCCTATTAGTCAGTTAGTATTTTAGTCAGTTAGTATTAGTAAGAGTATAGTCATTTATAATAAAAACCTCTCCATTTTGTGTGTAATTACAGACAGCTGACTCATTTGCAAAGTCCCGCCCCCTTTAGTTACTGTTGCTATGTTCGATAAACCACGCCGCTCTCACACCCCACCATGTTCTCACACAGTGAAAAATACATCACGGAGCGGACAGGACACTGCCAACGGCAGACAGGACAGACCAGCAAGCCGGGAGTACTCAATGGGCATTATGGGCACGGGCCCAGGGGCCATGCGCACTTGGGGCCCAAGCGGGGGAATAATTTTCTTTACATTTCAGATAATGACACCATGTATAACCAATAAAAAGCATGCTGATATTTGTATTCATTTAAATAGAATTATATAATTGGTCAAGCACAGGTGTGGAAAGCACTGATGTAACAACCCGCCCCTGCGCTGTCTTCAAATAACCCCGCGCTGAATCGAGCGGACTGTGGGATCAGTCGCTATACTGTAGGTCAAGAAAATGAGTGAGAGAAGCGGTTGTACTAAATGCAAACGAAAAAGAGGAGAGGGTGCCTGTCTTTATTAAGACAGGTTCCATCTATCAAAACATTCTTCAAAAGTAGCCAGGCCCAGGAGGAGAATCAGGGTGAAGAATGTGTGGTAGATCATCATGACGAGCAAGCTAACCAGGGACCCAAGGACGAGGAGGCTAGTGTTAGCAGCGCAGCACAACCTGCTAGCTGTACTAGTAGCAGCAGCAGCGAGCAGTGGTTTAATCAGGTATCTGACCCGGCGTTGTGGCGGGCAATCGACGAGGATGCTCGTGCTGTTCTTATCGATCGTGGACCTGCTGTCTTTCATAATAGAAAGAGCAAATATCTAGCCTCAACACGTAATGGGGTTTTGGGTGGTAAGGTGCGCTCCCTTACTAATTATCTGCTGTGCTGTCACTCCCAAATAGGGAAAAAGTTTCCAGAGACTGGATCACCTATTCACAATCTACAGGTAATATGTTTTGCTTTGTCTGTATACTTTTTTCTGAGCATGAGAAAAGCAGAGCATTGTAATTGTATGTTAGCATTGCTTCTGCGCTCATCTGTCATTGGGAGCGGGACTGTGAACGCTAAACTAGTGCAGCAGCTAGATGGAGAGAAGCGGTATTTGCGGAAGGTGCTAAGAGGGTTGTGGCTGTCATAAAGTTTTTAAGTGTAAGAGGACTGCCTTTCTGGGGCGATGATGAAATACTTGGCTCACCACATAATGGTAACTTTCTTCATAATGGTTTGTCATCTCTCAGTTTGATCCTTTCATCTCTCAGTTTGATCCTTTCCTCGCCGAGCACATTAATAAGTATGGACAGAAGGGTAGGGGCAGCACATCCTATCTTTCATCCACTATATGCAAGGACTTGATTCAGCAAATGGGTGACAAAGGGCTATACTTTAGAGCATATCTTCTAATACAGGAGAAAACAGTGACACACACAATGAGGCAGCAGCACTGTGCTCAAAATTGGGCACTATTGACATGCACAGTTTTGGAACTGTGTCTTAAGGAGATTCAAAATGACAAGTGACGCATTACAAAAGGCCGACATGGATCTGATGACTGCAATTCATCTGTTCAAGTCTTTGAGACCATGGGTTGAATCACTTCGAGACCAATTTGACCATTTTGAAAGATCTGCGAAGAACGTTCCCAGTGTGTGCCAGTCATATAATTTGTAATGAGCACTGGGCGTTTTGGAATTCTGAGCCTTGGGTCCAATCCAATGCCATTAAAAGTGACGTGTTCCATCTTTTATGGAGGTGTTGAGTAGTGGCTAAAGCTCAGTCCGAAACAGGACAATGACCCTTGTACCCTTAAACGTTTCTTCTATAACCTCGGGATGCTCAAGAGTGATTTTCTTTGTAACAGTTCTGTAAACCACTGGATAAAAGCACTTCAGAGCACTGTGATTTCTGTGTTCGAAACTTCAGCTTCATTACATGTCCCTGATGAGTTATTAGATGATCTATTTCTTGAAAAACAGGACTGCCGAATGTAATCCTGCCCTGGATGTACAGGAACAAATTCTGGTTTCACTGTTTGGATGGATGGACCCTGAATCCCAATCATAGTGACCTGCTGGAAGATCTCCATGGTGGTGTAATCACTCATGAAAACAACAGCAGGCTGGGATGCTGGAATGAAGTCCGACCGTGTCATGTTGGAAATGGTCTCTCCAGGGTCTTTGCTTTCTAAACTTGCGATGTCATTGTCAACAGAAGTGCTCAAAGTGGAGTCTGTCTTACCAAAGTCCATAGGGAAGGTCTCTGTGGAAACAGACTCTCTGGTGGGGACTTGTGTTGGGGTGTCTGGGGGTGTGATCTCATCCAGGATGGAATGGACTGTCCTGATCTTCACTGAAAAGAAGGATGGTGGGCTTCACACCAGCGTGAGAAATGGGAGGACTGCTGAGAGGAGTCGCCTCCCTTTTGCTCTCAACAACACACACTGTACTGGAATCACATCCCTCACTCTCCTCTAACCGCTGCCTGTTCAGTGGCTCCAGGATACCCTACAGAGAAAAAAGAAAGAAAGAATTTAAAGTCCATACTACTTACACTGTTCAAACATCTCATCATGAATTAAAACGTAAACATTTTAGTAGTCCTAGAGGATCCATGGTGTCTGTGGCTTTTTCGACACGGTACCATGGTAATACAGTGGACACCATCAAAGTATTGAATACTATGGAGTTATAAATACCATAGGAACATGGTAATCATTCAGTATGATTCAATTTAATCTACTTATTAAAAAAAATACATTAAACAAAAAAAGTTCAACAAAACTATTAAGCAGCGCAACTCTTTTCAACATTGGTAATAAGAAAAGTTTCTTGAGCACCAAATCAGTATTTCAATCATTTCTGAAGGATCATGTGATACTGAAGACTAAATTCAGTTCCCTTTCGAAGGGAACTCAACAATACGTCATCGACGCTTTGGGGTGACATGTGTCTGAAATCACTATCAAATCACGTCAATCACATTGACCGGCGACAGCCCGTGAATCATTATTGTGAATGATTAGCGTGCGACCTGGAAGCATATAAGGGCGCCTTGCAAACATGACAAATCATCTTTTCGTCTTCAGGGACTGTTTGTTTGAATCGCTACTCAAAGGAAACGCGAGTATGATAAAACCTAGAGTGTTGACTGACGCTAGAGCTTCAGATAGATCTTATGTCCGGCCCATTGGACCGTTTTGACTTCTCTGAGTATTTCGCCCCTTGAGCTCTGTTTGAGTTTTCTTAGGCTGTGCGATCCTGCAGCCACTTCTATGGAATAATACATTTTTTATTTATTCCTGTTAGGCTGTGGCTCCTCCGAGCCCTCAGTTAGATCTATGTTTACAGACTGGCCTTCACCAAGGCCACCTCTGTAGCTGGCCTAGGCTGTGCCAGGGATATTAGAGGCGTTCTGCTAAAATTAGCATTTTTTCCTCTGACCCTTCACTTTGTGAATGTAGGTTTCTAGCATCCCGGTTTAACAGCCTCCTCCCTTGGGAGTCGTTAGGCCAAGGCCCGCCCCCTTCTCTGCATTCGGGGGTGACTAAAGTAATGCAGCGTGGTGCAGAAGATGGTTTATAAGACATGGTAGGCCTCAACAGGCCTCCGTGTTATACATGTCTTTATTGAGCAGGGTTAGGCCGTCTTTCGCTTCAACGAAGAAGACTGGTTCTCTTGCCCGACCCTGTGGTGCAGAACTGGCCTACAGTTTTAGGCCGCCAGTTTAGGCTTTACTCACCTCGCTGAGCTACTGCTCGAGCGTTGGGTTGTAGGTGGTTGGCTTTCATTTAAGCCCCACTCCCCTAGGTTGGGCACAGATACATTTCTGTCACCCCTGAGCCGCTGGCAGGCCCGCACCCTGGTAACCTCAGGGTGAGGTGTGAGTGTTCCCCTGTGATACAGGGTAGGTCTGAGCACGTCACTCCCAGTTCTGTTTCATCCTACCTCGCACCACTATGGCTCGGGTCGAGTATGAAGTAAGTTTTCACTTCTTCTTTGGTAGACGAAGTATGCTCCCCTGAAGCCAGAGCATTGCCCTGAGCTGACGCCCATGCATAGATGGTAGGCCCCTCACTATCTGGGGCCTCCGTTGAGGCAGAGTGGCGTACGTTGTACTCCCCTTGTTTTAGGGTGCTAGCTCTCTTGCTGAGTACACTGCCGTGGGCAATGTGATTAGGCACCATGATGCTGTAGGCGCTGTGTAAACAGCTTATCTGCCAACAAAGGCTATGCCATCAGGTAGTAGGCCCCAGTAGGCCTCCTTGACTGGGCAGCCCCCGTGAGGGCACTGTAGGCTAGCCTACTTCTAATAAACGAGGTTGGCCTTGGTGGTTCGGCAGTTGACTCACCGACAGGTAGCAGGCCTTAATCAGGCCTCCTTAGGAGGTGAGTCTCAACGTTGTGGGACATACTTTATAGCTGCTACCAGGTAGCTAGCCGTAGTAGGCCTCCTGTGTGTGGGCCCTAGGGTTGGGTATCGAGTATCGAGTATCGATTGGAACCGGGACTTGCTTTGCGATTTTCCCGGAATCGTTCAAAAGTTTAAATTTCGATTCCTAGTTTCGATTCCGCCGACCGGAAGAAGAAACCGCTGAACACCATTGAAGAAGCGTTCACCAGAAGTGTTGGCATAACCGAGCGAAGTAACTCGAGAGTTGTCCTATGCTGCGTTCACTCCAGACGCGAATAGCTCGTCAAATTCGCGCCTACCGCGTCTAGTTATACGCTTGAACACTTTGAATCCATTCGCGCGTCAGGAGCGAAATGACGTGCGTAAAAAGGAGTATTCGCGTCTATATAAACGGATATTATAAACTGAAAAGCGGACCTGTCCCCATTCGCGCCACAGGAATTGTTTACGCGCGTAACGCGTCTTTGCATTGACTTATCATTGAAATCACTCGCAGCAGACGCTCTTTTCACGTCTGGTGTGAACGCAGCATCAAACCAAAGTGCTCTCGACGCCGTTCAGAGCACCGGTTATTTCGCTGGTTGCTCTCTCCTCGCCAGATGACAAAGGTTTTACAAGTTGTTTCTTATTGTTTATTTGCTATTCTGCACCAGGTTAGCCCATCAGTGGAAGCACAGTAACATGTTTAAGTACCTGCAGCATCATACATCATGTGTAAATGTGCTTTCATGAGGTTTTCAAAAATAAAGCTCTCCTGAGGAAAGTGTACCCCTGTGAAAATATATTCATAATTTATAATATTGGTAACACTTTACAATAAGGTTCGTTAGTTAACATTAGTTAACTATATTAGTTAATATGAACTAATAATTAATGAGCTGCACATATACAGCATTTATTGATCTTTGTTAATGTTAATTTCAACATTTACTAATACTTTATTAAAATCGTGTTAACATTAGTTAATGCACCGTGAACTAACATGAACAAACAATGAACAGCTGTATTTTTATGAACTAACATTAACAAAGATGAACAAATGCAGTAACAAATGTATTGCTCATGGTTAGTTCATGTTAGTAAATACATTAACTAATGTTAACTAATGAACCTTCTTGTAAAGTGTTACCATAATATTTATATTCACATTCATAGATTTGATATTTATATTGTAGTTGAAAACAGCCCTGTGAGATATTCATATAAGTTCATACAAAGTAAAAGGTTAAAAGATAGATTAAAATTGATGGAGAAGGTCAGACTATTTCCTTCAGAAAGACCGTTGGTTAGCTAGCTCATTTAAAATATCCTAAACTTTTTTGACCCTGCCTCTTAAAAGAATCGGAATAGAGAATCGTTAGGAACCGGAATCGAAACAAGGAATCGGAATTGGAATCGGAATCGTTAAAATTCAAACGATACCCAACCCTAGTGGGCCCAATAGTTATGTTGGTGTAGTATGTTCCCAACAGTGTCTCTTTGTAGCAGAATGTACTTGCTATCAGCTAGTAGGCCCGACCAGGCCTCCCTGATAGGCGAGTCCCCAGCTGGCTGGCCCTGTAAGGCCGCCTCAGTATGATCAGATCAGGTAGTAGGCCTCACCAGGCCTCCCTGAAGTTGAATTCCCATATTATGGTTTCCAGGTAGAAGGCCTCACCAAGCCTCCCTGAAGAAGAATTCCCACATACTGCAGTTATCAGGTAGAAGGCCTCACCAGGCCTCCCTGAAGGTGAGCTCCCACATTTCATGTGGTTATCAGGTAGTAGGCCTCACAGGCCTCCTTGATGGTGAGCTCCCACATTCCCTGTGGTTATCAGGTAGTAGGCCTCACCAGGCCTCCCTGAAGTTGAATTCCCATATTATGGTTTCCAGGTAGAAGGCCTCACCAGGCCTCCTTGAAGGAGATTTCCCACATACTGCGGTTATCAGGTAGTAGGCCTCACAGGCCTCCTTGATGGTGAACTCCCACATTTACTGTGGTTATCAGGTAGTAGGCCTCACCAGGCCTCCCTGAAGGAGAATTCCCACATGCTGTGGTTTCCAGGTAGAAGGCTTCGACAGGCCTCCCTGAAGGAGAATTCCCACATACTGCGGTTATCAGGTAGAAGGCCTCACCAGGCCTCCCTGAAGGTGAGCTCCCACATTTCCTGTGGTTATCAGGTAGTAGGCCTCACCAGGCCTCCCTGAAAGAGAATTCCCACATTCTGTGGTTTCCAGGTAGAAGGCTTCAACAGGCCTCCCTGAAGGAGAATTCCCACGTACTATGGTTTCCAGGTGGAAGGCCTCACCAGGCCTCCCTGAAGCTACCACATGCTGTGATTTTCAGGTAGTAGGTCCCTCCAGGCCTCCCTGAAGGAAAGCTGACCACTTGCTGTGATTTTTAGGTAGTAGGCCCCTCCAGGCCTCCCTAAAGGTGAGCTCCCACGTTTTTTGTGGTTATCTGGTAGTAGGCCGCCCCAGGCCTCCTTGAAGGTGAGCTCCCACATTCACTGTGGTTATCAGGTAGCAGGCCTCACCAGGCCTCCCTGTGAGTTTTTTCTAGCAGTGCTGGGTTCAGGAAGCTAGTGGCCTCTTGCTATCAGTTCAGCTGGTCTTAGCAGACAGCTGCTGAAGGCGAGCTTGAGCCCTGGCTCATCTAAGTGTTCATTCTCTGCTACTGGTTCCCTCCCGGAACCTCCTCCTGCCTACAGCCTGGTTTTTGCCTACCAGGCGGTCCTTGTGCTCCCTTCACCGAGGGTCGCTATGAGCATGCGGCCTCCTGAGTCTGGTCAGACGGTTGTAGGCCTCTCTTGAGGCCTCCCAGTTAGATCAGCCCTTAGGCCTTCACAGGCCTCCTCAGTGTTCTGAAACCAGACACTGAGTTGATCCGTGGATCGAGTAGAGAAACTCCCCTCGCTAGCAAGGGTTGGAAAGCGCTATGCTGAGTCATACTCTCCGGGATATTCCGTCTCTGAGATCCGGGCCGAGTGGTTCACTGCCTGCTTCGCAGTCCCTTGGGTTGGATGCCATTCTTAAGGCAATTGTCCAGAGGCTCTGTCTTCAGACAGACAGGAAGTGGCCAGACTAGTGTCTATATTCTGACGCCAGGTCAGGCCGTCCTGGTGGTTTTTCGGGGTGAGTACTTTCCCCTGAACAGTGATTGGCTGGGGTTCCTTCGGGTTCCCTAGCCACATTCCCTAGAAGGGACCCCTTCTAATTGGAAGCTGTGGTTCCAGGCCCGGAGCCGGCCCAGGTAACCATGTTTATGGAGATTTTTCCTGTGAGGCTGTAGCTTGGGCTATGACCGGAGGGAATGCTGTCACTGACAGCCCAGTGTGACCTAAGGGTGAGTGGTTCTAGCGTTTCATTTGAAGTTGCTAGTTCTGACAGTTGTCACTGCCCTTGGGCATGCACTCCCCTCAGCATGGCGGATTGGGTATTTCGTTCCCCAAAGCGTCGATGACGTATTGTTGAGTTCCCTTCGAAAGGGAACGTCTCAGGTTACGACTGTAACCTATGTTCCCTGAGAACGGGAACGAGACAATACGTCTCCCTGCCATGCCTCGGGGCTCGCCTACCGTACAGTCCCTTCAGACGATAAGGTGATTTGTCATGTTTGCAAGGCGCCCTTATATGCTTCCAGGTCGCACGCTAATCATTCACAATAATGATTCACGGGCTGTCGCCGGTCAATGTGATTGACGTGATTTGATAGTGATTTCAGACACCTGTCACACCTGAGGCGTTTCCCCAAAGCGTCGATGACGTATTGTCTCGTTCCCGTTCTCAGGGAACATAGGTTACAGTCGTAACCTGAGACGCTTTGCCATCTCATAAATATAAATTACATTTTCAAATAGAAAATGGTTATTTTAAATTTTAATCTTTCGAAATATAGCTGGTTTTACTTTATTTTTGATCAAATAAATGCAGCCATGGTGAGCATAAGACTTTGCAAATAAAAAGTATTTTGGCATAATCCTAAGTATTATTTCTTAGAAAATATTTTAACAAAACTGCTTATTAATATTTAAACATGTATGCGTTAAGCTCAATACATTTCTTAAAACATCTGATAATTGCACCTGTTTATGGAAAGGCTGATTTAATAATACAGTAAATACTTTTTGAGTTTTTGAAAAGGAATGGCAAAACTGTTTGTGAAAGTAATTATTGGATGTGTTTAATCACAAGTATTCAATGTGTAAAGGAAATATGTTATTACTGTTTTCTTTATGGTTACACCACATGACATTTTTATTGTCATTACATTTAAAATGTTATTTTATAAACTTTTTAAAAAAAAAAAAACATGAAACAACGTGAATACAAATATTCAGTAACTTGGCGTACAATGTAAACCATAGTATTACCATCTGAGGTGATCACTGCCTCAGTAGTTTTTGTATACTCTTTTGTATTCTTTAGTATATTCTTATCACAAAGTATTGTTTTATCATTATATTATTATATTGTCATACTTCTTACCAGTTCATAGGCAATTTCAATTTTCTGAACAGCATTGCTATTCTCAGGATTTGGTATACTTGGCCACATCAGTTTCTTGGCTCTGTAAAAATCCACATTGAGTTTTACATTAGTTATTTGTTATATAGTGTCAATCTTTCAGAAAATGAAATGTGTGTGTCTTTACCTGTGCAGAAGCCGACAGCTGAGGTGAACCATTAGTAAAAGAATTATTATTCCCACAATCACCGCAGCTATAATGCTGCTCAAAGCAGTGTATTCTGTCGGAATAAGCCATGTTGTCAATGCATTTGTGACTTTTTTTAATTCATGTAATTAGAAAACAAACCTCCTAACAAGCTCGTGCTGGATCGGCCCAAAGTCCGGCATCCGACCAGCACGAAAAGTCATCACGTGTTACTGTCTTTTTTGCGGCAAAATATTTTTGATTAAATGCAATTCATTTTCTCATATGTAATAACTCGTTCTTTCATCAGACTCCATAAATGAAAAGGTTTTAATAATATCTATGCATCACTACATATAAGCGAATGTTTGACTATTCCTTTTTAACTCTAATGAAAATAATGTCAAAGTCAGTTAGAATAATCAAATATAACAATTTATTATGTCCGATATGTATCATTACAATTTCATAATCAATTCAAAGATAATCAATGCAAAACATCAAATACTCTAGAAAAATATTTACCTGACATTAGGATGTACGTGAGGCTGAGAGTTTATTACTCACAGCCAGTGATGGCGGTAACGCGTTACTTAGTAACGCGTTACTCTAATTTGACCACTTTTTTCAGTAAGAGTAATCTAACGCGTTACCATTTCAAAACCAGTAATCAGATTAAAGTTACTTATCCAAGTCACTGTGCGTTACTATTTTTGTCATTTTCCTTAGTAAAAATATATATTTATTTCTTCTTGCATCTCGGGGAGTGTTCGCGACAAGTCACGTTTTCAGCATGAGGTTCACGTCACGTGTACGTACCACGCAGCGACACAAACGTAAACAACAATGGAGGGAGGAGAGAGATGCGCTTTTTCTAGCTGGAAATACAGTCACTATTTTGAGTTTGTGTCTGTCAGCTAAAGATGGCAACATTAAGGTCCGTTGTAAACTCTGTGCTGGTGGCGACAAAGTGTTATCTACCTACAGAAACACTTCGTCGAATTTGAACAAACATATGGAGTCGCAGCACCGCAGTCAAACTTACGCCCGTTTCACACATAGCTGCTACTTGTCTCCGTCTGCAGTGCGTATGCGGTGCATATTTTTTCCCGTACCCATGTTAACAGGTTAGAGCTTTCACACTGCACGCGGGTGCGGTCCGTCGATCTGTTCCAGGTGCGTGAGTACTATACAGCAGTGCAGAGATCGTTTTCGCACCTAGTCTATTTTTGCTGTGCTGCACCGTGCTGAATTAAAGTGGCAGCGCATTGTTCACATTAAAATAGACATAGATTGACAAGAAACTGTATTAATTTCATCATATACGCAAAATTACAGTTAACGTGTTCTACAGTTACTAAATTACAGGGTCAAGAAAAACAAAAAAACAATATATATTTTATAAAAACAAGTATTTATAATAAGTGAAGTCAAGAAAGACTGTTTTTTCAGGAAATAGTTTTTAAGTTCAACTTTAAATGTCAGGAGATAGATTGTTGATATTACTGTTAAAACTACACTTCCAATAAAGTAAGTGTTGGCAAAACCGGTTGTCATTTTTATGTTGAGGTGGTGGGGGTGTTGTCGGCAACTGCTGAATGTAACTAATAAAAGTAACTTGTAAAGTAACTTAGTTACTTTTAAAATCAAGTAACTTGTAAAGTAACTTAGTTACTTTTAAAATCAAGTAACTTGTAAAGTAACTTAGTTACTTTTTCAAAGTAACTGTGGCAACACTGCTCACAGCCTCACGGGCTGATCTGATACAGAAAAGGCCCTGAGCTCTCGTTGCGTTTCATTATATAGACTAACAATGGATATTTGCATTCAGAAAATTGGTCAGAAGGTGTTAACTCAAAGACACATCCTTCTGTGTGCAAGATATTTCTAAACTCATAAGAACTTTATTACCTTTTGATTTACTTCTTTAGGCACATTTGTACCAGTCGCACTGAGACATTTCAAATAATACTAAACATGTATAATACTCGATGATAATCCATTAGATTCATATTAAACCATTAGATTCTTGGGTGAGTTTTGGTGATATTCTGCGTGAGTGAAGAATGGGGGGGGGGATGTAGATTAGGATGAGGGGAGTCAAATTTCCTTTGTTCTCAGAGGATAACCCTCTCTTGCAGATCTTCCAGTTTTTCCAGTCTTACACAGACAGACACATTCTCAGACACATTTACAGCTGTAAGGCAGATAAACTTTGAATAGCACTTCAATGACAGACACCAGCATCAAAATATGAGTTTACCTGGCGGGTTTGTGACAAAGTGTTTGAAATCACTGCGCTCTCCTTCTCCAGCCGCTGTAAATGCAGACAGCTGCACACGGTACGCACTGTTGCTTTCAAGATTCAGCAGCTCAAAACTGTGTATGCTGGGATCCACTTTAAAGGCTGTAAATGACAAATGTAATAGAAAACAGCCAAAATCAGACAGCAGTTAAAAAAATATCACATTTATAACCGTATTATCGTGCATTTCACTGATTCTTGAGAACTGGGGCAAAAAAAAGGTTTCATTAATTTGATTTTTAATTTCATTCATTCCATTTATTTATGTATTTGCCCAAAAACCCCTGATATACTTCTCAGGGTGTTCACTCCCTGGAGAGTTATGTGGAGGACTTTTGTGGACTTTGTTATCTGGTGGGTTTTAATGACAAAGCCCTCAAGGACATTTTTCGTGCTGATTTTGGGAGGGACTAAGAGGTCAATCAGCTGGAATCTGGTTGAATACATGGATGAGGGGCTCCACAATCCCGCAGTGCACACCACAGCCAGTACGCCAAGCCCTAAGCCACTTCACGTCATGCCTGCCAAGCCTGTGTCTCTTCACGTCATCCCTGCCATGGCCTGAGCCACTTCACGTCATGCCTGCCAAGCCTGTGTCTCTTCACGCATGTCTGCCAAGCCTGAGTCTCTTCACATCATGCCTGCCAAGCCTGTGTCTCTTCACGTCATGCCTGCCAAGCCTGTGTCTCTTCACGTCATGCCTGCCAAGCCTGTGTCTCTTCACGTCATGCCTGCCAAGCCTGTGTCTCTTCACGTCATGCCTGCCAAGCCTGTGTCTCTTCACGTCATGCCTACCAAGCTGGTGTCTCTTCACATCATGCCTGCCAAGCCTATGTCTCTTCACGTCATGCCTGCCAAGCCTATGTCTCTTCACATCATGCCTGCCAAGCCTATGTCTCTTCACGTCATGCCTGCCAAGTCTTAGTTTCTTCACGTCAGGCCTAACACGTCTGTGTCTTTGGACAAGATGGCCGCCACACCTGAGTTAGCTTCTGGCGATGCAGCGCTGATCATCTTGGCTACGGCTAATTTGTGTGTGTGGGCAGCACACACGTCGGCTCCAATCCGTGAGCCCTCGACCCAGATGGCCGCCGCCACGCCAGAGCCCTCTGCAACCACTGACCAGCGTCCAGAGGGGACTCCAGACCCTACCAGAGTCCTGAGAGGACTCCAGCCTATGAGCTCACTCCCGGCCACAACTCCCTAGCTTCGCCCCACGCCCAAGTTGGCCCACGCACCATAGACCGCCATCCCTCCCCCAAAACCACCTCCACTCCACCACCCTCCAGAACTTTTGTCTTGTTTTGTTGTTTTGTCTTGGCGTCAGGAGCCGCCCTTATAGGGGGGGATCTGTCATGTCTTGTTTTGGTTTTGTTTCATGTTCTTGTTTCATGTCTGTCATGTTTCTTGTTACCACTGTTGGTAAGTGTCATGTCCTTATTTCTGTTTTGATTTCCATGCCACGCCATGTCTTTGTTTTATGTTTTATTTGATTTAGATTCTTTCTTCAAACTTGCTTTTAGTGGATATCATTAGATTAATAAATTGCAATTCTCTTTCCACTTTCAACTTTCCACTCATAATTTAAAAATCTACCAGTAATGTGTTCAGTGTTTCATTTTAAATATTCACTTTATAATAATACATTTTAAATGACTAATTAAACGCTTACATGCCACCTGTCACATCACAGGTTTCCTGGTATACAGTTAAGATAATTAATTTTCTTAATGAAGTAAATGAGGGTGAAAGAAACAAGCCTAACATGTTTTGTCCCAGTTCTCAAGAATCTCTGATAATCATGATGGTGAATTATATACAGCTTCTACTCACATGCTTCATTATTGTCCTCTGTGTAGTAGATGTAGTAGCCTAATAAGAATCCACGCAAGTCTTCCTCAGACACGGGACTCCACGTGATCACTGAGGAATACTGGGTAATATTCAAAATGCTCACATTTCCAGGAGCACTAATCGGACCTGAAAGCCCAAAAGTGCTTCAGTTCAGTCAGATAGAAATATACATCTGTTGTCTAAAGCAGACCAGTTAAAAATGTAGATATTCTGACAGTATATGATGTGGATCGTCAGCATTTTACCTAAAATTTTAGCTTGCACACATTTCAGTAGCACATATTTCTCAGCCAGAGAATTCAATTTGACACTTTTTTTTAGACTACAAATAAATGATTTTCAAATAAACAATATTATTGCATTTTAGATGTTAGCTTTTTAAAGGTGCTCTAAGTGATGTCACGTGTTTTTTAGGCCAAAACATTTTTTTTTCACATACAGCAAACATCTTCACACTATCCACTAGCTGCCTGTCCCCTGAACACACTAAAAAAATGCGGTCTCTGCAGACACCCCAGGCTCCAAAAACGGCAACAAAAACAAACTGGGCTAACCAGCTCCGCGAAACATAACAAACTGTTCCAGCCAATAACCAACAAGAAGGATTTGGGGGTGGGGTTTGGGGGGTTAGTGCGCGGATGAGGAGGAGGGAGGGTCTAGCTAGCCTAGATTTTGTTTGACAATACTTTGAACGTCAACAAGAAGTGACGTCACCCAACAACGCCTAGAGCACCTTTAACCAGCATGACCAGCAGTAAGTCCTTTGTCAATCAGCATTAATAGCAAGGTTTTGCTACTGAAAAGCACATATACTAGTCAATCAACTACACTACCAGAACTAACCAGTATATAGATACATCAGGCTAGAAATGTATGAACAACTCTGTATATTAGCAGCCAGTTTTATGAATATTTGGACTCACGTTCTTCACTGAAATAAGCTTGGGCTGTGCCATATGTCATCTCACTGTTGTTCACATTCTTCAGGTCGCAGGTGTCCTGGTATGGTCTGGTGTGCAGAGAGAAATAATATCTTGTATAGGGCTGGAAAACTAAAAAAAGACAACAAAAAAAAGTGTAGAACACTGTTGCAATTCTTAATGTCGTTAATAAATAAAGTTCTTAATCACCCTATAATTGAGGTAAAATAAATATGGAAGTATCTACTATGCTGATAGCAAATCATTAAATAATATACAGTAGTGGCTGAAAGTGTTGTCTGGCTTAGGAAAATGGAAATTTTCACCCTTTTTAAAAATATTATTAAAGGGGGGGTGAAACACTCAGTTTCACTCAATCTCATGTTAAGTACCTATAGAGTAGTATTGCATCCTTCATATCTCCAAAAAGTCTTTAGTTTTATTATATTTATAAAAGAAATATAGGCTGTACCGAGTCTTTCCGGAAAAAGCCGAGCGGGTGGACGCGTGCCGTGTGGGCGGGAGCGCGCGAAGCTTTTGCGTGTGTTGTAAACAGACAGACTCGTGGTTTATGAGGACATGATATATTTTTACAATAAACAAACGGACACCTACAGTGGCCAGCTAAACGAATGTATTTAAACACACACATACACACACCATACATCACATGCTCCATCGTTACGTGATCATGTTGTTTACTTGCTGTGCTTACACGCCGATAGATAACAACACACAGACATTTGAAGCAGTTTTACTCACCGCATGCGGTTCCAACGCACGACCGTGAACCTTTATCGTTGGGACTGCTCCATCTTTAAGTATTAGTGTTATGTTGATAAAAAATCACGACTAGTTTCACTCTCAATGCAACAACTCACTCGTTTATTTCCGGAACTCCAAAACGAAACAACAGCGCACCTACGGTGGCCTCACAGTCTCAGAATGTGCAACGTAAAACAGGCATCCTGAATAGCCGAACTAGAACTGTATATGTATTACGTGAACACAACATTCCCCCCCCCCCCCCCCTCCTCCAAATGTTCAAACATGAAAGGTAGCAACAAAGTCTTCAAGTGCCCAGGGCGTGTACGAACCTGACAGGCCGGGGCTCAGGACAAGGGGGGGCCGCAGCGGGGCAGAAGCAAGAGCGGTGCCCTGAGCGGCAGGAACAGCTTGGGCGAGAGGTGCCGCCATGGGATCCGGCACATGAGGGGCCGGCTCAGTTGCTGGGTTGCTTTGCTCCACCCCTGCCAGGTAAGGGTGATGAAAAGGGGAGGGCACTCTGCGCAGGCAGCTAGCGTGCCAACGAGAACCATCAGTCAGCTGAAATGAAGCTGGGCCGAGCTGCCGACTGACCTGGTACGGGGCCGACCAGAACGATGACAGCTTGTTAGCTCTGTGGGGCCGGCGGGCTCTGACCCAGTCTGACACTCTGATAGCAGGCCACTTAGCCTTGTGCTTCTCATCGAACCTCCGCTTCATGGAACTCTGTTGTCTCTTGACATGAGCCTTTACTGCTGCTGGGCATGGCCGTGGGCCTGCGGCCATTGGTGGACGGAGTCTTGATAGGGGAAGCACAAGCTCCCTTTTCAGCATGAGTGCGGCAGGGGAGACCCCTGTTGTAGTATGGGCAGTTGCTCTGTAGTGGAGGAGGGTCTGTGACAGTGCGGCCATCAGGGAGTATCCTTCAGACATGTGAGCACGCAGTCCATTTTTCAGGGATTGATTGAATCGTTCCACTCCTCCGTTGGCTTGGGGGTGATAGACGGAGGTTCGGATATGGGTAACACCCTTGTTGGCGAGGAAGGTGGTGAACTCCAAGGACAGGAACTGAGGACCATTGTCTGTGGTAATTGCACGAGGCAAGCCCCAGCGGGAAAACAGCTGGTCGAGAAA
This sequence comes from Chrosomus eos, assembly GCA_036326025.1. Lineage (NCBI taxonomy): Eukaryota > Metazoa > Chordata > Actinopteri > Cypriniformes > Leuciscidae > Chrosomus > Chrosomus eos. The sequence continues at coordinate 13,009,026 of CM070820.1, forward strand.
ATTGACCACAGCAGCAGAGGTAACTGTACCCATGGGAGCCACCTCAGGCCACATGGAATGCAGGTCGTAGACCACCACGAGGAACCTCTGATGGTGTGGCACATTGTACAGCTCACCACATATATCAAGCTGTAAGTGGTCCCATGGTGCAGACGGCCAGTCTACTGGTTGTAGTGGAGGTGAAGTGGGTGGCCCAGTCTTCCCACTGGTGAGGCATGCTGCACAGGAGCGGATAAGTCCCTCTAGGTCACGGTCCATGGCGGGCCACCACACGACGTCACGGCACCGTTGTTTGGCTTTGACAATGCCGAGGTGTCCCTGATGTGCCATTTGTAAGACACACCCTCTGAGGGCCACTGGGATGACAGCACAGAGGCCACGAGCAATGCAGGCCTCACCCCAGCATGACAGTTCATGCTTCACTCTATAGTATGGCTCCAGTTCTGGTGGGACGCGGGCAGGCCAACCATGTCTGATATAGTCACGAATCATGCTTAAGACTGGCTCGGCTGCTGAGGCGGACTCCAGGTCGCGGAGGGAGACCGTGTCCTTCAGTGGTGAGTGGACCAGGTGTACTACCTCCTCCTCATCCTCTGGAGAGACAGCAGAGCACTGGATGGCAGCAGGGCGGGATAGAAAATCTGCTACAACATTAGTCTTGCCAGGCGTGAATTGTAACTGAAAGTCAAGTCAAGTCAAGTCACCTTTATTTATATAGCGCTTTTTACAATACAAATTGTTTCAAAGCAGCTTTACAGAGATAACAGGAAAACAATGTTGTAATAGTATTGTTCAATTGAAAATTAAATGTCCCCAACTAAGCAAGCCAAAAGGCGAAGGCAACAGTGGCAAGGAACCAAAACTCCATCAGGTGACAGAATGGAGAAAAAAACCTTGGGAGAACCCAGGCTCAGTCGGGGGGCAGTCCTCCTTTGGCCAACGATTGAACAGTGTATGATTATGAGTTAGGCAGCATAATGTCAGGAGTCAGATGGGATCAGAACTTTCACGATATTATCCAGTTCATCTGGTTGGGTAGGGTCATCCGGCCGGTGAGGAGATGAGTAGTGAGGTGTCCATGGGCCTTCACAGCCCTGATAATGCGTGTCGTTGTGTCCATGTGATGGTCCTTCATCAGATCTGGATATGCCCTGGATCCGGCGGTCTGCGGTAAACCTCGGGATAAACAGAGAGACTAATATTAGCGTAGACGCCATCCTTCTTATGATGTACAAAGTACATCAGGAATTATGGGAAGTGTTCCCGGTTCCGGCTGATCTAATCTATGCAGCCTAACATTGAATTATAGAAATCTATAATGTGTTATGTGTATGCGAAGCCAAAGAGATGTGTTTTTAGTCTAGATTTAAACTGACAGACTGTATCTGCTTCCCGGACCGTGTTAGGAAGATTGTTCCAAAGTTTTGGTGCTAAATAGGAAAAGGATCTACCGCCAGCAGTCGATTTTGATATTCTAGGTATTATCAACTGGCCAGAATTTTGAGATCGCAATAGACGTGAAGGACTATAATGCGTTAAGAGCTCGCTCAAGTACTGGGGAGCTAAACCATTTAGTGCTTTGTAAGTAATCAGCAATATTTTAAAATTTATACGATGTTTAATAGGCAGCCAATGCAGTGTTGACAGAACCGGGCTAATATGGTCATACTTCCTGGTTCTGGTAAGAACTCTAGCGGCTGCGTTTTGAACTAGCTGTAGTTTGTTTATTAAGCGTGCAGGGCAACCACCCAGTAGAGCATTACAATAATCTAGCCTTGAGGTCATGAACGCATGAACTAATTGTTCCGCATTTGTCCGTGAGAGCATATGACGTAATTTAGATATATTTTTAAGATGGAAAAATGCGGTTTTACAGATACTAGACATGTGACTTTCAAATGAAAGATTGGTATCAAAGAGCACACCCAGGTTCCTAACTGACGTCGAAGACTTAACAGAGCAGCCATCAAGTGTTAGACAGTATTCTAGGTTATTAGGTGAGGAAGTTTTTTGTCCAATGATTAGAATCTCTGTTTTTTCAGAATTTAGTAATAGGAAATTACTGGTCATCCAATTTTTTATATCAGCTATGCATTCCGTTAATTTTGTGAATTGGTAAGTTTCGTTAGGTTTTGAAGAAATATACAGCTGAGTATCATCAGCATAACAGTGAAAGCTAATTCCATATTTCCTAATTATATCTCCTAATGGTAGCATGTACAGAGTGAACAGCAGCGGTCCTAGTACTGAGCCTTGTGGTACGCCATACTGAACTTGTGATTGATAAGACATCTCTTCACTTACTGCAGTATGATTTAAACCATGCTAGTGCAATTCCGCTAATGCCAACATAGTTTTCTAGTCTATTTAAAAGAATGTTGTGGTCGATAGTATCAAATGCAGCACTAAGATCAAGTAACACTAATAGAGAGATACAACCACGATCGGATGATAGGAGCAAATCATTTGTGACTTTAATGAGAGCAGTCTCAGTACTATGGTACGGTCTAAATCCGGACTGAAAATCCTCGCAGATATTATTTCTTTCTAAAAAGGAACACAGTTGTGAGGATACTGCTTTTTCTAGTATCTTTGACAGAAAAGGCAGATTCGAGATTGGCCTGTAATTGACTAATTCTGTAGGATCAAGTTGCGTTTTTTTAACAAGCGGTTTAATCATAGCCAACTTAAAGGTTTTTGGTACGTATCCTAATGACAAAGATGAATTAATGATATCTAGAAGAGGATCTATGACCTCTGGAAGCATCTCTTTCAGTAGCTTAGTCTGTATAGGGTCTAGCATACAAGTTGTCGATTTAGATGAATTAACAATTTTGCAAAATTCTTCCTCTCCTATAGCAACAAATGAATCAAAATGTTCCTCACGGAGACTACAATATACTCCCTGATGCGATACTGTAGTAGACGGTTGCATAGTTATAATTTTGTCCCTGATATTATCAATCTTATAAGTGAAGAAGTTCATAAAGTCATTACTGCTGTGTTTCTTATAAACTTCTGGGCTTGAAGCTTTCTTTTTCGTTAGTTTAGTCACTTGTTCAAATAAATACCTAGGATTATGTTTATTTTCTTCTAATAGGGTTGAAAAATAATTAGTTCTAGCATCTTTTAAGGCATCTCTGTAAGCAATCGAGCTCTCCTTCCATGAAATCCGAAATACCTCTAGTTTTGTTTTCTTCCAATTGCGCTCCATTTTTCTGTAAGAAAGTGATATTGCTGCAAGCGGTCTGACCATCTGTAGAGGCGAAGGGGCCTGTGTCCTCCACCTGAAGTGGACATCAGGGCTGTCAGGGCTTGGTGGTCCGTCCGTAGGGTAAAAGACCGTCCATACAGGTACAAATGCCACCTCTCACATGCCCATATGCAGGCGAGGGCCTCCCTCTCACCCACTGAGTATTTCTGTTCGGTGGGGCTGAGCGCCCGGGAGGAGAAGGCTACGGGCCTCTCCGCACCGCCATGGAGCTGTGACAGAACAGCGCCCAGAGCCACAGCAGACGCATCACAGGTCACGAATGTGGGGCAGTCCAGCTGGAAGTGTGCCAGGATCGGAGACGTGGTGAGGAGACGCTTCAGTTCATCAAACCCAGCCTGGCATTCAGAAGTCCAGGTCCAGGGAGCATCCTGCCTGAGCAGCATCCTCAGCGGGGCCGTGACAGAGGAGTACTGCGGGAGGAAACGCATGTAGTAGGCTGTCATACCCAAGAAAGAAGCCAGCTGCGAGGCTGTCGTGGGGCTGGGAACTGCACTGATGGCTGCCACGTTCGACTGGAGAGGGGAGATACCATCTGCCGACACACGGAACCCGACAAAATCAATTGCTGGTGCGGAGAATGTACACTTCTCAGTGTTCAAGGTGACATGGTGGTGGCTGAGGGAGTCAAAGACCTGTTCCAGGCGGGCGTTGTGTGTGTCAACATCTGGCCCGTGTACCACAATGTCGTCCAAATAGGCCACTGTACCGGGGCAGCTGGCGAGGATTGTGGACATGATCTTCTGGAAACAGCTTGGCGCTGAACTGAGCCCAAAAGGCATCCTTGTATAGCGGTACAGGCCAGTATGGGTGATAAAAGCCGTCAGGTTCCGACTCTCCGGGTGCAGAGGAACTTGTAAGTAGCCCTGACGTAAGTCCAACTTAGAAAAAACCCGAGAGCCGTAGAAGTGGGTTGTTAGTTCTTCTGTCGTCGGAAGAGGGTACTTGTCAGGCACCACTGCCTTGTTGACCTGGCGAAGGTCGACACAGACTCTCAGTCCACCTGACTTCTTCCTGGCGATGACAAGGTTGGACACCCACGGAGAGGCATCAATGGGTTCTATGATGCCATCAGCCTGTAGGCGTTGGAGCTCCTGTGTAACGCCGTCCCGCAGAGCCAGGGGAACACGCCGAAGGGGCTGGACCACGGGAGGCACGCTGTGGTCCAGGAGTGGTTTGTGTGTGAATGAGTTGAGACACCCAAGGCCATTGAACAGTTCAGGCCGGCTTTGTTGCCAAGGGGAACCCACTTGTAGTATTCGTGTTCCATTGTTGTCCTGTAGGGTAAAACCAAGGCTGAGAAAGAGGTCAAGGCCCATGATGTTCTCACCGTGGCGTGTAATGTGGAATGGGAAGCGGTCCACAGTTGTAGAGGTGTAGCGAACTGGGAAGTAAAGTAGGCCAACAACATCGATTTTGCTGCGGCCATAGCCACAGAGAGCAGTGGATGGGGGCTGCATCTGTCTGTTTGGGAAGAGTAGGTTACAGGTGTCAACATTCAGCAGTGACACCTTGGCCCCAGTGTCGAGGAGAAGAGGGACACAGCGGCCATCCAGGTATACAGGGCACCTGGAGAAGGTCCCTGGGTGGGGGCCTATGGTGCGCAATGGCACCACCGGGTCATGTGAGTGTTCAGAGTAGTCAGCCGGAGCAGACCGACACCATTTAGCAAAGTGGTTCGATTTCTGACAGCGTCTGCATGTTTGGCCCCTAGCAGGGCAGTCCTGAGCCCTTGTGGCATGACGGGTGGAGCCACAATTCCCACAGCGTCTCTGCTGGCGTGATTGCTGAGGCCGCGCAACCTGTATAGCAGCAGGGTCAGCCAGGTTCTCTGAGCTTGATAGCTGTTGCACTGGCTTTTCAATAATGGCAGTATGAGACTTGTTTTCTGCTATTTTAGCAGCACATTGAGTTGCCGCCTCCACTTGTAAGGCGAGTGTTAATGCATCCTCAAGTGACAGTGTTGCATCTTTAAGTAACAACTCCTCCTGTACTCTGGGATTAGACGTTTTTTTAATGAGCTGGTCACGAATAAGTTCATCCCTCATGACGCCGAAATTACAGCTTTGTGATAAGGCTTTTAAATCTGCTACAAACTGCCTAGCAGACTCACCAGGGTGCTGACATCTTTGTCTGAACTCCAGCCGCTGAAAGAGGATGTTCTGTGACTTCACAAACTGTCCAGTCATAGCTGTAATAACATCATCGTAAGTATCCAGAGTACCATCGAGCGCGTTGAAGATCCTGTTCCCCTCTGCTCCCAGCAAGTGCAGTAGGATAGCGCGCTTCCTCGCGCTAGTGGCATTATCCAATCCAACGGCCAAAAGGTACAGTTCAAAAGACGTTCTCCACTGATTCCAAGGAACGACAGGTTCGCCAGGTAGGGGCAGAAAATAGTCCGGAGGTGGCAGAGAAAAAACCGGGGCATTATCCCATCCTCGTCGCCAATGTTATGTTGATAAAAAAATCACGACTAGTTTCACTCTCAATGCAACAACTCACTCGTTTATTTCCGGAACTCCAAAACGAAACAACAGCGCACCTACGGTGGCCTCACAGTCTCAGAATGTGCAACGTAAAACAGGCATCCTGAATAGCCGAACTAGAACTGTATATGTATTACGTGAACACAACAATTAGGCGATCTGCAAATCCGGCTTTGAGCTGGGCCTATAATTATAACCGTCGAAATGAAGGGAACAAACAAGCACACTTGCACAACTCCGTTGCTGCTCTGGAAAAAAACAAAATCCATCCACAGGTCCCTTAACACTGGGTTCTTTGGAAATTTGTGCAGTGTTGTCTTGCCCTGGCAACCAAAAACACACTTTTTTGGTGCCATTTTTTTTTATTGCAGCGCAGCCGAGCCCAGCGCTCTGATCTCTCTCACGCACTAGGCTACAGCTGCGCGCGCCCTTCCGGGAAATTGCCCTTAAGACCGTATAAGGAAATTCCGCCCACTCTGACGACACAATGGGCCGTATTCGAAAAAAACTTTCCGAAACTTGTGACAAACCGGAAGGAGTATTTTTGGAACAGAAATACTCCATCAAACTTACAACTTCAGTTTGAAACTTGTCCATGTTTAGCAGGGAATCCAACTCTTAAGTGTAAACTCATATGATGAACACTTCACCCCCTTTAATATTTTAAGATTGTGTAAACATATACATAGTTGTGCTTGGAGTCACTTGTTTTATTTGTGAAAACAATGTAATGTCTCCGTTCCCTCCTTCAGGGAAAAAGGGTTACATATGTAAGCGAGATGTTATGAACACATGCAAAAACTATAGAGAAGCAAATTATTTATAAGTAATTATTTTGTAGTCAATGTATGCTTTTTCCTGTGAGCTTTTTGTTTTTCTATGCATTTTTTTGTCAGAAAAATATTTTAACCAAGTTTAGTGTTTTGTGTTTACTTCACATTTAAAATATTAAAAAAAATATAGAATATTTTCTTAATATTTTGATGTTGAAAATCAAAAACCAATTATCCCCTCGACATAACTTCTGACAACTACTGTATATGTTGTAACACTTATTTGTCCAGATCCATGAATTTATTCCAAAAACAATAAAAAGTATGAATTAATATTGAATCTCCTCTATAAGGAATATGTTTTTAAATGAAAATAATTTGTTTATTTTATTTGTGGGGCTCATAACACTTAGCTTAGCATAATCAATCTTTTATTATAATATATTATTGTTGTTGTTGTTGTTGTTTTTAATAGTAACAATTTGTTCTAAGATATTAATATTTGATGTATTGTTGCATCAACCAGCTGAAGTGCCCTTGATCTCTTTCAGAGGGCACTCCTCCCAACTCCTTGTGCCTTTCCATTATAAACTTCATTTCTCAGTATCTATTGCCTATTCTCATGATTGGGATGAGGTTCAGCTGTGTGTGATTACCCTTGTTAAAATTTGCCTATATAAGCTCTGTGTTTTCACTCTAACTTTGCAAAGTCTTGTTTTGTGTTACAATGCAATTCTGAGTCCTTGTATCCCATATCTTTTCCATGTCTTGCTGTCCTGAAAATCCTTGTTTGCCTGTGTTTTGGACTTTTGAACTTTTTCTTTTTCATCATTTTGGACATCTTTAGTGTCCATTAATCCATTATACGAATATACTGTTATACATGTATTGCATCCTATTTATTATACGAGAATAAAAGGGAACAGTACTTCTCTTCGTTTTCTCGGTTATTTCTCTGTGCGTCTGCTTCACGTAGAATGATTGGAAAGCTGGAATCTGTCCTTTGGCCCACCACTCCACACAGTAACACACGCTAGAGACCGAGCTGCTCCAGGACAAACTGAAACTGTTGTTCCTGGTTATGTTAACACTGAACAGCCCAAACGAATCTAAAAAAAAAAAATTAAAACGTTAATAATACCTCATTAAATGTTCAAATATACAGTGTTTACTCATTGGACATAAAGTAAAGCTAACCAGAGTACTCTGCATGTAACATGTAACCAAATACGAAAGCAATGTACCTCTCCACTCATCCATTTGCTCAATGGCTATACTGGAAACAGGAGATGATCCAACACTGTTCAAAGCCCTGACGTTGATGTAGTATGCAGAGTAAGACAGGATTAGGGTGAGAGATGGATCTTTAGTGCTGAAACTGTTACACAGAGTGATGTTTTCCCCAGATACTTTCCCCACGGTCACATTGTAGTCAGCCACAGCCTCATTGTTTGCATACTGAAAGAAAGGATGTTCAAAAATTGACAAAAAATACTAATGTATACAGGGTTCCTAGGAACTTCTATAATATTTTGGAACTAATCTCAAAGGATCTTGGGAATACTTTAGAATTTTGCTCCATCATTATATTCTAACAACTAATATTAACAAGAAACTCTGATTACAGTTTTTTTCTACAATTACTAGGACACATTTCTCAATACATGGGTCACTATTTCAAAACTCTTCCCACAGTGAGCACAATATACCTATATATACAATATATATATAAGCAGTATATAAGAGTATAAACTGTGGATCATTTATCATTGCTATTTGCACAAAATGCATTCAACTACAACATCATTCAAATTAGGTGAATTTATTTCTCACTCAAACACAAACACCACCAAAACTCTTCACACAGTTCTCTTTAGCATCACTATTATTATCTCACATACATCAACTTTTTTCTTCTTCTTCTTCCTCTGTACAAATTTTGCGAACTAACTCACGTGTCAAAATGTGCATCTTATTGAGGACAACAAACAACACTGCTCTGACTTTTATAAACGAACGGGCACACAATGTTCATCCAGCGGGCGAAAAATCCCAGACTTAACATTGGACAGAAGTTTGTGACATCATATCTCCAAATCAGAATGTCATAGAGACTTGTGGATAGGCTCATTTGACTCTGCCCAGCAAGCAGCCAAAAGTAGTCACATAACAATGACATAGCAATGCCCTAGCAACCAGTTACAGCACCCTAGCAACCACATCATTGATTTCCATTGTAATAAGGTGAGAGGGTTACCTGTGGATTAGAACATTGTAGAGACATCTGGGTGGTCTCTTTTGACTTAGACTGGCAAGTAGTCTTTAAATACCACCATAGAAACCTTCTAGCCATGCCCTAGCAACCATTTAGAGCACCATGCCAACTGTATGGCAGCATGAATAAGCCATATCTCAGCACTAGAACATCATAGAGACACAGGGTTGGCTCTTTTGATTCGGGCAGACATCTAGTCTATACCTTTCAACCATGTAACTGTCTAGCACTCTAGATGGCAGCATGGTTGTAAACAAGTATCACCATGGTAATTGTGTAGCCAACACACTAGTATAGCAACATGAACAAGCCATATCACACCATTAGAACATTCCACAGACTTGGGAGTTAGATTTCTAGCAGTCACAGGAAAAAAGACCATAGTAACTGCCTAGTGCCGGTTTTGCAAGGACCACCTATTCAGCAAAGCACACTTACTTCGAGTTTTTATATATATATATATATATATATATATATATATATATATATATATATATATATATATATATATATATATATATATATATATATAAATTAAACAGACTTACTTTAGTTTAGATAAAAAACTTTGATTCTGTAATAATATTAAAGTTTTTTCACAAATAAAGATTTTTTTTAAATAAAATATAAATAAAAAGGAAGTAAACACGGTCGAACGAGCTGTGAAGCTGAACCTGATCTTCTGTACGCATTCAATTCACATAGACTGACCATCACACACAGAGTTACTCTTGATTCACGCAAACGCTTTTAAAGCGCGACAAGACAAAAGAGAACGCGCTGTCTGTGAATCAATGTCCTGTGACACAACAGACGTGTGCCAGTATCGTGCACACAGACAGCGCACCAGAATCGAGTTCTCTTTTGCGCTTGAACGAACAGTAACACACACATTTATGCCAAAATAACATTTGTGTTGAGTATCCTCATAAGAGCAGTCTTAAATGAACGCAAAGAGTTGTGAGAAAAAAAAAAGATGCATCTGAGATCTGCATCATGTTCGGAAGCGGCTTTAAAATGACAGCATCCACTAATGCGGTTGTGTCGTTAAAGTTAATCAAAGATCAAAAGTTAATTTCTCACCTATATTGACAAAATAACTTTTGTAGCTTTAATAAGGATTAACCTATATTATATTTCAAATTTATGCACTAAAAAAAAAAAAAAGTTATTACCCAGAAGCATCTTATTTGATTCTTAGAGGATTATTATTGGATCCCAATAGGATACAAATATGTTCCAAATAATATTAGTTAAGATATCTTAGATATATCTTGTCACACACTGGGCAATTTGAAATGAAATAATAGATGGAAAAAAAAACTTATCAGCCTTAGTCTCAGTGTCTTATCAACACCTAAAATATACATTGACACCACAGATGGTGTTGGGAAATGACATAACTTAGTACCTCCCACATAACGACCACTTTTCTCTGTCCTGCTGAAATAAAACGGTTTTGTATATGGTCTTGAAACTCCCATTGGATTGATGGTGCATCTGTGAGTTCTGAAAAAGTAAAATTTTGAAAATACACTGGTCAATTAAATACTAAATATAAAGTGTGTAATTTCCCTGCCACCAGCAGCATAAAATATAATTGTTTGTTTGAGTGGAGCAGAATAACATTGTTTCAACTAATGCTGTGAGTTTAGTGTAGCTCTAAGATTTTGTTTTAATTGAATAAGTGTTCGTAACTTGTAACTGTCTGTTTCATGACAGAAATTACACACTTCACTATTAAAACAAAAGTATACAGTTTCAAGAAAATACAGAAATCAGTAAATACACATTTGGGTAACGCTTTAGATTACAGCCCCGGAAAGTACTGCATAAGACGAATTTAAAGTGTAACATTCGCTAATTATAGTGTACCTTTAAAGGACTTACATGTAAGTATAAGAGAACAATATGTAAAGTTTGGGGAATAAAGGGGTAACAACCAGGATAATTAAAAAAAATATATATAATGTAAGTATGTAAGTACTTAAAGGGATAGTTCACCCAAAATGAAAATAAGTAATTAATTACTCACCCCCATGCTGTACCAACCCCGTAAGACCTTCGTTCATCTTCGGAACACAAATTAAGATAATTTTGATTAAATCTGAGAGCTGGTTCACTGCTACATAGGCTCCCTCAGCAATTGAAACTTGACGGCCCAGAAAGTCATTGAAGAAAATGTTTAAGTATTCCATGTGCCTACAGTGGCTCCACTATAAGTTTATCAAGCGACGAGAATACTTTTTGTGCGGAAAACAAAACAAAAATAGCGACTTTATTCGACTATTCCATTGCTTCCATGTGGGCCTGAGATGAGAGTTCAAGAGATTTCCACGACGCATGCGTGAGAACTGACGCCTTCAGGCCCTAACTGAAGGCTTCTGCTAGGTCATGGTATTCGGCTGGAAGGCGGGCTAAGTCAGTCCCCCCCTGGGGAACGGTGATACTTCTAACGGGCAGAGGAGTCACAGTGGCGAGAAAGGTGGAGCAGCAGGATTTACTCCAGTGGATGATTTGACCGGTTCCCCACCGAATGTGTGGATTGTGCTTACGGAGCCAGGGCAGACCCAGGCTGACCGGAGTATAGGGAGTTTGAAGAACATAAAACTGAATGGTTTCTGTGTGAAGAGCTCCTGTTTGCATGTGGATGTGTTGAGTGATATGGGTTACACAACCGGAGCCTAGTGGTTTTCCATCAATGGCCTCGACTGTGAGACGAGAGGAACAACGGGTTAGAGCGATATTGCTCCGTAGAACAAAGTCTTGTGACATAAAATTTCCGGCGGCCCCGGAGTCGATCAAGGCATTGGTGATAATCGGACGGCCATTCACTGTGAGTACAAGAGAAACAGACATGCAAGATTCAGGGTTCAGGGTATCAACAGTGAAACTCACCGGCCGTAGATTTCTCAGAGGAGGACGTATGGGGCAAGTAATTCGGAAATGACCAGCCTCACAGTACAGACACAGACTTTGGAACCTCCGACGTAGTCCAGCACCAGTTGTATGCGAAAATCGAGAAATGCGACTTCCATCAGACTTCCACCGTTCTTGGGGTACATCATCAGCCCTGAGGGCGTCGCCTTGGACGAAGGCAAAGTCCGAGCCGTTCTCGAGTGGCCACGACCTGCCACTCTGAAGGAGCTACAGCGCTTCCTCGGGTTTACCAATTTCTACCTCTGCTTCACCCGGAACTTTAGCATTGGGGCAAACTGGTGAAGAAGGGCACGTCATATCTTCCCTGGAATGAGTCAGCCACCTTAAATCAGTTGAAACAACTCTTCACTTCTGCCCAATCCCAAGCTGCCCTTCGTGGTGGAAGTGGATGCGTCAAACACTGGTCTGGGTACTGTCCCAACAGCAGGGGTCTCCACCCAAACTATACCTCTGTGCGTTCTACTCGAGGAAACTCAACGTTGCTGAGAGAAACTACGACGTGGGAGATCGCAAACTTCTGGCTATGAAGACCGCCTTTAAGGAATGGCAACACTGGCTGGAGGGAGCCACACTCCCCTTCACTGTGCTTACCGATCACAAGAACCTGGAATACCTCCGCATCGCCAAGAGATTAAACCCCCGACAAGCTCGCTGGTCCCTTTTCTTTACCAGCTTCCAGTTCATGGTCACCTATCGCCCTGGGTCTAGGAACACTAAAGCCGATGCTCTGTCCCGACTGTACGACCCAGAACCGGCCACCCACGCTCCTGAAACCATCCTGGGCCCCGACCTCGTCATCGGTCCCATCCAGTGGGATCTTGGGACCGAGCTGGAACAGGCCAACGCCCAGACAGAAGTTCCCTCAGCATGTCTGCCCCCGGAGTCTTTGGCCCCGAAACACTCCACAACCAGGTCCTGGAGCACGTTCACACTCTTCCCAGCTCCGGGCATCCAGGAGTCACGGCCACCATTCAACTTCTCCAGAACCGCTACTGGTGGTCTGTTACCCGCCGGTCTACTCAATCCTCTGCCCATACCACAACGCCCCTGGTCCCAGATTGCCATCGACTTCATTACGGACTCTCCTCCGACGGCCATACTACCATCCTCACCGTCGTGGATAGATTATCCAAAGCCTGCCGTCTTATCTCCTTAAACAAGCTCCCCACTGCGCTACAAACAGCGGAACATCTCTGCAACTGGGTGTTCAGGTTGTACAGTCTACCCGAGGATAATGTCTCCAACCGGGAACCACAATTCACCTCCTGAGTCTGGTCGGCCTTCTTCAAGACCCTCCAAGTCAACGTGAGCCTCACGCCCGGATATCACCCCCAGGCTAACAGGCAAGTAGAATGTCTCAATCAAGAAATTCCTCAGGTTCCCCCGGGCCTACTGTCATCATCAAGAGGATTGGAGCCGATACTTGGTCTGGGCAGAGTACGCCCAGAACTCCATACAAAAACACTCCACGGGTTTGTAACGCTTCCTTTTACAGTACAGTACTTACAGTGTACTTACCTAGAATGTACTGGCTAATATAAGGTAGGTACATAGAACAGGGGTAGGTTTAGGGGTAGGTTCAGGGTTAGTACTAGTTATTACCCAGTAATTGTAGTTACTAAAATAAGTACATAGTATTTACATGGGTAACTGGACTGTAAAAGGAAGCGTTACCCCCGGGTTTAACTCCTTTCCAGTGTATCTTGGGCTTCCAACCACCTCTATTCCCATGGTCTTGGGAACCCGCAAACGTTCCGGCCGTAGACGATTGGTTACAACGCAGCGAGGAGATGTGGGACCTTGCTCACACACACCTCCAATGGGCAGTCCGCCACTACAAGAGACAGGCTGACCGCCGCTGTCGAGCCGGTACAGAATATCAACCAGGACAATGGGTGTGGTTATCTGCTCGAGACCTTTGCCTTCAGCACCCCTGCAAGAAACTCAGCCCAAGGTATGTGGGTCCATTCAAAATCCTCCGTCAAATCACCCCAGTATCCCACCGTCTTGCCCTGCCTAATCATTTCCGTAATGATCCCACCTTTCATGCCTCACTCCTCAAACCTGCCGCCGACCCCACTGAGGGAGGAGAGAGGAGACCCCAGGAGCCGAATCCTCCACCCATCCTGGTGGAGGGCAAGGAGGCTTACCGAGTGCACCAACTACTGGACTCTAGGCATTGGGTAGTCTGCTTCAATACCTGGTCGATTGGGAGGGATTCGGCCAAGAGGAACGTTCATGGGTCAACGCCACGGACATTCTGGACACCACTTTCACCGCTGAGTTCCATCACAACCACCCGAACAAACCTGCTCCCTGACCACGTGTTAGACCCTGACGTCGCCAACATCCTCTCGCCGGGATTGGGGGTTGGGGGTTGTTACTCCATAACATCCCTCTCTGGCCTCAAGGGCGCCCTCACCCGAGTACTTTCTCATACATCATTCCTGGACTGATTACTCACGCACCTGTTACCACTGATTACTCACGCACCTGCATCGTATTTCCAGCGATGTATTTTTTATTTTTCTAAAAACCTTCATTTGAGTTAATCTGAAGAAGGAAAGTCGTATACATCTTGGATTAGCCTGGTCACAAGAGACTCTCGTACATTTCATTTCATTTGTACACAGAGTCTGGCACCGCTCCATTGACAAGCGTTAACTTTCTTGTAGGCGGGTACTCTATTGAAGTCTAAAATTATTGGATCTGCCCAGAGTCACTCTGAATCTGCCATAACCAATTGCTAACGTTTGGTCGTGACGTATGTCAGCACCGTAACCGGCCACTAATGGAGCAAGCTGGAAAATCTAACTTTTCCCGAACCCCGTGGGGAAGAGGGCCACAACATCATGGCCACCAACAAAACTCAGCAAAGATTGTTCTTGCTCTGGCTTTAACTTCTTGATATTCGGCAGCATTGCCACAACAGACCGAATGGCTTCGCTCGCATCTTTCTCCGATGCCATTACTGAACTACAACTCAAAATAATGCACAACATCAACGTCATTGTTCTCAGCCACTCCCTCTGTTCGCTGATTGGCCCGGTAAAAAAAATTACCAGAGAAAACCAAAGACTACAGCACAATCCCAGACGTAGAACTGAAGGAAAATGAAAATTGAGAGAAAATACGTAGGAGGGCGGAGCCAGGCTAATCTTGGATGGCATGAGGGTTAAAGATGAGTAAATGGTGAGGATGTATTTCTGGGTGTACTGCATTTTCTTTTAATACATAAATATATAATATCAAGAGACATGATTTCTTCTTCAAATTCATCAGTGGAATGAAAGAAAAAGAAGAGGAACAAAAGGAAGAAGCCAAGCAAGAGAAAAAAGGGGGACAAAACGTGCTACTTTCTGTCAAGACTTAAGCATTTGAAATGAAATGTCGATTTAAAAAAGCAGTTTTTAATGAAAAAGAAGTGTTGTAAATACAGGTGCTGGTCATATAATTAGAATATCATCAAAAAGTTGATTTATTTCGGTAATTCCATTCAAAAAGTGAAACTTGGATATTATATTCATTCATTACACACATACTGATTTATTTCGAATGTTTATTTCATTGAATTGTGATGATTAAAACTGACAACTAATGAAAATCCCAAATTCAGTATCTCCGAAAATTTGAATATTACTTAAGGCCGATACACAAAAAGGATTTTTAGACATGTTGGCCAACTAAAAAGTATGAACATGAAAAGTATGAGAATGTACAGCACTCAATACTTATTTGGGGCTCCTTTTGCCTGAATTACTGCAGCAATGCGGCGTGGCATGGAGCCATCAGTCTGTGGCACTGCTCAAGTGTTATGAGAGCCCAGGCTGCTGCATTGTTGGGTGTGGCGTATCGCGTCTTCCTCTTCACAATACCCCATAGATTTTCTATAGGGTTTAGGTCAGGCGAGTTTGCTGGCCAATTAAGAACAGGGATACCATGGTCCTTAAACCAGGTACTGGTAGCTTTGGCACTGTGTGCAGGTGCCAAGTCCTGTTGGAAAATGAAATCTGCATCTCCATAAAGTTGGTCAGCAGCAGGAAGTGCTCTAAAACTTCCTGGTAGATGGCTGCATTGACCTTGGACCTCAGAAAACACAGTGGACCAACACCAGCAGATGACATGGCACCCCAAACCATCACTGACTGTGGAAACTTTACACTGGACTTCAAGCAATGTGGATTATGTGCTTCTCCTCTCTTCCTCCAGACTCTGGGACCTTGATTTCCAAAGGAAATGCAAAGTTAACTTTCATCACAGAACAGAACTTTGGACCACTCAGCAGCAGTCCAGTCCTTTTTGTTTTTAGCCCAGGCAAGACACTTCTGACGCTGTGTCTTGTTCAAGAGTGGCTTGACACAAGGAATGCGACAGCTGAAACCCATGTCTTGCATACGTCTGTGTGTGGTGTTTCTTGAAGCACTGACTCCAGCTGCAGTCCCCTCTTTGTGAATCTCTCCCACATTTTTGAAAGGGTTTTGTTTCACAATCCTCTCCAGGGTGTGGTTATCCCTATCGCTTGTACACTTTTTTTCTACCACATCTTTTCCATCCCTTCGCCTCTCTATTAATGTGCTTGGACACAGAGCTCTGTGAACAGCCAGCCTCTTTAGCAATGACTTTTCTGTCTTGCCCTCCTTGTGCAAGATGTCAATGGTCGTCTTTTGGACAGCTGTCAAGTCAGCAGTCTTCCCCATGATTAATTAGCTGATTAGAGTGTGGCACCAGGTGTCTTCAATATTGAACCTTTTCACAATATTCAAATTTTCTGAGATACTGATTTTGGGGTTTTCATTAGTTGTCAGTTATAATCATCAAAGTTAAAAGGAATGAACACTTGAAATATATCAGCCTGTGTGTAATGAATGAATATAATATCCAAATTTCACTTTTTGAATGGAATTACTGAAATAAATCAACTTTTTGATGATATTCTAATTATATGACCAGCACATGTATGTTTTGAATTAAGTTGTTTTTCAAATAAAGGTTTCCGAGTCAGTATTATAAGATTGTGTGTATGTATTTTCATTGTACTTACCCTCTAACTACATGGAACAAGAGGGTAACAAGCACCACTGCATGAAACTAGAGTATCTTTCCTCAAATATTTAAGCCTATACTGTATATATTGGTACACCATTATTACAAAAAGTTATGCAGTGTTTGTTCATGCTAAATTGCTCCCAAATGTAAGATTGTTGTATCATAATAGTAGAATAAGTACCCCTCAGTTCTATAATAATTACAGTATAAATATTTTTTTAATACTCCTGGTTTGTATCCCTTTATTCCCCAAACTTTACATATTGTTCCCTTATACTTACATGTACTAAGTTCTTGATAGGTACACTATAATTACTGAAAGTTGCACTGTAAAATCGCTTTAATTACGCAGTACTTTCTGGGCTGTAATCTAAGCGTTACCCACATTTGTATTTAGCCACTTTGAAAACCCATCTTCAACTCACCCCGCGGGACCACGATGACCTCACTGAGCGGACACTGCGCGCACTCTTCATTGTGATCACAATGTATTTGCAACTCGTAAGGCAGAGAAGACGTCACATTCCACATATCACATTCTCTGCTGTTTTTAGACTGTTGCTGCAGAGTACAAGAGTACAAAATGAGGAGAAACAAGCTAGCACATTAAAGTCTCTGGTGTCAGTTGGAAAAGGTCCTGAAGTAGGCCTGAACCTATATTTTTATGATTGAAGTTATGTGGTGTCGTAATCATTATAACTAACTGAATAGGGATTGTACATATAAGAAAGATCGTCATATTGTGTAGTTTGTGCTTACGCATACTTTTGGGGTTTAAACCCACACACAGGTTTGTAAACGAAGCCCCACATCTTTAACCACAAAGCCACACCACACCCTAGTGTACAGTGCTCTCTCAAATCTACACTGATCCACACTCTATTACTGTAAACTCCAGTGCGGTGAACAAACACACCCAAGATATTCATAATTGCGACGGCAAAAAATGTCCCCATTTTGCACTCATCTGACATAAGGACGGGTAAATTATTTAATGTGTGCTAGCGGAAATACATTTGTAATTGATTTGATTTCATAGAAGTATTCATAATGAGAATTTATTACAAATGGAAGTCACGTGTTATTTGGTTAGGAAATAATATGTCCTCATAAAGTTAATAAATGTGTCTGAAAATCAATTCCACAGGGTGAATATTGTCCCAGGGCTTTACACTATTAAGTTAACAAAACGAGTTGCACATTATGACGTGTCATATTATTTTACATATGAAGAGTTCAGATGCAAAAGCCTCTAAATGCCATCTGAAATTTTCTCTGCCATGATAAAAAATGATCATTTTTATCAAGCTCGTATATTTAAGTTCAATAATTTCACTTAAATGGCAAGAAAAATTACTGAAATTACTGAAATTAGTGAAATTACTGAATTTAAATATACGAGCTTGATAAAAATGATCATTTTAGAAGAAAATTTCAGATGGCATTTAGAGGCTTTTGCATCTGAACTCTTCATATGCAGATATGCAAGATAAAAAAGGTGACAATGATCGTTGCAAACAGACACTGATATAATCTGAAACTGCAGGGTGCAATTATCAACCTGATCTCACAGGAACTATTTTGCGAGGTGTCAATTTCGTATGAATTCGTACAATGTGAATTGTACAAAAACAATTATTAGAAAAAAAGTAAGCATGAAGGCCCATCGCTAATCCCACCTGTCATTGGGGAGTAAGCAGAATTAGCCACCAATTCACCAAAATGTAAAGTGTTAATTTGTTGATTGTGTTAGTTGTTACTGACCTCTTTCCACATTGCAGTGTTGAACTCTCTATACTTTACAGAGAACTTTTTAATATAATTTCTTTCATCTCCCCAGTCCACTTCTACAGACAAATGACCAGAGCTTCTTTTAAAAATTAGATTCTGTTTAGAGGGAGGACCGCACCGTGCTGAAATGAAAGAAAACATAAAACGTTCTAATGCAGAATCACATACTAACATGTGGAAATTTATGTCGGGTAACAGAATTGTCAAACTAGTAATTTCCAAGTAACTGCAGGCAATAAATCAGTATATTAGATTTAGGTCAGAGGTTAGAAACACTTAAAATCATAATACATTTAAACTGATTCATATTAATATTGTTGATTAACATACTTATCTGCGATGGAATTCCACTGAAATTTGTGTAGGTGCACCTGCTTTGATCTTCACTGGTTCCAATTATGTGAGCTATTATATTCCAATCTATTAATTTAAAGCCATTGAAAGTCAATTCAGTTGCATTCTTCTTATTTATGGGTTCACAACTTTTTTTTCTCCTACGCAGGAAAAAAACTCAGTTATCACTTGGAGAATTGAACAGTATCTTTTACATTTTCTATTAAGAAGTATTAACAATCAAACAACAGCAAGAAAGTGTGAAGCTCAGCCTCAGACTGCAGTGCGAACAGAATAAAGTTGAAATCGTCATATTTCTCACTTCTTACAGTTACTTACTGTTTTACGTAGATTGTGGATGGGGTTGATAAGTCTCCATTTTTCCATTCACAGATGAACTTACGATTACTTTTATTAATCGTAGGTTTTATGAAGCATGTAAAATCATAGACTCCTAATAAATGAGAAATATCCACTGATAATATAAACAAAATGAACGTCACTTTCTACAGATACTGAAGCAAAAACATTGAAACTTTTCCAAATGAAATGCTCGACTTTTGGAAAATATTGTTCATCCAACTTTTATTTTCTATTCATTATCAAGATTTGCAAAGATTTTGCACACACACACACACACACACACACACACACACCAACACACACACACACACACACACACACACACACACACAAATAATAAAAAACAAATTAAACAAAACAAACACTGCAACTCAGCAGAGGATAATTATATTGCCAACAAATGTTGGTTTTGTAGTTACTGTAGTTACTGTTTCCCACTCAACTCAGGAAAGAGCAAAACACTTCATTGGTAATGCTTCCTTTTACAGTACAGTACTTATAGTGTACTTACAGTGTACTTACCTAGATAGTAGGCTACTGGCTAATATAAGGTAAGTACATGGGTAAGGGGTAGGTTTAGGGGTAGGTTCAGGGTTAGTACCTAGTTATTACTCAGTAATTATGTAAAAAATAAGTACTGAGTATGTACATGGGTAACTGGACTGTAAAAGGAAGCGTTACCAATATTTCTTTAAACCTTTTTTTCCGAATGTATTTGGTAACAAGGCTGAATGTTAAGCTGAATGTTAAGCTAGTAAAGATTGTTACACTTTTTGTGTAAATTTAAAAATGATGTCAAAATTATGACATGATTTTAATTGTTTGTTGTTGTTGCATACTTTAGGTCTATTAAATGCCCGGCTATTGAATACACTAGGCACTTTATTTAGACTTTTTGAATATTTTCTTCATTCTTTTATTTTATTTAAAATGTAAAACCTTTAAAATTTATTTTATTTAAAACCTCTCCAAGCTGATATGCAATAGGAAAGGGAAGACGAATGGGAATTGGAAAAAGGCAAACTCGAACTTGGTCTGTCGCATCATAAACGACATCCACTGTCCTTATACTATTCCACACAACTGTCCAGTTTGTCAGATGGGTTTCTTTTGTAATTCCGTCTGGCTCAATCAGACAATGGTGTGTGAGTTAGCGTAAATATCAAGACAGGGTATTTGCCCTTAGTGTAAAGACACTCTAAAGAAGAAAACAGTAGCCTAATCCTTAAATGGTATAGGGGAAATTATTAAACTACGCTTTGTCTAAAGAATAGCCGAATGTGTTTTATTGAAACATATAAATATCTTTGCTTTGCCATGTCTCCAACAATTTAGTGGGGATATAAAACCAAAAGATTTGTCATTGTAGCATACACTTATTCCAAATACAAATAAAGTAACATTTATGTTATACTAAGAACAAGTATTCTAGTTTACTCCAATTTAATAAATAAAAAGACAGCTTACGTCATTTGTGCTGAGCATTTCTTACCTTCTGTGTTGTTACATTTATCTTTTAATGAGTTCAAGTCTATCCAGTTACAGGAACCTTTAAAGTTTAAATGAAAAGCTGTGTTAAGTTATTGCCATTTATCCTCTGAACAATGTTTACAGCATGATTTGAGAATGTTTCACAGAGCAATATTGTGCTTAAATGGAAACACAAAATCTGTACAAAGTTCACATATTGTTGATTACTGGTCAGTTACACGGCATAGTCCCAACGTTAAAAATGTTTCCTTGTTCTATTTTTTAAAAACAATGTTCTATGTTCTATGTTTTAACAATGTTTCCTTGTTCTACTTTTTGTTTTTGTTTTTTTACAGGGTTCAATGTTGCCTCAGACTCAGACCAAATACACACACAGCACTAATGTCCAACGTACTGACCTGTAGACGCTTCGGTTGTACAGAGAGATACGAAACCTGAAATATGAATACACCTACTGAAATAACATCACTCCAATAGCCTAATGATATCAATGAAATGCTATAATGCGACATATTTCAGTGTAAATACTTGCTTGAAAACACAGCACATACCTAGAGTGAAGTAAAATGCAGCCGAGCACTTGCGCATTGTCGGATCCTCTTGACAGTCTGCTCATCGTAGGCTACTCACGCAGTCTACCAGCTAACGGAAGAGTGAGGGGTATTCCCATCACTCATGAAACTACAGCGCAACAGGTCCTCTTGAAATCTCATAGGCTGTCTCTGAAATTAGAACAAACTGAACTGCCTACCTAGACAGCAACCTAGGGCAACGGACGGTTAGACGCGAGCTGCCTTTTGGCCATGAGGCTATAGGCGCCAAACAATGCTGGCACATATGGCAGGAACTCGGATTATTCACCAGCAGTGGGTATCATTTGCACGCAAAAACTATTTGTGTCGTACAAATGGCACGATAAATAAAATTCGTGCTATAGATACGCACTTTCATGAGATCGTGTCCGATTAAGCCGCTTATGTGCTCGTGGGAGTGTTCTTTTATTTATATATCAGAACCGGAATAATTTTCATCACATTTTGTCACATTTAAGAGATAAACATGACACACTATCATGTCAGAATACAAAAGTAATATTTTTACGCAGTAAATATTTTGAACAATTATATAGGCCTATAAAAAGATATAGTTCCACAGAAGGAAGAAATATTAATTAATCCTCTTCGTTATCTAATTGTAATGAAAAGAAACTGACTTACACAGCTTGTGCAGAAAAAAAGTTTCACTTCTGCAAACTATGAATAGAACTAGCATAGGCTAAGGTTGAACTTTGCAGAGGCTCTTGACACTTGAAATCACTTGGCCTATGGCTTGATGACTAATTTTATCACTAAACTGTGGGTTTGTCGACCCTAAAATATGTTTTACAGCATGTTTAGGATAAAAAAACTTATATAACTTGATATAACTTGAAAGAATAAATTATACAGACTACTCTTTATTTTTCAGGAAGACCTGGTAACCAAAGAAATCCTCATCCTTGTGGGGACATTTGTTGGTCCCCCATGAGGAAAACAGCTAATAAATCATCTAAACAGCTAATGAAAACATACATGTTTTAAAATAAATCTAGAACTGCAGACGGTTTTCTGTGATTGTCAGGTTTAGGGTTAGCTAGCATATTCAGTTTGTTCAGAATAAAAATCATGTCCCCATAAAATGAAAACCCAACATGCTTGATATAGTTAGATAACCAACTATTCAGATGATCCATGATTACACATCTAGGCCAAACATTAACCCCCCCCCCCCCCCCCCCCCCCCCCAGCCCTGCCACTAGTGGTAACAAGGCATGATGGATCAACATTCTCATTCTGTTTACGCCAAATTCTGACTCTACCATCTGAACTCTCAACAGAAATCGAGACTCAGACCAGGCAACGTTTTTCCAGTCTTCAACTGTCCAATTTTGGTGAGCTCTTGCAAATTGTAGCCTCTTTTTCCTATTTGTAGTGGAGATGAGTGGTACCCGGTGGGGTCTTTTGCGGTTGTAGCCCATTCCGCCTCAATGTTATGCGTGTTGTGGCTTCACAGATGCTTTGCTCCATACCTCGGTTGTAACGAGTGGTTATTTCAGTCAAAGTTGCTCTTCTATCAGCTTGAATCAGTCGTCCCATTCTCCTCTGACCTCTAGCATTAACAAGGCATTTTCGCCCACAGGACTGCCGCATACTGGATGTTTTTTCTTTTCACACCATTCTTTGTAAACCCTAGAAATGGTTGTGCGTGAAAATCCCAGTAACTGAACAAATTGTGAAATACTCAGATTGGCCCGTCTGGCACCAACAACCATGCAACGCTCAAAATTGCTTAAATCACCTTTCTTTCCCATTCTGACATTCAGTTTGGAGTTCAGGAGATTGTCTTGACCAGGACCACACCCCTAAATGCATTGAAGCAACTGCCATGTGATTGGTTGATTAGATAATTGCATTAATGAGAAATTGAACAGGTGTTCCTAATAATCCTTTAGGTGAGTGTAGTTTATAGTTCCCACCATTAAATAACCAATAAGTAGAAACTATGTAACTGTTAATTGGGACATGTTATTTTTTAATATTAAGGTAGCCTATTTAGCCTAAACTATCTTCCTGACTTTGAAATATGATATTTTTATCTCAAGGAAAAATTCAGTTGTTGTTTAAAATCTTCACAGTTGTGAACATGCAGCATAACAAGTTCAAAATGTGTGGTGGGAACTTGCTTTTTTAAGGGAACAAGCACTTTTCTTAGATTACTCTAAGGCCCTTGAAACTTTTGAGAAATGAGTGAACAGTTTCACAAGACTGATCTCAGAAAACCAAAGACGAACTGTGAAGTAAGTTCACTTCTTTGCTTCTGTAGAGCTTTCAAGGAAACATATTTTTAGTTTGATGTGCAGTATGCACTAAAAAAAAATCTGAATGTTGACTAAGCTAAATTATATGCCAATTGTTACTTTTTTATATCTGAAAGGGAGTCTGTTACTAATTAACTGCATAAGGGAAGACCTTTATTTTTTTTACACAAACAAGTCCAGTCCATAAAACAGCACAAAAGCAGGATGAACAAACAATGCTATCTAAATAATGTATTTGGCAGTTATACAGTCACTAGAAACTAGAGAACACGTGGAGCTGTGAGATGTTAAATATCTCTCTTTCTCCTAAGTGTGCACACACACACACACACACACACACACACACACACACACACACACAACACACACACACACACACACACACACACACACACACACACATACAGGAAGAGACATGTTCACACTTCAGAGACTTCATCGTTGGGAGGCCCAATGTAGGAAACACACTGCAGTGTAACACGCTTGTGACTCCTTAACAGCATCTACATATTTCAGTTATCAACACAGAAAAGCCATACAGGCAAAACCAAGTCTGTGACATCTACACAATTTCACAATTGTATGTAAGATTCACTGTGTATAGTTGGAGTCATCTAACAACCTGCAATGTTGTTAATGTAGAAGTCTCAAAGCTTTCAAGAGAGTTTTTACGCAGCTTGTTGTTAAGAAGAGCACATGGAACATGTGACAGCGCGAACAACGGCAACCACACGATGATCAAGGAGATTGATAAAATTTGTAGACAGCAAGAACATCCTCTCATTTTGTTTACTTGTAAGCACACCTCATTCTGAGAAATGGATGTGAGCAAGACTAAAATATATTAAATTTCCTTTGCATATTCCAAATCTGTTCCTACATCTTGGTACTGTACATCAACATCAAAATGTGAGTCAGGCATTTGTGTTAGTCTGCTTGACAAAAACATATAGTGCAGGAACATTTGCAGGAAATTGGTCATATATTGAGAGTGGTGTACAGCACACTTTTAAAATCCCCCACCTATGTTTATCTATAGTTTTACTACTCATCGCTTTGATCACCTGACGAATGGAAGACGATGGTCTTGATCCCTGTCTTAGATAAGAGTGTGTGGGCTGTTTTTCTCTTTGTGATGTGTGTTTGGCTGATTTCATAAGATCTTTTTTTTTTTTTTTTTTGGTAAAGGTTGAGGCTGATCAACATATTTTCAGAATGGTAGGCTACGACGGTAAGATGATAATGAAAGTTAGAACAATTCAGAAAATATTCAAATACTTTGGGGAGTTTTTTCTTACATTTTGTTGTTACAGCTTAATGCTAAAATGCATTCAATTATTTTCCCCCATCACGTTGACTCTGATATGCATTTTCAGCTTTTTTTTACCTTATAGGTGGACTTCAATCAGAGAGAATTGGAATGTGTATGAGCTAATAGCAATACTCGGTATGCCAATGGGATATTTCAGTTTTTCTTTTCAGTAAATTTGCAGTTATCACAAATGTGTTTTTACTTTGTCATTATGGGGTATGAAGTGTAGATTGACACATTTTTTAAGCATTTTAGCATAAGGCTGCAATAACAAAATGTGAAAATGAAAGAGTCTAAATGTGTTCTGAATCCACTGTAAGAGATAAATCGGTCTCATAAATTAAATAAATAATTATTTAATAAACCCTAAACCACCAACCCTAACTTCAATGCAAACAAACAAACAAAACCATTTTAATTGCACTGTGTACATGCAATGTTTTCCCCAAAGTTTTTTTTATATATATATATACATATATGTATCAAAAAATTGGACTTTAGAACATATTTGGAATAGCACAAGCGATTCCAGTCATACAATCAAACTATTGTAGATGAGCGCCATCTGTTGGGAAGTAAGTGCAACCAACTATTGTACTTTTAACAAAAAAATTCACTGTGCAGTTGCATCTTTTAAGAATAATGTGCATGTTATTAGGTGTTCAAGCACTTTAGTGCTGAAAACCTATTGTATTTGCTATTTGAAAAAAAAAAAAAAACCTAAAACGCATCGTGCAGCCCAAACCGTAACGCCTAGAGACTTGAAACTCGCCCAGATGGTAGGCCTCAAATATGGGGACAACCTATCAGAGTATGACCCCGTTTGGCCCATAGGTGGCGCTACAGCAACCAAAAGTACTAAATTGCTCATAACTCCTAGACCGTTTGACTTAGAATCAAGCTTTTTACACCACCGTAATCCCTGGCTCAAGACGGACAAGATGTATATCTCCGATTGGAGCTAAAACCTTTGGTTCACTATAACAGGGTCATTTAGGAAATGGACCGTGGCAAAATACGGTCAAAAGCCTATACATCCTACAAAAAAAGTCAGAACTTCACCAAAATTGATGAGCATATGTGTCATAGCATGGTGAAGAAGCATGCAAAGTTTTATGGACAATGGACCATAGGTGGCGCTATAACTGTTAAAAAGCTTAAAAACCATGTATTTCCTATGGTAAATTGCCTGTATTAGTTGTAAATCGTCTATTTCATCTATGATTTCAGTGGATAAATGCTTACCAAATAAAACTTAATGTCTTTTGATGCTTTTGAGCTTAACTGCCTTAACGGCCTTAATTGCTTGAACACCGATAAATGCTGCTAGCAGCTTTAATTATTTAATATTTTTGCTAATATGCCTAAATTATTAAAACTACCTTTAATTGTGAATTCAAATCAAGTATTTAAATAAGTTTTTGTTTCTTGACATGTGTTTGACAGCTACAGAGTGAATCTATATGTCTTTATAAGTTTTGGTTAGTTATGTCAGGTGTGGCACAGCTGCCATAGTGATGAATATTAGACCAAACACTTGCTGATTAAGCGATCACAGAGCACCTCTCATTGCTTTTTAAAACTTAAAAAGAGACTTTAATACTAATAATACTCTTAATACTGTGGGGATCTTCTCTGTGAGAGAAAACAGAGGTTTGCCAACATTTTACTGTGTGGTTTATTATAATCACACGAATTATAAGCTGAGAGCACAAGACTCCATTCATAAAACACAGTGATCACAATATTGTGTATGATCTGAGCATGTACTGAATAAACAGGTACTAATATGCCCATGGAGCCCAGGCTTATCTGTTTGATAGGAGATCATGGGACATTTTATTACTTGATAAGCCAACGGTTTATCTGAGGTTTGTAAGATTAGCTTTTCTAGCAGCCATAAAATGTACATTGAGGTATGAGGATTCTGAGCCTCCTTCCACCTCTATGTGTACAAAGGAAGTATCATCTTATCATATCATAAAAATAATATTTCGGTTGAAGAAAAGTCAGGATTTGTAAAACACTGGGGAAACTTCCTCTGTTATGAATGAATACATTCATAATACATAAACCTCATTCGATTATCCATGCCCTCTTGTTTAATAATGTTTGCTTGATCTGTTAAATCAGGCTAGCAACATGTTAAAACATGCTAGCAATGTGCTAATCATGTCAGAAATGTGCTATCAACTTGCTAAAACATGTCATGTTAGCAATGTGCTAGAACATGCTAATTGCCTTCTTTGAGTAAAATATTCAATGTACAAGCTCAAAGTTAATTCAAACTTTTAGACAAAAAGGCTTTGTCAAGCCAACATCAAAGTTTGTCATCAAACTTTACTCATCTGGTTTATTTATATGTAGCACTGTGGGATGGAGGATTGAGATGTGTTGTGTGAATGCGGGATATCTGTTATAAATTTGCATGTTGTACTGATATACAGTCATGGTCAGAATTAATGTCACCCCTGGTAAATATGATCAAAACTGTCTGTAAAAAATAAATCTGCATTGTTTATCCTTTTGATCTTTCATTTAACAAATATGCAAAATCCTAACCTTTCATTTAAGTAAAAATAATTGAAAGTGGGGGAGAAATCACATAAATGTTTTTCTCCAAAACAAGTTGACCACAATTATTGGCACCCTTTTATTAAATACTTTTTGCAATCTCCTTTTGACAAGATAACAGCTCTAAGTCTTCTCCTATAATGCCTGATGAGTTTGGAGAACACCTGACAAGAGATCAGAGACCATTCCTAGATACAGAGTCTCTCCAGATCCTTCAGATTCCTAGATTCATTGGCACAGAAGTCTTCTCCTATAATGCCTGATGAGTTTGGAGAACACCTGACAAGAGATCAGAGACCATTCCTACACTCTTAAAAGAAATGGTTCTATTTAGAACCAGAAATGGTTCTATCACCCGCTTCATATGGAACTCCAAAATGGTTCTATATATAACCATTTTAATGGGTTCCATAAATAGAACCCCAAATGGTTCTTTGAATCCAAGTTAGATGGTTCTTTATAGAACCATTTAAGGGTTCTATATTATTAAACCATAATATGATATTTAATAAAAATTATTATTAAATTATTATTATGAATACAAAAATATAACCAATCCAGAAAATTCTAAAAGTTTAAATTTATTCAATTGATTATACAAAAATATTAGTGTCACGTTTAAAATTGCACATCTGTATACTCTGTATTATACAGCAAAACATTTTTTACATTTAAGATGTTAAATTACATTCAACCATTTAGTTTGAATTTAATTTAAGCAATTTTCACTTTGTACAGTACTTAACTTGTACATGCATCTCTGAAATGAGGAAAAACAAATCTTTGATTTCATATTTTTGATATTCGACAATGCAGATAAAAAACAATACATGAACAATTAAAACATCTAAATAAACAGCACTACAACTTACACAAGTTGACAGTACATTTTTTAGTACAGGTATTGGTGTTCTTGTGTCATGCTCATGTTTAAGTTTATGCATATATTTTTTAATAAAAGTCATTGTGTGACTGCAAACAGGCATTCCACAGCCTTTGTCATGTCAATGTCTGCCTCCATGATAATGCTGACACTTTCAGTCTTGAGGGGATCAGGACAGCCGTTAAACACCATGGTTGATGTAGGACCTTTGGGTTCCTGTAAAACAAACATTTCACCTTTTGAGTGCCTTTCACCAATTAACAGAAGTCATCAAATAGACCTAAAATTAATGTTGGTAACCGAACAATGCTGCTACCCATTCACTTAAAATTATATGGACACAAAACCAATGCAGCAAGTCAATGGGCACCGCCATTGTTCGGTTACCATCCTTCAAAATATCTTTTGTGTTCTGAAGAAGAAAGTCATAAAGATTTGAAATGACAAGAGGTGAATAAATTATGACAATTTTCATTTTTGGATAAACTATTCCTTTAATACTTTCATTATTGTAATACATGTTTTCACTCATACAATTTATAGAAGCTACAACCTTTACATTGACAATGCAACTTTACACTGGGCATGGAACAGATAGGTTGGATGGGGAAATATATATGGTGTTACCTTCTGTGGTTTCCTCTTCCTTCCTTTTTTTGCACTCCCTATGATGTTTTGGGCCATTTCATTAGATGTTTCCATGTTCTTCACCAAGTCTGTTCGAAACCTCATCGTCATTTCATGCAGCATCTTTAAAAAATACAAAACATTTGTTTACTTCAGGTGCTTATATCCAAATTACACACTTTCAGCCAAACAAGTTCCTTAAAGTTAGCATGAACTGGAGGTTGCAATTGACTACCATATAGTGATGTATTTCGAGAATGTTCAATAAGAAAAATACTGGGCGTGGTAAAGTAATCAAAATTATTACATGCGTTGAGTCTCACTGCTGGCCAAGGTTTGGCAACAAATGAGCCCTCATTCTCACAGGGTTCTTGTCTGTTAACATGAATACAATGATGAAGTCTTTTTATACAGGATTTTCATTTTACTTGCCACAATATACAGTCTGTTTAAACGTCAAAACAATGATACATACCGAGTACAAGATATTTGAGGCACTTCAGTTTCCAGGCTGTTTGAAGAAAAAGAAAAATATAAATTAAGATAAGATAAGGATTTTAAGCTTGCTTTAAGTTTGTATAAACGTCAAAACAATGATACATACCGAGTACAAGATATTTGAGGCACTTCAGTTTCCAGGCTGTTTAACCTCTTAACCTTCGCCAGAGCGAGGGCGCTCTGAGCGTTTTTTTTTTTTTAAATCGTTCAAAGTTACTATCAGATTCAATGTTACCTTGACAAACTATACATCATTAAAAAGATATAAGACTGAAGGTTTAGTATTTGACCACTATTGTATTCTGAGAATCTTATAGTGACAGTTATGTCTTAATTTGTGTCTGGAGTTATGTAATCAAAAAATGAGTCGATACCTTTGATATGAATTATGAGCGTCAGCCGCTTCCATTCAGAAAAAAACTCCAGTGAGATCGTCACGACAGAGCTTGACAAAACAACGTCCATCAGGGCTTTTAGCTCAAAAGTGTACAGATTTGGAGAAATATTGATAGATTCTCATAGGTTTACATCAGATTTATATAGACAGGAATCATATTTATTGAATATCTACCCAAATGCGTTGATTTAATCATTATGAGCGCTGGAGACTCTGATGTACTGTGTTTTCAATACATACTGGCAGCCTGAGGGCGCCCTGTGCACATATGGACTCCAAATTTGGAACACGAAGAAGAATCATATCATGTGACATTTCAGGAAGTCCATCACGACGTAAACACTAACAGAGATCGCTGTAACATGCAGATAAAGATGTTTTGAAGACAATAAACATGATTGCAATGATATTTGGTTTACCTGTGTTCTTCGAGCCATGTCAGGTATTTTCATAATAATAGATTATATTTATAATGTAATGCTAATCGATATAGACTTTATCATGGTGAAGAATACTATAAAATACTATATTTTCTGTCCGATTTTTTTATCTGAAGCCAAATCAGAGCACAGAAGGTTATTTAAAACACTCGACTTGTGCTATAAAGTAAGTTTTAGAGCACAAACATGGTTTTAATCTCATAAATTGTCGTGTATTGATGGTGTGCTAAGCTAACATGCTAGCTAGCCCTTGGTGCACCTGCTACCTAGCTGTTATATTTATGAATATTTCTAAATAGGACTGCTTGCTGAAATGTTTCTTTTTTCAAGAAGGTCATTTTATATAGTTTCAAATGTAAGGTGAGAACTTTGAGAACTTTCCCTAAAAGAGATTAGGGGTTGAAACAGTGTGAATAGCCAGTCGTTAGTAATTATAATGCAGACAAAAGAAAGCATATTTAGAGCAATAACCAGAGGCTGGAGAGGTGTGAATGTGTGCAGGGGAGACTGACACTGAATGGAGATCGTTTAGACCACAACACAATAGAGAAAATAGACTGAATAGATGCTTAGAAAATGACAATAAACATCAGTTTGCATTTTAGAGTCTAATCAAAATAAAATCGTTTGACATGATCTTGAAAAACATTTAACTAAATAAAGAGTTTTAGACATATCATCTTCAGATTTTAAATATAACATGGTCAGACATGTGGCTTTAGCTGCAGTGCATTTCTAGATTGCTACAGGGCCAACTTCAATTTTATTTTCATGAAAATATTTCATAAAAATAAATTTCTAATAACTTGACAAAACTTTGAAGCTATTTATAACATTTATTTTTCATTATGACAATAATTAATTCTACATTTGCAATAAACTGCCAGGTGTCAGCTTTCAAATGAGATCATACTTGTGCTTTTAGAACAAATGGTTCATGAACTGTATCTGTTTCAGTTTGGGTATGCCATTTCTGGGGATTTTTCAAAATTGGGGGTGAAGCTTAACAGGTTAAAGAAAAAGAAAAATATAAATTAAGATAAGGATTTTAAGCTTGCTTTAAGTTTGTTTATTTAGCAACAATGTTTAATATTTAACAACACAGACTTACTTTTTTAACTTAAGCTCTTTTTGTCAACCGTCGTTACCTGGGGAGAAATAAAACAGAGCATAAATAACACTTCACAAACCAACTATGCAATGCATTAAACACACCTACACATTTAGCCATGTGCTATCATCACTTTAATCCAGCGCATGCATCAGTAAACCGCAGTAAACGATGTTACGAACGCTGCACTGACTGCAACCATGCAGTTTTAATGGAGACCGGCCGGAAGTTCTCAACTGTAGCGGTGTCCACCTGCTGAGTTTAGCTCCCACCCTGATAAAACACACATGAACAAGCTGCTAACGTTAATCAAGATTTTCGGGATTACTGAAAAGTAACAGTCTGATCTGGGTTGGAGCTAAAAACTGCACGAAAGTGGACCTCGCGGGCCAAAGTTAACAGTTAAGAACGAGCGTGCGCTTCATTGAGATTAAAATTCACGCTTCTGTCTCGAAGCTCGTCTCCTTATAACACAGCTGTCTTATTGTTATTGACCATTTCATTAACTATAACAAGGAAATAATGGGAGATTGTAACTTTATTACTTTAAAAATCGGAGCAAATTCAATTTAACAGGGCTTTCTGAACCTACGGCTGACGAAGCCCATCGGTGCTAAATTACACAGCAGTGTTTTTAACTGAGGTGAAAAAATTCCATTTTGCTTCTAGTATCAGTATTTAAGACAAGGACTATATACTCTAACCAATAGAAACATTCACTGCAATACTAAATATTTCAGTAAAATGATTTCAAAAATGTAAAAACTTAACTTACCTGAGGGTATGAACGGGCAGAAATGGCGGACTCCTCAGTTTGAAAAATTAACTGTCACTTGTAGGTTCTTCTTCGCCAATCCACCAATAGGAATTCAAGGATGACGCAACGCACGCCACCAGAGGGCATTTTTACGATTATTATTTTTAATGTTCCCTTCAATAGATTAAAAGTTAACCATCACTATATGGTACACACAAAATAAAGAAAACACTTTGGTTGTTTATTATTAGGCCTATAATGTTTTATTACAAAATGATTGGTAAAAAAGGCAAACTTATAATGTATTAGGAAATATAAGTTGCATGCTAATGTACAAACGTGCATAAAGAAATCTCAAATCATACATTGACTAGATATGAAAATTTTGTTAACTTTGGTTTTTGACTACACCAGTCATTCTCATGGGTCTTGACTCAAACAGCTTTGTGAATGTGTTGTGTATAATTATTGTGTAACATGAATCTTTAGTTTACACTTCAGTCATAAAACATGAATTATAGAACCATTTTAATAAAAAAGGTTCTTTGCTCTCCAAGGGTTCTACATAGAACCATTTTGTCGGTAAAGGGTTCTATTTGCCAAGTACGGAACCCCAGGGTTCTATATAGAACCTCGAGGAACCCTTTTTTTTAAGAGTGTAGATACAGAGTCTCTCCAGATCCTTCAGATTCCTAGATTCATGTTGGTGCTTCTTCTCTTCAGTTCAGCCCACTCATCAGGTCAGGGAACTGTGCCGGTCATGGCAGAAGCTTCATTTTGTGCTCCGTAAGAAATTTTTGTGTTGATTTTGATGTTTGTTTTGGATCGTTGTCCTGATAGAAGATCCAACCACGGCCCATTATAAGATTTCTAGCTGAAGGTGTCAGGTTTAGATTTTTTATCTGTTGATATTTGATAGAATCTACGATGCCATGTATCCAGTCCAGGACCTCCAGCAGAAAAATATGCCCACAACATTAAAGATCCAACGATGTATTAAATTGTACACATGGGGTACTTTTTATCCTTGTGCGCACCAAACCCATAGCGTGTTTACTGGCAATATACCTCTTCCAGGCAGATTCGTAACATCTTTAGTTGATTGGAACTTCTTAACTATTGCCCTGATGGTCAAAATCATAGCTGTCAACATTTGGTTTTCAAAATCCGGGAGATTTTTTTTACGGGATGCCAGAGAAATTTCCTATTTATTAAAAATATATTAAATATTATTAAATAATTGTTATATTAAAAAATATTTTTAAATAAGTTTCAGTTTTCCTACATCTTGAAACGTTCAGGTTTATAAATGGGGGTAATCTTTGAAGAATGAACAAATAATGTTATAATGTTTAGGTCATCACATTAAAAATAACATTTAAATATAGGCATATATTTATATATAATATTTAGATAATAGTTTAGTTTTGAAGTGCTGGAAAAAGATGTGTGAAGTACTTGAAAGCATTTCACTATTCCAGCCAAACTTTCGTGGCTACAGTTAGTGTTACTATATTAAATCCATGGTGAATGTTGCTGATCTGTGGACTTAAAGCCTTTAACTAGATCATTCACGGCACAATGTTTCTCCTGGTTCCCACGTCAGTTCTGTTTGATCTGATAGAGAGATGCACAATATAATGAGTAGCGCAGTTTCGTTCTGCTTTCATTACGTTTGCCATTTGATGTTGCACAACGCTGTGGTGGTCGCGCCAGCGCGGATTTTGTCGGCAGGGGAAAAGGCCAAAGGAATCGTTCGGTTTCCGTACTGAAGCGGAAGCCTCGTACCGAAACGGTTCTGGCAACTGGTCAACATTAGACAAACATATTGGTCCGATTATTCATAAAGGAGTTTGGGCCATGCAAATTACGGGAGTTTCCCGGGAGAAATAACAAACCGGGAGGGGTCCGGGAGACAGGGCTAAAAAACGGGAGAAACCCGGGAAAAACGGGAGTGTTGACAGGTATGGTCAAAATGGGGATTTTCAATTCTTTAGCTATTTTCTTACAGCCACTTTCTATTTTGTGATGGTCAACAATCTTTTAATGCACATCAGAACTATTTTCTTTGGTTTTACTCATTGTGATGAATGATTAATAGTCCAGTCATTTTAAGCCAAAATGGGGGTCAACCTTGAACAAATTGCAACAGAAGCAAACTCAACTGATTTTGTATCCTCAATATGTCCTGAGTAAGGACAAAAAATTCCCCGAAGAATCCCATTAGGGGAAAGTTTCGAAAAAGACCCAAATATATCCCATTCATACGCATATTCATTCTCTTTCTCACGTGAAAAGGGTACAATTTGTAACCTTTAGATATCATCATGAAAATCACTGAGTTGATTACTTACATCAAGACAAACTCAGGACATATTGAGGATACAAAATCAGTTGAGTTTGCTTCTGTTGCAATTTGTTCAACCTTTTTTCATAAAATGACTGGACTATATGGGATTTGGCATTTGTTTCCTCGTATTTAAACTCCTATGAAACACGAAGTCATGGCCGGACAATTTCATGTTCCTAGTCACCCATGGTGTGCTAAAAAAGGTAAATATTAATAGGAATATACTTCAGAGATATTTTACTTGAAAAAAATTCTAGGGGTACCAATCATTGTGGCCAACGTGTTTTGGAGAAAAACATTTATTTCATACTGGCCCTCATTTATCATTATTGCGTAGAAACGGGCTTATATGGTGGCGTAAGATTATGCTTACACTCCTCTCACCGCCTGATGTATGAAGCTGTGCGTACCTTTGAAATCTAGGTGTACGCAATACCTGTCCTTGATAAATGCAGTGGCTGAAAACGATCGTCATTAGAATAACACGCCTCTTAAATATTCAAGTCTCCGCTTCCCCCACGCCCTCATTTTACGCCATGGATACACGGAAGACGGCAAAGAAGAGAAACTTCTCCGACGTGGAGATCAAATTACCTATCACAATGCATTATTTTACAGCACGTGTTTTGAAACAATTAGCATTTATCATATCACGTACAATAGTGATGATGATGTGTGGAGTACCATTCATTCACATTAATAATTGCATGTCCATTTGTAATATTCTTATTCTTATTGGTGTTCGCATTTATGAGGAAAAAACAATGATACGGCCTTGAGCGCTCTGAAAGCGGCACTAAAATATATTTTAAAACTTTCACAGAGACATCAAACAGAAAGCACAAAACCTTTCTTTAAACTGAATTTCGTTTTGTATTAATTGTATCTTAATTTTACTTTAAGTTTCAACAACCAATTACCTGGATTTAACAAATAAGAAGTAAATAGCAGATGATAGATAATCATGAAACGGAGGACGCGTGAACTGAGCTCATCTCATAAATGAACCGAAACTCAGAGTATAAGGTAGGCTACCCTACTTGCCTCAGACATGTCTACTTTTAAACAGAACAATTCAAAACGAAAGAAAACAGACTGCAGATTGCTCTCTGCTTATGTAATCTGAAATGTGCATTTCTCTCTGGCGCGTTCACGCTACTGCGAAGATCGCGAGTCAGCATCTCAACTTCATCTTTGCAGCATAAAGAAAACACTTCTTTATTAATAAACAATTAAAATATCTCCTTGCTATATTTTACATATTTATAATCATTACTTTTGCCGGTTCTTTGTGACAGATTTTTACACTGAAGTTTATAATTAGCATACTATGTTTTTTTTTTTGTCATATGTTTTAGTTTGTCAGTGCGTTTTGTGGTGTTAGGAATTGTTTTTCTGCGCATTTCCGCACTAACTCAAACGTGCGTACACCACCTCCTGAGCTGGCGTGGGATTTGAGCGTGCCGAACGCCAATTGATAAATCTCAAAGTCACCGTGGTTTTGGGTGTAGGGGAGGGTGGGGTAAGATGAGCCAGTTTTTACTTATGTGGATCTCCAGGCAAGGGAAATTGAGACAAAAGTACAATGAAGACATTTACTGTTAATTTGGGATGTTGCCTATCAACTGAAATTATAAGAATGCACCTATGACAAAGAGCCTTGAAAATATGACCTCAGAAAAAAAAGTGTTCATGTGACTCAACTTACCCCAGGCTAGGGGTAAGTTGATCCCAGTCAGTGGGTAAATTGAGCCATCTGGGGGTAAATTGACCATACTATTTTTCACGTTTTAATGCAAGCATAAAAATAATAATAATAACTTGCCTCTTTAAAAAAATAATAATAATAATACACAAGGACTGCCAGCATAGTTTTCAGGAGCAAGAAATATCAAGCAGAGCAGTTCTGGCAGGTCATGGTAGTCAAGCTCGCATCAGCTGACTTTAAGCTGATCCACGTCTACCAATAAGAATACGACGCCTATCAACTGTATACATATATAAGCTCCTTCAATATTATCAGCAGCTATCACGTTTTTCATGAGCTAATAACCCTCCTCTATCCCCAGCTCCTCCCGTCAGTCAGGATTTGGCATTCTGATTCCCCTTGAATCAGAATAAATTATCCAATTATGTTGCATTTTAAAATCTTGAATTAATAATATCTGCAATACATTCATGTTGGTTCTGTTCTGTTTACCCTAAGGGGGGTTATCGCTGCTATTATCTGCTATTATTATTAGTTTTGTTCTCCCTCCTTGCAGTTCCTCCAACCTTTCGAGGTTTAGGAAGGTTCTTCAGCAAATCATTCAGTGGGACAGATCCCACATAATATTCTTTGAATGCAAAGGTGGCTTTGTCTTTCCCAGTGCTCCCTCAGATTCTTCTGAGGAATCTTGCATTAACTTCATTGCCCTCAAGGCTCTCAAACAAGCCACTATAATGGTAACTGTTGCATTTGGTCACAAAATTCACAATAATAAAGTCACCAACTGACAGGTCCGAGATGTCTGGTTCACTACTTTTATCCTGGGAGCTGTCACACTCAGAAGTGTCACACTCATCACATCAGTTTGAACACCAAGTGACTACAGTGGCTCAATCTTAAGTTTATCAAGCGACAAGAATACTTTTTGTGTGCAAAAAAAAACAACAAAAATAACGACTTTATTCAACTATTCATTTCCTTCTCTGTTGACCTCGAGTGAGTTCGCGTAGTGTAACAGGGCATCGCTTCTGTGTTGTACGTCACACGTAGGCTCACTATTGGTCATGTGTGTGATGCGTGTGACGTACAACACAGAAGCGCTGCTACACTACGCGAACTCACTCGAGGTCAACAGAGAAGGAAATGAATAGTTGAATAAAGTCGTTATTTTTGTTGTTTTTTGCGCACAAAAAGTATTCTCGTCGCTTGATAAACTTAAGGTTGAGCCACTGTAGTCACTTGGACTATTTTAACGATGTCTTTAATAACTTTTCTGGGCCGGCAAGTTTCAATCCCTTAGAAGCCTATGGAGGAGTGATCCAGCTCTCAGATTTAATCAAAAATATCTTAATTTGAGTTGCGAAGATGAACGAAAGTCTTAGAGGGTTGGAACAACATGAGAGAGAGTAATACTGACAGAGTTTTCATTTTGGGGGGAACTATCCCTTTAAAAGTTAACTTAACTTCAGTGCCTTAAGTTAGGGGTAAGTTGAACCACTGGTTCAATTTACCCACATCATCTGGCTCACTTTGCCCCATAGCCACCATTTTGGTAAAAAACGGCCTAGGTTAGCAATTCAGGCTAACCTTTAGCTTAATGATTTACATGGTTTTATATGTTGACAAATCACCAACATGTACCATACACAACTTTAGACCTAGATACATTTGCTTTGGCACAACAGCTAATATACATGCAATGCAGAAAATTAACTTTAACAAGCAAAAAAGTGTTTTTGTGGGGAAAAAAACTTACCTTTTGTCCCAAGTGCTTCTCCTCTTCACAGCAAAATAGAAATGATGGAGTCCTTCAGAATGTATGGTTACATGACACCAAATGTGCATAGTTGCCTAGAAACAGGGGTGGGTCAACTTACCCACAGGCTCATCTTACCCCACTCTCCCCTACGCCAGGTGTACGCTCGAAATTTGGTGTATGCACTTTTGATAAATGAGGGCCAATGTGATTCCCCCCCCCCCCCCACTTTCAATTATTTTACTTCAATGAAAGGTTAGAATTTTGCAAATTTTTTGAATGAAAGATCAAAAGGATAAAGCCAGTTTGGATCATATTTACCAGAGGTGCCATTAATTCTGACCATGTATATATTTATTACAGTTTTTCTCAAACACTCAAAACAATAAGTTCAGATCACTAAACAAGTTTCTTTTTAACATCAGATTTGAATTAAAGTAAATTGCATGTGTTGGCACGTGTGCAAGAGAGTTAGTAGCCTACAATTGTCTACAATTTGCACAATGACTGAATGCACATGACTTGCTAAACAAAATAAGATGTGTTGTTTATCAGTGAAGTTGCCACACTCTTTCTAAACATTATTTTTGGAGGCTACTACAGTATTGACTTTTCCCAGGAAAGTTTATTGAAATCTGTATCTAAAAAGCTCAATGTGATACACAGTAGCATTCAGCTATACAAAACTGTCATTCTTGTATATTATAGTAAATAAAACACTCAATGTTAAAAAAGGAAAAAAAATATTTATAGATATATATATTTGTTAAATTAAACAGGTTGGCCAAGAAATAAAAAATACATATGTCAGCCCCCCCCCCCCCCCCCCAACACACACACAGAAGTCCACATATGATAGGTGTCAGACAACCTTGTAGTTCATCATATAAACTATAAACATGATATTATATATATTTGTTTGTGAACAGGAAAATGCTTTTGTCATATTTGAAACCTAAAAAATCTTTTCTTGACAAGAGTGACTGAGATCTTTCTTTAAAATAAATGCTATACTTCAATTAAATTCACATGTATTTGTATAGCGCTTTTCAGAAAACTCATCGTTTCAAAACAGCTATACAGAAAATGCAAAATGCAGTCTATATTACAATTTAGAGTGATCTGTAATCAGGGGTAACTGTCTAAGTTATGTAGCCTATTTCAGAAATGCACATAACATTGAAGTATATAACATGAGCTCATTGAAGTAGAGAACACTCCTCTATTTCAATGAGCTCATTGTTTCTGCATTAAATTATCACATCTAAAAAAAATGATATGTTAAGCAATTCAAAATTATGCATATGGTGCACAATAAAGCCAAATCACAGCTACATCTTTAAAATCATGTAAATAATTCGTTTCTATCATTATTAATATGGCATTAAAACTAAATTTTGTTTTGAGCAAACCAAGAAAGGGGAGAGATTAACTTTACCAGTGTTCTCGGCTAGGCTACATCACACTTTTAAAATGACAAATAATAATAAAAAAAACCCTTAATATTATCTTTTACAGTTCTCAGATTTCCTCAATGTTTCAAGTCAACACGCGTCTTCCAACGTGATTAATCGGCAACTACTGTATTATCTTTTTTCCATTTATTTACTTATTTACTTCGACTTCAGTTGGTCATTCATGTGCTCGGAACTCTTACTTAAATCGTAAATGGCATGTGTGGAATAAAAATGGCCAGCGACCCAGCGTCTCTTATTTAAATAAAACGAAACTGCCCCGTGTATATTCCTGCTGTAATTGGCAGCCCTACACCTGTCCGTGTTCTTTGGACACATTTTTTTTTGAGAGCTCAAGGGTCAGTGCCATTGATTTAAATTTTAAAAGGACTTGACCAGCGCGCTCTTTTCTCATTGGCCGATAGGCGGGGTTTGCTTAGCCAATGACCGCAGACTTCAGTTAAAGACACTGCAGCGATGAGTTGAGCAGGACGCGTTCGAGTGCTGCACTACAAACTTCACTTTCAATGGCTGATTAACACTAATTTTCGTTCAAATTACTGCAGCACAGTGAGGGAAGTTTTCTCGGGCGCTTAACTGGACCCCAGATAAGTTGTCCTTCACCATGTCATTAGTCTAAGACAATTACCGAGATGTTTTAGGGCAATGGAGAGTGAGCAGTCAGAAACATTTGGAGGCGGCGGTGGAGACAATTCATCAGGCTCCGACACGCTGTCAGAAGGCGAGGAGCGAGCCGAGACGTATGAACCCGAATTACAATTTGAGGAATTTCAATGTCACTCCTCAGATTTTGTAGGTCTTGACGAAAAAGTGAAGGGAAATGATTTGGCTGAATGCTGCGACGAGATAAAAGCAAGAAATGGGGATGACCAAGATGAAGGAGAAAATGAAGGGGACAGTGACGATGACGAAATGGTATTGTACATTGATCATAGCACTACTAAACACTCTTGAGACATTCAGTGTGTGTATGTTTGATCACCGATGTAAGCGCGCGACTGCAGGTGTGTTTGTTTGTCTGAGTGAAAACGCTCCGCAGTGGTGTTGACACGTTGAAAAGCATTTCCCGTATTGTTACTGTACTGGGTTTAAGTTAGTTTTGGAGTCTGTTTGAGAGATAATACAGGTGTATAGGTTTCTCCTCTTTCGTGAGAACATGCATACTGAATTGCGATTGTTAGGCTAAGTGTATACTGAGATTGGTCTCGTATTATTTGCATAATAGTCTAACATAGCCATATAGCCTAATATTTTATTCTTACACGTTTAACTAGTTACAAAGATAAAGTTGTTTTATTCATGCATGGCTGACAAAAACGTTTTTAATGTGCACAAATTTGCAAAGTTACATTACAATAAAATACAGACCCCACAACAATTCAGCTGACAACTTTTTTTTGTGATCAACAATTCAGTTTGTTCATTAATAGGCTCCAAATAATTGTTTATTTAATTAAATAATAATTTACAAATATGAATATTTACTTGTTTGTTTTATCAAAATATTTAATAA
The DNA here is from genome assembly GCA_036326025.1 of Chrosomus eos. Lineage (NCBI taxonomy): Eukaryota > Metazoa > Chordata > Actinopteri > Cypriniformes > Leuciscidae > Chrosomus > Chrosomus eos. The sequence goes on from CM070820.1 coordinate 13,050,053, forward strand.
CATTATGCAAATTGAGATGTCACAATGCAAAAAGACATTTTAAATGATTTTTGAAAGAGCCAAACCAATGCAAAGACGATATAAAATCTTCTTTCTTTCTTTCTTTCTTTCTTCTTTCTTTCTTTCTTTCTTTCTTTCTTTCTTTCTTTCTTTCTTTCTTTCTTTCTTTCTTTCTTTCTTTCTTTCTTTCTTTATCCTGTTTCATATGGAAATATGCCACATTATGGAAATAAAATTAGTTGTGAATTTCATTGTTATAAGTCTAGAAGCATATTACTATATAAACATACTAGCCTATATTTTACGTCTCAAGACTCTTTGAGGGAGTTTCAATCATTCAGCTGTAATTTGTAGGTGCTCGTTTACACAAACTTTCTTGCTCTTGTTTCAGTTTCAATCAGCTGTATATGTTGTGTTTGGTTCATAAAAACACAGAAGGTCCTTTTGCTTGTTATATACAAGAGGTTCTTACAATCAAAGAGGGATAGTATAACTTGAAAAGTAGGTTAGTCATTGTCAAACTTTTTCTGACTGGTTTATCCAGCATTATGTCAGATCCTGACGTCTTATTGCCTTGCCTGAGGATTAGATGGCTTTGTTACACCAATCAGATACCTGAGATTCAGAGCCATGTCATATAATGTTTGCTTGCAGCCAGGTCAAGTGAGTGGGAATGAGTGGTTGGAGAGAAAGATCTACCCTTTTTCCACAGTGTAAAGAGCCTTTTTCACAGAGCGCGATTAAGCGATGTAAATGTACTATGACGTGCAGAAACAGACTTCTGAGAAACAGTGCGACTTACATTCCCCCACTCCTATTTGTTTACATAAAGGAATTCCAACTACTGCAGACCCTTCATGAACAATCATTAAAGGGTTTGATCTACATGTACTATGATGTTTTAGACAGCAGAATTTAGGACATTTAAGCATCTGGATTATTGACCATATATTGTTGTTGTAAAGGAGGAAAAAACAAATATTTTCATTAAAAAAAACTGTCATTATCATCTGATACTATCAATTACGTACTTTGTGCTGTAGACATTAACATTATGGACTTCTTTAAAGTATTTAAAGTAAAGTAACATTTTAAAATGCATTACTATAGTAATCATTCAGTTACAGTACTGTATATATACCATCACAATATTTACTCTTTAAGGGTAAAAAGAATGTTGCATGCTCCAGTCACATGTTTTACCATATAGTCTTCCTGCATATGTCTAATCTAAAGGGTGAATGTTGCTAAATTTCAGCATGTTAGTTCTCATAAAAAAACTGCATTTCATCCTAAAAGTATGTTCATGCACAATTAGCAGATTTTTTTTTTATGCATGCAGATGTCTAAAAACCAAATGTATGGTCGAATCTAGGCATCTCATTTCATGTAAAACACCCTAAACCCAAAAGATGTGGGTGTTCTATTTTTATTGTTACTGATTTGACAGTATATGCGCATCTGGGTTCACCGAATAAATACATTTTATACATTTGTTTTGAATAACCACTTTTAGTATGAGAAATAATTTCTTAACTTTTTTTCAAAGAACATCACTCACTGCACAAAATTACATCTCCAATTTGACAGTTCATTGTAATTTTTACTATCGTGAGCCATATTGTATAGTTGTGGTGGTGGTCTGTCTCAGCCATGTGGGCATAGCAAAGCTGTCTTGCGCACTTACTGTACATCGACCCAAACCTGAACTCTTTCACTTATCAACCCCATTTCAGGTCTTTTAAATAGCCTCTTTCCCTTTTCACCCTTCCCTCATGAATACTGCCCTAGAAAAGTAAAGGCTGTGAATGCAAAGACGACAACACTGCGACACTGTCCTGGGGCCTGTACCATGATGGTAGTTGAACAAATTCAGGGTTACAGGATTAGTTTTGAGGTGAAAAAACCAAACCAATCCAACCAGGCTTTGTTGATACCATCATGCTGATCATCAACTTTCTCTGTCAAATCAGGCTTAATCCTGAGTTTAGTGTGACATCAGTAGCGAACAACCAATCAATGCTGAGAAACTAGAAGCACGTGATTCACCACAGAATATTACGAGATTAAAAAACATAAAGAATTTAGCCTAAACAAATTTACACTGCAAGAAGAAAATAGCTGTCTATGAAAGCGGACAACGAAAATAAAAAGTCTTACAGTGCAAGTAAAAGTTGTGAAGTTAGTTTATATATTTGATAAAGGTAGAGAAAATTTTACATTTAAGCTCATAATAATAATTGATAAACTAAAATAGCGTGATCGATTAGGGGTACAATAATTCCATAAATAATATCTAAATCTTACAAAATTATTATTCTAAATAACTTAAGCATTACTAAAAGCCAGACGATTTTGTCTTTACAAATCATTTGCTGTGTAGTGATCTTTAATTTGGAGTGGAAGCAGGTGGAGGGACATTATCGCATCGGACATGTCACTTTGATCACAGCTGATTGGTCCAAGTTCGGTTTGCAACCTCTTACCTGGAACATAACCTGCCCCGGACATTAACTAAACTGAAACATATCCGGCTAGCCACCTAAACCCGCTTCATGGTATAGGCCTCTGAACATTTCTTTGATGCTTAAAAGTGTGGCAGATAGCTTTCTGGGACTGGGGTTGTGGTGTAGTGGCCAGGGTATAAATTGTTTTATCCACACTGTTAAAAAAAAAAACTCCTATTATGATTTCTTTTTCTGTTTATTTGAGTTTTAATTCCTCTCTGTGCCTTTTTTATTTTTTTTCAATTTAAATACATTGGAAATTAAATAAATTCAGTTTAGTTTACTAAAATAAAAAATAAAATAATGTACAGTGCAAGTGGCTCTGAATGTTAAAAACGTTCTCCTTTCCAGTCTTAAAGGTGCAGTAAGTGATTTCTGAGAAATGCTGTTGATAGTTGAAATAAACCCAAACAAATATAATCCCTTCATTGCTTTGCCCACAAATTGCAAGAGGATGCAATTCAAGAGTGGATGTCTCTTTTATCACAGCTGAAGTGAAACAAAATAATGCTTCATGAAAAATAATGCAAAGATGATGACTAACAACAAGGAAAATTAAACATAGCATACAAGAGTATATCTATGGTTCTGTGAAAATCGCAAAAAAACATGTATGGAGCAGAAATGTCTAGGTTACTTATGTAACTTCCATTCCCTGAAGGAGGGTACTGAGACGTTATGTCAGAACTGAACTGACAAATTGGGATCTCGTCTGAGACCACCAAGGCCATTGAGTACAATTCGATGGTTTTCCCATTCAGATTGATACCATAACATCCTAATTTGGAATAAGACATGGATTATGACTTTTTTAAATAAAAAAAGCAACAACATTTTTTAATGAGAGAGGCCTACTCTTTAATGTTATGTTTCAAAATTACAAATATATAACAAATTGCTCCAAACAGTTTGGAAAAACAAATATTTTTGCATTTTTCCCTGCATCTTTGAAAAATACAAATGCAATGGCAATGATTAGGCTAATGTATGTTTTGACAGGATATACAATATTACCAAGAGCACTCTGCTTTAATACATGCAACTAGAAAGACTATTAATACAGTATAATATATAATTTAAAATAAAATTAAGAAATACATCTTCATTCCTTCCCATACCCACTAACATTTCCCTTAGTTTCAGATAACTAAACTGAGCCAAATCTTCTGGCCTGGTTGCAAAGCAGTTGTAGAGTTTTTGACTGCATCAATAATGTATGGGCTATATATATTAAATGTTCTAGTCTAAAAATGTTAGGCAAGCTTTCTTCCTACTTACCTTCTCCATCACGACGTGTGTTCGCGCGATGTCGCGGTGGCCGAGAATGTTCCGTCAACTTCCGTGTGTTCGCGGACTTCGCGCATCTATGTTGCCTAGTAACGAACGCAACCTGGCCGAGATACGTGCTGGCGGCAGGAAACTTCACTTTGTGTGCCTGGCTGCGCCTTGTATACAACGTTATATATAAAGCTTGCAGGACAACTTGGTTGGATTGCCTTTTCAGCGTGAGAAATACACGGTGTGGCGTGTGAGTGTGTGAACTGGTTGAATTGCGTGTGTCTCACGGCCAATGCGTGAGACTTGAGAACCCCGTTACCTGAGTGTCGTTCTTCTGTTGGTGCTGACGTTACATGCTTCTTGCACTGTTGTTTTGAGGCGTGACTCGTGAGATCGATGTGATTATGACACTGCACCTGCGCGAATCCACAAACTAATTGAAGTTCAGAGACTACTTGGGTGGCTCGCTGTAATTCAAAGCAAGCCCACTATGCCGCACTGGCGCTTTATACATGGAACTTGGACAGGGCCAGGGCACACAGGCCACTGTGGCCGTACGATGATTTTTTTTTTCATGGGGCATGAGGGCCAAAGTGTAGGGCAACGGCGGCCGTGGCCGCGGTATAATTCCCACGCTGCTTATAGACCTACTATTAATTTTGATCAACCTATTTTTCAAATAGATGAAATTACTAAATTAGAAGTAGATGATAATATTATTGATGCATTAAAAAGCTCTTAAAGGGTTAGTTCACCCAAAAATAAAAAAAATCAGTCATTAATTACTCACCCTCATGCTGTACCAACCCCGTTAGACCTTCGTTCATCTTCGGAACACAAATTAAGATATTTGTGATTAAATCAGAGAGCTGGATCACTCCTCCATAGTCTTCTAAGGGATTGAAACCTGACAGCCCCGAAAAGTCATTAAAGACATCGTTAAAATAGTCCAAATGGCTACAGTGCTCAATCTTAAGTTTATCAAGTGACAATAATATTTTTTGCGTGCAAAAAAAAACTAAAATAACGACTTTATTCAACCATCTCTTCTCTTCCGTGTCATTCTCCTAAGCTGTTGACGTAGTGTAACAGCGCAGGCTTCTGTGTTATACGTCACACGTAGGCTTACTATTGGCCGACGCTGGTCATGTGTGTGATGCGTGTGACATTCAACCAGAAGCATTGCTCAAACTCCAGGCCCAAAGAGAATACTTGAATAAAGTCGCTATTTTAGTTTGATTTTTGCGCTCAAAAAGTATTCTCTTAGCTCGATAAACTTAAGATCTAGCCACTGTAGGTACATTAAATATTTAAACATTTTCTTCAATGACTTTCTGGGCCGTCAAGTTTCAGTCCCTTAGGAAGCCTATGGGGGAGTGATCCACCTCTCAGATTTAATCAAAAATATCTTTATTTGGTGTTCCGAAGATGAACGAAGGTCTTACGGGGTTGGTACAGCATGAGGGTGAGTAATTAATGACTTAATTTTCATTTTTGGGTGAACTATCCCTTTAAGCAAAGGATTAGTGATGGGATGTTCGGATCATTTTACTGACTCTCTCGTTTATCAAAATAATTGAATCTTTATTAGTCATTTCTTTCATTTAAGTGGCTTTAAATGTTATACTTTTAGAGCCAAATTCCCCAAACACATCCACCTATGCAATCTTGATCATATTCTGAATTAAGAAATCATTATAATACAGCCAAAGATAGTTTACAGGGAACATAATAATTACCTTCCAAATCTTTAGTTCATTTGTCATGTGACACAATTAATGACACAATTAATGGATCGCTCATGAATGACCCATTAACTAACTAAGGGCTTGATACAAATTTTTAATCACATGTCAAAAATCGTTTTTCTAAATGTTAATTGATAACGTAATGTTGACGGAACGCAAAAGGTGCCTGGACATTCTGTGGTGTGCAGCTGTGCACATAACAGAGACATATGATGTAGAGGATGGATACCCAAACCGACGGTACCCGACGGGCCGGGCCGGGTTCGCACACATATTTTGAAATGACGTTCGGGTTCGGGTCGGGCTCGGTCACGTCGGCGCGGTAAGGCATTGAACATTTGATATTTAAAACAGCTTATTATAATGTTTAACTGGATGCAAATGTTTGTTTTTGTGATTAAAATACATTGAAAATATTACCCTAACATTACCCTAACATCCATCTTCATGTGTTGCGGACATTTGTTTATGTTGCTGTGACAACGCGCAACACGTGCGCGCCTGTGTTAACATGCGCTTTGTTGGCTGTGTGCAGCGCACGCTGAGGTGTTGCACACATCTGTAAACATTTACGAATGCCTTCCAGTTGATAAATAAAAGCAGGCTTTCTACACAAACAAACGTACGTGTCATTAGTATGAGAAAAAAATTAGATTTTTAACTGTGACGGGCTCGGACATAAATATCTTAATGCCTGTCGGGCTCGGGTCGGGTTCGGGTACTGCCCTGTCGGATGCGGGCCGGGCTCGGACAGAAAAATGCGACCCGATCCGCACTCTAATATGATGGTTGAGCGAGAAATCCGACCGGCACCCTCTGTGTTAAAATCTAGCGTAACTTTGCTTTTATGAAGTTGAAGGTGAAAAAGGACCTGGATAAGAGCCACACTTTATGCTAGTAGGGCTCCATACTGCAACTAAATGGGCAACGAGGTTGCACTGGTGTGACCACCACGTTGTCAAATTGATAAGAGCTTCAACTTCTGTATATGAGAAACATCAAATGGCAAACGAAACAAAAGTGAAACAAAACTGCGCTTTTCGTTTGAGCTGTGGACAGTTTAGCTCAGTTTTACTTGTGGGCTGATCTCAATCTTGTGACACTGTTATTACACAGTGTTGGGAGATCCAGTGAGAAAGTGTTTGAATTCACTGCAGAATTAATATCGCAGCAGATATGATTGGAAGCATTCAAATTCAGTGCAGAATTTTGTTGTAAACCACACATGTCAGATCTAACAGAGCTGACATGGAAACCAGGACAACCTTAAAAGCTTTCACCCAACTCAAGCAAAGCGAATTACAAACAATTACAACTCAAGCAAAGCGAATTACAAACTCTATCGCAACATTTATTGCCAAATCACTTCCATTTGCTTAATTAATAAAATATATTGCAAGTAAATTCATTATGGATCATTACAAATACTTTCTTTTAAAAGTGCCAAGTAGTCACACAGTGAGAAAAAAGAAAATCTGTATAGAAAAAAAAAGATACATCGATAATCGGTTTATCATTGCATCGCAGCCCACTCCTAATGGACTGACCATTAGGGCAGGTCTACATATGGAAGGTCTCTGGGGACCCAGCCTAGCTAGGGTGAAGTCAATACTGAGAAGAGATGGCAGGGCAGGCTCTGACACGAGTTTTCTGACAGGGAAGCTGTATCGTGGAAGAATTTGGGGTGGGGATCACCTGTACGGGAATCACAATACATGGGCACCTAGTCTAGCACAGGAGCTGACCTACTGGGCATACACACGAGTGTTAGACCTAGCGTCGGACGCAAAGCTGCGTCTGACTGCCGAGGGTGCTGGAGGAACTCCAACCAGGGTTCGCTTGGTGGGGAACTCCCTGTGGAGCAGATAAGTGCATATCCTGTCCTAGGAGAGGTGTGGCGCTGTAAGCGAGACACAGAGTAGCTACAATTACTGACTACTTGTAGCGAGTACACAACTTTGGAAACGTGTTTGGTGTTGCCTAGCCCTCAGCTCAAAAAACGTCTGCTATCTAGGTGCCGTGCGCCAACACCCAGGAGCAGGCAACACTCCAAATGGAGTGAGCCCTCATTTCAAGTGGCCACAGCTGGTCTTCAGCCTGATAGGGCAAGACGATGGCATCCACTATCCAGTGGGCCAACCTCTGCTTGGAGACAGCCTTTCCTTACTGCTGGCCTCTGTAAAAGACAAAGAACTGGTCTGAGGTCCTGAAGCTTTGCTTGCGGTCCACGTATAAGCGCAAAGCGGGAACAAGACAAGAGCAGAGCAATGGCTGGGTCTGCTGCCTTCCGGGGGCAGTGCTTGCAGGTTCACCACCCGATCCCTGAAGAGGGTGATAGGGCACATATCCAGTAGCCTGGCTCCGCCCTCCTACTTCCGCTCAATTTCATTTTCCTTCAGTACTACGTCTGGGATTGTGCTGTAGACTTCAGTTTCCAGAAATCAATTTTTTACCGGGCCAATCAGCGAACAGAGGGAGTGGCTGAGAACGATGACGTTGATGTCGATTCGTGCGTTATTTTGAGTTGTAGTTCAGTAATGGCAGAGGAGACAGATGCGAGTGAAGCCATTCGGTCCGTTGTGGCAACGCTGCTGAATATCAAGAAGTTAAAGCCGGAGCAAGAACAATCTTTGCTTAGTTTTGTGTTTATGGCCATCCTCCCACGGGGTTCGGGAAAAGACATGCGTCACAACCAAACGTTAGCAATTGGTTATGGCAGATAGAGTGACTCTGGGCAGATCCAATAGTTTTAGACCTCAATAGAGTTCCCGCCAACAAGGAAGTAAACGTTTGTCAATGGAGCGGTGCCAGACTCTCTGTACAAATGAAATGTACGAGAGTCTGGTAGAACCAGGCTACATATCCAGGCCGGGGTCTCAAGATCTCTTGAGAGTTGGCTGGCCTGAATTCCAGGGACGATTCATTGACCGAAAATGACTGCAGGCCCCCTACCCTCTTGACCGAAGCGCCTGTTTTGAGAGACAGTTTTGTTTGAGATCTTAAAGGGATAGTTCACCCAAAAATGAAAATTAAAGGGTTAGTTCACCCAAAAATGAAAATTCTATCATAGTTTACTTACCCTCAAGTTGTTCCAAACCTCTATGCGTTTATTTGTTCTGCTGAACACAAAGGAAGATATTTGGAAGAAAACAGATCTCATTCCCCATTGACTACCATAGTATGTATTTTTTCCTACTATGGTAGTCAATGGGGAATGAGATCTGTTTTCTTCCAAATATCTTCCTTTGTGTTCAGCAGAACAAATAAACACATAGAGGTTTGGAACAACTTGAGGGTAAGTAAACTATGATAGAATTTTCATTTTTGGGTGAACTAACCCTTTAAGTCATTAATTACTCACCCTCATGCTGTACCAACCCCATAAGACCTTCGTTCATCTTCGGAACACAAATTAAGATATTTTTGATTAAATCTGAGAGCTGGGTCACTCCTCCATAGGCTTCCTAAGGAATTGAAAACTTGACGGCCCAGAAAGTCATTGAAGAAAATGTTTAAATATTTCATGTGCCTACAGTGGCTCCACTATAAGTTTATCAAGCGACGAGAATACTTTTTGTTCGAAAAAACAAACAAAAATAACGACTTTATTCGACTATTCCATTGCTTCCTTGTGGGCCTGAGACGAGAGTTCAAGAGATTTTCACGACGCATGCGTGAGAACTGACGTTCTTATAATTTCTTATAAAATCTTATAATTTTGAGGGTTGCATTGCGGAACTGCAAGCGTTTCTATTACATTTGCAAGCCTAAAAGAATTACAGTATTTTTTTATCTTTCCTTGATTATTGTCATAATCTCTGTTTTAAAATGTCATACCTTTAATCTTTTCTAGTCATATTTTGACCAGTGACCTCATAACAGTACATTGTTCTCAGAAATATGAGTGCTGGTCTGGTTTTTATTTATATATATATATATATTATATATATTTTTTTTAATCAGTCTGAATTATCTGTTGAGAAGCTCTCGATAGAATTCAACAAGTGAAAGTCTATTTCCGTGGTTATAAATAATCATCCATTTATTTTAACAGGGTTCTTGGACCTGTAAAGAGGATGTAGAGTGTTGGTGAATGGCTTACTTGCTAAGAGGATTTGCCCTTAATCTGTTTAGGGTTTCTCCTGTGTCCATTACGGGTGATGTCATCCTCAGCATGCCTGTCTGTTTGCTGTTGATTTATTGGTTTCGCTTGGTCGACTGTTGAAATTAGAGAGATAGCATTGGCTTTTGGGGGAACATTTTAATGGAACAACAATGGCATTGAGAAGGAATTTCACATCACCAGGTTGGGCATCTTCTGATGGGTGTAGGGTAAGAAATCCTCAAACATTAACATGCAGATTTTGCATTTAGTCTACTTTATGGCTAAAGTATGGCTTTTGAAAACAATGTTATTAGAAAACTGAAATGTTGGATTTTAAGCTGCTGATTGTATAATAGGTGACAAAGTGGTTTGATTGGTGCTATTATAAGGGTATATATCTATATATATAGATATAGATATAGATATAGATATAGATATAGATCTATCTATATCTCAGCCTGTTAACACCTGTGTGGAAACTTGGGTGCAGTAACATCAAACCATTTTGCAATGTATCTAATGTAAACTATAGTGTCTGTTCTTCATAAATCTGTATCTATATTCAATCTTGTGAAGTGATGGAACAGTATGAGATGGATTCTGTTAATAATACTGGATTATAAAACACTAAGCCTGAGGATCCAGGGAAAGTGAAAGGCTTGGTAAACATCCGTTTTTTTAGGGAACTGTGTCCTGGTTGCTCAACACTCTTTCATGCACTGTTTGCAATTAAAAAAAAAAAAAAAACCTAAATTACTCTCATTTTACTGCGTTGTGCTATTTGACCTTCATTGTGCTTGGATGGTTCAATGTTTATTATAATTTTAATATAATTTATTAATTTAAGTGACATGTGAAGGCCAAGGATGGTAAACCATACTCTGAATTTGTCCTCTGCATTTAACCCATCCAAGTTAGTGCACACACATTAGGAGTAGTGAGTAGTAAGCATACACACACTGCAAACCGTAGACACGCACCCCGAGCAGTGGGCAGGCATTTTGCATATTTGTACAATGGTATGTGTACCATGCTGGTGATGATTTGATTGTGTAGTAAGGCCACTTTAATTAATTGCATCAAATAACAGACCACTTTGTTGCATATGTGCTGCAACAATTTATACTGAATAATCACATTTAATGGATTAATTATTTTTGATTGGGTGTTCTAGTCCTTGTCACATGGTTTGCATGTTAATGTAAGTGTCTAACTGTATACAGGGGAAAACTATATCCAACCTTGCATTTAATTTTCAGTAAAATACTGTTTAATGTATAGTTTTTGGAAGTATAAGTAAATAAAATCGCCTTATAAAGTTACAGTGAAAAGCGAAAAATGGATTTTCCCAGAATTATGCTTCTTAGGGTGTGTTCACGCTTGTAGTTCAGTTCTTTTGGTCCGGACCAAATAGAAAATTATACATTTAGTCCTGATTTCCATAGCAGCTACCTCTAACCCTAAACTGTAAGAAACAGGCACAAACAAACTTGAAATTCATCAATACTTATAAATGTCATAGATCACACAAATTAGATCAATTAATCACAAAACTGTTTCAAATGACTAAAATCACACAAATATTGATATTTAAAAAAACTAAATTAGGAAGAGCATCCATTCATTTAATCAAAACGACAAAGTCCAAAAGTTAAGTTCAATTGACATCTGAAATATCTTCAGTTATCCCACTTTACTGAGTAGAGACAACTACAAGAAATATGGCATATTTCGCCCTAACGAAAAAAATATTTATACTCCCTATCATGAAAATCTTGCAGCTCTTTAGTGCATAAGCTAACGTCATCACTGTACATCTGCCTGACCTTAACATTTCCTCTGCTCTATTTCCAACTAAATCATGTTCCGCTGGAGGTTAAACAGCTCACATTACTGAACTGAGCTGTTCTGCTGAGGTCAGCCTCACCAGAACACCCCGGTGTCACAGAAGTTCCCACTGTCCCCTCTCACACTGCACTGTTCATTATCCCTAAAGGTTTACTGTTGGCAATAGCCCTGCTAAATCTCAGTAGCAAAGTCATGTTTCCTGTGTTGACACAACCTCCCTCTGGACATAAACAGATGTGTGGTTTAGAAGCATGATAGAGTACACGCTCTTGCACATTTCTTCTATGTGGAGGAAAAGGAAATTGCTCTTCGTCTTTATTTGGACATGTTCATTCATGAAGGAACTCCCAAAATGACAGAGAAGTATGCCAGATGTCAGTGTGTCTTGCACACACCATGCAGACTCCGTGGTTACAATGTAACTTAAAAGGAATGGTCAAACCATGAATGGCAATTTTTTATGCATTAGTAAATTTCTATTGTAAAGTCACAACACTTAAAGTTAGGATAGGCAATTATAACTTTAAACCTTATGGAACTCGCTAAGGATGTTTGATGTGCTGGTACGAAAATACATATGTTGACAGGCACGTATAGGACATTGTATTGGACCGAATGCAATGACTGGACAAACTTTTTTTTTTTTTGCTCCTGAGACCACCAAAGATGATACATGTTTTAATATTTAGACCACTTCTATTATTGATTGCTATCAGGATGTGAAGTTTCAACCTGTAGGCTATAACAAAGTGTTTATACAATGTTAAAACAATATGTTTAAACAACATGTGGTTTTTAGTGTGGGGGAAAAATAAATCTATCACTAATCTTTTCTGTGTTTTAAAATTTACAATTTCAACACTTTGACTTAACTAACAAAGATACAAAAAAAGTTTAAACATCTTTACAGCTTAAAAATCCATTCACTTTCATTGTAAATTTTTCAATGTAACTCTGATTTTTGAGTTGGGACACAGTTTGTATTTATTCTGTATAGAGAAAGCAGCCAGCAGGTTAAATATGGATCATTCCCATTATAAATCAACAAAGCTGTTAGACAATGTGGCAACTAGATCACACTTGCGGTGTAGATGGCTTTGTGGTTATAATGGGGATAATAGGATCAAGTTGTCACTATGCTTATTTGCTCGCAGTTAAGATAGGGAGTAGCCTACCTGTTTAAAAATATTTCGCAAGATAAGATTAGTGCATCCCAAATAGTATACACTGAAAATAGTAAGCCGCAGATGCCTGCATAAATCTAATCCTGGATTTCTGAAGTATCTATCCTTCTATGTTTTTTTTAATTAGTGTATTTATTTAGTGAGGTAACTTACTGTGAACCAATTAATGGGATAGTTCACCCAAAAATTAAAATGAAGCATACACATTTAGAATGATATGAAGGCCGGTAAACTGACAAAATCTTCTTATTTTTAAGGTAAAGTATTCCTTTCAATAATGACCATGTAGGAAAGAAAATTACATTTAGAAAAGGGGACAATCGGCAAATGATGCAATCTGGACTCAAACTCGCCTATATAAACAATATGGGTTTATGTGCAGAAACATGCACTAACTATAGGCTGAGGCTCTAAAAGTTAATGCAATTAATTCTTGATGTGAAAAAAAATTCTCACATTCTGTGAAGCACTTTGGTATGAGTTTTAACCTCGAGTGAACTGTGATATAAGGGGATTGATGAACCCCACTGATTTACTCTTCAGCAGACTGTGACTGTGAAGGATTGTTTAAACCCACTGTGTCTTAGCTTGAAGTTGTGTGGGCAGCCTCCTTAATATAAGGATGTTGTTTCCGACTCTGTCAGACTGAAATACTGTGAAAAACTGCTTTTGCTTTGTGCCAAAGGTCTCCAAGGTTTTAAGGCTAAAGTGTTAGAAAGGTTTCCTCTCACTGTTATTGATTTGCATTTCCATGCATGCCTGTTTACATGTGGGCTGCAAATGAGATTTAGTCCAGTAGGGCAAGTTCATGGTTGCTGTGTAAATCAAGGGTTCAAGGTTTGGCTAGTTAGCATGGCCTCAATAATCTTTGTTGATAACTGTACCATCTGGATTCTTTGTCCATTAAAGGCCCTCCTTAAGTTTCCATATATTCTGATTTGATTTAATTTTTTTTTTTGCTAGCAACATTTACATTGTACATATTTAATTTGGTAAGTTCACAAGTCTCCAATATATTATACACCACCATTCAAAAGTTTGGGGTTTTAAGAATTATTATAATTTTTTTATGTTTTTGAAAAAAGTCTCTTATGTTCACCATGGCTGCATTTATTTGATTTAAATACAGTAAAAACAGTAATATTACAATTTAAAATTAATACTTTCTATTTCAATGTATATTAAAATGTAACTTATTCTTGTGAAAATGAATTTTCAGCATTATTACTCCAGTCTTCAGTGTCACATGCTCCTTTAGAAATCATTCTATGCTGATTTACTGCTACAGAAACATTCTTTAAAACCGTTTCCTGCTTAATGTTTTTGTGGACACTGAAAAAGTTCAAAAGAATAATGTAAAGTTCATAGAAATATTTTTTGCTTTATTTAGTTACAGTTGCAGGCAAGTATAAATGTTGTCAGTTATAACATACAGCCAAAGACCTCTCTGTAAGTTAGTCTGTCCGACACAATAACAAACGTGTAGCTAATCAGCATTAGTATGACGGTGGACGAGAGACAACCATAGACAAATAAATACATAGACGTCCTATTGGCACTTTGGAACGTTGCTGTGATACGTCAACGTGTCCGCCATATTGCTGAGGGCAAGACTGCGCTGTGAACAAATGCAAGTTAACGGGTGAGCTGTGTTTTTTTTTTTTTTTCTGGATTAAAAACAAAAATAACGTTTACATTTATCAACCGATTTCAGTGTTTTTTTTTTTTTTAAATAAGGTATTCGTATTGTCAAAGCTCACTCTTGTCATGTATTCGACTTTTTATTCATGGATAAGAATTGTGAAGACCCCCATACTGAGATATCATTTGATTTTCACATTAAATGAAATGAAAGTTTCATTTAATGTGATTTTCTGTCTTTTACCCGAAAGCATTTTCTGTCTTTTACCCGATTTTAGCTTTTCTTGTGCTTAGAATTGACCGCCATTGAGAAAATGAAACAAATCGGCAAACAACACACCGGCAGGTGCTTTCTGTATTTTTATAGCACTAAAATGATAAATATGTACAGATATATAGTCCAAATATACAATAATAAAGATAACTGATGGATCCTTCATGGATCGGTTTTAAGAAAATATAGATGAATATTTAGATTTCAGGAAATTTAGTTTATAATATAAAATATAATATAAGCTAAAACTATAATATAAATCATGTCAACTAATTTTTTAACTTTCACAGCTAAGTTAACTAGCGACATCGCTAGCTATTTTAGTCTGACTGACTCGTTATAAAGTGACTAACGTTATTATTACTAATTATATAATGACCAAATACAACCAGAAACAAAGGTTCAGTCTTGCTTGTGAAAGGTAATTCCCAGAGACCTGTTTTCAATGGTGTGGTGACTTGTACAGCCCCAAGCAGCACACGCAGGCATTTTTCTCAATTCCCGTTATGAGAGTTATGGGAAAGTTGCCCTCCGCAATATGGTCAAGAGGGAGATTTTCTGGGAGAAAGACTGCAGAAATAGACATGAGACACAATACAAAGAGAAAGGCTCAGAAGAAATCACTGGAAAATAAAGGGTTTTGTCTGAACAAGACTAGGACCTGTGTTAATTTTATTAACGTTGTCTAGCGCTGCGGGAGCTAAAGGCCAATTTATACTTCTGCGTCGGGTGCGCGCAGTAGGTACAGCGTAGCATACGCACAGATGCATACCATACGCCGTACCCTTCACCGTAACCTCACGCGCACCTCCTCAAAAATGTAACTACACGTCGCAACGACGCGGACCGCAAGATCTGTGATTGGTCGGCTTGGTAGCATCGCGTTTCCTCCTACGCATTTCCGGCATGTTCTTCTGCACCGCCCGCCATTTTTAAATTCTAAGTACAGCGAAACTGTTAAATTTTTTTAAAATTAACTGCTTTTCCACCTCGATAAGCTCCAACTCCAATGTGATCCGCTCTCTTTCAGTCGCCATTGCTTGTAGTAACCTAAACTCAAAAGAGTCGCGAGGAATCTAAAAGTGGAACATTAAAACCCTCTGCCGCCAACTAGCGTTTCGGCGCTGTACTGCAGAGCAACGCAGACCTAAACGCAGAGGTATAAATGCTCACGACGGCGTCGCCTACGTGCGTAGCCTACGCCGTACACAACGGCGTACACTCGACGCAGAAGTATAAATTGGCCTTAAGTGGGAAGGCCTGAAAACAGACACGGATGTTGCTTTGATTCCACTCCACACATGAGTAACACTGGGTTTCAGTGTCATTGTGTGTCTGGAGCTGCTGTGCTGTTGGCAAATAACACTTGTTTGTAGACTATTGTGTACTGTACGTTAATTTTTGTGCTTTCTTGTCATTCGTTCATCTGCGCTTTATTTTTTGTGAAACATTATTCTGTTGCGCTTCTGCTAAACAAACATCCTCTCTTGGATTGCGTGCGTTACGGAGGACGACTGCTAGTGAATGAAGTGTTTAGCATCATTGTTCGGTTCGAGGCCGACTGGTAGGATTGGAGGGTGAGTTTTGGAGGCGGAGCAATGAAGAAGTGGTTTGTTTGTGTTGATTTCAAATATTAACATTGGCCAACAGCATTTTTCAAAAATGACTTACCCCACCTTTAAGTACACTGAGTATTGAACCATTCATTTTTTTGTGAAAATATACAGAACATAATTACTTATTAACACTAGCACCCAAAATGAGCACTTATCAAACGAGAGTAAAATGGCTTTTTATAATGTCCCTTATTTCCTTGAGATTAAAATCTCTTTCAAGAAAGCTATCTTAGTCCAATCCTGCTTATGCATGCCCAATGTCCTTTAGAGTTTAGCTCCAGCCTGCCCCAATCCTGAAGATCTTGATTAGCTGGTTCAGGTGTGTTTAATTATTAGGATTGACGCTTAACTCTGCAGGATAGTGGCCCTCCAGGAGCAGGATTGGACACTCCTGACCTAACTGAAATTGCAACCAGAAATAAACATTTAATATGGATCTGATGAGCAGACAGACAAACGGACTGTGTTTCATTGTGCAATTGAGGAGGATTGAGGGAAAACATTACTGTGTCCTACAATGCTTGTGTTTTCAAAGGTTTTCAATTGTATTTTATTGAATTACTGGTTGACACATTTTGTGGAAGTCATCAGGTGCACCAATAAATCTTAGTTTTAATGTATTTAGTTCTGTTTTGCATGAAGGCAATGTTTGCATGAAGCCTGTATTCTGTCTTGTAAATTCCTACAAAAGCTTTGTGAGGAACAGACAAAAACTTAAGTCAGTGTTCACTGATAATCATCAGCTGCATCTCACATAATTACAGATTTTTCTTTTTTGTGAGGAACTTTTTGATTTAGGAGTGTTTTCTTTGAGGAGCAGGGGAAGCAGGCATTGTTCACATGATACAAAATCGGCTAAATGAATGCTATTAATGGCTAAATAATAATGTTACTGTTAAGACTCATTAAAAAGCAAGAATATATATACAACTAACTAACCTCAGATTTCACTGCTGTGGCATGTTAAAATCAAACTTTAAACAGATCTGTGCATTTTCTTTTTGTATTTAGTTGTGATTTTTAATCATTAAAAAAAATAATTTTTGTATAAAAAATGTATTGATTTGTTTTTTTTATATATGTTTTAATCATTTATTTAACCTGGAAAATGTTTAAGTATAACCATTATTATTTTTATAATATTTTCTATATTTTCTGTTTTCAATTTTTTTTTCAAAGGACTGAGGACTTTGCCCTCATAATTTCAGAATGCCACTGCACACATTTAAACATTTGTCAAAATTATATATATTTTTAAAACCTTTATCTAAAAAATAAATAAAGTTTAAGCAAGATATAACCAAATAAGACCTCATCAGTTCCCCATGTTTCATGTGTCACTTCTGTTGTGGCTGGTGGCTATGGTTTACACGTCTGGTGTTAGAATATTAACCTTGGCTATTTTTGGGCACATGGGCAGCTTCTCCTATCGTGTGAGGTTGACCTTTTGCATATGATATGTCTTCTTGTTGATTCATTTCTGACAGTGACATATGAGATGCCACTGGTCAGATTTGTAGTAATGGAAAATGAGTTGCTAATCACATTAGCAGCACTGGTTGGGAGGGATTGGAGTTCAGAAGATCAGTTTTCACAGCCATGTAATGCAAAAGTGAAGTAATCTGATACACAGAGATGACCAGAAGGTCCAATGACATCATCTTGTAAACAAACACTGCTGTTTACAGTATAAGTTGGTAGTAAGGGTAAATGACCTATATCTGTTGTGTGTATTTAGACCGAGGTCGTACTCTTTGCTAGCTCAACAACAAAGCAACTGAATCCCATATTTGTCTCCATAAGCATCGCCACTAAATGAAATGACTTGCGTCAGAGATACGTCTATTACCGAGGAAACATCTCCACTTGTTTTAATTTTGCCCATGTGTGTTAAGTGCAGGAACTGAATTGTTATCTGTAATATTTTGTGTTCTGTGCCACTCTTAATGTTTAGCGTCTCCACAGCTTGCACCAATTTCGTGAAATCAAAAAGCAAAATGCAAAAGTTTAAAGAAAGTACACCACAGTGGTTTAGAACCTTGAAACAAAAAGTCATATTTGGTACTGAAGGACTGAATTTGTTTACTGACCAACATTGAAAAAAATTGAGGAACCACTAATAACAAAGGGAGAACCAAAGGGAATATACAAATGTTTTTTCACCCATTCCCTGGAGTAAGTATTTTACTCACAACTGAGAACCCTTCCCCCCCCTTTTCCTGTTGTCAGATTCTCAACGTAATTGCTAAAATTATGAGCAGGGGTCAAGCTTCCAGCGGGCTTCAAGCACACTTAAGGAAGTAACTCTACCCTGAATTCTCACATTACCCAGTGGAGCAATAGGCAGAATTTCACTGATTATTCGGTGAAGGTTCACCTCCCCATTAAATGATGTTTGTTAGAACAACACTACGAGTAACTGATATGTAGTATTTGAGACTCGAATTGGTGCATCCTGAATCATAGCACCAATCCTGCATTGAAAGTAGCATGCTGAAATGTGCCTGGGAGACACTTTTTAGTCATTTTTAGTCATTACTAGTTATTTATTAGTATATACACTTTCCCATTGTCAGCGAGCTGCAAATAAATAGGTAGATTGGGATGCAGTTATAACGTGTTTGCATTGACGTGGATTGAGTGTTTTCAATTAAACAAAGCTTGTATTTTTCTAACTCTAATCATTAATGGTGTGTTCAAATGCCACTGCGTGAGCGTGAGGCTTCCATAACAATATATTGTATATAACTGTAAAATACTGCGTATTGTAAAGAGAACTGATGCTTTGTCAGGCTACAGGCATTCATGCCCTCAATTACCTGGGATATTATTGACATATCCCACTGTTGCTCAATATTTAGAAATGGCTGAACTAACTGTGAAATACCTCTGATGTAAAATTCATAAAAATGCTCTTATATAATTATGTAACAGAGTGCAAATTCACTTTAACCCTGCCTCAGGGAGAGAGATTGAACGAGAAAAACAAATGGTTGAACGGAAAACGTTTCTCTGTCTCTCTCTTTTGAGAAGATAAGTGCTTTGTTTTTGGTTTCCAGCATGAGCATAACTGTGTCTAAGAAACAAATACTTCAGATAAAACGGGTGATATCAGAAGGATCTCATCTGAAATGATACTCATTAGTTTCCAGGCGATGGCAACACAACAACATCCCTGTCCAGCAATACTGAATGAATTAATGACTGGCACTGGGAGATGTGTCATATAGTGTTACTTATCTGCTCACAGACATATGTGCGGGTCCTTCAGTTTGCAATATATTTCCGTCTGAAAACAGATTGCTACCCTTCTGATAATAGAGAAATGGACGTTATTCTCTAAGCTCTTTTACATGACAACAACCTCCTCTTCTCTGGGTTCAGAAATGGCAGTGATGGTACATTTTCTCCCCAGGGGCGTATTATAGAAAGAGGGACAGCATGCTGTGAAAAAAAAAAAACAACCTCTTTGTTTTTTTCCCACCTGTTTGTTCTTTATAGCTTTTTGCCTTTTTTTTTTTTTTGGTGAGGTAATGAAATCATGAAACGATACGCTTACAAAACAGTAATGTGGCACAACCATGATTCAGTGATGATACCAGATGGTAAATCCATGGTATTTTTGACATAGACTATATTTACCGTATTCCTGCCATGATATTTATATGGTACCCCAATATACCTCAGCTACATTTAGTATTACAATTGTACATATCCAAAAAAGAACACATGAAAGAGGTAGAGTCCAATGGTATGAAGTTCGAGAGGTCAATAAGATTTTTTTTCTTTTTGTAGTTATTGAGTGTCTTTTCTGCTCACCATGGCTGCATTTATTTAATCAAAAATACAGTAAAACATTATTATTTTGGAATATTGTCTTTAATTACTACGGTTTAAAAAAAATAACTTACTGGCCTCAAACTTTTGAATGGTAATGTACAGAAATCAGTACCATGTAATTTGCCTTCCATTTGATGAGTCACATGGTACGCCACAGTATTTCTTGTGAAATATGTTTTTGATTTGTCTGCTATATAGGCACTTTTGTGTGTGTAGTTGGATGGTCTTGTTTTCTTAGCACAATGCTGAGTTAATTCTGCCTTTTTCGTTTTTCTCATTTGTGGTGCAGTTATTTTCCACACCGATGGATTCAGACAGAGAAGTGACTGCTTCCACAGTCTGTTTCTCCTGTATACACTTTATTGACGCTATGCTAGACTGCCTCAAAATGAGAAACACCTGCATCAAAACAGCTTAGCCTCTGATATATCATTATTTTCCCTGTGTGCTATGAGTTGTCTAATTGAAGAATTCAACTATTCTCGCAGCACAGCTCACAAAAGACCATGTGTTAGTGTTTTTTTTTTTTTTTACAAAATTGAAGAGGTGTTGATGGGCACAAAAAAAGGTACCATCCATAGGTTTAAGTGTTAAGGCACTCATATTTAATTCGTTTTTTTTTTATCTATACTGTAATTATCATCACTTTAAACTGTTATTTTGCAAAGTTAGTTCATTATGGTTTTTACTGTTAATTTCATTAACGGAATCTATGACGAAAAATGTTCGTTGTCAACCCTTTTTCCATGACTAAGAAGAGACTACATTGGCATTAAACGATAACTGTGACTATATCAACATGCAATATTGTTGAGGAAAAAGACGAGACTAAAATGTAGATGTAAAAAATTCCAAATGTTGCAAAACGTACTCGGTTACTAACGTAACCTCGGTTCTCTCTAGAGAGGGAACGAGTACTGCGTAATATCGTACGCTATGGGGAAAACTCTTTTCCTCGAGATATTGAAGCCAAAAATTATCCTTAATTTTAAACATGCAAAACGCTTTGCAGCAGCAAGCAGATAAGGGCGAGACGGCTCGCGCGCCCATTGGCTGCCTTGCTGGAAAAGCTGCAGCCTATCGAGGTGAGGCACTGCGTGACGTAATGACGAATGGGGACGCTTCGCGCCCATTTCGTCATGTCCCGCCAGTAGAGGCGTGGTCTCGCCCTATAAATACCCCCTCGATAGCTGTATTTCCTCTGATTTTTCAACGCCGAAGCGAACCAGAGCGTATTCCAAGCACGGCAAGATACGCAGTACTCGTTCCCTCTCTAGAGAGAACCGAGGTTACGTTAGTAACCGAGTACGTTCTCTTACGAGAGTATCTCTCGTACTGCGTAATATCTTACGCTATGGGGAACACCATGCAACACGCCGTGCGGACAGGGATCCAACACCAGAGTCCCGGGGCCAAGCCCGGGGCGCATCTAGTGCACAATCACCACAACTCACACAGAGTAGAGGAGGAGAGGCTAGAAGCATCACTCCCTCATAAAAGCCCCTTAGGGGTAACAGACCCGTAGGGGTACACATAAGCCGCATGGCGGCCGATAGGCCCGAAGTTCAAACCGCCAGAAGCTTAGCTTGTAAGGCGGGCACCTCCAGGTTATAGTACTTGATAAATGTAGACGGCGAGGCCCAGCCCGCAGCCGTACAGATATCCTGCAGGGAGACCCCGCTATACCATGCCCATGACGAGGCCACGCCTCTCGTGGAGTGCGCTTTGACACCCAATGGGCACTGCAGGCCCTTAGAAGTGTAAGCCAGCGCTATGGCATCCACTATCCATCTGGATAGGCTCTGTTTTGAAGCGGCAAGTCCCTTAGAACGGCCGCCAAACAACACGAAAAGCTGCTCGGTCTGTCTGAACCCAGCCGAGCGGGACACATAAGCCCTTAACGCCCTGACAGGGCAAAGGAGACTCGCGTCCCTCTCCTCATTGAGAACCGGAAGGGCAGACAGGGAAATTACCTGGGCCCTAAACGGTGTATTGAGGGATTTCGGCACGTAGCCGTGCCTCGGTTTGAGTACGACCCTTGAGTCGTTAGGCCCAAACTCCAGACATGACGCGCTTACAGAAAGCGCCTGTAAGTCCCCTACACGCTTCACTGAAACGAGAGCCAATAGGAGCACCGTCTTAAGGGACAGGTGCTTCATGTCCGACAGCTGGATCGGCTCAAACGGGGCGCCTTTCATGGCCTCCAAGACCGTGGAAAGGTCCCAAGCCGGGACTGAAGGGGGCCTGGGAGGGTTTAACCTCCGAGCTCCTCGTAGGAAACGCACGACTAAGTCGTTTTTCCCCAGTGACTGGCCAGACACCGGTTTAGCAAACGTTGCTATGGCCGCCACATAAACTTTGAGCGTGGATGGGGTCCTACCCTTATCCATCAGCTCCTGAAGGAAGGCAAGCACTTCCGTAACCCCGCAGTCCACAGGTGCAAAGCCACGGGCTCGACACCAAGTAGAGAACACCGACCATTTCGAGGCATAGAGCCGTCTGGTAGACGGAGCTCTAGCCTGCGCGATCGTGTTTAGCACTCCTTCCGGGAGGCTAGCGGGTACCCGTTGATGGCCCATGCGTGCAGGGACCACAGATCTGGGCGAGGATGCCAAATCGAGCCCTCCGCCTGAGAGAGGAGATCTTTCTTCAATGGTACAGGCCACGGGGCAGTGCTGGCCAGCCGCATCAGGACCGGAAACCAAGCCTGGTTCGTCCAGAGCGGAGCTACAAGCAGCACTGGGCATCCATTTTCCCTGATCCGCTCCAACACCTGAGGCAGGAGCGAGACGGGGGGAAAAGCATACAGGGGACCACTGGGCCAAGCATGGGCCAGCGCGTCCCTGCTTTTCGAGAAGAATACTGGGCAGTGAGCGTTCTCGCGGGACGCGAACAGGTCCACCTGCGCTCTGCCAAACGTTTCCCACAGCAGCTGGACCGTCTGCGGATGCAGCGACCATTCTCCTGTCGGGACGTTGTTTCTGGACAGCTTGTCTGGACCCGCATTCAGGTGCCCAGGCACGTGCGCCGCTTTCAGAGAAAGGAGGTTGCGCTGGGCCCAGACCAAGAGGGGTTCCGTCAGCCTGCAAAGGCGTGTGGACCCGACGCCGCCCTGGCGATTTATGTACGCCACCACTGACGTGTTGTCCGACCGGACCAAGACGTGGTGGCCCTTTATCAGGGGACGGAAGCGCCGTAGCGCTTTGTCGACTGCTATCATTTCCAAGCAGTTTATGTGAAGGAGCTTCTCCCGCTCTGACCATAGGCCAGCCAGCGGTCTGCCCTCGAGCAGCGCTCCCCACCCCGTGGTGGAGGCGTCCGTAGACACCACTTTCACCCTTGAGGCGGTCCCCAGACTCACACCAGTCTGATACCAGCTGGTTACTTTCCAGGGTTCCAGAGCCGAAACGCACCATTGGTCGACCCTGAGGCGACACCGGCCCGTGGTCCATGCCCGGGGCGGGACCCGTGGTTTCAGCCACCTCTGCAGTGGGCGCATGCGAAGCAGGCCCAGCTGGAGTACAGAGGACGCTGCGGCCATCAGGCCCAGCATTTTCTGAAACCGTCTGAGCGGGACTATAGAGCCGTGGCGGAAGGATTCCGCGACGCGCTGAATACTTAGTACGCGCTCCGGTGACAGGCGTGCCGTCATGGATAGCGAGTCTAACACTGTTCCCAGGAAAGAAATTCTCTGGCTGGGACACAGCGAGCTCTTTTCCCAGTTGACTGTCAGGCCCAGTTTCTCGAGGTGCTCGAGCAGTGTGGCCCTGTGTTCTATGAGCTCTGACCGTGATCGAGCTAGAATCAGCCAATCGTCCAAGTAGTTCATAACTCGCATGCCCTGAAGTCTCAGGGGTGCGAGAGCCGCGTCCATGCACTTCGTAAATGTACGGGTGCCAAGGACAGGCCGAATGGCAGGACTGTGTATTGATATGCCTGGCCCTCGAACGCGAATCTCAAGAATCGCCTGTGATGGGACGCTATTTGTATTTGGAAATAGGCGTCTTTCAGATCTATTGACATAATCCAGTCCCCCTGGCGCACTTGCGCGAGGATTCCCCTGGTCGTAAGCATCCTGAACTGGCGCTTCACAAGCGCTTTGTTCAGCTGTCTCAGATCTAGAATGGGTCTGAAGCCCCCATCTTTTTTCGGTACCAGAAAATATCTGCTGTATACGCCCCCTTCGCTCTGAGCTTGAGAAAGGGGCTCTATGGCCCCCTTGCTCAGCAGTTTCGCTATCTCGGCTCGAAGTAGATGAGATACTTTGTTTCTCACCGTAGTCTCGACGCGCGCCGTATAACAGCGGGGACGTCGTGCGAATTGTAGCGAGTAGCCTCTCTTTATAGTGTTCAGCACCCAGTCTGATACCCCAGGTAGCTTTGACCACGCTTCCGCGTGAATAGCTAGAGGTAGAATGCAGACCGGGCTCTGGCCGTGACCAGGCAACGGCTCGAGAGCCCCGGTACCCTGGGAAACACAACGCCGTGTTTACAGCGTTCGAGGCGGGGGGCGCGCTGAACACAGCGGGCAGCCTGGCCGCGCTCAAATTCTCTATGGCAGGACGCACAGCGAGAGTGAGCGGGGCGAATCCCGTGGGATTCGGCGTGCTTGCGGGGGGATGTGGGCGCAAACTTACGGGCACATCTACTGCACTGTACACGCTTTCGGTCGGAGCCGATAGGTTGTGTGTTGGTTTCGTTTTTACAGAAACCAAGGGACACGCGGCATGTAGCGTGAGCGGGCATTGTATGGGCGCATTCACTACATTGTGTGCACAATCGACCTGAGTCAGATTTATGTGTGCTAGCCTCGCACCGTGGCGGGCTGTGTCTGGGTGTGGGAATGGGCACTGGGGCGTGGGCATTCTTACAACACTCATAACACCATCGGCCGTGGCCGGTATACCAGAAAATACACTCTTTATTGGATTTATCTGGGTAGCCATAAAAACGGCTTTTGTGTGCAGGCAAGCGGGCTGAGACACCGGCTGCTTCACTGCTAAATACACTGGCACAGTCACATCGCAAGGAACTGAACGAGCGAATCGTTTCGGTGGGGAACCGGCCGCAGCGGGATCCGAACACCGTCGCTTTCCTAGAGTGGCTAGGAAAGCTTCGAGGCCTCGGGCTTGAGCTCAATCTTAGGCCGGGGCCCGCGCTGAGCGGGGCGGCGTCCAGCAGAGCGAGAGCGCGGTCTCTGATCCCGGGCCTGGCGGCGCTGTGTAGCGGCGTCTGCGGGCGATGCAGGCCGA
Organism: Chrosomus eos; assembly: GCA_036326025.1. Lineage (NCBI taxonomy): Eukaryota > Metazoa > Chordata > Actinopteri > Cypriniformes > Leuciscidae > Chrosomus > Chrosomus eos. The sequence goes on from CM070820.1 coordinate 13,075,345, forward strand.
GGCTGCGAGCTGCGAGCAGACGGCTGCTTAGAGCGACCTGCAGCGGAGCTCGAGCGCTTCGGGAGGAAGTGCTTCATGGCCTGCGAAGTCTTCTGCACCTCAGAATATCTGTCCGCGAAATCTTTGACGGCAGATCCGAAGAGGCCCGCAGGGGAAATGGGCGCGTCGAGGAATACAGAGCGCTCAGCTTCCGTCATCTCAGACAGCGTCAACCACAGATGTCTCTCAGCAACGGTGAGAGAGGCCATATTCCGCCCCATGGCCTGAGCAGCGGCTTAGCGGCGCGTAGAGCAAGGTCCGTAGCGCCTCGTAAATCCGCCACACTGACAGCACCCGGCCCTTCCTCGTCCAATTTAAGGAGAAGGTCAGCCTGGTAAATCTGCAAGATCGCCATAGTATGGAGCGCTGAGACCGCCTGTCCAGCGGCTGTGTAAGCACGCCCGTGCAGCGATGAAGTCACCCGGCAGGCTTTAGAAGGAAGCGTCGTCTGCGCGCGCCGTCCCGCAGAGGGCGGTCAGAGATGCGACGCGACCGCTGCCTCCACAGGAGGAATGGAGAGATATCCTTTATCTCCCGCGCCGACGACAGAGGAAAAAGCCGCAGAGGTGGAAGTGCGCATCCTGGCGGAGAAAGGGGCAGTCCATGACTTAGCGACTTCGTCGTGGAGCTCAGGGAGGAAGGGGGCGGCCCTAGACCTAGACGGGGCTTCGTCCTTCTTGAGAAAGCGCCCGTCGAGTCTGTTGCGCGGCGGCAAAGCAGGCGCCTCCCACTCGAGGCCGATGCACTCCACGGCCTGGGTGAGCAGACGCATCAGCTCAGCCTCAATGCCGGGTCTCTTTCCAGAGGGTTGGCTAGATACATCAGCGGGGGGGAGGTCCACAGAGCTCGCCCAATCCTCGCTATCAGAAGCCGCAAGAGAGCATACCTCAGCAGGTTCGTCCAACTCGGGAGCGGAAGCGGCGGCAGACGGCGGGCGCTGTCCGTCCGGGAGCGACTCAAGTGAAGCCGGCGAAGCAGGCGGGCGAACCGGCGAGCTTTGGCGGGCTGGAGAAGGCTCGGGAGCGCGCTGGGCGCGACGCTTCTTGCGGCGCGGCAGAGAAGGCTGGGACGCGGGCTCAGAGAACGACGCCAGGCGAGTCCTCAGAGTCACCATGGGCAGAAGTTCGCAGTGCGGGCATCCACCATCCGCGAGCGCGATAGCCGCGTGCTCATGACCCAGGCAGGACACACAGATGACGTGACGGTCCTCATCACTGAGTTGGGCGCGGCACGAGCCACAGAAAGGCATCTTTAAAAAGACGCAGCTCTTTTAGAACAGAGAATGGGTGTTGCGTCACGTAAGCAAACACACACACACTTAGCAGAGTAAAAGGATATAGTACGCCGGAAAGCGCAGCAGGTACGGCGGTTGAAGGCGGCTGGGCCAGCGACTTCAGAAATGGCACGTCCCGCTGATAAGGCTACAAGTCAACGGCGCGGCTTCTCACTCTGGATCCAGCGATGCGTGAGCTTCGCGTGAAGAGTAGAAAAATCAGAGGAAATACAGCTATCGAGGGGGTATTTATAGGGCGAGACCACGCCTCTACTGGCGGGACATGACGAAATGGGCGCGAAGCGTCCCCATTCGTCATTACGTCACGCAGTGCCTCACCTCGATAGGCTGCAGCTTTTCCAGCAAGGCAGCCAATGGGCGCGCGAGCCGTCTCGCCCTTGTCTGCTTGCTGCTGCAAAGCGTTTTGCATGTTTAAAATTAAGGATAATTTTTGGCTTCAATATCTCGAGGAAAAGAGTTTTCCCCATAGCGTAAGATATTACGCAGTACGAGAGATACTCTCGTAAGAGAACCAAAATCTTTGTTTTTTGTCAAGGAGGAAAAAAAAAAAAAAAGAGACAAAATATTACAAGCCTCTGAGCTTTCATGCTTGCGGTTGCCAGATGTCGAGAGTTTGGATCCCCCAAATCATAGCTTTTCTGTTAAAATTATATATTTTCTTACTTAAAGGGTTCCTATTATGGCATTTAAAATGTTCCTAATGTTGTTCTGAGAGTCCCCAACAACAGTTTTACATGCATGCAATGACAAAAAACACTTTTGTTGTCTTATAATATGCATTTATTTTTACCTGATTTGCTCAGCGATTCCCAAATGATTCGTTTGACGACTCATTTTTCAAACCCCGCCTTTGCGTGACGCTAATCTGTGGTGATTGGTCAGACGACCCAGTCAGTTATTTTTCGCGTTAACCCAAAGCTTAAACATGTTGATAAAGCACTGCAGTACTACAATACGCTCTATTCTTTATGACAACTCCCAATAACAACGACAAACATTTGACATATTTCAAAAAACACACACACACAGCTTGGAGACCTAAGCTGCGTTGAGCGTAACTGACACACACACACACACACACACACACACACACACACACACACACACACACACACACACCTATTGAGCATGCTACAAAACCCATAAAAGCAACAATTATTAACAGTACTTCCAGGTTGTGATTCGGAGGATGAAGCCGATCCAAATAAACTTGATTCTGAACCTTCCTTCAGTATCAACCGACTTGCGAATCCATGAAAGCATTTATGTTTGTAAAGGAATCGTCATTAAAATAACGCGAACACAGCTCAAGGTGGCTATGTGTGGTATAGTTGTAAATATAAACTCTGGCCAGATTCTTCACATGCTCGTCTCTGGGCAGTGAAAAAAAAGTTCGCTTTTTGATTCGCACTTCAGAACAGCTCGTCGACATGTTGTTTTCACTGTTTTCTGGCGCGCGCAATGAGTGGGCGTGTCTTATTCAAATAACTTGTACAAGTGACGTACGAAAGTTAGAGAAAATGCATCGTTCGTCTATCGATTCATATCAGCGACTCTGAGTCGACTCTTACTTTTGAGAGGCAATAACTTTGTATACGGTGAACTTTCATATTTAAAACTTTGCAGGATGTTTTTGTTCACTTAGATCTGTTACACACTACATGAAAGGTAATTTTCAAAATTCCATAATAGGTACCCTTTAATCTTTGCAACCTGCAGGCAAAGACTTCCTAATGTGGAGAGGATGTTAATTTTTATGATAAATAGTAATAAATCAGGAAACTAGAGGTAAAATAAACCATGCATAGGAGTTGACATTCTCTTGATTGTTCAATGTGAAAGTGCAATAATTCTGATGAAATGTAAAAATACATTTCTCAAATAACAACAATCGTTAATTTTATAATTATGCGCAGAATAATCATGATTATTATTTTAAACTAAAGCTAAAGCTAGACTAAAGCTAGAAAAAAATTCCCAGACATTAAGTCATCTAAAACTTGACTAAACAAAAAACGGAAAAGGTTGACTAAATATGATTACTCTTAGTCCAGTGTCAAATGTACTTTTTAGTTAATTAAAATATTGCTGATGAAATCAACAGGTCTATCAGATTTTAGTCTATCTTGAAAGACCTCAGCCAAATATTGTGGCTTGAGTTTGCTTTAGCGAGCACCACTAACTTTTTCTTTAGATGATCTAAAAACAAACAAAAAAAAAAACCCCTCCAATTAAAATAAAATACAAGTAGACAGTAGGCGCGTTTCGTCTGCAACATAAGGCACTTCATGGGTCACAGAAATTGCACTGCTACTCTCCCATAGAAATAACTGAACTTCACATATCTGTCCTTCATAGGCAGCCAGACCGCAAGGAAAGATGGTTCATGTGGATGTTTTACCGATGCACACCTTTAATCTGCTTAGAGAGTTCAGGACAGAATTATCTCCTTGAGTTATGCTGTAATTATATAACCTTTCATATCTGTTTATTTGAAATCCTGCAAAACTGTAAATCCCACATAATCTTGTTCTAAAGTTTATAAAGAAGGTTGGGTGATAATAGATGCATTAAAGCTTTAAACTTCACACTGTCCCAAAATGAACTTTGTGCTGGCTGTGATCTCATGCTTTTAAAATATAATTTCTGAGAAATTGCCTTGTTTACAATCAGGAACTGAGACTTAATAAAATGTTACAATAAAGTTACCCTTTCTTCAACCTCTGTCCCACAGAAAAGATTATACTGCAAGTATGAATCATAGTTTCAACTGTAAGCACATCTAAAATGCATCATAGGTATATTTTACAACATCATTTGTTTTTACAATAGATGGACAGTTGAGATATATGTAACTTTTTGGCGAGTGACCAGTTATGAGGTCATAAAGAGATGTTATCTTATTTTGTGTCCAGCAGGCTTGGGTTAAAAATTAACACCTCATGAAAACAGAAAATGAGCTCCTGTTCTTCAGGCATAGTTTCTGTTTGCTGTAGGCGTTGCACTTTTGGTTATGTAGTCACTTTAGTTTATATATACTTGTTGATTTTAGTAGTTTAGTTAACTTCTATAGACCATGTAAGATTGTATTCAACCAATCAGAATTCAATTGTCAACCTTACTGTCAAATAGTGTCTTGTTTGTTTCATTTATTTAAATGGGTGGTGTAATGCCCTTTTCACAAGATGTACAATATGTCTTTGATGTCTTCAGAGTGTGTATGTGAAAGTTTAGCTCAAAATACCTCACAGATATTTTTATATAGCATGTTAAAGATGTCACTTTTTGAGGTGAGCAAAAACGCACGTTTTGTGTCTGTTCCTTTAAAGGGGCTATATGTATTTTTTAGCGGCCTCCAGCGGTGAGGTTTCAGATTGCAACCAATTTTTACAAGAGCGCTCGTGTGCGTCCTCGAACTCAAGAGCGAGCACTCATGGTACCGGCCACACTGAGACTTTCAACACACCGGAGAAAGCATCACAATAGGGATGAAAGCCAACTCCGGGTCTGTTTTTATACCTAAAAATATACCTATAGCTAAAACAAAGCGGAGGTCTCTCCATAATCTCTCCATAATTCAAACGCTCTGCCGATGTTGATCCGTGTTTTCGTCCGAAGTTGATCCGATTCACGTTTGGCCTGACGAGCTTCAGCAGATACAACTTTTTTTTGTTTTTTATATTTATGTGGAGTTTGTGTTGGAGTCTGTGTTGTGCTGGAGGCAGGTCATTTGGTGTTATCAGACTCCCATGTAGTTAGCTGCTATGCCGTCGCATAGACTGTATATAAAAAGGAGAGAGGCTCGAGAGTGTGCATGCACGTCACACCCGATGGATTTTGCGGTAAATCCGACCCGGAGCCTTCGCATAGCTATAGGAATACTGACCTTCAGAGGTAATAGCAAAACCCGACAAGTGGATCATTGTAATGTGTGATTACAACCACTTCATACAGGCAATAAAAAAAGGATTAATTTTAGAAGAAAAGCTACATATAACACCCAAATGCAAATGAGCTGCTGCTCACGGCACAGAGGGCGGAGCTTCAACAGCTTGTGTCATTTTACCTCACACAGACATGCACTGAAAATTTCATAAACTTTTAGCCTTTTATGTTCAAACCGGAGTCAGATGATGTCAACGGAGAGACTCAAGAAGAAGTGACAACATGTAGAATCCAACAGGACATTTCTGAATGGTTAGTTGATTAATTTATGTAGCTGATGTGTAGTTATCTTCTAGTCATTGATAAGCATATTCTGTCTTGATAATCTATAAATCGGGTTCAGGGGATTTTTGTAAATTCTAGGGTTTGTGATGTCACTAACCCGGGAGGAATGTCGTGTAGTCAGATGTTGTTTATACTCAAACAGCAACATACACACTAACTAAAGTTAGAAAAATGAAATCATAATCAACCACCCCTTTAATTACTTATATATTTATGTAAAGTGCCCCTATTATTACCTTTATGCAAATACAATATAGCTGTTTCAAAGCTCAAAGTGTGTGACTAAGGCCGTGTGTCCACCAAAGCGCTTTTTTCACGCAGCTGGTGTATTTTTCCAATTGTTTTCAATGGGAACGCCACGTTTTTTAATCGCCATGAGCGTTTAAATGTTCCTTACACATTTGTGTACATGTGAGTGTGCACATCTCAACCATTGTTTGCAGAAGTTTTATCTTTTTATAATCAAAAATGAATTAATGTATAAATGGCAATAAAGCAGATTTGTTCAAATATACTGTAGTAGATTTAAATAATAAAGTAATAATTAACTAAAATAATAAAGATTGTCAAACTACATAAGTTTTCTTTAAAAAACTTTTATAATGTTAATCTCAATCTTAAATTCTCCCCCTTTGTAATATCAGGAAAGTTGTTCCATCCTGACATGTTTGACTTTATGCCCCCAAAAATATCTAAATTAATTTATGGATTAAAAACGTGCAAACCATAGAGGTATAAACCTGTCACTTTATGTATGAAGTATTTTTCAAAAAAATATAATACATTAATATATCTGAATGAAAAAAACAGAGCAATCGTCATTGACCTGACATAATAGATTTAAGATATTCTGTCGTCCTGATATAAAAGGATTCAAACATTTCCCTTTAGAGAAAACATTGTATTGTTTTGAAGACACACAAGCCTTTTGCTTTCTATGCATGATTATCTCATCTCACCATTTTGACTGAGGAGCACAGAATTGTGTGGTGTTTGTGAAAGGGGTGGTGGTGTATTGGTCAGTGAGGCAAACAACTCTGGGCAACCATATTCTGCACATCTAAAGCTTTTGCTCCTCATTGGAACAATTGTAAGTGTTTCCTAAATGGTTCCTATATGCATATATGGCCATATCTAAATGAATTTTTACTTGCTGAAACAGCAGCCTTTATTTATTAGTCCTCTGGGTTGATTGGAAGGGTGATCCATGAACTAGAGATATGCTGTGCTCTGCTTTCTGCATTGGGCATAAAGCCAGATTGCTCCAGGTGGTTGATTTTATGAATCATACAAAGTAGCTTCTGCTTTTTGATGCCTCATAGCTCTTCATCAGAATTCAGAATAGTTTAGCTTTTCATAAACATGACACGATAAATTTTTTGCAGGTTGTGATGGAAATAGCTTATCCGCTGCAAGTTTTGTGGAAACTTGGCTGTGAGGCACATTTCCTCCTGCTGCAACTCACCTTGACTTGTCTTCCTGAGGACTTTGGCAAATGTATTTGGGTCAGAATGTTTAGTTGTGAGTTGATTTGTCCAGAAATTATAACATCATCTTACTGCTCAATATGTGACTCATTAGTTTTCATTGCAATTAAGAGCTCATTCAGAGCAATTGAGAATTATGGGTTAAAGTCACGTGTGAGGAGGCAATGCCTCAATCGCACTGTGATTGGATATGATTGGTTATGATTGAATATGATTGGCTCGTGCGCTAAATCCCGCCTCTTGTTTTCGTGCACGTTTGCGAAACGGATGAAAAAAATTATGCTGTGAATGGGAAGACTAATAGAATGGTGCAGGTATGACATTAATGACAAACCGGCAGTTAGCATCACACTGGTGCCAATAGGATTGGTATCCATTGGTAAAACGCTAACTAATTTCTGTGTTTTAGCCAACAAATTTGTCATTCTTGCGCCACTCCATTAAAAAGTAAGTATAAACTCACCCACTTAGATATCACCGCTTTGTCACGTCAAAATCAAACTTGAAATGGCCTGGAAAAAAAAAATGTGATATATATATATATAATATATTATATATATATATATATATATATATATATATTATATATATATATATATATATATATATATATATATATATATATATATATATATATATATATATATATAATTTTTTTTTATTCGTTTCAGAACACCACTGCATGCTACTTATATTAAAGATATTTAATTTGTTTTAGATAAAAAAAAGAACAATAATACTTTTATTCTGCAAGCAGGCATTATCTAACTGATAAAATATAATATATAAATATATAAATAATATATAAAAAATATATAATAATTGTATAATGCTACAACAGATTTTTATTTTAAATAAAAGCTGATATTGAACATTTCTATTAATAAAAAAAAATCCCCCCAAAAATATCAGTTTCCACAAAAATATTTAGTAAAACTTTTTTCAACATTGATCATAATAAAAATAACCATTATTAATAATTGAGCACCAATAATAATTGATAATAACACGCATATAATCAGATTTTTTTTAATGATTTCTGAAGGATCATGTGAAAATTTGCTATCATAAGAAATATATTAAATATGATTTCAAGTAGCCTGGCAAGCCAGACCTACATCAAGATGTTAGGTCTGGGAACTCACAATTGGCATACCTCAATCTGAGGGGCGGGATAAACGGTTGTCTTTCAATATCCCTCTGCACGCAATAGGATAGCGCTACAACCAACCAGAGCAACAAACGGTTAAGGCTGAGTGAGTGAGTCCCATGCGTTTTCCCACCAGCGGAGCTAGTTGATATATTAAACTTTTGCCGTATTCGGTCGTCAAAACTCCGAACACATCTTCCTTTTTTAAGAATGACTTAGTGACATTCTCTTAACGCCAAGTCCTCCAGAGTCGATTCGAAAGACCGCTGTTTGCCAGCAGCATCTTCTTTGTTTTCAAGTAGCAGAGGGAAATCACCTATGGAAATCACGCGGGGGAACAGTCACAACTCTGCCGTCATTGTTAAGCCCGCCCACCAACTCTATACAGCCTAACCCCAGCTGCTCCCGACGAGCTGAGTGGCGCCTTGTATGGCTGACACCGCCGTCGGTGTATGAATGAGTGAGTGAATGGGTGAATGTGAGGCAAAATGTAAAGCGCTTTGGTGGCCATTGGGTCTGTGAAAGCGCTATATAAATGCAGTCCATTTACCATTACACGATGTGATTGGCCTGAGCAGAGTTTGGTTTTTGCCAGCTCGAATGCCAACGGAGAGTTGCTTGACTACACTGGCTGCAAAATAATTTTTGCTGCCGCTAGGGTGCGTCTAGATTTCTAGGCAAGATTTCAAGTGCAATTAAATATTTTTAGAGACAGTGTAGAGAAAAGAAATCTCTGATGACCGAGGCACTCCTTAGTTAAAATGTCTTTATTAGAAAAATGACATGTCCTAAACGGACAACTTTAAAACGCCCACGCTTAGCGGCATGGAGCCTTCTTCAGGGCATCTCCATGCCGCTACGCGTGGGCGTTTTAAAGTTGTCCGTTTAGGACATGTCATTTTTCTAATAAAGACATTTTAACTAAGGAGTGCCTCGGTCATCAGAGATTTCTTTTCTCTACACTGTCTCTCAAGATCTTCTACCTTGGACCGAAGAGCACCCAAACCAAACTCAAAAGGAATTGAGCACACCATTCATCTTGAATCTAAACAGCAATTAAATATTTATTACCAGTATTACCAGCACTTTGTATGTAAATGATATGCCACATGAACTTTGTTGGTCCCGGCCCCAGGTGGAGGTGACCTCGTCTTTCCATATAATCTTATTCTCCTATAAAGATGTGGGTCTTCTCACATGGTTTTGGTTTTCATCAGATCATTGCAGCTCTTTTCAGCTACTTCACAGAGGAGTGTAGTATCATGAATCATTTTCCTCTAAGCAAAGGGAGTTCCCTTCCAGTTAGAGAATACACCAGGCCTCCATTTGTTTATATTCACGGGGAGGAACCTCTTCCGCTTCTACTCGTACATTGTTCCACAGCTTGGTGCTAGTCAGCTCCTCATGAGCCTTTTCAACTCTGTTTGACAATGGAAAGAAAGGACGTTTATGTCATACGGCGTGGTGTAGTAGTGTGGCAAAGTCTTTCTTCAAGGCTAGCTGTTTTTGAACTCTGTATTTCCCTTACAGTATAAGTGGTTCTTTATACATACTGTGATAGCCTTCAAATTCAATCACATATTACCGGTATATAACCTGTACTGTTTATGAATGGAAAATCGGATTGCTATAAAAAAATTATTTGAAGGTGCAACATTTAGTTGGTAAATTATATTGTGGATTGTTCCTAGTGATAAACCTTATGCTATTAGGGTTTCATCTTCATGATAGAAGTACAAATACAAGGCTTAAGACATTTATAAAAATGCCGCCTTCATTTTTGTTTTGCTTTTCTTTCTATTGTACCGAAATCGTACCAAACCGTGACGTCTGTGTACCGTTTCACCCCTAATATTTATACATACAATGCATGGTAACTTAGAGGTAACGTTAATGTAATGTAGTATATCACCTATCACCTATAACATGCACAAAAAAAGATATATCAATAAAGGAAAGGAAAAAAGCATAATATGAGCACTTTAAGTAAAAATCTATCTTCCTCTGCCTTTTGAACCTATAAAAACAAATGCCAAAGAACATCGCAACTTTTATCACAACTTTTTAGAAAAGTGGCCGCAACATCAGGAATTTTAGGTTACAACAATCAGAAAAAAGGCCGCGAAATCCTGGAGGGACTGGACTGATGGTGTTTCTGATCAATAGAGATCCCGGGAAGATGGAACTGCAGCCCCGGACAATTCTGCTAATACTAATCAGGACAGCAGGAGATACGAACAACAGGAGTTAGAGTCAGAATCAGAAATCCATGTAATGGAAAAGGCAACGATGTCGGCTGTGAGGGAGAATATCACTGATCAACTGATGTTTGGTTGATATGGTATGATATTTGGTTGATATTTGGTCTCAACGTAGATATATGTGACTACAATAATACACTAGGGTGTAGGTAGGGCCGTGCAGAAACTTGTGAATGATGCTCTTATAGTTGTGCCATTGCTGTCATTGAATGTTCCGAGAAAACTGAAGTTGTATTGTCAGTGGTCGCAATTGCTATTTTTCATCCAGCACTTATTCATTTACAAATGAAGCACTGGTTATAAGCAACCCAAACTCAGACAGAAGCAGATATGAGAAGCAGCATTTGCTGTGAACAGATTCAGATCACAAACTGCTTGTGTGTGAATGTGTCAGTTGCATATATTTAATTAAATTAACTAAATTAAATTACAGCCTTTGCCTGATAATAGCACTACACCATATCACCATTTAAAATAATCCGTTTTATTTTGATATAATAGTGCTACCCTCCCTGCTTTGGTAATAAACAGTATGTTGTCTTGGATCTCTCCAATAATGGTTTCCACTAATGTGTTTATCATTTGAGGTGGAAAGAGCCCTCAGATGTGTTTGCTTGTCTAGAAAGATTATATCTGTATGAGGAAAAAAAAAATATTTTGTCCATTGAGTGCTGGAGGGGGTGAAAGGGTAGCCTCAAATTAACTGAAAGTGGAGGAAATGTTTGTTATATATTGCATTTAGAAAATAAAATGACAATTATGATAATACAGTGGGATTTACCAGTATCAAATGCAGCATTAGTGACTTATTCATGCTGAAATTTAAATATTGTCCACATGACATGATGAATTTACCTTAAGATGGGTGATGTCAGCCAAAAAAGGAAAGGTGGTTTAGAGATGGAGTATGTTATTACATTATAATGAATTGAGTAAAGTATTGTCAGTAATTGATATGCAGCACTAAGTATGTTGTGTATTTTTGTAAACCCTGCTGTGATCTTCCCTGTAATGTTTCCCAGATTGAACTCCATGTTGATCTCATCTCTCTTCCAGCCGGATAACATCCTCTACCCCCCCTCCATGCCTTTCCGCAAGTCCAGCAACCCAGACGTATCTCACGGCTCCAGTTTAGCGCTGAAATTTAAACGACAACTCAGCGAAGATGGCAAACAGCTCCGGAGAGGAAGCCTAGGGGGTGCTCTTACAGGTACAACTTTGACCTTTTTGTTTGGGCTGCAAGCAAGCATATGCTTAATTACCATTATAATTATAAGGGGGTCCTTGGAAAATGTTCTATCCCTGGCCCCAAAAAGTTTGAGAACCCCTGTTGTAGAGTATAGAAAAGCAACTGTACTGCATTTGTGTTGATCCGTTCGCGCTCATCCGCAGTTGAGTTTACTTTATAAGCTGTGCGGTTACGGCTGTGCGCGAAATGGAGCCGAACTCAAGGGATAATTCCCTTAAAAACGGTAATTTTCTCACCAAATTTCTCACTGGACTACACTATGTTCCAGGTCTATTGGAGCCATTTGATAGCTTTGTGTAAGAAACAGACTAAAATGCATTTATGCTTTTTGCATATTAGCTAGCTTCATTTTGGAGGGCGGGGCTTTGAAGAGGGGGCAAACTTTGCAAAACGTGTAGTGAATTGAGGGCCCTACATTTTATATATGTGCAAGTGCAAATTAAAATTTAGGCCGAGTTTCCACCAAATTTTCATTTATTTTTGTTTTGTTCAAGAAACCTTGATTTGCTTACAAGTTGACCTCAGGGGAAAAAATATAATAAACATAAATTTATAAAATGGCCTCTTTTAAACATTAAAGCAACACCATGGAACTTTTCCTCTTCGGTCGCCCTACTGGTTGGAAATGAAATTGTCCATTACCGCTGTCATACATAATTTAGCCTACCGTCGCACGCACGTTCGCTGTTTATCCAGCACCGGCTTTAGAATGAACGATGTCCACAGACAAGGTAGAGTATGTTACATGATTTCATGAAAGGATGATGTATTGCGACATCAGAAACGAAGAAAAACGAAATAATGACTATTGTAGCGCTTGACGTAAAGCAGTCGAATTTTGTAGTTCTTTTTGTGGTCGGTTACTACCCGAAACCCGAAGTTCCGTAGTGCCAGTAAAAGCGATACAGACCCCGTCAGGCTATGGCAGAAGTGCCTTTTACCCTGTTACGACTTGAACCACTGATACGATTTTGGAAACATTATTTTAAGGTAAAAAATGTTACATAGTGTTGCTTTAAATGTGTTAGTCACAAACAATCCAAGCGAGACCTTTTATAGAACTGATCACAATCAGTCGATCTCATTTAAAGCCATTGTGAAAAGTAAAGTCAGAACTTTTTAATGCAGAAAGTTGCGACTTTCATTTAACATTTTTCTGTTTTCGATTTGGCTCCTAAGCGCTTCATTATGCTATTTTCATTAGTCGTGACATTATGACCACCATATTTTACTACATTGTTTCTTATGATGTCTGTCTTGCTGTTCCTCGTGGTCTGATGTGTTGAGTCAGGTATATAGGGCACACTGCTGAAATGTGCTGAGGGCGTCTAGCTGCCATTTCCTCAGTCATGTGGAATATGACTATATGGAAGTGGTTTCGCAGTGAACAGGAATCGCAGTTTTCCTCCTACGTATCCTGTTTTTTGACCGGGTTCTGTGACCATATAGAGCCCACAAACGCATAAATACAGGTTAGCAATAGGTTGTCTGGGATACAATGCTATAGCTAAACAAAGTCTGTTTCTAAGAGAAGAAAATATGAAGGTCTTATTATTTAAAAAAAAATCCTCTCTCACCTCTGATTTAGTTCTGAATTCTTGTAGTTGAAGGCAATTTTGCCCTTACTGCAGTGATGTTTTGCTAGTTGCCAGGGAGAAGATTGTTCTGTTATAAGCTTGAGAGGACAAACGGCTGCTGATTCATATGTAAAGGACTTCAGAAATCAAGAAACGCTTGAACTTAAAGAACACTCGACACACAAAACACCAAGTGAAGGGCAGGACAGATATGCATGGACAAACATAATACAAATGATCGAATAAGTCCATTTTAATCACATGGAGAAGTTCCATTTAATACATTTGATTGCATTTTGTATTTGTAGTAATCAGCTTTTATATTGTCCCAAATCAAATGAATTGAAATTAACTCAGCGATAATGGCTTTGTCATGGCCAAACTCCTGCCATTATTTATTTACCTTGATTTTTACCATTTATTTTACTGAAAGGGACACAAGCTCCTTGTTAATGCATTATTTGCTAAGCAGTTATTTGGAAATAACACATCAAATATTTGCTTCTCTGTGTCTACAAAACCATTTAAAATGACAAGCCACAGTTTTACGCAGCACCTAATGCACCATGAAAACAATTCCTGAAATTTAAGATCACAAAGCGTAAATTTATTATATTAAACCGTATACAATTTGGGTCTAACAGATTTAATTTTGTCTGACATGACTCCTCAACCAATAAATTGCATTTGTATGGCAGCTCAGTGTTATGAAGGTATATTAGATTATCAATTTAAACTATCAACAGATCAACGGGGGGGCTGGAAAAGGATTAGTTTTGGTGAAGAGGCCGTCCACAGTGCTGTAATGTACCATGGCAGTGTGAAAGGCATGAATATAAGATAAATATGGTGTGAAAGAGCTTCTCTCCAAAATAACTTTTCGGAGCCATTTTTGCAATTACTTTTTTGATGAATTGGGATATAAACATGATCCACTTACATTCAATGATAGAAAGGGTAACACTACTTTTTTTTAAACAGTACAGTATATCTATTGTTTTATTTAAAACCAAACAAACTTTATTTTCTTAATGTTTTGCTTAAAGTATGCTCATGCTATTTTTCTGTAAAATAAATGCCACTTGGTTTGATATCTTGTTATCTAATGAAATATCTACATTAAAGGGATAGTTCAGGCAAAAATGAAGATTGTCATGTAGTTCCAAAGCTGTGTAATTAAAAAAAATATTTTAAGATGTCTATTTATCCATGCATTCTAAAGGCCAATTTATACTTCTGCGTCAAGTGTACGCCGTAGTGTACGTCATAGGCTACGCATGTAGGCGACGCCGTCGCGAGCATTTATACTTCTGCGTTATGTCTGTGTTGCTCTGCAGTTACAATGCCGAAACGCTAGTTGGCGGAGGAGGGTTTTAATGTTCCACTGTGTTTAGATTCCTCGCGGCTGTTTTGAGTTTAGGCTACTGCAAGCAATGGCGACTGAAAGCAATCATACAGATGGCTGTATTTCCGCACCTCTTCAACCAATCACTCGGTCCATTTCCATGTTTCTTCACTGAACTTCTGAATTTAAAAATCATGGGCGGTGCAGAAGAACACAGCGGAAATGCGTAGGAGGAAACGGGATGCTACCAAGCCGACCAATCACAGATCTTGCGGACCGCGTCGTCGCGACGTGTAGTTACATTTTTGAGGAGGTACGCGTCAGGGTACGGTGTATAGTAGGCGTCTGTGCGTATGCTACGCCGTACCTACTACGCCCACCCGACGCAAAAGTATATATAAATTGGCCTTAAGTCAGTGGGATTTCATTTACAAAAAACACACAGAAGAAATAAAGAAAATTTTTTGTTCAATTTTGGGTGAACCACCACTTTGACTGTGCTTTAAAAGGCCATTCACACAGATCACTGTGATTTCAAAAAATTTCAAAGACGCAAGCGCAACAGTTAAACATGTCTGTCTGGTGCATTGTTTACATTTTTAAACAATGGAAAGGCTGCACAGTAGAATGCAAGAATGTCTTACTGGGCATTTTGACCTTTGCCCCACACCAGGCACATGTCTATAGATGCTTTAATGTGGGTCATGTTGATCCGCATATGTTTGTTATGACATGTCTGCTATGATGAGTCACTGAGTCATAGCCTGTGAAATAGTAAGACACTCCCAGAATCCTCTATGATCTTGTCTGAACATATTAGATTGTCATTTACCACGTTACCTTCAAGAACATGTTTTGTCCAGTATGCTACCACTAAATACTAATGTTCCCTGCAATCCTGCTGTACTTTTTTTACTTGCATATACAACATTACATCTATAAGTATGTATTTATATACTGTATCACTGGTGTTTGTATGCGTGTATATATAATCTATGTATTTACAGGGGTTAGACAATGAAACTGAAACAATGGCCAATATAGTTTTGGAGGTTTTACGCCTATATATGCAATCTTCACTGATTGACCATCATTAAGAGCAGAGTGTGAAGGTTGAATTGGCCGCGTTATGGTGTGGAGAAGCACCAAAGAGGCTTAACACTCGGACTGTTGTCACCGCCAAGGACAACCAAACCATTGTGGAAGACCATGTGCGCCTAATAGTTCAAACATTTTACCCTGAAAGGTGTGCTGTGTATCAGCATGATAACGCACCAATACGCACAAGAAGTATTGTGACAATGTTTTGATGTACATAAAGTAAAGTTGAATGTCTCCCATGGACTGCACAGTCACCAGATTTAAATATTTATGAGCCACTTTCGGATATTTTGAAGGATCAATGGAAGAGGAATGGCTTTAAAATCCCTCTGGCCACTGTGCAGGACCTCTATCTGTCATTCCAAAGACTAATTGATGCTGTATTGGCCACAAAAGGAGGCCCTACACCATACTAAAACTTTATGGTCTAAAACCAGTGTGTTTCAGTTTCATTGTCCAACGCCTGTATAGGTGTATGTGTGTTTTACTCACACAAATCTTTATTTTTTTTCAGGGAAGTACCTGCTGCCATATGCTTCAACCCAGCAGGCATGGTCCACCACGGGCTCAGAGACCACCAACTTGGTCCGCATGCGCTCCCAGACCCTTGGCAAATCTGCGCCCTCTCTCACTGCCAGCCTGGTCAGTATACCACAAACAAAGAGTTTAACCTGATATCATGTGGTGGATTCCCTGCTCAAACACTAGGGAGCGCCACTGTATCATTGGCACAAAGTGATTTGGTCTGATCTGATGGAGTCGATTGTGATAAAGAAGCTTCCAATTTCCGTACAGTAGACTTGCAGGATGTTTGCATTTTAGCACGTTGCATTTGAAAAAAGAACCAGGCATTTAGTTTGAAATTGGAATAAAGTCTTATGGACCGATGAGGATGATTAACCTGTTCAGACTTATTGATAGAAGAATAAGAAAAATAGAGCCAGGAAGTTATTAGAAAAATATATATATAAAACACCTAATCAGTTAAAACATTAATTTGACTGATTTTCTATCAGGTAGGTTGAATCCAACCAAAATGAATGACACTTTGTGGTACCAAACATAGTTCTAGTTTTTATGAATTGACATCACACCTCTGTTGCAATGAAAAATCATATATTGTTGTCCTGTATTAAGTAAGTATCAAATATGAGGACTCGAAAATTGAAGGGAAATTTCACACAAAAATGAAAATGATCTCAAAATCCTGTCTACTTAGCCTCATGTATCACTTTTTTTTTTTTTTTAACAGTATAACACTTATTTCTCAAAATATCCAGGCATTTCCGTACAATGAAAGTATTGACCATAGGCTGTCAAACCGGTGCCATAAAAATATTCTATACTATGCAATTTGTAAATATTGTTCTTTGCATGAGTTGTATATAGTAATTTAGGATTGCAGCAAGTTGGAGAAGTAGTCTTCCTGCTGGGTCAGTAAAATTGTTGGTAACACTTTAAAATACTGTTCGGCCATTAATGAATAACTACACAGGAACAAATGAGAAACGCATATTAAAATTCTAAATACTGTTGATGAACAAGAAACTGTTAATTAATTCGTAAGTAATATCGCTCAGTTGAATAAGGTAATGCACTATTAGCTAATCAATAACTACTACTTTTTTTAAGTAAAGTGTTACCAATTTGTAAAGTTTACTTATCTTTAGTTTGCTTTTACCGCTTGTATTATATATGTATTGGAAAGTTTAACTAAAAATTAAAGTTCTGTCATTATTTACTCACCCTCATGTCATTTGAATCCTTAACTTCTGGTTATGTTTGGAAAGCAAATTAAGATATTTTTGTCCATCAATTGAAAATCCATGAAACCAAAAAGCTTTGCTTGACACATGAGAACAAATAAGGTTTGTTTGTATCTGTTATGGATTCACATTGAGCTTCTGTTTATTTAAACAGTTATCAGAACACTTGATTATATAATACATTAATTGATAATACATTGATTACATCTGTAATTAACTGAAAATTGTGGACAAAATAAAATAATATTAAAATACCTTAATTGGTGTTCTGAATTATGGACAAAAGTCTTATGGAGTTGGAATGACATGAATAGAATGGCATGAGGGTGAGGATATTTTTGCAGGAACCAAATCTTTAAAAGCTTTCTACTTCATCTTTTCAATAAGGACCAATTTTCCCCCTTTTTTTCAATTTTTTGAGTGTATAGTGTCAAGTAAATAATTATTTTATAACAATATTTTTGTTGACCTAGTAGTAAAAAATATAATTTAGTTTGTCTGCAAGACATTGCATTGTTTAAGAGCAAGTTGACCATAAGAAAATTATATTATATAAGACCAAATATATTGAAGAATAGTTTTTTCCCCCTTTACTTTTGTCTGTGCTGAGCTGGAAGCTGTGAAGATATCCTGAGAACCCGCCATGTCTTATTTGCTTCTCCTGAGCCATGGCAAACAGAGGTCTAGGTTCCATGTTGGGCGCCTGATTGAAATTAATGACCAGAGAGCAGGGTCAATGCTGCAACAAACAGAATGTCATTTACTTAGCGGCTGTATCCGATCTGCTTTCATTGGAGCCTTCTGGGTCTCTCTCGCTCCCCTGCTGAAATAAACAGCCTTTGACCTGCTTTGATAACCAGTTAAAACCATTTTGCTTGTTCCCCGTACTGGCTATGCTGCTTAGGGTTGGAAGACCAACTTTTATACAGAAACAGTTAATAAATAAGTAGCCCTAAATATAAGCAGAACAAATTCTTCTAATGACATTTCTTCCTATTACTGGTTCTTGTATGTTTTAAATGAATGACTCTTCATTTGTCCTTCTATTTGGACAGAACACACTGTACTAAAGTGCACTGCTCCCATTTATAGCACAGCACAAAAGAAATGCAAGTTGTGAGCTTTGCAGCCTGAATTTAAAATAATTCTTGAATGTGATTAAATGGATTAGTCTAATGGATCACAAAGTCACTAAAATAACACTTTTTTTAATTTTAATTTAATTTAATTTAATTTACTTACTGAACTGCAGCAATTATTTTCATGTGTTGAAGTAATCCGAGGACTGTTACTATGTGATGTGTACTTAAGTGTTGAGAGACTGAAGTGTGATTTACTGACTGGTTGTTCATGGGTATTTCTGCAACTATCCACTGTTTTGTGCTCCTTAGGTTAGGGGGTTGAACGACTTCAGATTTTGAAGTTGACTTTTGTGATTAAAAATTTGAGAGAACGTCGACTAGTCGCTGATGATGTCATTAATGAACAAATAAGCCTGAACCTCGAGCTGAGACTCGAACGCTGGTTGCCTTGTGCACAGCTATGGCATATGACACTGTGTTTCCCACAGTGCTATTGATCCTACACAACAGCTTATTTTTATCAGTTATTTTGTCTTTGGGTCATTATATTCCTCACAGATTTCTGCTTGTTCTAAATCAGATACAGATAAAGTAGCACAGTAAAGATTACATTAATGCATTTGTGAGAGAATTTTTTTCTATTCTATATGATCTGGCAGCATCTCTCTACTAATAGGGAAGATGTGGGTTTTAGTTACTAAGAAATATATGCTAGATTTTTTCATTATCTAAGCTTTTTTATTAAAGGGGTGATGAACTGAGAAATCAAATTTTCCTTGAGCTTTTGAAATCTGAGAGGTCATCATATTATAAGAATATCCTGTAAGTTTCAGAACTGAAAACGTCCTTGTTAGTCCAATAAATGCTTTTATTGACACCAGCCTCAGCAAACAACTCGTTTTTCAAAGTGGGGAACTCCTACGTCAAAGAGGATAAAACACCACCCCCGCAGAAGATGATCAACGCCTGCTTCAACACGGCCGGTTTAGCCCCGCCCACCGACTCGCGCATTACACGCATAGCTAAATAGCATAGGCCGCCTACCTCGTGATGACAAACCGGATCGAGCTACCGAGCAATACAAAATATTGTGCAGTGCCTGGTTGTGGAAGAAGACAGTCGCTGCATAAGCTTCCTCTGGATTCCAATAGGAGTGCATGGATAAACTTTATTTTTCATGACGTTCCACTCCAGCTGATGAGGTAAAACATTGTCCGTCTGTTCGCTTCATTTCACTGAGGATTGTTTTGTAAACAAGACTGGATTTGCAGACCAATTAAGAGTAAAGAACGGTGCTGTGCCGTCTATATTGGATCTGACAGGAATTGCAACACCTGGACTCTGCGTCGAACATGCATGAGCGAATCATTCCGGTTGCCATTTTACAACATTGGACGTTTTCAAAACAATTTCCCCCAAGTGCATCGACGGGTGAGTTGAAACTCATTATAATATGCAAAACGGTTATCCATTCACAGCAGTGGGCGTTTACTTCCAAGTCTTCAGTGCGAGACACCCATAAAAAACGAGCGTTTTTCAGCTAGGCTCAAAACTAGGTTAGAAAATAGCCTATTACTTATTCATTTTGATGTTTTTGAATGCAAAAACCAAGCGAACGTCATAAGTTTACCTCAGACAACAATATAATAAGATTTAAAAAGCCAGTTCATGACCCCTTTAATAAATCACAGAACAATGTTGACAATACATTTCTGCGCTACTGAATGTTTCTGTGCGCGCGATCTGCATGTGATGTGCGAGCTACAGTCTGTATATGTGTGCGTTACAATGCAACAGCATATAGTTCAGAATGGCAATAAACTTACGCGTACAATAAGCTATTTAAAGAGCCCCTATTATGGATTTTTGAAAATGACCTTTCATGTAGTGTGTAACATAGCTCTAAGTGAATGAAAACATCTTGCAAAGTTTTAAACCTGAAAGTGCACCTGACCGTATATAATGTTATTGTCTTTCAAAACTAAGAGTCGACTCTGAGTCAATTAAATTACTCGTTTTTCAAAAGAGTCATAAGCCGTTTCGTTGTGACGTCAAGACGAAACATTAGTATATTGCCCGCCCACGTATAGCGCACGCAGACACCAGGGAAAACTTGAACCTCAAACCGGCAGCTGATTCCTGTACTGGATAGCATCATGTCGAGAAGACGACGCTGTGCTCTATAATGTGAAGGTAAAGCCAGTTATTTTTCACTCTCCAAGGATGAGCATGTGAAGAATCAGTGGTTAAAATTCATCTTTACCAGATATCACAGCAGTATAATCCTACGTTTGCTGTGTTCCCTTTATTTTACTGACGACTGCTTCTCAAATCTCGGAGTTCAATGCAGGATTCACAAACCGCTTGTTCTTGAAAGATGGTGTTCAAAATACTTAGTTTTGAGTTTTATATAGTGTAGGTCTCCTGCTAACTGGCTAACTCACATTATTACTGAAATACTTCTGCTGATAAGCTGTGGGCCACTATTACCTAAAACTGTGTCTATTAATGCAGATTATTTGTCGTTCTCACTACTTTGAGGAAATATTTGTTTTACCAACGTTTGTTACATCAGATCATTCACTCTAGAGCTTGGCTAACTACATTGCATACATGGACTGTTATTGATACAGTTTCCACATATTCACAGCAATATGTTAGAAAAATACTCTGTACAGTAAATAAATTAGTACAAGTAAAAAAACATGCACTTGTTAATGCTGATGGTGAGGAATTACAGTTGCAACATCTTAAAATGTGCCTCAAACGGAGTAGTGTATCACTGAGAAACGTCCTGCTCAAGTCGTCCTTGCGATTGGAGGTTCGGGTTGAATAACTAGTTCTTCCAATGTTTCATCATCAGACTCGCGCTCACATTGATATGGTCAAATCGACATCATTGTTCGTTACGGTGTTTAGTTTACAGTGTCAGGACAAGCAGAGCTGACGTTGTTTTGGCAATGGACGTTTTTGTTCTCGACGCGCTGTACACGGTAGGCCAATCACAACAAAGTAGCTCGCGGCAAGGAGGGATTTAGAGAGATTGATTCATTTGACGAGTCGTTTGAGAATCATTGAAAATGTGATGTTGTGCAAATGTATATTATGAGGAAATTAAACAGTTTTTTTACATTTGATGCGTGTAAACATGTTGTAGGAGACTCCACAACAACATAAGGAAACTTTAAAATAGCATAATAGGGGCCCTTTAAAACGTGCATTCACCTGATCAAATTTGAGCATCCAGATGGTATAATCAAACATATTTTGTGGAGTGCTCTCAGAGTAGCCTATGCATTTATTTGTCATTTTAACTTTTGCAAACTGAGTGTAAAAGTGGACTTCAAAAATTTCTTATCCTGTTGCAGCCTCTATAGGCCATGATCAGCGACTAGTCAACGTCAAGCTTAAAGCGTTATGGCAGAGCATTAAAGTTGATTAGTCAGCTAGTCCGTGCAACCCCTTCCGGGGATTGATTTTTATTAAACTGTCTTGGAAACTTTTCACCATGCGGTCAGAATTTATGCTACTTTTATAAGTGCCTTTTTTCCCCCCATAGATTTTTGTTTTACCCCTTTCCAAATTCATGCTAAAAATTCCACCATTAAGTAATAAAGTAATTGAATTGCATAACCACTTTAAATATTTATTGTGTGAAAAATAATATTTACACGAAGTACTTTCCCACACTTGTGGTGTCATTTCCATCACAACAAACAATTTTCCATATAATATGTAAAAAAAATAAAAATAATAATTATGCTTTTTAAATAACATGACAGAATTATCCTGTGATTTGTGTGTATACATTTTTGCTTATTAAAAACTACTACGGTAAACAAATAGTTAATGGAATTGTGTCTCTCTCTCTCTCTCTCTCTGTCTTTGGTATCACCTCAGCTGTTTTGGCTTTATCAGGCCGTTTACATGACCCTGCTTCTAAATCAGCCACCCTGAAAATCAATGGTGGCTGGGCCTTCCCGCTTTGCGTCGACTCCCATTGAATTGCTAATGGCCTTTTCCCCTGCGCCATTCCCGCACTATCTTTTTGGATGTTCCCCCTCCCGCAAAATACAAAGGGAAGGAGTATGCCTCAGGAATGTTAACGCTGTTTAGTGAAAATGAGTGCCTGTGGAGTAGGCCGTCGATTCATATGTGACCTTGGAAAGATATTCCTCACACACAGAGGGAGCTTATCTGTTTTCCCTTTGTAAACCTCATGTGGAGGGTATATGGATTTTTGCTTTGGTCTGTTTAGATATTCAGGAACTTTGTAAACTGTATCTGTTGTTTGAAACAGTTGTAGTTAGATAAAATGTGTTTTTGTTGTTTTTTCTGCAATGATCATGGTGGATCTCTCCACTATATAAAGGAGATTTTGTGTTTACTGTGCCTTATACTTTTTATCAAGTACTCGTCAAGTCACCTTTATTTATACAGTGCTATTTACAATTAAGATTGGTTCAAAGCAAATGTCGCCAGCTAAGCAAGTCAAAAGCCAAAGGCGAAGAAAGGCGACAGTGGCAAGGAACCAAAACTCCATCAGGTGACAGAATGGAGAAAAAAAAAAACCTTGGGAGAAACCAGCCTCAGTCGGGGGGCTAGTTCTCCTGTGGCCAACGAAGGAACAGTGTATGATTATGATTCAGGATCAGTGCCGATGGCTGTCGTGTCAATAGCCGCGTTTCCACTGCCGGGCTAGGGCTGGGCCAGAGCTAACAGCGAGCCGAGACGAGCCAGTGGCCTCGGGCCTAAAGCACCGGGCTTGCGTTTCCACTGCCGGGCCACAGCGCTGCCCTAAACCCCGCCCTTAACACGCCTTTCTGGATCAAACGTCATACAACCCAACCCATTTCAGCGGGTATTATGAATTTATTTATTTTTTAAGTTAGGAAGATAGCATGTATATTAACTCACCGGCCGTGGCTGCAATAGTGTCCCGATTGCCTCGCGACTCAGCACACCGTCCATCAAGTCGAACCATGGAAAGTTCATTCTCTGAGCTCCGCTTTGTCCATTGTGCGTTTGAATCGGCTTGTACAATACTGCGCCCGCAACTTTTTTATTTTTTCCTGAACTTGAAGCGTTGCTCGCTGAATGCTTAGCTTAGAAAGTTCAGCATCGATGTATTTTATAACGTCCTCGTTTCTGCACACACCGTCAAATTGACGTTGAACCTTTTCTTCTGCCCAAATGTTTAGAAGAGCTTTGGTATCTTCGACAGACCAGTACAGGCGATTCTCCATTTCGAGCAGCGATTATTTTGCGCGATATAAAAAGGCGAAATGTGCATCTTGCTACAGATTATAACGTTCCATAACACTGATAAACACTGCCTTTTACCTTGAGCACGCCTCTAGCCCGAGCTGGCCCGCTTTGGCCCAAGTTATTCGACAGGCCAGAAATCCTGGCCGTTGGCCCCGAGTAAGCCCCGCTCAAGCCCCGGAAGTGACAGTGGAAACGCGACTGGCCCTGGCACGCACTAGCACGGCTCGGCCCTGGCCCGGCAGTGGAAACGCTGCTAATGAGGCCTTCACAGGGGAGAGTCTAGTTGACACAATCTCTGCTGACACTTCAGGAATGTGTTTCTGCTTCCCGGACAATGTTAGGAAGATTGTTTCAAAGTTTAGGTGCTAAATAGGAAAAGGATATACCGCCAATAGTCGATTTTGATTTTCTAGGTATTATCAACTGGCCGGAATTTGAGATTGCAATAGACGTGAAGGACTATAATGCGTAAAGAGCTTGCTCAAGTACTGGGGAGCTAAACCATTTAGTGCTGCTTTGTAAGTAATCAGAAATATTTTAAAATTTATACGATGTTTAATAGGCAGCCAATGCAGTTTTGACAGAACCGGGCTAATATGGTCATACTTCATGGTTCTAGTAAGTGCTCTAGCTGCTGTGTTTTGGACCAGCTGTAGTTTGTTTATTAAGCGTTTAGGGCAACCACCCATAATAGCATTACAAAAATCTAGCCTTGATGTGTCATGAACGCATTAACTAATTGTTCTGCATTTGTCATTGAGAGCATATGACGTAATTTAGATATATTTTTAAGATGGAAAAATGCGGTTTTACAGATACTAGACACGTGACTTTCAAATGAAAGATTGGTATCAAAGAGCACACCCAGGGTCCTAACCGACGACGAAGACTTGACAGAGCAGCCATCAAGTGTTAGACAGTATTCTAGGTTATTACGTTTTTTTTGTCCAATCATTAGAATCATTTTTTTCAGAATTTAGTAGGAAATTACTAGCCATCCAGTTTTTTATACCAGCTATGCATAATTTTGTGAATTGGTAAGTTTCGTCAGGGCGTGAAGAAATATAGAGCTGAATATCATCAGCATAACAATGAAAAATAATGCCATTCATCCTAATGATATCACTTAAGGGTAGCATGCACAGAGTGAACATCAGCGGTCTTAGTACTGAGCCTTGTGGTACTCCATACTGAACTTGTGATCGATAAGACATCTCTTCATTTACTGCTACAAACTGATAACGGTCAGATATGTTTGATTTAAACCTTGCTAATGCAATTCCACTAATGCCAACATAATTTTCGAGTCTATTTATAAGAATGTTGTGGTTAATAGTATCAAATGCTGCATTAAAATTGAAGAAGCACTAATAGAGAGATACAACCACAATTGGATAAGAACAAATCATTTGTCACTCTAAGAGCTGTCTCAGTACTATGGTATGGTCTAAATCCTGACTGGAAATCCTTGCAGATATCATTTCTTTCTAAAACGGAACATAGGGCCCTATCTTGCACCCAGCGCACGATCTGAAACGCAAGTGTCAAAGCGCAAAGCGCAAGTAACTTTGTGGGCGGATCCCGGCGCTGTTGCTATTTTCCTGGCGGGATAAATGCCTCTTACGCCTGGCGCAAATCTAAAAGAGGTTGGTCTGAAGTAGCTTCATTATTCATAGGTGTTGTTTGGGCGTAACGTGAAATAAACCAATCAGAGCATCATCCAACATACCCTTTAAGAGCAGGTGCACATGTTGCATGGCGGATTGTTATTATTATGGCGCATTTACCAGGCGCGCGCCAGGAGCGGTTCACAGCCGAGGAGATCGTTGTTCTCGTCAGGGCCGTAAAAGAAAGAGAATTGACATTGGGGATGGGGATGGGACAAACCCACCCAAATCAATAGAAAAAAAATATGAGAAAGCTCAACTTAACTGGTAAGTTAAAGAGTAAGGTTTTTAATGTACTTATGGTAAAGGTGATTTCGCAGTCTTCAGATTTTTTTTCCTAGTTCTTGACGGACAAAATAATTTGTCCGATGTCCTTATATACATATGTGTCTCGCCACTATTGGGCAAACCGGTCTGATCCGTCATTACTACAATTTGCCTGAAAAATTACCAGTATACACTGGTAAATGTGTAAGCTAGATTTATGCCTATTTTTTTTCACATCTTCATGGACACCACTATGATTTCCCTCGTGTGGTAATATTTGTCCTTGTTATAATGTATGATTTGAAAAATAAAAACTGCTACATCTGTGTTGATGAGAGAATCAAAGTGTATGCGCGTTGTGCACCCGTTACATTATGGCCAAGCATGCACGCTTAAAATATCATTATGAACAACGCGCAACGCGCCACTGACTTTAGACCAGTTTTTTTTTGGTCAGTGGCGCAATTGTTTTCTGGAACTGCAAAATAGCATGTTTGCGCCGAAACACGCCTCCTTTTTGCACTGAACCGCCCAGGGAGCGCAAGTTCATTTCCTAGTTTACCGACGTGCATCTGTGGAGGGAAAAGCCCGCTTTGCGCGGGTGCAAAATAGGAATGATACATGCGTCAGTGTACAAAGTCAATTGCGCTGGGTGCAAGATAGAGCCCATAGTTGTGAGGATGCTGCCTTTTCTAGTATATTTGACAGAATATGTAGATTTGAGATCGACCTGTAATTGACTAATTCTGCGGACTCAAGTTGCGTCTTTTTTAACAAGCGGTTTAATCATAGCCAGCTTAAAAGTTTTTGGTATGTTATTCAAAGATGAATTAATGATATTAAGAAGAGGATCTATGATCTCTGGAAGCATCTCTTTCAATAACTTAGTAGGTATAGGGGTCTAGCATACATGTTGTCGATTTAGATGATTTAACGAGTTTGGAAAAATTTTCCACTCCTATAGCAATGAATGAATGAATAAAATTTTTCCTCAAGGAGACTACAATGCACTGCCTGATGCGATACTGTAGTAGACGGTTGTATAGTTATAATTTTCTCCCTCATATTATCAATCTTGTAAGTAAAGAAGTTCATAAAGTCATTACTGCTGTGCTGCTTGGAAACGTCTGGGATTGAAGCTTTATTTTTAGTTAATTTAGGCACTGTTTCAAATAAATACCTAGGGTTTTGTTTTTCTTCTAATAGGTTTGGGAAAAAAAAGCAGATCTAGCAGCTTTTAAGGCCTCTGTACGCAATCGTGCTCTCTTTCCATAAAATGCTAAAAAAAAAAAAAAATAGTTTTGTTTTCTTCAAGTTGCGCTCCATTTTTCTGGCTGCTCTCTTACGGTGTGGGACTATTTTCTTTAATCTTTTTTAAGCGCAAAGGAGCAACTGTGTCTAAAGTGCTGGAAAAGAGAGTGTCAAAAGTTTGTCGCAATATCGAGTTCTTCTAAGCTATCTGGGATGCCGAGGAGATGAAACTGATCAGGAATATTATTAATAAAGCAATCTTTAGTGTCAGAAGTATGGAAGTAAAATAATGCCAAATATTTTTGAAACAAAAAGCCAGTTGAATTTTACTACTTGAAAAAAAAAATATGCATTGCATCACCTTTAATATTTCACTTCCAAAATATTCAAGCGGCATTCAATATTCAACAGGCATTGAATTTTATTTCGCTTTGCAAATTCGCTTCCACAAATTCAGTGGTTCCAATTCGACCGTAAATCCAACGTTGACATCCAGGAACTGCAGAAAAAGCAGTAGATTACCAAGCATGATCTCCATCTGCTGTTAGTCTACCTCACCAGCAGGGGTGCAAGCGCGTGTTGTTGACGAAGACGATAGTTTAGCAATAAATTTGATTATTCTATTTACTCTTATTATCCTCCTTCACTCGGGTACCAAAGTCGAACAAGGGGCTCACACCGGCCGTTCATATTATTGGGCCCGAGATCACAAACTCTCCAGTCTGATTGATAACCAGAGGTTATGGCTAAAGCAGTTTAACAATGCCTCCCACACTTGCTATTGTTAAAAAATACCCATGTAGCCCCCTACAGTCGCCTATATAACAACTTAGTTAACCAGAGGTTATGGCTAATACATGAAGATAATGCCGCTCCAATGCTTGCTATTACATGAATAGTAGTTCTATCTAGCCCCCTATACAGTAATGCAACTGCATAATAACTTAAGGGGTTAAAGTCAAGCAGTTAGTCAGGAATCAAGAGTCTCACCAGATGTGCCCCATGCTTCATCTAACCTGAGATCTAGTATGTACTTAACCCTGGACACAATGGATACGACGTCTCCAGAGTCTTCACCTTTTGAGGGCAGGATGCTATTTGCATGAAAGCATACATTGTATTTCATACATTCCACCCTCCTCTGTAATCAATATATATCTCTAAACTCTTAACCTGATTACCTTTTGGTTTACTACTTTGGGGATGAGACCTTTGTACCAGTCGCACTGAGACATTCCAAATGATTCCAAACAATGTATAGTGTTGTATGATAATTGTTCACATTAAACCATATAGATTTTTCAGGTGATCTCAGCATGAGAGCGAGACAAGATGGGGAAGGGGGAGAATTTTAAATTGGGAGGTGATCAACTCAAGTATGACCGTGTCTCGAATGGGGATGTTAATATAGCAAGAGAGTTCAAATGTTAATTTCCTTTGTTTTCTTCCAGTCTTGGCCACAATTTTTTTTTTTTTTTACATATGGCCACCACCTTTTTTCTCTTCATTTTCTTAGTAAGGTGTTTCATGCTCCATAAATCAAATCATCCCATCATACCTTACACTGTCATATCTGAAGCTGATGAATTATGCAATTTATTAGAAAGATTTTGAATCGACTCCGTGCTCTATTAGCAGGTCCGCTTAGGGCGATTGCAGTTTTTATTAGTATCCAGTGGTTGTCACCCAGTGTAGAATACAAATGACGACTACAAAGGAATTTATTTCATTATGACACTGCAGGAGTCACAGTGAGTCATCATCATCATCCCCCCCCCCCCACCCAGAGGACATTTTCATCAGTTCCCATAAGTCCTGTCTGAGCTACAGTATAAAGAGATGTTTGGATAAAAGTACAATCATTTGTTCTTACAAAGATTTATTGAATGTTAAATATTTTCAGCCAAAATACCATGGTGACTACACTTACTATTACATAATTATTACATCTATTATACATACAATTATTATACTTTAAAAACTATACTAAATTAATGTAGGATCTCCTTCAAAGTTTCCATGGTATTAGTGTTTTGCTACAAACTTGGCGTGCACCGGTATTAAAATTTAGGTTGATGCCTATAAGCACATAATTATTTTTATGTTATGGCCAATATCCAATAAAGAGGCAATATTAAAATTCTATACTATTTAGTGAATTTAATCACACCACTATAGTGTACAGTGTGAAAAGTGTGTGTGGTGTTATATGCACACACACATACACACACATATGTGTGTACATATGTATATGTGTGTGTGCATATAACACATACAGACAGACAGGCCACAATTATTGGCATCCTTTTATTAAATACTTTTTGCAATCTCCATTTGCCAAGATAACAGCTCTATATTAAATTGTACACATAGGGTACATTTTATCCTTGTGTGCACCAATCCCATCTAGCGTGTTTGTTGCCAAAAAGCAACAAACTGATTGTTACATCTGACCATAGAACCCTGTGCAGTTTGAAGTTCCAGTCGTCTCTGACAACTGAATATGCTGGAGTTTGTTTTTAGATGAGCGAGGAGGATTATTCTTGAAACCCTCCCGAAGAACATGCGGGAATGTAGGGGTTGTGTGATCATTTTTATTTTTTTGGTAGGCGTCTGACCCCCAGACTCAACTAATCTATGCAATTCTCCATCTGTGATCCTTGAAGAGCCTTTGGCCACTCAAACTTTCATCCTCACCGTGCATTAAGACAATATAGACACACGTCCTCTTCCAGGCAGATTCGTAACATCTTTAGTTGATTGGAACATCTTAAAGCTGCTGTCCGTAACATTTTTAAGTTAAAAATAATCCAAATTAATTGTTTAAAAAAAAAACATCTTCAGCCAGTGTTCAAAACTATCTGCTTGCGATAGCTAGATTCAAAACGGTTAGCTTGTAATAATGATTTTAATTCCAGTGGTACTGGTGGGTTTTCGCGGGAAATTCGAGCATGTCTTTGCGTCATTACGTCACATCCGTACACATAAAGAAGGAGTTTCGGCTAGCCGGCTATACTGCGCGTGAGATGTAGAGATGGGCTTTTCTCGCAGCACTTTACATGATTAAACTCATGGCAGATCCAGAAAGATCCAAACAACAATCATCAGTGTCAACTGGAGATTAACCAGTTATAAAACACAAAAGACTTTGTACTTCGGATTTAAGGTGGAAAGAGAAAGAAACCTTCTCATGCGAACACAAGGATACACATCGGTGGGGCTTTTGAAAGGTGCGTGAACTCCTGAAGGGGTTCGAAACGGAAGAAGAGACAGCTTTTTCTGCTGAACAAGTAAGACATTTCTATAGTTCAATCGTGTTACAGTACGTTTTCTTAATTCACACAGTTGTGGAGTTTCCTTTGTTGTGCCTTTCTCGTTTAGCTATGGAGAATATGAATTCTGAACTACACAGGTAATCATAAAACACATTAAATAACGTTAGTCACGCAATGGTGATGTTGTTAACATGAACAATTTGAGAACAAAGTAGGCTATGATTTGCACGGTTGCTGTAAATCGCGCTGATTAAATCTAACGATCGCTTGTCATGTCAAATGCTTTTCTCCCCTTAGTTGATTAGAACAAAAATGGATGTTACTTACTTGTTCAGAAGACATTTTCCGGTTAAAAATTTCTTATGTTGGTCAAGCTTTCAAAAAGTGAATCGGTGATTCTGAATGACAGTATCCACACAGCGCGGTGATTGACAGCAGCACTCGCCTCAAAACACTGTGTTCATCCGCGCTGTTTCATGCCGATTTACAACCCACGTAAAGATGATAATTCCGCGAATCACTTCAGTTACAGATTTCGAACAGAGATGGCGACAAAAAGGGAAAATGCTGCGGACTGCAGCTTTAATTATTGCCCTGATGGTCAAAATGGGGATTTTCAATTCTTTAGCTATTTTCTTACAGCCACTTCTTTTGACGCACATCAGAATTATATTCTTTGGTTTTACTCATTGTGATGGATGCTAAAGGGATTTTGGCCTTTTTGTTTCCTCATATTTAAACTCCTGTGAAGCAAGAAGTCATAGCTAGGAAATTTCATGTTCCTAGTCACCCTGGTGTGCTAAAAAAAAGGTAAATATTAATGGGAATATAACAAATCTAGGGGTGCCAATAATTGTGGCCAACGTGTTCTGGAGAAAAACATTTTTTTCATAATTTGAATTAATATTTTATGGGAAACAAGTCATATCTGACCAAGTCGCATTCAATAAGTACCATTTTATTATTGCATTCAGAAATAATGTAAAATATCAGTAACACATTATAAACACTATAAAAATGGATTTTAGTTCCCCTCACTCCACAACAAATCCTTTAAATTCAACAGTATTCAGTACAGAATAGAAGTGAAAAACAAACATAAATTATAGTGGCATAATTCATTATAAGCTACATTTATTGTAAACACTAAGCCAAAATGAATTTATTTAAAGCAAAACAAAATGCCCAGCATGTGGGAAATGTGCTTTACAAACTAACTTGGGCGTGCTTAAACTTGTTTTGCATGCTTGACGTTAATTTTATTATATACGTCACTTTGGAATATAATTGACAGCACGTTTCACATGATAAAAAAAAATATATATGGTATATAATCTGCATCCAATTTCAAACCTGTATGTGGTGCATATCTGTAGAAATTACAGTTATAATGATAAAATGACTTGAAATGTCTGCAGTTGTCTTATAAGATTTCACCAAAAAATATGTCTATTAAATGTTTTACTTTTGGCATTGTATTGCTTGGCTTAAATCCAAGAGGAGCTGGTTTTAGTGGATGTTTGCTGAGATGCAGCCTGCACTTTACCATGTGTGTGAGTTTAAAGCCTTTTCTACCCCATTAATTGTTTATCTGTTTGCAATAGTATTAGTGCAAAGTCCTCAAAAAGGTGGCAGACCCTGACTTCATGTGGGTTCATCCCCTCCTCCCTTCAGCAAGCATTACATCTCGTCATGGTGTACGATGAAGCGCTTGTGTTTCCATGCTGATTTTGGACCCGTTGAGCCAAACAAATCTTAGTCAGAGCCACTGTATGAGAGAACCAAAAATCTGATCTAAGATCAGCGTGAAGATTTAACCTGCTTCTGTCATGGCATCTCGTCTGTCCTGAGCATGATTAACTTTGACAGGAAATCAATACAGCTCCTCCTGGCCAGATATGGAGATAAGACATCATAATCCTGATGTTGAGGCTTTGTGGCCATGAGACCTTCATTATTTTGGCCAGAGATGTCCTTTACTGATAACAGTGTCTTTTGTCTTAGCTTGTTTTCTAGAGCCAGAACCGCAAGGCAGGAAGAATAACGTCACTCGAACAGCGACTTTTCATGTTTTATATTTGTGCTTCAGATATCATTTTAAATTATTTGCCTTGGCCAATACAAGCTGCTTACATACCTGCATACTTTATTTATTTGAAATTCTGTTATTTATACATTACCAGTCAAACATTTGGAATAATCACGATTTTTCACTGTATACTCATCAAGGCTATATTATGTTTATCTGATCAATCATACAGTAAAAAAATAGTAATATTGTAAAAATATTACAATTTTCAATTGGATACATTTAAAAATGTAATTTTATTCCTGTGATGGCAAAGCTGAATTTTCAGTAGTCATCACTCGAGTTTACAGTTTCACGTGATCCTTTAGAAATCAACCATGCTGATTTGCTACTCAAGAAACATCTCTTGTTATTATCAATGTTGAAAACTAGGGACAAATTAAATTGATCGTAGATTGATTGACAGTAAATACTAAAGCTGTCGATTTAACATGTTAATTTCATTAATTAGTTAAGTAAAAATTTACACACAATTTACACACCTTCCCTACCCCCAGACGTACATAGGTCATCTTACATTTCATACATTTAATTGATGTAGAACATGATGCAACTTACTGTGTGCTGTAGTCTATAGAATGCAGTTAGAATGAACCTAAAATTCAAGATATCAGGGCAAAAATGTCCCTGTATGAGTGTCTTATATGATATTGCTACGCAATTCACACGGGCAACGACTGCAATATTACGAGTGCTGTTTTTGTTCTGAATAGCATGATGCAAATGTAATATAGATTTACAACAGTTCAATAAATATGAAGTTAATATCGTGGTATATTTTTGACAACTGAAATATCAGCCTACCTATGAATCCACAGCAGAACTGTTGTGTTTCCGAGCAACACAGTAGGTGTGTTCGACTTGAAGCGGCGCTGCGCAGACCAATCTGTGTTTTACTTCATTGTACCGTTAGAATGATTAGAGAGCCGATGGCTCTGTGTGCTTTCAAATCATTCTTGCTCTGTGGTATTTTTGTCATATACTAATTGTCTGCGCAGCGTTTCTGAATGAATTTGTGTTGTGAGCGAATCAATCGGGTGAACTGAGAGCTGCGTCCCAATTCAAAGGCATCCTTCGAAGGCTGATTTTGTCACAGCAAGCGATGAAGGCTGTCCCAATTCAAAGACTCCTTCAAATGTGACCTCGAAATGCATCCTTCATTTCCCAGGCAATGAAGGATACAACCGATGGATCCTTCGCGGCCTTGCCTACCCCCAGAATTCATTGTGTGCGCTTAACGGCAGGAAAAAAGTAACACTCATTAAAAAATATGGGTTTAGTTTGTCCAAAAATAAAAATTCTGTTTATTTACATTTACTCATCCTTATGTCATTTCAAACCTGTATGTGTCACAAGGGGTTGCAGACAGACAGATGAAGACACCAACACAAGTTTAATTACAAATATCCAAAAGGCAAACAGATGGTGCCAACACGCATAAACACACAAAAAAATGGTGGCAACACACATAAACGCATGAGGCCAGACAGAGAATGTACAGCTAAAGCCTAGTTCACACTACATGATTTTAAGCCCGATTTGAGCCCGATTTGCAAATCGTTGAGCTCGCCGACAGGTTGGGTGTTATCGCATGCAAATCGCGGGTGATTAACGCGCGATGAACGCTCGCCAATAGTATGAAAGAGCCAACAACGCATCAAAGACGCTCACAGACGCCTCGCAGAGCCCAGAAAAATATCATATCTAGCATGCTAGATATCCAGAGGTGTCGCGCGACTCAACCTGTGATATCATGAGCTACAGCCAATCAGAGCAACTAGAGATTAAACATACAGGTATGTGTAGACATACAAATATAATTACGGATGCTTTTCGGAAGTATATCCCTGTTTGTAATCATAGGTTTCACTAAAATACTTTTAGGAAAAAGGAAAGTCAACTGTATATATTGCAGATGTCCACAATGTTGATGTTCTGGGTGTTCTTTTTTAAAATGAAGTTGTTGAGTGAGTGTATATTTTCTCTGAGCAAATCATCGCGCAAACAGTTTGCAACTCTGACGTCCTGTCTGACGTCCATATTCGCGTGTTGTGTTCTTCTTCCCTGGGTATTGGTGCGCGTGCTGTTTCGCGTCTTTTTCGGTTCATTTTATCACATGATTTTTCGTGAGAAAACGTGGTTTGTGGACAAGATAGAATCGTTGGGTGACAGAGTTGTTGTCAACTCGTGTAGTGCGTTACCTCCTGTTGCGGATCAATCACGTTGTGTCGTGTGGTGTGAACAGCTCAACAACTTGAACAGTCCTGATTTCACAGAGAGCAAGTCATGTAGTGTGAACCGCACAGTTCAGCCCGACGTTTTAAATCATGTATTGTGAACTAGGCATTACTGTATGTAGGATAACTCAAACAAGATGATAGAACACCGCTGAAACAAACAAACAAACAAACAAACAAACAAACTAATAATGATGGTAACCAAGGTGACAAACGAGTGGCGGGAATCTGAACAAGAAAGACCAGTGACAAATGAAAACCAACTGAAAGTCCATAAATCATTTTTTTGCTTAACACAAAATACATTTTGAAGAATGTTGATAACCAAACTGTAAAAATCATGGTCCTTGAAGTTTGTGTAATATATTCTTTAATATATTGAATCAAATAAAAAAAAATCTTTCTAAAGCTACTTTTTGTTTTTCTCATTTAACACAATCATAACTTTAAATTATCTTTTGGGGGTAATTTCTGAGACAAATTTGATGTGCGATTAATTTGCCTGAGAAATTAGATTAATTAATCGGCACATAATGTAACTAATTAGATTAAAAATGTGAATTGCTTGACAGCCCTAGTAAATACATTATTTTTTTAATTTTTAAGTTACTGAATATTTCTATTTTAAATTAATTCTGTTCATTGAACTTTCTATTCATCAAATAATTTAAAAAAATGACATTTTACACAATATCAGGCAGCAAATTTTCTTTTTTACCATTGATAATAAGAACCATTATTAATAATTGAACACTAAATCAGCATATTAGAATGATTATCAAATAAATGCAGCCTTGGTGAGCATAGGAGACTTATAAAAAACATTTAAAATCTTAATTTAATCTAAATGTTTGACCATTAGTTTACAATACATAAACATTAAATTGGCCATTTGCCACCCACCTCTCTGGATATATCAGCATTTGACATTGGAAACTCCATTGCGGTCGACTACTTGTTTAATGTTCAATATTTTAAGTAGGACCCAAAAGAACCTTCTCAGTATTGCTGTCCTTTCTTGTCGCATTTTTCTGTGGTACATCTGTTTCCCTTGACCTTCAAAATCATCTCAGGAGGGTTATGAGAGGTGAAAGCCTCGTTTAGTAAACCCGAGTTGAATTACAGACATGCTGCATGTCAGTGTGTACACTGGGAGACGGCAGTTAAATGGGAACTGTCTTTCTGATGAAGTGGGAGCAGTTTGGATGTTGAACCCTTGACTCACTGGTCCGTTCCATTTTCAAATGGTTTTCTGTTGAAATATCACTGCATTAACCATCAGGTGAAATATGACATTGTTTGTCATTTTACAACCTTCAAAGTATTACAAGATGTTGAGATATAATTGGAACAAGTGCAATAAAAATTTTTTAGGCAAGTACACATTTCAACTACTATAGTTAAGGCAAACAACTATATAGTATCATTTATATTCAATGCTCTATACATTTATTTTTGCCAGAAAGCTGAATTTATAAAATAATAATGTTGAACAGTGAATTTTTTTTTTTTTTTTTTGCTTATTATTTTATATTGCTAAATCAAAAGTCAAAATTTGTGGGATGTTGTTTTAATATAATATGAAATATTTGAGACCAAGATTCTACTGCATGACATCACTAAAGCTCTGATATGATATACTCCTAATGCTCTGTGGTGGCCGTCAGGTTTGCCCTTGCTGTTTGATGTGTCAGTAAAACCGTGCTGTTATCAGGCCTAGTGGGGCAGACTGTGACTGGAATGGTTTCAGGTCTGTGAAGCAGCGTTCTCTGTGTATTGGTCTCTGCAGGCCAATGGCTCATATCCTTACGTCCCTGACAGACTCAGATGGGCTAGAACGGAGCTCGACCTCACAGGTCACTCAATCAACCTTCACCACAGGCCCTCTGCCCTCACCTCTGAAGCCCCTTTCCACTCTACATCTCTTTCTCTATCTCTCCATTTCCTTTAGACTCTCTCTCACATGCCCATCTTTCATATGGAAGCCTCTCAAGTCTCCCACCCACTGAGAACAAAGAGGTCTCTCACATCCTGTCATGACCGTTGGCCAAAGCCCCCTACCTCACCTGCAATGACCTCAATGCTGGCCATTTTCCTCATCCCCAATCCTCATCAGTAGCGGACAGGATGCACATACACAATGTGATTTACATACAAAACATCCTTTGTTGGTTCTGGAAGTTCCTATCAAATAATTATAACCCTATCCACAAGCCTAATCCTAACCTCCTCTATGCTTACTAGACATTATAACCGATCTTTAGAGTTTTAATGAGATTTTACACCTGGAGAAGGGCTCTCTGTTAGCATCCCCTTTTAGCTTAAAGGGAGTTGCTTGGCTAGTGCTTTAATTTTGTAAAATGGCTGCTTATTGGCTGTCATTAGAGAAGGATGGATTTTGTCACAGAATGGTCACAATTGCATTATCTACCTGGGTTTTGAGGGAACAAAAACGATTTTAATGTGTAATGTATTGGAAAATTTTATTTTTTAAGGCTTTCCAAGTTAACTTAAATGGATAGTTTACACACAAACAATGAAAAGTGTCCAAACCCGAGAGATTTGTTCATTTTTAGAAAACAAATAAAGACGTTTTATTTTCATTTAAACCTTAGAGATGTCTGTCCCTTCATTGAAAGTCCCTTCACCTAAAACTTTGATGCTTCTAAAAGTTGATTGAGAAATTGCAAAAGTTATGCATGAGATGTGTGTATATCAATTTATATGGTGATACAAATATTTTGTAGGAAATATGAAGAATTAATTGTAACCCATTAAAATTACTTATAAA
Organism: Chrosomus eos; assembly: GCA_036326025.1. Lineage (NCBI taxonomy): Eukaryota > Metazoa > Chordata > Actinopteri > Cypriniformes > Leuciscidae > Chrosomus > Chrosomus eos. Next base: position 13,112,771 of record CM070820.1, read on the forward strand.
TATTTGGAGCAGTTAATAGAATGAACTTGATGTAGCAGAATTAATATTACAATCAATTAACCTGCTCGTCCATCGAACACTCAGTATTATTTGAACTCTCAGGACTTTTATTTTTTGTGGCCACAGGAAAAATAACTCTTTCTTACTGGGTACAGTACTACTCGGCGCATAATATAGCTGTGATCGCATCATTAAAGGCACTTTGTATTGCAAGCATTGCCCACAGAAACTACAAAATTCAAAATTCAAATTCAAATTTTTTTATTATCTATCAACCAGTGATAGAAATTTGTCTTTGGTTAAATAGGCTCACATACACAATATAATCACACACAAATCACAATTTAAAGGGTACCTATTATGGCATTTAAAATGTTCCTAATAATGTTCTGGGAGTCCCCAACAACAGTTTTACAAGCATGCAATGACAAAAAACACTTTTGTTGTCTTATAATATGCATTTATTTTTACCTGATTTGCTCACCGACTCCCTAATGATTCGTTTGACGACTCATTTGTCCAAACCCCTCCTTTGCGTGACGCTAATCGGCGGTGATTGGTCAGATGACGCAGTCAGTTATATTTTGCGTTAGCCCAAAGCTTAAACATATTGATAAAGCACTGCAGTACTACAATACGCTTCACATAATTTCACATATTTCAAAAAAACAAAAAAAATGACATTGGAGACCTAGAAGCTGCTGAGCGTAACTCTCACTCTCTCACACACACACACACACACACACACACACACACACACACACACACACACACACACACACACACACACACACACACACACACACACACACACACACACACACACACACACACACACACACACACACACACACACACACACACACACACACACACACACACACACACACATAAAAGCAACAATTATTAATAGTACTTACAGGTTGTGATTCGGAGGAGGAAGCTGATCCAAATAAACTTGGTATTGAACGTTCCTTCAGTATCAGGCGACTCGCGAATTCACACTTGAAAGCATTTGTGTTTGTGAAGCGATCGTCGTTAAAATAACGCGAACACAGCTCAAGGTGGCTATACTTGTGTGGTATAGTTGTAAATATAAACTCTAGCCACTGAGTCTTCACATGCTTGTCCCTGGGCAGTGAAAAAAATAGTTTGCTTTTGATTCGCACTTCAGAACAGAGTCTCGTCGACATGATGTTGTCAGGTTTCTCTGTCTGCTCGGCGCGCGCACTGAGTGGGCGTGTCGAATTCAAATAACTTGTACAAGTGATGTACGAAAGTTAGAGAAAATGCATCGTTCGTCTATCGATTCATATCAGCGACTCAGAGTCGACTCTTACTTTTGAGAGACAATAACTTTGTATACGGTGAACTTTCATATTTAAAACTTTGCAGGATGTTTTTGTTCACTTAGATCTATGTTACACACTACATGAAAGGTAATTTTCAAAATTCCATGATAGGTACCCTTTAAAATTGTTACAAGGAAAAAAGTAGCCCTGCCTTAAACTATGTAAAACAATAAAGGCTCAAGCCCAATATACTAATGACATTTTTTGGTCTTATTTAAAATAGAAATAGCAGTAGGAATAAAAGAGTTCCTGTACGCTTTCTTTTTGGCCAAAGGAGCTCTAAAGCGGCAACCTGATGGCAGTAACTGAAACAAAATTAAACCAGGATGCAGTATTGAAGGTCAATACTGATTCAACAAGAGCGTGATACACTGTTATCATGATATTTTGTCTAACATTAAAACATTAAAAGAGAAATAAGCGCTGTTGAGATTTCTTGTATATGATATTCACATGTTGAGAAAAGGATAGATGCCTATCAATCTCAGTGCCCAAATATGTGAAGGTCTCAACTTGTTCCACTACCTGCCCCCCCCCAGCTTAAAGGGTACCTATCATGGAATTTTGAAAATTACCTTTCATGTAGTGTGTAACATAGATCTAAGTGAACGAAAACATCCTGCAAAGTTTTAAATATGAAAGTTCACCGTATACAAAGTTATTGTCTCTCAAAAGTAAGAGTCGACTCTGAGTCGTTGATATGAATCGATAGACGAACGATGCATTTTCTCTAACTTTCGTACGTCACTTGTACAAGTTATTTGAATAAGATACGCCCACTCATTGCATTAGGAGACACCAGGGAAAACATCATGTCGACGAGACGCTGCTGTGTTTTGAAGTGCGACGCAAAAGCAAACTTTTTTCATCTGCCCAGTGAGGAGCATTTGAAGACAGTGGCTACAGTTCATAACTATACCACAGAAGTATTATAGCCCGAACTTGTTCTGTGTTCGCGTCATTTTGAAGATGATTGCTTCACAAACCTAAATGCTATAAAGTATGAATTTGCGAGATGGCTGATACTGAAGGAGGGAGGTTCAGTACCGAGTTTATTTGGATCAGCTTCCTTCTCCGAATCACAATCTGCAAGTAGGCTGTTGCTTTTATGTTTGTATCATGTTCTATAATTATTTTGTGTGTTGTGTACGCACAGGCACAGCGCAGCTTCTAGCAGCTAACTTAGGTCTTCAATGTCAATTGTATTGAAATATGTGAAGTGTTTGTCGTTGTCAATGGAGTTGTCACAGGGCTCTCGAGTGTCACGCATCACGCATTGAGTGTGACAGTCACTCATTTCGGTCTTTTGTCACGCTCTCCGGCCACACATTGTATTTCTCACGCTGAAAAACTATTTGTAATATATTTAATATGCCGCAGTGCCCAAAACTCACTCACTGTGGAAGCGGCAGGATTAAAGCACGTCTCCTCCAGTGTTGCCAGGTCCGTATGCCTGCACTGTTTCCGCGGGTTGTTTGTGTAGTGCACGCTGGTTGACGCGATTGTTTTATCCACTGGAACATGATTGTTATTGAGGAAACACCCGGGAACGCTATTTGAATATTTTTGGCCGTGATTGGGTTAGTTTGAGCAATTGGGCTGGTTTTGTTGTGCAGACCTGGCAACCCTGGTCTCCTCTGGTGTTGTTCGTCTGGTGTTGTTAGCCAATCAGAAAATAGCACTGTTGTATCTGGGTAAGATCTAGCGCAACAACCAATGACACCCCGTCGGCTGGGTGTCTAATATATCACCACAGATTAGCGTCACGCAAAGGCGGGGTTTGGAAAAATGACTCGCTAAACGATTCATATGGGAGTCGGTGAGCAAATCAGGTAAAAATAAATGCATATTATAAGACAACAAAAGTGTTTTTTGTCATTGCATGCATGTAAAACTGTTGTTGGGGACTCCCAGAACAATATTAGGAACATTTTAAATGCCATAATAGGTACCCTTTAAGTGGTTCAGATAGTGATGGACTAAACCTCCCACAACACAACTCTTTCGTCTTACTTATATTTAACTCCAGATAACGTTCTTTAAACCTTTGGATCATGGAGTCAACATATTGTCTATATGTGACCAGGGATTGCTCATTTCTTATGCAGGCCACCAAAGCCATGTCATCAGCGTTATATGCATTATTGAGAAGTGTTTAGGTTTAGGGTATGGGTGGAGTAAGGTGCTTTACAGTACATGTATGTATGGAAGTATAAATATATAAATAATGTCATTTCTACTTTTACAAATGTATCCAACAAATTAGAACAGGTCAATTTAGCTCAAAGGGAATTAATTAATTTAAGTAATTAATTAATAGGTCATTTTCATTTTATGGCCAAACAAATGGATCGTTCACTCTGTTGTGGAAATTAATATCCAAACTATATATAGCAGTTTAAGACATTCAATTTGTATGCCTAACACAAGAACACTTTAAATACTACAAGAATTTTATTAATTATTATAACACATGAAAAACACATTCACACAAGTTGCAGAAAGAAATTAAGTGAGGAAATAATGATGAGGGAAATGATGTAATCCCAAGTTTCTAGCACTATGTGCACATTATAACGAAGCTGAACGAACCATCAATCATTTATTTATCCTTCCATCGTTTCCGTGGTAGGGTTATTACATTTTGTATCAATGCACCAGTTCAGCAAGAATCCTGAGGCTATACTTGCGTTTGTCTTTGATGGGGATTCCCTTCATGGTCCTTGCTTAAGAGGGAGGTTCCCAGCAGTTCTCTAGTTAGCTCAGACTGGATGGATTTAGTTATGTTCCTAGATTGTTGATTTGTAATTTGTGTTGAATACTGTTTAAATTAATCTTCTCTCTCAAATTTGCTCTCAGAGCCTACAGTGTGAATTAAAAAGGGATGCCAAGGGGTCCTGACCAAGTATCCATATGTGACGAACTGAGAGTGAGAGTATATTATCAAACCTATCCTTAAAAACAGAAGGATATACAATAGGACTCAAAGATGCTCCAGAACAAACAAAGATGTTGATCCAGGAACAAGTTGTACTTTGGTAAATCGCGTCAAGCAGTTGTTTCAGCGGTTGGGTTTCTCATTGAAAGTGTTTCCAGCAGTTCTTCAAGCAATAAGGGTGTGAGTTTTCACTTTTGTCAATGAAGTTGTTTCCAGCCATTTATGTTTTCAATTCTTGCATATATTGAAAAGCGTTGTTGCCGAAAACCATTTCCTTGAATACACTTGAGGAAGTTTAGTGTTTGCATTCATACGTCGCCACAGGGAGTGTTCCCAAAACCGAATAAGAAATGACAAGTACTTAACAGGGTCTGGTCATCTTTTGCTTTCATTTTAAAAGGGAATGTTGTAATTGTTCCCTTCTCCTACTGTTCATGGTACTTGCTGAATCGGGACAAATTCTCCCAGGATAATTTCCTGCAATTGTTCCTTTACAGAGAAGAGACATATTTTAATCCAAGTTCTGTCTCAGTTTGAAAGAATTTTAAAATGCCAGCCTCAGATTTAGTTTTTTCATACTCACCAAATGAACCCTGGTTTCCTGTAGGCAAACTGTGGTAGATGAGATGACGGAGAAGAGTGTATTACATTTTTACATGTTTGACCTTCCAGAATCGTTTTCTTACATATTCTGCAGGTAACTGACAATCTTTTGTGCTGTTCCGTAACTGGCATCATTCAAGCTTTGCTGGAGAAACGAGGAGAACTGGGGGGAGCCCACTTAATATTCACATGGCAGTCATGGTGAATTGAAATGAATGAGTGAGAAAGACTAAGGGTTTGTGAGTGTGTTGGAGCGAGAGAGTGTGTGGGAAGGTGAGAGAATGTGTGTGAGAGTGCGAGCAAGAAAAAAAAAAACGCACAGCAGACTGTGAAATTGACGATTGGGATTGGCACGATGGCCGTCGCTTAAAGTTTCATCTCTACATGTTAATAAGACTGCACCGCTGTAAAACACTCCAGGAGAAAAAGATGGGTGAATGGATGTTTAAAAAATTCGACTACAGCTGCCCATGAAATCACACCATATTGACTCCTGATATGTAGCTGGCTCTGGGGATAATTAGTTTTTGGAGGGCATCTTTCTGGGAAAAAATACCAGCATTCATTGGTCAAGTTAATGTAACATTGTAGCTGGGTTGTTGCTTGGCCAAGATGGTCAAATGGATGGACATTAGCCTTATCAAATGATAGTCTAGCTGATCATCCCAGACCATTTTGTATAGCTGGACTTTTGACTGTTATCATCATTAAATCGTTTCCACTTATTTTGGTTTGGGCATTGTTTCATAGCTAAAATAACTAAAGCTATAACCAAACTGGAATAGAATTCTGCTCAATGATATGTGGTTTACTTGCTACCGCAAACAAAATGCAACATTTTATGTTTTTTTAAAAGGGCTAATTTTCAACATTTAATTTCTATACGAACTGACTCTTAGAAGTTGTGTAACGGCAATCAGATTGGAACTTGACATTTTAGTATGCAACTGCTCAGACTAGGATCAGCTATTGACCAACTAGAAACACTGTAAAATCAGATAACCTGTTAAAGGATTAGTTCACTTTTTAAAAAACTTTTGCTGATAATTTACTCACCCCCATGTCATCCAAGATGTCCATGTCTTTCTTTCTTCAGTTGTAAAGAAATTAATGATTTTGATGAAAACATTCCAGGATTTTTCTCCATATAATGGACTTCAGTAGTGGCCAAAACGGTTCAAGGTCCAAATGAGTTTTCAGTGCAGCTTCAAATGACTTCAAATGACTTCAAATGACAAATGACGATACCAGACGATGAATAAGGGTCTTATCTAGCGAAACGATGCGCCATTTCGAAAATAAATAAAACAGTTAAAGTATTATTAGCACAAATGCTCGCCTTGTTCTGTCCTGAGATGTACGTTTTTGATTCTCCTGTTCGAACTCGTTCATTAAAATGAACAAATCTTTTTTCGAGCACTTTGTACTTTCTACCTCGTGTCTGTTAGATCACAGCACTGGAGTAGAGCAATTGCATAATTGTTCAAGCACACAGTAACTGAATTTGAAAACCGTAAAAAAAAGGCTCAATAAACTATTGCATATAGATACTGTAGAATACACTACGCATCAATGTCTTTCCTTTGTGCTTTGAACTTTTCAATGCGGACTCGAAGCGATGCGCATGTTGAACATCAACTCCATGTTGCTTCAAGAGCATCATTCCGCGCTCGGGATGCACATAAGCACTTTGTGCCTCACTGTATTGGAGCCTTTCATATTATAATACTTTTGCGCAATGAAAGATTATTAATAGCCTTTCTTGTTCTGTCCTATCTATCCATTTTAATTATTTAAAATGAACAAGAGGCAAAAATATTTTTGAGTGAATGACCTGGTAGTAGAAGTAGTAGTAGTGTTTTTTGATGAAATAATTCATAGACCGTTTTATGGCTGGTAAAATATTTATAGCAGGTACATTTTCTCAAGTCACCGGCCATTGGCAGATGTGGAAAATTGTTGGTTTTTGACTCTGAAGCCCAACGTAAGTCAAACTGTTTTGAACAAATTTTAAAAGCGCAAAGCTCATACAACAATACACTGAAAAACAAAACAGCGTAAATCACGAAGGAATGACCAGACATTGTTTGCATGTGGATGGTTGTAGCAGTGGTGCTTTAAAAGTGGATTAACAAAAAGATGCTACTTTTTGAGAAGGTTTAGGGTTTGTGCAAGCTTGTTTGTGTACGCTTGTTTATGTTGAAAAGGAAGGAAATCTCATTCCTTATCCCCGTAAGCTGTGGCTCATCACAATAATGACGTTAAAGGATGCCCTGTGTACCCCGTGCGCTCATTGTGCGGACCTTCCATCTTATTTCTGACCAATTCAGCCTGGCCTTGACCGCCTATTCTCCTGACCTTCACTCCAGACTCCTTATCTGCAGCTCCAGTTAAAAGACAAATAGGAACTCAATAACGCTCAACCTTAAATCGCCAACACCATTGACCGAGGGCGGCCGCACACACAGGATGCCAGCTGCATTGTTTAGTGCTGGCAAAACAATGCACGGCAGGATTTCCTGCCTTTTCTTTCCCTGCGAGCAGTCACCCTGGCCACCACAGAACGTGGCTGTTTGGGGGGTGAGGGGATGAATCGGCTGCCCTCGTGGGATTTTACACTGAATTTTATCTGCCTGCCTTCAACCCCCTACTTCTCCACTCCTGTCTCGCCCCTCCTGCATTCCCTATCTCTCTTGCTCTTTCTAATCAAACCCGCGTTCACGTGCTTTCTCTCTTTCACACGCTTACATCTTCTCTCCTCTTCAAGCATGCTCACACATTGTCCTGAAGTTCAAAGAGAGTGAAACGGCGACATGTCAGCTGACCGGCCTCCCTCCAATCAGATAAGTTCTGATATAAGTCTTTAGCAGCTGCTTGGATCAGATGGAGTGTGCGGGAGCGCTAGAGGAGGCAGTGCGGTGCAGTATGGCTAAGTAGCGGCGAGACACGCGCACACAGCGAGAGAGCGCGAATGAGAGAGCGTGCGCTCCTCTTCTCTGGCATGGATGAGTCCAGCATTCTGAGGAGACGCGGGCTACAGGTAGGGAATATAAAGCGGTGTGGGGCGTGGGTGTTTGCCGCTTCGTTGGGAGTTTTGTTGCTTTTGCGTGAAGACCTGGATGTGGGATGAATTACAGAATGGAGTCTGTGCCACCGCATGCTGAAACATCCAAATACTGCACTGGAAGATGTGTGAGTTTTGTCTTTGAAAAGACTGCAAAGTGCAAACATTTGGTACTTGTTTCTGAATGTTTGCAAGTAGTTTATTCCTTCTCGGATCAACATTAACTTCACAAAACTGATACACAAGGAAAATATTTATTTATTTCAAAAAAGAAGTTGTCTGTCTTTTGTCTAGGTTCTTGGTAATGGCAATAAGACCAAAGGTAGCTGTACTTTTCCGACATAAAAGTCATATTGAGGTGTTTGACAGCAGATTTAATGCGACCAGTTGCTGTCATGGAATGTTTTTAATTTTTTAAAAATTTTATTCTATTTTATTTTGAAAATTGAATTCTGAGTAAGATGGTTTCAGATCAGTTTTTAATACATGCTAAAGAATAAATAATATATTGGTCTTTTCTATCTTAGTGTATTACCCATGTGTTATTGGCAATAAATGTTAAAATATCCAAGATATTTAGTTGGCTTAAAAAAAAATCATAAAGTTTCTTATTTTTGTGTTCATTGTTGTATGTCATTGACAGACACGCATTTCCGAGTGAATTCTTTCTTTTGCAGACAAAAGAAACATTTTTTTTTGAGAATGTTGGTGACTAAATAGTTATGGTTAGCGTTGACTTCCATTGTATGGACTCAGTACTAACTAGTATTCCATCCACTTTTAAACATTTTATTTTATGTTAGGGAACTTCCGGAAGGCATTTAGTTAATATTGTAATAGTCAATATTGTGTGTTACATGGCTAAATTTAGACAGGTTGGTGTCGGTTAGAAGGTTGAGTCAATTAGCTGCTTTATGTCAATTACATCAAGGTTGCTGCAGCAAGCAGGGCAATTGTTCTGAGACCCACTAAACACACAGCGTCACTTCTAATTGTGTTTGGGAGAGCTTTCACTTCAATATAATTATGTTGGAGTTTAAATCTAAAGGCTTGCTCACACCAAGAGAGAATATTCGCCACACAGTCTTCAATAGAAACAATGTGTTTATTATAACTTACTGAATTCCTATACACCTGGGACGATAATTTGTATTTGTCTGACAACAGAGCAAGGCTGTTTTCCCCTAGATAGCATGCATTCATTCGTGCATTCATTCATTAATTTGTGCATTCGTTCATTTGCGCATTCGTTCATTTGTGCATTTGTTCATGAATTCATTTATTAATTCGTTCACTTGCACAAATGAACAATGTGCATTCGTTCATTTGTGCATTCGTTCATTTGTGCATTTGTCATGTGTGCATTCATTAATTCATTTATTAATGCATTTATTCATTTATTTATTTGTTCATTTGGCATTCATTTGTTCATTAATTCATTCATTAGTTGCATTCATGCATTTTCTTTCTTGTATTGTTTGCATTCGTTCACTCTTTGAAGGATAGTTCACCAGAAAAAGAAAATGATATCATCATTTACTCACCCTTATGTTGTTCAAAACCTGTATGAGTTTCTTTCTTCTGTTGAACTAAAAAGAAGATATTTGAAGAATGTTGGTAACCAGACAGTCGACGGTAGCCATTGACTTTCATAGTAGGAAAAATACAATAGCAGGAAGTTCTCTAAAAATGCGACACCCCCCCCCCCCCACACACACACACACACACTATAGTATCTCAGATTTATGAGATCATAGCCTGAGGCAGAGTGCAGAATAGTGCATTGACATGAATTTGACTGACAAATGAAAACACTGTGTCCAACATGAAATCATTCTGCAGAACACTGATTCTTTATTTTTACTAAACTTTGTTCGTTCGTTCGTTCCAAGCAAGAAGACAGTTCAATTTAAGTGTTAGTCTCCGTTTAAACAACATGCCATATAAAATGATCAGCCATATTTCACTTTCCAAAGCATTAATAATATGTCCTCACTACCTCCCAAATATTCTGCCTATTATGACATTAAATTGAGTAATGCAATTCAAAAAGACTAAAACATATTGCTTAGCAAATAAACATGGGTCTTCCTGGCTGTATCTTGTAGGATTGCCTGGATCTACTGGGATATTGTTGTCAGCAGAACATATTGAAATGGGCGGTTAATACTGGCAGGTAATTAGAATGAATAGACAGTAGTGGTGCTGTATTAGCTTTGTAATTACAGTTGCAGTGAATGAGTGCTTTCAGAAGTCTCATGGGGTCACCTCTCCCTGCATTTATTTAGTTGCACTGAGCTTCAATTCACATTTAGGCCTGGTCTAATAAAAAAGATGTGCACATGTAATTTGCATGAAAGTAATTATTTGGCAATTTTGAGGTGTATATAGATTATTATTATTATTATTATTATTATTATATTTTTTGTCTATAAGGGCGGTGCGATCAAAATATTTAGTCAATAAATACCTGTTGTGATACACACTGAATATCTTACGTCGTTTGTTTGGTGAATACCTTGCTTTCATATTTGATTCGAATTCTGTGTATAGTGAGCATTCTTAGTTTGTCACTTTCACAAAGGCAGGCTAGTGCTTTGCTGAGCATAATATATGTTGATATATCAGAATTCAATACGTGTGATTGATAATGTCTAATGAAGGAGGTTTGTGCCCATATTGACACATCAATCAATTCTCATACTATTAATGTGCATGATTCACATATTAACTGTTTGGCTTTTTATTTTTTATGCACTGGAAAGCAGACTGTGCTGTGCATTTACTACGGCTACATTCACAGTCACCTGCTTTTACTTACTGCTTGAAATGTCCCGTTCATACAGCAACTTCTCAAATTCTGAGTATGAATGTGCATATCTGTATTGTCTTATCAGAGACAGTGACCAAAGTAATATCAAAGATGGCCATGGAAATACAACTCAAAAGTATTATCACTTTTGACAAAACAAGAGTCTAATCAAGCCATGAGTTCATCCGTCAAATCTTCATTAACCGACAGCAGCTTATATATCTAGGTAGAGAGCACAGAGTATTTGAGTTATGCATAGAACACAAAACGTACGGGGCTCCGGTGGAGAACAGTGACTGGAATTAAAACCTTCATATCTCATATCTCCATTACTGTAAGATACCGAACCAGAACCACACATGGAAACCCGCAACACACTGTACACATGCGTTTGTTCAGCGCAGAGAGGCTCTCTCGTTCTGTGTGATAGACAACTAATTAGTTATGCTCATACAGTGCAGGTTTTCCAAGAATGCAGTTGTGAGTCCAGAAAATGTTTGTTTGTTATTTTGGTTATAGAATGCTGTTGTCGCTCCCGTAAACTGAACTGTGTGTGTGAACGTAACCGTAATAAGGACTCGAATAAACGTAAGCCATTTGTAGGTTAATTTCCCTAAGAGCAAAAACATTGGCCTTGTGGGGCTTTCAAAACATTGCTCTGTTTGTCTGATCATTCCGATCCAGACCAACATAGCAACATGATGTCTACCAATGGGATGAGTTTGGGTGGGGATATCTTTTTTAAATGGCCATTAGAGGAATAGGGGAGTGTTTGGGGGAAATCATTATTTTTGCAGTTCTAAGCAGGTCAATTAATTAATATTATAAAATGTCTTGTTATCATGAAACTTAAATGCTATATCCTGATGCTGGATTCATCTAAAATACTAATACTGCAACAACGGCATGTTTTTTGTAGCGGCATGTGGGGTAGTTTTGAGTTCTTTCTATATTCATGGCAATATCAAAAGCCCACCAGTCCAGCTCATTGTGTGTTCCGCTCTTTTGGAAGTTATCAGCACATCTAAGTTAAATTTGTGTGCTCTGCGTGCCATATGCTGCCTATCTGCTCGGTTGACACAGTGTTAATCTAACAGTGGGAGTCCGACTCTTGGCCAGTAAATACACACTTCTTCACATACACTTCTTAGACTGCGGGCGAATCATAAATTGAAAGGGAAAAAATGGAGATATAGCCTTTCATGGATTGCAGAAGGTAAGTTAAGTTTGACTTTGTGGAGAGATTGAAAAAAAAAATGAAATAAGAGAAATTGCAAAGGTGGGTCTGACTGACGTAAACTTTAGAAATGTTAAAGTTAGATTGAGGTGCTTTTCACCTTCAGATGTGCTAATGAAAGGAAACATGTACAGGAAACGCTCGTTAAATGACCCACATCAAACAAATGTGCATTTTCTCCAATTGTTGCTTGATGAATATTACATTAATGGCATGATTTTAATATACGTAAATAAGGATTCGTACACATTTATACGTCTCTAAAGTTGTTCATACGTAAATCATTCATGACATTGCTGTCAATACATCAATATTGAATGTGTCAGTGTCTATGGAAACGCAAGTAAAAGTATGTCTGGTTGACCCACACTTTATGTAAAATACATACAAATACTCAATAAATGAGATCACAATGAAACTGTGTACAGCTGTTATCCAAAAGCGCTGCAGCACGTGCATGGCCTAAGAGTGTGTAGAGATGCAATCAAACACAAAACATAGATAAGTATTGCAAATTAACAAATACGTCTTCCATAGTGTGCTAAGGCACTCAATAACATATTTGAGGCGTTCAAAATTTAGAATGTATGTAGATTTACTTTTTATATCTAAACACAAATAGGACAATTAAAAAAAAAAATAAGGTATGTATCCCAAATGATGCACCAAATGAACGTACCGGTGTTTACTGGGAAATGTTTGAGCCTCATTTACTAACCCTAACCGATATCAGCGACGTTATAACGATATCTTTATAAAACAGACATATCTGATCCAGTATAATTGGCTATCTTAAAATTCTCTAAACCCATACCTGTGTTACGTCCTTAGATCAGTGTTACTGTGCCAAGGCTGTGTAGCTTGTCAACCATTCTGCTAAATGTTGCAGAAGAACTAGATTGCTTGGCAGAATTATTATGAATTGTTATCAATGAAATATGAAATTGTTTTTGCTGTCTCCATATTGTGCCCAACAACGCCACTTAGCCGTTCTAAAATCACTGTAAAGCACGGTTTCTTGGATTTTATTGCTTAGTTTTCTTTCTTTGATACACATAATAATTTATTGATCAATAAACAGAATTTCTATGGCATAGAACATTTTCACAATAACCAAGCTTACGGAAACCATGAAGTTAGGGGAGTGCTTACATTGTTCCTCCAGTAAAAAGGAAGAACTCAGCATTCAGCTGGAGTTTGTATTGGTTAGACAGCAGGTATTGGTTAGACAGCAGGTCTGGGGTCAGTGGTCAGGGTACAAGAGTTGGGAAGTACTATGGAGGTCAATCCAGCTAATAATGTGGTCATAGCACCCAGAGATCCCTCAGGGCCACAGACCAGTGTTTTCATCATCTGTAAAGGTCAGCTGATATGACAGGCTGAAGGAACGTGCCTAGCTTCCCTTCAAACCATCATATCTGTTGTTCTGCAGTATTTTGTCCTTTTGTCTGAGCATTTTGATTTATATTATTACTTCACTATGTGAAAGTCTGTAATTATAATGGCATATCTAAATGACCGATGATAATGAGCTTAAAAGACAGAGGAAAAGCTTGTTTATTTTCATTAAGGTTTTAGTAACTTGTGTTTGAGAGACGAATCACCTCAGCTCAGTAACAAACACATTACTGCCTTCCATTTCAAATATGATCATTTAACACACTGTGACAGTTAAATTTTTCTGTTCAGTGATTCATACTGTATAAATGATACAAAAGGCGGTGTTAACTGCTTCATCCACTAAACCTAATTAGTGCACTTTAAATGAACATTCAAAGTTTGGTTTGTTCCTTTAAAATCAAATTATCATCATGTTTGCGGTTTGTTTCTTTAAAATCAAATTATCATCATGTTTGCTACCTCAAATTAAAGACACTATTAGTTACATATGTACAGTAATAATTAGTCACGGATGCGAAACAGACTGGTTTGTGGATTCAGACTGGTTTGAAAATGTGTAAAAAGAAAATTGTGAAAGCAGCAAAATGACATGGTCGTAAGAGCGAAAGTGAATTTTTTTTTAAAGAATTTAGACCTAAATATTACTAATAATCTTAATACTATTTGATAAAAATGCACACAATTTTACCAGATATAGAAAAAAAGACAAATATAAAACCGTATCAAACAAAGGCTCATCCATGTGCTTTTTTTCGCATCGCCTCACACCAGCGGAGCGTAATTATGATTGTATGATTGTAACCGGGAACGGCGATCTGTTTAGCACTGGGGGAGTTGCGTCACTGGTTGGATGGGGCCAGTGTTCCCTTCATTGTTTGGACTGATCACCATAATTTAGAGTACATTCGTTCCGCGAAGAGGTTGAACGCTCGACAAGCTCGCTGGGCGCTATTCTTTGGCCAGTTCGAGTTATCGATTTCCTACAGACCCGGCTCAAAGAATAATAAGCCTGATGCTTTCTCACGTCAGTTCGGCTCATCTGAGAGGGCTTCATCCAAGGAGGGTATCCTACCACATTATTGTGTGGTCGGGGCTGCCGTCTGTGGAGTCGAGCAGACTACGAAGAGAGCTCTTTCAAACATCACGAGATCTCCTCGAGCTCCTCGGGGGGCATTGTTTGTTTCCCGAAGCCGTTTGTTCTCGAAATTAGCCGTCCATCCCGGTGTAAGAGGAACGCTTTGCATCATTCAGCAAAGATTTTGATGCCTACTAGAGAGCGCGACATGCATCGTTTTGTAGCTTCTTGTCCTGTCTGCGCCCAGACTAAGTCGAATAATTCTCCGCCCGCGGGTCTACTTGGACCACTTCCCATTCCTTCTCATCTGGGCTCGCACAGCGCTCTGGACTGCGCAACGGTCTTCTGCCGTCAGCGGGGAAAACAGTCATTTTGACAGTGGCAAATGTTTTTCTAAAGCGGCTCACTTTATCCCGCTTCCCAAATGACCGTCCGCCAGAGAGACCGCGCAGGTGATAGCCGATCATGTTTTTAAGATCCATGGGCTTCTGACGGACGTCGTTTTGGACAGGGGGCCACAGTTTGCCTCCCAGTTCTAAGGGGGGAATTCTGTCGACTGAGGCGTCTTCCAGTCTGTCGTCAGGGTTCCATCCCCAGACCAATGGGCAAGCTGAGCGTACCAACCAGATTCTCGGTCGCATGTTGCGTAGTCTGACTTCTCAGAGTCCTGCTTCCAAGTGCGACCAACTTTCCGGGGCTGAGTATGCTTACAATTCGCTACCGTCGTCCGCCACGGGATTATCCCCGTTCCATTGTTGCCTCGGTTACCAACCCCCGTTATTCACTTCCCAGGAGCCCGAGTCCTCCGTGCCCTCAGTACAGGCGTTTATTCAGAGGTGTACACGCACCTGGAAGAGGGTGAGATCAGCTCTGTGTCGTACTAGAGCGCATACGATGGGCCGCTAATAGACGCCGGGTTAAGGCTCCAAGATGCGTTTGCGGTCAGAGGGTGTGGCTTTTCACTCAAAACTTACCACTTCAAGTTAGTTCCTTCCCGCTAACTGATGCCCCGTTTCATCTGGCCTTTTTCTTTGTTAACATTCTAGCCCGGTAGCTGTTAAGTTCAGATCGTCTCGCCAGTTGCGTCGTGTTCATCCCGTATTTTACATATCCTGTATCAAACCTGTTATCCATACTTGCCTTCCACTCCCTGCCCTTGACGAGGGGGTCTTCCATTTACAGGGTACGGAGGCTGCTTGATGTTCGTCCTCGGGGCAGGGCCACCGGTTTTTGGTAGATTGAGAGGGGTACGGTCCTGAGGAGACAAGGTGCATCCCGGCCTGGGACGTCCTGGACCGCTCACTCATAGACAATTTCTACCATTCTTGTCAGTCTTCTTCCTCAGGAGCGCCTGGAGGTACTCGTTAAGGGAGGGGTACTGTCATGAGCTGGGTTTGTTCTCTCTTTCTCTTCTCTCCATTTCTCTCTGGCTCTGCCGGTCTATTTTCCCATCTGTGCAACGTTGCAATTAGTGTGAATGCAACTTCTCTGTGACACCTGTTCTCAGTTACTTTCTCTCTACTTCGAGCGTTTGTTCCCCTTGTTATTTGTCGGATTATTACGTGTGTACGTGAGTCATGCCTGTACTATATGTTATCTCCATTAAGATTCATCTTGTATTATCTTGTCTAGTCAAGAGGAGTTGTGCTAGTCTTGTGTGCTTTCTCTGTCCGGTCACCCTGCTGCTTGTGGCCTTCTACCAGTCTTCTCTCTGCGGCTTTGTGGCCGCTTAGAAGGATGGTGTTACTGCCCTACGTGAACTTCCAGCTCTTCAAATATAAGTAATACATTCATGAGCACAGATCTCCTCCATAGGATGTTAAATTAAAATTTTAAATGTAAATATTATTATGCATAGATATACACTCACCTAAAGGATTATTAGGAACACCATACTAATACTATGTTTGACCCCCTTTCGCCTTCAGAACTGCCTTAATTCTACGTGGCATTGATTCAACAAGGTGCTGAAAGCATTCTTTAGAAATGTTGGCCCATATTGATAGGATAGCATCTTGCAGTTGATGGAGATTTGTGGGATGCACATCCAGGGCACAAAGCTCCCGTTCACCACATCGCAAAGATGCTCTATTGGGTTGAGATCTGGTGACTGTGGGGGCCATTTTAGTACAGTGAACTCATTGTCATGTTCAAGAAACCAATTTGAAATGATTTGAGCTTTGTGACATGGTGCATTATCCTGCTGGAAGTAGCCATCAGAGGATGGGTACATGGTGGCCATAAAGGGATGGACATGGTCAAAAACAATGCTCAGGTAGGCCGTGGCATTTAAACGATGCCCAATTGGCACTGAGGGGCCTAAAGTGTGCCAAGAAAACATCCCCCACACCATTAACCACCAGCAGCAGCCTGCACAGTGGTAACAAGGCATGATGGATCCATGTTCTCATTCTGTTTACGCCAAATTCTGACTCTACCATCTACCCATCCGCCTCAAGGTTGTGCGTGTTGTGGCTTCACAAATGCTTTGCTGCATACCTCGGTTGTAATGAGTGGTTATTTTCAGTCAAAGTTGCTCTTCTATCAGCTTGAATCAGTCGGCCCATTCTCCTCTGACCTCTAGCATCAACAAGGCATTTTCGCCCACAGGACTGCCGCATACTGGATGTTTTTCCCTTTTCACACCATTCTTTGTAAACTGAGCAGATTGTGAAATTCTCAGACCGTCTGGCACCAACAACCATGCCACGCTCAAAATTGCTTAAATCACCTTTCTTTCCCATTCTGACATTCAGTTTGGAGTTCAGGAGATTGTCTTGACCAGGACCACACCCCTAAATGCATTAAAGCAACTGCCATGTGATTGGTTGATTAGATAATTTCATTAATGAGAAATTGAACAGGTGTTTCTAATAATCCTTTACTGTAGGTGAGTGTATAATTATATGCAGGACAAAAACAGTGGATGATTTCCAAGCAAATTTAATTTAATATCTTGATTTGATTGTATTCAGTTGTCAAACGTACACAAATGTATGATTTGTACCTCTAAATGCTACATATGAATACCATGTATTAACAATGGGACAAGGCTGCAGATTACTTTTTACAAGATGACTAGTAACCTTAATTATGAGACACCCCCCAAAAAATACAAATTATTTTACTAATTTTAAATTACTTAAGCTCCAAAAAATTACAGTGGTTCAGACTCCTCCACTAATCAAAATATTATGAAGCCATGCCAATTTTTTATTCAATGAAAATCATCCCATCTTCCTGTGCTGTAGCTCTCAAATCTCATTTGCGCTGAAGAACAAATGATGTTCGTCACCAAACCTGGCATGATGTGCATTAGCATAATGAAATTTGAAATCTAGAACACAAAACTAAAATATGACTGAAGACTGAAGCGAGATTTTCATGATATTTTCCCCCCTCTGTTATTTTTGAGTTTAAAGTTTAAATCATCATCCATTTTCATTCTATGGAAAAGAGCTGATTAAGCATTTTTAAAAAAAAAAAAAAAACATCTGTTCTATCTATCATACAGATTTGTATCAACAAGGAACAGTACATTTATTTTTCGCTGAATTATTACTTTAATGCTTGTAGATTATTCTGGCTTATTGTTCATTTGGTAAACACTGCAGAGTCCAAAGCGGGAAATGTTGCAGATTTCCCTTGCCATTGTAAAGTGAGTCACTCTGCTTGCTTAGTCTCTGAAGTTAAAGCATTCATCTTATCATAAATCTTAATGTAAACATTGCTTCTCTTGACCGGGGGGTCTCATCACCGCTGTCCTTGGGGCAAATAACAGATGGTAGATCCGGTCAACCTTTTCCATCAGAAACACGTTGAGAAAAGAAAAAACGTTGAAAGAGGGGGGAAGCCCTTACATATACAAGTCAGCATTTCACACTGCCATACTTTTGATCTTGCGACGGTGCAGAAATGGAGCAATTTCAAAGGGAATTATTAATATGCTATCATGGCAAGGTCTTTAAAACAGTATCACTAAAGCTTTGATGTAGCTGGGACGTTATGAAGTTTCATGTCGTGGTCAAGACATGCAAAAAATGCAGATATGTTTAAGACCGAAGACAGATGTTTTACTGTTTTTCTTTAATGTCAGATAAGAGGAGTTGAGTTAACTGGGCTGCTTTGCTTTGGAATTTTTGCATTTACATGCTGTCATTAAATTTACTGACTGTAGATGTCTTCAAACTCCTATGGATGGTTTGAAGTTGTCTGTCAAACATTGTTTAAGTTGTTTCCGCTGTTTTGATGAAAAATTCCAGCAGGACACGCTGGCGCGTCTATCGACCCCAGAGGGTTAAACTGCCTCGCTTTAGGTCTCACAGCGGCTCTGGGTCCTTGCTCGAGCTTGAGGTAGGGGGTGCTGGCGATCTGTCCTGCCACCTGAATCCTGCTGGGTGGATGATGATCTCGGGCGTATGTAGGATGGAACCCTTTTCACAAGGAAGTGGCTCAGCACTTTGGACTGCTTCTGAGCCTCCAGAAACTTTTCCGAAAAGGAGCTCATGGGGCGCATCTACTTCAGCAGTCGACCCTTCTTCGAGTCTCGCATGTCCATCAACGTAAACCACAGATGCTGCTGAAGGACTACTAGATATGCTGAAGATGCTGTATCCAATGCCCTGGGCAGTATTCTTGGTTGTCCGGATTACCAAGTCAGTGGCTGAATGCAACTTCTTAAAGGAATCAGGATTTATGGCCTTATAGGGATCTCATCTAGGGCCTGCAACATCTTCGCCTGGAAGACTTGCAACACTGCCATTGTGTGGATGGCAAATGCTGCCTGGCCAGCCTCCATGTAAGCCTTCTCTTCGCAGAGAAGATATGGGCTGTAGTGCTGGATGGCTTTGAAGGAAGCAATGGCATGGAGTTCCACTAATGTAGGGCTGCACGATTAATCGGAATGAAACTGCATGCGATTTGGCAAAGGCTGCAATTATTTTATAAACAGCTTGTCAGTGCAGCATGACTCTGTGATCAGTAGAAAATGCTGCTCCATCTGAAAGCCAGAGGGCACTCTCGCGCAGAAACTCCAAATATGACCCGCAGAAATACGATAACAAACGTCATTCCAGGAAATCCCTATGGGCATCATACTATCACTGTAGCTGAATAAACAGAAGATTGAAACACGACTAATAAACACACAACCTCCTTATTCTGTGTAAGAAGCCACAGAAGGATGCTCAAGTGTCATTATTAACGGAGTTTGGAGTAAAAGCATGTTATTAAATATCTATTTTGTTGGACAAGAGGTTCATAAATGCTTCTCATGTTTGCCAAGATGTTTGACGCGTGTTGCTTTTTCAAATGCGCGTTATAAGTGACTCAAACTCACAGTGCTTTCAGATGGACCAGCGTTTACAGAGCTGCGCATAAAAAATAATTTCATAATCGTGATAAGCTAACTCGATTTCAGCATGATTTCATGTTAATTGCGATTAATCGTGATGCCCTACTCCAACGTGCAGTTGAGCATTAGTGTGCCGCGACCTAGCCCGAAGTTACCTGACTCATTTCTCCACAGAAAGAGCAGTCAGGCCTGTTCAGCGCGGCTTTTGCATGGGCCCTGCCCAAGGGAGGAAGAACGTTTCTCGTGCAGCCGAACGACATTTAAATATAACTGCACTGGTGCACCCGCTGCCAGAATGCGTCCAACTTGGCTGTGCTATAGCGGTTGCTGTGCGAGGGATTGCTTCGTGCCAGAATGCTTGATATCGTCAGAGACTGCAATTTACATAATGTTCAATGTTTTTTGTAAAAAGTGTTGAGTAACATTTGCTTAAGGCATTTGTGTCCTATAGCATTCTGTCATTCTTTGGTGACTCACGATGTTGTTGAAGAGCGTTAACAGTCATACAGAGATAAATAGCTAGGTATAGGGGGTGATTTTGGAACTTTGTATGGTCTGTTTTATGCACTTTAACAAAAAAGCCATTTTATAGATGCGTCGTCAGATTTGTGTAACCGCGGTGCTAGTGCGAACCGAACCTTGGGTGGTGAACGGTACAGTTCTATTTTTTATCGAGAACCGTTAAACCCCTAGTAGACATAAGAAGCGGTCACAGAACTAGATACAAATAAATGCTATTCTTTTGAACTTTGTTCATTAAACAATCTTAACATAATACTGTTAAATGTACATTTTTCTGTTCACCAAATCAGCGTATTAAAATGTTTTCGAAGGATCATGTGACACTGAAGTAATTTCTGCTAAAAAGTCAGCTTTTCCATCAGAGGAATAAATTACATTTTAAAATGTATTAAAATATAATATATTTAATATTTATAATAATATTTCGCAATAATATTGTTTTACTGCATGTTCGATCAAATAAATGCAGCCTTGGTTATCATAAGAGACTAAACCAAATGCAATTTCTCAAAAACATGAAAAAATCTTACCAACCTCCAAATTGTGAACATTAGTGTATAATTTGAAAATGTTTAAATAAAAGGTACAATAAAATCAAATATTAATACAATATATGAATTAATATTTGAATATGCATAGGAAGTATCTTAAAATACCAAGTATAATGTAAATATTTGACATGCATCCCCAAGCCCTAATGCTTACCTATACATAATCTAACCTTGCAAAAACATCATGCATTCTTATACCACGTTACATAAGGGCAATTGGTGTGTTTCACCCTGTTATGGTATTCCCAAAACAACATTCTCCTAAATTCAGCCAATGAATTCAGTAAATTATGATCCTTTTATTGGTACTTATTTTTCAAGTTGGCTTTTTGAAAATGTTTAAGACATTTTAAAATTGGCAGTTTGAACTGGATTGCTTTCCATAAAATCTTGCTATGCATCTTATGCAGTATGGATCTTTTCAACAATGTTCAAAATACAGACTGCTTTAACTTTCCCCCATGCCTTTTGGTTTTTTTTTTGCATTCCTTTGAAACGATGGAAATATAATTCAACCATTCTAGACTTTTCACAGGCACATATCTCCTAGTAGCTTTGAGAGTGAATAGTAATGCATATATTCATGTTCAGCCGTGGGTGAGCCTGCCCAGCGTTGAATCCATGGTTAAACCCTGCTACAGTCGCACCATTTCACTGCTGTTCCCTGCTGGGCTCTGCAGCAGCTCCAGCACTGCTTTTCATTCATTATTTTTGAGTAGCGTGAGGGTACGGTATCTCAGGGTGCCGCTGCACCATACGGCAGAGCTTGAAGTCACAGTCGCACATCAGAAGTTCAGAACTAGCGGCTGCTGGAAATGTGACATCCCAGCTCAATTGAGGTCCAGCTCAATTCTATGCATTTGAAGTTGAACACTTAATCGTTTTCTGTTAATGAGAGTGATGCAGGAACAGAGATGTTAAAAATGTATTTCAGTATAAATTACAAATTACTGATTAAAAATATAATTAGAATCACTGTATGAAAGTTACTGGATTTACTCACAAGACACTTTTGTGTTAATGTTGTGACTGTAACTATACCGTCTTTTCATTTTCTCTTGTATTTTACTATAGAAACATGTAGACCTTTGTTTAATTGAATTGATAATGGTAATATCACAGGGTATATGTATGTAATTATACATATTAAAGTATATTAGAGCCCATAATACTTTAGCTCTTCAACCTCCTATAAAAGTCAAAGGTCTCAATTAAATTGTATCTATTAATGTATCAGCTCAAATGCCCTCTTGTGGCCTCCTGTGACCATTGCATGTGCTTACTGAATAGTGATAACGTCTGCATCTACAGATGATCAAATGGGATTGTATTAATTTACTCCAGTTTAACCATCATTACAGATTTGTTGACAATCCAGTTTGGCTTAGGAATATGCTTTTGATCAATAAGCCTTTAGTTTTGTGGGCATTTATTTTATAACTTTACTTGAGGTTTGAAGGAATCTAAAATTGATTATTTATTTTAATGTATCTGCTGCTATGAATTAGCAAGTTTATGTTTCCACAGTAAAATAGACCAAATTCATTCCTGTTTTGATCAGATATCCACTCTTTGGAAAGAAATTAATGCTTTTATTCAACAAGGACGCATTAAAGGGCACCTATTATGGCATTTAAAATGTTCCTAATATTGTTCTGGGTGTCCCCAACAACAGTTTTACATGCATACAATGACAAAAAACACTTTTGTTGTCTTATAATATGCATTTATTTTTACCTGATTTGCTCACCGACTCCCTAATGATTCGTTCAACGACTCATTTTTCCAAACCCCTCCTTTGCATGACGCTAATCGGCGGTGATTGGTCAGATGACCCAGTCAGTTATTGTTTGTTAGCCCAACGCATAAACATATTGATAAAGCAATGCAGTACTACAAGGTATTGCTCTATTCTTTGACAACTCCAATAAAAGCGACAAACCTTTCACATATTTAAAAAAAATTGACATTGGAGACCTAGAAGCTGCGCTGAGCGTAACTTACACAACACACGCACATACTTACTCCGCCTTCCCTCCTCGTGCCCCCGACGCTACAAAACCCATCAAAGCAACAATTATTAATAATACTTACAGGTTGTGATTCGGAGGAGGAAGCTGATCCATATACACTGGGTACTGAGCCCTCCTTCAGGAACAACCGGTTTGCGAATCCACATTTGAATTAATTTCTGTTTTGAATGATTCGTCATTAAAATGATGAGAACACAACACAAGATTCAGGCTATACTGTTGTGTTATCGTTGCAAATATGAACTCTAACCATGATTCTTCACATGCTCGTCCCTGGGCAATGAAACAAAGTGGCTGAACTATCTTTGCATTGTAGAACACAGCGTCTTCTCGACATAATGCTATTCAGCTGAAGTCTTTGAATGTGTCTAGACTTCAGGTTTACACTTCCGTCTGCCCGCGCAGAACTGGGCGCGCAATATCGTATCTACGTCACTACGAAACAGCTAATGACTCGTTTCAAAAACAATTAATTTCATAGACTCAGTCGACTCTCACTTTAAAAGACAATAACTTTATATACGGTGCACTTTCAGATATAAATCTTTGCAGGATGTTTTCATTCCCTTAGAGCTATATTCCACACTACATGAACATTTTCAAAAATCATTTTCAAAAATCCATGATAGGGGCTCTTTAAACTTATCGAATGTGACAGTAAATACATTATAAAATGTTACAAAAGATAATTATCTTTTGAACTTTCTATTCATAAAAATATCCTGGAAAAGAATGTACGGTTTGCACAAAAATATTAACCAACACAACAGTTTTTTTTTTTTAACATTGATGTAAATAGTGATCTACTATCATCTAAAAATGTCTTGAGCACCAAATCGGCATATTATAATTATTTCTGAAAGTGCATGTAACACTAGAGTAAAAGCTGCTTAAATTGAATCAGATTTGCATCACAGGAATAATATATATATATATATATAATATATATATATATATATATATATATATTATATATATATATATATATATATAATTTTTATTTTATTTTTTATATACATTTTTCTGTAATTTTGATCAAATAAATGCACCCTTGAGCATAAGAGACATCTTTCAGGAACCCCAACTTTACCTTACTGACTTCAAACCTTTGAATGGTAGTGTATTCAGATAGTCCAAATGTTTGTGCTGTCACATAGGGCTGTAAATGGTAGAGGTTAAATATTCATGTTTTTCTTTGGAACTGATTGAATCTGGAGAGATTGAAAACTGGGTCACCACTAGCACCACTGGGGTTACTGTTGAAATCTGGGACACCTGTTAGCGTCCACTGACGATGAATGACTAAGCAAAGACTGTTCATTTTCTGTCATGGTGCCCAAGCTGCACATCCAACAGAGACAGAAGAAATTATTTTAACATTAAAAACACATTACCATTAAGCATGGAATGTTTCTTTACATTATTATTATTGTTTTATTCTGTCGTGGAAATTAACTTTGCTCTTACTTTGTGCTTTCTTACAGAAAGAGCTCAGCCTTCCCAGACGAGGAAGTTTGTGAGTAAACCTACTTTGATTGTCTTTAATTTAATAGTCACCCAAATACACAAGAGCGTCTACATATAAACATATATAAACAGCAAAACATTTATAGATTGTCATCCTCTACAGACCGTCAGGGTAGGCACACTTTTAAACAGTGAATTACCAGATTGTATTATTAAAAGAATAAATGCATCTCATTCTTTTGGCCATATTATTTTTTCCTCTTCTTTTTGCGTTTATTTTCCTGCTATGAAGATTTTGAGAGACGAAATTTGAAAAGTGCCTAGTAAGCTAAATTTCAGTTTTATGTAAATTACCCTCCCAATTATTTTCCATTTCGAGGTTCTATATGTAATCTGATGAGTAAACAATTTTTCTGTTGTCTATATCCACATAAAAAGATTAGCTTTTTTTAAAGCATGGCTTGCATTCTTCATATCTATGTATGTATGGATTTATTTATATATTTAAATATTTATTTTTGACTTGCTCATTTGCATATAAATAATGTGAAATAAAACCTTGTTTAGAAATCATGCAGTTGTTACCTGGCGGTTAATACTATAACGTTATGCATCCAACAATACCTCCCCTTTTGTGTTCTGTTATTGATCTACTGTCTTTCTATGAAAGACAATAATAAAACCCACAAATAAAATAAAAAATTCACCCAAAAATAAAAAATTCCTGGTTATTTACACACCCCAAGGCAATCCAAATATGACTTTCTTTCCTCAGCCAAAGAGAAAATGAAGGTTGTAGAGGAGAACATTCCAGGATTTTCCAATGTAGACCATTTTTGACGGTCCAAAATCCATATTTAGGCAGCTTCAAAGGGCTCCACGGGACCCCAGTCGACAAATAAGTGTCGTCTTTAGTGAAAGATCAGGCATTTTCAGAATAAAATAAAAAATATATACTTTCTTAACTACAAATGCTTGTCTTGGTCCTGCTTTGTGAAGCGTGTTCACAAGACGTTATAGACGTTAAATGGAGAGAGAATGCTTTCCTCCAAAACCTTAGTTTCTCTAGCTGAGCAAAGAAAGTCATATACATTACGTCTTGCAGGACCTTGGGGTGAGTATAAATTAAGGACATTTTCATTTTTTAGTGAACTATTCCTTTAAAGGCAAAAAGATAATTTGTAATAATGATTAAAATGATGGAATGCATACCATTAAAACTTCTAGATGTTGGATAATGGCATACCTTCAGATACCAATGAGTTTTGTTTGAGTTCAAGGCTTCCAGGCTATCTCTTGCATAGTGCATTACACAGCTTTCTTCCATTTCACCTAGTCTTGAAATTTGACTGTGACCAGAATTTTGAAAAGTTAGATCTGCATTAGGCCCTCAAAAAATGGTCATCTATGAGCCATTTACTCATGTCATTTTAGAACATTCTAGAAATGACTGTGTTGTCAATATTTTTTTTTTTCACGTAATAAAAGTCAGTGGGATCCATTGTTGTTTTAGACTTTCATTGAATTGACAAAACTAAAAAAATTCTATATTGTTCCACATAAGAAATGATGTCATACTGGTTTGTAATGACTCAAAGGCAAAATTGACTCAAAATGTTTCATTTTTGAAGGTTTTTTTTAGTGTGATCTAAAGCCTTGTTTACTCTAGTATCTTTTTAGAATGTATTCATCCCTTACATTGATTAATGAAACCTTCACTTCCGGTGGATGATGCCTGGCTTAGATTTTATCTGGGAATTGATCCATCACTAAGTGTTGTAACAAACTGTTATGATCTGAGGGAGTGTTGGGTAACAGAGCAAACCTTTATTACTGACAGTTCACAAATAAATCTACATCCCAGCTATTGTTTTATGAGTTTTAAACTCAGGAAGTTTTATAATAATGTAAGATTGTAATACTTTTGTGTTTATAATAATTATAAGATTGAATCGCCACCATTATTACCTGCTTACTGTCCATCATTTAACTGTTCACATGGGTGTAACTGTTAAATAAAAAAAAAATATATATAATAATTTCAAAGCTCTACATATTGTTTAAAAATAATCTGTATTTGTCAGCATTTCCTAGAGAATCAAATTGTCTGATGTTTCTACTAAACTTTCTTAGAACTTTTAGGAGAAACAAAATAAATATAAAAAATAGAAATAGGATTAACACAAATGTGATAAAGAATATTTGAGCATTTGATTATAGGCTATCTGAGCATCTTGTGAAATCGTTGCAATGTCTTTTGAAACTTTTGAGGTGGTATATGCGAGATAACTGGGCTCTTTATGAATATATGAGAGAATCTCAATTTGATCTTCATTTAATCTCATTCATATCCTGGAGAAACAGTTTAAGGTATCTTACTGGGGATTTATTATATTTTGTGTAAGTGTTGTCAACATGCCATTGGTTTAAAAATTTTCCTCACAAATTATTAAATAATGTATTAATTATATTTGGAAACATAAAAACAGCTTTATAAGTGATCACCCAGGACCATCAACCCTTGCATTCCTTTTGAACGTCATGTTACTGTATCTTCTCTCACAGCATTCTCTGATGTCTGTAAACACACAGATAATATTACCAATGCTCGAAGTGGGCCAGTACACACTTCTATATTTTAATCTGTAGTGTATCCTCATTTTGTTTTGCGTACCAGCCCATCTCACTTGTTGCCGCCCACACTTCATACCCCTACGTGATTTCAACCCAGGGGGACCACCCAACCCCCTTTACCAAGATCCTCCAAACATTATCAAAACCTATTTGTACTTTGATTTTGTACCTATTTGTACTTGCCATTACTTTTTAGTTTGCCACATGAAATCAATAAAAATGCCTTCCGGATGTAAGGGGTTAACAGTGACCGTCAACAGAGAGCTTGCATATCACTTACATAAAGCTTGGATGATTGGGATCAGTGTCATCGTCCAATCATGAGTACAAAAAATCTGTAGTCGTCTTAGAAAAAAATATCCTTTTTTTTTTTTGCTGCAAAAATCCTGGTCTGAGTATCCCTATTTCATAGCATAGTTAAAAGGGCATACGTTCTTTCTAGTCTTTAAGGGCAAATTTTCTTCTAAATGGTTTACATCAGAGATGTCCAAACTATATATTTAATGTAATAAAGTTAATATAATATAGTGCAACATTAATTCCGTCAAGTTTGATTTTTTTGGCCCATTGTAGTTAAATGTTTGTGCACCTCTTCTTTATTCTTCAAACACTATAATTTAGTTTATATTTAATTGTTAAAAGTATTATTATTCGTATTAGCCCTGATTATAGATCAGACCCATAGTAAGGCATATAGACATTAAGCCCTTTTTATATCTCTTGAACCTGTTCATTATGCTTTTCAAACTGTTTTATACTTTTATCAGTAACGTTTGGAGTCGAGATGATAATAGTCCATGTAGCGTCTGGCTGTAATATGATTAAACAGGTATTTGGTATTGGTCTCTGTTTTTTCTGTGTTTGTAATAGGTCAGAGGTTTGATTTTTCTATATTTAGAAACCATGACAGTTGGCAGTTTTTTATAGTGATCCTGATGACTGTGTCTGGTGTCAGTTGACCTGTCAGATGTATGTGAAGATACAAATGTATACTTTATAAGAGAGAGAGAGAAAGAGAATATACAACTAAAAACACAAGTTGAATTCATAAATTGATGATGATTTCCAAAAATGGCTTCCTTTTCAAGGGAACTCACACTGAGTCTAGTAGCGGCGCTGGGGGATCGCCTCTGCGTGAAATCAGTCCAATGGCATGGCGGAACGTCACAGGTGGGGGTGACGTCATGACCAGTAACTATGAAGTGCACCCGGACCAAACAATGTCAGCTTCTGTGTCTTAAAGGGATACTCCACTTTTTTTGGAAATAGCTCATTTTACAACTCCCCCAGAGTTAAACAATTGAGTTTTACCGTTTTCGAATCCTTTCAGCCGATTTTCTGATATTTAGAAGAATATCAGTTACTAGACAGTTTCTGGTCTCATTGACTTCCATAGTAGGAAAAAAATATACTATGGAAGTCAATGAGACCAGAACTGTCTGGTAACTGATATTCTTCTAAATATCAGAAAATCAGCTGAATGGATTCGAAAACGGTAAAACTCAGTTAAAACTGTTTAACTCTGGGGGAGTTGTAAAATGAGCCTATTTCCAAAAAAAGTGGAGTATCCCTTTAAGCAAGCATTCTGTATGAATTGAATGGTCCCTGTCTATTTATTGTTGTCTGTCACAAGAAAAGTAATATATTATAAGAGGACTGAAAGAGCACGGTATGGGTCGATGTCCAAAGTGGAACAGACGCTTGCGGGCTATCTGTCCCCTAAGATGTCCCCTAGCATCTTCCCTCAGGGCCCCAACTTTGCCCATCAGGCTATGCAGAACAACTTCGGCCTTGGTGGGTAAAAATTATCTGGCAACAAGTCAGGCCTGTGTGGGTCTGCATACAATGTCGCTGTTGCTGGTGTTCAAGAGCAACTTGCATTGAGACTTTGACTAAGGGGAGGGACTGGTCCCCAGACACAGTTAAAGAGTTGGCCATTGGTTGTTCTATGACAGCCCTGGTGGTGCGTTCCTGCGCTACCTCCCTCACCGTGCTCAGCGCTCCAGTGCTACCTCCCTCACCGTGCTCAGCGCTACCTCCCTCACCGAGCTCAGCGCTCCAGTGCTACCTCCCTCACCGTGCTCAGCGCTACCTCCCTCACTGAGGTCAGGTCTCGGGGGCTTCTGGCCGGGAGCAGCCCCGGCCGTTAATCAGCTACTCATAAAACGCTTCAAAAAGAGAGCGTTGCATCCCGAGCCCCCCCCCACACAAAAAAACCCCGGGAAGCCTTCTAGAGGGAAGACCTGAGGGATCTGAGGACCATCATTCTCACAAAGAAGACTTCTTCAAAGAAGTCCTGACGCCTCATTATCCAGTGCCAGTATCTCCTCTCTGCCCTCAGGGGACGTTTCTTCCAACCCCGCCACTCTTGGGGCTTTGGGTTTCCAGTAGGGATGTTACGTAGGTATATTTTCTCACCGGTTAATCGGCATGTTACAACACCGGTAATACCGGTATCACTAGCCAGGGCTTTTAAATCGCTAATCTGAAAACTAAAGTAAAATGTGCATATCCGCACTGGCATTGTTGAGCTTTCATAGGAATGAACGGAAAGCGCTCGCCCTACTCGCCGATTTTGCACAAAATCATATTTTTCAAGGTTACGATGAGGAAGGACCTATTGTCTCAGGCAAGGGTCTTAATCCTTCACCCCGGACCAGAGTTGTAGAAGCTGTGGGTTTGGACTCTGAGAGGGCCCAACTCATAGACTCGTGTCTCTCAACTGAGGTTGTTGAAACCCTACTTCACTCCAGAGCTCCTTGTCAGTTGCTCTGTCGTGCTAAGAGTTTGTACCAGGAATGGTGAAAGCATTCTTGCACCCGAGACCTGGTTATGTGCTTAAGGTGCCTACCAATTTCCAACGGCCTATACCGTAGGTAGTCAACCAAAATGCCACCACCGAAAATACAACCCAGTCACATGTTACACTCGTTTGCAAAATCACCACCAGGTGGCGCAAAGAGACGGTTTACAAGATTGTTCAGTAAGTTTAAACTTGTAAATGAAGATAAAATAATGAAATTAAATAACAATAGTAATGTTATAACATTTAATCTTGACTGATTATTTATCATGCAAGTGCTTTGTTCCACTTATTTACTGTTACAGTGAAATATTACAGTGACTGCAATGAATGAAGCGTGCTTGCGCTTCACCAAACTTTACACTTGGCACAATGCAGTCAGGCAAGTACCATTCTCCTGTCAACCGCCAAACCCAAACTCGTCCATCGGATTGCCAGACAGAGAATTGTGATTCGTCACTCGAGAACACGTCTCCACTGCTCTAGTCTAGAGTCCAGTAGTGGCATGCTTTACACCACTGCATCCGACGATTTGCATTGCACTTGGTTATATAAGTCATGGATGCAGCTGCTCGGCCATGGAAAGCCATTCCATGAAGCTCTCTACACACTGTTCTTGAGCTGATCTGAGGTCTGTAGCTATTGACTATAAAAAGTTGGCGACTTCTGCACACCGTGCGCCTCAGCATGCACTTTGTTATAATACCACTAACAGTTGACTGTGGAATATTTAGCAGTGAGGAAATCTCATGAATGGACTTATTGCACAGGTGGTATATATCAAACGCTCTCAATCAAACGCTCTCTAAAATTGAGAATAGCACACCTCCCAATAGCACTTAAAACAAATAGACAAGTAGAAATTTATGAGGGGTTCATGATTCGAACTACAACACACACACACACACACACACACACCACACACACACACACACACACACACACACACACACACACACACACACACACACGTTGTAGTTCGAGTCTTGAACCCCTCATACATTCCTACTTGCTTATTTGTTTTAAGTGTTATTGGGAAGTGTGCTATTTTTATTCTAGAGAGCGTTTGATTGGACGGAAATTTGTGCAGGACATGATCAGTATTATTTGGTCCATTTGTTGGTTTTAATATCCTGTTTCTACATATTTTAGGCTCGTCACACAGCACTTTTCACTGTTGTTTTCAAAACATCTATTCATATTAGAAAATAACTGAGTGCTAGTGCAGTGTCTCTGACAATGCACACCCCTGGTTTGCGTCAGTTACACTCTCACGGTTGGATGTATATGATAGATCTTCAATGTGTCACAACCTGTCAGAAACAAATTAGAAGAAAAAAACATTTTATTTGCCTTTTGCGTTTGTGATTTATGGCCCGTCTGTTATGACGGCGGCACAGGCATTGTGTGATAAATGTGCTGTTACGGTTGTCTGTTTGTTTCTGAGAGGGAGTGAGTCAATGCAGTGGTCATGTGACTGGGCTCGATCAACAGTGGTGTGGTGGATGGGGAGGTTATGACACTCAGGTCATGCTCTACAGATGTGTTTACTGAATGTTAATGAGAGGTGAGTCAACCGTTTATACAGCAGCATCTATGGCAGCAGGCATTGGTATTTTTATACTACTATCTGTAGTTAAAAAAAGTTAAGTATAATTTATAAATGTTAAAATAATAAAATACAATTAATTAAATGATTGCTGTTAAATGCTAACTATTATTATGGTATTTATTAATATTTTAAATCAAGGCTTTTAATTCTTTAGATATCATTCTAACCTACACAATGTGTGTTACTGTCTGATGTATTATGGGAGTTTGGAAAAGAAAGGGTTACTGCAATTAATGAATGTAAATAGAGGGTAATAAGTGAAGTGTGACCTGTTAAATCCCAATGAAGCAGTCCCAGTGGCCTCAGCTGATTGCTTCATTTCCTTCACACACATGCACACATTGAGCCTTTAACATTCGTTTAAATCTAAAAGATTAAAGCTATTTTTTGAGACTAGTATATGCCTGTTTGCTTCAGATAAATAACTAATCCAGTTTCTTACCATGAATTAGTTTAGCCTATTTTAGCAGAACCGCAGCAGGTGTTTAACTGGGTTATGTCCTTACGCCCCACTTATCGGTTCCCTGCTGCTTCGGCTTGATCTTTGAAGTGACGTTTACTGTCATCTGCAATTGTGTATTTTCATGAATCTCCCAACTGTGGTCAATAATTTACTTTTCCTAAAAAAACCTTCCTTTTTGTTGTTTAATCAGTTTTGCCTTTGCATCTTCGTTTTGTTATTTGTGGATGTTTTGTAGTTCCAGGCATGCACACTTCTAAGAGCTGAAGTATGTATTTAAATTATGGAGACACGATGCATCAGCCAATAATTAATATTGGCCGATAAAAGCAATTATTTTTACTATCATCCATCAGCCGATTGTTCAAAAACAGCCGAGGATGAGGGCTGATTATGTCCTTTCAGTCAAAAGGAGGTGGAAAAATGTGTCAGACTGCTCAAACTCATACTGTGTGTGAAGAGAATTTTCCTTGTTGAATTTAGGCCAAGTTAACACACGTCTCATGTGTTTACCTCTGGAAAATTATCCAATGTTCACAGTTTGTTAGTTAGCTATCAAAACACTAGAGAGGAGCTTATTTACTGTTAATTATGCATGTATGTTTGAATCAATTTGTCACGAAGACAATTGTTAATGAATACTACCATATGTGCAACTGAGCTGTATACAAACATTTCAGTTTTTATTTGAGTGTAATTATTATATAAATAAATAGCATGTTGAATATAGTACTTTGGGCTTTGTTGTTAATTTTATTATCTAATATTGCA
Source organism: Chrosomus eos (assembly GCA_036326025.1). Classification (NCBI taxonomy): domain Eukaryota; kingdom Metazoa; phylum Chordata; class Actinopteri; order Cypriniformes; family Leuciscidae; genus Chrosomus; species Chrosomus eos. The sequence goes on from CM070820.1 coordinate 13,145,459, forward strand.
GTATTGTACCAAATGAGAGAGTTCCCAGTATAGTTTACAACTTTAGTTGGGAGAGATATTTCCCCCCTTAAGAATATCAAAATATCATTCTCAGCTATTGGTATATTGGCTGAGAAATGTAGTATTATGCATCTCTAATTAAAAACAAAAACTAAACAAAAACAGAGAGGATTATGCTGATTGTAGCATCCATGGTTACAGTAAGCTCCAAATTGCACTCAAGTACATATACTGTAGCAGAAAGTACAACTTGCACATGCAAATCCATTAATATTCAGTCATGAGAGTGTACGTGAATAGAAAACAATGGGACTTGTGATGTTATGGAATATTTGCAGATTTATTGATCATATTACTTTTGTTGGCACCCTCATACTTTGAAAGTACATTTTAAAGTAATGTGATGCATTTAAATATGCAGTACTTGGCTAGTAATGTTTTTGTTTGTTTATATTATCCCTTTTATTATGTAGCAAGTGTTAATTTTACGCCATGTCTTCCATCTCTTCATTGCTTCTTTTCCATACTGTATGTATCTGCTAAGGCTTTGAGTATTGTGTCTCTCATTTTACTGTCTGCGTATTTGTGTTGCTTGCTAAGCAGAAGGACACGTGTGGATTCAGGTCTGATGTCTTTCTCGGCTTTATGAGTTTCATTAGCAGGTATTTAGCGGAACTCAGATTAAATTGCTTGTTAAGGCTTGAGCTCATTATAGCAACGGTCTCCAAGCACCTTTGTCCCCAGTGAAACTCGTGCCTGGTACCGATAAGTCCATAATTCTCCATGTACCATAATCGCAAGATTCTTTTCAAGGCGTTTGACTGTAGACCATTTAGGCTATTGTGTGGTTTTGTGTATCCCTTAAATGTTTTACTTTTTTTATCTAGTTTTGAATTATGTTTGCCTGTGAAAAACTCACCACCACAGTAATGTGAGGAGGGTTGTCAGGGTGTTGATATGCGGTTACTGGGTTGTTCTAGGTGGTTGACTTCCTGTCTGAAGTCTTTAAGGTGTTTCTGAGTGGTTTTAGCATGTTGATATGTGGTTGTCTAGGTTTTCTCTATTTCAGTGGTGATGCTAAGGTATCATGACTATGCAGTTGTAAATGTTCTGGGTGGTTGCCAGGGCATTTCTGTTTATTTTTGTTTTAGTTTATTGTTTCAAATTCAACTTATGTCAGTTATTTGCCAAGGCAATATTTCAAATTATCCAAGTCTTTCATTTACTATTTATATTTTATGTATTTCAGCTTAATTTCAATGAATGAAAATGTTAACTATTAAGTCCACTGCTACGCAGTTGCTAGGTTGTAGCTTACACGTCTCTGTGATATCCTGTTCTCTAAATATAGCTCAAGTCCTTCCTTCATTTGTCTGGGGTTGGCCCATTCTATAGTCCGACAGGTGAAGCCATAATTCTGATGACTTGGAAAAAGCAGCACCCCTCTTCTAAATAAGCCACTTTGTATTATTCACAGATAGCAACTGTGAGATACCCAACTATGAGAAATGATTATGTTTGCCTTAGCAAACACTAATGAAGTGTCTTCATGTCTTGGTTTCTCTTTGAAGACTTGTCCTTTTGAGACATTTATGGCTTATCCTACAGAAGAACATTCACACAGTTTATGCTGCAGTGTAATTGGGGAGAACAGACAAAGTGAATGATGTTCAACAGCCCTGCTGCAGATAGGAAGTGCTGCATGTAGACTCCTCTGATTGTGCTTTGCTGACGTAAGGCTGCTTCTTTAGTGGAGGAGGGGCATGTGGGTCTGTTTAGTGCTGGTGCGTGAGCGACCGGGGGGCGGGAAAGGATTGTCGCCCAGCCTCCTTGCCCTCCACAGGCAGTTGATGATCACATCTGACAGCTCGGGTGGAAGTTGAACAGCTCAGAGCACTAGGTCCCCTGTATCTCCTCCTCTTCTGTGACGAGCTCTCAGCCGGTTTCTCCGCACCAGAGCCTGGCTTTGGCTCTTTGTCAGCGCATGGGGGTGCGGGCAGGCAGACGACGTGAATATATCATGTACACAATAGAGTGAACGAGCGCAGCGCGACCATGAAAGCCCAGCGGGAGAGACTGAGGATTCCAGGGTTGACATTGGAGTGAGTATTTTCCTTTCTCGCATCTTTTCTGGCTGCGATGACAGCAGACTGTTTATCTGCAGTGTGTCTGTCGCTGTAGTGGTGACAGCACATCTGAGCAGTGCAGCATTACCACAGTAGCAGCGTCTGCAGCATGTGTTGAAGGGTAAATATAGGCTTGCTAGCTTGTGTAGATCCAGCTAGTGTCCCTTTGCAATGGCTTTGCATGTGATTTTGATAGCACAGGCTCATGTTTGGATAAAGGATGACGATGCTAGGTCAATATTGGATCATCTTCTAGTCACGGCTTGTCAGACTTGAGCCAGAAGGAATTGCGCAGCAGCTGCCTTTCTGTTTGGCTATACTCCTATCTGCGTATTTATAGTTTTTGATCTCCGTCACGTATTGAATCATGTGGCTGTATTGCCCCTACAGAAGGCCTGATTGTTTGTCAACCTGTTAGCAGGTCAAAGACGCCACCGTACTGTAGTGACATAACATAAACAGTTAATATCTTGCCTTTATATCTTAGATTGCCTTTTTGCGTTTCGATAAGATGAGGCGCCTTTGTTTTTGTTTACAGGGGTCGTAGCAGATGCATGTCTGCGCCTATGATCGGGTGTTGCATCATGGCTGCTGTTGCTAAGGATACAGATACGTATCTCCTGGACATGTCAGCTCAGCAATTTTGCCTAACATGTTTTGTTTCTCAATGAAGGGACCTTCGTAACGCTTGATAGAAGCATGATGCTTGTAGATTAACAGTGGTGATTTTTATTTTTACCGATGTTAAATTAAATGTGCGCATGTGGCCAGTCTGTAGATCAACAAGTGTACAATCCAAAACCATTTCATTCTTAGGCAATGGAATGTAATGGACCAATGTTGTGGTAACCCTTTTTGCAACACAACATTTTACCAATAAAACCTTTAACAGTCATGCATGACGCTGCTCTGTGGTTAATGCATGCAAGCTTGTGTGTCTCTGCATAGAAATAAGCTCTCAACTTCAAAGGCTACATCCTGAGAGAGACTGTTCTTGTTCATGATGAACATTCACAAAACTCAATTTGACTTCCAGCCTCACTCCACGAAGCTTGAGCCCAACTCCCACAAGCCCTTGCAGCCCATGCAGCCCGCTGCACGCATTTCATTTTTGGAGGTAAGCGCGTGCTTCTTTCACATAGCCATTTTGTTTTGAGGCTTAATGTTCAAGGCTCTGTGTTCTGCCACTGAAAATGAAAGCATGGAGTTCAGCGATCGAAACGGCACAGGGTCTCCATTCATTTATCTCTTTTGAGTTTGATTATTTTTACATTCAATGCCTTTGATTGGGATTTCATTTTCTAAATCTGTGGGGAATAGCATTGTTCATTGTGCTTATATAACGTTCTTAGTGTCACCCCCTTCCTCCAGTCTTTTTGGTGATTCTTTCATTCACCCTCTTTATGTGATAAATAGGATTTGCTACATTGGCCATTGAACATTTTGTCGGAAAGAGCTCTGCACCATTTTTGGGGAAACCGTTACTAGGTCATTTAAATTCTATAAATGAAGAACTGTGGCAGTGATTTATTTTTACCACGAAGACAAAGGAAACGTACACTAAATTTTTGAAAGACTTTTTGAATAGTACTAATGATTGGTTTTGGCAGGCTTGACGGCACAATCCATTTGGAACAGTTTTAAAGGTTAGAATACATTTCATGAAGAGTTTCCACAAAACATATTAATGTGACTTAAAAATAGAATATGGCTAATTTATTTTAATATAATATAATATAATTTAGGGCTGCACAATTAATTGCAATGAAACCGCACGCAATTTGTTTTCTGCGTATCTTGTCAGTGCAGTGCGGCTGATCGGTAGTAAATGCTGCTCCATCTGAAAGCCAGAGGGCGTCTCGCGTAGACACGCCAAATATGCCCCGCCACATAAGTACCATAACGCGCATCATTCCCAGGAAATACCTATCGCTGTAGCTGAATAAACAGAAGATTGAAACGCTTTGATTAAACATGACTTATAAACTCACGACTGCCTTATTTTGTATAAGAAGCCACATCATCTCACAGAAGGATGCTCAACTGTCGTTATGAAGTGAGTTTGGAGTAAAAGCATGTTATTAAATGTTGTATTTTGTTGGACAAGAGGTTCATAAATGCTCATGTTTGGAAAGATGTTTGACGCGTGTTGCTTTTTCAAATGCGCGTTATAAGTGACTCAAACTCAGTGCTTTCAGATGGAGTAGCGTTTACAGAGCCGTACATCAATGACAAGCTGCGCATAAAAAATAATCGAGGCTGTTGCGATTTCAAAATCGCAATAAGCCAAATCGGTTTAAGTGCGATTACATGGAAATTGCGATTAATCGTGCAGCCCTTATATTAAAAGTAATAGTTTGTGCCTTATGAACATTCAGTGGAAAATCAAAATCAGAGACCCTCCCTTTGAAATCTGATCACCAATGGGAACCAGGGGTGCCGTAAGATAACCAGAGGTCCCTGACCCCAGATAAAAAAAAAATATTTTAGCTTCCTTCCAATTATTTGTATCAAATTTATTTTGTTGATACACCGGTTAACATTTACAACACTGTGTGTATGCTAAGTAATAACATGAGTCAAATCTTGGTGAATGTGCAAAAATTTAATCTTTGCCAGTTGGTGGCGCTTATGGAACAGCAGATAGTGGTTACATAAACAGAGCGACACTGGCAACACTACATAATTACAGGCTTTATACGGAGGCAATATGAAAACAAAATACCATCAAAACATTCCTGGCCAAAATGTGAGTTTACACCAGTGGCCTGCAGTGGTGTTCATTGCCTCATTTCACGTGACTTTCTCCCATTCATTCTTAATAACCCCCACAAAACCATTGCACGTTTTAGGGGGTCTATTAAAACTCAGGCAAAAGAGATGTGGACTCCTGCTACAAATTTACCTGTTGGTGTCACTGTTGGACAGTGTTACTTTAAAAAAAATTAAATATGTTTTGATGTCACATTTTGTTTTTATTTTTGTAATATGGATTTTTTTTTCTCATCCAATTTTTTGAGGATGCTCTGCCTTCCTTGCCTCCTCATAGGAAACACCCCTAGTTTACAGGGATGGTATAAAAACCATGAATTAAATGGTTTATTAGATCAAAAAATTACTTGGCATAAATGTGGGTTATTCGGGAATTGCAAACTGCTGTAAAAATGCAAGCACATAGAAAGCGAATTGAGACACAGCCATCACAGATGGAACACAGCGACTGGATCTGAAACCTTCAGATGACACGCAGATTAGATCCATGCTTTTGCAAGTTACTGAACCCGTGTGCAGCGCAGAGCGGCTCTCGCACTGTATGACGTTTCAGAAAACTAGTTGTACAGTCTGTTTCTATTCACACAGCAGAGCTTTGTCGAAAAAGCAGTTGCGAGTCTTGAAAATCTATGAGTTTTTTTAATAGAATGCTTGTCACTGCTGTAAACTTCCATATATACAAATATTTTTTAAAATGATAATTTTCCTGCACAGTGTAGGTCCCTGGGCTTCAGCCCATTGATGCCTGTGTGTTAATGTGCCCCTGATGGTCACAGGGGACTCATTTGAGACATGTTGCTACCTTTAAACTGCAATGTGTCTCAGCTCACCCTCTTGTAATCAGATCGCTAAGGCTAGGTATAAACAGGACCATTGATTGCTGGAATCTATACTCATTCCCTTGGAACAAATCTGACAATCATCATGTTTTGTTGAAGCTTTCTTTTGTTTCACAAAGCTCACTTTGTAGCCTATCCTGGACTTCTCCATTTAAAGCTCTAATGATGAAGCCAAAACTGTGACAGGCACAGCCAATCTGCCCTGGTTTGTCATCAAGAAAGTCTTTTGGGATAGCTGATGAAGTGGGTCATTGAGCGAGCTGTTTGAACTACTTTGATTAGTTGATGTTTACACACCATCGTCTGAGACCAGTATGCAAATTAGCACATATTTAATGAGATCATACCCAATTTGCATATTTAAACATAAATATTCAAAAAAATGTTAATACAAAAGATATTTGTCTTAATGTCAGTAATCAACTGGGAAAGTTTCATGCTGACATCTATTAGGTTTTTTTTTCTATTCACCTGGGGTGTCTCCAATTAAGTGTCTTGAGTGCTGTTCTCTAGTAATAGTGTGCCCTGTTATATTTGGTTTTCCATGTTTTGCTCGGTCTTATGCACAGTTTTCCACACAATTCTTTCTAAGTATAACCCATTGACTGTGAAGGCTGATGGATCTAGTGGATCTTTCTTTTAATTTGAATCACGAATTAACTTAAACGTACAGTATGTAACTTTTGACCACCAGGGGTCACTCAATCAAAATAATAGCAAAAGACGTATTCTGATGACGTCGTGAAAGAGCGTGTGCTCATGGGAGTTGTTGTCGTTGTCGAGAGAGAGAGAGAGAGAGAGAGAGAGAGAGAGAGAGAGAGAGAGAGAGAGGAGAGAGAGAGAGAGAGAGAGAGAGAGAGAGAGAGAGAGAGAGAGAGAGAGAGAGAGAGAGAGAGAGAGAGAGAGAGAGAGAGAGAGAGAGAGAGAGAGAGTGCGCGCGCGAACCAGCTATACGATGTTCATTGGGACACGCGCGATCTGTCATTCATTCCCCAGCCATCTAGCATCTCCAGCAGATAACATTCACTGACGAGGTAATGTGTTGTTATTTATATTATATCTCTATTCTTGTTACGTTTAGTTACGGCTATTAACTTTATGTAATGCCATTGTAATGAACACGCGCGCTCTGTCGCTCCCCACATTCCTCACTCATTCTAACTTAGTGTTTTTAAAATCACGTCTTTTCGAACGGAGAGATATATGAATTATCAGGGCTATTGAATCAATATTCCACCTAGCTAGTATTAATAGATGTTAAAAAACACGGTCACCTTTCGTTAATAATTATAATTACGTTTATACTATGATATTGAAAAAGATGGTGAACTACTTTCTGCAGCTATATCTACAACAAATGTGAATTTACATTATACTGTACATGAGAGCTAGTCCGTCTGCGTTTTACACATGCCATCATCGTTTCACAACATATAAGTTACGGATAGATATAGTTAACTGAATGGGTGCTTACTTGTTTATTAGAATGCAAGCGAGATCGGCATCTCTCTGTAGTTCCTGTTAGTCACGAAGCTCGTGGAAATGCAACTCCAATGTTAACGCGAGTCATGTCTCTTCTCCTGTCCCAAACCCTTCTCGGGTCATTTCTGTCACCCGTGCGTTTCCGCTTCACGGATCTGCCTCCAGCAGCAGAACGTGCAGGCAAAGCATAATCATGGTCCATTATTGATATCCAACTATTGATTCTTTATCGTCTTCTTTTATTTTAGTGACGTGCGTCCGGTGTTTACATTTGCGTTTGGCGGTTTTTCGCCGGGATCCGCACGAAGTTAGAGAAACTAGAGTCAAAGGTTATATGACGTCATAGACGGGCGACGAAACGGAAATAAAGACACGGCCCGTGTCTTCAAATTAAAATATAAATTTCTCCGGATTTGAAAGTTGGTGGGAACTTTTGGGATAATGTTAGTACACAACTAAAAGAAATATATAACATAGATACAGTTATTTTTGCTATTTTGAAAGCCGAAAAGTTCCATATTGTGCCTTTAAATTGAGGTATACTCTCTGCTTTAAGAGCTACCTTGCACTTTTTTGAATCAGAACACTGGTTTGTCCTGTCCAAATAAGAACACCGAAAACGGTACATACTATTCATATAGAGCACGGGCTTACACAAAAGAGAGTGGGCTTGGATTGTTCCCAGATTTAAGTTCCTATAGGTCACTAGTCTTGCAGGAGGAGATAAGAAGTCATGAGACTTCAGATTGATTGAGCTAGACTTTGCTCACTTCATGCGTGACCAGGGTCCTCATTATTATGTCCATATCTGAAGCATTATTTGAGGGTTTGATCAGTTGTCTGTGTGCCTGTTTGTGTGCTTGGCTTAGTCATATGTTCTCTCAGGCCTGTCCTAAGTGCACCTTAGTGGTTATCAGCCCCTCTGAATTCAACAGATAATTGTCAAGACGGAGGTGCCCCATTCCACCCCACCAAGTTCAATGTGTCAGGGAGGTTGAGCCTCGTGTCCCTGCCTGCCAAAAGAGCAGATTGAAGAACAGAACAGGAGCAGATCAAAGGTGTTGAAGTGGAAGAGAGAGGGTGGTTTTCCTCATATGGCAGGTCCAATGAAAAAAAAAATGGAGAAGGGAAAAGAGGTGGACCTGCACATGGTTACGGTTGAAATGCTGTGCATTTTCATTTCAAAATGCCTTAGGGGTTCTGGGGCAGGGCCAGACTGGGAGAGCCGTGATTGCATTCATTGCGTCGTCTGCTGATGATGCATTGCTCCTCTGACTCACACCCCCCTCCCTTCCTTTCCTCTCCTCTCCCCTCCCTGCCTCAGGATGTGGTACGGTAGATGCCTGTTACATGATACGGAGCATTCTTGACTCTCAATGAGTCTACAGGATAGCAGCAAAGCCACACAACTCAAATCAAAACAAAAAGTCATCCTGCTGGAAGTAGTCCTGTCCCTCTGTCCCAGAGGCATCCAGCGTTCGAGCAGGAATGGATATGACCTGAATAGGAAACAGCTCAGAGAAGCTTTCTCACTATTAGATTTAGGACACTTCAAAGGGCACACCATCCCCTTGACAGCCTGTGTATGCTGCAGCGAGCAGCAGATGTTCCTGGACGAAACTCTGTAGTGGCAGAGCGTTGTGCTGGGAGGACTTCCCGGGACTCTTGCGCTGGGTGCCTACTTCTCTTGGAAGCCAGGCATTTCTCCTCGCTCTCTTTTTTAAGACAGCTCAGAGCACTCTGGGGGCATGACTTTAGGACAATGTCTGACTCCAGTTTATGGACTATGCTCTCCAACTTTTCTATGCCTCACTTTATCAGTGCAACAAGTCTACGGCGCTCCAAAAGGTAATCAAGTTCAGGTTGATTGTTTGTCGCCACTTTACAGTTTTGTGGGTTTGGGTTTTTAAGTCTTAGGACTTTACCAAGATTTAAGTGAGTTGAGGTTATAGACAAGAACAATATGGTAATGCAGGTGCTGTGTTTTCTATTGTGTTAAATTTCCTTTGTGAATTCTGAACAGGAGTACCTCTTGATTGTAATCAAGACGTTTTTGTTCAGTGCATGTAGCAGGCACAAAAGATGTTTACGTACAGGAGTAATTACCATGCATTTGTCTAAATATGCATGTTGAATGTGAGGAAAATGAATTGTTCTCTAAATCCTCTTGAGCATTGCTGGCTGTCTCCATGTTATTTGACGGATGCAGTCGGGTACACTGCTTTTGCAGTTATGTTGACGTTGCGCTGTATCCTTTTCACCTCTCATGTGACAAGACCAAACCTTCATTAAAAGGCCAACCAGCAATCGATATCTCTGCTATCAAGCATTCATGTGCATTTGTGCTTTTCCTTCTTGCACACATTTTAATCCTGGGAATGACCCATTTTACCATTGATGATACAGATGATCCGATTAGTGTCCTCAGGATGAGTAAATCTGACTGAATCTGTCAAGACAGGATTGTGGATTGTGCTTTCTTCACACTGCTGTGTTTATTAATTTGTACTGGGTGAAGGGTTCCGTATTGTGTCTTCATGTGTAATAACTGTGATAATGACACTCAACTATGACACCAATAACAAGGCTTTCCTCATGTGTTCCTTAGTAAAATTATGCAATAACTAAATGTTATATTGTGTATTTCTTCTCAATTCATGCAATTTACCTTGATTTAGGCTCTTGGTTCCTCAAATATGTCCTTGTATACAATCATGTTTTTGGAGTACAGAATTTTTTTTTTCTGACTATTGTTGACATTCTGAGTCTTCTGACATGTTGGCCATGAAGTTTTGTTTCCATGATATAAATAAGTGACACTTTCAAAGTAATTTAGGTATTAGATAGTTATTTTGTATTTATTTAATTCTGTAAATAAATGGCATGGGCGGATGCTGTGCAGATCGTACTTCAGGGCGATGTCTAGAAGTGAAGTTACTGGATGTTTTCTCTGGGGCTTTATAAATTGAGCATCATATAATTCACATTTATTAGCATTAGCACTGCAATTAACTCAAAGCATTAATTTTATGATTTGGTAGGAAGGTAAATAGAGCCAGGAATTGAATGTGAAAGAGAAAGGGGCACGGGAAAAAAGATATGACTGGATGCAAATGATACATTCCCGGGATTACTACAGTTGAAGCATGTGTAAAGCACATGCACCAACCACATTGTCATATAATTTAGCAGTGACTCTGTTTATATGCAATGAACAATGATGGATTTAACTCTTTGTAAATTAAACAAAAGACTCACTGAGGACAAGCCAAGACCATTAAAGAGACAGCTTCACAATTGGCTATTGTAACGTGACTTTAGTCATTCAGGCATTTACACATAGCGACTTAAGCAAAATGTCTGTTGTCAAGTACCATAACATTGATACTTTATGATTCAGTCATTATGTTGTTCACAGTCATTTCTGTGTGGGTTTCTTCCAGATGTAGCATGAGTTATTGTATTGCCTTCAAAGCTACAGTAAGAAGTATAGAGCTGCGCACCGTTCATTTCTAATCTGCCTGTGTGTAAGAGCTGTATAAATAGCAAAATCTGATCCTCTTTAACTGAGCGCTCATGAACCAGATATTATACTGAACCATGCCTCACATTTAAAGGGGTCTTTTCTTGCTCTTTTAAAGTAACTTTAAAATCTCAGAATTCTTTCACAGGTCCAAAACACCATTAATTGCAAAAACAGCTTGTCATGAAATCTTAACATCGTAACCATGAGCTCACAAAAGTACCATATGACTGCAAATGTTTACTGTACATATCCAAAGTTACATAATTTTACATATCTGAAGTCTAAGGGTCAGATTAAAGGTGAAAAAGGGTCATGTAAAACTAAAGTGCAACTGTATTTGGTGCAAGAAACCTTGTGGTGGGCTTCAGGAGAAAATATTAAAACAAAATCGTACACTCATGTATAATATGGCCCCTTTAAAGTGCTTTATTGCCATTTGTCTTACTTGACATTTCATTTTTTTTAGGGTCATATAAGTGTCATAGAGTCATCTGATGCTCCATCTGCAGTAAATTATTTAAATGTTTTTTTTTTTTGATTTTCTAGCATATGTAGCCAAATGTCATATTATTCAGAGACATCATGGTTTGTAATAATGTCTCTAGATGTTTATGAATCATATTCGTCTGCACTGGTAGCTTTCGCTCAAATACTTATGATTGTTTCCTAATTCATCTTAGTTCACTAAAAGCTGGAAAGTGTTTTTTGTTTTCCTAAATTCATGCACATTTTCAACCAATGTGCTGACCTATCTAACTAAGAGAGGGATTCAACTGTCTTAACCTTCATGCCCATAACAAGCTGTGGCGAACACTTATTTCTCATCACCTTTTCTTTAATACAGTATTCATGCTTTCAAGTGGGAAAGAATAAGTTATGAATCATAGAGATAGCTAAAGTCATAGTTCACTTCCAATGTATGCAAAAGAGCAGGCTGGACATTGTGTTAAATGCATAGTTTTTGGTTCCTCAAAAAAATATTGAAAATGAGTATGATGATAGAATTTTCATTTTTGGGTGAACTATTCCTTTAATACTTCCATGAATGTGATAGATTCACTGGCGGTTGCTCTTCACGGTCTTTTTGCTGAGGTGTTGATCACAAGGGCTTTGCAATGTCATCTGTGATGTCTGCCAGGCTGCCATTTAGACACCAGCTTTGGGATCAATGGCTAGAGAAGAGGCCAGACTCACATGTTCAATTCCCCTCTAGGATTTCAACCCTGTCCTCCACTACTCTGCTGCTAAAGCATCACTATTCCAATTGCCCATACTTGGGGTTAGGGATTTTTTGCATAGGTATGTGCTATATTTGTTATTGTTAAGCTATCAAAATCAGTTTTCAGTGGAACAGGTGAAAATAAAATTATCCACCACCAGTCCAGAATATCTTAAAGACTTGAGGATGTGCTCTTTTGACATATGAAGACTGCAAATGCAAAAGCCCAAGTCCGTCTAACGTTTTTGTTAAATATTAACATTTTTTTCAGGCTCCTATGTATAGGTTTCTACCCAAGTACCATAATTTCTGAATGGGCTGAGGCTGGGATTTAGTGAGATTGCAGTGAAAGTATTTGATGAACGTATACTATGTGCGGAGAGCATTCACTCAATATTATCTCATTTTTTACAGAGGTGGCTTTTAGAGGCTTTTGGGCGCATCAGAGGTCTTCATATGTAGAGACAATAAGTAATCAGTTATCAATGTTCAGTAGTCTCCCAGAAGACCTTAGAAATGCCCTGACATCATGGCAAGTGAGGTTTACAAGGGCAAACACAAAAAATCAAGTTCTCTATAATCTACACTTTAATGCTTATAAATATGTTTTTTATTTTGTTTGTTAATTTTTTATGCCAGATTTTGTGTGTGTGTGGTCCTGATTAAACCCAATGTTATGGGGACAAAATGTCCCCAAAAATGTGGCAATATCCGAAATCCTTGACCTTGACGTTTTTAGTCCCCTTGAGGAAAACAGCTGTGATGTTTTTTGTTAGTAATATTTTTTGAAATCCTAAAAATGCAGTCTGTGATGGGTATTAGGGGATAGAATATACAGCTTGTACAGTATAAACATAATTGTATTGTCATGCACACACCAATACATGATGGTTCTGCATGAATGGCCCATAGACTGTGTGACATGTTTTAGCTTCAAAACTAAGAATTTCACCAAAAGATGACAACTTTGGGGCATTGTTTGTTTTGTAGGGTACCTGCAATATTCTAATATTAGAGCAAACACTGAATAGTTGTGATGCATGACAAGTGAGCCAATCCGTCTCTGGCTCATCACCGGATAAAGTGCAAATTCAGATTTGAATTTAGCAGTTGATCACGTGACTCGCTGAATGTTCTAATCACATTATCAAAAGTAAAAATATTATTGTCTTTTGTCAGCTGTATTCAAACCCATTTGGCTCAACAACCTGAGGAGGCACGTGCTTGAACGCCTCTGCCCCTGGCAAAGAGTGTGGATGTGAAATGGTGTTAAATAATTCATTAAGATCATGTACAGTAGGAGAGCTAGTTTAATTTTCATGATCTTAATTTTTCTTGACATGTTCACAGAGCAGTGTTCGAGGAAATTATATTTGCTATTTACCAATGCAGTTATAATATAAAATCCATTATCTATAATAGTGCATCTGTCGTTATTTACAATTGCTAAGTGATACTTTATGTAACGACAGATGCACAAATTAAGTATTAATGCCTCTCAAATAGTCTTGCTGTTGTAATTTTTCTGTAACACAGGTATTATTGCAGTGGTCTATTCACAAAACACAATTTGTTGGTTTGTTTTTCCAGCTGCAGAACAAGCAACAGAAAAAGTCTAATAGGGAGTGGACAGTCATCAGCCCTTCCTCGACCTCACTCACCTCTGTCATCACACACAGGTAACTGATTCAGTGTGTTTGTCTGTTTGTGCACTGATGGTTTTGATGTGAAGTGACCCTTGGATTCTATTTCGCCGTATAAGCTTGCCCATAGTGAAATGTCCTTGATCCACAAACCGACTAATATAATGAATACAGTTTTATATTAAACCTCAACCTTTTGATTGGCTCTTTTCTTGAAAATTTGGTGCTTCACACTTTTTTCACACAAAAAATGTAATACATGCCTATATTACAGAGAGCAGTCTGTTGTACCACGACCAGGCCCGCAAAACATGATGTGTCTGAGTAGTAATTTTTTGTCTAATTCATGAGATGTACACTAGATCGGTGTCTTACTCATTCTGCCGACTGCGCACACACTTCCCCAGTGCTCTATTGGAAACCTTTAAAGAGCATTCAGCATTACTGTTGATTTAATTACGGTGTATTAATCTGATTAAATGTCACTTTAGTTTTATAGTCATGAAATCTAGAGGCAGTCAACTGGCTCATAACAGTATGTGCTCTGATGCCATTTAGAATAGCATTTATAGACTTGAGTTATGAATTATATGAGGATAAAGTTTAATACATTTATAAGTTGATTTAGACTAATGTTAAAAATTTGGGGGTCGGTAAGATTTATAAGAAAAAAAACTTTCTTCACCAAGGCTCCATTTATTTGATCAAAAGAACAGTCAAAACATTAATATTGTGAAATATTATTGCAATATAAAATAACTATTTTTGAATATACAGTGCTGGTCAGAATTATTTGACCCCTTGGTAAATATGATCAAAGATGGCTTCATTGTTTATCCTTTCGATATCGTATTTAAAAAAAAATGCAAAAATCAAACCTTTTATTGAAGTAAAATAATTGAAAGTTGAGGGGAAAATCACATTATGAAATAAATGTTTTTCTCCAAAACACGTTGGGAACAATTATTCGCCCCCTTTTATTAAATACTTTTTGCAACCTCCTTTTTCCAAGATAACAGCTCTGAGTCTTCTCCTATAATGCTTCTCCTATATTTACCAAGGGGGCAAATAATTCTGGCCAGCACTGTATTTAAAAAATGTAATTTTATTCATGTGATTGTGAAGCTGAATTTTCAGCTTCATCACTCCAATCTTTAGTGTCACATGATATTCTGGAAATCATTGTAATATGTTGATTTGGTGCTCAATAAACATTTCTTATTATTTTCCCATTATTGAAAATGTTTGTGCTGCTTATTAACTAATCATTTTTTCCCCAAAATTATTGTATGAATAGAAATTAGAAAGTAATTTTTAAAAATCTTTACTTTTCATATTAATTAATTGGTAGCACTTTACAACAATGTTCATTAGTTAACATTAGTTAAATACATTAGTTAACATGAACTAATAATGCACATATGCAATACTGCAAATAATAATAATGCAAACTGCACATCTACCGCATTTATTATTCTTTGTTCATATTAATTTCAACATTTCAACAATACATTATTAAAATCAAGAGATATATTTGTAAATATTAGTTAATGCACTGTGAACTAACATGAACAAACAACATCGTATGTTGAAAACCTCAGTTAAAGCTACAATATGTACGATTTTTGTAATAAAATAACTAAAAATGCTTGCACAGTGTGATATATTTCCTGCAGTTGTGTACTTAGAATATCCCAAAAGTTCCCAAAGATTTTTAATTTCAGAGAAATTCCAATTTTAAATAATGGCTCGTCCATGTTCACTTGTCGCCTGTCAATGACGTTATATCCGCGTTATCCCTGGTTTCCGCTCGAAATGCCATAGTAACCATGGCGTCAGACGTGAACAACTGCGTTACATCTGCACGCTCAACGTTGTTTCTATTTTGTTCAAACATTATGGACCATGGCAAGCAGACTTTGGGACAAAAGGAGAACTAAAAGGCGATCAATATCAGCGTGGCGTTTTCGAGATGCCGAGAGCTCCACGTCCGTGACAAACTTCAACTTGACAGAGACACCACTCTTGCATGTACTTTATTAGACAGGTGAGCAAATGTACATAAACCTAATCAATGTTATATAGCTCAACATGATTAAATGTTAGAATATGATCAGGTATGTTATTCTAATGTTGATCTAGCTTACTGCTAGTCTCATACAGACAAACTAACACATAGAATAACATAAACTTTCAACACACTCAAATGCAGTTTAGTTTGATAGTGTAGACTAGGGCTGGGGTAAACGATTATTAACTAAACGATTAGTTGGGCAATTATTCTATCGATTAGTCGACTAATCTGACGACTAATTGGACGATTAAAATAAAGATTATTTTTCTGCTGCTCGATTAATAAAAAAACATAATCTATCTCAAATATATACAAACTAGCGTACTGAATCATGATACTGTATAAGCTGGCAAACGTTAGTCTAATGTTATGTATTTGAACACCGTCATTAGAACTCTATAACAGCCAAAACCGTGTTATTAATATATTTTTTACAAACATTTTTTATATAGAGAATGTTTAAATTTTAATATCAGCTTACGAGGGAAACGGAGGCGGAGTTAGTGGTGCTTCATCTACTGCTGGAGATGATTCGGGAGAGTCTGTGCCCCTTTACCGATCAGAGCGCGCGCTGACACGGGGTAAAGCCTTGTTTATACTCGACGCGTCCGTAATTTTGATGTCGAAGCGTCGACTCATTGACGCGCCGCTACAGCACTAGTGTAGACCAAGTGAAACGGCGCAAAACAGGGCAAAAGGCTGTTTTGCTCTAATGGCCATGATTTGGGATGTCCCAGACCCTCAAATGTGGCCATATTGCCAAAAGCAATCCCCTAGAAACAGTGGGGTTCAGCTAATAAGAGCGAACATATGGTGACAATGGTGTGGGGCATTTCTGGCCTGTCTCTAGGTTTAACTCACCCTTATTTTGTTTGTTATTTCTGTTTGTCAAAAAGGCATCATAAAAATGCGGTTAAAACTGTCCAAATGAGTTGTTAATTATGATCCAAGGTGTTTAAAGCAATATACTAGTTTTGTGTGACAAACTAAAATTGTGTTATTTACTGAAAATGTTCCCTATCTCTTCAAGAAGAAAGATGGTAGAACTAGATTGGCCATATATTGGAACTGCAGAAGATGATGTCAATAATATGTTATAAGATTCAATGCTGAGCAGAGAGTATTGTTGGCACAGTACAAATTTGTGATTTTTTTTTTTTTTTTTTTTTTTTTTTTTAGGCACCAGTCCACAAGACAGCCCTAGAAACTTCTCCCCTAGTGCTTCAGCTCATTTTTCCTTCACACGCAGGTAATGACATGGATACATATATGAATGATATCTATATGAGACACCTCAGTTTTCTATATTTCTAATCTACCAAAAATTTACCTTGAGAATGAGAAAAAAAGGAGAGGCCCAAGTCATATATCGGGACAAGAGTATCATAGAGACTTGGACTGGGCTCTTTTGACTTATGAGGGCAAGCAAACACCCACAACACCTTAGGATATTGTGGTGGTGTGATTACCAGAAAATAAAAATGTTGAAAGATGAACGTACTGTATAAATCAGCGCTCAAAATGCATAATCTGAGAGATAAATGGCTGTATTATTAGAATAGGTGGTCCAGATCTGTCAGTAATATCAGCATATCAGTACAGTTTTCAAGTAAACAGTGATCTTTGATGTGAGGAGCGTGTGGCTGATAAAAGCTTCTGGTTTCTGCTTTTGAAAACCTCAGGAGCTGACAGGCTTTCTACAATTTTAGATGGAAATAAATTTAAAACCGTGGTTCAGAAGTTCATATTTAAACCTGTCAAGTCAAACTCAGTTTGATCAGACAGGATGGGATGAAAAATGGGTCTATTGTTTCTAAAATTCTTATAACTTTTTAACTCCAATTACTATTATTTATTTATGTATTTATTTATTATTTTTTACTATTTATAATCCTCTAGTCATGGACTAAGAGCAGACAGGTAATTCAAATTTAAGCTTATTGAGCAAATCTCATGATACCTGTCATAAACATGTTCAGGTCAGATTGAAGCTTTTTTTCACACAATGAAGCTTTTTAAGGACCTTAAAAAAATCTAATGTGACATTAGACATCAATACATAATTACTATATGTTCTTTCTTCTGATTTTGGAGTGAAATGTGACCTGGATATAAGATTCATGAGATTCACTCTATTATAATTGTACATTTGTCCCAGAAATCAACCATAATGCATCGCAAACTTTCCCATGTACATGTACATAACTGTTCACTGTGGATATTGACATCAAGTGCCTGCATGACCATTGTGGGGATTTTCTGTATTTACTCTACCCATTTATCTCTCCTCCCATGCAGTGTTTGTGGCATTTGTCTTCCTGTTATTATCATCAGACCATTCAATCACTCAGGCCCTTTGGAAATTGCACACAGAGCACTGCTCGAAATGATAGCAGCCCTAGCTCATGGATTACACTGCCACTGTCTTTCATCTGATCTACTTTGAAAATAAATGACTCACTCAGCATTTTCCTTTTATCTAGTGTAACACTCGTCTCTCATGTCTTGGAGCCAATGCAATGCAATCTAGTATATGCAATTTACTGATGATGATTATACAGCACTTGTAATTACTTGAGAGTATGTGGACTGAAGGATTGTCTGTGTTTGTAGAACTGACGGGCGACGCTGGTCCTTGGCATCGCTTCCCTCCTCTGGCTATGGAACAAACACACCCAGCTCCACCGTCTCTGTAAGTACTGTATGTTTTTTAGATGGTAGAAGTATGTGTGCATTCACTGGCAGCGTTTTGAAGCAACAAAGTGACTCTTAAGTCATTACTTTTCAGTGGCTTTTGAAGAGATTCAAGTACTGTAGTAATGGCCACTTTTGGTACTATTGTAGAATTCCACCATGTTAAGCAGTTAGATACTTTATTATAGGAAGAAGACCTACCTGCAACCGACCACAAAGAAATTTTGTGGCATCAAGCCAATAAATCGCTGTCAGTATGAATGCACCATTAAAGTGAACCTGAGGCTATGTCTACATTTGAAAATGGTGTTTTCGTTTCAAACCAATCTGTCCACTCTAATGTTTTCAAGCATTTTGTAAACTTTTATCATTCACACTGAAATGTCGGAAAAGCTAAAATCTCTTAAAAGCCCACTGAGATGATACAGATGGAGCAGACATCATAAAGTTATCATGCTATTCTTCTGAAAGGATCATTTTATTTAGCAAAATATCTCACCATTCACTGATGCGTCCAGGTCACACTCAGTCACCATTAAATGTTTTGTCTAAAACATAACTGCTCTCATGTTTTGGTGCAGGACAGCAATGGCGAGTAAATTTTCTGTCATCTTTGCAGGACTGTGATAGGAAGAGTGTACAAAGTAATCTTCAGCAACAGTGTGAAAGTGTATAGCACATAACAGGCACAATGCCGGTATAATCATAGATATATATCGGTTCAATATGCATCACATAACTAAATATGCTTCATCATTTTCAAATACCTCAGTTTTCACAGTCCATGTACATTTTTTTTAAATGTAATGTACTTTATTTACTTTTTTTAAATAAAGATAATAGATATAGAATAGAAGGTAAAATTTTAGTATTAATGGATCAAGTGTTGCCGAAAAAAATGTGCCTCCACCGTTTCTTGAAAATGTTTCACGGACTCAGCAGGTCTGGTTGAGTTGGGCAGATCATTCCACCAGCATGGAACAGACCAGAAAAAGGTCAGAGAAAGCGATTTTGTGCCTCTTTGAGATGGCACCACAAGACGGTGTTCACTTGCAGAGCGCAAGTTTCTTGATGGCACCTAAGTCTGAAGTAATGAGTTTAGGTAAAAGGGAGCAGAGCCAGTGGTTGTTCTGTAGGCAAAAGTCAGTGACTTGAATTTGATGCGAGCGGCAACTGGCAACCAGTGCAATTTTGTAAGGAGAGGAGTGACGTGTGCTCTCTTCGGCTCATTAAAGACCGCTCTAGCATTTTGGATGAGTTGCAAAGGTTTGACAGTGCAAGCTGGAAGACCTGCTAGGAGAGCATTGCAATAGCCCAGTCTGGATGGAACAAGGGCTTGGACAAGGAGTTATTCAAAATACATTAATGGCTGTGTGTTGAGTTATTTTGAGGGGACATCAAATGTACACTGTTATACAAGCTGTACACTCACTACTTTACATTGTAGCAGTGTCATTTCTTCAGTGTTATCCCATGAAAAGATATAATAAAATATTTACAAAAATGTGATATGTATATATATATATATATATATATATATATATATATATATATATATATATATATATATATACATACATACACACTGAACATAATTCTAAACGCAACACTTTTGTTTTTGCCCCATTTTTCATGAGCTGATCTCAAAGATCTAAGACTTTTTCTATGTACACAAAAGGCCTATTTATCTCAAATATTGTTCACAAATCTGTCTAAATCTATGTTAGTGAGCAATTCTCTTAAGCGAGATATTCCATCCACCATCCACCTGCATATCAAGATGCTGATTAGACAGTATAATTACTGCACAGGTGTGCCTTAGGCTGGCCACAATAAAAGGCCA
The DNA here is from genome assembly GCA_036326025.1 of Chrosomus eos. Classification (NCBI taxonomy): domain Eukaryota; kingdom Metazoa; phylum Chordata; class Actinopteri; order Cypriniformes; family Leuciscidae; genus Chrosomus; species Chrosomus eos. Next base: position 13,165,677 of record CM070820.1, read on the forward strand.
CTCTAAAATGTGCAGTTTTATCACACGGCAGAATGCCACAGATGTCACAAGTTTTGAGGGAGCGTGCAATTGGCATGCTGACTGCAGGAATGTCCACCAGAGCTGTTGCCCGTGAATTGAATGTTCATTTCTCTACCATAAGCCGTCTCCACATGGTGGCGGTGGGGTTATGGTATGGGCAGGCATATGTTATGGACAATGAACACAGGTGCATTTTATTGATTGCATTTTGAATGCAAAGATATACCTTGATTAGATCCTGAGGCCCATTGTTGTGCATTCTTCCGAGACTGTTGTAGCATGATAATGCATGGCCCCATGTTGCAAGGATCTGTACACAATTCCTATATACAATATACACTCACCGGCCACTTTATTAGGTACACCTGTCCAACTGCTCGTTAACACTTAATTTCTAAGCAGCCAATCACATGGCGGCAACTCAGTGCATTTAGGCATGTAGACATGGTCAAGACAATCTCCTGCAGTTCAAACCGAGCATCAGTATGGGGAAGAAAGGTGATTTGAGTGACTTTGAACGTGGCATGATTGTTGGTGCCAGAAGGGCTGTTCTGAGTATTTCAGAAACTGCTAATCTACTGGGATATTCACGCACAACCATCTCTAGGGTTTACAGAGAATGGTCCGAAAAAGAAAAAAACATCCAGTGAGCGGCAGTTCTGTGGGCGGAAATGCCTTGTTGATGCCAGAGGTCAGAGGAGAATGGCCAGACTGGTTCGAGCTGATAGAAGGGCAACAGTGACTCAAATAACCACCCGTTACAACCAAGGTGGGCAGAAGAGCATCTCTGAACGCACAGTACGTCGAACTTTGAGGCAGATGGGCTACAGCAGCAGAAGACCACACCGGGTCCACTCCTTTCAGCTAAGAACAGGAAACTGAGGCTACAATTTGCACAAGCTCATCGAAATTGGACAATAGAAGATTGGAAAAACATTGCCTGGTCTGATGAGTCTCGATTTCTGCTGCGACATTCGGATGGTAGGGTCAGAATTTGGCGTCTACAACATGAAAGCATGGATCCATCCTGCCTTGTATCAACGGTTCAGGCTGGTGGTGGTGGTGTCATGGTGTGGGGAATATTTTCTTGGCACTCTTTGGGCCCCTTGGTACCAATTGAGCATCGTTGCAACGCCACAGCCTACCTGAGTATTGTTGCTGACCATGTCCATCCCTTTATGACCACAATGTACCCAACTTCTGATGGCTACTTTCAGCAGGATAATGCGCCATGTCATAAAGCTGGAATCATCTCAGACTGGTTTCTTGAACATGACAATGAGTTTGCTGTACTCAAATGGCCTCCACAGTCACCAGATCTCAATCCAATAGAGCATCTTTGGGATGTGGTGGAACGGGAGATTCGCATCATGGATGTGCAGCCGACAAATCTGCGGCAACTGTGTGATGCCATCATGTCAATATGGACCAAACTCCCTGAGGAATGCTTCCAGCACCTTGTTGAATCTATGCCACGAAGAATTGAGGCAGTTCTGAAGGCAAAAGGGGGTCCAACCCGTTACTAGCATGGGGTACCTAATAAAGTGGCCGGTGAGTGTGTGTGTATATATATATATATATATATATATATATATATATATATATATATATATATATATATATATATATATATATATATATATATATATATATATATATATATATATATATTATATGTATGTATGTATGTGTGTGTTTTCAGCTTCCGGGAATTGTGTACAGATTGTGGGAATTCCGGGAATTGTGTACAACTGGGCGGAAACAACTGGAGGTGTTTTGGGGTGGTGATGGCGCAGTGGATAAGACACATGCCTTTGGTGTGAGAGACCCGGGTTAGAATCCACTGTGAAAAACCAATGTGTCCCTGGGCAAGACACATAACCCCTAATTGCTCCAGAGATGTGCGACCTCTGAAATATAGCAATTGTAAGTCGCTTTGGATAAAAGCGTCAGCTAAATGAATAAATGAGCTAAATGAATAAATGTAAATATATATATACACACACACACACACACCACACACACACACACACACACACACACACACACACACACACACACACACACACACACACACACACACACACACACACACACACACACAACACAGCCATTGTAGGATCTCCAACTAGCAACTAAAATAGTTTGCAGCTTGTTGTATACTATGAATGCCACCATCTTTGTATGCTGTCGTTATTGCAAGCTTCATATGCTTTGAAGCTTTTGTTTGTGTCTGTGTTCTTGCACTAACATGTATATGTGCATCTGAAATTATACTTGGCTGAGAGTGTCTGCCATGGGCAACAGATGCTGCCATGACTTTGTCCCAGTCTGATTCATGTGCCTCTGAGCAGCGCCAGATTTGTTTGCTGGTAAATATGTCCCTGAAACTGTGCCAGACTGCCCATCCACTCACGCACTTTCTGGTTGTTGTTTAGTGACACAGTTGCTGCAGCTGCCCATCCTTACAGGAGATGGCAAGCGCTTTGATTCTGGGACACCAGCCAACTAATGTTCAGTTTATTTTCAGTTATGTTCAGTAAATTTCCCCTTTACACTTGCAAATAAACATATATTTTAAAAAATCAAGAAAAAAAATAATTATTAAAGGCAGACTTATGTACTGTATATGTGTGAGAAAAACTGGGGTGTAGTCATGTAGCTCGCCTTATTGCGTGCGTAATGTTTATATACCAATATATGTCATATATTTATAAAAACCCATTTATAACCGCCAAGAAGAGCTGTGAACACGCAAGTGACGGGATTTACGAGAACTACCACCAATTTGGAGCTTTCTATGTGTCTTTCATTGAAAATAAACTAGAGACTTGTACTTTCCATGTCCCATGTGAAACTGTCTCTATGACGGTGGTACTGCTGCCGGCCCAGTTTGACAGCGGCCCACCGGGAGTTCTCCCGAATCTTCCGATGGCCATTCCGGGCCTGTACATATAACTGTATATGTATAATATAATGCAGAATTTGCATTTGCATTTGTACTAGTGGTTGCATGCTACTTTTTACATTGCAGAATGAAAAAAAAAACTGAAAACATGCTTGTGTATGATTTTATTTTTTTAATTTTATCAATAAACAAAATCTCCAGTCTTTCGATTGCATCTCAAAGATCGTGTTTAATTGGGAGTGTGAAGTGGGGGCGGCACGACAGTGATTTGCCTAGAGCTGCATTTGAGCTTGTGTCGTACAGTAATTGTCAATTCTGGATTAAATATAAGATTCTCATGTTTGCATGAAGGGAGTAGTTCATCCATAATGGATAATATTATGATTTTCACAAATATGGAATGATATGAGGTTGAGTAAATTATGACATTTGCTATATGGGTTAATTAATCATGTTTTTTTTTGCTTAAATACTTGGGTTTTGACTGCAGGTCTCCACTCCATATCTTTGTTGGGTTTGCATCATCATGAAGAAACAGAAAAATCCATTGCTGTGTTTTAATTTTTATCCATCATCTGCATTATCCACCTAATGATGTGTAATGTAACACATCAGTGGGCATCTTTTCTTTCTTGTTTTGTTTTCATTTCATTTCTCTTTTTTTCTTTTCTTTTTCAATGTATTTTCGTTTCATTTCCAGTCGTCCTGTTCATCACAGGAGAAGCTCCATCAGCTGCCTTTCCAGCCCACACCAGATGAGCTCCACTTCCTGTCCAAGCATTTCTACACAGAGAGCATTGTTGGAGACGACCACAGAAGAGTCACACCTATGCGGCCTCGCTCCCGCAGTCTCAGGTACAGGAGGCTTAAATGTTGTATTTTACACTGATCTGAGATCTGTCTTTTTTGCGTCTTAATTCACATAGTATGCCAAAGATGGTATATGCTTTTTTTTTTCTTAATATTGCCCACATCCCTTTTTTGACTGCTAAAGAGTGTTACTGTTCTTCTTTTACTTTAGAGCTTAATTGTAAAACCTAAAAGTTAAGCTGGTCATTATCACAAAATAAATCTGGACAGAAACATGACATGAAGCAGTGCAGTTTTCTATCATCATGAAGGGCTTTATGTTGGTATGAAGATGTTGTAGTTTGTCAAAGTATTTACTCAATGAAGTATTGTAATCCTCGCATATATATTACTACGCACTAAAAGTACTCATGTATGCAAACTGGGACACAGCCCATCTCCCACAATATTAATATAACGGTTTTCATAAATAATTATGACATGACTGTATATTGAAAAATTAGTTTTTCTTCAATTGCATTGATAGTCCTGGAAGATCGCCATCATGCTGTGACCACGAGATTATCATGATGAATCATGTATACAAAGAAAGATTTCCCAAGGTAAGTGTAACCTACTTTCACCAATCATCTTCAGTGCCCAGTGATCGTATCTTTATAGGGGAATTCATTGTTGGTTTGTATTTTCCACCCTTCAGGCCACAGCTCAGATGGAAGAGCGCATCAAGGAGATCATCCAAACCAACTCCCCTGAAAACGTCTTGCCTCTGGCTGATGGCGTCCTCAGCTTCGCACACCACCAGATCATTGAGCTGGCCAGAGACTGCCTGGAAAAGTCCTCTGTCTTGGTCTCATTACCTCACGATACTTCTGTGAGCTCACTGATAAACTGGAAAGGCTCTTTCAAGAGGTAAATTATGCCTTCAGAGACATTGTTTTCTTCATTTTTCTGAGTTAAAACTAACTCTCTATATTTAAAATACTTTTCCCCCTGTGTATTCTTCCATTTAGAATGTGTTTCTGATCAATGCGTTCAATGATGCACACATATTGATGACCACTTGTGATGTGCTCTGTTATTGTAATGCAGTCGACTGAGCGATCAGAGAGTGCAGAGGTGACCTTCATCAAGGAGCTGGTAAAGAAGATTCTCATCGTCATTGCCAGGCCTGCACGACTCCTTGAATGTCTGGTAGGTTGTCTACAAGATTTCCTCAACAATAATATGGTATTGCTCAATCAGCCTCGTGACTTCTGCTGTGATGTGCTTCAGAATGCTGTTGCTTTAGTACATTTTCAGATGTTTACCAAACATTTGTTACAACTTGATCTATATTATTTTAGAAGTGAGAATCTATTTGTACAGTCTTGTCAAAGTCTGGTGTTAAAGATAAATACGTTCTGTCTTGTAGGAGTTTGACCCTGAAGAGTTCTATCATCTCCTGGAGGCTGCAGAGGGTCATGCTAAAGAGGGCCAAGGCATCAAGACCGATATCCCACGATACATTATCAGCCAACTTGGTCTGACAAGGGACCCACTTGAGGGTAAGATGACCTCCATACATGGGTTTCCAGTAGTTTCGGTGCATCAATGGGCGGTTCACAAACTGTTTGAGGCATATTACACATAAAAATGCCAAGAACGGGCAAAGTTTAAATTTAATTGGCTGATTACTATAAACACATTTTTTTAAGTGTCCATCAGAAAAAAAAGTTTTATTCATAGGCTATCAGGCTGTATGTTTCCAATTAAAAACTAGTTGCTAAATTTTCCTCAGTTTGCATCAACTTTAAAGATATTTTTTTTTTCACTCTGTTTGGAATTTTATACTTAAAATAATATTTTGTATAAATATTTACCTCTTCTAATCAGCATTCAATAGATGCATGTTGTTAGTTATGGAAATCATTTTCATGTCCATTAGTAAATTCTCAATTGGATTGAGACCTGCATTCTGCTTTTGTGGTCTGGTGTTATGGTCATAAATCATGAAAAGTCTATCAGGAAAAATAAATTTTGTGCACTTACTTTTGGACAAATACATTTTTTTCACACATTTTCTACCACTTTGGTATTATATTACAATTTTCACTGCAGCAGAATTGTTCAAAAAGGCTACTGATTTGTTGCACACCATTTTATTGTGATCTCATTAATTTCACATTTATTTGCCCCTGAACTTCACACTAGGAGGCTTTTAAGGTTTTACTTTTAGAGCTCACAATCTTAAGTGTTGTATCAATGCATTTTATATGTTCAACGTCAGGAGCCTACGTGCAGAAAATATGATTTGTATCCTTTCTTTTGGGTTTTATTTCTTGTAATGTTAGTTTGTAATGTTAGCTGAAAGCCTTTTACGGACACAGCATTCTGTCACGAATCTCTAAATTTTTACTCAAGACTATCATTATTGGTAATGAGAACAGAATATGCCCGTAGACCTTGATGCCTCTGTCTTGCCAACTCTGCCAGAGCAGTGTTGGTTACAAAGCCCTCCAAGGCTTTCTAATCCTTCGGAGAACATCCTAATCATTTAGTGTGATGTTTGGAAATGGAGATAGGCAGCTGTTGTTAGGGCTTTCCGATGGGCTTAGTTCTCTTTAGAGACAGCTGAACGACCCTCCAGTTCATTACCTCCTGCTGTTCATCGGTTACTTTTGTAGACTCCTGAGAACTGCATCACTGGGATTTGTTTAGAGTGGCAGTTTTTTAGCTTTCATGATGTGTGTAGATTTGACTGTTGATTTCCACACCATTTAACTCATTTACAAACCTCAGCAGTCAGCTCTACCAAGTTACTCTTTTGGAAAAAGTGACTTTTGTTTTGACTTTCTTTTTAAGTCATTCGGGGTCAGAAATGTTCCCACTAAATGGTGCACTGCAGTTTTCCCTGCAATAATGGAAAAACATTCTGCACAGAAGACTGTCTCTCAAATATATACAGTGGAAAAAAATAGCTTTCATGAATAAGCTCTACTGTTGTCAAAATATTTTGTTCAATGATTTAATAATAATAATATATTGACCCCTGAAGCACCTTTTTGTAATATCGATTTGGAGAGGAGGGGGCCTTGGAGTGAAAAAGGTTGAGATCCACAGCTTAAAAATAAGTCCAGCATCTAATTAATTGTCATTTTCTTTCAGAAATTGCCCAGTTAACCAGCTACGACAGTGGGATCGCAGAAACCCCTGAGACGGATGAGTCTGTCAGCGTAAGTACTTTTATCTAAACGCATTACCCAAGACAGCAAACCAGTGAACTACGGTAATCATAATTGTTATTAAGAAATTTATGGAATATAAAACAGATAACCAACTATGATTTACTGTAAAGGAAAACAAAGTTTCATTTTTGGTTACACTTCAATGTGTAATTATACATTTAAATACTGAGTAATATTAATTAACTACATGTACTTACTATAGGGTTAGGATTTAAGTTTAGTTTTTTGTTTGGTTTGCTTGTAATGATATATGTAATGTATAGTTATTACTACAGTAACTACATATAACGTGTAACAAGGACACTGTAAAATAGTGTTACCACATTTTCTACAATAAAGTCTAATGTAAGGAATAAATATACAAATATTTTTACAGTTTCAGAATTCTGATTAATTTGCTATCAAAAGTCTACATAACACACATATATATCTAGTCCCACAGTTTGAGCGCAGCACTACGGTCCCGGCGCAAACCCTGTGAGCTCGACTTTGAGATGATCAAACTGATCAGTAATGGGGCTTATGGGTAAGTGACAGTGAATTATTAGGTTAAATGTTTAGCACTGTATACTACATATTGTTTCACATCCTATTTTAAACAAATGGTTTACAGTACAGTAAGCAAATTCCTAATAATCCTTTCAAAGCATAGTCTTTTAAACTAGTGTTCTCTGTTATGCTTGTTACTATGTGTTAATTTGTCATACACATGCCTGTTAATTTAATCCAAGAATGATTTTTTTTCTTCACAGTGCGGTGTATTTAGTGAGACACAAAGAGACAAAACAACGCTTTGCCATGAAGAAGATCAACAAGCAGAACCTGATGCTCAGGAACCAGATCCAGCAGGCCTTTGTGGAGAGAGACATCCTGACTTTTGCTGAAAACCCTTTTGTGGTCAGCATGTACTGCTCCTTTGAGACACGCAGACATCTATGCATGGTTATGGAGTATGTTGAAGGTAAGCTGTAACACGTGTACATCATTTGCAATGCTGGAGAATGTTACTTTTGAAAATAGTTTAATTATCCTGTTACTCCTAATAAAAGTTCAATAGTACATTACATGGTTATGTTTTATGAGCGTAACATGTTGACCGGGATGCAGGGTGACCAGGCACCAATAAATAAAATGACCTGGTAAAAGTAATGGAACTATATTTAACATTTGGGAACCACCTGTTACTCTTAGACCAGCTTGACATTTTTATAATCTCATTTGTTAATGTATTTACACACAATTATGAAAAATAATTTAAATAGAAAAGTAATTAACTTTTCTTTTTATTTTTTCTTTCAAAAAGTAACTTAAGCATTATAGTTGATTCAATAAGTAGCGTTCATTTTTATAAAAGCAGAATAAATTAAAAAAAATGTGGAAAGTAAAATAAAAAGTGTTTTGTACAAAGTGCTTTCCCATGAACCAACAAATTATAATTTTAAAATATGCAAACAAATGTAATATATTTATGCAATATGTGCTCTATGTAAAATACCATTAGCACTCACGTTGATATAAAATGTCTTTTAATATACACCGTTAGGAACCAAAAAGCCTGAGTTGTATGCAGCATTCATTTGTACATTTTCCTATACCGACAGGAGGGGATTGTGCTACATTGCTTAAGAATATGGGTCCTCTCCCTGTGGACATGGCCAGAATGTACTTTGCTGAGACTGTGTTAGCCCTGGAATATCTCCACAACTATGGAATTGTCCATCGAGATCTCAAACCAGACAAGTGAGCTGCTCAAAAATTAAACATGCACCATTCCCTGCTAAAAACCCCCAACTAAAACCAGAATCCGGTAGCTGATTTAAAGTACTTTCGAGTTGGTCAGATCCTTTTAGCTGGTACAAGCAGTAAGTGGACCTAGTTTCAACCTGGAAAACCATCTTTAAGATAGTTAGAGCATGTAGACCACATTGGACTGGCAACAAATCAGCTATCAAGTTCTTGGCATCCTAAGCTGATATGAACAGGGGTTTTATCCAGCGGGTTTTTGCTCTGATAATGCTAATACAGGACTAATCATTTGTTGTATTGTCTCCCGTGTTATTACATTACGACAGTTTGTTGGTCACTTCAATGGGACACATCAAGCTGACAGACTTTGGCCTATCGAAAGTTGGTCTGATGAACATGACCACTAACCTCTATGAGGGTCACATTGAGAAGGATGCTAGAGAGTTCTCTGATAAACAGGTACAGATCCAATTCTCTGTGGAAATCCTGAGAACTTGATATTTCATTTGAAATCGCATAGTCATTGTCATAACCTCTAAGATTGATATCTGCTCTAATTATTTGGGACCAGTTGCATAAACACAGCCACTGTGTTTTAAAAAGTAGTCTGACCAACTAGAGGTTAACCAAGGTGTAATTGGTCTCACATTTCAGATTTGAATTAGGCCAGTCTACATTTTTGTGTAAATGATTAAAAAGCTATGACCAATCTTAAAGTAAAAAAAAATAGATGACTTGTAAGATTAGTCTAAGCCGTTTATGCAAGTTGGTCTTTTCTCATTGGTCTTTAGAGAAACATTAATTTCTGTGCTGGCCTTGGCTTGTTTATTATGGTGCTGGTTTGGTAAATCTAAACTCCAGCATCAAAATCTACTGATCACCAGCTATGTTGGACTTATGGGTTGTAACATCTGCAAACATTTCTCTCTACAGGTGTGTGGGACTCCAGAATACATTGCTCCAGAAGTCATCCTGAGGCAAGGCTATGGGAAGCCTGTGGATTGGTGGGCAATGGGCATCATCCTGTATGAGTTTCTGGTGGGCTGTGTACCATTCTTTGGAGACACTCCAGAAGAGCTGTTCGGCCAGGTCATCAGCGGTCAGTCAGATTCTGAATTCCTGTAATGCAATACATTCTAGCCTCATGCAGCAAGAGCTTTAGCAGGTGCAGGTTGTGTTGCATAATCTCAATTTTGCTTCTCATTAATGCATATCAGTATCTCATAGGATCAGCAACAGATCCGCAGACATGACAGTCTCCTGTTCTTATTCTCCACCTGTCATTCTGCAAACCTTGATCTCTCTGGATTTTTTCATTGCTGTCCTATGCAAATGAAATCACACGTGATTCCATTTTATATTAAAAGAAGCAAATTGTGATTTTTCGAACATGTTAATTTAAACTGCAATTCAGCATTTAACATTGCCACATAAATGAAGTGTACCATGATACAGAAGAAATATTTTACACTTGTTAATTTGAAACAACGTTTGTTGAATGTTTGTTTGTTGAAACAACAGCCCTGTCCTAACAGACCGCAATGATAGAATACAGCCACTTGTTTTAGCATAGTTACATACAGTATAGTTTGAAATATCAAAATCGTCCTCATGACTCTGCCAAATGTTTTTCCAGTTCACCCTCTTCCAAAAACAAACCCTTAACATTATACTGTAGTATACACTCACCTGCCATTTTATTAGGTACACCTTACTATTATTATGTTGGACCCTCTTTTTCCTTCAATACTGCCTTAATTCTTCATGGCATAGATTCAACAAGGTGCTGGAAACATTCCTCAGAGATTTTGGTCCATATTGACATGATAGCATTACGCAGTTGCTGCATATTTGTCATCTGCACATCCATGATTTAAATCTCCCATTCCACCACATCCCAAAAGAGCTCTATTGGATTAATCTGTGACTGTGAAGGCCATGTGAGTATAGTGAACTCCATTGTCATTTTCAAGAAACCAGTTTGAGATTATTTGAGCCTTGTGACATGACATGTTATCCTGTTGGAAAAAGCTATTACACGATTGTGGTCATAAAGAGATGGACATGGTCAGCAACAATACTCAGGTAGCCTGTGGGGTTTAAATGATGCTCAATTGGTTCTAAGGGGCCCAGAGTGTGCCAAGTTCCCTACACCAGTGCTTCTCAATCCTGGTCCTGTGGACCCACAGGCCTCTGCACATTTTATATGTCTCCTTTATCTGACACACCCAGTTCAGTTCATAGAACTCTTTCCTAATGAGCTGATGATCTGAATCAGGTGTGTTAAATGAGGGAGACATACAAACTCTGCAGAGCTGTGGGCCCCCAGGACCAGGATTGAGAACCACTGCCCTACACCATTACACCACCACCAGCAGCCTGAACCGCTGATACAAGGCGGGATGGATCCATGCTTCACGTTGTTTACACCAAATTCTGACCTTAGCATCTAAATGTCACAGGAGTTGACTGATCAGACCAGGCAACATTTTTCCAGTCTTCTATTGTTCAATTTTGATGAGCCCATGCGAATTGTAACCTATGTTTGCTGTTCCCGGTGGAACCTCTTCTGCTGATGTAGCCCATCTGTTCGACGTGTTGTGCGTTCAGAGATGCTCTTCTGCAGATCTTAGTTGTAACAAGTGACTATTTCAGTTACTGTTGCCTTTCTATCAGCTCAAGCCAGTCTGGCCATTCTCCACTGACCTCTGGCATCAACAAGGCATTTTCAGCCACAGAACTGCCCTCACTGGATATTTTCTTTTTCTGACCATTCTCTGTGAACCCCATGAAAATCCCAGTAGATCACCAGTTTCTGAAATACTCAGACCACCAGCCTGTCTGGCACTAACAACCATGAGGTTCAGAGGCACGTAAATCACCTTTCTTGCCCGTTCTGATGCTTAGTTTGAATTTCAGCAGTTCATCTTGAACATGTCTGCATTGAGTTGTTTCCATGTGTTTGCTTTAACAGGAAGTTGAAAAGGCTTACCCAATATAGTGGCAGATGAGTCTTTTTAAAAAAAAGGTTTATTGTATACTATAGAAGTACAGTATATAATCTACTTTTTGATCTAATAAGACTGCTGGGTTAGGTGTTAGGGTTTGGGTAAGTAGAATGTTACAGGAGAATATCTGTTGGGGGACTTTGTATAAACATAAAGTGTTAGAAAATATTAAAGCTCCAGTCCGTAACTTTTTTGGGTTAAAAATGATCCAAAATAAAATTGATCAAGTACATAACCAGCCAGTGTTCAAAACGGTAAGCTTTTAATAATATTCTTAATTCCAGTGGTACTGGTGGATTTCTGTGGGAAATTTGAGCATGTCTTTGCGTCGTTATGTCACATCTGTACACATAAAGAAGGTGTGTTTTTTTTTCCCCCTTAGTTGATCAGAACAAAAGTGGATTTTACTTGTTCAGATGACCTTTTACGGTGAAAATTATTATGTTGGTCATACTTCCAAAAAGTAGAATCTTTGATTCCGAATGACAGTATCCACACCGCGCAGTGACTGACAGCCGCACATTCTCCTCAAAACATTGGATTCATCCGCGCTGTGCCGTGCCGAGGCACAACCCACGTAAAGTTAATAATTCCGTGAATAACTGCAATTGCAGATTTCGAACAGAGATGGCGACAGAGGAAAAACTACGGACTGCAGCTTTAAGCAGACAGTCTACTAATACTCTAATGAGAGTTAGTTGACTTGTAATTGCAAAGTTACATTTAGTCAGTAAAATCTAAAGTGTACCATTAAAGTTAAGTGTTACCAAAAATCTTAATTCCAAACTTTTGACTGGTAGTGTATAGGTTTATATAATGTTTTGTTTCAAAGAGATTTATGAAGATATTATCTTTATGAAAAAGCCATTTGAAGAATACATTGTTATAATACACTTCAAATAATTTTTTTAACCATAAGATTTGTTTCAATCCAGTATATACAGTATTTGCTCTGTCCTTAATTTGGACTTAAAAATGTAAACTGCCAAAATGTTTATGTGGATTCTTTCATTATCCATGTAAGACAAATATCTTGAAACAGCCCCCACATGTTTCTGATACCATCAGTACCATTAGTGTTAGTTTTTCTGTTATAAGGGTTACCGTGGGTGTAAGGCTTAATTAATGAGCACAGCTAGCTGCTGTTGCTCTGGGCTTGGATGCTTCTTAATGTGATTCAAAAGTAAGGCACATGTTGCTGTAGAGACCGTTGGAAAATAAACAAAGTACAGCTCTTCATTTATATCACCCCCCCCCCCAAGGCCTTTAAACTCCGGTTCTTTTTTTTTCATCTGTTTTTTTTTACTTGGTTGATTACAATAGGCTATATGCACGCACAAGTTCCGCATTTGACGCAAGGATGCTCATCCGTTTCCGGTTGGGGAGATTAAAGCGGAGGAGAACTGAGGAAAACGGGATTATGGCAGAGTCTTCAAAATTTACTGTCCTCTCGTCTTTGAAACGAAACTGTCATATGTTTAGATGTAATTTTATATATAGTTATGTTTATTTAATCTAATTTTAAAAAGAAGCATAAACACAACGAGGGGTGTCTGTTTTGTCTGTTTTTGTGACGTTTCTTTAGTATAACCATGGAGTATAAAATTCAATATAAATTCTCAGTATTGCATTGGACTCTACGATCGGCGGAAGTTATCGAGCATCCTCAGACCTTCACCGGAAATACCGCCGTGCATAGAGCCCATTGTGTCAAAGGCCTGGTCTTTGATTAGTGTAAAATGCCAGATAACAATTGAATACTGAAAATTCATGCACTTTCCTAGAATTGATTCATGTTAAAGTGGATATTAGGATGTTTTATGTATGCCTGTTTTTATGTTGTAGGCATTTTTATGCATTTTAATAATCACGTTTCATTCAAATGTAAATATATTCTCTGTATTCATTAGTCTGGTGTTTTGCATAAGTGAAAGGTTACAGTGGAGGCCCAAAGAACCAGAGAGGAGCGTTCATGTTGAGTGAAAAGTAATGATTTTTTTTTTTTGTCAGTCAATGAGGCTGAAACTGTTTGCTTCTTGTCTTAGATGAAATAAACTGGCCGGAAGGAGAGGAAGCTCCACCAGCTGATTCTCAGGAGCTGATCACCCTTCTGCTCAGACAGAACCCTCTGGAGCGCCTCGGCACTGGTAAGGGTACAAAATACTTGCAACAATACTTGCCAAGCATCAAAAGTGAGTAAAAATTGCTTTTGGCAAGTAAATAAATGTTTAATTGGCCATTAAGGTATTTTAGATATTTTTGTGTTGCATGGTTCTAATGCAATGTAAAAACATACAAAATAAATGAATATTCCATGTAAAAGAAAATTAATAAAGAAACCCAATTTGAATTTACATATAATTATTTCTTATTGGCCCTTTATAATACAGTACATGCCATTTGGCCATTAAAACAGATGTCCTCTCACTTAAGGTTGTCGCACACCGGGCGCGCAGCTCGGCGCCGCGCCACGCAGCGCCAGTCTTTTAAATTCGAACACATTATTCTCTATGAGAGTACACACACCGGCGGCGTCTGTCCGCGGCGCCCAGCAACGGCTCTGGACCGTGTTCAAAATCCTGCAGCGCCACACGGCGCCATTTACATAGTTATATATTAAATTTACATTTATGTGTCTCAAATAGTAGTAATGTATATACGGACTTAGCCCTGTGCTGGAATATACATTTAGTTCTATATTTATTTAAAGAAATCAGAAAATTGCTGATGTTATCAGATTTTCAGGTGAGAGTTGTCCTAGACGTGGCGTGGCGTGGCGCTGAGCTGCGCGTTCGGTGTGCGACCAGCTTTACAGTTCACTCACAGGCATAATCCATAATCCACCCATCCATATATAAAAAAGCTAAATCCAGCGGGAACCCCCCACCCCTAACTGCACACACACACACACATACTTTTTTTTTTTCAATTGGCCTTCAAGTACATTTTTTATAACTTTTTTTGTTTTGTTTATATGTAATCTAAAAAATGCTAAAAGCACACACCGCAATAACGCTTTACCAATGAGAGTTTAGACAAGTTTGTGCACATTAAAATTTCTCGCGACACAAAAAGATTCCAGTGGCATGTTTCTGGCATCACTGGAAGTGAAACTGTAGCTGTGAAATGCAATAAAATCACAACTAATTATTATTATTTTTTTAATGTAATACCCAAAGTAGACCTACTGTAGAAATAGAATGTATTTGCTGTTGCTTCATGCCTTTTTAGGACATAGGGCTGTTAAGTTTTTCTTAAATTTGATTGGATGTATATCTTTAAGCAGGCGGGGCGTATGAGGTCAAGCACCACCAGTTCTTTCACAGTCTGGACTGGAACAGCCTGCTGAGGCAGAAGGCAGAGTTCATCCCCCAGCTGGAGTCTGAGGATGACACTAGCTACTTTGACAGTGAGTGACAGCAGGAGGGAAGTCATTGTCCTTCATGGTCCATGCAAGGCAGAGCAGGACATCTGTTTTTTATGTTTTAATGCTCACATATTAGTAAAGCACAGTTGGTTGATGATATGATTCTTGGTCATTTGTTTGGAGAAATTTCAATAATTTGCTCTAGCTTAGTGCTTTTGACTCTTCATTGTCAAATTGTTTGCATGTTATGAAATAAATATAGATTTAGGTAAACATGCGTGTATTGAACACCTGTATTGTGTATTGTAGTATTCATGACAGGGCTAGATGACAGAATGTGCAGTTTTCAGTGAACTTTACTTTAAGAATAATGTAGAATAATGTGTTAAAATAACTGACATGAGAGCATCCTAACATCACAGCCCAATCTGACTTTTTTTTTTCAATCGCAGCACGATCTGATAGGTACCATCACTTAGAAACTGAAGAGGAGGACGATACCAATGACGAAGATTTCAATGTGGAACTGCGGCAGTTTTCCTCATCTTCGCACCGATTCTCTAAAGTGAGTTGAGTCTCTCGCTTTCCTCACATACACTTGTTTAATTCATGGAGTGCAGAATGATTCAGATGAGAAGAGTCTTGTTCTGTGGATTTTGCAAGTTTTAATAAAGACATCTAACGATGTGGCCAATACTGTCTCTGGGATAAAGCTCAGCTCATAGATTTACATACATTTCCATTTGATATAGGGATATATTTTTGTAGGTCAGGGAACAATATCACACACAACAAATGCTCGTGCAAATTCTTGTTCTCGGGCATGCAGGGCTTTGGTGCATTGCAGTACGAGTTGCTTCCAGAATCTATCATGCTTGCAGTGAAGATATATTGTGAAGGCTGTGTTTTATAGTGTTAGACCAGTAAAATTATGAATAAAAATGTTATATATATATATTATGAATAAAAACATTTTATTTACATTTATAAGAACATTCTTTGTCATGCATTTCAGGCATCTGATAATTAACCATATGGGGTCTGAGGTGTTTTGGGGGCCCTTGAGATGTTTTGACATGCCCTGACATTTGTGCTTATTTCAGCTACTTAAAACATACCATTTGCCAACATATAAATTTGCTGTATTCAGCACATACTCTGCTACAATAATATGTGAGCAAAATGGATGTACATTACGCGAGACAAAAACATGACGAGATTTCCCGTCGAGTGAAAAGCTGTCTCGCGATTTCTATTACCATAGAATATTCCACCGCTACACTCACATTCGCCTAAACTATCGTTTTGCTGTTTTTATAAAAATAATTAAAAACCATTATAAACTAATGTAAAAGTCTGCTCTGCTCATCCAGCACGAGTTGCAGTTGCAATCAGTGCAGCATGAATCACAGTTCACTGATCGCGTGAGGATGGCGGAGGATTCGTTGCGCAACATAGACTAAACGTCTGATCTTATGTTGTATAATGCACGCTCAGCACCGCTGCTATACACAGAGTACGCGTGATCACGATAGTGAAAGTAAAACACAAGCTCGCTGATGTGCATTGCGCACAAATTAGGCCGCGAACATACAATCGTCCGTCTCCCAATACCCATCACTGGACTGTTTATTTGCGGCTATCGTCTCAGTTTGCACTTCGAATATTGAGAGAGTGCTGTAATGTCTTAAAGACAACAGACAAGGTAGGCTCTGTTTCTGAACTTATAATCGGAACGCAAGAACAACTGTGGAGACAAACACACCAGCCTCGTCGTTTCTCTACCGGCCTTTCCCGAACTCACCGCATTAACCCTATAACTGCCGGTGCAAAATAAAACAGCAATTTCAAAACAATTATAAAGAGTCTGTGCGCTAACTTTGATTATGGTTGCACTTGCACTTATTGTTTGCACTTAATAAGACTTCTAGAGTTCAGTTAGGAGGTCACACACAGCCTCAATCAGAAGTTCTGAAAGCTCTTAAATGTACAGTAAGGTCTGAAGAGACTAATGTGAAATCATACAGGAGACAAGCCAGTCAATAAAAACCTTTTATTATTAAAAGGTTATATTGTTGTATATTGTTTTCTTTCAATGCATTTGATAATTCATACTCCTAATTCATGTCATTTCAGGTCTACTTAATAAGATTATTAGTTAAACATTGCAAAATGCACCTGCATACTTTTCCAGTCATGAATTGTGTCATTGAGGATTTCTGTAAAATTGTGCAAAAATCTCGTCTCGTCTCGTTCTCGTGAACCCAATCTCGTGTCTGTCTCGTCTCGTGAGATAAGCGTCTCGTTACACCCCTAATGTACATGTTTGCATTTTATAGAAAAAAATTTTTATGCATGGTTCGTATGTTTTGGGAAAAAAAATGTCACCGCAAGAAGGCCATTTAACACATACTGAATAGTTGTCCACAATCCTTTTGAGTTACTATTCTTGTAGGCTAGAATTTTTACTTCAAAATGAAGTGAAAATCATTCTGACCACTCTTTCACAAACAACAATATAACGATTTAAATTTCTTATGTCAGTTTTTGGTCAGCACTGCTGTATGCGTGGTCGTGTGAATGGCCATGAATATTAATGTGATTTACACCTGGGAAGACTAAAGACACTCCCCCAATGGCCCATCAAGGTGCTGTGAGGCAGCCTGAACTAAGAATGATTCACTGATGAATAAAAAGTTAAAAAGAACAGCATTTATTCAAAATAGAAATATTTCCTAAGAAAGGAAGTCATTAAAGTCATTACTATCACTTAACATATTAACATATTAAGTTATTTCAAAAAAACAAACATAAAAAACACATTATCCAAAGTTAACTGATGGACAATTAATGGGTATGGATGCACAATGTATGTATATATCTGTTGATGGACGGAGAAACATCTATTGATGGGCCGTAGACCGCATCACAGCGAGTATCTGTTTATGGCCCATATAGACGCACGCATTTACTGATACACTCAATGAATGGATCGATCGCGAACGACACATCACTACATTTCAAACATTTACACATCTATTCACAAACATCTGCGTAAGGCAGTATTTACGCATGATAAGTAGTGTCATAGACTAGCCAAAACTGAACATTTATATATAAAAAATGGTGTGCCGCGTGTGCGATGCATAGATCGCCTATTTACCATGTGAAAAGCTCTGTGGGCGTGGCGGTCTCAGCTCATTAAAGATAATGAAGGGAGAACGAAAAAACTAACTCTCCTTGGTTTCAAACGGATTACATAAACTGGAAATATTTTTTTTAAAATAAATTACTTCATTTAAAAGAAGAGAATTTCAGCTTCATAAAGAGAAATCTCTCGTATCTCTGTGACAAGTATTGACTGAGTTACAGTTAATTTTTCGGATGCGTTTCAGAATGGACCTCACTGACAGAGAGAAGGCAAAGCGCGCATCATGTTTATTTTTCTTTATTTGACGAAAAGCACAACACTTTGTTTTTATTGTGAGTACCCACAAAAAAAATAGACACTTATCAGGATCTAATGATGTACAACACTTATATGTAAGATCAAAATCAACAGAGTAATTTGATTCTCTTTTGCACTGATAAGGAAAAAATTGAGCTCGGCGCGACGGCCGACCCCAGAGGGTTAAGAGTGATTTGGTAATTGTCATTTTATGAATTGACTGTTTTGTACTAAATTTGTACAATGTGATTTGTACACAAAAGTAAGGATGAAGCTGCATCTCTTACCTCAACCTAAACATAACCCTCAGTGGGGTGTGAGAAAATTGGACACACTTAGATTGTACAAATTCGTATGAATTTGCCACCAATTTGGTTTGGGAAAGTAATCCATCTAGCAATTACCCAGAAAACCCTAGGAGCAACCTAGCAGTAACCTATAAACCAACAGAAACATTTTAAGTTACATTTTACATTTATGTGCTTTAGGATTCAGTATTGTCAAATGCCTATGTTTACTCAGAGATCTAATGAAGCCTATTGGTGCTTATATATGTTGTTTGTTTGTGTGTTGTGTGTGTGGTAGGTGTACAGTAGTCTGGATCTGTCTCGAGGACATTTGGAGGAGAAAGGAGAACAGACAGAGAAGACAACAGATAGTCCTCTCACTGTTGACTCACTGAGCTGGACTCCAGACTTCACTGAGATGTATGTTACCCACAAACCCTTTCCATAAAAAGGCTCAGATCCCAACTAAATGTGAAAAGTCTGAAATTAAGACCCCATCATAGAATATTTGCACCACTATACTCGCATGCCACTTGCCACATTTTTTTGTTTAGAAAATATTTATTATTCAGTACATAATTTATTTTGACATTCACATTTGATATGCAACAAACCAGTTACTATGTTCTTGAAACCACAATAAGTTTGTAGAACGTGATTTTTCCAGGTGGATCATATAGGTTTTTCTTGTTTCTCTTCTCCAGCCCCTCTCTCTCTCATTCTTCTGACACTGAGAGCACAAGCTTGAGCAGATGCTCTGGTCTTCTCCCTAAGTTTGCCATTTCAGCAGAAGTGGAGGATGGTGAGGGCTCCCTGTCTCTGGAAGACCCCAGTAAAGTGACCTTCAGTATTGGGGAGTTGCCTCAGGATGAGCCTGATCCCACCACACCCTGTAGCACCATCAGTAACTCCACCCTCTCAGGTACAGGGGGATTTATATGAGATGGGGCTGTATACTGTATGCATCAAACTTGCTCCACAAAAAATTGTTTTAAACTTTATTTTAATGGTCCACTTTAGACATTTTACTGACTATAAGTAACTTTGCAAATACATGTCAATTAACACTATAGCAGACTATAGTAGACTGTAAGGTTAGGTGTTCAAATTCAGGTTAGTAGAATAAGATGGCATGTACTTGCAAAGTTAGGTATAGTCAGTAGAATGTCTGTTGTGGGACTATCAAAATACAGTTTTTTGCAGATATTAAGTAGACAAGTCTACTAATACTCTAATGACTGGTACTTGACATGCAGTTGCAAAGTGTGGTGGAAAATTTAAACTGAATATTAAGCTAAACATGTTTTACCATTTGACCTTATTTGACCTGCTAAATCTCTGAAACAATGTTCTAAGACATTCTGTATTTTAGGTGAATGTGTGTGTGTGTCGAACCCATGACTATGTGTAAAAATAACAAATATGGGAAATGAGACTAGACAGGGATGATTAAGTTAGAATTTGTGATAAATGAAGTAATGGTTAAAACATATTATTCTCTACCCAGTAACAGAAGAGACTGTGAATGAATAACCAATCAAATTAATGTCATTATGCCATACCTCCCTATTGTATAAAAACTGTGGTTTCCGTGTTTTCGGTGGGATTTCTCAATGGAAATTGTCTGAGATCCACCGGCCTTGTTTTTACTTGGGAGATTCTCTGAGTAGGCCTATTGCTCGAGAACTCTCCTGGCCGTTAATTAAAAGCATTTAAGGGATAATTACTGAAGTCTGTCTGTCATTTAAAAGCTGCGCAGCTGGAGAAGTTAGGATTAGAGAAAACTCGAAGCTAAAGATGTCGACGGACACTTTGGGAGCTTGAGTAGAGTAGTTCAGAGAACTCGAAGCTAAAGATGTCGATGGACACTTTGGGAGCTTGAGTAGAGTAGTTCAGAAAACTCGAAGCTAAAGATGTCGGTAGACACTTTGGGAGCTTGAGTAGTGTAGGATTGAAAAATCAGCATTTGTCTGAAGTATCGTTAAGAGAAGACTTATAGGAAAGCAGATAGTCAGATTTTAGGTTAGATTTTAGGGAAAGAAAATCCATTACAAAAGTTACTTAGTAGAATGTCTAAATGGACCATCAAAAGAAAGTGTTACCAAATATAAAATTTTGTGTGGGGTCTCAAGAGACTATTTTATGTGGATTTTTTTTTCTACATTAAGTTTTTGCTATGCTGCATTTGACCCCTAGTTGACCTGAAACAATGTGATTTGTTTGTGATCAAATTGATAGCTTTAATAATATCTACTAGGTATTGATTAGGTCAAAGGAACGTGTAAAAAATATTCAAAGGGAAATAATAAGTAAATTGTATTATAATTACTACACTTAGGGTATGGTTTCACAATGATGATGTACTAAAAACGTATAGGTTTATATAATGTAGGTAGGTTTATATAATACGTATAGGTTAATATAATTATATTCATGTACAGACCACAATGTTTTTAAAAACTATCCCCATTCACACGGATCCATGAAAACAATTAAATGCGCTGTATTATTCTGCCAGCCCAGTAGTTGGCTGTCAATTTAAGCACTACGCGCCTATAGACTGAACACGTAATACGCATGCGCATGACATAATTTGTTTGTAGTTTACACACAGACAATAACTGTACTGTAAAATTGACTTTGTTGTGTAAATGAATTTGAGAGCAGATTAACAAATTGTGCAAAATTAGTGGGAATGCTCTGGAAATAGTGTCTGGTCTGTTTAGTGTATTTCTCTACTTAACATTTTATTTTATTTATCAGGCAGTTTCTCCGAGCACCTGGATCAGGTGCCATCACAGGGAGGTGGAGGGGAGAGTCTGGACAGCTCCTGTAAGCCCTCCTCAGACACAGGCTCCTTCCTGACTGCTTCCAAACCTGAGACAACGGACAAACAGTTTCCAGTCAGCAAAGTGCCAAAATCAGTATCTACCAGTGCCCTGTCACTCATGATCCCTGGAGGTGAGTGTATGTGCATGCTGGAAGAACATGCTGTGTTGATGTGTATGTGATCGAGTGTGTTGGGGTGTCTTTGCATGTGTGGCAAAGTTTTATTGTCCATGTAAGGGGTTCCCGACATGTGTGACAAAGTGTTATTGTCCATGTAAGGGGTTCCCAACATTTTTGTCATCTTTTTGTATGTTCATTTTACTGCTTATTTCCTGTACAAGAACTACACGAAAAAAGGAATATTTTAACCTTTCAATTAAAATTATTCATTAAATAGAATGTATTTATTTTAATGTATATGATTAGAATGTATTCATTTGAATTTATATATGATTGTAAGGTTTGTTATTTGTACGTAAAATCAGAAGATTTTGCAAATGTTTTTAATTTTTTTTTTTTCACACATCTAAACTATAAGTGATGACCTTACCGCATTTGAAAGGCACACTTTCTCCTGTACATCTATATACATTGTTCAAAAGTTAGTTAGATGTTAGTAAGATTTTTTTTTTCCCTATTAAGAAATTAATACTTTAATTCTGTTAGGATTAATTAAATTGATCAAAAGTGAACGTAAACAACTGGAAAATTTGTCAATTATTTTTTAAAATTTTATAATAATAAGAAATTATTCTTGATCACCAAATCAGCATAGTAGAATGATTTCTGAAGGATCATGTGAGACTGAAAAAGGGTCTAATGGCTGCTGATAATTCCGTGTTGCCATCACAAGAATAAATTCCATTTTAGTTATTTTAAATTGGAAAAATATTTTGCAAAATTATTGTTTTTACTTTATTTTTGATAGAATAAATGCAGCCTTGGTGAGAATAAGAGACTAATTTCAAAATTATTGAAAAAAATCTTACCAATAGTAGTGTAAAGGTTACCTTAATATCTTATTGAATAAAATAAATTTCATCTATGTGCTGCACTTTATTAGCCTGACTTCGTCATACTCCTATTCTAGTCAGAAGTGAGTCTGATACTGCTCCATAGGGCTTTGATTATGAGGCGTGTCTTAACTGAACCAGGGAAGAAAAAAAAAAAACTCTGCACTCAATTGGATAGACCTACAACCAATCAGAGCAACGCAGTAAGTGACGTTGAGCGATGCATAGTTGTCAACAGAACTCAACTGCAGGCACTCTGGAAAAAGTATTTAAAAAATAATGAGTGTTAACGATCTTTGCCGGTGTTGCAATAAGAATGTAAGGATTCGCGGAGTACTTGCAAACACGAAAAGCATTTTTGAAAGAAATACGTTTGATGACGTGATGATTACGTAACTGCAGATCATCTGTCCATCATCGTATAAAGCCCGCCTGGCAATTTGATTGGCCCGACGATTTCTGAACCGGTCATAATTACTCCTCAATGGATCGAGTCCAGACCGAACTTCCGACCAAAAAATGTTGTGGGCGGGGTTCGGGCTGGCATCCAGGCTAGCACTTTATGCTAATGTAGTGTAAAGTTAACTTAACAAGTCCACTGTTTAACTGTTTATCTTCAATAAAATAAAGGTGCTTACTCGATGTATGATTTGGTCTCTCTTGTTCCCCCAGATGTGTTTGGTGCGTCACCATTAGCAAGCCCAATTTCTCCATACTCACTGTCATCAGACCCATCCTCTAGAGACTCCTCCCCCAGCCGAGATTCTCCACTTAGCAGTGTCAGCAGTCGTCAGCCAATCATCATACACAGCTCAGGGAAGAAGTTTGGCTTCACTCTGCGAGCGATTCGGGTCTATGCCTGTGACAGTGACGTATATACGGTTTATCACATGGTCTGGGTAAGTTTGGGTGGCATCTCAATTAAAACCAAACAGCTGACAACATGTATTCTTACTTGAGTTCATGGCTTGTTATGGCAAAAAGAAATGAACATGGCAAAGATTTTTCATTTCTCATTTTACATTCTTTTTTTTGGGGGGAATAGAATGTAGAGGATGGTGGTCCTGCTCACATGGCTGGTCTTAAGGCTGGAGACCTGATCACTCATGTGAATGGAGAAACAGTTCATGGGCTGCTTCACACTGAGGTGGTGGAACTATTGCTGAAGGTGCAAAAACCAATTGATGTTACAACCACAACACAATTTTCAACACTTATTTTTCCACTTTGTGTTACAGTATTTCTGTAAGTGACAGTTACATTTTGTTTTGTAGAGTGGAAGTAAAGTAGCTATATCCACGACCCCTTTTGAAAACACTTCTATCAAAACTGGTCCAGCTCGAAGAAATAGTTACAGAAGCAAAATGGTGAGAAGAACCAAGAAACCCAAGAAAGAGAAAACCCAAGAAAGGTAAGAAAACAGGAATATCACTATTCTCGTCTATTTTCGGTTTTACAATTGTCTGTTTACATAATCACATAAATTTGGATAAGCTACCAGTAAGCAACCAGCAAGATCCCCCGGCTGCCAATAGATGAAGCTGTTGTTGCAATTTTTTTTGTAATGTACACTTATTGACTGTGCTTAGAATGGAAATTTAGTGTACTTACTAGCTACTGCATACAATGCATACTGTGTATTGCCTAATAGTTTTCATGTTTTTTTTAAACCGTAGGCAATATGTAATTATAACCATTTCAGTTGTTTATCAGATGTTATGTTAAAAAATATATTGGCAAATTACCTTAGTATTGGCAAGTGTAATTCTGTAGCATTCTTCTAGCAAAGAAATTGCTAGAATTTATTTGGATGTTATTTTTGTTGATTTGTTTTTGTTTGTTTTTTGTAAAACTATACTTTTTGTAACTAAAACTAAACATTTGATATTTATTAGTGCATTGCATTATTAAATATAGTATTCCATTGAGTGTGCTTTCTATACATTCTTGCAAATGTATGCATATTGTATACTGCAAAATGTCATTCTGAATATTCCAATTGTTTTTTCAGTCACGCTTTTTTCCTCTCCAGGCGGCGTTCTGTATTCAAACGCTTTGCCATGCAGCCCTCTCCACTTTTACACACCAGCCGCAGTTTCTCCTCGCTGAACCGCTCTCTGTCTTCAGGAGAGAGTCTGCCTGGATCTCCCACACATAGCCTCTCACCACGATCCCCAACAGCTGCCTTTCGCGCAACACCTGACTTCAGCCAGTCAGGTTTGTGTCTTGCATTACCTAGACAGTGTTTCTGTTAAAAGAACATATTTTAATATCCTGTTTCATATCACATCAAGAAAGGTAAATATTTGCTGCTTTAGTGCTCTGTGCATTTCCTGTTAAGTTCAGTCTGGAATTATATTGAGATTGAAAGTCATTAAAAAAAGAGAAGGTTGTATATTATCTTTATATGTTAGCTTTCCACTCTTTGTTATAGGTGGAACTTCATCACAGAGTAGCTCCCCCAGTTCCAGTGCACCTAACTCACCTGCAGGCTCTGGCCACATCCGACCCAGCACTCTGCATGGCCTGGGTCCCAAACTACCTGGACGGCTCCGTCAGGGCCGACGTAAATCAGCTGGGAGCATTCCCCTCTCACCATTAGCTCGCACACCCTCCCCTACCCCTCAGCCTCAGCCAACTTCTCCTCAGCGGTCCCCATCTCCCTTGCTGACTCACACTGTGGGAAGCTCCAAAACTCAGGCCTTCCCTACCAAAATGCACTCACCCCCCACTATTGTACGCCATATGGTGCGACCGAAAAGCGCAGAGCCACCTCGGTCCCCACTCCTGAAGCGAGTCCAATCCGAGGAGAAGCTCTCCCCTTCTTATGCCGGTGACAAAAAACATTTATGCACCCGAAAGCACAGTTTGGAGGTGACCCAAGAGGAGTCTCAAGGGGAGGCCTCATCTAGAGGGGAGTATACCCCACCATGCATAGAGGACAGCACTTCTTGTGAGCCACCCACCATTACTCGGGTGAGACCTGCTGAACAGGGTTGCCTAAAGCGGGCTGTCACTCGTAAAGTTGGCCGACAGGAGTCAGTAGAGGAGCTAGATAGGGAGAAACTGAAGGCCAAAGTGGTGGTAAAGAGGCAGGACTGGGCTGAGAGACGGGAGTCTACTCAAAAACAAGACATCATGCAAGATGTGGAAGGTGCTGCTACTGAAGAAAAGGAGTGGGGTGTCCTAACACGTCCCAGTGCGAGAACCCAGGTTTCCGAATCTGGATCCTTGGACAAGTCTACAAATGCTACTTTAAAGGATGTCCTCTACAAAAAACTAAACCCAAGAGTCTGTGAGAGCATAGCAGAGTCTGTCACCAGTGGGGACTGTGTATCACATTTAAGTGAGAATATGAGGTCACCATGTCAATCAGAGCGACAAATGTCTTGGTCACTGAAGGAAGGTAATAAACCAGAGAGGTTAGATTTCAAAGCCTCCAACATGGAGTTTGCCAGGAAGAGGCAGTCCTTTGAAGAGAGGGAGGACTCTTTGTGTCGAATATCTTCTGGTGTTCATGAAAGCATTCATTTCAACACCACCAGGTCCAAAAGTCTTCAGCTGGATTCTGCGTTGGCTTTAGAACATGTTAAAGGGGGCATGTGCAACATCCATGGCACTTCTGAAACTTTGGCCCATAAGCATTTTAGTGGGAGAGGGGAGAGTGCGGTAGAAAAACTTCAGATGATCGCTTCTGATGGCCCTATCAGGAAGACCTCCTCTGAGTACAAATTAGAGGGACGGCTTGTTTCCTCTTTAAAGCCACTAGAGGGCACCTTGGACATTGGTTTGCTATCTGGACCTCGTGCATCCAAGACTGACACATGTCTTTCCAAAATGGCAGAAAGCCATGGTGAAAGTGCTTTATTAGCAGAGGATCTATATGTAAAACAGCCAATTCAACAGAAAACCGCAGAAAAACAGAAAGGGCCACAGGCAGGGATGCCCGGGACACTTAACCATAAAGACAGTGTGTATTTAAGCAGTAAAACCATTACAAAAGAAGAGTCCTTTGCCAATAAGGACTGTAGAATAAATCCATCTTGTAATGAGGCCCTGCACGATAGAAATAAAGTTGATGGGATAAAGTTGCAGATTACAAACAGCAAACTAGAGTCCATAGACACAAGTGTAAGATCTGAGAGTAGGCTAAAGACAGCTCAGGAGATGAGGGCTGCACGACACAGCGCTCACTTTGCATGTGGGAAAACACCCTCCATCAGGGAAGTCAGCAATGAAGACCAGGAAGATGACATTGAAAATATAGAGGAGACCTCTCCAAAGCAAAATGAAACTCAACAGATACAACCAGTCCTTACTAAAGCCAATGAACCTGACAAGTCCCTAGAGCCTTCTGCTGTTATTGCCCAACTCAACTCTGTCCAGCAAACCCAAGAAGCAAATTCTGGCAAAAATAATAGTAGGTTGAGTGAGACACCAACCAGTTTTCCCAGTTCAGCATTGTCTACTGAGAAGAATATCATAAATAACGACAAACCAGCCAATATAACATACACCTCAGTGATAAAAGAGATCCATCCATCGAAAGATGTTACAGACAACACACTTGCGATATCAAGCCCAACCTTGGCTGCAACCAAGACTCTGATAGATAGAAAGAATAAGGCTGGTAGCACCAAAGAGCTGGTAGAGTCTGCAATCAGAGACCGAACTGGTTGTACATCAACCGCAGCCACTGACTCAAGGCAGGCTAAACCTGAGATATGTGTCAAAGAAACCGCATCTACCCCGCAGAGTCTATCTTTAGCTTCTTCAGTCACAAAACCCATTGTGTCTTCTGTCTCAGCACTAGCAGATACACCTGAGGCCCCTATTATTAAAAGTTCATTGTCTCCCAAGCCTACCCTTCAAAGAAAAGCCACTCCATCCACAATTGCCAGCCCACTGAAGACCATGCCTGCTACTGATTCAAAATCCCAGGCTTGTGCAATCACCACCCCACAATTTTCTGGATTGGCTGCAGTAAAAACTACCACCATCCAACCTCCACAGTCTGATCAGACGTGTGCCAAAAATGGACAAACAGCAAGTAATTCTGATCAACTCTCCAAACAAATCTCAGACAGAACACAAAATTCCGATATGTCAAGTGTTAGCAGAGAATTCAATGTGCAAACCCATCAGTCTCAACTGGCCTTAAACAAAAATCAACATGCTGACAAGGTAAATACGAAGGAGACAAGTAGCCAATTAAATGTTACGGTAAAGGATCGTAAAACTCTTCCAGCATATGGAGACAAAATGGACTTGAGTGATAAAATAGCCCTTAAAAAAGACTTAAAATGCAGTGCGACTGAAAAGATTACCTGTGTCCCTAACCCTAACTCTTCAAGTAAAGCTGAAGTTTCAAAAAACTGTGAAAAGCAAGAAGCCATCTTCAGAAGCCAAGTAAACATGAATATCACATCAAAGGACACAGGTGCAAGCCCACCAAAGACTAAAAGTTCTGACACTTCAAAAAAAGACACTGTGCATGTGCAATCCACAATGAAAACGGAAGAAAAGCAGAACTTCAAGAGTGTTTTTGGCATCGACACCCAGAAGGTTGATAAGCAAGTTATGGACATGTCCACGACAGAGACAAGTCCCGCAGTGACTGCAATAAAACAAACGCAACCGTCTGGTAGTGCTATTTTAAAACAAACACCTTTGAGTTCCAAAAACAAGCCCAGAGTAGACTCTCCACTTGTTACGCAATCAGTTGGGAAGGCTGTTGAAGATAAGGGAAAGCAGGAAAACAGAGCACAGCTACAGCCCATGGTCAAGGACAACATAGTAAATCCAAAGGATCTAAGAATGTCAGTCTCATCTACGCCTAAATCCCAGCCTCAGAAAGAGACCCGCCCTGGTTCTCAAGGTGGATCCGTGCCAGTGTTGCCAGTACCCGCTGTTAAAATACATGTGTCTGGTGGGCTTCTTTCTGGTAAGGGCAGCGCTGCTGCAGTTGAAACATTTGGACCTTCCTCAAAGGAACAAGTTAAGTCCAGAATTGATGTTCCAAGATCAGAGTCTCTCAAGGGTTCCAGCACAAGTGATCCCATAGGGAAGACTATAACTGCTATATCCAGTCCTGACCCCAAACATGGTGCCAGTGAGTCAAAGGTGTCTGACAAACAGATTTCATCCAACCGAAAAGAGCAAGTAGAAAAGAAGAGAAAGGAACCCACTCAAGATGTTTTGTCCGCACCCAAAAATAATCGTAAAGACTCATCAAAAGGCATGCCTTTGGTGAAGGATAGTACTACTCTTGAAAAAGATTCAGGCCGTTCTAAACAAACGAAGGATCTGCCACGTGGTTCAACTTGTAAAAAGTGATGTATTGTATTGTAGTTGCCAAGCATATTGATTTTTAAAAGAACCGAGGATGTAAACTTAATTTTTGTCTATATGTAATATCTTTAAGCCTTCCTATTTGAGGACCGGTGAAGCTGTTTCTTTAGGTTTTCATGAGAAACCAGAGAAATTAATTTGTTTGTTTGTTTTGTGATCTATAATGCTTCGTTAATATTATGTCTAAAAATAAGTGTAGTCTGAATGTTGACATGTTTTGCTGCTGATTTGTGGTCACGTTTTAGATCTTGCAAAAGCGCCAAAAGTAGACATTGTATTGTGTTGCAGTGTGATGTAACAAGTGGCGTGTGCAATAACTGTGGAGGCGGAGTACGTATGCCTTTTTTAAGGCTTAAATGAACTGTGCCAATCGTGGAGTATAATTATACCAAACAAAAAGCACCATGAATTTAGAGATGAAAGTGCATGTTAACTGACTGTGTAAAAAAAAAAAAAAAAAAAATCACACTCATTCAAGCTAGCGTTATGTATTTTACTGGTTTTTGATGTATTTAAAAACCACTAGGAAAGTATATGTAGCAATGGTGCTATTAAAATGGCTTACACTCTGCAAGTTGAACAGATCACTACAATTTACTACAATTTACACTTTTTTTGTTTTGTGTTTTGTTTTTGTTTGTGTGTAGTTGTTTTTTTTGTTGACCTTATCAGCAAAGTTTTGTTTTGGGTGGTGGTGCAAAGAGGGAATGCACTTTGTCCTGTGCTTCTCACCTGGAACTATTTTATATTGGAATCATCTTGTGGTTCTGGAATCGTGGAAGGGGCCTTAGAGTTTTTTGGGGAAATATGACTTGCTGTTCTTAGCAGGTCATGGTGAAATTCACATTCCTTTCCCATGCATTTCTACGAATTAATTTTTATGCAATATATTGTAAATACAGCAGCATTAATTGTACAGAGGGGTTGGTTGAAAATGAGTGTTGTATGTTTTATATGTATATATTTTGCTATGTCATATGTTTGTATACTGTACTCAATGTTAGTCGCTAGTGATGTTATCTGCTCAGTAATTGTGCTGATATTGAGTCTAAAACTAGCAGAATAATCAGTCTCAATCTGAAACAAAGTGTACTTGAAGTTGCACTGAGGAATGTTGGGGTTAACCACATGCATTTTCAGATATGTGTTTTAAGTGACGCAGCAGAGTTGTTCTCTTAATGTTCGTACTTGATGCCGCTTGAAGTCATGCATTTACATTAAAAAAGGGACAAGGCAGATGCAGAACATTATATAAAAGGCACGTTTCACAAACTAAAGGTTTACCCCATGATTAAGGTTTGCTACTATGTAGATTATATACACACAGTTTTTCAAAAAATGAAAAATGTCTAGCTTTTAGGGCTAACATTTCCCATTTGGCATACAAGAACATGATGTACTTCCCCTGGTTTGGTTAAAAGGGCTTATACAGGGATAATCAAATGTGCTTTTGCAACATGACATTGTGGTATGTCATGGCTTGTGGTAAAATGTCCAATCAGTTTCTAACATATTCATATGCAAAGTACAACACTTATAAATGGAGATTGTATAATACTGAACTAAATGCATTTGTGCTATTAACATCTCGTGCAGTAGGATTGATAAGTGCATTTCTTGTACTTTTACCTTCGAGCTCTCTTTACATTTTCTTCGTTACCAAACATTGTCATTAGTCACGCTTGATTTGATCTTTAGGCAGTTGCATAATGACCACTGAAGGTTCACATCAGAATAGAGGAGTGGGTGAATCGTTGTCTTTTTGATATTTGGTCTTAACTTTAAACCTGCTATAGCTCACGTACCAACTTAAAGCAAAGCAACTGTATATCTAGGTCCATTTTAGTATACTTGTACTGTGAAACATCTAGGCTAAGTATTTGCAATTAATGTTCTATGTAAACAAAGTATATATATATATATATTTATATATATATATATATATATATACATACACGCATACATATATGAGCTGGACACAAATGTGCATAATTACCTAAATAACAGAATACACCATGTAAAGAGAATCTAATAAAGTAGCCAATTCGAAGTTGATTGTAGAGATTTTAAACCATATTAGCACACTGAAGTTTCTGTTCCTCATAGACTTTACAAATGTAGTGTAGGAGGTCTGAAGAGATACAAGGCACCTTAAGATTAAAACACAACGCTTATTGGGATTTTGAGGATAACATAATATTAACTTTAATGATCATGATAAAATGTGAATGTTTTATAGGACATATGCATTGTCTGTACTCAAATATCATTTTATTTTTATCCCCCTTTCCTGAAAATTAATGTTTGATTCATTAAAGAAGCACATTAAATGCTTGTTTACAACTACTTCATGGATGTATATTTTGTACATTTGTGTTATTTGCCAAATTAATGTGCTACATCACAGGCAGTTATGCTGTGATGGACGTGTGTGCGTGTGTGAGTTCCTCCTAGCGGACACTTGCTGTTGAGGACCGTCGGTGTGGTAGCCTAATTGTTTGTTGTCTCTCCAGTTCAGTATGTTCTTGCTTGTTTCTTGGAGTTTTCTTTCCTCTCTCTATGTGTGAAAACAGTGTTTATGTAGATGACTCTGCTTATCATTGTCTTTTAGGATCTGTGCAATAAGATGTGGTTTTGAGTTTTGTACATCACCCACAGAAAGCTCTATGGATGTCATAGATGTTGTATACTATAGAAATATTTATACTTCTAAAGTTGTAAAATACTGAAAATAAAAAGGCATGTCAAAATTAAATGTATTGTATTTAATTATCTTTTTGCTTTAAAAGTTCTTTAACCCTCATACACTGTTCGATTTCTGGGTACGGCCTTGTTGGAGTGGGTCAAATTGACCCTGGATTCAATAGAAATATCATTTTGATATACCCTAATTGGATTCAATAGAAATAAAAATTATATTTTGAAAACACTGCGTGCAGGCACGTTGATTTTCTGATCATAGTTTTTTTTCTAGGCACATTTTACCAATTCCACTAATCTTAATAACTATTAATTTTGTAGGCTGTTTAATTATTTATAAGTTATATAAAATTGTTCATGAAGGCTGGAAATGAAAAATGCCTTGTATTCAGGTGTGCATAATTATTAGGCAAGTTTTCTTTTACAGATAAAATAAGCCAAAAAAGAGATTTAACTGAAAAGTCAAAAACTATTAAATGCCCTTGAGGAGGATATTAATGCAATACAAGAAATTGCATTTAAGGCATAACCATTGGACAGTGAAATGCTCATTGGGTCAGCAGGGTCAGACAAAAACTGGTGGAGAAGAAAAGACACGTTAACTGCAAAAGAATTAAGACTTAAGGTGAATAATTAAGTGTGAAACCATCAGGAAGCCTTTAGTCTCCGGCGCCAGCATTTTCCAGAACTGCAACATACCTGGAGTCTCCAGAAGTGCAAGGTGTCAGGATCTCTGAGACTTAGCTTAGGTAAAGAATCCTAAAAAAAATGACCCCCTTTTAATAAGAAATGTATTTTACTACACTTCAGCTTGTGATCTTTATTAAGAGTGGGTCATTTTTTAGGATTCTTTACACTCAATTCTAGCTCTAACACACAAACTAACACTCGCTCTGGTTCTTTACATATGTTTTTGTGTGTGTTTAGAGATTAAATTCAAATTAAATACTGATTACTGCAGAAAATTATGAAAATATTTGGTTCAGATCACTCAAACCATATATGGAAATCGAAGACTCTTTATATGGTCACCAGTGGAGCCTGGCTGTCATCTAGTGGAAAAGTTTGGTACTACAACCTTTTTGAGATATCAACCTAAATATTGGCATAGAACTTCATATGTTTGGCTTTGATTTTCTTAGATTTTGAGTTAAACATGCTTTGTAAAATGTACATTATATATATATATATATTTTCATAAACGTTTTATAACTTTACTTTTATAACATTGGTATGTTGAAACGTTACATTATTTTGGTTTTGTACAGTTGCCTTAAAACATTAAAATATGTGGATCAAATTGACCCATGCACATACGTAAAAGAAATGTGTGTAAATTTCAAAACCATCACCGTGTAGGCCTATAAACTTTTTATGTACCGTATTGTTAGTGGATTTACAGTTAAGGACCCAATGACCAGATATGATTAACCCAGAGTCAGAAGTGCAGTCAATTTGAGACAAGAGTCAGAATTATAATAAATGAAAGAACAATTTTACTAAAGATAATCTGCAGTTTCATCAGATAAAAGTCAGCTTCAAGACTCAAGGAGGCCTAAACTCAAGGAGTTTAAAGGCCGCCCCGCTTAGTTACAAAGATCACAGGAGTTATAGCCTTCACCAAGGTCTAAGCTACGTCCTTGCTTCTGGTTAAATGATTCTGATTGGCAAAGAAATAGATAAACATAGTAAATTTCCACACATAGTCAAAAAAAGACTGAAGCATATCTTCATCGATTATGTGACTGACACTCAGACTGAATTTAGGCACGCCGTGACCTTCCAGGTCGCAGATCTGCTGTGCGCCAACATGTCGAAGAAAACAATTCAGTCAATCTCCAATGCCACTTGTTCCTTAACTTGTAAACAAGAATACTAACACACACACACAGACACACAGCTTCTTCAAGGTTGGATTTGGCCATGATATGCAGGCTCTAACTATAAACGAAGTCCACAGTAGTCAATTGTTGAGTTCGCGCGCGCGATCATTGGTAACTAGATAACTAAGGATCGCGCGCGCGAACGCGACAATCGACTACTGTGGACTTCGACCGAAAACAGGAAGAAAATACAGGTATGTAAGCTGGCTGAATAAACGTCATTTTTATTCATATCTTTCACATCTACTGCAGTCAGATTGAACCGTGTTCACTCTTAATAACACCACTCACATGGCTGTGCACTTGTAATGACACATCAAGGATGTTAAGAGGCTAAAAGCAGGTTTAGAACTTGCCCGTTTAAGTCAACAGGGTGCAAATTTTAAAAAGAGGATAACACGGTGTAGGACACACCGATTTTTGTCGTTGTTCTTGGTACTGACAGCATTCCAAATTTCCAAAAAAATGAGCTCAATGTTAAAATTGACCGGAGTTCTCCTTTAATATAACATAGTTCTCAAGGAGAGGACACTTTAGTCCAACGCAGTAAAGACTTTAACTGAGAAATGGTCACTCAACCATAGGTTTCAATGACACTTGTGACCATTGTGGTCAAGGTACCCTAGAAAAGCAGATGGGTGTACTGACACACATTAACGAAGTCCATAATTAATTTCTGGAAGCCGGGCTAAATGAGCAAGCACTGTTGCATTCCTGGCATGGGCCAGACCCTTCAGTCACCTTTCAGATATTTCACACAGACATTAAAGAATACATGAAAAGAACATTTCCGTAATCACACTCGTAACGTCGAACAAAGTAAAATATCATAAGCCTAGAGAAGTCATTCAACTCATGTGATATTTAGAAGGAAAAAATATTGATTAATGCCTTGATTATATTCACTCATTAGATATACATTGAAGCAGCAGTGGATTCCAGAATCCACCCCATCAACATGAGCCTAAATGAGAAAGAAAAAAAAAATTGGTTATCCGATATTTCTGACAGCTCAAAAATTAAAATGGTCAAATTGACCTGCAACATAATATAAGGTTAAATGTCTCGAACAAAATAAAGGAAGTAGTTAAAGTGATTGAAAAGGGATATTAGACCTAGATCTTTTTAAAAATCTGAACTACAAAAAAAAAAAAAAACAATAATAATAAAACAATAAAAATAAAATAATAATTTGAGCTAGCCTATATACAGGTGCTGGTCATATAATTAGAATATCATCAAAAAGTTGATTTATTTCACAAATCCAACTTAACACAAATTATATGCAAGGTGAGATATTTAAAGCTTTTATTTGTTATCATTTTGATGATTATGGCTTACAGCTTATGAAACCCACAAAATCAAAATCCCAGAAAATTAAAGGGGGGGTGAAATACTCAGTTTCACTCAATCTCATGTTAATCTTGAGTACCTATAGAGTAGTATTGCATCCTTCATATCTCCAAAAAGTCTTTAGTTTTATTATATTTATAAAAGAAAAATAGGCTGTACCGAGTCTTTCCGGAAAAACCCGAGCGGGAGGAGGCGTGCCGTGTGGGCGGGAGCCATACCTGTCAACACTCCTGTTTTTCCCGGGTTTCTCCCGTTTTTTAGCCCCATCTCCCGGACCCCTCCCGGTTTGTTATTTCTCCCGGGAAACTCCCGTAATTTGCATGGCCCAAACTCCTTTATGAATAATCGGACCCGTTTGTCTAATGTTGACCAGTTGCCAGATTGTATTAAATGCATTATATTCACACAATCCACAGACCATTTTCAATTTCAACCCGTTTGTCACCTCAACCTGGCAACCCATAAGTTATAACCCAGTTGCGCGCGCGGAAAGTTTAACCCGAAAGCCGATAGACATGATGGCAGGTCGAAGGTGGTGTCCCCGCAATGAAACTGAAGTACAGTTTGTAACGCGTTGCTTCAGGAAGAATAGGGATAGCTCACAACTAAAGTTATTGCATGCAGAGGCCAGACAAACTCATGGAGGCGATTGGCATCTCACAACTCGCACTTTATTCCCAAATCGAACTCGTGTAGCCTAACTGTCAGTCACACTACCGTCCACATCGTTACTTAATAAACAAAATAAGATAAAAATTAGCATCAAACAGAAATTACCCGCATACATGGGGTGTTCGCATAGACAGTAAAATGGGTGTTCGAGCCCCAAGGTATACAATACAATACTGCCGACAGTTCAACAGGGAGCGCACAGCTCTTAAAGGGGCCACACCTTATTTCCATTCGTTACAAGTTTACAAGTTGTACATTTACCACATAAACACCCCGCCCCCCCTGGAGAAATCTCCCGGATTTTGAAAACCAAATGTTGACAGGTATGGCGGGAGCGCGCGAAGCTTTTGCGTGTGTTGTAAACAGACAGACTCGTGGTTTATGAGGACATGATTTAGTTTTACAATAAACAAACTGACACCTACAGTAGCCAGCTAAACAACTGTATTTAAACACACAAACACACACACACACACACCATACATCGCATGCTCCATCGATACATTAACTGTACGTGATCATGTTGTTTACTTGCTGTGCTTAACGTTACACGCCGATAGTTAACAACACACAGACATTTGAAGCAGTTTTACTCACCACCTGCGGTTCCGTTAACCTTAATTGTTGGGACTGCTTCATCTTTAAGTATTAGGCGATCTGCAAATCGTCGAACTGTGCCTTGTTTATAAAACTATTAGCAGCTACCGCCGAAATGAAGGGAACAAACAAGAACACAATTGCGCAACTCCGTTGCTGCTCTGGAAAAACAAAATCCATCCACAGGTCCCTTAACTCTGGGTTCTTTGGACATTTGTGCAGTGTTGTCTTGCCCTGGCAACCAAAAACACACTTTTTGGTGCCATTGTTTTGATTGCAATGCAGCAGAGCACAGCGCTCTGATGGACGCTCTCGCACGCTACAGCTGCGCGCGCCCTTCCGGGAGAAGTGCCTTAAGACCCGTATAAGGAAATTCCACCCACTCTGACGTCACGTAGTTACGTATTCGAAAAAAAACTTTCCGAAACTTGTGACAAACCGGAAGGAGTATTTTTGGAACAGAAATACTCCATCAAACTTACAACTTCATTTTTGAAACTTTGTCCATGTTTACCATGGTAATCCAAATCTCTAACAGTGTAAAAAACTCACTATGCATGAAACAGCATTTCACCCCCCTTTAAAATATTATATGAAATCACAGTAATTACACAGGAATACCATGGTCATTGAACCAGGTTTTGGTTCTTTTGGCAGTTTGGGCAGGTGCAAATCCTGCTGGAAAATGAAGGAAGCATCTCCATAAAGCTTATCTGCTGAAGGAAGCATGAAGTGCTCTAAAATGTCCTGGTAAACGGCTGCGTTGAGTGGACAGCACAGTGGACCAACTCCAGCCGATGACATGGCTCCCCAAACCAACACAGACTGTGGAAACTTCACACTGGACTTCAAGCATCTTGGATTGTGTGTCTCTCCATTCTTCCTCCAGACTCTGGAACCTTGGTTTCCAAATGAGATGCAAAATTTGCTCTCATCAGAAAAGAGGGCTTTGGTCCACTGTGCTTTATTAAATCCAGAGTCAATGCAGCCGTCTACCAGGACATTTTCAGAGCACTTCATGCTTCCTTCATTTTCCAGCAGGATTTGCACCTGCCCACATTTGATTTTTGGGGTTTCATAAGCTGTAAGCCATAATCATCAACATTATAACAAATAAAGGCTTGAAAGATCTCACCTTGCATGTAATGTGTCTATATAATATATTAGTTACACCTGTTAAGTTGAATTCTTGAAAGAAATCAACTTTTTGATGATATTCTAATTATATGACCAGCACATGTATATATTTTAAATTAAGGCCTTCATACTGTAGATTGCCATATTTGATCTCCAACTTAAAGCAAACATTATAGCTTGCATATGGAGGAAGCCCAAACTAAATCTTCTGAATTTACAGCTGTGTGTATCTCGAATATCTTCTAATTCTCCTGACAAGGCAGAAAACGGCAAACTGTCTCCATTAAGTGTTTTACTTTGATTGTGTTTTTCTTAACCTAATTGATGAACTGAAAGTTGCTTACTAGGGGATTGTAACTCAGATCAACTTCCTTTTCTTCCAACATCCACTGTCACAATGGCATTACTGGCAAAGTTAAGTTGGATATATAGAATACAGGGAGTAAAACCCAGAGGTGCTCAGTTTGACAAGCTTATTTTCACTCAGTGTGTGAGACCTTTAAACAAGTTCTCTTTAAAGGCAGCTATTTTACATAAAGATTAAATGAGGGTTTCCAAAAGAGGGAAGTATTTAAAGAGCTCTGCAAGAACCCCTCCTTGAATGGGCTTCCTCTTCATATTGAGGAGATGCAAGGTTTTCAAGCCATTGAAGATGTGCATGTTTGTCAGACTTGTATTTGAGACTCTGTAGATTGCTGAATGGTGAGCTGCCGTTCAGAGTGTCAGAGTCCAAGTGTTCCAGCTGTGGAAACGCACTGAAAGGCTGTTAACTCCACACCATTGAGGAGCTTCAGTTCACTCAGACCAAACAGCTGGTCCTCTGAGTTTTACTGATCCATGACTGAGATCCAGCTCCTCTAGGACACTGAGACTCCCCAAGCATCTATTGCTGAAATCGAGGGACTTTAAGTTCCCGCTCGTGGACAAGTGCGTAAGCACGGGAACGTTTTTGGTGTTTATGTTGCAGACAAAAATCTGTTCTCATCAAGCACCAGATGGGACAAGTTGGACAGGCCACCAGTCATGTTAAAAGGCAATGACGCCAGGTCTCTGGTAAGGTCAAGCTTTTTAAGCAATTCAAGGCAATGAAACGTGGAATTATTTAGGTCTTTGAAATGCTGAAGCTGGAAATCTAGATCAGTAACGAGGATCTTGCAAAAGGATTGTAGAGCAGCTGATGGTATGAACACATTTGGATTGGTTTCATACAATCCCAGCTTCAGTCTGTTGGTTATAATACCTTCAAGCCCTCTCAGAAGGGAGGAGAAGTTCATTTTGCTGAAATCAAGAGTACTCAAGGTCAGAGACTGAAAAGCACCTGGTTCTATAGAGACGAAATCGTTTCCTTTAAAGCTGATGCTCATTCCAACCACATTGTGGATTGGTTTCAGGTCAGTCAGACTTATCCGGTCAATAGAGTTCATATCCAGCTGCAGGCTGTTCACGTTTTGCAAAGTGGAAACTGCTTAGTCCATCTAATGAGCGAATGTCACTTCCCCCAAGATCCAGAACCTCCAAATTTGCAAGATTATCCGATAGGATGTCTGATAGTCTTTTGATTTTTGACTGAGCTATACTGAGATATTTCAATGATAGTGGTCCAGAAAAAGCTCTACTTGCGATGAACACAAGTGGGTTTCCGATTAGGATTAGGAATTCCAAGTCAGGCTGAAAAATGTCTTCATACATGAAATTGATACCACACCTGTAAGTTATAAAGTTTGAGTGTAAGAAGAAGAAACATTAGGTTCTCTGATACATGGTTTTACCCAACACAACTTGAAAGAAAATTAGATTTGCTCACCTTGTCAGGTCTAATGAATGCAAGTTATTTAGCCTCTGAAAAGTGGAGTTGTATAGGGCGGGCAGGTAGTTTGTTACCTCATCTGGAATTTATTATTGGTTCCTACCACTACAATCATAGTTTTAAAAAACATAAAACTTGACATGAACAGAATTAATTCATGCTTCACGTTTGTCCATTGAGTAGCAATCCATGCAAACTAAACAACTATAAATGTACCTGTTGATACTGTCTGCTAGCCCACGGTGTTGCTTCATTATGAGCTAAAAAGTGAAACAGAATAGTGTAACAAAACAAAATGCCTCTCCATTGTGTACAGGACAGAAGAGAACAATAGCTTTTCTTCAGTCAAATATATAGATGAAATAGAGGATTTAGCCTATATAAAAATCAGCTGTAACTTCCCTACAGTAATAACTTCCTATATTCAGCAATAACTTCCCATCTCAACAATTGTTTACTGTATGGTTATGAAAACAGACAGCAAACAAATTCATTCTCAGCCATGTGGGCAAAATGGTAAATTTTTCAATGTGGTTACATAGATCAGAACATTTAAAAAAATAAGTGGATCCTCACCAGATTTTTATTTTTTATTTTTTTACATTTTTGCTTGGTGGTACCAGAGGTCTAAAGACCTATAAGGAAATGGGTGGTTCTTAAATATGGGTCTGCAAATACAAATACCCCAGATAAAACACTGTCACACATTAAAGTCACCACTGATCTATAGTTAAAAATTACATTTTAAGAATGTTTTTTTTACACTAATGCTGGACTTTTCTAATAATAGATATTAGTAAGACCAGTGGGAGGTATTTATGACCTGATCAAAATAAAAGTGAAGAAGCGGTGGCTTTATATTTGGCTGGGAGGTGTGTGTTCAAACAGTTGATTACACAGGTAGTTCCAGTCAGTTTATCTAATCGCTGTTCTAAATTATTGCGCCTCCTTAACTCACACACAATTGTAAATACACAGAAACATTCAGGATCGCATTAACTTGTGAATTCTAAAATAAATCACTGATATTTTTTATCGTGATATGGTAGACCTAACTAGCCTGACTTCGTCATACTCATATTCTGGTCAGAACATGAGTCTGATACTGGTCCGTAGGGCTTTGATTATGAGGCGTGTCTTAACCGAACCAGGAAAAACAACAACTCTGCACTCAATTGGATAGACCGACAACCAATCAGAGGAACGCAGTAAGTGACGTATATTGAGCAACGCATAGTTATCAAACAGAACTCTGGAAAAAGTATGAAAAAAATAAGGAGTGTTAACAATCTTTGCCGGTGTTGCAAAAAGAACTTAAGCATTCGCGGAGTAGGCCTACTTGCATGCAAACACGAAAAGCATTTTTGAAAGAAAAAATACGTTTGAGGACGTGATGATTACGTTATTGGATGGATTATCTGTCCATCATCGTATAAAGCCCGCCCTGGCAATTTGATTGGTCCGACCATTTTTTGGCTGATCATAATTACTCCTCAATGGATCGAGTCCAGACCGAACTTCCCGACCAAAAATTGTTGTGGGCGGGGTTCGGGCTGGCATCCAGGCTAAGACCTATAACCACAATTTTCCCAAACAAGTTGTGCATAAGAAGTGTCCATAAAACAGAGGCAAAAAAGCATCCAATGGACCAGGCTTATATATACATAATATTAAAGGGTACCTATTATGGCATTTAAAATGTTCCTAATATTGTTCTGGGAGTCCCCAACAACAGTTTTACAAGCATGCAATGACAAAAAACACTTTTGTTGTCTTATAATATGCATTTATTTTTACCTGATTTGCTCCCCGACTCCCATATGAATCGTTTAGCGAGTCATTTTTCCAAACCCCGCCTTTGCGTGACGCTAATCTGTGGTGATATGTTAGACACCCAGCCGACGGGGTGTCATTGGTTGTTGCGCTAGATCTTACCCAGATACAACAGTGCTATTTTCTGATTGGCTAACAACACCAGACGAACAACACCAGAGGAGACCAGGGTTGCCAGGTCTGCACAACAAAACCAGCCCAATTGCTCATCAAACTAACCCAATCACGGCCAAAAATATTCAAATAGCGGTCCCGGGTGTTTCCTCAATAACAATCATGTTCCAGTGGATAAAACAATCGCGTCAACCAGCGTGCACTACACAAACAACCCGCGGAAACAGTGCAGGCATACGGACCTGGCAACACTGGAGGAGACGCGCTTGAATCCTGCCGGTTCCACAGTGAGTGAGTTTTGGGCATTGCGGCATATTAAATATATTACAAATAGTTTTTCAGCGTGAGAAATACAATGTGTGGCCGGAGAGCGTGACAAAAGACTGAAATGAGTGACTGTCACGCTCAATGCGTGATGCGTGACACTCGAGAGCCCTGTGACAACTCCATTAACAACGACAAACACTTCACATATTTCAATACAATTGACATTGAAGACCTAAGTTAGCTGCTAGAAGCTGCGCTGTGCCTGTGCGTACACAACACGCAAAATAATTATAGAACATGATACAAACATAAAAGCAACAGCCTACTTACAGATTGTGATTCGGAGAAGGAAGCTGATCCAAATAAACTCGGTACTGAACCTCCCTCCTTCAGTATCAGCCGCCTCGCAAATTCATACTTTATAGCATTTAGGTTTGTGAAGCAATCATCTTCAAAATGACGCGAACACAGAACAAGTTCGGGCTATAATACTTCTGTGGTATAGTTATGAACTGTAGCCACTGTCTTCAAATGCTCCTCTCTTGGCAGATGAAATAAGTTTGCTTTTGCGTCGCACTTCAAAACACAGCAGCGTCTCGTCGACATGATGTTTTCCCTGGTGTCTCCTAATGCAATGAGTGGGCGTATCTTATTCAAATAACTTGGACAAGTGACGTACGAAAGTGCATCGTTCGTCTATCGATTCATATCAACGACTCAGAGTCGACTCTTACTTTTGAGAGATAATAACTTTGTATACGGTGAACTTTCATATTTAAAACTTTGCAGGATGTTTTTGTTCACTTAGATCTATGTTACACACTACATGAAAGGTAATTTTCAAAATTCCATGATAGGTACCCTTTAAGCTGTATATTATTATGCACAAAAATATGGTCAATCCAATGTCTCTCATGTCATGAGGCCTTGTAATAGAAACAGCCTTCCAGTAGGGGGTGATATTTTGCTGTCTTTGCAGTCCTCTGTAATATGGTGAAAAATTGTGATGTTGGTGGTTACGCAACCCTTACATCCAATTGAGAGATGAAGACGACACTCATTATAATGTATGTATAAATAGAAATAAATCTTTTTCAGATTATAGTGTCTCAGTGGAGCCAGGGGATTACTATGTTTTCAAATCCAAATGTTAATACACAGGACATGACTCTAGATAGGATTTAATGACTTCCAGTATATGGGAACCACCAATTGGTTTAATGGATTTGTATTGATATATGTATTATATAATTAGAATGTATTTGACAGAATTCATGTCTTTATGTATTATTTACAGTGGCCAAGCGAGCTCAACATGCTGCAACTGATGAAAAGAATAGTTCGTTTCTCTTTTTGGTTGCGTTGTGAGTAATTGCACTACACGTGTTGTCAAGCTGTTGAAGATGTTTTCTTAATTTGCTGGTGTTTTTTCTATTTGCATTTGTTTTCTTCAGTTGCAAGCGCATTGAGCTCTCTCGGCCACTGTTATCTTCACATATCTAAGTTATAAAGAATTGTATTGTGAATTTGTAAATTGTATTTTTGATCTGTATTACTGGTTTGAAAAATGTTTACTGGTTCATTAGGTTAAATGGTTCATATTCCCATTAATAAGATTGTTAAATCATTGTAAAAGTAAAGGTTGAACATGTCAGATGTCACCAAGTTATTAAGGACAAAAGCTGAAAAAGGGAACTGCGAAAATTATGCACTGTGACTCAATATACATGTCATAGTTGCAGCAAAAGTACCGGTAATGGTTTTGAAAATTTCCCCAAGAAACTTTTGTTTAGTGTCACAACTGATTTCAGGTTTTGGGAAAAAGGGGTTTTACAAGGCATGTGTGAATAAAACCCATGTTTTAAAAAAACATCACCAAATTAATGGAAATTCCATAGTTCAA
The DNA here is from genome assembly GCA_036326025.1 of Chrosomus eos. Classification (NCBI taxonomy): domain Eukaryota; kingdom Metazoa; phylum Chordata; class Actinopteri; order Cypriniformes; family Leuciscidae; genus Chrosomus; species Chrosomus eos. The sequence continues at coordinate 13,208,955 of CM070820.1, forward strand.
TTTTTTTACAACCATACAAGTGGTTGATACCACTGTCTTTCATAGAAATTAAACAAAATGATATAACACTTAAAAAAAAAAAAAAAAAAACCTTCTGAATGGAATGTACACAGTTTGGAGATTGTTCAGTAGTATTAAGTGAATTACATGTGGCATTTTGACAGAATCTCTAGCCGCATGGTAAATTTCATTGTACTGTTTTCTCATGGCATTGTTGACACATATGTGTCTTATAAAATTCCCAAAAGCAGAACATGGTTTTGTCATCTAGTAAAGGGTGAAAATGTATTATGATTTTGTACACACAATCAAGACAGTCATGTAAATTGTGCAACAAAATACATCTTTGTGCTTGCTTAAAAATGATTATTATATGAACAATAAAATGATTGAGAGCATTCATACATACTACTGTCATGAACTGCTCGGTAGAAACAGACTGTGGTGATCCAAACGCAGGCTTTATTGAGAGGAAGATCCAGAAACAGGTACGAGATAAACAGGCAGAAGTCAAAACCAGGTAAGCAGTCCAAATCAGCAATAATACAGTGCAGGGGTCAGGCAAACGGGTAAACTAGGAACAGGCAGGCAGTCAGGAAACCAGGAAACAAGGAGACTATGAAAACTTGAAACTACGAACTAGCAAAACGCTCAGGATGCAGTATGACACTTACAATACTCAGCAAAGGAACAAAAGGACACTCAGGCTTAAGACAGGTGCGCTAAACAAGATAATAAAACACAGGTGCATAAAATCAACCATAATCAGTCCAGGGTAAAACATAATGAAAACAATAAACTAGAAAGGAGTGCCCCCCAGAGGCATAAGCGAGCACTCCAGCCGCAGATCATCACATAACCCCCCCCCCTCTAAGGAGCGGCTTCCAGGGGAACAGGACACAAGCAAGGCGGGCCTGGGCCGTGGAGCGTGGGCGACCAGGGCGGAGCAGGGCGTGCTGACGGCCAGGGCGGAGCAGGGCGTGCCGACGGCCAGGGCGGAGCAGGGCGTGCCGACGGCCAGGGCGGAGCAGGGCGTGCCGACGGCCAGGGCAGAGCACACTCAGAAGGGAACCAGGGCGGAGCACACTCAGAAGGGAGCCAGGGCGGAGCACACTCAGAAGAAGACAAAGGCGGAGCAGACTCAGACGCGTTCCATGTCATCATCGCCTCCATGGCACCCGCAGAGTACCTACTGCCCCCCCCCCCCAAAAAAAATACTTGGGGAACCTCCGGGTGGTAAACGGGTTCAGGACAGGCCTCCTGGAGCTTGAAGGGCGCAGGCAAGGCGAGGCGCAGAGGCGGGGCCGGCAGGGCGAGGCGCAGAGGCGGGGCCGGCAGGGCGAGGCCGTGTTGGTGTAGTGGTATCCGAGACTGAGTGAGGAAATACATTTGGCGAGTATGTCAATTGTAATGGGTTGTCTGGTATCCGGGCGAGTGGGATGAGTTCTTTGAATTCCTTTAATGAGAAGGGACTTTTAGAAGTTATTAATGGCGGGGGCAGGCCTACCATAAACTAATTTGTGAAAGAATTGAATGCCGCCTAAATAGCTTTTTATGGATCCGGCTTGGAGACCTTTAACTCGATTGAGGTGAGATATGAATGAAGTAACGGTTAGAAGAGAGAATTCGGGAAACGGCAGGTTGTGCGAGAGGTGGAATAATTTGAAAGATTTCCACGCGGTGTAATGTAATGTTTGGAGAGTTCTGGGTGAAACTGCTTGTAGGATGGAATCGATGGACGTGTCCAGAAGGGATTTCAGCGGATGGTTTATGGGAAGATTAGTTGAGAATAATGAGGTACTGGGGTTGGAATGGGGTCCGCTTCTGGTGCCAGCATCCTGAATCTCTGAAAAGAGAAATGAGAGAGAGATTCATCGATTTGGTTGAGAGCACCTGGGATGTGTTTTGCACTTATTATGAACTGATCACAGGTGGAGATCCAGATGAAGCGTCTGAGGAGTGGCATTAATGCAGGTGAGCGAGAATGGCCTTTGTTAATGCATTGTACGGTTTCTTCATTGTCGCAATGAACTTGAATGCTTTTGGATGACCACTCTTTCCCCCATAGGGAAGCTGCGACGACGATCAGGTAGAGCTCGAAAAGGGCCGAGGAGGCTGAAGACTGGGGAGTGTCTAGCAGCTGGGGGGGCCAGGGAGACGCGAACCAGCAACCTTGGTAATAACCTCCTCGAACGGACCGATCATGAAAGCTGATTCTATTTCTTTTTTTTATTAGATCGTCTACTACTTCAGGCTCTGCTAGGGAGGACCGAAGATTATTGCAGATGATGTTTTGCGTAGGCTGGCATTCTACGCCGGGTTTAAAACCTTGGCTGAGACCGGACAGCAGATAGTTTGTAAAGTTGACTTCTGGGTGATGGAATAATTCCTCAGCCAGACAGGAAATATTCACTGGAGTCGAGAGATATTTTTTTTTATTTACAGCCTTTTGTACAGGACATACCACGTGGGCGTGGGCACCACCACAATAATTGCAGACGTGGAGATAGCGACAGTGTTGTCTTGGGCATTTACCCTCATTGAAATTGTTGCAGACTTGCCTGTTGGAAGCAACGTATGGTGCTCTGTTCGAAGATCCCTACCGGAAGAGAGATCCTCTCTTGCCGGTCGCGGAACGTAACCTGTGGATTTGATGGGGATCTGCGCTGGGCCGGGAGGAATCGAGGGATTAATTTGAGGGCATGACGTGGTGGCATGGTTTACGGACCTGCAAATTGCGCAAGAGATGTTTCGGCACCCGAGAAAAACTCGGTTATGGAGATCAAAGTCCAACGCTCCCCAGTAAGGACACTGATTCCATTGGGAAATATGGACGGCGCATTTAGCAGAGAATAATTTGTGGTAAGTGTAAAAATGACTACCCCCATAAGACAGCACGAGCTCCGCTATGATAGAAAGGTAGTCTATGGGAAAAAACGGAGCATATGACTTCAGTATAGCGGTTGAAAGAAATACAGAATTCGGCCAATGACAGTGTGCGAGATGAAACCTGCGTGTTGTTGGATTGCGAGTGACGGATATGTCGCCGCAGTCCACCTGACGATTGGATTCTGACATGGGGAACATTGACAGGAGTCTACGTCCGCACCTGCGAGGATTTGAGCTTTGATGCTGTTCGTCACTGGCGGAGGTTCTGTGGCGACGGCGTTTGGAGGGGCTGGTTGAGGAGTGGCTGAAAAGAGAGAGAAGGAAGATCGAGCGAGGAGAGGGTTGGAAGGAGGGAGGGCCGGTGCTGAGGCCGTTTGCGGAGGCATCCTCACGCAAATGTCAGCCCCTGGTACGGGTGGAGGGGGAAAGAAATGAGGATAGTGAGGAAGAGGAAGAAAATGCGTCGGCGTTTGTCCAGCTAACGGAGGCATCCTTACGCCAGGGTGTGCACCTGGCGCTTGAAAATAGGGAAAATTGAAAGAGGTGACGTCAGGAGGGAGAGGAAACATTTGAGGAGCTGCTTTGATGTTGGTGTTGCGGAGATCTGGAGCGTATGGTGCCGAGGTGGGAGGGGCTGGGGAGGAGATTTGAACTGGAAGAGAAAGAAGCCCTTCCGCGACTGGCTCTGGGGCGCGGCCCAGGCTGGCGGAAGGTCTGTGGCGACGTGGCGTGTGGGCGGAGCCGGGCACTGCTTGTGAGGAAGGTGGAGGCACTGGGGGGCGAGCGATCGGGGTCCGACGGGCTCTGCTCATTCGAGCCGATGAAATGGGAGCTGGAATAGAAGAGAGTAGATTGTAAAGAGACTTATAGATTAAATAACAGTCCACTTCCCTATGGGAGGGATGTTTGGGTGGGCCGGAGAGTGGAAAGACACGGAGGAAGATGGTGGAATCCTCGCCGGCGGTGGTGAGGGGAGTCCTCGGCATCTTGGCGTGTGTGGAGAGGATCGCAGAAGCTGGCGTCCCCGGTTTGAGGAGGATGGAGATGGAACGATCCTTGGATCCGCGGATTGCGATGTTGTCTCATCCGTGACGAGAGAATCATCATGGGAGGGGAAGAGCTCTAACTCAGACATGACGGCACAAGGGCGGAGTCAAATGCTGAGAGACTTGTTGTGAGACAGGAGGTGAGGAAAAGCTTTTTTAATACCGGCTTCCTCTTGAGTTGATTGGTTGATTACCTGAACATGCTCCTCCCGAACTTTATTACATAAAACTTCATCTAATACACTTGTCACTCACCCTTTTTAATTCTTGGATTAATGCTGCCAGTAATAAAGGATTAGAAATAGAGAAAATCTGCTACGGCCGCATGCTGAAATCACACCCCCGCATTGTGACACAGAAACAAAATTACTGGAGGGCCTATTCCGCCCACCACCCACATCAGCTGTCCTCAGTCGTGATACTGCAGATGCACTTGTGCCCACTCGCAGATATTACTAAGCAGAAAAAAAAATCCTTCCTCCCAGACCATAATCCTCTTAGAGACTTAAATGCCCCCTTCTCCCCCTCCCTCTCAAAGTGAGCATAAATGAAATGGGGCAGAAAACGGCACTGGGTATTTAGGACAATTGTGGCAACTGTCATAGCTGCATGAGTCAGATGTCTCGTACGAGTGGAGCTGTGCACAATGAGCAGACAGCAGGCCTCCTCTGACCCAAATTGCTAAATTAGACATCAATGAGTAACCCTTAATCTCACCAGACTATACTGAAATCATTCTGACAGCCCCCCACATCAGAAGTGAATGCAGGAAGAAAGAGGTGTCCTTTCCTCCGTTTTGCCTTTTATTCAATGTTCATGCTGTGTTTTATGCAACACTTTACCTTCCACTGCTCTCAAAACACATGCACTTATATGTAAATCAATCAAGGTGAATGCAGAAAATAACATCAACCAATTAAGAACTGTAATTATAATTGTTTGCTATCACATGCTGCACTCCAGGCCATGTGATTTATGGGAGGAACATTATTCCCCATAGCCTTAAAGAAGTTTGCCTCGGAACTCACAATCATAAAAGCTGCTTAGGAAATACAAACAAATGAGGTCTGTGAAGAGTGCGTGGGATTCTTTTTCTTTAAGCAGGCCAAAGCTTCTGGAGTAAATATGTGTTTCATTTGTGTTATACAAGTTATTCACTGTAGTCAGATGTTGGATATTTAAAAATCAGAAATTGGAAGTTTTGAAATAAATACAACAAAAGCACAATAAAAACTGGCTACACTTTATTTTGATGGTCCCCTTTAGACATTCTGCTGGCTACACGGTTACCAACTACATGTCCACCAACTTTCTCATCAGAGTATTAGTTGAGTATTAGTGCTCGTAATACGCATGTGCATGTTTTCACAGGTTTGCGTTTTTTAAGCTTGCGCCGAGATAAAAAAATAATAATAATTGACCCTTCGAGTGGAGCTTGATTGACAGGTGTTCTAACCAATCATACTTCGCCTTCCGCCATTTTGTCCGAAAAAGCAGTCGCTACACTGTAACTGATTTCTGTAATTTGAACAGTATTTTACTGTAATATGTACTGTAAGATACTGTAAAATGTTTATACAGTATGTTACTGTAAACCGCAAAGGATTATGGGAAAATATATGGTCACTACTGTAATTCTTCTCTACTGTAAATCAATTTACAGTAGTGAACTAGCCCGCGTAAAACTGACCAATGGCAAGAGAGATTTCTTTTGAATTTTTTTGACTGTATTGGTTGAAGTGGCTGTTAATGTGGACAAAAGATGTAGCCTACCGGTAACTCCAAAAAGGTTAGTACATTATTTCTATTTTATGTAAAACAAAAATTTGCAAATGTTTTCATTTATGTTAACAGCAAACTAACATGATTTGTCTTTTTGTTTTCGTCGGAATGGTTTTGGTGCCTTTTTTTTCCCTGACAGTCGGCCGGATCTCCGTCACGGTGATAATATTAACTGGTAAGTAAGCTAATAAGTTCACCTATATTATCCGAAATATTCTTTAGTTAAAACGATAACAATAACGTTTGTACATATCTCTGCCTCTTTAACGTAAGCTCGCTATTATAGGCGGAGTCGTCGGTTAGGCTAACGTTAACCGCAACGAACTAACGTGTCGTGGTGAAATACTGAGGTAAAGCGAGATAGACGAAACATTTGTTTAAGTGAGGCTTTTAAACAAGATTTTTACGTATATGCTTTGATTTATTTTCAGGTTTGTGATCTGTATAATGTCTGCTGTCTGCAACGATGGAGGTGTGTGTTGGAGCCTTTTCATTGCCGTCATAACATCAACTGGTAGGTTAACTTCACTTAAATAAGCCGAAGTAAACTTAAACAGAGAATAATAATAACATATGTATGTTCCGTGAACTTCCGTCCCCTATTTATCACAACTTAGCTAGTTAGGGAGATGTAACAACGTTAACAGAGAGCTAAAGTGAAAAAATAAGTTAAAAGGAATAGTGCACCTCAAAAAGAAATTCTGTCATAATTGACTTGCCCACAAGTTGTTCTAAACCTGCATGAAGTTCTTTCTTCTGAACATAAAAGAAGATATTTTGAAGAATGTTGGTAATGGAACAGTTTGCTGGTCCCCATTGACTTCTATAATAAATAAATAAAAATACTATGGATGTCTGGTTTGGTTTGGTTTGGTTTGGTTACTCATGTTTTTTAAAATATCTTCTTAGGTACACAGCACAAGAAATAAATTAATACAGGTTATGAACAAGTTGAGGCTGAGTAAATGGTAAATGGATATCATTTTAATTTTTTAAGTAAACTAACCGTTTAAGCGACACCATTGTTAATTACATCTTTTGTTTTTATTTTCAAGTTTGTGGCCTGAATCATGTCTGCAATGTCGGAGGTGTGTTTTGGAGTCTTTTCTTGTGATTGCCGTCCTAATGGTGATGACATCTACAGGTGGGTAAGATGACATCAACTAAATTAGCAGAATTATGCGTTAGTTTAGCAGGCAAACATAATATAATGTAACTCCCGATGAAACCAACGGAAGGGGAGAAAACGGGTTTACCAGGCAGCAGAGTTAAAGTGCTTTTAAATAATCATTCATCAGTTTCTGTTTCTTTATTTTGAATTTGCAGAAGCCATTCCCTCCGGACTGTACATCACTGCGGACGCTCTCCACTAATATACAGAACAGGTTGACGTTTGAGGAGGAGGAGGAGGAGGAAAGGGTTAGCAATATACCATTATCAATATAGCAAAATTTTGCTAACTAATATTTTAAATGTTGTTTAATTTATTAAAAAAACTATAAACACCATACAACATCATATCTTACATCATCTTTACCCCTCATGTCGTTGTTGTTAGTAATACGTTTTGTCATTGTATTTTATTTCTGTGAACTATAATAACACTAAAAGGCTGCTGTGACTTTGTCTGTTTCAGGAGAGTCTGTTCTCTAAGCAAAAACATGGATGCTGACTATGAAGAATCATCATCCAGTTACTACAGCTAACAGACTCTTCTTTAGCATTAACTGTCCATTTTGTCGAATGCAGAATTAGGTAACCCAAAATATATATATTTTTTACATTACATTTACATTCATGCATTTGGCAGACACTTTTATCCAAAGGAATTACATTGTATTTAAGTTTAAAGGAACACCCTACCGTTTTTTGAAATAGGGTTTTTTCACTGTCTCCTCTATATTTAGATAAGTGGGCAAATGTATTTTTGTCTCAGTGCATGCATTGTCTTAAGGTGCGTTCACACCAAACGCGAATAGAACGTCTGGTGCGAGTGATTTAAATGTTAAGTCAATGTAAAGACGCAATTATGCACCTCTAGAGGTCAATCAACATCAGCCATCTTGCAAACAGACAACCGTCTAGCACTTGCCCCCCCCACAAGAAGCGGATTTCTCCTCTGACGCGCGTCAATTTCGCTTCAAACACTTGCTTTTTACGCGTGTCAACTTAGCTTTGGACACGCGATTGGATTCTAAATGTTCAAGCGTCCAACTAGACGTGGTAGACGAGAATTTTACGCTCTATTCGCGTTTGGCAGCGCCGCCGGATAGCATGTCTGGATAGCATGTCCGCTCCCGACTTTTGGGGAGCTTTTTCACCGTATCCCCCAGAGTGAGATACATACATAACTTTTTTCATCTCCGTGCGTGCCGTAACTCTCTGACGCACCCACCGCTAGCCTAGCTTAGCACAAATACTGGATGTAAATAGCTCCAGCTAGCATACTAATCCCAATAAGTGACAAAATAACACCCACATTTTCCTATTTACATGTTGTGATTTGTATAGTCACAGCGTGTACAAATAATAAGGTCATATGAGACACTGCCATCTTTTAACCATATAAATACTGGGAAATATATTCTCAGAAGGCAAAGCACTGCTACTTCTGTGGAGTGATTACCGCAGCTCTGAGCAAACTCTTTGCTCCTCACTACAGGGCTTCTCAAGTGCTGCGAGCAAATCACTCCACAGAAGTAGCAGTGCTTCGCCCTCTGAGAATATAGTTCCCAGTATTTATATGGTTAAAATATGGCTGTGTCTCATGTGACCTTATTATTTGTACACTCTGTGACTATACAAATCACAACATGTAAATAGGAAAAGGCTGGCGTTATTTTGTCACTTATTGGGAGCAGTATGCTAGCTGTAGCCGTTTACATCCAGTATTTGTGCTAAGCTAGGCTAGCGGTGGGTGCGTCAGACAGTTACGGCACGCACAGAGATGAAAAAGGTATGTATAGACTTATCTAACTCTGGGGGATACGGTGAATAAGCTAAAGTCCCAAAAAGGCGTGTTCCTTTAAGACTAGGCGATTTCCTAGACAGATATTGACTTGGGACTATATTGCGGTGAATCACAGGCGAACCACTGCTACTTGGGCGCAGAGATATGACGCAACACCTGAAATCCCCCAACTTCCGTCAACATATTGGTGTGAATATTAGTTAACTATTTTTCCTACAGTAGACATAGTGAATGGCGATGAATATGGCGGATTTTGTGAGAGACAAAGAAGATGAGTTCTCAAAAAAGTCGAAGACTATAGGATGGATCAATGCAGAGAAGTCCTCGGTAGCTGAGACACAACTGCGGGCACCTCATCTTGATCTGACACGTTGAGCCTGGTCATCGATGGCAGTACCTTGTCCCACTCGCCACAGCACAGATACTCTATTTCAGTCGGCATAGGCTGGCATATTCCTACACTCACACCACCAGTTAGTGTCGGCTCTCATCCTCACGCCCTCAGGCTGTTGAACAATCGCAACCTCCTCCTTTTGTCTGTCTTATTTCCAAAGCACGCAGCCCCTCTTCTGAAAACTCTGGTTCGTAGAGTTATGGTTCTGGATCTTGGCTGTCTGAGAAGTCACCCTCTTCGTCTCTCACAAAATCAGCCATGTTTATCGCCATTCACTATGTCTACTGTAGGAAAAATAGCCAGCTAATATTCATGCCGGTATGTTGACGGAAGTTGGGGGATTTCAGGTGTTGCGTGATATCTCTGTGACCAAGTAGCAGTGCTTCGCCTGTGCTCCGTCCCAAGTCAACATCTGCCTAGGAAATCGCCTAGTCTTAATCTGCATTGCTATTTGCACTCGTTGTGAATAGACCCTTTTACTGTTTGTACACATTGATGACGTGGCAACGTATGCGTGCACAAATTGGCAACGGAAGTATGGCGAGAATCAGCCCATATAAAGTGGGCGCTGCAGACGCGAGCATTTTTTTATTATGTCCTCGCTCCAATCAACACGTTTAATCGCCTGCAGCCACAGGCGCCGCCGGTTCTTCTGAAACGGCCGTGATCCTGTCGGAATCCTATAAAACTTAAGTCCCATGGTGGAATATCGATTAGTGCAACCGTAAACGCAACAACCAGACATTTTGATGCTGGGAAACCGTTTTGATAAACTTTAGGAGTTGCTAACACGTTAGAGCCAGTGGGAAACAACACCACTTCCGTTGCCAAACTATTTGATCACGTGGGCTGTAAAAGGGTCAATACGCAGGCCACAAAAAGTAATTGAGTTTTTTAATCACTTTTACTCCCAACATGCTATCCGGCAACAAAGGGTTCCATTTATTATGCAAAGCTAAGCTAGTGGTGGCACTGCCAGACTAAGACAATGCATGCACTGAGACAAAAATGCGTTTGCTAAATATAGGGGAGACGGTGAAAACCACCTTTTTCAAAAAACGGTGGCATGTTCCTATTATTAAAGGAGAACTCCGGTCAATTTTAACATTGAGCTCATTTTTTGTACATTTGGAGTGCTGTCAGTACAGAAAACAACGACAAAAATCGGTGTTGTTGCCTACACCGTGTTATCCTCTTTTTAAAATTCGCACCCCGTTGACTTAAACGGGGCAAGTTCTAAACCTGCTTTTAGCCTCTTAACATCCTTGATGTGTCATTACAAGTTACCAATGATCGCGCACGCGCGAACTCGACAATAGACTACTGTCGACTTCGACCGAAAACAGGAAGAAAACACAGGTATGTGAGCTGGCTGAATAAACATCATTTTTATTCATATCTTTCACATCTACTGCAGTCAGATTGACCGTGTTCACTCTTAATAACACCACTCACATGGCTGTGCACTTGTAATGACACATCAAGGATGTTAAGAGGCTAAAAGCAGGTTTAGAACTTGCCCCGTTTAAGTCAACAGGGTGCGAATTTTAAAAAAAAGGATAACACGGTATAGAAAACACTGATTTTTGTTAGGGATGCACCGAAATTAAAATTCTTGGCCGAAACCGAAAACCGAAAAAGAGGAAACCAAGGCCGAAAACCGAAACACCGAAAGAAATTATGCCAATTATTAGTAGGCCTACCATTGCATTTATGGCTATGACTGTGTACTAACTTTACTAAAATCAAGGCATTGCAATTGCATAAATTAATATTAAAGTTTCAAAGAATAAATCAATTACAAATTATCCAAATATTTATTTAGCATATTGCAACAATGCACAGTATAAAATAAAATTCAAACTAAAATGGTAACTTGACCCCACTCATGTGTACATTAAATAATAATGTACAGGTCTATTGGCCTGCAGAAAGGTTTTAAAATTAAATGTTCTCTCAAAGTGCATTTAGGTTCGCAACACGTTGATTTTTCTATTTTTTTACTATTTTTTACTAAGCCTATTTAAAATCGTATTTGATTGCAGAGCGCAGTAGCGCTCTCTCTCTCTTCTCTGTGTATCTCTCGCACGCTCTCTCTCTCTCTCCGTACCTCTTGCGCGCGCGCGCTCTCTCCCTCTCTCTCTCCGTACCTCTCGTGCGCGCGCTCTCTCTCTCTCTCTCGCGCGCTCTCTCTCTGGGCCGTGTTCCTCTCATATTCCGCGTAGCGATCGGAATGTTTGGATTTCAGGTGATAAATTAAACCCGACGTCATCACAACATTTCGGCCATATTGTTTCGGTAATAAAAGTCTTTCGGCCGAAAACCGAAAATGCCCTTTTGGGCCATTTTCGGGCGAAAATTTTCGGTGGCCGAATATTCGGTGCATCCCTAATTTTTGTCATTGTTCTCTGTACTGACAGCACTCCAAATGTACAAAAAATGAGCTCAATGTTAAAATTGACCAGAGTTCTCCTTTAAGTTATCCATTCCCTGGAAATCAAACTCATTGTTTCAGCATTCTCGCATCTTTCTCTACTTTTGAAGCTACACAGGAATGTATTGTGAAAGAATGAAGCTTAAATGATTCGAATGTAATAGATTATGAGGTAATTATGTACCATCTCTGTAGGTGCATTCAGAATCAGATGTTTTGCTTTTATCAACATAACATGCATCATTAAGTTTGAGAGTTAGGGCAAATTCTGACAACACCGATCTCAAAATTAATGTATTTTTTTCCCCTTTGTGCTTGCAGGTTCATTCTCAGAATCAACTCTGATTGCACCAAACACTAAAGGCACAGAGCAGATGGAAATCTGGAAAGATCCACACACAAAAAAGCATCAGCCTGAACCTCCTCAGTGTTTCTCATCAGAGAGCTTGTCAACTTTGACTGGCAAAATTACTGAAATGTAACACAAACTGACTTTTATGGTATTTTATTATTTTAAGGCCTGTTTTGGTTTTCAGTGCATGTACGCACGTTTTTGCCATGCTACAGATACAAATGGTCCCCAGGAGATTAGTTCTATGGACTTTGGTGATTTTTGCCTTTTTTTTTTTTTTTACAAGATTTGTAATTTGTACTTCTAAAAACAAAATGTTCAACAATTAAAAATAATATTTTAAGGACAAAAAAACAAATCTCTGTTACTTAAATTTCCTATTATCACTCTAAAGCTGCTTTGAAACCGTCCACATGGTAAAAGCGCTATATAAATGAAAGTGACTTGATTTGAGTAGTAGACTGTTAGGGGTAGGGTTAGTTGTTAGTAGAATAAGATGACATAGTACCGTTCAGTAGAATATCTGAGGAGGGACCATTAAGATGAAGTGTTATTAGAGACAGTATTAAGTAGACAGTCTACTAAAACTCAACTAATACTCTAATGAGAAATAGTTGACATGTAGGTGCAAAGTTACTTATAGTCTGAAGGGACCATAAAGTGTTACCAAAAATGCATGGTCTGAGCTCAGTGTATTTAGAAAGTTATAACCTTATTAGTAATTCCTGATTTAAAAAAAAAAAAATAACGCTGCATAACAGATGGTTTTGTCTTTCTCAGAGAAAAACGTTTCTATTTAGAATTGGCCCTTTCATAAAGTAGTGCAGAAGAGTTAGTATTCTGGGTTAATTTACTGTATCAACTTAGTAAGTAGGTACAACTTAATTTCAATGTGCGCTGATATATCTTTTTAGTAAAAAGAGTAAATTATGCATAAATTATGAACTTTGTCTCAAAGCTTTCTCCTAAAATGCCCTAATAACTAGTAAATGTATGTGGATAAACAGCAGCTGATCCACACTGCAGTTTATTCTGACCAAGAACCACCCACTTATAAAGGAAGAGACCATCTAAAGCATGTAAAGCAATCTATCATGGTCTGTTTTATTTTTGCATGCCATTTAGAGCATATTTAAATGAAATAGATAATACCAGTAGAAAGGTATGAAAACACTGAGAAAGTACCAGTAAAATAGCATAAAATGTTCATAAACTTTGTGCTCAGAATTTCTGGCCATGAAAAAGTGCAGTCTATTCCAACACAACATATAGTTCTGTTTGTAGACTTGCTTCTAATTGCCTCAAACAAAACCCTGAATGTCTTTGAAATATGTCAAGCCACTACCCTGATAAACTCCAAATCCAGTGCTTATGTCATCATCAAACTTGCACGCTGTCTTAGCTTTGAACCTTGTAAACACAACTTTGTTACCAGGTGGACTGATAAAGACCCTTATGTGCTCTTACTCCCAGAAGTTGTATAAAACCAGCCAATCAGATTAGAGCTTGCCAGATCAAGAAAGCACTTTCCATTTTTGTGTGAAAAAGGCAGTCAATAAACTGATTGTAGGCATACGAGACTCAGATTGCTTGGTCTTGGAAGATTTTGATGAAAAATGTTGGCGTTCATTTACTGTAATTCAATTGCAGACATGCATATATTTGCAAATCTGAGCACAGATCTGAGACTGTTGAGATCTTTTCTCGAACTTTAAAGATGTGGGATTTAATAGTGTCTTTATCCTTCAGAAAAAAATCTGAGAAGTAGTTCCCTTAAAGGATTAGTTCACTTTTAAAAAAACTTTTGCTGATAATTTACTCACCCCATGTCATCCAAGATGTCCATGTCTTTCTTTCTTCAGTCGAAAAGAACAAAAGGTCCAAATGACAGTTTCAGTGCAGCTTCAAATGACTTTAAACGACACCAGATGATGCATAAGGGTCTTATCTTGAGAAATGATCGGTCGATTTCTAAAATAAATAAATAAAAAAGTAAGTTTATGCCTAGCGCTCTGTTCTGTGATGCTTGGTCGTCACTCTCCTGTTCGAACTCGTTCATCAAAATGAACGAATCTTTTTTCGAGTCGTTTCGTTCATTCAACAAACAGAACGAGTTCGAACAGGAGAGTGACGACCAAGCATCACGGAACAGAGCAAGGCATAAACTTACTTTTTTATTTATTTATTTTAGAAATCGACCGATCGTTTCTCAAGATAAGACCCTTATGCATCATCTGGTGTCATTTAAAGTCATTTGAAGCTGCACTGAAACTGTCATTTGGACCTTGAACCCTTTGGCACCCAGTGTATTAGATTACATGGAGAAAAATCCTAGAATGTTTTCATCAAAAACCTTAATTTCTTTTGGACTGAAGAAAGAAAGACATTGACATCTTGGATGACATGGGGGTGAGTAAATTATCAGCAAAAGTTTTTCAAAAGTGAACTAATCCTTTAACACTCCCTATCTCTAATATGGGTTATAATCAACAAACTTCCATATTCTTTTGTGGCAAGTAGGACGAGGCCGAGAGCCATGAGAGCCAGACAAGGCCTCATGTCTCACAGAGCAGCTCCGGGAGCACAAGGAGCGATGACAGTGAAGGACAAGAGAGGACCAGGCCTGGACATTTACGTTAGGTTTTATTTATCTGTGTGGCAGTCATCTGTGAGGGGCTACCGCTTTTACTTTAGATTTGTGTTTGTTTATTTTATATGATTAAAGTTGATTCTTCCCTGAATAACAAACTCGTCACATCTGTAAAAAAGGTTGCTTCACTTCCAGTTATGGGGGGTATTCCATAAAGCAAAATGTCTTTGCTGTCAGCAGAGCCCATGCAAATTGATTCTTTCCACCTGCCCCACTCTGAACATCAAAGGATGATTATGAATCGCCTGTGTTTATACTGTGGAAGAGAGGGTCATCTGCTACCTGACAGCCCAGTGCGCCCACCTCGCCCAGCGGTGAGTACTATTCACATTTCTCCCATGATTACTCATCTGAAACGTACCCCAGTGACAGTGACTACCCCACATCTCTCTGTTACAGCCCCAGGCACTCACTGACTCCAACATTCACAGTGGAACTCCTGAACTAACAATGAGGTTCTTCAGTGGGGAAAGGAATGTTTTGAGCACTGTTTAAAGAAATCCAGTGAAATTCAGTCATCTGATATCATAACCCTAAATTCCAACACTATCGAAAGCCCAGAGTCCAATATCCAGCAGGAGATCCCAGTTGAATACCGGGCGTTCCAGGATGCGTTTAGTAAACAGCTGGCAACCAAACTACCACCACATCGGCTATGGGACTGTGCGATCGACCTACTGCCTGGGGGAACCCTACCCAAAGGGAAAATATATCCACTGTCCATCCTGGAGCAGAAGGCCATGAAGGGGTATAGCGAGCAGGCTCTACAGCAAGGATTATTCGTCCATCAACCTCCCACCCAAACCCTGCATACATTACAGTGTCCTCAACTCATAGACCATCAAGTAAAAGTTATGCCCTTCCTCTGGTTTCTGCCACCTTGAAACAGCTGCGCATCTTCACCAAACTGGACCTGCATAGCTCGTATAACTTCATCTGGGTACGGAAGGGTGATGCATGGAAGACTGCCTTCATTACACCATCGGGCCATTATAAAAATCAGGTTATGGGCTGGCCAACTCATCTTCCTTTTTCCAGGGCTTCATGAATGAGGTGTTCTGGAAGTTTCTCCATCACTTCTCTACAATTTACATCAAGGACATCCTGATTTATTCCCCGAATCAGGCCAAACTTCGCCACCATGTTATGCAGGTCCTTCAGAAGCCATGCTCTGCGGCCATTGAAGCCTTCTAGATCCTAAAGAATGCCTTCTGCCCTCTGATCCTACCCTCGCCTATCCAAATCCCGACCTCCACTGTGTCGTTGAAGTGAATGTCTCCACCACAGGGATAGGAGCGGTACTCTCACAGTGGCAGGGGAAACTCCCCCATCTCCATCCATGTGCCTTCTTCTCAAGAAAACTGTCCATGGTGGAGCGCAACTATGACATCGGCAACCGAGAGCTGTTAGCCATCAAGCTTGCCCTGGAGGAGTAGAGACACTGGTTGTAGGGAGCTAAACATCCAGTTCAAGTCATTACAGATGACAATAACCTGGATTATCTTCATGAAGCATGGCGACTTAATTCTGTACCCGCTTCAACTTCTCAGCCACCTACAGACCTGGTCACAAGAATCAGAAAGCTGAAGCTCTTTCCCGTTTACACTCACCTGATGTCAACATGTCAACCCTCCTGAGCCTATTCTCCTTCCATCCATCATCGTAAGTCCCATCCGGTTTTCCCCAGACAGCCAGATCACCGATACAACCCACTCTGAGCCAGCTTCGCCGGTAGGTCCTGAGGGGAAAGTATTCATACCATTGATTCTTCACTTACCCCTCATGGTTCACACAGCCCCAGGATCTGGACACCTCATCCCCAATCGCTACTGGTGGCCCAGTATGACCCAGGATGTTGCTTGGTATGTCAAAGGATGCTCTGTCTGTACCATGTCAAAGACTCCACTTACCAGAGGGGAAGCTTGTCCCACTCCCAGTACCTCATCGACCATGGTCCCACATCGAAGTTGACTTCATTACAGACTACCTCCCTCTGACGCCCATACCCATATCCTGTAAACCACTTCTCAAAAGCCTGCAAGTTAATCCCACTGAGGTCTGCCGTCAGTTATGGATACAGCCGAAGCACTTTTCCAGCATGTGTTCTGCAATTATAGCCTTCAGGAGGACATTGTATCAGACCAGGGACCCCAAATTTATTGGGTTGAACGGGTCGTGGGAATGGGGTTGTTTCATGACAATATGTCAGTCGTCGTGTGATAACAAAAATATGGCTAGGCCTAGACTACTTGTTCTGAGCAGGTGTTGTCAGTGAACAGGCTGTAAAACTGTTGGCTAAGTTACAGACACTCGCTGCGCTGCGGCATATTAAATATATTAAATAGTTTTTCTGCGTGAGAAATACAATGTGTGGCGGGAGTGCATGACAAAAGACCGTAATGAGTGACTGTCCCGCTCAATGCGTGACACTTCAGAGCCCTGGTAAATGTTTGTAATGGTTAACTTTATGTAATCTGTTGATGCTTGCAAAGAATAAATTCTGAGTAAAATGGAGCAAAAATGCACATTTATTTAATCAACAGGAATCAAGCAAGTTATTGTTGTGGACAAAAACACTTGTGAGACTTAGCACATTGGCCTTATTATCAAGACAACAATATTTGCCCTTGTTGCATTGTGCTGCAGGTTACAATGCCTATTCAGTGATATGTAAATTCGGACATCGCCCTTGCAAACCATTACCAGTACAAGAAAGATAACTGCAACACACAACCGTTTTTGAGCACCGTAAGCTAATCATTTAAAGTAATTTAGACTTCTTTTTTTTTAAAGGGAGAGTTGAACAGTGAAACGTCATCATTTGTTGAACATTGTTTTAAATCCATATACTCTTAATGTTTAATAATAAAAATTAAGAGGCCACTAGAAAAGTAACAGTTTATGGACATGTATGTAGGCCAATATAGTTTTGGAACAACTTGTTTTTCATGGGATGAAGTGGTTTAAAGAAACTCTCACTTCCCTGTCTCTCTGCCACTGGTTAAATAAATATTATGATTATGTATACAAACTTTTTTTTTTAATGCAGGACATTTAGTAACAGAGTATGGCAGCGCTTAAGTTTGACACAAACCGGTTGTATACACAGCAGTCCGAAAGACTAATAAATCATCTACCTGTATTAACTTCAGATGGAATTAGTTCAAGAACATTTTGTGAACTGGCAGCAAGCCAAGCTTCAGCCCAACAGTCTTGCAATTAGCAGTCAAAGTTCCAGTCTTAAAAATGGAAATGCTGGTTTCTCAAATAAAAAAAAAGACAAGGATAAACATCATTCCGATACAATTTGTTACATCAGAGTTTCAAAAGAAAAACACATTGCAATGTTAACATTAGGAACAGCAATGTGTGGAATAGTCTTTTATTTTGTGTGTTTTATTTTGCAGGAAAAGCACAGACAAACTTCCATATGCATATGGGGATGAGCTTGCAGCACTTAACCATTCATCTACTGTGTATACTTCTGGATTTAGAGCTGGCAGACATCCCATCTTATTATATGTTTCAGATTTAACTGAACACATTTTTTTTCAAGGAATCAGTGGCCTGATAAAATGCAAATTCTATGAATAAATTACAGAAATTACCTGTGTTATGGTTAATTACAATCAAAATAGACTATATTTTTACTTTTTCTTAAAGGTATAGTTCACACAAAAATGAAAACTGTCATCACATATAGCCAGCAGCCATATCACCCTGTAGCCCAAAACTGGTTGCCCACTGAAGCTAAGCAGGGCTGAGCCTGGTTAATACCTGGATGGGAGATCTCCTGAGAAAATCATTGCTGCTGGAAGAGGTGTTTGTGAGGCCAGCAGGGGGTGCTCACCCTGTGGTCTGTGTGAGTCCTAATGCCCTAGTATAGTGATGGGGACACTATACTGTCAAATAGCACCGTCCTTTGGATGAGATGTTAAACCAAGGTCCCAACTCTCTGTGGTCATTAAAAATCCCATGGCACTTCTCGTAAAGAGTAGGGGTGTAACCCCGGTGTCCTGGCCACATTCCCTCCAATGCCCCTTGCCAATCATAGTCATCTAATATTCACCCTTCCATTTAAGTGGCTCTATCACTCTCTCTCCTCTCCACCTATAGCTGGTGTGTAAAAAGTAACACCATGAAAAGGTTTGCACAAGCCAAAGATTGTCACTTAAAGGGTACCTATTATGGCATTTAAAATGTTCCTAATAATGTTCTGGGAGTCCCCAACAACAGTTTTACATGCATCCAATGACAAAAAAACACTTTTGTTGTCTTATAATATGCATTTATTTTTACCTGATTTGCTCACCGACTCCCTAATGATTCGTTTGACGACTCATTTGTCCAAACCCCTACTTTGCGTGACGCTAATCAGTGGTGATTGGTCAGATGACGCAGTCAGTTATATTTTGCGTTAGCCCAAAGCTTAAACATATTGATAAAGCACTGCAGTACTACAATACGCTTCACATAATTTCACATATTTCAAAAAACAAAAAAAATGACATTGGGAGACCTAGAAGCTGCTGAGCGTAACTCTCACTCTCACACACACATGCACGCACGCACGCACGCACGCACGCACGCACCACACACACACACACACACATTAAAGCAACAATTATTAATAGTACTTACAGGTTGTGATTCGGAGGAGGAAGCTGATCTAAATAAACTTGGTATTGAACCTTCCTATATCAGCCGACTCGCGAATCCACACTTGAAAGCATTTGTGTTTGTGAAGCGATCGTCATTAAATTAACGCGAACACAGCTCAAGGTGGCTATACTTGTGTGGTATAGTTGTAAATATAAACTCTAGCCACTGAGTCTTCACATGCTTGTCCCTGGGCAGTGAAAAAAAGTTTGCTTTTGATTCGCACTTCAGAACAGAGTCTCGTCGACATGATGTTGTCAGGTTTGAGTGGGCGTGTCGAATTCAAATAACTTGTACAAGTGACGTACGAAAGCTAGAGAGAAAGCATCGTTTGTCTATCGATTCATATCAGCGGCTCAGAGTCGACTCTTACTTTTGAGAGACAATAACTTTGTATACGGTGAACTTTCATATTTAAAACTTTGCAGGATGTTTTTGTTCACTTAGATCTATGTTACACACTACATGAAAGGTAATTTTCAAAATTCCATGATAGGTACCCTTTAAAGTCAGTTTGTTCTTGCTACCAGTTTCTAATACAAACATTTGTAATTTACCTTTAGGGCAAATGACATTTTACTAAATTATTTCTTCTCTCATACCTTCCTATCCTCTAGCTTGTTCTTAATTCAGCCTATTTAGGAAAATACCTTCTTTCAATGAGGTTATGCAATCTGTCGCCCAAAGGCTATATTGTACTGATAAGAATACCGCAAGTGGAACAGTTTTTTTTCCTTTGTTGAGCGAAGCCTCCATTATGGCTCTGAGAAGGGGCTTGTCATCATGTTTATAAAGAGAACAAAGTAGTTGTTGTGGCTTACATTTCATTCAGAGTGTTTGAATTCATAGGGTTCCATGGCCACTGGGATCAGATGTTTCATCTGTGATCTGTTAGACCAGGTGGCGGATAACACGCACGTTTCATCATATCATTTGGCCGTCTATCAGGAAAGTCGAAATACATCACATACTCCAGTGTAAACTGGGCACTCAATAGATCATCCCATTCATCCTGAGGTGGGGTTTCAGCTAACACATTGCTTAAAGTGTAAATTGCAGGTTAACCACCACAACCAATTAATGTTTAAATTAAAGTGTTCAATATATATACATTTAAAAATTTCTGTCTAAAAATGCGTTAAAATAACATTTATTGGGGTTTCTTCAAAGGTAGCGTGTTTTTTACCGTAACTGGGTGATGACGTCATAACAGGGAGCGCGGGCAGTAATGCACTCACTCAGTGTGTGCGGGTTGAGGGAGAATAAAACGATTCGCGGGACCCCCGCAAACTAGAAATATCTATGAATATAACATAAAAACTAATACCTTTGTATTAATCTGTTGCAGAAAAGCAATAAGAACAACTAAAACAAAATAGAAACGATTAACAGGCAGAGTTTATATTTCTAACATGTCTGCAGCGGTGAGCGATGTAGCCAATCACAGCCATATGTGTTGATTTCTTGAACGCAATAATGGCCAATCAGAAGCATTTAAGATAGACTTCCCTCGCCGCTCAAAACAGACTTTTTGTTCAGAGCTGAATTCTGTATGCTGGCAAATCCTCTAATTATAACAAACATAGTGTATATATTATGAAAGCTTCATTGATATTAACAGAGATGTGCGAGATCTCTGAGCTGATGTCAGCTTTTTAGGGATTATTATGGGATCGCACTTTGCACGCAGTCATGCCAAACCATGCACGCAGTAGCCCGCTTGCTTTTATGTTATAACAGTGGTTTGTGTGTTAATGCTTTATTACAAATAATTGATCAGGAGCATGTATGCTGATGTGTATGGTGGTGACACGCAGGCTAACTTGAAAGTATTTGGAGGTACAGAAAAAAAGTATTTTTTTGCGGGCGGGAGCGGGACAAAACATAATGTTGCGAGCGGGAGAAAGTAATAAAGAAAGTAGTTGAGTACGTCAGTTATGACGACCCACGTATTAAAAAATAGTCAGGTTTAAACCGCGCTCGGGCTTATAATTACAGTTAATGTGTCGGGCAGGGCCGGACTCGGACACAGCGGGCTCGGGTAGGGTTTTGCTTGATTTGGCCCGATCTAAAGCTCTACCTCGGGTAAGTTATGCGAACACTTACAGGCACGAATCAGCCGTTTGTCCTTGGGGAACTTGTGGAGCCTCTCCCCGTTTTTGATGTATTCGTACATCCCGCACAAACACAATCGTTAACCATTTTTGCGAGCTAGGTCTCCAATATAGCGTAACTCCAGGCTTGGAGCATACAGTAAAAGCTTGGAGTACCTGTTATGACGTCACGCCCAGCTAGTGGCAGGGAGGGGGCGTGCTTAAAACCACTGTAAAACGTACCAACTTTTCATATTATATTCAGCATTTTGGTATAAAAAACATAAAAAAACAATGGTGGGCGGTTCTTATCTTTGTTTAGTAAGCACATTGCATTATCTTCGTGAAAAATGTTACCTGCAATTTACACTTTAAATGGCATACCAAAGATGCTGTCAGACAACAGCAAGGAGAATAAATGTTGAATGGTTGTTTTGTGTGTTGTACAAGATAGAGAGAGATGTGTTAGTGATCTTTTATGTTGGGTTTTATAGGAGTTTCTTTCACTGTCATGTTGTGGTTTCAGCAGGAATAATGAAAAAAAGGAGCAACAGTTTTTAATATACAGTACTTAGGGATATACAGTACATACCAGTCAAGTCACCTTTATTTATGCAGCGCTTTATAAAATACAGATTGTTTCAAAGCAGCTTTACAGTGATAACAGGAAAAGGATTCAATGTTGCAAAGAGTTTATTTCAGCTGTACAGCAGCTCTAAATGAAAATGGTGTCATTGTTCAGCTGAAGTCAGATCAATGTTGATTCAGTTCCATTGTAAAGATCATCAATAATTCAATTAGTTTATTTCATCTACACTACAGTATAAAGCGGGAATGTCCAGCTCAGTTCAGCTCTCACCCAATAGTGTCACGGCAGTCAAATCAATGATATTATTGAATATCAATTGTCCTCAACTAAGTAAGCCAGAGGCGACTGTGGGAGAAACCCAAATTCCATCAGGTGAGATGGAAAAAAATCTTGTGACAATCCAGGCTCAGTGTGGGGTGCCGGTTCTCTTGTTGCCAACAAACGAACGCGGTGTGGTTATGATTTAAACTGCATCACAAGTCAGAAATCAGATTGTGGATTTGTAGCATTCAAATATGTATTTTAGTTCCTTTTGCTTGAAGATCAGATTCATCACGCCAATATGAAGCTGAAGCTGGTCATAGGGTCGGTCTCTTGTGGTCTTTGCTGAGGGTCTGTGCAGAGGACTTGTCTCATTCTTGTGGTCTTTGCCAATGGCTGTCATGTCGATGAGGCCTTCAAAGGGAATTGTCGTGTAGACACGGTCTCTGCTGACCTTCAAAAGGCTGCGTTGTGGTGGTGTCTAGGTGCAGGTCCACCATCTGATCTGGATACAGACCGAATACAGCTGACTACGGTAATCTTGGGATAAACAGAGAGACTCATATTAGTGTAGATTAGCACTATTTTTACGATGTAACAAGTACATTAGGTTTTACGGATGTTCTCGGTTCCAGTTGACCTAATTTATGCAGCCTAACAATCCTTTAACGGATGAGAATTACAGAATTTTTATATTGTGTATTCAATTCAATTCAGTTCAAGTTTATTTGTATAGCGCTTTTCACAATACACATTGTCTCAAAGCAGCTTTACAGAAAGTGCATTTCAGAAATGTACAAAGAAAAATACAGTTAGTTAATCATGTATAAATTTAGGCATAATATATTGCCGGTGTTTAGTCGTCTCTTCACAGGCGTCGAGTCGTCTCTCCACAGGCGTTTAGTCGTCTCATCACAGGTGTTGGGGCATCTGAAGTCTCCGTGAGAGGCTGGATACAAACTGGAGCTGACGAACGCTATTTACCTCGGGACTAGCGTCCCGAGATAACAGCAGAAAGACAGATGGGAAATAATTAGCATAGCTGATGTTCATAATGTTAATGCATTCAAACTGATTCAGAAGTAGTATAAAAGGTAAGCATTAAGTGAATGCTTGGTTAAAGAGATGCGTCTTTAATCTAGTTTTAAACTGGGACAGCGAGTCTGAGTCTCGAACAATATCAGGAAGGCTATTCCAGAGTTTAGGAGATAAATGTGAGAACGTCCTCCCTCCTTTAGTAGACTTAGATATCCTAGGAATGACCAGAAGCCTCGAATTTAGTGATCTTAAAGAGCGCGATGGATTGTAGGGCGATAGAAGGTCTGTTAAATACACATGAGCTAAACCATTTAGAGCTTAAGTCAATAGTAATACTTTGTAATTGATACGGAACTTAATAGGTAACCAGTGTAGAGATGATAAAATTGGTGTTATATGATCATATTTTCTTGATCTAGTAAGAACTCTAGCGGCTGCATTTTGCACTAACTGTAGCTTGTTTATTGAGGATGCAGGACAACCAGCTAATAAAGCATTACAGTAATCTAGTCTCGAGGTCATGAATGCATGAACTAACTTTTCTGCATCTGAAACAGATAGCATGTTACGTAGCTTAGCAATGTTTCTAAGGTGGAAAAAGGCTGTTCTTGTAACATATGAAATATGATTTTCGAAAGTCAAGTTGCGGTCTAGTATAACACCCAGGTCTTTTACTGTAGTGGATAAAGTAACAGGACATCCTTCTAAATTAAAGTTGTATTGTAAGGGATTTTGTGGGTAGTTTTTTGGACCATTAAGTAATACCTCCGTTTTATCTGAATTTAATAGCAGGAAATTACACGTCATCCAGCATTTTATATCTTTTAGACACTCTGTCAAGTTAGATAAGTTAGTGTTTTCATCTGGTCGTGATGAGATATATAATTGAGTGTCATCAGCATAACAGTGAAAATTAATTCCATGTTTTCTTATAATATTACCAAGTGGCAGCATATATATTGAGAATAGCAGAGGGCCTAGGACAGATCCTTGCGGCACTCCATAGTCTACTGATGTTATCTTCGATTTTTCCCCATTTAAACAGACAAAATGGTAACGGTCTGATAAGTACGATCTAAACCAGCTTAATGCCTGTCCCTGAACACCAGTGTAGTTTTGTAGTCGATCTAAGAGTATTTTATGATCTATAGTGTCGAACGCAGCACTAAGATCAAGTAGAACTAGTATTGAGATACAGCCTTGGTCAGAGGCTAAAAGTAAATCATTTGTAATTTTAACTAGCGCAGTTTCTGTGCTATGATGCGGTCTGAATCCCGACTGAAATTTTTCATAGATATAGTGTATGACACCTTTTTAAACTAAAAACGGAACAACATTTTTTTATGCATTTTGGCTGGTCATTTACTCGACAACAAATATTAGAATTTGAGAAAACTGTGACGTCATGCGCATGCTCATGTGTATTCAGTGTTTAGTCTATAGGTGCGTGTTTCTTTACAAAGTGACGTCGCCAACTACTGGCCTGGCAGCATAGTACAGCGTTTTTAAATGTTTTCGCAGATCCGTGTTAATAGGGATCCTTTTGACAGAATTGTCATCTATAAAAAAAGGAAATATGCACAAAAACACAGAAAACAGAACATAACCCTAACAGTTTCATTGCAAATTTTGCAGGATTAATGGGGTAAAGAGTAGAGCCTGTGGTTAGAATGAGGGTAGATTGCAAGACCATCTATGCTGCATGTTGCTTAACTATATACATTTGCTGACATGCAAGTAGTAGTAATAGTCTCTTTGCCAGATGCATTAGCAAATGCAAGTGTGCTGTAGCTAGCAGGTAACCGCTAAAGATTTGAGTTAATATGATGTTAATGCAATCAAATTGTATGAGTTAGCTTTGTCAATATTTGAATTTAATTGCAAATAACATGCTTGTGTGGTTCAGAATCAAAATGTAAAGTTCTAAACTTAATCTTTAAGTTTATTAACAAAAAGAAATATGTAGCCTAGATGGTAACATTTTAATATAGTTTAAGTATATAGTGTAGTAATTTTTTATATAGTATAGTATATAAATGTATATATATAGTAATAGTTATATGGTATAACATATATACTATATATAGTTATATAGTATATTTAATTATATACACTTTAGACATTCTACTAACTATAAGTAACTTTGCATCTGCATGCATCAACTGCAAATTTTTAGAGTATGAGTAGACTGTCTGCTTTATTATATTTGCCAACACTTTATTTTGATGGTCCCCCAAAAGACATTTAAAGACTATAAGTAACTTTGCAACTACATGCCAACTTATTCTACTAACCCCAACCCTAAACCTAACAAAGATCTGCTAACACTCTAATGAGAGTTAATAGTCATGTAGTTGCAAATAAAGGAGAGACAGTAGTTGCAAAGTTACTTATAGTTAATAGAATGTGTAAAGTGGATTGATTAACCGATTACCTCTGCTAACTTAGGGTGTACAGTTTAATTCTTTTTTAAATAATGCCATTAAATAATTCATTACATTTTAATAATTCATTACATTTATATAGCGCTTTTCTGGACACTCAAAGCGCTTTACATAGAAGGGGGGGAATCTCCTCAACCACCACCAATGTGCAGCATCCACTTGGATGATGCGACGGCAGCCATATTGCGCCAGAACGCCCACCGCACACCAGCTTACTGGTGGAGAGGAGACAGTGATGAAGCCAATCAGTATATAGGGATTATTAGGAGGCCATGATGGGCAGAGGCCAAGGGGCAAATTTGGCCAGGATGCCGGGGTTACACCCCTACTCTTTCGAAAGACATCCTGGGATTTTTTGTGACCACAGAGAGTCAGGGCCTCGGTTTAACGTCTCATCCGAAGGACGGTGCTATTTAGACAGTATAGTGTCCCCGTCACTATACTGGGGTGTTAGGACCCACACAGACCACAGGGATAGCACCCCCTGCTGGCCTCTCTAACACCTCTACCAGCAGCAACCTGGTTTTCTCAGAAGGTCTCCCATCCAGGTACTAACCGGGCTCAGCCCTGCTTAGCTTCAGTGGGCAACCAGTCTTGGGCTACAGGGTGATATGGCTGCTGGTAATGCCATTAAATTATGATGATGCATTATCTTTGCCAGCCCTAAACTAAATAATCTGTAATATAAAAACAGTAATATCCCTGGTGGTTGTTCTTACTGTACTAACTCTGCTAATACTATTTTTCTGCTCCTTAAATATTTTTTTAACTAATACTATATGAGATAAAATGTAATAGAGATGCAATTTTAAGTACAGTATTGATTTGAAGCAACTAAATGGCTACTTGTGTATAAAACAAAATAAAATAAAAATAAAAAACACCACATGTTCTTAGGCATAAACCTCTGGTGCAGCTGTACACATAGTCTTCTTCAGGGTCTCTCTGTAGGGCCAAATATAACAATAATAATGGCTGTTTATCTAAGCCTTGGAAGCCATGCATTGACCTGCCAATGACCAGCTCTTTCCTGGGAAGCAGAGGAAATTTAATGAAACTGTGTGGGTGTTTGGCCTGAACAATGTGGGCAAAGCTCTACATAATTCAAAACTGACCCAAAACTTTTCATTTCAAAATACTGCTTGGCTCCTAACCTAGTAATAAGCAGAATTTGCAGTGTTATTTTGGCAACGTTTTGTTTCTATTTTCATGACATTTTAATGAAACAGTGCTAATGCCAGTCCTCATTTGATCATTACACTCAGTTTTGTAATAACATATGAGTCGCCAGCTGCTCATTATCATGTTTATTAAAGGTTGTTGTACTGTGAAGCTTGTGATAAGTGCTGCTTAAGTTTCTTATTACAATTTGGGTTAGGGAACAATTTCATGCAGAACTTATGTGGATTCAAATGAACAGTTCACCCAAAACTAAAAAAAACTGTACTCACTCCCATGTTGTTTCAAACCTATATGACTTACTACTTTTGTTGAATGCAAGCAAAAATATTTTGAATAATGTTCATCTTTGTGTAAGGAGCTAATTAAAATGTAAGTCGTTATTGAATATTATTGAGAGCTATTATTGAGAGAATGTTTTTTTATGTAATTACCTAAATTTCAGTCTGTTCTTCACACAATGCAAAAATTAGATTTTTTTTGTGCACATTTTATCATCTATCATTTTTGCACATTTTATCATAAGAAAGAAAGAAAGAAAGAAAGAAAGAAAGAAAAAGAAAGAAAAAAAGCAAGCACATCTCTCTTCAACAAGATGCACAATTAGAATTTACGGTAGAAGGAAGGCTCAGGAAAGGAAGGAGTGGAAATCCCCTCTCAGCTATAGTAGGCCAAGACCTTTAGCCTAGAGGACCGCCAAGCATCCAATGTGGGCCCACAGCAAGTATATATATAGGCAGACTGATGAGGATTTAGGCTTAGCACAGATCAGGGCAGCATTCTGCAGATGCAATTACATGGCCATGACAGAGGAGTCACCCAGTGTGATATTAAGGTCACTGTAAAAGACGTGATTAAGGCTATAGTCTCAGCTTCAGACGTCACTCCCACGGACCATTGGCTGAACGTCTGATGCATATGGGACACACAATTGGAAACTCTTCAGGAGTTTCAAAGTCGTCATCTGATTGGTTGAATTCTTCAGGATTTCCGCGAGTGTGTCGTGTTCTTTAGCGGTCCACCTGGAAACAAAGATGCTGTGACGTCAAAACCCCCTTATGTTTTCAACTGTGACAATAAGCGCTTATCAGGATCAATTAAACACTGTTTTTTTCAAAAGTATATGAACTATATAAAGTTTGCGGAAATTCTTAAAAATACGTCCAAGAGTTTTACACACCAGTCTGTTAATGTTTCAGAGGTGCAGGGAGTAAGTCACACATGTTCAAGTCACAAGTAAGTCTCAAGTCCCTACCATCAAGTCTCAAGCAAGTCTAAGTCGCAGTACACACAACCAAGTCAAGTCAAGTCAATGGTTCACTTCAAGCAAGTCAAGTCGAGTCCACTTGTCAGTAGGGCTGCAACGATGTTGTCGACAAAAATCGATAATAGAAATAGTCGACAATGCATTTCATTGTCGAAGTTGTCGCCAGACATGTTTTTTTCCGACCGAGGCATCTCTCTTCCGAGAGTCGCACATGCGAATTAGCTTCTCTGCTGAGCGATAACATACAGAAATGGCGGCGTCCAACGCAGCAGCTGCGCGTACCAAAACATCTAAAGTTTGGGAGCATTTTAGCCTGCATACGGCGAATAAAAAGATTGCCTGCATGTAGGGCTGCACAATGTCTCATTTTAGCATCGATATCGCGATGTGCGCATCCACGATAGTCACATCGCAGATATGTGCGATGTCAGTTGATGCGTGATTCATGATCAGTAGGCTACGAGTCAGCAGCTCCCCGGCCAGTAATGCTTGTGATTCGCGGATTTTTATCACTTTGCGAGTCCTGTCAGTTTAAACATCAAGCGCAAGAAGACTGGAACTTGCGCGCTGTTTTCTGTCAGCCTTACTAATGCGTTAGCCCCTATTGGAAGTTTGACCGGTGTGAGTGATGTAGATGACTGACAGCTGCGCTTGTTTAACTGAGAGAACGAGCAGAGAGAGTGAAACCCCCGTTCGCGCCCGCACACTCACCGTCCCCTCTCTCTCTCTCTCTCTCTCTCTCTCCTCTCTCTCTCCCTCTCTCTTTTCTCTCTCTCTCTCTCTCTCTCTCTCTCTCTCTCTCTCTCTCTCTCTCTCTTCCTCTCTCCTATTTAGTGAATTGAGTTGACTGAATATCTTTGAGGATATGTGCTATTCAAGTCATCTGGTGAAATTGTTGTTTTTATATCGCAATATATATCGCAGAAAAATAAAATATCGCAATGTGATTTTACCAATATCGTGCAGCAGCCCTACTGCATGGTTTGCAAAGCAGTCCTTGCGTATCACCCATAGAGGTATCACGGCAGCAGCACCTCGGTGAAGCACGTCGGACAGTTGAAACGTGACAGTTTTGGATGTACATTGTACATTTTATAAGCGTATTTTCGGTATAAATAAATAAATATATAAAATATGCATTTTTCATTGAAGTACCCCCCTTCTTTCTTGTGTTTACTATCATTTTCCACAGAATTAAAGCAATCTCATGCTAAATTTTAGAAAAATTTAATTATTCGATTAGTCGACTAATCGTTTCAATAGTCGGTGACTAGTCGACTATTAAAATAGTCGTTAGTTGCAGCCCTACTTGTCAGAAGAAGCAGTCGAGCAACAGAAGAGAACATCAGTCTGTGAGTGTTTACGTTTCTCATTATATTTTAGCGTGGATATTCGTTCCTACGAAACTTTGTTTGGTTTACCCTGTTTACCGTGGTAAAGCGCGTTTGTTTGTGTCGTGACTTTTGAGTTTCGCTTAACTAAGTAGCAGGGCGTGGCCAAAGCCAGTTAAAGTACTTATTACTGATATTTACTAGCACTTTTTAGAAGAAGCAGTCAAGCAACAGAAGAGAACATCAGTCTGTGAGTGTTTACTTTTCTCATTATATTTTAGCGTGGATATTCGTTGCTAGGAAACTTTGTTTGGTTTACCCTGTTTACTGTGGTAAAGCGCGTTTGTTTTTGTCGTGACTTTTGAGTTTCGCTTAACTAAGTAGCAGGGCGTGACCTGCTGTATTCAATAACGAGGTATTAGGCGTGTATAAATTGGCTAGTGTTTTGCGGCAGCGGTCGCGGCAGCCCTTGTGTGAAGCCCTCATCGTGTGAAGACCGAAGAGTGTAAAGACCAGCGACTCTACCTACGCAACTCCACCGAGCAAGGACACCGACAAGGCACTTGAGTATTATCTTTTTGTTTTTTTCCTTTCTCTCCTACACAACTTCTCTTCTAATCTTTCTGTTTGTGAGCTCTCTTACACTATGTGTTTTCAAATTCCTACTATTACTAACATATGCAAATCAAAAGTCACACATAGGAGGCAGTACAATCCTAACAACCTGCGTATTTTTCCGGCTTCATCTAGTACTCTATTCTCTTTTCCTATTGGTCTCTGGAATTGCTAGTCTGCTGTAAACAAAGCTGACTTTATTACATCTATTTCTAGTCATTCAGGTCTACGCTTATTGGCCCTGACTGAGACCTGGATCAGACCTGAGGACACTGTCACACCCGCTGCCCTCTCTACTAACTTCGCTTTCTCACACACCACTCGCCTGACCGGAAGGGGTGGAGGTACTGGTCTACTCATCTCAAATGATTGGAAATATGATCCTTTACCACCTCGGTGTGACCACAGCTTATTTGAATCGCATTCAATCACCATCACTAGTCCTATAAAAATCCATTTTGTAGTTATCTATCGTCCCCAAGGTCAGCTTGGCAGTTTCTTGGAGGAACTTGATGTGCTTCTCTCATCCTTCCCTGAGGATGGTACTCCTCTCATAGTTCTTGGAGACTTCAACATCCACATAGAAAAACGTCAGGCTGCTGATTTCCACACTCTGCTTGCCTCATTCGACCTCAAAGGAGTATCTACTGCAGCTATTCACAAATCAGGTAACCAATTAGACCTTATTTACACATGCCACTGCTCCACTGACCATACACTGGTCACTCCACTGCACACCTCAGACCACTTCCTCCTCACTCTCAGCCTCAACCTACCTCAGAACACAACACGCACTCCTCCACAGGTCACCTTTCGGTGAAACCTATGCTCTCTCTCACCCTCTTGCCTATCCTCTTTGGTCTCATCCACACTTCCTCCACCTGACAAGTTCTCAACACTTGATACTAACAGTGCAACTGACTCTCTTTTCTCCACTCTAACACACTGCTTGGACAACTTCTGCCCCCTTTCTTCCAGGCCAGCTCGCACCACACCCTCTGCCACCTGGTTATCCGATGTTCTCTCCGTGAACATCGTTCTAAACTCAGGGGTGCAGAGAGGAAGTGGCGCAAATCGAAAGATCCTACTGACCTTGGTCTTTATCAATCCCTCCTCTCTTTCTTCTCTGCTAATGTCTCTACTGCTAAAAGGACTTACTATCACAACAAAATTAACAATTCTTCTGACTCTCGCATGCTTTTTAAAACCTTCTCCTCTCTTCTCAACCCTCCTCCTCCTCCTCCTTCATCAACCCTAATAGCTGACGACTTGCCACATTCTTC
Organism: Chrosomus eos; assembly: GCA_036326025.1. Classification (NCBI taxonomy): domain Eukaryota; kingdom Metazoa; phylum Chordata; class Actinopteri; order Cypriniformes; family Leuciscidae; genus Chrosomus; species Chrosomus eos. The sequence continues at coordinate 13,240,232 of CM070820.1, forward strand.
ATAAATAAAACAACCACCATCAGCGGCCAATTTAACAATCCACAAACTGACACACACTTTTTACTAGCTAACACACACATTCTACCCTCATTCTCTCTGCTTTCAGAGGCAGAAACTCCAAACTACTCCTTTCCAATCGCCCTACCACCTGTCCACTTCAAGCCATTTCTTCCTCAGTTATACCCACACTCACTCACATCATAAACACCTCTCTTCACACTGGTACCTTTTCCACAGCATTTCAGCAGGCTCGGATAACCCCACTGCTTTAAGAAACCTACTCTTAATCCAGCACATCTGGATAGTTACAGACCGGTATCCCTTCTTCCATTCGTCGCAAAGACATATGAACGAGTTGTTTTCAACCAGATATCTTCCTTTCTCACACAGAACAACCTCCTGGACAGCAATCAGTCTGGTTTCAAAAGTGGACACTTAACTGAGACTGCACTGCTCTCAGTAATCGAAGCCCTGAAACTGGCAAGAGCAGCTTCCAAATCCTCAGTTCTCATCCTGCTAGATCTGTCTGCTGCCTTTGACACAATTAACCACCAGATCCTCCTGTCAATCCTAAAGATGAAGGGAATATCAGGAACCGCACTCCAATGGTTCAAGTCTTACCTCTCAGGTAGGTCCTTCAGGGTGTCGTGGAGGAGTGAGGTGTCGAAGTCACAACATCTACCTACTGGGGTGCCTCAGGGCTCAGTGCTTCGACCACTTCTCTTCTCCATCTACATGACATCACTAGGAACTGTGATTCAGAAACATGGCTTTTCCTATCACTGCTATGCTGATGACACACAAATCTACCTCTCATTCCAGCCTGATGATCAGACGGTAGCTGCTCGCATCTCAGCATGCCTGACAGACATCTCTGGCTGGATGAAAGACCACCACCTTCAACTTAACCTTGCGAAGACAGAGCTACTTCTGATCCTGGCCAATCCAACACTTTGTCACAACTTCACTATTCAACTAGGGCCGTCATCCATAACTCCATCACGGTCAGCCAGGAACCTTGGAGTTGTTATTGATGATCAATTGAACTTCACAGACCCCATTACTAGAACTGCCCGGTCCTGCAGATTTGCTTTGTACAACATTAGGACGATTGGAACACTATCCAGACATTAGGAACACTATCCAGACTGGACTATTGCAATGCACTCCTGGCTGGTCTTCCAGCTTGCACGATCAAACCTCTGCAGCTAATCCAAAATGCTGCAGCTAGAGTGGTCTTTAACGAGCCGAAGAGAGCACACGTCACTCCTCTCCTCACAAAATTGCACTGGCTGCCAGCTCGCATCAAATTCAAGTCACTGACGCTTGCTTACAGAACAACCACTGGCTCTGCTCCCTTTTACCTAAACTCATTACTTCAGACATATGTCCCATCCAGAAATTTGCGCTCTGCAAGCGAACGTCATCTTGTGGTGCCACGTCAAAGAGGCACAATATCTCTTTCTCGGACCTTTACCATGACTGTTCCCTGCTGGTGGAATGACCCACCCAACTCAACCAGAGCTGCTGAGTCCGTAGCCATTTACAAGAAACGGTTGAAGACACATCTCTTTTGGCAGCAATTGTTCCAGTAATACTAACACTTTCTCTTCCTTTCTATTGTATATTAAAAAAAAAAAAAATACGGGTTCTACGTTGGATTAAACTGTGAAATGTTATAGCACTTACATTTTGTTGTCCTGCTGTTAGTTTAACTGCTTCTATGGTTCTCATTTGTAAGTTGCTTTGGATAAAAGCGTCTGCTAAATGAATAAATGTAAATGTAAATGATAAGTGTCAAGTCAAGTCGAAGTCAAGTTACAATACCAAACAGAAAAAAAGTTTCGATTGGCCTCAACCTTATTTATTTTTGATTATCCTGATTACCTTTCTTATACATTATACATTTATTATAATTTATTACAGCATGTATTTATGATTATCAAAAATTTGGAATTATTATTGTATTATAATAACAATTATATGAAAAATGTTGAAGATAAAACATTTGGAGATAAATTCACAAGTGTGATGCATTAATTATATTGGTTTTATAGTAAATGTCATATGAACTTTGCTTATATATATGTTTTATGCAATATCACCGGCAGACATTAAGAGCCAATATTTGACCCCATAAATTGATTTCTATGTTGTATGTATGTCCGCTCAATTGTGCTCTTTCTTGCAAGAAAATGATATCTATGAAAAATTTCAGTCGGGATTCAGACCGCATCATAGCACAGAAACTGCGCTAGTTAAAATTACAAATGATTTACTCTTAGCCTCTGACCAAGGCTGTATCTCAATACTAGTTCTACTTGATCTTAGTGCTGCGTTCGACACTATAGATCATAAAATACTCTTAGATCGACTACAAAACTACACTGGTGTTCAGGGACAGGCATTAAGCTGGATTAGATCGTACTTATCAGACCGTTACCATTTCGTCTGTTTAAATGGGGAAAAATCAAAGATAACATCAGTAGACTATGGAGTGCCGCAAGGATCTGTCCTAGGCCCTCTGCTATTCTCAATATATATGCTGCCACTTGGTAATATTATAAGAAAACATGGAATTAATTTTCACTGTTATGCTGATGACACTCAATTATATATTTCATCACGACCAGATGAAAACACTAACTTATCTAACTTGACAGAGTGTCTAAAAGATATAAAATGCTGGATGACGTGTAATTTCCTGCTATTAAATTCAGATAAAACGGAGGTATTACTTATTGGTCTAAAAAACTACCCACAAAATCCCTTACAATACAACTTTAATTTAGAAGGATGTCCTGTTACTCTATCCACTACAGTAAAAGACCTGGGTGTTATGCTAGACCGCAACTTGACTTTCGAAAATCATATTTCATATGTTACAAGAACAGCCTTTTTCCACCTTAGAAACATTGCTAAGCTACGTAACATGCTATCTGTTTCAGATGCAGAAAAGTTAGTTCATGCATTCATGACCTCGAGACTAGATTACTGTAATGCTTTATTAGCTGGTTGTCCTGCATCCTCAATAAACAAGCTACAGTTAGTGCAAAATGCAGCCGCTAGAGTTCTTACTAGATCGAGAAAATATGATCATATAACACCAATTTTATCATCTCTACACTGGTTACCTATTAAGTTCCGTATCAATTACAAAGTATTACTATTGACTTATAAAGCTCTAAATGGTTTAGCTCCTGTGTATTTAACAGACCTTCTATCGCCCTACAATCCATCGCGCTCTTTAAGATCACAAAATTCGAGGCTTCTGGTCGTTCCTAGGATATCTAAGTCTACTAAAGGAGGGAGGGCGTTCTCACATTTAGCTCCTAAACTCTGGAATAGCCTTCCTGATATTGTTCGAGACTCAGACTCGCTGTCCCAGTTTAAAACTAGATTAAAGACGCATCTCTTTAACCAAGCATTCACTTAATGCTTACCTTTTATACTACTTCTGAATCAGTTCGAATGCATTAACATTATGAACATCAGCTATGCTAATTATTTCCCATCTGTCTTTCTGCTGTTATCTCGGGACGCTAGTCCCGAGGTAAATAGCGTTCGTCAGCTCCAGTTTGTATCCAGCCTCTCACGGAGACTTCAGATGCCCCAACACCTGTGATGAGACGACTAAATGCCTGTGGAGAGACGACTCGACGCCTGTGAAGAGACGACTAAACACCGGCGATATGTTATGCCTAAATTTATACATGATTAACTAACTGTATTTTTCTTTGTACATTTCTGAAATGCACTTTCTGTAAAGCTGCTTTGAGACAATGTGTATTGTGAAAAGCGCTATACAAATAAACTTGAATTGAATTGAATTGAATGTTCTAACCATTTTTTTTCTAACCATGCATTTGCATTGCAATTACAACACCATAAATAATGTTATGAGATTAATGATTTAAATATAATCATTTTACTATAGAAAAAATGTGATGCTAAAAAATAATAAATTAAAACCGCCAATAGGTGGCGCCAAATCACCGTCTTAATGAACCAGTCATAGAAGCATTCATTCAACTGATTCGTTTAAAGCGGCAGATTCATTCTGGAACTAAGCAGGTCACTGAATCACAAAAACCCTGGATTTGTTCAGATACGTATAACTCTTTTTCTGTGGCTTGGTTGGAACTATTGTCATTGCAGAAATAGAGCAAAAACAGAGAATATTTACAATATTACGTCTAATATGTCACCACAATATTCTCTCTTTGTTTACTGAACTGTTGTATAAAATCATTGTTACATTTGCAATCGTGCCAATATTATGGAATTATTTTTTAATATCATATGTTATAAAAATAAAAATAACTCATACTAGGGACATTTTCCACATCTTGAATTTTAGGTGCAAATTAATTCTGCTCGCATTTTGCCCCCCAACCCCCTGATAGGCCTACCATCTGATCCTGCTTCAAGAAAAACAGAAAACACAACAAAACAAAACATCATTAACATGTTTCTATGCTGTTTTTCATAATTGGAAAGAGCGACAATTTTGGCTTTAAAGCATGATTTGAAAGCAACTGTGACAAATGTCTGTGAGAATTTATGCACGTTATACAAAACATATGCCACCATTAATTATCATTTGAATCTATTGACAGCCTTAAGCTACATTTAAAAACATAATATTGTATAAAGAGGCATGCTGTTTTGACCACTATTCTCTCTAGATTTAACGTTAGTCAAATTAACTATAACAAACAGGTTAAACAAGCCATAGCTTACTTTTAGACGTGGTGAATGAAGTTCGAGGTTGTGATGGTCGTGTCCGATATCACTTGCCAGCTATTATGCGTACAGCAAATCTTCTTGTATGAATATGGTCAATTTCTAGTGTTTAGATCCAAAAAGAAACGATGCTGGGAGATGTTTTTGTATTTTTTCTAAATTGCATCACTCAATCGCACCGAATATGATGACTGGCGTCAATGGTGTTGCTTTCATTTTGTTCATCAATTGATGTTGCGATGATTTAAATAAAAATGTATATGAAGCCATTCTCTAGTCATACAGTTCAAGTCAAGTCAAGTCTCGAGTCATTGGATCTCAAGTCAAAGTCAAGTCAAGTCTGTGATGACGGGTGCTAAGATGACGTCATCACTACTGCGATAATGACAGCATGTGTCTTTAGAAACTGTTTATGGGCTTATGTTTCTTTACATTTGTCATTTATGGTTTTGTGTTTCTGTTGACTATGGTGCAGTTTATTAGGTTTAAGATACAATTGTTTCATCTGGATCATTATTTTATAACATGCATTTATAATAAGTTTAAGATATGCTGTTTGAGTTGATTGCAGATAGGTGCACATATCAGCGGTCATCCAATGTGTTATGTCGACTATAGTTACCCTTTGATGTATTCTTTTCCATTAACCACACAGAGACAAGTAAGTGATGCATTTTTGTTATTTATTATTTCAAATCTGTATTTATCTCCACATGGCAAACAGTTACCCCACATGCTGTCTACTCACCATTTCCTGTTCCTGTGACTCCTCAAAGGAGGGGTCGGGAGCACAGCTTCCCTTTTTCTTGTGTTGGGTTAAACCATTTCTATTAATGGAGAGGGGAACTTAACCCTTGGTGATGTAGGTATGGATAAATATCTTATGGTGTTTACATTTAGTTTAAGTTGCTGAATGAGTTTATTTTATTATATTTAGAAGTTAAATGGTCCTATATTTAGACTACAAAGTTTTGATGTTGATACCCCTGCAGTTGGTACGGTCTTGGGTGTAATGAGCCTGTCCTAGGCTATATAAGGCAGTCTAAACTGGACCTTAGGAGGGAAAGGTGGGGTTATATTGCTGAATGTATTCATGAAGATTTTGCTGCCTGTAGCAGTTTGTTTTCCTTTGGGTTGTTGATACCTCAAAGTTAGCACTGAGTCTAGTGTATTTATTTTTGTAAAAAAATTCCTTTGACATCACTTTGAATTTGTACACTACTTCTGCACTGGCATTTAATAAAAATCCTCTTTGGATGATATCTGAGTCCTGAGCCTATCTACCACCTCTCCTTGATCACTACAGGACACGTTATGACAAAGTCATTTTCTTATTTTAGTCAAGCAAGTCTCAAGTCCTTAAATTTGCGAATCGAGTCAGGCTCGAGTCAAGTCATGTGACTGAAGTCCCCCATCTCTGTAATGTAGGAGCATCAATGTTACTTTTTCACACTCCTAAACATGACGCGGAACAAAACGAACTGTGATTTGATGCTGTACATGTCAGTCAGATGGCCTCTGGGCAGTCCTTGGCCAATGAAAGCTACTGTGGAGTCCAGCAGCTTTCAGTCTGATAGTTCTACCAGTGGCCATATGAGACTAGGAGAGCTAAAGCTCAGAGGAGAGGAAGATGACTCGAGAGAGTTCCCTTACCACAGACTCCAGAGATAAAATTATTTGAACAGGATTGAGTGAATAAATGATTAGTCATTATTTATAAAGACTTTAAACCATTTCAAGATCATAAGTTCTGGTTTTCTTTGTCTACTCATTTTGTGTTATGAATACAGAACTGGAATATAGCTCAATTAATAAAGTCAAAGTACCTGAAGTCAGACAAAGAGACAAAGGTACAGAACAAGACTGTAATGATCCCATGATGCATTGTATAATTATATTGCCGTTCAAGAGTGTAGGGAGACCAACACAAGGAATCAAAATGTATGATACCACAGTGTTCAGATATTATTGTTGATTTGATACAATCGCTGAGTCCAAAGTTCTTTGCAACGGTCAAAAAAGCATGTTATATAACATAACAGATATGAAATGCAATCCGGACATGTTATATCCATGTTCCCTTCAGAAAAGGAAGTGCACTTAATTGTATTGAATTGAATGTGCACTTATAGGCCTACTTCTTCAAACCTTAAATTGTTAACAAAAACTGTATTTGAAGATAATGTAGTATTAAATAAAAGTTTTATTAAAGATGCATTCCATTTGACCGTAAGTGGACTGTAAATGTGCATAATAAACATAAGCGGTACATGACAAGAATGTAGAAGGTGTAACCAAGATGGCTGACAAATGAACTTAGGGGCTTAGTGCTCATTTCCGATTTTTTGAAAAAATTAGATTTTTTTGCAAGGCCGTTCACATTTCCAATTAAATGCGACCTTTTGTGATCTCCTGTGTGAACATGAAATGACCCAGAAGTGACCCGCATGCGCAGAAGAGTACTCAACGATCAACGGTGTCACTTGTTGTTTGCGGAAGTAGCTAAACATGAATGAAAATTAAGGAGGAGAGCAAGGGTTTTGGCCATGGCGTTTTGTGGAGCAGTTAGTGCAACGTCGGTACAGAGAAACGTGTGGGTGCGGAGTCGCAGCCAGGAGTGGTGGGATACAGTGGCTTCACTAATACAGAATTCACCAGTAACTTCTGAATGACCAGATCCACCTTCGATTATGTTTAAGCACCTTCAATTAACTCTGTCACTGGAAGAGACACGTCTGCGGCGGACCATAACAGTGCAACGCATTGGAGTGTATTGGCTAGCTACAGGTGCATGCCATCGTACGATAGCTAACTTGCTTATCTTCTCATTCTCGCCTACTTCAATGCAGAATTATGACGTTTGTCACATATCAATGGCGTGCGGGTCGGATACATGTGACCTGGCCATTCAGAATGAGGTCGCATTTCAAAAGATCGGATACATATCGGATTTGGACCACATACCCAAGTGGCCAAGTGGATCAGATACAGGTCGCATAGGGGCAAAACAATCGGAATTGGGTCGTTTCAGACTGCAGTGTGAACATAGCCTTAGTTGCCTTTCCTATAAGTTATGAAATGCATTGTACTATAACAACATACTGTACATGTTATATAGTAATCCACACAAGAAAACATATAGTTCTAAGCATGATCATTCTCCATGCACATATTCAAGTTGGCATTGACTTGTTATAAACTTATATATCCTGTAACTCTACATAACAAATCTAACTTTAGCTGATTGTTGCCCACATATTTATTTCCAGAGTGACAAGGAATACAGAAGAGCCAATCCAACATTCCTCTTACAGTGACTGTGTGATATAATAAGCATGGACCTGTGTGTATAAAAACAATGCTGCTTTTGTCTATTTGCAACCACTTGTTGTCTTTTTCAATACATCTGTTATTCTTTGCGCTCTGGGCTGGTTTTAGGGGACAGAAAAGCAGCCCAAGGACTGTTATATAAAGCCAATCCCAACATGCACTGGCCACAGCTGGTATGTCTTGCATAAGAGTCACAGAATGTCAAGTGGTGAGAGTGAGCACTGCCAATCCAATGCTTAGCCAAGCTTTCCCAGGCAGTGATATCTCCTGCCGCTGCTCGGAGCGGATTAGCCCTGATTTGGTCTGCTGTCCTGGATAGGACAGAAAGAGGTCACTCAGATTCAGAGCTCATATAAATGTGTATATGTAATACCTGGGTCAAAGTATGTCTGCTGGAAAATGTACTAATCCTCCTACCACTTTATGGCCTTAACTATACACTTCCAATGGAAAATCAAGAGGCGAAAGGGCGATTTCTATAAATGGCTGTGCTACAAAGCATTATGGACACATTTCATTTTTAATTTTTCAATGGCAATGTTACCACATATCACAAAAGCAGAAGGCTATTCACAGATCTATAGAAAACCAAGGATACAGTCTCAACCTGACCAAAAGGTTCAGGTTTCAGTCAGACAATGTGTCTAAATCAGACATTTTACTGCTGCAACACTGGGTGCTACATGTACAGCTGTGGCCAAAAGTATTGGCAGAGGCATAACATTTTAGTTTCGCTAAGTTTTCTGCTTCAGTATTTGTATTATTTTTCACATTCTTCTATGGTATACTGGAAAACAATGATATGCATGGTTAAAGGCTTTTATTGGCAAAAACATGCAATGCAATGAGTTAATATTTACATTAATATTAACCTCTGGAATTCACTCACATTTGGCCTATGAAGCTTTTTGCAATTATTTAAAGGGTACCTATTATGGCATTTAAAATGTTCCTAATGTTGTTCTGGGAGTCCCCAACAACAGTTTTACATGCATGCAATGACAAAAAACACTTTTGTTGTCTTATAATATGCATTTATTTTTACCTGATTTGCTCAGCGATTCCCAAATGATTCGTTTGAAGACTCATTTTTCAAACCCCGCCTTTGCGTGACGCTAATCTGCAGTGATTGGTCAGACGACCCAGTCAGTTATTTTTCGCGTTAACCCAAAGCTTAAACATATTGATAAAGCACTGCAGTACTACAATAAGCTCTATTCTTTATGACAACTCCAATAACAACGACAAACATTTTACATATTTCAAAAAACACACACACAGCTTGGAGACCTAAGCGCTGAGCGTAACTGACACACACACACACACACACACACACACACACACACACACACACACACACACACGCAACAATTATTAATAGTACTTACAGGTTGTGATTCGGAGGAGGAAGCTGATCCAAATAAACTTGGTATTGAACGTTCCTTCAGTATCAGGCGACTCGCGAATCCACACTTGAAAGCATTTATGTTTGTAAAGGAATCCTCATTAAAATAACGCGGACACAGCTCAAGGTGGCTATACTTGTGTGGTATAGTTGTAAATATAAACTCTAGCCACTGATTCTTCACATGCTCGTCCCTTGGCAGTGAAAAAAAAGTTCGCTTTTGATTCGCACTTCAGAACAGCTCGTCGACATGTTGTTGTCACTGTTTTCTGGCGCACGCAATGAGTGGGCGTGCCTTATTCAAATAACTTGTACAAGTGACGTACGAAAGTTATAGAAAATGCATCGTTCGTCTATCGATTCATATCAGCGACTCAGAGTCGACTCTTACTTTTGAGAGACAATAACTTTGTATACGGTGAACTTTCATATTTAAAACTTTGCAGGATGTTTTCGTTCACTTAGATCTATGTTACACACTACATAAAAGGTAATTTTCAAAATTCCATGATAGGTACCCTTTAAAATGCATCTGATCACTCTGCACAATGATTTAGAAATAATGTGAAAATGTCCAGAATTCAAAGAAGGCTCAATTAATTTTTTACTGCACATGCAAGAACAACTGTTTTGGCATCAAGAAGACTTGGAATGTAGCGCATGAGTTGTATGATGGTATTTTTATGGAGCTGCATACCAATCCTTCAAATATATCTACTTGTATTCCACAGAAGAAATAATGAGAGAGAAAAAATGAGAAATAATAATTATCCTTAAGCCATCACTATAATGCCAAACCTTTTCTATGCTTACTGAACGGTAGTTGTTTGACTGTGTCAAATAAATATGGTTTAAATGTAAAGTTGATGATAAAACAACATTACATTAGAAATTAAATTAGATATTGATTAAATAAAATGAGAAATTCTTATCTAATTAATTTCTAAAAAAATTGTCATGCAGTAAATGTCTTACTCTGGTGTCTGTTTTCATCTCTATTCTCTACATAGCCTTTCAAAGAATGTGTGGCTTTCTTTCATCATATAATTCACATTTACATTCACTATTCATGACGTGTAAAATTCAGCATGCCCAGAGAGCTATTATGCATGAATGCATGCATTCACTTTTCAGTTTCCTACTTTATAGATTGACAATCTAATGATAAAAAAATCATTCTGTTGTTAATGTTTGAGTGGTTACAACCCATCATGGTTCATTCATTTGATCTAGCAGGCATAATTTTGAATACATGAGCTGTACTGTATATTTCTACTACACGTGAGCCCATGCATGCCAATGAGGAGAGGTGATGTGCTAACAAGCACAGACGTGCACTGATCAGATGCTAATGCACTTACTCTGGTAAGTGGAGTTAAGTGCAAAGTGTATTATAGTAATACAGTGGATTTGTTGATCTGTGTCAGAAAGTGAATGACAGAATAACTAGGGTTGGCTTTTGGACACGTGGGCCACAGCTGTGCATTTCATCAGCCTCCGTCTGAGCCATTAGTGAAAGAGGCTTTGATACCCTCAACACTAATAAGCCATTGTCAGATGAAGGACGCAGAGGTGGAGGGTACGGATGATTTGTTGGCCCATTGAGGTCAAAAAAGCTTAACCTCCCAGCATTATGACACAGAAGTAGTGTGTTGTTAATGAAAAGGACAGTCCCTTTTAATGGGACCGTCAAGCACAATCACTCAATTTCATGTGCATTAAGTTCAAACGCTGACCAACGACCAAATGTTTTTTTTTTTTTTTTTTTACTAAGATGTAATGTGCCTAAAGCATTATAGAGATATAGGTCGTAATGGTAATTTTTTCATGTGTAAAAGGTTATTAACAATGTACATAAGTCACATGCATTTTCATCAAATCTGTTAAACAGACATATAGGGCCAGATTTACTAACAGCTTACGCCAGCACAAACCCTCTTTTGGCGTTAAAACGACTGTCAGGTTTTACTAAAGACACGCAGTGAAACATTAGTGCTGAAAATGCATGGACAGGGTTATTTTTGTGGTTGACCATATGCATTTATAGGAGTTTCCCTTTCAGGCGCAAAATTTAGGGGAGGAGAGTATTTTAATGGATCATGCGAGGTGATTTACTAAGGTTTGCGCTAGTAAATTTGCTGGTATTTTCACCATTATTTAACGCCAAGAAAAAGCATGTCTTAAACCAGCATGTCTTTCTTTGAACTCACTATGTCACACAGATGTCTCACTATGAACTGCTCCATTGTTATATTGAGCATTGAGCGCCACTCAGAGCTGTCTAAAACACTGCCAGCGGGACATTGAGCAGGAAATGTTTGTCCAAGCTCACAACAGATTTTGCGAGAGAACGCAAAAATTTCCTGAATTTTTTTTTTCTCCCATCCCAAATTTTCTCCACCACCATGTCCCTTTAGGTGCTCCGTAATATGAGAACTGAACTGAGCTGGATGATGGCATTACTGTTTTCTTCAGAGCTGCTGTATAGATAAATTAACTAAATTAATAACATTTTTTTACAAATGAACCATCACTGAACTTACTTAAGCTGGACTATGACACTATTTCATACCTGTCAAGTTTTGGATTTGAAAATAAGGGAAATTTTCCGGCACCCACTGCGAGCAGTCCCACGACCCCAACCAAGCTCCAGTATCCCTTACATTTTAAGACAGGTGATAGCCGAGATAAAAACACAAAAGGGTATATATGAAGAGCATTTATTTAAAGGCTTATTTGCACATTTTCTGTTCATTTTACATTGCTTGTCTTTACATTTACATTTTATTTTCATTCCACACATTCTTTTCATTTCATATCGCTTTTCTTTTACAGTTTTTCTTTTCATTTCACATAACTTTTCTTTACTCTTTTAGTGAGTTATGGTACAAATTTGTTTCAGACTTTGCATTCTTTAAGACTGTTTTGGAAGAAGTGTATTTGTGGGCTGGGCCAGAGTGGTTAATTTTACATGAGAGTAGAGCGCAAACAGTTCTGTTGTCTAACGTCATCCTATTCTCTGTAACAATCTTCCGTACCATGCTAAAGTCGCAGTTACAAAACTTACAAAACGCGTGACTGTCCCCCACCCTGCTCCTCTTCAGAAAAGTAAATTCGCTGTCCCATTGATCGCAGTATTTACATGAGGGTTTTGGTGTTTTGGCCGGAGTGCCTTCCGTCTCTGTCATAGCGTCCATCATCCGTCTCTGTTTTTTTCCCCGTTTTTTCCCGCGTTGTCACTCATCATCTGACCTCACACACTAACCTCGCGACAACTGCCACCTACAGTACCTGTAGTATTGCGGTTATTGCGAGGCCAGTGACAGAGCTCAGATTGGGAATGTTTTTTTTTTTTTTACTCTGTCCGGGCCCGGGTATTATTATTTTTTAATAACGCAGGTTAAAATACGGGAGATTTACGGGAAAATACTAATACGGGAGGACGGCAGGAAAGAAGGGTAAAATACGGGACTTTCCCGGCCAAAACGGGATACTTGACAGCAGGGCCGTCGCCAGAACATATAGAATGGGGGGGGGCATTTCATTTTCATGGGGGGGGGCACACTTTATATGATCTACAAAACAGACAGTTACAAAAACAATAACATCCCCTAGTCTAATAACTGAAATAGACCAAATTCTATATTTAAACAACACCAAAACACAAAATATTAAGTTTCTGATCATAGGCGGAGGGTGAACCAACACCATGAGGATATGCGCTTCCCCTTTAAAAATATTTACTAGCTATATGCAGGATTTGGCAGGGCAGAAAGCTCACAAAGAGCGCCTATTTTATTATCTTTAAAAGGCGGTTATACAACTTCATCGCGATCTCACAAAGTTCCTAGGCTATCAGTAAAGATGATACACAATAATGCCTTATTTACATAGCCTAACTGCTTATTATAGCGAGAGGACTTGCACGCGCGAGAACTAATCCACTCACCGCTCGTTTAGCCAATATTCTTTTATTACGGAGAAAACTGATCCTAGACCAGCATTTATGGACAGCTTTTCTCTCTAAAAGCAATCAGAAGTTGTAACAAACTTGGCTTGCAATTTAAGTAAACCAATAGTCACTTAAGTTCAGGGCACACACAAGGCATGAATGAATAAAAGGAATAACTGTATCAATGCTTGAAATCAGACAAAGAAAGACATAAACAGATTACCCAACAAAGTATATTGATGACACAGCAGTCAAATCAAGAAAAATAACACTTATCCCAGAGTCCTTGATCAAATAGTCCATGTGTGAGAAGAGTTGTCCTGATGTATGAATCCTTAGTCCCTGCACCCCAGAAATGAACCAGAAATGTCCAGAAAAAACGATAATAATCCTCCGAATGTGATGCACTGGCAAAAATACCCAAAAAAACCCCAAGTCTTCTCTTTCACTTCGCTGGGCAATTAATCCATAAATATCCCCCAAGGAGAAGGCCAAAAACACCCATATGTTTGGTTCAAAACATGCCTTCTCCTCTCTGGCTTGGCCTTTTTCTATCAAAGAAGGCCTTCCTCTTAAGTGCCCCTCTATCAAAATAAAAGTCCATTTTTCCCACTACAGGATGTTTCTGCACCAAACATAAAAGTCCCACATACAACAGACAGAACTTCAACTAGGGCCTGAAACCACTTAAATCATACCTTTACTTATTGTACAATGTATTATCCACCTTCACATAAGAAAAATAAAGTATTACTAAAATAGTGTATTTTTCTTAGCCCTAATATAGAAGTGTCACAGAGACCTGCCAGCGGCTACTGAGGGATGCTTCCCCAAAAGGGCTTTAAGTGAACAACGTTTACTGTCTCTTCTTTGTTATTTGGATGAATCCATCTGACTCGGTAATTCACTGGGCCAAGCTTCGTCTTCACCCTCCCTGGCCCTGACCATCGTGGGGCTAATTTAGATGAGAAATACTCAGAAGCTTTAGAAACAGGATGGGCCCTCACCCAAACCAGATCTCCCACATGAAATTGTGTGTCTCTCCTGTGGGTATTATAGTACCTGGCTTGTCTAAGTTGTGCCTTCCTCACAGATTGTTTAACTTCTTCAGCGAGGTGATGCTGTCTTTCTAGTATCGAGTATGAAGATTGAGAGGGGTTTGGTGAAAAGTGAACCAGTCTCTCAAGAGGTCCGTGAAGTTGTCTTCCCAGAGTGAGTTCCGCAGGCGTCCTTTTAGTAGATTCATGTTTGGCATTATTTATTGCAAATCGAAACTCTGCCAGCCACATGTCCCACTCTCGGTGGTTCTCTCCCACATAAGAAGCCATCATGGTCTTCAAGGTCCTGTTCACTCTTTCAGTGAGGTTGGTCTGTGGGTGGTAACTGGTAGTTAATTTTTGAGTTACTCCCCAGTTTCTGCACAAATCAACCAAGAGCTGGCTGAGGAATTGTGGGCCTCGATCTGATAGGATGTACTTCGGGACACCCCAACGAGTGAAGATGTCGTCCTTTAAGATTCGACATATGCGTGGAGTCTTACTGTCTCTCAACGGGAATAGCTCAACCCATTTAGTAAAGTAGTCCACCACTACCAAAAGAAAGATATTGCCCTTTTTACTTTTAGGGAACGGTCCCATGAGGTCAACGCCAAGCATATGACCAGGCTCATTCACCTCAGTCGATTGGAGGAAGCCCAAAGGTTTTGAGTTGGAAGGCTTGTATTGCTGACACACAACACACTCTTTAACATGTTGCCACACATCCTTTCTGACTTCGGGCCACCATGCCACCTCCAAAATTTTCAAAAGGGTCTTCATCCTCCCGAGATGAGCTCCTAAAGGATTGTTGTGAAAGTAGTCAATGAAAGGGAGGACAAGGGATTTTGGCACCACCAGCTGGTATTTGGCACCACCAGCGTAAGGTATAACTCTATATAACATGCCCTGCTGAATATCCCATCTTATCCGATCAATTTGTTCATTCTTCACTTCTACTTTACCCATCAATTCCTTTACCTGCTCGTCTTGGTTTTGAGCTTCTGCTATCTCAGCCAGAGAGGATGGCAATTCAAAGTTCCATGAGAAGGTCCTCTTTGCTACACATGCAGCCACAATTGCTTGATCTTGGATTGACCTGGATAGGGCATCAGGTACCACATTCATTCTACCTTTCCTATACTGGACTTGGAATTGGAATCGTTGTAGCCTCAGGGTCCATCTGGTGAGTCTGGATGTTGTCTTTGGAGCGTTAAAGGCCCACGTCAATGCTGCATGATCCGTGTAAACTACAAAGGGTACCCCCTCCAGATAGTGGTGCCATTTTTCTACTGCCCAAACAACAGCTAGGCACTCTTTCTCCGAGGTTGAATAGTTTAGTTCGGCTCCCCTTAGACTTCTCGAAGCATAAGCGATAACAAATTCTTCATTATCAATCTTTTGCGTGAGTACTGCTCCAAGTCCGATTGCACTGGCATCAGTTTGTACTTGAAATGAATGAAGAAAATTTGGTTGGGCCAGCACAGGGGCTTGTTGTAGGGCCACTTTCAGACTCTCCACACTCTGCTGACATTCTTTGGTCCAAGCCCAGGAAACATTTTTTCGCTGCAAATGATACAAGGGGGCCGCAAGCTCAGCAAAATGAGAAATGAAGTTGTGGTACCATCCTATCAGGCCCACGAACTTCTGCAAGGAAAGAAGATCATGAGGTATAGGATAGTTGGAAATAGCAGCTGTCTTTTCCGGGTCCACTTTCACCCCTTTTCCTGAGACTACATGGCCCAAGAACTTTAGCTCAGTCTTGAGAAAATGGCATTTCTTCAAATTCAAGGTCAAATTGGCCCTTTGAAGTCTACAAAGGACCGCTTCAAGATCCTGAAGATGCTGCTGTTCAGACGGAGAGTATACAATAATATCATCAATGTATACAAAACAGATGCTGCCTCTCAACCCCTCTAATACCCTCTCCATGAGACGCTGGAAAGAAGCTCCTGCATTTTTCAGCCCGAACGGCATTGTCAAAAAATGATATAGGCCAAAGGGGGTGACAAAAGCAGTCTTTTCCTGGCTACTCTTCTCCATCTCCACCTGCCAGTATCCTGATTTCAAATCCAGCGTGCTGAAATATTTTGCTCCATGCATGGATTCTAGAATATCATGGATGAGGGGCATAGGGTAAGCATCTTGAGGCGTTTTAGCATTTAAACGCCTATAATCAACACAGAACCGTAGGCTTTGATCAGGTTTAGGTACCAGTACCACTGGGGGATGCCCAAGGAGATTGTGAACGCTCAATGATGCCATCTTGGAGCATCCTTTCAATCTCTTCCCGAATTATATCCTTCTTTAGAGGTGAGACTCGATAGGCTTTGCACCTAACTGGGAGGTCATCTGTGGTTATGATCTGGTGGGTGGTTAGGTTTGTCTTCCCCAACTTGTTGGAACAGACAGAAGGCCATGCATGCAACAGCTGTTGTATTACCTGAGGATAGCTCTGTATCAGATCATCCTTCAATGAAGATTCCACAACCGTTACAGCCTCAGGTACTCCAGACTCTAATGGCAGTGCCATAAACACATTGATAACCTGGTCCTCCTGCTGGCTCCATAATTCTTCCCCAAGGGGCTGGCAGAGAAAAGGAAACACAGTCATCCGTCCATTGATACACAGTTCATAACTATGTTCTCCCACATGTAAACATACTCCTGTTTGACTTAAAAAATCCAGGCCTAATATAAGGGGAAAAGCAAGCTGTTGGTCTGCCATCACGTAAGTGTCAACTGTCCACATCATTCCATGCCACTCGTAGGTCACATGGACTCTGCCTTCTGAGGTTTGGGCCTTCCCATCAGCTAGCATGAAAGTCCTGTTGAAATGTTTCCTCAGTTGCTCACCTGGTTTAGCCAACACTTCCCACAGCTGTCTCTGCATTAAAGTGAATGTGGAGCCAGTGTCCAGGATAGCTTCCACTAGCTTGCCCCGAATTCCCAAAACCGCTCGCAGCAACGGAGGGGTGGTAGCCTGCACTAAAGCTAGATGTTGAGTTGGGCCAGACAGGGGTTTGGAGATATTAACATGACGGGCTGTTGGATTCTTCTTCCCTTTTTCATTAGCTTTCATTTGATTTATTTTGGCCCAATAGTCTCTTTTAGAATTGAGGTCTCTTTCCACTAATGACCCAACCTTGACCAATTGCTCCACTGTATGCACAGCACCCCTTAAGCTTCCTGCCAGAGAAGGGTTACAGTTATTTAGGATTCTTCTCACCACTTCTTCCTCAGGAAGGTCAGTCTTCCACTTTAAGCATAATGCCCTGTAGTCATAAGCAAAATCTCTAATGCATTGATCAGGACCCTGGATCATAGCTTTAAGTTGTTCCTCTACCTCCGTGAGATAGTCAGTGGGAAGGAATGCTCCCAAAAAGGCTCCTTTAAACTCGTCCCAGTTATGGATCTTATTTCTTTCAGCCAGCCACCAACTCCTGGCAGGTCCAGAGAGAACAGCATTTAGGGTGGCTACAACTTCAGTGTCTGACAAGTGTCTGAGAGTTAAAAAATTTTCACATCGCTCCACAAACTCCAATACATCACTGTTTCTCTGGTTTCTCCAAAACTAGGGAATTCTAAATGAATTGGGGGTTTGGGGTAGGAAGCAGTTGGGATAGTTGAATGCATTCTCTCACTGTCTGAAGTGGCAGCCCCAAAGGAAAAACGGGTCATTGGAGTGCTGGTTTTCCTAATACGGTCAACTTCCTTTCGCCACTTTTCATCCCTTCTTTGAAGACAGTCTATAACTCCATTTTCTAGCTAAGCCAAAGATCTTTGCATGAAATGTTCAATGTCATCGAACCGTTGATTCACCACATCTCTGAATACAGCTTCACGGTTCACTGCACTCTCACAGGATGTTCGAAGACCATCTTTCAAGGTTTCCATTTCAGCACGTAATTCTTGGACTGATTGAGAGAGGTCTGATATTACTAAATCTGTTCTTCCAATCTCATTTCTTAACGGATTTACAACAGGCTGAGCCTCATCATCACTCTCTTCAGCTTGGCTGTCAATATACATTTCCCCTAACAGTGAGCTTATCTCTATTACGGATGCTGGATTCCTGTATACATTTCCAGGTGGAGCAGGATTGAAAGGAAGGGACTCTGCTACACCCAGATCATCTACTGGAATTAACTCTGCCTCTGAATTAGAATTACCAGTTTCCATTGTAAGTATAAAACACTCTTTGACCAAAATGGGAAATAACAAATCAGATAACACAGTTAAATCAAATCATTTCATTACCACCATACACATGAGTGTCCCCGTACGGGCCACCATCTGTAACAAACTTGGCTTGCAATTTAAGTAAACCAATAGTCACTTAAGTTCAGGGCACACACAAGGCATGAATGAATAAAAGGAATAACTGTATCAATGCTTGAAATCAGACAAAGAAAGACATAAACAGATTACCCAACAAAGTATATTGATGACACAGCAGTCAAATCAAGAAAAATAACACTTATCCCAGAGTCCTTGATCAAATAGTCCATGTGTGAGAAGAGTTGTCCTGATGTATGAATCCTTAGTCCCTGCACCCCAGAAATGAACCAGAAATGTCCAGAAAAAACGATAATAATCCTCCGAATGTGATGCACTGGCAAAAATACCCAAAAAAACCCCAAGTCTTCTCTTTCACTTCGCTGGGCAATTAATCCATAAATATCCCCCAAGGAGAAGGCTAAAAAACACCCATATGTTTGGTTCAAAACATGCCTTCTCCTCTCTGGCTTGGCCTTTTTCTATCAAAGAAGGCCTTCCTCTTAGGTGCCCCTCTATCAAAATAAAAGTCCATTTTTCCCACTACAGGATGTTTCTGCACCAAACATAAAAGTCCCACATACAACAGACAGAACTTCAACTAGGGCCTGAAACCACTTAAATCATACCTTTACTTATTGTACAATGTATTATCCACCTTCACATAAGAAAAATAAAGTATTACTAAAATAGTGTATTTTTCTTAGCCCTAATATAGAAGTGTCACAAAGTATATGGAAGCTTGATAAAGATAATTGCGTTTTATCTCACAATTCTCACATGGATTTATCTCAATTCAGAGTTTTTCCTCACAATTCTGACTTTATAACACGCAAATGTGACTGTATATCACTCAACTCTGACTTTATAACTTGCCATTTTGATTTTATATCACGCAATTCTGAGAAAAATTACCTTTTTTTACGTGGAAACAGTAGGCTGTTTTTAGCAGGCAAATGAATCAGAAAATTCATCAAGCGCTTGGCCAGGGGAAGGTAGGCTTAGCCTTGCGCAGAGCCTTACACGCTCCGACTAATTTTCATATTTCTGAAGACACTTCAAATTGCGCAAATTTAAATTGCGAATTGAAATTACGCTCAATGGAAACACGCCAATTTCGCAAAAACTCATCGCAAAAAAGTTTAGCTCGCATGAGGAGGTTTTTCAGACAATTCGAAAAAGGAATATTTCTCAAAACTGCAATGGAAACAGTTTTTGCGCATTTACAGTCACCAGACGCGGTGTGTTTGGGGTCCGTGGTATAGGCAAAATAATAATAGGCTAATAATTATCATCATTAACATTTATTAGGCTACATATTTAGAAGACGCTTTTATCCAAAAAATCTTGGAGAGTTAAAAAATTTTCACATCGCTCCACAAACTCCAATACATCACTGGTTTCTCTGGTTTCTCCAAAACTAGGGAATTCTAAATGAATTGGGGGTTTGGGGTAGGAAGCAGTTGGGATAGTTGAATGCATTCTCTCACTGTCTGAAGTGGCAGCCCCAAAGGAAAAACGGGTCATTGGAGTGCTGGTTTTCCTAATACGGTCAACTTCCTTTCGCCACTTTTCATCCCTTCTTTGAAGACAGTCTATAACTCCATTTTCTAGCTAAGCCAAAGATCTTTGCATGAAATGTTCAATGTCATCGAACCGTTGATTCACCACATCTCTGAATACAGCTTCACGGTTCACTGCACTCTCACAGGATGTTCGAAGACCATCTTTCAAGGTTTCCATTTCAGCACGTAATTCTTGGACTGATTGAGAGAGGTCTGATATTACTAAATCTGTTCTTCCAATCTCATTTCTTAACGGATTTACAACAGGCTGAGCCTCATCATCACTCTCTTCAGCTTGGCTGTCAATATACATTTCCCCTAACAGTGAGCTTATCTCTATTACGGATGCTGGATTCCTGTATACATTTCCAGGTGGAGCAGGATTGAAAGGAAGGGACTCTGCTACACCCAGATCATCTACTGGAATTAACTCTGCCTCTGAATTAGAATTACCAGTTTCCATTGTAAGTATAAAACACTCTTTGACCAAAATGGGAAATAACAAATCAGATAACACAGTTAAATCAAATCATTTCATTACCACCATACACATGAGTGTCCCCGTACGGGCCACCATCTGTAACAAACTTGGCTTGCAATTTAAGTAAACCAATAGTCACTTAAGTTCAGGGCACACACAAGGCATGAATGAATAAAAGGAATAACTGTATCAATGCTTGAAATCAGACAAAGAAAGACATAAACAGATTACCCAACAAAGTATATTGATGACACAGCAGTCAAATCAAGAAAAATAACACTTATCCCAGAGTCCTTGATCAAATAGTCCATGTGTGAGAAGAGTTGTCCTGATGTATGAATCCTTAGTCCCTGCACCCCAGAAATGAACCAGAAATGTCCAGAAAAAACGATAATAATCCTCCGAATGTGATGCACTGGCAAAAATACCCAAAAAAACCCCAAGTCTTCTCTTTCACTTCGCTGGGCAATTAATCCATAAATATCCCCCAAGGAGAAGGCTAAAAAACACCCATATGTTTGGTTCAAAACATGCCTTCTCCTCTCTGGCTTGGCCTTTTTCTATCAAAGAAGGCCTTCCTCTTAGGTGCCCCTCTATCAAAATAAAAGTCCATTTTTCCCACTACAGGATGTTTCTGCACCAAACATAAAAGTCCCACATACAACAGACAGAACTTCAACTAGGGCCTGAAACCACTTAAATCATACCTTTACTTATTGTACAATGTATTATCCACCTTCACATAAGAAAAATAAAGTATTACTAAAATAGTGTATTTTTCTTAGCCCTAATATAGAAGTGTCACAAAGTATATGGAAGCTTGATAAAGATAATTGCGTTTTATCTCACAATTCTCACATGGATTTATCTCAATTCAGAGTTTTTCCTCACAATTCTGACTTTATAACACGCAAAATGTGACTGTATATCACTCAACTCTGACTTTATAACTTGCCATTTTGATTTTATATCACGCAATTCTGAGAAAAATTACCTTTTTTTACGTGGAAACAGTAGGCTGTTTTTAGCAGGCAAATGAATCAGAAAATTCATCAAGCGCTTGGCCAGGGGAAGGTAGGCTTAGCCTTGCGCAGAGCCTTACACGCTCCGACTAATTTTCATATTTCTGAAGACACTTCAAATTGCGCAAATTTAATATTGCGAATTGAAATTATGCTCAATGGAAACACGCCAATTTCGCAAAAACTCATCGCAAAAAAGTTTAGCTCGCATGAGGAGGTTTTTCAGACAATTCGAAAAAGGAATATTTCTCAAAACTGCAATGGAAACAGTTTTTGCGCATTTACAGTCACCAGACGCGGTGTGTTTGGGGTCCGTGGTATAGGCAAAATAATAATAGGCTAATAATTATCATCATTAACATTTATTAGGCTACATATTTAGAAGACGCTTTTATCCAAAAAATCTTGGAGAGTTAAAAAATTTTCACATCGCTCCACAAACTCCAATACATCACTGGTTTCTCTGGTTTCTCCAAAACTAGGGAATTCTAAATGAATTGGGGGTTTGGGGTAGGAAGCAGTTGGGATAGTTGAATGCATTCTCTCACTGTCTGAAGTGGCAGCCCCAAAGGAAAAACGGGTCATTGGAGTGCTGGTTTTCCTAATACGGTCAACTTCCTTTCGCCACTTTTCATCCCTTCTTTGAAGACAGTCTATAACTCCATTTTCTAGCTAAGCCAAAGATCTTTGCATGAAATGTTCAATGTCATCGAACCGTTGATTCACCACATCTCTGAATACAGCTTCACGGTTCACTGCACTCTCACAGGATGTTCGAAGACCATCTTTCAAGGTTTCCATTTCAGCACGTAATTCTTGGACTGATTGAGAGAGGTCTGATATTACTAAATCTGTTCTTCCAATCTCATTTCTTAACGGATTTACAACAGGCTGAGCCTCATCATCACTCTCTTCAGCTTGGCTGTCAATATACATTTCCCCTAACAGTGAGCTTATCTCTATTACGGATGCTGGATTCCTGTATACATTTCCAGGTGGAGCAGGATTGAAAGGAAGGGACTCTGCTACACCCAGATCATCTACTGGAATTAACTCTGCCTCTGAATTAGAATTACCAGTTTCCATTGTAAGTATAAAACACTCTTTGACCAAAATGGGAAATAACAAATCAGATAACACAGTTAAATCAAATCATTTCATTACCACCATACACATGAGTGTCCCCGTACGGGCCACCATCTGTAACAAACTTGGCTTGCAATTTAAGTAAACCAATAGTCACTTAAGTTCAGGGCACACACAAGGCATGAATGAATAAAAGGAATAACTGTATCAATGCTTGAAATCAGACAAAGAAAGACATAAACAGATTACCCAACAAAGTATATTGATGACACAGCAGTCAAATCAAGAAAAATAACACTTATCCCAGAGTCCTTGATCAAATAGTCCATGTGTGAGAAGAGTTGTCCTGATGTATGAATCCTTAGTCCCTGCACCCCAGAAATGAACCAGAAATGTCCAGAAAAAACGATAATAATCCTCCGAATGTGATGCACTGGCAAAAATACCCAAAAAAAACCCCAAGTCTTCTCTTTCACTTCGCTGGGCAATTAATCCATAAATATCCCCCAAGGAGAAGGCTAAAAAACACCCATATGTTTGGTTCAAAACATGCCTTCTCCTCTCTGGCTTGGCCTTTTTCTATCAAAGAAGGCCTTCCTCTTAGGTGCCCCTCTATCAAAATAAAAGTCCATTTTTCCCACTACAGGATGTTTCTGCACCAAACATAAAAGTCCCACATACAACAGACAGAACTTCAACTAGGGCCTGAAACCACTTAAATCATACCTTTACTTATTGTACAATGTATTATCCACCTTCACATAAGAAAAATAAAGTATTACTAAAATAGTGTATTTTTCTTAGCCCTAATATAGAAGTGTCACAAAGTATATGGAAGCTTGATAAAGATAATTGCGTTTTATCTCACAATTCTCACATGGATTTATCTCAATTCAGAGTTTTTCCTCACAATTCTGACTTTATAACACGCAAATGTGACTGTATATCACTCAACTCTGACTTTATAACTTGCCATTTTGATTTTATATCACGCAATTCTGAGAAAAATTACCTTTTTTTACGTGGAAACAGTAGGCTGTTTTTAGCAGGCAAATGAATCAGAAAATTCATCAAGCGCTTGGCCAGGGGAAGGTAGGCTTAGCCTTGCGCAGAGCCTTACACGCTCCGACTAATTTTCATATTTCTGAAGACACTTCAAATTGCGCAAATTTAAATTGCGAATTGAAATTACGCTCAATGGAAACACGCCAATTTCGCAAAAACTCATCGCAAAAAAGTTTAGCTCGCATGAGGAGGTTTTTCAGACAATTCGAAAAAGGAATATTTCTCAAAACTGCAATGGAAACAGTTTTTGCGCATTTACAGTCACCAGACGCGGTGTGTTTGGGGTCCGTGGTATAGGCAAAATAATAATAGGCTAATAATTATCATCATTAACATTTATTAGGCTACATATTTAGAAGACGCTTTTATCCAAAAAAGGAACAAAGCAATTCGTCAAATGCCATTCATAAGGGTTAGACAATAATACAGGGCTAAGATTATCACAAATGAACACAAGATTTTGACGCATACACAAGTGTGTGTGGGAGTGTGGAGCGCGCACTGCATGGCAGGGAGACGCGGGCGCGAACACTTGCGTTTTCCTATCAACAGTGGAAACAACTAAAATACTCTACAATTTCTGGTCATACACAGTGGTGTAGTCTAGTTTTTTGTAGTGAGTATACTGTGATATATACTGTGATACGCCCGCCCCCCGCCGAAAAAAGAATTTTGGGCACATTTAGCCTCAGATGTTATATAAATATGGTCCTTGAAGCACAGGTTTTATCAGCTGACAATTAAAATACTTAAACATTATAAGCACAAATAAAAATTTACTTTTTAAAAACGTGTGTGATATTCCTTTAAAATTATGTTTTAATAGATTTGATTATTATTAGTTTAAAAAGTACATCTTACTAGGCAATTTCTTTCATAATTCCCTCGAGTTATTTTATTTATCTGTACAAACTTTTATTTTGATGGGTTGTAAATTAAAGACATTTGAGCTTCTGTTTTTAATAAACTATTATTATTATTATTATTAGGCCTACTTGAAGTATACTCTACTGTGCAATAGTAAAATATTTCTGTTATATTTTATGTTAAGTTATACAAAACTTTGATTTTGACAGGTTGTCATGAAGACTTTAAAGTTTGTGAGTGTGTATATGATACGAATGAACGACGGTAGTTTTATCAAATGAAATGGTAAAATTCTTGTGAAGTGACTCTTTGAAAAGCTCTGCGATGAAGTTCAAATGTGTGCATGTCCTTCTCATAGACGCTGAAAACACCACGAGTGTCACGCGCGCGTCAGTGTGTAGTAGAGCACACATTGAGCGCTCATTCACAGAAACACGCAGAACATTCAGAGTTTATTTCAATAGCAGTCTTTTTGAGCTTTAATATTCATAGACACTTAGTAAATATCGAGCTTTGATTGTATCATTAGCCTACTTTTGATTTATTCAGCACTGCAGGAAAAATATAATTTTCAGGTTCTAATTTGGCCTTAGAAAACCATTAAAATCTACATTTTTTTTTCGTATTAAGTTGTAAATATTTTAAATGTTTAATAAAGGGGCAAAAAGTCAAACAAACATCTGAAATTTAGTCGATTTTTTTTTTTGCGCAGCATTTGTGTAGCTACAGTTCAAATAAAAAAATTGGTGTTCAACTTTGCATTCTAAAAAAACATCCACCGTTCATTTTTTCGTTTTGCAATACGTGTTAAATAAGGAAAAACGAATGGACACAAATGTAGCTACACTGACCGTTTGGACGGAGTTTTTTATTAAATTCATCAAATAAACAATAATTAGGCTACAGGAATACTGGATTGATTCTAAACCTCAAAGAAATGCCACAATCAAGACCTCGGAGCAGAAATGAGGGAGAAACATGAAACTCCTTGTGCCGTTCGCAGTATAAGTGTCTTTCTCTGCCATTAATGCTTGGATAACACACACGTCTCCTTCCATTATTAATAATAATGTCTAGTGTGGTGGTGGCTGTGATATAGGCTATAAACCTACCCGTCACCATGATGTTTAAATTACTTATCGCGAGAGGAAAAAAAGGACGTTTTAGTCGCATAACACCAGTTAATGGAAACGCCGTCATTTCGCAATAGTTTTTTTTATCGACATTTAGAGAAAAAAAAATCGCAAAAGTTTTGCGCAAATCTGTAATGGAAACGTGGCTAGTAAGTTTGCTCCATGACCATATGATTAGGGGGGCACGTTGTGTCATCTGGGGGGGCACGGCCCCCTAATATCCCCCCTTGGCGACGGGCCTGCTTGACAGGTCTGCTTTTTTCTTTCTTCTAGATGTGCTGTACAGCAAAAACAAACTTTGTTGAATTATTTTCCTGTTATCACTGTAAAGCTGCTTTGGGTAACACTTTATTTTGATAGTTCACTTTAGACTTTCTACTAACTATAAGTAACTTTGCAGCTACATGTCTACTAACTGTCATTAGAGTATTAGTAGTGCTTAAAGGTGCATTGCGCAACATTTCATGTTAAAAATACCCGTTTTTTAACCCATACATGCGTAAACAATTGCCTGATGGGCTGAATGAGCCCTTCTCTGATCACTGAGATTGCCTCTATAGTCCTGTACAGTAAAATAAATAAGAGGGATTCGGGCTCGAATCTGAGACTGGGCGTGACGTCATGCGCGTTCACGCTCACCAGGCGATGTCTCGGAGGTTTGTTATTGTTAGCCGCCATTCTCCGTATCAGCGAAGACAACTCGAGCGACAAAACTTTAGTCAACTTTCCACAAAAGTAGAAGATGGATTCAAAGAGACCGGCTTGTAGTTCATTCCAAACCCCAACGCAAACTCCACGTAAGACAAAGAAAAGAGAACTTTTGTCTAGTTATTGACCAAAATGGCCAAATTGGAGTCAGGCGCCGGAGACGAGAGTCAGCATCGGGAAGGCTTTCAACAAATGGATAGATCTCCGGTCCCAGATAGCAAGCACAGTTGGGCCGATTCCGGCTGAAATGCGTCACTGTCGACTCACTGTCGGCATCGGTGAACAGATAATGGGCCAGATCTGTGCCGACTGTGCATAACGCATCTGGCTGACTGACGGCTTTTTCTGTATGGGCCAGTATCGGCTGAAAGCAGTTGTACTGGTGTCAGGTCCATACTCGTTGTAGCTGCGTGTATTTACCATCGGCCCGAGTTCGTTTTGTCACACAAGCGGGCCACTACTAGAATTAAGGAACTCAGCCGCCGGAAAAAAGGTTTTGGCGGTTAATTTTAATCCTGAGGAGGATCCTGCAGACGCAGTCAGAACATCGCTTTCGAGAGGAATCATTCAGCTGAAAAAACGAGTAAGTAATTGAATTCATTTATTGTTCTAGTGTTGTTTGATGTTTAAACTGTCAAGATAAAAATAGTTTTTTTAATATAGATGTTTGCGATGATTATTGGGCTTACGTAACGTCATACCCATTCGGTCGCGGAGAGTGTTGATGAGAAGGCCTAACGTTACCGTATACGGTCTCTTTTTAGGATGGTTGTGTTTGTGCTGTGATGGACACAGTGCACTGTAATGTTAGCTAATGCAATGATACTGAGTTATATTCAATTTTGTTTGCTAAAATTTAGTCAGTCAACTCGTCTTTTTCAACGAGTGATTATCGAATCAAAGGAGTCGGACAACGCTCTCGGCGCCGCATTTCTCTATACAGGCGACTCTTTCTGATTTGATTCACTTACATTTCAAAAGAGTCATTTATTTATGAATCGAACTACACGACCACGCTGTTGCTGCATTACACCCGCGGAGACAACGTGTATAATCTGAAATTAAATATGTATTTTGTTTTAACACTCCTGTGGGGAACTCCGAAACAGATAACGTTACGTTAGCTACATAAGAGAAGCTGCCAAATAAGTGCAGCTTCTTGATTCATCGTCTTGTGTTCTTGAATGTAACGTTAACGTAATCTGCTTTAGAGCAGGCACTTTACGTGAAAGAAAAATATTAAAGCGAATATATCTCTGTATAATGTTATTAAAATGGTAGTTAATTTTTTTACTGCAGTGGGGATGTTAACGGTTCTATGATTGAGCGAACGCACTGTTTGGAATCTGACACCAACACTTTTTACAGATATTTTGGTAACACTACAATAAGGTTTCATTCATTAATATCAGATGACTAACATTACATTAGTTAACATGGACTAAGAATGCACATTTACTAACTAATACATTTTTAAAATTAAAAGTGAACACTAGTTGTATTTTGTATGTAACTAATGTTAACAAAGATTAATAAATACGGTAACAAATGTATTGTTCAATGTTAATTTTAGTTAACACATTAACTAGCCTAATTTTAAAGGGTACCTATTATGGCATTTAAAATGTTCCTAATATTGTTCTGGGAGTCTCCAACAACAGTTTTACAAGCATGCAATGACAAAAAACACTTTTGTTGTCTTATAATATGCATTTATTTTTACCTGATTTGCTCACCGACTCCCATATGAATCGTTTAGCGAGTCATTTTTCCAAACCCCGCCTTTGCGTGACGCTAATCTGTGGTGATATGTTAGACACCCAGCCGACGGGTGTCATTGGTTGTTGCGCTAGATCTTACCCAGATACAACAGTGCTATTTTCTGATTGGCTAACAAAACCAGACGAACAACACCAGAGGAGACCAGGGTTGCCAGGTCTGCACAACAAAACCAGCCCAATTGCTCATCAAACTAACCCAATCAAGGCCAAAAATATTCAAATAGCGTTCCCGGGTGTTTCCTCAATAACAATCATGTTCCAGTGGATAAAACAATCGCGTCAACCAGCGTGCACTACACAAACAACCCGCGGAAACAGTGCAGGCATACGGACCTGGCAACACTGGAGGAGACGCGCTTGAATCCTGCCGGTTCCACAGTGAGTGAGTTTTGGGCACTGCGGCATATTAAATATATTACAAATAGTTTTTCAGCGTGAGAAATACAATGTGTGGCCGGAGAGCGTGACAAAAGACCGAAATGAGTGACTGTCACGCTCAATGCGTGATGTGTTACACTCGAGAGCCCTGTGACAACTCCATTAACAACGACAAACACTTCACATATTTCAATACAATTGACATTGAAGACCTAAGTTAGCTGCTAGAAGCTGCGCTGTGCCTGTGCGTACACAACACACAAAATAATTATAGAACATGATACAAACATAAAAGCAACAGCCTACTTACAGATTGTGATTCGGAGAAGGAAGCTGATCCAAATAAACTCGGTACTGAACCTCCCTCCTTCAGTATCAGCCGGCTCGCAAATTCATACTTTATAGCATTTAGGTTTGTGAAGCAATCATCTTCAAAATGACGCGAACACAGAACAAGTTCGGGCTATAATACTTCTGTGGTATAGTTATGAACTGTAGCCACTGTCTTCAAATGCTCCTCACTGGGCAGATGAAAAAAGTTTGCTTTTGCGTCGCACTTCAAAACACAGCAGCGTCTCGTCGACATGATGTTTTCCCTGGTGTCTCCTAATGCAATGAGTGGGCGTATCTTATTCAAATAACTTGTACAAGTGACGTACGAAAGTTAGAGAAAATGCATCGTTCGTCTATCGATTCATATCGACGACTCAGAGTCGACTCTTACTTTTGAGAGACAATAACTTTGTATACGGTGAACTTTCATATTTAAAACTTTGCAGGATGTTTTCGTTCACTTAGATCTATGTTACACACTACATGAAAGGTAATTTTCAAAATTCCATGATAGGTACCCTTTAACAAATGAGACCTTATTGTAAAATGTTACCAATATTTTAAACTAATAACATTTGTCAAACCTATGTGCTTAAACTAATGCTTAACCCTGTAAGACCCAAATATAGAAAAAAAAGAAAATAATTTTTTCCCACCTGTCAGATGTTGTTTTAGGAGGCCTCTAATGCAAATAATGAAGGATTTTATAAAAAAATATGTTTTAGTAAGTTTTTAAGGAAATGTTGTAATATTGCAACGTTGGGCCTATTGGGTAGCAGAATTTCAGCATTGTCACTCACACTGTCAGAACAAATATACAGAATAACTAAGGTCTCATTTGAAGGGTGAATTGCTTACATAGCTCCATTACAGTACAAATTATGAATAATAATAATAATCACCCAACAGTCATATTTTTATGAATTAGAATTTATTAAAAATAAACATAAAATATAAATATTAAATATTTATATTGTACAAAATACAAAACAGATTGAAAACTGTCAAAGAAACAGTGTCCAGTGTTCACCTGCAATCATAGGCGCCGATTTATGTTTTACTCCGTGGGTGCTCATGGGCGCTGGCCCTTTAAAAAAAAAAAAAAAAAAAAAAAAAAAAAGTATGCCTAGTCAAAAAATGTTTGCATTTCAGAACCTACTCTTATCAGTTCTACTACTGAAAGGGAATTTCGTTTTGTATAAATTGTATCTTCATTTTAATAAATGTTTTATCATCAAATTGCCTGGATTAATAAATAAGCAGCAAATATAGAGTAGACCATCCACATCTATGACAACTCGAGCCTCGAGGTATCGCACGACGCACACCGGACGCGCACTTACACGAGCAATATTGTAATGTTATGTTTAAGGATATTATGGAATTCAGATCATGTCTGTACTATATGATTACTGTACAATTAAATACAACCGTTGCTAAGTCTGCAGTCTTCACACTTAACCCCAAGAGTGTCCGTTAACTGAATGAATTGAGAATATCACCTGAAAATTCGTTAACATCAGCAATTTTCATTCAACCAGCTGATTTCTGTAAATGAATGTAAAACTAAATGTATATTGCAGCACAGGGTGAAGTCAGTATTAATGACGATTTGAGACAAATAAATGTAAATTTAATATAAAACTATGTAAATGGCGCTCTATGGCACGGCAGGATTTTGAACAAGGTCCTCCTGAGCCGTTGCTGGACGCCGCGGATAGACGCCCAATGGCGCCGCCGGTGTGTGTAAATTACACTCATGGAGAATAGTGTTCATGCGACCCCTTTTCGTGTCGACCGCTGTCCATTTCCTAACACACACACACACACACCTATTTATTTACTTGATAATAAAGCCGTAAAGTAGGCTCTCTTTCAACTCAGGACCACTTCTCACAGACAGGATTGGAGATCAAAAGTGTAGGCTGGCTAACTGACACGTAACCGATCAGAGGCGCTTTCATCCAAGAAACGCTGTGATTGGTGGATAGGATATGGAGCAGGCGACTGAGATCGACATAACCAATCACAGTGACAGATGCTTATAGCAGCAACTGCAATGTTTAATTTTTAGCCTACTGGCAGTCTGGCACGTGGGTGCTCGGTATTTTCCGTGGGTGCTCGGGATTTTCCGTGGGTGCTCGAGCCCCGGAGCACCCACGGTATCGGCGCCTATGCTTGCAATGGTAGTCCTAAAAGCAGTTCCTTTTCTCTAAAAAGCAGAGACAGAGATTGCACTTCCTGCAGAGCGTATTCGAATATACTTTTTTGCCGTGTCTGCAGCGTCCTCTCATTCTGAAATGAAAATAGTTGTTAGAGTTAGAGTATGTTCAAGTATAAATAATTTAAATGTAAATGAATCCTATTTATGTGATACATTCCACTGAAGTCTAGGGCTCGAACGGTTACCGCAATACTGTGGTCACGTGACGCCTACAGCGGGTCCACGCCTACCTCTTCACCATCATCACCGCAAATAAACATTGGCGTGTGCACGTTGTGTCTAATGATATGGATTCATTGATCCTAATGACATGGATTATGTCTAATGACAGTGGGTCTTACATGGATTCAAGGTTTTCTAAACAAAACTTATCATCAAAAGATGGAGCAAATCCGACCTTTCGCGAGTTATGGAGCGCAATGTTCCATGACATATAATAACATTACATTCGTATTAGAGATGTGCAGATAGGCTATTATTTCATCCGCAACCGCATCACAAAACTCATCATCCGTCCGTCATCCATCCGCACAAACGTTTTTTGACCAATTTTCCAAACGCGGTTTACCGTTATACCGCGGGAATTTCTTGCTTTTCAACCGCGGTTAGAAAAAATCCATACCGTCCCAGCCCTACTGAAGTCACACAATTCTAAAAAGAATATTCAAACCTGAAGACCTCTTACATCCCCACATTCCAGAACATTAACACCTGTCCCTGAACAATGGACCATGCAACCCCCTACGTCTGAACATCCACACCTGTCCCGG
This sequence comes from Chrosomus eos, assembly GCA_036326025.1. Taxonomy (NCBI): domain Eukaryota; kingdom Metazoa; phylum Chordata; class Actinopteri; order Cypriniformes; family Leuciscidae; genus Chrosomus; species Chrosomus eos. The sequence continues at coordinate 13,272,390 of CM070820.1, forward strand.
AATAACCATCCTCCAAAGCACTCCACAAACAGTGTCTGCATTGCAACAAGCAGATATTTGGGCAAACAAACAAAGTCCAGATAAAAAAAACTATTTATACTGCTAACATACAGGAACAATTTCAAATACTGGTGCAGAAAGGACTTAAAACACTGCAACCAGAAATAATTTATTAATTTAAAATAATTCAAATCTGATCTAAACTGAAAATTATAACAAATAACACATTTAGATATTGTGAATCATCAAATACATTGTATTTCTGTAAGTATTTATCCTGTATGTTAACATTTGAGAAGTCAATGCCTCCATGTAATGTGCAAGGTGCCTGCTATTTTGACTACCATTATATCCCAACGTTGTAAAATTACAACAAAGACATAACAAGCTAAAAATCTAATTTGATGCATGCATTCCACAATAACCAAGTATTTACATGAACTAGACATTCTAACAATGACAAAAAAAAATATTTCTGGGGTTTTACTTACTTTAATGTTGAAGATATCCAGTCCAATGAAACAAGGAGATGCGCTTCCAGGAAAGGAGTTCATGACCTTATGGCAAGACCTATATACACATTTACTATCCAATGGCATTGCAAGGCTAAACAATAGGACCTAATGGCTATGTAAATGGGGTTTTTCAAAAAAAAAATTGTTTTTGGAAGAGCTAAAAGTGATGTTGTAATTTTACAACCACGGGTCTTACAGGGTTAAAGGGATACTCCACTGGTTTTTCATATTAAACTATGTTATTCCCTTAACTAAGACGAGTTGATACATACCTCTCTCGTCTCAGTGCGTGCACTATATCTCTCTGTATTGCCGCAAAACTATGTTAGCACTTAGCTAGCACAGTGCATTAAATATGGGCCAAAAAGAGAAGCGACCAAACACTTCCTCGTTTTCCCTATTTAAACACAGTTACTCGAGTAGTGTAACTCGACCTAGGCTGGTGACACAAAATAAAACGTTGTGATTTTCTAAGCGTTTAAAATTGATGACTATATTGCCCCCTGTTATTTACATCAATTTAAACGCTTAGAAAAGCGCAACGTTTTATTTTGTGTCACCAGCCTAGGTCGAGTTACACTACTCGAGTAACTGTGTTTAAATAGGGAAAACAAGGAAGTGTTTGGTCGCTTCTCTTTTTGGCCCATATTTAATGCACTGTGCTAGCTAAGTGCTAACATAGTTTTGCGGCAATACAGAGAGATATAGTGCACGCACTGAGACGAGAGAGGTATGTATCAACTCGTCTTAGTTAAGGGAATAACATAGTTTAATATGAAAAACCGGTGGAGTATCCCTTTAAGAATGCCTCACAATATCTATTCCTTTATTTAAAAGATGCAGTTCAGAGAAACCCTCATGGCTAATGTTGCTGAAATGGAGATCGAGGATCCATGAACTGGCAGCAGATCGAGGGGCAGACACAAGATAAGTTTAAATCTATATTAAAAATACACCTCTTTAACCTAGCATAAACATTACACACTCACATTTCTGTAATTCACATCCGTTAAAGGTAGCTACACCGAATGTACTTTTTACATTGTAGGAAGAATGGCAGGAAGAATGGCATCTATGCTAATGTTAGTCTCTCTGTCTCATTCTTATCCCAAGGTTAGGCTACTGTAGTCAGCCGGATCTAGTCCGCATCCAGACCAGATGGTGGACCTGCACCCTGAGATGACCACAACAGCCTGAATGCCAGACGAGAACATCACAACTAGACGAGACCTAGAAACAAACATCTGTGAAGACCTCGTTGACACAACAGTCCTCGGCACAGTCATCAGATCATCGGATCAGATCCACGAGAACCAGACCAGTTCTCCACACAGACCCAACGGCCAGCTTCAACTCCCCTCCCACCAACGCCGGCGTGATCTCATGAAGGTAAAAGAGTAGCAAAACTGGAACATAGATGTAAATTGGAGAACTTGTACAATAAATATTTGTACTTGAAAACCTGTTGAATGTTGAGATTTTAACTCGCAGACAGTCACAAACCTGTATTCTGAATTTGAAGCTGCAGACAAGTAGTCACAAATGTGTAAAATGCCATTCACAGAAATACAATGACAGACAAAAACTTGTATTTGTTCATTCATATTCGCAGTACAACCTCAATTAGGCATTTTCAACTTCTCAAATCTGCCATTGCTATTTCAAATCTTCACGCATTGACTTTGCAACTATTTTTGCTATATATTAGATGCATAAATAACTTGTGCATTTGTAAACTGAGTGGCGTGAGAGAGAAAGGACGGGCAATTAATACAATTACAATGACAGATTTGAGAAGTTGCAAATGCCTAATTGAGGTTTTCACATTGAAGCTGTGAGTGTACATTTTATTGTACAAGTACAAATATTTATTGTACAAGTTCTCAAATTCATATCTACATGCTCTCGAGTTTTGCTACTCTTTTACCTTGAAGTAAATCTTTTCCAATCTCCAAGCAAAAGGAGCTGAATAAAATACTCTGAATATCATCAATCCACAATCTGACTTGTGAAGCAGCCTGAACCCTAACACACACCGTGTGCGTTGTTTGGCCAGAGGAGAACTGCCCCCCCGACTGAGCCTGGTTTTTCTTTCTTCGTTTTGTCTCTGATGGAGTTTGGGTTCTTACCACTGTCGCCTCTGGCTTTCTTAGTTGGGGACACTCATTCTTAATAATATTGATCTGCCTGCATTGACACCATTATATGAGAACTGAACTGAGCTGGACGATGACATCACTGTTTTCTGCAGAGCTGCTTAATAATGAAAATGGACTCTTTTTATGATTGATATACTTTATACAGTTATTGAACAACTGAATCAACACCGTTGAATTCAGATGAACAATGACACTATTTTCTTTTTAGAGCAGCTTTACAGCCAAATTGATTATTTTCCTGTTTAACCCTGTAAAGCCGCTTTGAAACAGTCATTACTGTATATAGCGCTATATATTTAATGGTGACTTGACATTTGCAAAAGGAATTTATTTAGTGTTAAAGAGAGTGAAAGAGAGTTTGTGTGTGAAAGACAATGATGTGTTTCTTTTAATCATATACAATAAATATAATTTACTTATTATTTTGTGATTTAAAATTTGTTTTGTTAACAAATGTTAAAGTGTATTTTGTTCATTGTTAATACATGTTTATATTAAAGTGTATTTGTTAATTTTATAATAAAAACCCTTTTTAAATGGTTGAATTTGTGTTTCACTGTTTGCCAGTTTTAATGGCAAGACCCACATTATGGCCAGACCTGGGCCATATCAATAAATAAAAGTCATTATACAGTGCCTGGGCCAGACCTGGGCCATATCAATAAATAAGAGTCATTTTACAGGGTGTGGGCCACATCTGGGCCAGGGGAAGTTGTTTGAGTCCGTTTTCAGTGTGTTGGGCCAGTTTTGGGCCGGGACCCAGCCGGAACTGGGCCAGAATTGAAGCAAGGATGAGGCCCAGAGGTGGGCCAGACAAATTTTGCTATCTGGGGTCTGCTCTAGGGCTCAAACGGGATCCTCAGTTGGCTGTTTTCTTGATAAAACGGTAAGATATACCCCAGTCTCTAATGTCTGATGCGGCAAATCTATGACAACAAATGACGATGCGTAAAATGTGTAATGCTTTAGCCTAAGCTAGATAAATGTACAATCAGATTCAGAATTGATTTGACTAACATTACCATTGTCAGTGAACAGGTTCATAAACTAGGAATTGTCTTCGGAAGAATAGTACAACATGAAACATAAAACATGTCCCATAAAAGATGCTAACTATGTTTTTGTGTATGGCCTACCGGTAGCCTTGTGTTCTTTGCTAACGTCCTTTGCCTGCGCTCTGCTCTTCTATCTTCTTCCATCATATTACTTTAGACTTTCCACCATAGTCTTTAAACGCCGCCATTCGTACTCCGTTATTAAGGTCCCGGTTGGCAGAACGGGAACATTGCGCTAGCCTCCTCCATGCTGGTTTGTTGTTGTTGTATGTGGCGCCGCCGCCGCCGTGCTCGCGTCACTCCCTTACGGTACGTGTCCACTGGCACGGAGCGAGCGGAGCGTTTTCAATTCAATCCTATGGAAGTCGAGCTTCACGCTCGCGTAGTGCATTTTGGGATTGACAGCGGACCGGTGAAAGCGATGAGAGCGTCAAAAGGTTGGGCAGTTCTCGACTTTATGCAAATATCAAGCGAAAAACGCGGTCGGCAGCCAATTGATGTGCGGTTCGGGATGTGACGTCTGTTTTGAGATTTTAAAAATATGCAAATTGTGCCGGAGTTTATGCTGGATTTAGTGCGTAAATCATTTTCTTTACAAATTAGAAGCTTTGCAGTTGTTATATGTTAAATAATTCATGTTGGATGTGTTCATTGTGATTATACTGGCTGGGTTTATAAAAGTTTATAAAATTGACGGATATCTTTGCTTGGTGCACTTATGTAAACAAAGTTTGTCTATTTCCGAATGTAATCGCGTGCATCTCTGATGATTATACTGTGTGTATGTTGAAAAAAAAAATAGATTAAACACACTCGCAACAGACACACCCCAAAGCGGAGACGTTATAGCGTTGCAAGCGGCACTGAGCGGAGTTTTGCCGCTGTAGTGGACACGCACCGTTACGGTGCGTGTCCACTGGCACGGAGCGAGCGGAGCGGAGCGAGCGTTTTCAATTCATTCCTATGGAAGTCGAGCTTCACGCTCGCGTAGTGCATTTTGGGATTGACAGCGGACCGGAGAAAGCGTTGAGAGCGTCAAAAGGTTGGGCAGTTCTCGACTTTATGCAAATATCAAGCGAAAAACGCGGTCGGCAGCCAATTGATGTGCGGTTCGGGACGTGACGTCTGTTTTGAGATTTTAAAAATATGCAAATTGTGCTGGAGTTTATGCTGGATTTAGTGCGTAAATAATTTTGTTTACAAATTAGACGCTTTGCAGTTGTTATATATGTTAATTAATTCATTTTGGATGTGTTCATTGGCTGGAATTATAAAAGTTTATAAAATCGACGGGATATCTTTGCTTGGGGCAAAATGTAAACAAAGCTTGTCTATTTCCGAATGTAATCGCGTGTATCTCTGATGATTATACTGTGTGTATGTTGAAAAAAACATAGATTAAACACACTCGCAAAAGACACACCCCAAAGCGGAGACGTTATAGCGTTGCCAGCGGCACTGAGCGGAGTTTTGCCGCTGTAGTACTGGGTGTGTCTTTTGCGAGTGTGTTTAATCTAACGCGATTAGATTTAATCACGCGATTAGATTCAGAAATAGACAAGCTTTGTTTACATTTTGCCCCAAGCAAGATATCCCGTCAATTTTATAAACTTTTATAAACCCAGCCAGTATAATCACAATGAACACATCCAAAATGAATTATTTAACATATCCACCTTATTCTGCTCTAAACAATGTGCGCCGCCATGACGACGACTCCGGTTGCCTACTTCCGGTTTGCACTGTATTAGCAGTGAAAGAATGAGTTCAGGCTCTATCTATGTGCTGCTCTTGGTTGATTTTACAATTCAAAGAAGATAAAAAAAAAAAAACTTTAGAAACTGGGTGCTTTGAGCATAAGATTAAAGAATTTGAATTGCGCGTTGTGATGCAGAATAGGCAATATTACGAAAACGCTCATTATGGTTTAGTATTCTCTCCCATATAGTATCCATAACTTCCAACCCAACTTCAGTCGTGCACGGGCAGGGGCAGCCCTACTTATTTATTTCACATATTTTCTAATCAGCACATCACTGTGGCGTTCTGAGCAAGCGGCGCAATCTTCATAAAGCTTAGAACCGGAAAAGGACAACCGGATTCCGGTTCAAACCCGCTATGAATCATGGGTAAATTCGCTAACCAGGAAAAAGGTGGATATAACAACTACAAAGCGTCTAATTTGTAAACAAAATTAATTACGCACTAAATCCAGCATAAACTCCAGCACAATTTGCATATTTTTAAAATATCAAAACAGACGTCACATCCCAAACCGCACATCAATTGGCTGCCGACCGCGTTTTTCGCTTGATATTTGCATAAAGTCGAGAACTGCCCAACCTTTTGACGCTCTCAAACGCTTTCTCCGGTCCACTGTCAATCCCAAAATGCACTACGCGAGCGTGAAGCTCGACTTCCATAGGAATGAATTGAAAACGCTCCGCTCGCTCCGTGCCAGTGGACACGCACCGTTACTCATCGGTTCTGGCCACTGGCCAGTGCGAACGCAAACAGCAAAACCGAGTTTGGGGGAGAGTAGTTCTTAGAACTGTTTAGAAGTGGACAGTTCCTATAACTAAGTTCCTATAACTACTTGTTATGAAAGCGGATATAGTGCCATTTGATTGTTTATTACCTTGAGACATTTGAGTGTACTTTGTTGACCAACTGTGTATGGTATGATTATTATTTTAAGCTTTTACAAATTAATAACTTATATTGTTCATGAACGTGTTTCCATAATAATACAATCATAAGTGGATACAGTAAACGCATAAAACAGTTCAACATGGAGATAAATGGAAACAAAAACTGTTTTCTTCTACCCCCGTTTTCCCCTCACACATAAGTGTGTAATTTACTCAAATGCCTTTCCTTTCATATATGTAAAATTACTTGCAGATGTATAACTTTATAACCTCTGAAGACATTATGACCGTGAACAAAAGATTTGTAATGCTCCTTTGGTTATGAACAGCTCGTGCTCGTGCAAGCGTGCGTGTGCGTGTGCTCCATGAGCATGCACACCTCTGGTTGCATTTTCGCTTGTTGCCAGAGGGGGTGTAGTTCTGCAAAAACTCAGAGACCTGCGTTATGCACCTTTAATATCTGCTAACACTTTATTTTAGTAACTTGGCAACTACAAGTCATCTTATTCTACTGCCTAGTTCACACTACATGATTTTAAGCCTGATTTAAGCCCGATTTGCAAATCGTTGAGCTCGCCGACAGGTCAGGGTGTTATCGCGTGCAAATCTCGGGGGATTAGCGGGAGATGAATGCTTGCCAATCTGTTAGTATGAAAGAGCCAACAACGCATCAAAGACGCTCGCAGACGCGTCGCCGAGCCCAGAAAAATATCTAGCATGCTAGATGTCCAGAGCTGTCGCACGACTCAACCTCATGTGATGTCATGAGCTACAGCCAATCAGAGCAAGGCATGGGTTGAGGTCACCGGGTAAATACGCGTTTTTTTCCTTTTTTTCTCAGAGCAAATCATCGCGCAAACAGTTTGCAGCACTAGTTTCTGTCTGACGTCCATATTCGTGTTCTTCTTCGTCTTCTTCACTGGGTATTGGCGCGCGTGCTGTTTCGCGTCATTTCTGGTTCGTTTTATCGCGTGATTTTTCGTGACAAAATGTGGTTTGTAGACAAGATAGAATCGTTGGGTGACAGAAGCCGTTTCCCAATATGCGTTCTTGTCTGTACTTGTGTTCTTGTGGACTTGTGAAACGTCATCAGTCGCTACCCAAGTACTGTCCCAATTCAAAGTTCACATCTAGCCAAGAACAGTTCAAATCCCCGGATGTGTTTTTGATCCGCCCCTTTTACCGAGGATGCATCGAGAGGTGACTTGTGCGGACTTGAGACAGCCATGTATCCCAGAATGCATCTTGCACCAACCAGCAAGCGTCAATAGCAGAGGAGAAAACCCGCGTAATATCAAAATACTACTGTTACTGTTCATGAAATGTAATTTTAAGAGTGTTTCAGGATGTACATTCAGAATGTAGTTGTTTAAAGCTCAAATCTGTGGATTGTTTATAAATATAGCGCCTATTTGAAAAATGTATCTGACGCTTTCGGGGTTGTAAGATCCAGGTGATCACCGGGTGTTCAACGTTCACTAACGACGACTGGAACAGCTTTTCCTCGGCTAGTGCTTCTGACGTGTGCCGCTGGATCTGGTGTCTCTAGTCTAGTGGATAAACATGACGTATATTCGTCTTGTGTCGATCTTTGGTCCCACTCATTAATCTATATTTGTTCCATGGCAAATCGTTTTGGCTGAGGGCGAAGTGAAGTTTATGACTTTATATATTTAGGCTATTTAACTTTAACTTTGTAGCCTACTTGTTTGCTTTATTTCTCATTGTAAGTTAGCTTCTTATACCTTTATACTGGATATTATTGATCAGTAAAATTGACATTTAACAAAAAGAAACGTGTTTTGGAGAAAAACATTTATTTCATAATGTGACCCCCCCCCCCCCCCCCCCACTTTCAATTCTTTTACTTCAATGAAAGGTTAGAATGTTGCTAATTTTTTGAATGAAAGATCAAAAGGATAAACCATGCAGATTTATTTTCAGTTTTGATCATATTTATCAGGGGTGCCATTAATTCTGACCATGGACTGTGACCATCACCCTGAAATCCTCTTGCTAGTCCAGACATATGACTCCTGCACATAAAAGTTTTTCATCAGACATTGTGACGGAGGACAGCAGGTGTTATTAGTACATTTAAGCTTAACAGCGAGGAATTACAGCTGTCACCTGCCATATTCCATCTACAATGTTGAAACATTCTAGAAGTAATGGCCATGTCCTTTTCCCAGAGCTGGCACATAGAGCGGATATGTGTCTATTGTTTCTGTAACCTAACTTCTTGTATATTTTTCCTCGCTTAGACATGTCAGGCCAAGCATCGCGGCCGTTAAGCATGTGCCTGTGTAATCTCCTGGTATGTGTATATTTTGAAATTGTTTGGACCTCAGATGTGTGACTTGATAAGAACACACCCTTGAACGATTGAAAGTCCTTACCTCTGTTAGAAGCTCAGCTAGTTTGGAGAAAAGGACTGTGCAGACAGAAGTCGCAGGCTTTAGATGTTCTGTAATTATGGGTTAGTACTTGAATCAGCTTGAGGGTTGAAATGTGCTTTCCTTAGCCTGTCACACTCATTATCTCTTTCTATCTTCCACTTGACCTGTCAAAAATGACAGGGTGGCCTTCAAGTTTTCTGTGGTTTTTTTAATGACAAGAATTTAGTGTTTATCGCTCCATAACTCTTACATCGCCTCATTTTGGATACGAATAAAACGTTAGGTCATGCATAGAATATCTTGTCTCTTTAAATTTAAATCTAGATTCATTCAAATTGGCCCATGAAAACGTACTCGGTTATTAACGTAACTTCGGTTCTCTCTAGAGAGGGAACGAGTACTGCGTAATATCTTACGGTATGGGGAAAACCTCTTTTCCACAAGATATTGAAGCCAAAAATTATCCTTAATTTTGAATCAATGTAAAATGCTTTGCGACAGCATGCAGACATAGGCAAGACGGCTCGCGCGCCTATTGGCTGCCCTGCGGCAACAGCAGCAGCCTATCGAGAGAGGCCCTGCGTGACACCATATCCAATGGGAGCGATTCGCACCCATTTCGTCACATCCCGCCAGAAAGGGCGTGGCCTTATCCTATAAATATAGCTCGACAGGCTGATACAAACTGGTTTTCATCGCCGAAGCGAACCAGAGTGTGTTGTAAGCACGGCAAGATACGCAGTACTCGTTCTAGAGAGAACCGAGGTTACGTTAGTAACTGAGTACGTTCTCTTACGAGAGTATCTCTCGTACTGTGTAATATCTTACGCTATGGGGAACACAGTGTAACACGCCGTGCGTACTGGGATCCAACACCAAAGTCCCAAGGGCAGAAGCCCGGGGTTCATGTAGTGCATAATCACCATTGACTCACAGAGAGTGAAGAAAGAGAGGCTAGAAGAGTCATTCCTTATAATAAAGTAGCATCCCACGGGAGCTAATCATATTAATAGTGCACCACTCAGCCAGGGTGTAAGCTTTCAGGCTAAACTGGGTGGCCCTAAGGGTTTCAACACTCATGGAGCTGTTCTATCGGTCAGTGAGCGATGCACAGGCAAAACTCAGCATCTGGACCGGCGCAGCGGGGCAGAGAGCACTGAATTCTAGACCGACAGAAGCTTAGCTTGTAAGGCGGGAACCTCTAGGTTATAAAACCTTATACATGTAGACGGCGATGCCCAGCCCACCGCCGTACAGATATCTTGCAGGGTAATCCCACTAGACCACGCCCACGATGAGCCCACGCCTCTCGTGGAGTGCGCTCTGACACCCAAAGGACACTGCATGCCCTTAGAAGTGTAAGCCAGCGCTATGGCGTCGACTATCCATCTGGATAGGCTCTGTTTTGATGCGGCCAGTCCCTTAGAACATCCGCCGAACAAAACAAAGAGCTGCTCAGTCTGTCTAAAAACAGACGAGCGGAACACGTAAGCTCTTAGTGCCCTGACGGGGCAAAGGAGACTCGCGTCCTCCTCCTCATTGTAAACCGGAAGGGCGGACAGGGAAATAACCTGGGCCCTGAACGGTGTGCTGAGGGATTTTGGCACGTACCCGTGCCTTGGTTTGAGTATGACCTTTGAGTCATTAGGCCCAAACTCCATACACGACGCACTCACCGAAAGCGCTTGTAAGTCCCCTATGCGCTTCACTGAAGCGAGAGCCATAGGAAACACAGTTTTGAAAGACAGATGTTTCATGTCTGACAAATGGATTGGCTCGATTGGGGCACCTTTCATGGCTTCCAAAACCGTAGAAAGGTCCCACACCGGGACTGAAGGGGTCTGGGAGGGTTCAGCCTCTGAGCTCCCCTGAGGAATCGCACGACTAGGTCGTTTTTCCACAGTGACTGGCCAGACATAGGTTTTGCAAACATTGCTATGGCCGCCACTTATACTTTGAGCGTGGATGGGATTCTGCCCTTATCCAGCAGCACTTGAAGGAAGGAGAGTAGGGACCATAGATCCGGGCGAGGATGCCAAATCGAGCCCTTTGCCTGAGAGAGGAGGTCTCAGCGGTACCTCAGCGGTATAGGCCACGGGGCAGTGCTGGTCAGCTGCATCAGGACTGGGAACCAAGCCTGGTTTGTCCGGAGTGGAGTCACAAGCAGCACTGGGCATCCATTTTCCCTGATTTGTTCCAACACTTGAGGCAGGAGCGAGACAGGGGGAAAAGCATAGAGGGGACAGCGGGGCCAGACGTGGGCCAGCACATCCTTGCTTTTTGAGAAAAAATTCGGGCAGTGAGCGTTTTCGCGGGACGTGAACAGGTTCACCTGCGCTCTGCCGAATGTCTCCCACAGCAGTCGGATCGTCTGCGGGTGCAGCGACCATTCTCCTGCCGGGACATTGGTCCTGGACAGTCTGTCTGGTCCCAGATTCAGGTGACCAGGCACATGCGCCACTTTTAGTGAAAGCAGGTTGTGCTGAGCCCAGACCAGGAGGCGCTCCGTCAGCCTGTAAAGGTTTCGGGACCTGATGACCGCCCTGGTGATTTATGTATGCCACCACTGACATGTTGTCCGACCGGACCAAGACGTGGTGACCTTTTATCTGGGGACAGAAGCGCCGTAGCGCGTTGTCGACTGCCATCATTTCCAGACAGTTTATGTGTCGGAGCTTTTCCCGTTCTGACCACTGGCCAAAGAACGGTCTGCCCTCAAGCAGCGCTCCCCATCCCGAGGTGGAGGCGTCCGTGGACACCACCTTCTAGGGGTGCACGATATTGACAAAAAAGTGATATTGCGATATCGATAATGAATATTGCGATATCGATATTAATTTCGATATTTTTAAACGTATATAAAACTAAAAAAGTTATGGGAAAGCACAGCAAAAAAGATTAATAAATAAAACAAGTTTTCTTACAAAATAATGTTTATTTCAACTGACAGTCATATTGGACTGGTACAACATGAATAAATAAATAAATAAATAAATAAATAAATAATAACCATGTCCACAGAACAGAACATGTTTTACTGGTTGTATGTACACTACAGTGTAAAAAACAATAAATAAAGAGCAAGTCTACAGAACACACCTAGCCACTTCATGCGTTTTCTGTGATGGGATAGCTATCCGATCGTAAAAAAAAAACAGGTTTGCCCTCCGAAACGCATTCGAGACGGATTTGAATCCGATCGCTGAAACCACTTCAGGAGAAGGTCTGGGCCGCATTCAGACGAAACTGGACAATAAATGCATCTCGTTGTTGAAACCACATTTGTAAAATTTACTACTCCCAAAAACGCTAAAAAATAAACGTGTGAGAACGTGTTACAGGCTACATGTCATGTTATGGCCAAATATGACGGCGCGCGCAACTGCAACACGCATCACCGCAGATGAGCAGCTGCATCTCTTCATCAAGCCAACGCGCAAACTATTGCAAATCAAAGTGAAAGTAAGTTGCAGATGCGTTACACTTTATTAAAAGTAAATAAACGAAATTATCTTAACGGGGCTGTTGCCGTTCTCTCTTATTGCGTTATTTGATTTTGACATTTTAGCTGATGATCGTAAAATGCAGCTTAACTGTTGCTTTCTGTGACGTGCACTCCATATCGCAGGAATTGCAGATCGGATTTATATCTGTTTTGCAAAAACACATTTATGTGACCAGGTGTAAAAGGAATATATCAGATAGCTATCCGATCAGAGAAAACACATGAAGTTGCCAGGTGGCCTGATGTTTGTGCGCTGGTGTGCGTCGACTGTGTGGTAGTAGAGCAAGGGAGAAGTGAGAGAGTGACGGTGATTAGCTTTGGAGCGAGTAGCGACTCTACAGTCATATTAAGAAAAACGAAGTGTCTCCCCTGTTCTTTCTGACCACTATGGGAAATCTGTAGCATGAAAAGTTAACCCTCTCCTTGATTTCATGTTTATGGAGAAGGAGAATCAGGAAATGAGTCGGGGGAAATGCAACGGTGCATGTCGGACCGGACGCATCAAAATATTGCATAAATATCGCGAGACTTTCGATATTGATATCGAGCAACGTGATATCGCGATAACGATATTGATTCGATATATCGTGCACCCCTACCACCTTCAGACTCGATGAAGTCCCCAGACTCACACCTGACTGATACCAGTCAGTTACTTTCGAAGGTTCCAAAGCTGAGACGCATTTTAGATCGACCCTGAGGCGAAACAGACCAGCGGTCCATGCCCGGGGCGGAATTCGCGCTCTCAGCCACAGCTTCAGCGGGCGCATGCGAAGCAGACCCACCTGGAGTACTGAAGCTGCTGAGGCCATGAGGCAAAGCATTTTCTGAAACCTTTTGAGCGGGACTATAGAGCCGCGGCGGAAGGATTTCGCGGCGTGCTGAATGTCCAGTCCGCGCTCCGGCGACAGATGTGCTTTCATGGATAGCGAGTCCAGCACTGTTCCCAGAAAATAAATTTTCTGACTGGGAGACAGCGAACTTTTCGCCCAATTGACTGTGAGACCCAGATTCTCGAGATGCTCGAGTAATGTGGTCCTGTGTTCTATGAGCTCTGAGTGTGATCGAGCTACAATCAGCCAGTCGTCCAGGTAGTTCAAAACTTGCATGCCCCGAAGTCTCAGGGGTGCGAGAGCCGCGTACATGCACTTCGTAAATGTACGGGGTGCCAGGGACAGGCCGAACGGCAGGACTGTGTATTGGTATGCCTGGCCCTCGAAGGCGAATCTCAAGAATCGCCTTTGACGTGACGCTACTTGAATTTGGAAATAGGCGTCTTTCAGATCTGACATAAAGCAGTCCTCCTGGCGAACTTGCGCGAGGATTTTCCTGGTTGTAAGCATTCTGAACTGGCGCTTCGCAAGCGCTTTGTTCAGCTGTCGCAGATCTGGAATGGGTCTGAGACCCCCATCTTTTTTCGGTACCAGAAAATATCTGCTGTATAGACCCCCTTCGCTCTGAGCCTGAGATAAAGGTTCTATGGCCCCTTTGCTCAGTAGTTTCGCTATCTCGGCTCGAAGTAGATGAGATACTTCGTTTTTTACCGTCAAGTCAAGTCAAGTCACCTTTATTTATATAGCGCTTTTTACAATACAAATTGTTTCAAAGCAGCTTTACAGAGATAACAGGAAAACAATGTTGTAATAGTATTGTTCAATTGAAAATTAAATGTCCCCAACTAAGCAAGCCAAAAGGCGAAGGCAACAGTGGCAAGGAACCAAAACTCCATCAGGTGACAGAATGGAGAAGAAAAAAAAACCTTGGGAAAACCCAGGCTCAGTCGGGGGGCCAGTCCTCCTTTGGCCAACGAATGAACAGTGTATGATTATGAGTTAGGCAGCATAATGTCAGCAGTCAGATGGGATCAGAACTTTCACGATATTATCCAGTTCATCTGGTTGGGTTGGGTCATCCGGCCGGTGAGGAGATGAGTGTGGTGAGGTGTCCATGGGCCTTCACAGCCTTGATAATGCGTGTCGTCGTGTCCATGTGATGGTCCTTCATCAGATCTGGATATGCCCTGGATCCGGCGGTCTGCGGTAAACCTCGGGATAAAAAGAGAGACTAATATTAGCGTAGACGCCATCCTTCTTATGATGTACAAAGTACATCAGGAATTATGGGAAGTGTTCCCGGTTCCGGCTGATCTAATCTATGCAGCCTAACATTGAATTATAGAAATCTATAATTTGTTATGTGTATGCTAAGCCAAAGAGATGTGTTTTTAGTCTAGATGTAAACTGACAGACTGTATCTGCTTCCCGGACCGTGTTAGGAAGATTGTTCCAAAGTTTTGGTGCTAAATAGGAAAAGGATCTACCGCCAGCAGTCGATTTTGATATTCTAGGTATTATCAACTGGCCAGAATTTTGAGATCGCAATTAGGGATGCTCCGATACCACTTTTTTCAGAACCGATCCGATCCGATACCAAAAATTCAGAGTAACGCCCGATACCGATGCTGATCCGATACCAACAGTTTTAAAAAAAAAATCAAGTAGAATTTATATAACTGTCTGTGTGTTGAACTGATAATCACTCTTTTGTGTGTTAAACACAATCTACTTAATACAGAAAACTTCATTATTAAGAAAAACAAATCCAAAAAATATATGATCATAATCTATGACAAAAATGCTATTGTAAACTAGATTAGTGGATAATTCAGCAGTAAAATTTAGTCATAGGAAAATCATGAGTCGACAATAATTGTATAAAATCTGAACATTTAGTGAAAAAAAAACAAATAAGAGACAATAAGTGTAACACTAAATCTGGTAAAACGTTACACATTGCTCTTTGTATTGTTGTAAAATAAATTAATGAAAAACAAGATAAAAATTGTATAGGCTACTATACAATTGAGACGTGTTTTTAATGTATAGCACAGCTGTTTAATGAGGCAGCAACTTATGATGGATAGAACATAACGAGAAAGGCTATTAATAATCTTTGATTCCGTCACTGTCTGTATTATCATATAAAAGACTGCAATACAGTGCGGAACAAAGCGCTTATGCGCATCCCGAGTGCAGAATGATGAGCTTATGCGCATCCCGAGCGCAGAATGATGAGCTTATGCGCATCCCGAGCACAGAATGATGCGCTTGAAGCAACACAGAGCAGCGCGTCGAGTCCGCATTGAAAGGTTCAAAGCACAAAGGAAATACATATTGATGCATAGTGTATTATACAGTATCTATCTATGCAATAGTTTATTCAGCCTTTTCTTTTAACAGTTTTAAATTTCAGTTACTGTGCGCGTGAAGAACAATGATAGTGCTCTCCAGTGCTGTGATCTAACACACACGGTAACGAACATGATTAAGTTACAGCAATAAAGTCCAGCAAGATAAAGTTGTTTTATGCGAAACCATAGAGCTTTATCTACAGATCAAGTATAATAATATTAGCATTGAATCATCGTGTTTATAGTTTCATCGTGTTGACTGTTGAAAACCAAACGCGACGCGCTGTTTGAACACTGAATGGAGAATGACTGACAGCCGCCCGCAGCGGAGGGAAAAGTTTACCTGATCTTGAATTTAATGACTTAAATATTAATGTATATCTCACATTATACTATATAATGGCTTCAGAACACTTATAATAAGAGTGCACGAAAACTTTATGGTGCTTTATAATGTTTTTGTGCCTTTTGTGGGGCTTAACAATAACACAGAATATAGGCTACGCACAATATCGGATTTGGATCGGCCTCTTCTGATCGATACCCGATCCGGCAAAAATGGCAGTATCGGAGCCGATACCCGATACAAATATCGGATCGGCGCATCCCTAATCGCAATAGACGTGAAGGACTATAATGCCTTAAGAGCTCGCTCAAGTACTGGGGAGCTAAACCATTTAGTGCTTTGTAAGTAATCAGCAATATTTTAAAATTTATACGATGTTTAATAGGCAGCCAATGCAGTGTTGACAGAACCGGGCTAATATGGTCATACTTCCTGGTTCTGGTAAGAACTCTAGCGGCTGCGTTTTGAACTAGCTGTAGTTTGTTTATTAAGCGTGCAGGGCAACCACCCAGTAGAGCATTACAATAATCTAGCCTTGAGGTCATGAAAGCATGAACTAATTGTTCCGCATTTGTCAGTGAGAGCATATGACGTAATTTAGATATATTTTTAAGATGGAAAAATGCAGTTTTACAGATACTAGACACGTGACTTTCAAATGAAAGATTGGTATCAAAGAGCAAACCCAGATTCCTAACTGACCACGAAGACTTAACAGAGCAGCCATCAAGTGTTAGACAGTATTCTAGGTTATTAGGTGAGGAAGTTTTTTGTCCAATGATTAGAATCTCTGTTTTTTCAGAATTTAGTAATAGGAAATTACTGTTCATCCAATTTTTTATATCAGCTATGCATTCCGTTAATTTTGTGAATTGGTAAGTTTCGTTAGGTTTTTAAGAAATATACAGCTGAGTATCATCAGCATAACAGTGAAAGCTAATTACATATTTCCTAATTATATCTCCTAATGGTAGCATGTACAGAGTGAACAGCAGCGGTCCTAGTACTGAGCCTTGTGGTACGCCATACTGAACTTGTGATCGATAAGACATCTCTTCACTTACTGCTACAAACTGAAAACGGTCAGATAAGTATGATTTAAACCATGCTAGTGCAATTCCGCTAATGCCAACATAGTTTTCTAGTCTATTTAAAAGAATGTTGTGGTCGATAGTATCAAATGCAGCACTAAGATCAAGTAACACTAATAGAGAGATACAACCACGATCGGATGATAGGAGCAAATCATTTGTGACTTTAATGAGAGCAGTCTCAGTACTATGGTACGGTCTAAATCCGGACTGAAAATCCTTGCAGATATTATTTCTTTCTAAAAAGGAACACAGTTGTGAGGATACTGCTTTTTCTAGTATCTTTGACAGAAAAGGCAGATTCGAGATTGGCCTGTAATTGACTAATTCTGTAGGATCAAGTTGCGTTTTTTTAACAAGCGGTTTAATCATAGCCAACTTAAAGGTTTTTGGTACGTATCCTAATGACAAAGATGAATTAATGATATCTAGAAGAGGATCTATGACCTCTGGAAGCATCTCTTTCAGTAGCTTAGTCGGTATAGGGTCTAGCATACAAGTTGTCGATTTAGATGAATTAACAATTTTGCCAAATTCTTCCTCTCCTATAGCAACAAATGAATCAAAATGTTCCTCACGGAGACTACATTGCACTCCCTGATGCGCTACTGTAGTAGACGTTTGCATAGTTATAATTTTGTCCCTGATATTATCAATCTTATAAGTGAAGAAGTTCATAAAGTCATTACTGCTGTGTTTCTTGGAAACTTCTGGGCTTGAAGCTTTCTTTTTCGTTAGGTTAGTCACTTGTTCAAATAAATACCTAGGATTATGTTTATTTTCTTCTAATAGGGTTGAAAAATAATTAGTTCTAGCATCTTTTAAGGCCTCTCTGTAAGCAATCGAGCTCTCCTTCCATGAAATCCGAAATACCTCTAATTTTGTTTTCTTCCAGTTTCGCTCCATTTTTCTGGCTGCTCTCTTCAGGGCCCGGGTGTGCTCATTGTACCACGGCGTTGGACTATTTTCTTTAATCTTCTTTAAGCGCAGCGGAGCAACTGTGTCTAAAGTGCTGGAAAAGAGAGAGTTAAAAGTTTCTGTTGCAATATCAAGTTCTTCTAAGCTATCTGGGATGCTGAGATTATGAAACTGATTTGGAAGATTATTGATAAAGCAATCTTTAGTGGCAGAAGTGATAGGTCTAACATATTTATAACACGGAGTCGGCTTTGCAACCTTGGCTAAATGTAATTTACACGAGACTAGATAATGATCGGAGATGTCGTCGCTCTGCTGCAGAATTTCAACGGCATCAACATCTATTCCATGTAATAGTATTAGATCTAGAGTATGATTACGACAATGAGTAGGTCCTGACACGTGTTGTCTCACTCCAATTGAGTTTATAATGTCTTTAAATGCCAATCCCAATGCATCTTTTTCATTATCTACATGTATATTAAAATCCCCAACAATTAGGACTTTATCTGCAGCCAATACTAATTCTGATAGAAAGTCAGCAAATTCTTTGATAAAATATTTATGGTGCCCTGGTGGCCTGTATACAGTAGCCAGCAGAATTCTCAAACGTGATTTATTGTTTACACTATACATTTTTACATTAAGCACCAACACTTCAAAAGAAGTATATTTAAAACTAGATTTCTTAGTGGTTTTGAGAATATTACTATAAATTACAGCAACACCTCCCCCTTTGCCTTTCGGACGAGGCTCATGTTTATAACAATAATCTTGCGGAGTGGACTCATTTAAAGTAATGTAATCGTTTGGTTTTAGCCAGGTTTCTGTCAAACACAGCACATCTAGGTTATAGTCTTTAATCTTATCATTAACTATGAGCGATTTTGAATTAAGGGATCGAATATTCAGCAACCCAAGCTTTATCGTTTGCTCATCTATATTATATCTGTTTTTTATTTGTTGAACATCAATTAGATTTTTAACCTTAGAAAGGTTTGGCAGTTTTTTGGATTTCCAAATTCGGGGAACAGACACAGTCTCTATATGATGATATCTAGGTGAAAGAGTCTCTATGTGATGGGATTTATCTGACCTTGGTGACGTGAGGCCGCTAGCAGACAGTCGGTTTAGCCAGTTTGTCTGCTTCCTGACCTGAGCCCCAGATTGTCATGTTCTATCTCTAAGACTATGAGCCAAATTACTAGAGAGAAGAGCAGCACCATCCCAGGTGGGATGAATACCATCTCTTTTCAACAGGTCAGGCTTGCCCCAAAAACTTTTCCAATAGTCTATGAATTCTATATTATTTTGCGGACACCAATTAGACAACCAGCCATTGAGTGAACACAATCTACTAACTATCTCATCACTCCTTCGAACAGGAAGGGGGCCAGAGCAGATTACAGTGCCTGACATCGTACTTGCGAGTTCAAACACCTCTTTAATATTAATTTTGGTGATCTCCGACTGGCGAAGTCGAACATCATTAGTGCCGACGTGAATAACAATCTTAGAGAATTTACGATTAGCGTTAGCCAGCACTTTAAAAATTTGCTTTGATGTCAGGCGCTCTGGCTCCCGGCAAACATGTGACTATGGTGGCTGGTGTCTCTATTTTCACGTTCCGTGTAATAGAATCGCCAATTACCAGGGCACAATCAACAGCATTCTCAGTGGGTGTTTCACTGAGAGGGGCAAATCGATTTGTTATGGTAACCGGAACAGAAGAGTGGTTTTTTGATCCGCGACTAGAGCGATCCCTCACAGTCACCCATCTGCCTGGCTGCACAGGCAGTAACTCAGCCGGAACCGAATCATGTAAATGGTTCACTATGCTAGGCGCATCCAAAGTAGTATCTAAAGCTCGAGCACACTTACTATCCTCAATTAAAGTTTGGATGCGTGTCTCTAATTCTGAAATCTTCTCCGTCAGCCTGGCTGTCTCCTTGCATTTATCACATATAAACCCTATGCCGACGGGGAAGGCTATGGTAAACATATGGCATGAGGTGCAAGTGACAATAACAGGACAAGACATTACTCACCGTGTTTGTTGACTGATTCTTACTCACCTGGGCTTTTTATGAACTCAGATGCGCGGGCGCGCATGAGAAAAATAAATAAATAACTGAGCGCACGGGTGGCGCCTTAACAGGCTAGCGAGATACTAGCGTGTTGTGCTAACAATAACGGAAGCTAGCGATGTTAGGTAAACTGTAATTAGTAGTATAAACAACTAGAAATGATAGTAAATGATGGTTCAAAACAGAAAGAAATGCGAGTCTTAGACGGAGCTAACAGCCTCGGAGCAAACACACTCACACACAGCAGCAGCCAGCGAGGCAGACAGGAGCACAATCGTCATTTCGATTCGCGCCGTATAGCTTCGCCCACGCATCTGCGTGAATAGCTAGAGGTAGAATGAAATATGCGCTCTGGCCGTGGCATAATGGCGGCCGAAGAGCTCCGGTGTGCTGAGAAATAAACACTGCGCGCTGATCACAGGCACAGCTTCTCTATGACAGGTTGTGGAGAGAAGGCGAGCGGGGCGAACCCCGCGGGGTTCGGCATGTCTGTGAGAGAATGTGGGCGCGGGACAGCGGGCACACTGACTGCACTGAGAACACTGTCTGCTCGTGCCGACTGAATGTGTGTTGGTTTCGTTTTTACAGAAACTGTGGGACATGCATCGTGTAGTGTTTGTGGGCACTGTGTTGTGGGCACGTCCACTACATTTATTGCACAATCAACATGAGTCGATTTTATTTGTGCTAGCCCTGTACTGTGGTGGGCTGTGTGTGGGAATGGGCACTGAGACGTGAGCATTCTTACAACGCTCATAACACCATCGGCCGTGGCTGGAACACCAGAAAATACACTCTTTATTGGATTTATCTGTGTGCAGGCAAGCGGGCTGTGGAACCGGCTTGTTTACTGCGAAGTACACTGGAACAGTCACATTGCTTGGAACTGAACAAGCGAAAAGTTTCGGTGAAAATCCGGTTGCAGCGGGATTTGAACACCGTCACTTTCCTAGAGAGGCTAGGAAGGCTTTGAGACCTCAGGCTTAATCTCAATCCTCGGCCGGGGCCCGTGCTGAGGGGGGCGGTGTCCAGCAGAGCGAGAGCGCGGTCTCTGGTCTCTGGTCTCGGGTCTGGCGGCGCTGAGAGGCGGCGGCGGCAGGTGGTGCAGGCTGCGCCTGAGAGCCCCAGGCAGACGGCTGTTTTGAGCGGCCTGTTGCCGAACTAGAGCACTTCGGCAGGAAGTGCTTCATAGCCTGCGATGTCTTCTGCACCTCGACGAATATGTCCACGAAATCTTTGACGGCAGATCCGAAAAGGCCAGCTGTGGAGATGGGCGCGTCGAGAAACACAGAGCGCTCTGATTCCGTCATCGCTGCAGAAAGCGTTAGCCACAAATGTCTCAGCCATGGTGAGAGAGGCCATGTTCCGCCCAACGGCCTGTGCAGCGGCTTTTGCAGCGCGTAGAGCCAGGTCCGTAGCGCTTCTCAAATCCGCCACGCAGATCGCTTCCGATCCTTCCTCGTCCATTTTACGGAGAAGGTCGGCTTGGAAGATCTGCAGGATACCCATTGTGCAGCGCTGACACTTCTTGCCTGGCGGCGGTGTAAGTGCGACCGTGCATGGCTGACGTCACTCGGCAGGCTTTTGAGGGTAGCGCCGTCTGAGCACGCCGTCCAGCAGAGGGCGGGCAGAGATGGGATGCTACCGCTGCTCCCACTAGAGGAAGAGAAAGGTACCCTCTATCTTTCGCACCGTCCACAGTGGAGAAGGCTGCAGAGGCAGAGGTACGCATCCTGTCCGAGAAGGGGGCGTTCCAAGACTTCACGGCTTCCTCGTGAAGCTCAGGAAGGTAAGGCGCGGGTCTCGACTGTGACGGGGCGGTGTCCTTCTTAAGGAAGCATCCATCCAGCCTGTTGCGCGCGGGCTGCGCGGGCGCCTCCCAGTCGAGGCCGAGGTTGTCGACGGCTTGAGAGACCAGACGCATCAGCTCAGATTCAATGCCGGCTCGTCTCCCAGAAGGCTCACGGGCAGCGGGGGGAGGTCCACAGAGCTCGCCCAATCCTCACTGTCCGATGCCAGGACTGAACAGGCCTCGGCTGGTTCGTCGAGCTCAATGGCGGAAGCGGCGGCAGACAGCGGCCGCTGTCCATTGGTCATCGACTCGAGCGATACCGGCGAAGCTGGCGGGCGAACTGGCGAGCTTTGGCGGGCAGGAGAGAGCTCGGGGGCGCGCTGAGCACGGTGCTTCTTGCGGCGCAGCACTACAGCGGGCAGAAGTGCGGGCTCCGAGAAGGATGCCAGGCAAGTCCTCAGAGTCACCATAGGCATCAGCTCGCAATGAGGGCATCCGCCGTCAGCGAGCGCGAGAGCCGCATGATCTTCACCCAGGCAGGAAACGCAGATCACATGGTGGTCCCCGTCGCTGAGTTGGGCTCGGCACGAGCCACAGGAAGATGGCATCCTGATAAAGACGCTAGCTCTTTTAGGAGTTTATAGAGAAGTGTGAGTTGCGACGGCGAACAAACACTCTCAGCAGAGTAAAGGATATATACGCCGGAAAGCGTAGCAGGTACGGCGACTGAAGGTGGCGAAGTGAAGGCCAGCGGCTTCAGGTTCAAGGGCTCGTCCCGCCGAAGGCTCGTGTCAACGGCGCGGCTTCTCACTCTGCATCCAGCGATGCGTGTGCTTCGCTGAAGAGATGAAAAT
Organism: Chrosomus eos; assembly: GCA_036326025.1. NCBI lineage: Eukaryota > Metazoa > Chordata > Actinopteri > Cypriniformes > Leuciscidae > Chrosomus > Chrosomus eos. The sequence goes on from CM070820.1 coordinate 13,294,952, forward strand.
CAGTTTGTATCAGCCTGTCGAGCTATATTTATAGGATGAGGCCACGCCCTTTCTGGCGGGATGTGACGAAATGGGCGCGAATCACTCCCAATGAATATGGTGTCACGCAGGGCGTCTCTCGATGCCCATGTCTGCATGCTGCATGCTGAAACATTCAGTGTATAATGTCAGTCACACGTATGTATCACATTCAGATTTTGGGAGTAACTGACTAAAGGTAAAGATACTAACTTAACTACATTTTATAGCATGACAGTAGCTCAACTTATGTGAAAATGGTGTCGTTTTTTTTTTCTGTATTTCTTTTTCCAATAAGGATATTATCCAAACTCTAGGCTGCATCACTGTAACATTGTATTGGATTATACTGATTGTATATTAATTTATTATTATAATATAACTTCATATCAGTAACAACAACGGCAGATAATTGCATTTGTATTTCGTTGTAAACTTTCTGTCTGAACATGTATGCTTGAATGCCTATTAATATAAAAGAACTGCTCTTTGTATCAACGTGCTCTAACTGAGATACAAATCAAGGGAGAACATTCACACAGGAAGCCATGAATCACATTAATCTGGGCAGTTCAAAAAACATTGCCTAAATATTCTACCAGTTACTCTTATCTTGTACAATGTTTTATCTGAAATAGTTCACTTTTGAAGATTATCATTACATTTTTATTTTAGAATGAGAAAGGACTGAACCCTTCTATTTATCATCTTATGAAAACAAGCATGGACATGTTTTTCCTGTTTGCACAGAAAAATGCAACTTTGGACGTGAACTACACACCTAATTATATGTTTAGAAATAACCATCCAAAGTTTGATTATGCCACAACCCTTACATTCTTTACACATAACTTACATACTTTATGCAGTATTCAACATCAATCATGTTAATGGCAGTATCCAAATATAAAACTAATCCAATCTTCCAGTTACGCTACAAGGGCTTCTCATAAATACTTTTGAACAGTATCAAATTGCAGTGCATGGCAATTCTTTCCACCAGAGTTTTTCCAGGTCTTAGGCCCCTCATGAGAAACAGTGTGACCCAGAGGCCAACACTTCAGCCCAGCTGCACAGCTGGAAGAGGCCTGCGTGCCACCCGACCACTCAAGTTTCTCAGAGTCGCCAAGAGATATGAACCCTCAAATGAACTGACCTATTCTAAAGTGGACATGCTTTGAGTTTATGCTGAGAATTTAGAGAATTGTCCATTCTCTCTGGCTACAGCTGTCATGTGTAAGCTGTGTAGATGATGCAAGAATGAACAATAATTGTCTTTAATAATACATAATAATAAAAAACAGAAGAACTAGAACTGAGTCAATGACAAAGATGATGAAAAATAACACTAAAAAATAACAAAATAACACTTATTTAATAAAATTAAATAAGACATTACTCCCTCTCCCCGAAAAGTACGTCCTCACACTACAAAACGGTCCATATTGAGAAGGAAGAGAAGGCGGGGGCTCTGGAGCAGGCAGAGGAAGACACCAATGATACAATGACAAGAGAAACCAGGGTTGAGATGAAGGTGGGAGGAGCCAGGGAGAGACAGGACAGCCAGGAGGATGACCAAAGCCATGACAGGTTGAAGATCCACGGAGAAGCCGATGGAGGGAGTGTATAGGGGTATAGGGTCTGGACAGGGAGACGACTGACTGATGTGGAGACGGCGGATGTGGAGTCAAAAACGGAGACGAAGATCCAGGGTGACGGTGAAGGCCTGGAGGACCACGCTGGAGCAGGCCAGCGTGACCGAAGTGGTGGCGTGGGGTTGGCAGACCAGGGCAGAGATGGTGGGAACAATGGTGGAACCGGAGGGAAGGAGGAGCCCGGCGTAGCCAGAGGGGTAGAGGCGCAGCTGCTGACTCGAAAGTCAGAGGCGGAGACAGAGTGACATTGGACCAAGATGGAGCCAGAAGGATGAGCAGGGAAGCCAGTCCGTGGTGGAGCCAAGGGAGCATTGAGCCAAACTGGAGCCGATGGGTCGATGGGCTGAGGTGGAGTCCAGGGCTTAGAGGGTTGAGGTGGAGCTGAGGGATCCACGAGCCAAGGCGGAGCTGATGACTGGAAAGACCCTAGTGGATCCACACAGCATGGTGGAATCTCTGTAAGAGCTAAGGGGCTGAAGGGAGAATGCAGAGACGAGGGCATATACTTAGTATTAAACCTAAGCAAGTAAATTGTCCTGCACCATTTTTGTTACAGATATATACAGATATATAGCAATAGTGAAGCTGTGAGTTTAATTATAAAAGTAGTAAACTCTTTGAAGAGAAATGTAGTGTAGCTTTCAGTAGCAAAGCTGTTAGATTTATGCAATTTTAAGGTGCTGAGGTTGAAAACAAGTTTTTGTTCTCCTGAAAGTTTCTGTGTTTGCACAATCTCTTATCAATAATAAAGTCTCCATAATAGTAACATTAAAAAGCTATCTTGGTGGGCAAACGTTTTGCCTTCGCCTTGTGGTGATATCCAGATATCGGAAATGCAGGCTGATTGAAAACTGCGTTTGGAAGTGGCTCAGAACAAATGCGAAAAAAATCAGATCTTGTGCGGATTTGTGGGTTTACATGTACACGTGTGCTACAAATACTGATCCGTGTCTGATTTTTTGTGCCAGTGTAAACGTAAAAGTGACTGGATTGTGATTCTCACCTGGTGATAAAATAGGCAAACACGTAACAGACTTACATTAAAGGGAGGACTGGCACTCGCCAACGTCATAGGAACCCCCCAGAAGACCTTAGAAACTGCATAGAAATATGCTCAAATTCATTCAGACAGCATTCACAAATAAGCCAACTGGCAACACACTAGCAACACCAGCAAGCTTTCATAATGAAATTAACACCAACATTTTCTTCGTAAAATGTAAAAATATTCTGCCCAATTTTTTGCCCATCTTGTTGGCAAATTCGTTTTAAACTTGCTTTGGCCATCCATTGTCTGGTTAAGCCAGACAAAATAACAAAAGAAACCCATCTGGTGTATCAGGAACAGTGGCGTGGAGACTGTGGATAGTGTATTTTTTTTTCAGTGACATTCCTCCCCCTTTCCCAATCGCATATCAGCTCTGAGATTTTTTATTTAAATAAAAAATTATGAAAATATTAGTTAAAATTAAGTGGAAATAAAGTAGGCCTACAGTAGGCCTAAAGTAGAAAGTGTAAGTAAATGGAGTAAATTCAGGTAGTTATAAAGCATTTAGTTGTGGTCAATTAACTATTTTTGTGAGCTCATCTAAAGTGAGGACTATTCATGCCTTGTAAAGCATTTGTAAAGGAGATTTAAAGACTCAGTTATCTTCTAAACAGAAAAATGAAACAAACACAACACAGTGATTCAGAACATAGAAATATTTAACAGCCTTTAAATCTCCTTTGTAAATGCTTTACAAGGCATATAGTCCTCACTTTAGATGAGCTCACAGAAATAACTGACCACTACTAAATGCTTTATAACTACCCGAATTAACCCTGGATTACAGTATAAATACATGTTAATAAAGCATTTATTAACACACTAAGTAACTATTACTATATGTCTGAATAATAAGATGTATGCATGTACATTTAAGTACTTTATTAATCATTTACTTACACTTTCTAAGTAATCTTATGAACCACTGACAACTCTTAAATAACTGGTTTATAAATAATGCAATACTACATTTATAAATTGATCATTAATAAAGTATGAAAATACAATTATTAAACACATTATAGATATGCTTTTAAATCAAGAATAAAGCATTTATAGCTGTATTTATAAACTGCTTAAAGGGATACTCTACTGGTTTTTCGTATTAAACTATGTTATTCCCTTAACTAAGGCGAGTTGATACATACCTCTCTCATCTCTGTGCGTGCACTAAATCGCTGTCTTGCCGCGAACCTTTGTTAGATCTTATCTCATCCATGTTCATTCAATACGTGCCAAGAAGAGAAGCGACCAAACACCTCCATGTTTTCCCTATTTACATACAGTTACTAGAGTAGTGTAACTCGACCAAGAACGGTGAAACAAAATAAAACGTTGCGCTTTTCTAAGCGTGTAAAATGGATAACTATATTGTATGGCAGAATACCATAGCAAGTGCTTGGGAGCACTTTGACTCGGCGCAGTAATATCATCTCTCGTGAAAAGTCCGCTCCCGTTGAAATGAGAGGGAGGAGGAGAGGGAGCGAGGGGATAGGGCACAGGGCAATAGGTCCTTAACTCAACCTGCTTGCAATCACATCATTCTCTATAGGGCACAGTTGATTGGTTCCTGCTGTAATAGTAACAATGAGCTTGTGTGCTCAACCTTCAAATACTTGGTTAGCATTTGCTGTAGCAGTGCAGCCAGCCCATTCTCACCCCAAGGCGTCATCTAACTGACGCCTTGGGAATCAGTTTGACCATGCTTCAATATTCGACGCTAAAGGCACCCTTTAGCGTCAGTTAGTTGACGCGATCCCAGGGCGTCATCTAACTGACGCGTTACCCTTAGCGTCAGTTAGATGACGCCCTCCTACCCAGACCTAAACCTACCCGCGTCATCTAACTGACGCTAAGGGTAACGCGTCAGTTAGATGACGCCCTGGGATCGCGTCAACTAACTGACGCTAAAGGGTGCCTTTAGCGTCGAATATTGAAGCATGGTCAAAATTGTCAGTTAGATGACGCCTTGGGGTGAGAACGCGTTGGTGCAGCGCACTTTCAGAAACCCTCCATCTTCCCCAGCTTCACCTGTATAGATCTGATACCGGTAATTCATGTATGCTATATTGTACAGCAGCAGCATGTCGTGTATGTATTGGCAGTGGCAAGTCCCGTACTTGCTCTGCCACAGCAGCAATAACAGCAGCAGCAGCGTAGCAGATCTATTCTGCCAAGACAAATCTAAAAACATATCCATTACCATGCCAAACACACAGAGTTGTCAAGACAGAATTTAATTTCAGTCCAGATGCTTACTCAATGGAGTCGATGGATTTGGCCCTATGTATCTTGTGAAATCTTGGGAGCAACAGACAGGCAGCAATGAGTATAGTGTTCAGACACAGGTGGAGGCGGGCTGATGGCTATCGTATTCTGTAAAACTAAACAGATGGTACTTTAATAATACATTTGGTGGATGTTCCCTTGCCCAAGCTAATGGCTATCATAGCACAATGGGTTCACTTAGGGTTCAGCAGATCCCACCCCCCCCCCAAACCCCAGCCCCTACCGCCTCACCTCCTCCCCCTCCCCCCTCCCTAACTAGCTGAAATAGAATAGTGGGTTGGTCATTAACCCTTTCGAAGCTCATAGGTGACAGGGAGTGAGTAATCCTATACATATCAGCTAAACTCTTAACGTTCTTTCCACTGGATGATACGAAAATCCTGTCTAGGGGCACAGACAAGCTGCTGAGCTACTTAAGGGGCTTTAACAGCATTTCAGATTACTTGTCGATTATATCACCAATTATATCATTGCTTCTGAGCCTTGCACTTTAAAACACAAGTACAAATACTCACAATACACTACCAGTCTAAAGTTTTGACACACTGAGTTCATGAACTCAATAGACTTTAGATCTAATGGTTTATTCGAAAATACTTTAAATTAGTTTAGTAAACACAAATTAATTGAATTGACATGAGAAGAATCATTTGCAGCTCAAAACGTTATTTTTCTGAAGCATTTATCTCAAGGCCCTTTTCATTTTTATAATTTATTTCTACTCTATTATGTATTGCCTTCTAACTTTATGCTTGCAGTTTAACACAGTGTTAACGTGGTGCGGTTGAAGCAGAGATGAGGCTTGATCCAAGTGCAGCACACACTTTATTTAACAAACTCCAAACTTGACAAGGACTCAGACAGGGAACAGGGAACAGGACTCAGGAACAGAACAACCAACATGAACGCTACACATTAAACAAGAACTCACAAAGACAAGACTGAAAACACAGGGCTTAAATAATCAGAGACAAACGAGCAGACAGGATAACAAGGGGGCGTGGAAAATAGGAAACACCTGGGATAACTAATAGACAAGACAGGGAACCACTGAACATGACAAGACACAAAACCCACAACGTAACACACAGAGGTATTCTATTATTTATAACAACAACAAAAAAAGGGGTCTTTATAGATTTTTTATAATAAATATTATTGTCAAAAATATATTTAATATTTAAATAATATTTCGTGCCAAAACTGTGAGCGCAGCTAAAAGAAAGACGCAACTGTACAAATCGTGTCATATCGGGAACTTTTTTTGCCGCATGTACACAAGTTACACAACAAGTCATTTAGACATTTGCAACAGTTTATTTTTTTTTACATAAAGGTTTATTTTACGCGATCAATCTGTTTTGCAGTTCCTGACTCTGCTGTTTTTGGTTGCAAATTGCTGTTCATGGGCCTGCAGTGCTTTTAGCCGTATTTGTGCGGAAAAATTAAAGTCAGAAGAATACAGATCATTAATTTTGCGTAAGGATGAAGCTGCATTTTCACAATACATATGCATTACACTTACGAATAACCGTAAAATGCTGCAAAAAAAAATTACACTTGAAAGGCCATTTACACCTTTACAAATCTTATCTTGCACTATGCACACGCAAATTTTATTTTCGCTTGCAATCTTATGTACACTTTCACAAATCGTACCCTGTACATGCGATTCTTTGTGGCACCATATTACCTTCATACTAGAGCTGATGTGCGCAAAGTTTTGTGAAGGTGTGACAAATTGTTTAAATGGAAGATATAAAATGTTTAGGTAATCACAAAAAAATCATTTGCTACTGTTGGGGCTTAAAGCAAGAATTCAGAAGAAATAAGAATTTTATTCTGAATTTGACACACGGTTGTGGAGTTATTGGCTAAAATGTAAATTACAGCACCACTTTTTTAAATGTCCGAGACATATTAGAGGATGTGTTAGGACGTCCACCAAAGATGCATTCCAATTTTCAACTTCATGGATCTTAGGTTACGGATTGTTTTATTTTTAGTTGTAGTGCCTCCTATTGGCAAAATTGTACGAAACTTAGTTTGCATCCCGAACAACGCCCTGTTGTCTAATAGGATTAATTAAAATGAAATTGCACGTGATTTGGCAAAGGCTGTGATTATTTTAAATGCAGCTTGTCAGTGCAGCATGACTTTGTGATCACCAGTGGTAAATGCTGCTCCATCTGAAAGCCAGAGGGCGAATATATATGCCCCTTAGAAGTAGACAACACACGTCATTCCAGGAAATTCCTATGGGCATCATACTATCGCTGTAGCTGAATAATCAGAAGATCGAAACGCTTTGATTGAATAAATATGATTTAAAAAGCCACATCATCTCACAGAAGGATGCTCAACTGTCATTATGAAGTGAGTTTGGAGTAAAAAATGTATTAAAAAAATCGCTGTAGCTGAATAATCAGAAGATCAAAACGCTTTGATTGAATAAACATGATTAAAAAAGCCACATCATCTCACAGAAGGATGCTCAACTGTCATTATGAAGTGAGTTTGAAGTAAAACATGTTATTAAATGTTGACTTTTGTTGGACAAAAGGTTCATAAATGCTATCTAAGTGCAATTTAATGTTAATTGCGATTAATTGTGCAGCCATATTGTCTATGTGTGTCTAGTTTAGTTAAGATTGGACATTGGTTGCTTCTCATTTCTTAATTGTGCGTCCTCGTTTCCTTTCCTCGCTTCCTTTCCTCGCGTCTCAGCTCCACCCCCTGTAGGACGCGAGGGAAGGCTGCAAGGAAAAGAAAAGGAGATCAGAGGAATCGAATGAAAGCTTTTTTATACATTTGAATACTTGATCACTCGAGCGTCACTTCACTGCGTCATCAGCAGCGCTCAAATGATCTGCCCTTATGTTGTTGAAGTTTGTTTATTTAAGAAATTCATAATAAATAACAATAAAGCAAGCTATCCTATTGAAATATGTGAGATGTGTGGTTTTAATAAACTGCAAGAGTAAAGTATAAATTAAAATGATTGCGACAGATGTGAAGGGGAGGAGAATTGATGCGTGCGTCACGTTTAGTCGATAAAACTCTTCCGCATAGGATACACCTGTGCATCCTCGCTCATGACTCCTCTGGAAGCCTCCTCACTCCTCGATCCTCGACTCCTCGGGGTGCAATTAGAGAATTGAGATGTCCTTCAAGATGGCTGAGCTCGATCAGTTTCCGGGTTATAGGATGGAGGACAGAGGATCGAGGAGACGAGGAGGGATATTGAGAAGCACCCATTGTGTTCAGAAGCTATAAGTCAATTAATTAACCCTATATCTTTAATGCTTCGACAAATCAAAGTTCTTTTGATAATTTTTTTGTCTATTTTGGCGAAGTTCGTACCAACGGTATAGGAGGAGTTCGACAAAGTAGGTTTTTAAAAAATCCAAAAGGGCAGGAAAGTTTTATGATACATTTTGAGATACGGAAATGAGATCCATTTTATAGGGCTAAAAGCAACCAAGAATGTTCCTCAAGTTGGTTGGGAGAATGTCCTGAGTGCGCAGAGCTAACATAATAGCTCAAATACAGGATCATTTTGATTTGTTCAACATTTTTTGTTACTTTATTATTCCCATTCTTCAATTTGTGCAATTTCAAAGTTTTGATGACTGGAGTCAGTATGGAGTACTATGTCCATATGCTTGGCTGCTATAGTGTGCAAACAATGTAACTGTCTGAAGTCAAACTATTTCCTTTTTGCAGTTGGCTGGATATGTCTGGATGAAATTACACTTTTTTATCACCATGGGCTGCTTCTCTCTCCACTATTCTTAAATAAACATTTTATGTCAGAATCTTCAAGGCTGAGTTATCATAAACATTTCACTCTTATATTTTGTGCCAAAGCATTCAACTGAAGTTTACATCTTCCTCCTCCAGCTCAGGATTTGTGTGTGGTCTTTAGCATCAGTTGACCATCTGTGTACACGTCTGTGGAGAGTGGGGTCAGAGAGTGGAATCAGGTTTACAGGTGAGGATATGAGCAGTGTTAATTCTCTTCTAACCCCTCCTTTACATTATCCTCTGCTTTATCCATCTAAAGACTCAATCTGTGTGAAATCCACTGGGAAACAAATGGTTTCTTTTCTAAAATACATTTACATTTATGCATAGGCAGATGATTTTATAAATGTTAAGCTTTCCCTGGGGATTGCATGTATGTGCTTGGCATTGCTAGCACCATGCTCTACTGCTTATGGACAAAGTACAATAATATGCAAGGACAATAAACTTCAACTTTACATGTTTCTAAATCACTAATTATTGAAACGTATCATGTATCTAAATCACTAATTATTTAAACTCATCATATAAAGTCCTTAAAAATGAATGTCTGGTGCTGAAAATATGCTGGGAATGTATTTTTATTTAATGTTGAACCATGTTCATTTTCTGCTTTCAATCTCACTGCAATGTTTTCCTAAACCATTACAAATGATTTGTGTATGCTTTTATAAATTCAAAGATGGAACAAAATTATTTTCTTTTCAACATCATGTCACAGAAGTCAAGTCAGAGTTTTGAACTCTGAACATTCCTATGAACATAATTTTAAAGTTGTAGTGCAACATTTTTATACACTAATCAGACTGGAAAAGGTATTGAAGTTCTTCATCAGCCCACCCTGCTTTCAGACACATGTTTTCATTATTAAATACAAATATTATGCACTCAGAGTCCCCACTAGTGCGGTCCAGTGGGTTATGGTGAAGAAATGGAAATTCCTTATTATTCTAGGCAGGACCCCAGTTTTGGATCTATGACTCTCAGGAAGCAACACATGACCTCTGCTTCACTTCTACAGGATGAGTTCCTAGAGTTCACTTTACGTACATAATGATATAGCATATGCACATGGGCATGGACATGGGCATGGAAAGAACATAAATAACAGTGTGGCTATACAATTTTAATGTTTTACGTTGAACTGTTTTGCCGTGTGGTAAGACACAAGACCAGCAACTCAAGGAAAATATAATAGAAGTAACTCAAGTAATTATAGTAATTAGATAGATAGTAATAATTAGAAATAGTTAATAAAAATATGCATTGTAGAATTAAAAAGTTTGAATTAGCAGATAATTAACAGTGAAATGTTTTATTGGATATTTAAAGTGACGGCACATGTACATTCACATAAATTTTTTTAAAAATTAAATAAAAACTTCCCTAAAATTTACAATGAAAAACGGAAAATTTACAAAGGCAAAAAGGATGTTCCAGTGTGACGTGTCTTGCAATGTGATGCATTAGATTTTATTTTAATTTATTTAAATAGGGCCAATATCCAGCTAATCAAGGTCTTAAGGATTACCAAAAACCTCCAGGCAGGTGTGTTAGAGCTAAACTCTGCAGGAAAGTGGCCCTCCAGGAGCAGGATTGGACACTCCTGTGTGAATTTTGTCATCAAGTTGCCTTGAGTTGTACGTGGCCATCTGTATTATAGTGGTCCGTGTATATTAAAACCAATCAGTCTTAGTCTTCCCTGTATGTTCATACAGTAGCCTATTGCTCTTGCGAGAAGAGATCTGTGGAGGTTATGTTGAGTTTTGCATTCATAGAATATTTAAAATCTTTCCTGCGCAGCTGTTTTCAGTTCTCTGAAACAAGAAGATTCAATTACATCAAGGCCTGGTAACTGGGGCAGCATCATATTGTTTATTTACATGCAATGATATGCCTAGAAGACAGGGTCTCTTTGATTCAGAACTATGGAGCAATGCCAAGGACAGCAAACATTTCAGTACACCGCTTATGTAAATATCTCTCCTTGGTATGTCCATGTTATGTACATATATTTACATCAATCGCTATTATTAATACTTTTACTCTGGGATGTTTACCACTTTCATATATGGACTCAAAGCCTCTTATGCTGGGTACACACCAAAATATTTTTTACATCTTATAAGATTTTCAAAATGTGATAGACCACAAACATGAGGACAAAAAATCCTAGATTTAACCGTTTTGCTCCTATAGTGTGTGGTGTGCCATGATGTGACAAAGACAGCACACCACACACTAACAGATTTTCAACCAGAGTCTCGATTGTGAACACAGGAAATCTCGCGAAATCCCGCGAGACTTCAGAATAAGCATGGCGGACGATATGCAGAAAGAAATTGCGATGATAGTGTTTGGAATGATTTTAACAGAAAAACTGTTGTGCTGCGCCATGACTGCATTTGTTATGCTTCCGTCTTCAATCATCTCGATTTCTGATTGGATATTGTTTCGTTTCACGTGATAATCTCCAGAGCGTGCGCGCGTTTGTCCTCAGGGTTCCCCTCACACATTAGGATTTCTACGATTCGCGATCGGGGCGGCTCCGACGTTCTTCCGAGCAGGTTCGGACACTCTTAACACACCTCACACCAAGAAAAAATCTGATAAGATAATCTGTAGAACCATCAAGATAATCGGGACATAGCTAGGATTGTCGGAAGGGGGAGAATCGGCCCAAAATCAGCCCGATTATCTTTTGGTGTGTACCCAGCATAAGGAAATTACATATAATATAGTCTAAACTGTAAAGCCTCTCAATAAAAATTTGAACACAAAAAAAGTCATATTCATCTTCTTAAAAGTCTGAAATAAGTGTCCATATGTATTTTGGATCCACTGTAGATGGAAAAGCTGAACTTGCTGAAAAAAACCCACAGAATTAAAAATGCTTAAAAAAACATCATGCCATATTTATCTATGACAGTCAGAGAAAATTTAGTTAAAAAGAGTGGTTGTGTTCTAGGTAAATCTAGGTGAATTTGCCAATACAGTCCATATGGCAAATTATCAAAAAATATACGCTCTACCTAAGGAAAACCCCACTCTTACGGTTACAACAAGGAGTGTAGATTTACCTCCGGCCAAGCACTGGCAGAGAAGACAGAGAGTGGGTTGCAATGGTGACAATGTCTACCTTAATATTCTGACCTACTCTTGAGAACCGGCAGGTAAATGTTTTAACATAGTTCCATCACAATGCCCACGCCCTAATCTCCAGGGCTATGCTGGAAGGGCAACAGAAAAGGGAAAGAGATGCCAGCGGCAGTCAAGCCCAATCTTCCCTTCTGTACAGTTGATTCACATGATGCGACCACATGGGGAAGTACACTAATGCAACCTCAGTATCATGCCAGAGGGGCCGACAGATAGAAGAGTGGGGCGCTACTACTGTCATGCCATTTTTTCCTAGACTGTATACAGCACCTTCCCTCGCGAAGTACACTAATGTTGTTTCTATACTTTCCATGAATCAATTTGAATGTGATTACATAGGATGTGTATCTTCCTAGTACTCCAAGTACCAGAGAAGTATCTCCAAGTATCTTCCAAGTACCAGAGAAGGCAAAACATAAGGAAGTGGGAAGTGAGCGGCAGTATTACCCACTCTTCTCCTCTGCACCATTCATATACTTCTACAGAGGGAGCACATTGCTACCACCTCTGGACCGCCGGTACTGGAGGGGGCAACAGATGAGGAAATTGAATTGTAGCCCAAGACTGGTTGCCCACTGAAGCTAAGCAGGGCTGAGCCTGGTTAGTACCTGGATGGGAGACCTCCTGAGGGAACCAGGTTGCTGCTTGAAGAGGTGTTAGTGAGGCCAGCAGGGGGTACTCACTCTGTGGTCTGTGTGGGTCCTAATGCCCCAGTATAGTGACGGGGACACTATACTGTCAAAGAGCACCATCCTTAGGATGAGACATTAAACCGAGGTCCTAACTCTCTGTGGTCATTAAAAATCCCAGAATGTCCTTCGAAAAAGAGTAGGAGTATAACCCCAGCATCCTGGCCAAATTTGCCCCTTGGCCTCTGTCCATCATGGCGTCCTAATCATCCCCATATACTGATTGGCTTCATCACTGTCTCCTCTCCACCAGTAAGCTGGTGTGTGGTGGGCGTTCTGGCGCAAGGCTGCCATCGCATCATCCAGGTGGATGCTGCACATTGGTGGTGGTTGAGGAGATTCCCCCTTCCATATGTGAAGCGCTTTGAGTACCCAGAAAAGCGCTATATAAATGTAACGTATTATTATTATTATTACACTACAGATTACAGTACACTACACATTATTATAATACAGAGGAGCACATTTCTACCACCTCTGGAGGTGAATGGTGGTATTGCCTACTCTCCTCTTCTGTAACAGCCAATTAATATAATTACAAAGCGCAAATGCCAATTCTTTCCAGCCCAACTCAACATTAAACCACCATAATCAAAGTACCGGCAGGGGTGACAAGTTCAATGCATCAAAAAGAGGGGACCAGAAAAGGGTTCATAGAGCTTCGACTTCTGCTGTGTCTTGGTCGTAATGACATTCCTCCTGATATCCCTTTTTGGCTTTCTGCAAGGTTGCCATTTTGAGCCCCAACTCCTCTGAGGTAAAGCACGGGCAACGACACTCACCTTCTGATTCTGACTCCTGCAAGAGTCAGCTACAGGGCCAGAGGAGGAGGTTGAAGGACCCTTACCACGTCAGGGGATTTTTTTGCCCAAACGCCTCACATTTAACCTTCGTCTTCCTGAACCTTTGGACCACAGTCTCAATGACGGTACCAAAAAGCATGAAAGACGAGAGCAGGGTGTCAAGAAGTATATATTTTCCTTTTCCTTGAGTCCTGAAAGATTTAACCACAGATACCACTCTGTGGCAACCATTGCAGCAAGAGAGTGGCCGATGACAGAAGCCGCCTGCTTGGTGCCACGGATGGCAAGGTCTGTGGACTTCATTTAGAGATACACACTCATTTAGATCTGAGTCCTTTAATAAGTTGGCCTGGTACGCTTGCAACACCTCTATGTGCCAACAGCCTGGCCAGTCACCATGCATGCTTTGCCCACCAGCAGTGATGTAACCTTGCATTCAGTGCTTTCAGTGAGGATTCCAGATTCCTCTTTTTCTGCTGACTAGTCTAATTTAAGTCTAGTCGTGGCACTTTTATAACCTGTCGGTGTAACGTGATGTCATCTGACTGTATTAGCAAATAAAAATTGGTGTGTATCACACATGCCTCAGATACCGTCTCACGCAAAGCATTGTCATAGTATCAACTCAAGGATGCAGCACCGAGTTCCACTTCGAAAGGGAAGTTGAGATAATTTTATAGTCAACACTTCAATCAAGAGGTGAATGTGTTTTAACAAGGTTAAAATGATAAATAGAGCTGAGAGTACTTGGCAGTTAGAAGCATAATTAAATTAGGCAGCAAATCTTTTACACAATCACAAATTTATCTAATTTAAGGAATAATCTGTGTTAAAATTATGCAGAAATCTTCTGCCGCATATTCTGTGGACATGGACATGCACCAGTATTGGCAAAAAAATGTGTTTTGCAAACTTTGTTTTTATTCACAAAAAATGCTTTGTCAAATGTAAAGAATTTTCTCTGGGCTGGTCATGGGACTGGAGAGAACTGGCAGGGACTGGAACTTCTAATTAGATCAGTTAAAGTCAAGAGTTTTGATTTACATCACTCATGTGATGGAGGGACTTTCATTGCATTGCCAAGACTTTGCTGTCATGTTTGTTCAGAGGAAACATTTACTGCTCAAAGGTTGCTTTTTCATAGCCCAGAAGACTTCAATGAAGTTTTCAGTTATGATTTAAGCAACTTTGTCTCGGTTGTTTCACTTTTAAATATCCATATGAGCACCAAAAATGTAAATAAATGAGGCAATTGTTACCATACAGTAACAGTATAGACTTAGTAGTTACTACAGTCCAGATCATTTGGCCATGCAAGAATGATGCTTTTCATGTTGTTCATAGCAGAAACAAAATTTGATTTATAGATTTACAATCTTCAGACATATGGCAGGGGATTTTTAGTGAAACCATTTTGCCTCTTTGGCAGAACTAGTCCCAGGTCAGAGAAGAGTTGAAGTAGCATGGGAGGAGAGTGACCAGTGTGGAGGGGCGAGAGAGAGAGTAAAAAGTAACATTGTGTGTTTATTAGGAAAACAGATGTTGAACATCAGTGGATTCACATAAACCTCTGATTTAGCTACTTCGTTGGTGTTATGACCAAATTTTTGTAAAATTTCTTGTTTGATCAGTGCAAAATGATGCCAAATTTCAGTTTGACGTTAATACAAAACAAGTTATTATCTCAAGCATTGGGTGATCTTGCATTTCTGCGACAACTTTGATGTTCTACCTGAAACTTGTATTCTGGACACCAGAAAGGAAATGTTCTGCAGCTTTCCAGAAAATTGAGCTGTAATGCATAAACAGACTTCATGTATAAAAATGTTATAGAATTCCATAGAAATTTTGAAGCACAGATGATACTGGTGTAACACACAGAATGGAACACTAACTCTTACTATTTCTGCAGCATATATTAAGTATACTGACAACAAATTTTGTGTAACCATACTCATTACCATGCCCATGACCTATTTGAGGTCATGACTATATGGACCATGACCATATCTGTGGCAGGCTACTATTTTAAACATTTGTAGTTAATGTTAATATTAATGGCATAGTGGCCTATCGCGTCAAGTTTGACCTTATTCCAAAGAGGATCTTGGTATTATTTCTGTCTATTTCAGAAAGAAACTTGACTAGTGTTTTCAGGGATAAAATAAACACTGAATTCCACATTCTGGGGCAAGTTTCAAGGCCAATGTTTTATGCAGTGGATCTACACCAGGGAACAGCTTTGTTTCGCATTTTTTTTAGAGATATACCAAACAAGTTGACAGAAACCGAACGAATGTTGAAATGCACAACTAAAATAAGCTAAAATGAGCAATAAGATCACAGTGCTTTAATAATTACGAATCAACAATATTTTAGTATACAGTATCTCATAAAAGTGAGTACACCCCTCACATTTCAGCAAACACTTTAGTATATCTTCTCAAGGGACAATACTATAGAAATGAAACTTGGATATATTTTAGAGTAGTCATTGTGCTGCTTGTAAAGCAGTATATTTATTGTCCCCCTTAAAATAACTCAACATATAGCTATTATTGTCAAAATAGCTGGCAACAAAAGTGAGTACACCCTAGGTGAACAAGTCAAAACTGTGTCCAAAGTGTCAATATTTTGTGTGAGGACCATTGTTATCTAGCACTGCCTTAATCCTCCTGGGCATGGAGTTCACCAGAGCTGCACAGGTTGTTGCTGAGATCTTCTTCCACTCCTCCATAATAACATCACAGAGCTGCTGGGTATTAGACACATAGGGCTTCTCCACCTTCCGCTTGAGGATTCCCCACAGGTGCTCAATAGGTTTCAGGTCTGTAGAAATTATTGGCCCCTCCATCATCTTCAACTTCAGCTTTCTCAGCAAGGCAGTTGTCATCTTGACGGTGTGTTTGGGGTCGTTATCATGCCGTTCGGCCCAGTTTCTGAAGGGAGGGCATCATGTTCTGCTTCAGAATGTTAGAGTACATGTTGGAATCCATGTTTTCCTCAATAAAGCACAGCTCCCCAGTACCACTAGCACTCATGCAGTCCCAGACCATGATGCTACCACCAACATGCTTGATTGTAGGCAAGACACAATTTTCTTGGTACACCTCATCAGGGCATCGCCACACATTCTGGACACCATCTGAGCCAAACAAGTTTATCTTAGTCTCATCAGACCACAGGACATGGTTCCAGTAATTCATGCTCTTGGAAAGGTTGCTCTCAGCAAACTGTTTGCGGGCTTTCTTTTGAGCTAGCTTCAGAAGAGACTTCCTTCTGGGACGACAGCAATGCAAACCGACTTGTTGCAGTGTGCAATGTATGGTCTGAGCACTAACAAGCTGACCTTCCGCTTCTGCAACATCTAAAGCAATGCTGGCAGCACTCATTCATCTGTTTTTTGAAGCTAGCTTCTGCACCTGACGCACAGCACAAGGACTCAACTTTTTTGATTGACCCTTGCAAGGCATGTTCCAAGAGGAACCCGTCTTGGAAAACCTCTGTATGACCCTGGCCTGTATTGTAACTCATTTTGAGCATGATACCAATCTTTTTATAGCCTAGGCCATCTTTGTGGAGAGCAACAATTCTAATTCTCAAATCCTTAGAGAGTTATTTGCCATGAGGTGTCATGTTGAACATCCAGTGGTCAGTATGAGAGAATTGTACTCAAAGCACAAATTTGAACTGCTCTAATACAAGATACAACAATTTGTATGGTCCTGTCAAGCAGACAAAAACATTTATATTATCACTTAGGCCACGTTTACACAAAGCCGGGTATTTAGAGAAACGAATATTTCCCCCTCCTCCGTTTTCAATGATAATATCGTGCACACACACCCGCATAAATACGCCGCGAGCGCCATCATAACTATGCCAAACCTATGGGCGGCAGTGTGAGAAGGATAAAGCCATGCAAAGCCAATCAGAATCCTCAGAATCGACAAGAGAGAACCTAAAACCCCGTTTCTCCCAGTTGACATGACAACACATAACCAGCTTTTTCAGAAATCTCTACTTTGGCCAGAGTTTTTAGAAATAATCGTTTTCTGTGATAAAGACGGGGTTTTCATGTAAATGAGAGGCCAAACCGCAGGGAAATATCTGCGTTTTCCCTTCGTGTAAACGGGGCCTTATAGGGCAGTGGTTCTCAACTACAGTCCTCGGGACCCGCTGCTATGCACATTTTGTATGTCTCCTTATTTAACACACCTGATTCAGATCATAAGCTCGTTAGGAGAGACTCCATTAACTGAACTGAGTGTGTCAGATAAGAGAGACATACAAAATGTGCAGAGCAGCAGTAATGGTAAATGGTAAATGGACTGCATTTATATAGCGCTTTCATAGACCCAATGGCCACCAAAGCGCTTTACATTTTGCCTCTCATTCACCCATTCACTCACACACTCATACACCGACGGCGGTGTCAGCCGTACAAGGCGCCATCCAGCTCGTCGGGAGCAGTTGGGGTTAGGTGTCTTGCTCATGGACACCTCGACACTTGGTCAGGTGGAACCGGGGATCGAACCACCAACCTTTCGGTTTGTAGACAATCTACATGAACCACTGAGCCACTGCCGCCCCTGTAATGGCTGTATGTTGAGTTATTTTCAGAGAACAGTAAAATTTATATATTGCTATACAAGCAGCACATTGGCTACTCTAAAATATATCCAAGTTTAATTTCTATAGTTGTCACAGTTCTCGTCTGCACCATTCTGTCTCCGTCTGCACTACACTTCCCAGAATCCTTCTTGTCTTCACACCTGCACTCACTCCCTCATTTACCCACACCTGTTCATCATCACCATCATCACTGTCACCTGTGCTCACCTCAAGATTGTTGATTTGTGTCTATATTTAATTTCCTTCTGTTCAGTTAGTCCTGGTCCAGTCCAAAATTGACATGCCCTTCAATCGCTAACTTCCCTCCGTCTCGTTCACTCGGATATACGCCATTGCTTACGTTGCACGAGAGCCCACTTCTGGCTGAAACTGCAATGGGCTGAACTGGAACGTCCTAAGCCCTTGATCACTTGGAATCAGCTATGAGCTGATTTATTATTTAAAAAAATGTTCACTTTAAGAATTTGTTTAATGCCGCATCCAAATGTATATAGGTGTGTTTGGGTTGTTTTACATTAAAAAATATAATTAATATATCATAGAGTTGTTTGTTGTGGTTGTGATTAGACGAGATCTGTGGTGACGTCACAATCGTACTGCATTGTGGGACATATGGTGCCTGAAGTGTACATATGAAGTAGACTCTCTCCCTCGGTCTAAATCGAGGGAACAAGTGTCTGTCCATATAAACTTCCCTCGTCCACTCCACGAAGTGGAACGCACTTCAAAATGGTGGCAGGGATTCCCCCGAGGGGAAGTGCTTAGGGAAGTTCGCAAGTGTGTGTCTAAAAGTGGACTGGAACGCAGCCCTGGTCGGTTCTTGATAATGTTTCATTGTATTGTGTGTGATATAACCTTCTGCCTGTCATCCCTGTACCTGTGTGAGATTTATTAGTAAATGTTTGAATTGGAGCCTTTTGACTCTGCCTCTTCTTCAGCCCGCACCACACCTGTGACAATAGTATTGTCCCTTGTGTAGATAACTAAAATGTTTGCTAAAATGTGAGGGGTCTACTCACTTTTGTGAGATACAGCAGTGTTGGGGAAAGTTACTTTTAAAAGTAATGCATTAGAATATTGCGTTACCCCCAAAAAAAGTAACTAATTGCGTTACTTAGTTACTTTTTATGAAAAGTAATGCATTAAATTACTTTTGCATTACTTTTTCTTATCTGGGCTGGGCTTGCTTGTTTGTTTTTTAATAACAACAAAAAAAGTTATATTTTTGGCAAATTTTAAGGCCCTTTCACACCAAAAGTGATAAATGCAAGGAAATGCATGTTTACTCCTGTACAGTAGAGGGCACCTCTCAAACAAACCGTTCAGCCATTCTGGATTACAGAACAATAGGATACAGGAGAAGGAAGTTCAACACGCTTATTTCTACATCTAATCTTGAGTAATTTTTGCCTATTAGTATAGTTGAATTAGATAATTGAAGGGCATTGGTTAATAAATTGAGATTAAATACATAAAATATATTTGTGTAATTTAATATAGTTAATTATAAAAGTTTTGCATAAAATTCTGAGATTGCATTTTACTGTTTTTATTCATTTTGAGGAATGCTGAATGTTTTCGTGCAAGTGAGATGAGTAAATGCATGTTCATATTTAGTCTAGAACTACAATAAGCATCATGTTTACTCTGCATGCGCACACACACACGCACGCACGCACGCACACACCACCTCCTCACTTTGTTTCTATCAATATGAGGACAGGAGAGTTGTCAGTCAATACATGTGAAAAAGTAACTAGCATTACTTATTTGAACAAGTAACTTAGATATTTTGTTGGAAATTGAAAAAGTAATGCGTTACTTTACTAGTTACTTGCAAAAGTAATCTGATTACGTAACTCAAGTTACTTGTAATGAGTTACCCCCAACACTGAGATACAGTATATATTCCCCCCAAAAATAGTGGATAATAATAAATACTTTGTACTGATGACCTTTGTACTGTTTCATAAACATGTCATAACATAAGTTAGACCGTACACAAGTTGTGCATGCTACAATATATGCTGTCAAGCATTATGCACACCGGATGTTCATGAATGCATTTGATCTCAGACAATCCATACTTTCCCAATTTCTCTGCTTCTGCACTTAAGATATCTCCACTACGGACAGTGTTTTCTTTGTATGATGACTCAACACGCAGTAGTACCCCTAGTTGACGAATACATGAAGCGTACAAATGTTCCCAAGCGACCTTGTTTTGCTTCTCAAAAGCCCACCCACACACGCTATGTGCTAGCAATCTTAAGCGTTCTATCTCCAACCATAACACACAGGGCTCTGCTCCAACCTGATGGGCTACTTAGTATGCATAGGGCTCTGTAGCAGATGTAATGTGCAGACAGTCAAAAAAGCTGTCTTGTTCTGTAAAAGACAGGAGAGCAGTTGAAGTTGCACAGTAATCATTGGTGTGAGGTTTCATACATAGTCAGTGGGAAAACAATGACATTAAAATAAATAAATAAATAAACCTAATGCACATATTTTCATGCTAAAATGAATATGATAATGACACTTTGTATTCATATTTATTTTAATTGAAAGTAAAAACATTTTTACTTAGATGTAGCAGACATCATAGTTCTGTTATATCTGTTCTTGCATTATCACTTGATGTAGTCTACTGCTTTAAAATATAAGACAGCAGACTGGTTGATTTGCAAGCTCTTTTTCCAGTCAGAGTAAAACCATTGCTGGATCCGGGTTTGAGTGCTTTTTTATTCGCCTTTGGAGTATATTCATAAATATTAATATTGTGTCAGAAATCTGTGCAAGCTGATGTTATTTACTTTATATCTTCAGATGTTATTTATAAGCCAATGTGAGATTAACAGACAAAAACTCAATCACCATACAACTTAAAAAATAGATGATGGGTAAATGGAGTGTGTGACATTACATAAATATCAACAACATTCACAATCAAAAGGAATGAATATTATGGCAACATTCATGTCATAATGCCTCCTGATGCATGGATTTTTGTTTGTTTATTTATTTAATTGATAAATACTAAGTAGGCTATAATATAATAAAACGTATAATAATAAGTTCTTTCTTACTTTCTGACTGAAGCCTTTTTAGACATGGTCTCTATAGGTAGAACAGTGCACTATAAAAATTCCTTTTAGTATGCATTAAGACTATGTTCTTGACTCATTATTGGATTGTACTTACAAGACATTGTACTTTTTTCAGACATTTTTAAACTGTATAGGGTATTAAAATGCAAGATGATAATTGAAAAGTTTGCTCCGGTTACATAAACACAGCCCTTTATCTAAGACTCTGCCTCTGTGTAACTTTAATAATGGAGTAACTGAGGATATGTTTTAGATTATTCAATCTCACATGCACACATCACCAAGTCGCTTTGCAAATGTACTCTTTTCTTACCTCAGGTCTTTATATAACACTCAGATATTGAGGTAAATGCATCAGTCAGTTCTGCACTGAGAACATAAAATAGAGACATTTGATAAGACTGTTGTTTGTGTTTGAGTGTATTTTTTCTGTGTTCTGTTCCTGTAGCGCTGTGAATGTGCCCTTTGAACAGTGTTAGTAGGTCATAGCTCATTGAGAACCGGAGGAGTACAGAAGAGTGGGTGTGTCTCAAACAGCCAATCAGGAAGCGTTTCATGAGAAGCCACAAAATCCTCCTGGAATCATCTGTTTGAGAAACAGCATTAGTTTTTCATTTCTTTATTCAGAAGCACATTATAAATTGTAATTCTATTTTACAGTGTCATTATAATTGACATCATAATCTGCAGTGGCCCAAAAAGTATTTGGAAACTACCGGTAAGTCACATTTAAAAAAAAAAAATACATATAGTGTTCAAATACTTTTTTATAACTATATTATAGATTTTATATTTTATTAAAAATAAATATATTCATTATTAAACCAAGTGTCATCTAAATGTTTTAACTTTTCTCGGAATTTAATTTTTCTGAGTCAATTTTTGCCCTGACATTTAATCATTCATGTTTTTTTATATGTATGACTCAGCTGTCCAGCAGCAGAGTAACCACGGGTGTGGTTCATTACATTAATTCTGAACATGATCCACAAACATGCCAAACAGAAGTATCCAAAACATCCAAAACAATCCTCCTTTTGTGAAATGTAAAACGTGTGCTATATCTGTCATTAAAATGTATTTTAATGTTTTGCAATGCAATGACAACTATACATTTTTAAGTGGGTTAAGTGTCCCAGTTGTATGGTGTTTTAACTGGCTTATAGGCTGACACAATATAATAGTGTGAGATGGCAGTGTAAGAAATATAAAACTGCATGATGGGCCCCTTTCATTTTTCATTTCAGACGGTTTGACAAGAGTTATGCTCACCATATCAGATATACAAGTCTAATCCAAATGCATATATATATATATATATATATATATATATATATATATATATATATATATATATTTTATATATATATATATATATATATATATATATATATATATACAGTATATAAACACACAACAGGTTTCTTTCCTTTGATAGTGTATTTCTACATTTATTTGACACAGAAAGTTGGGACGTTTTTTTTTTTTTTACAAATACACTTGTATATGTGACCCTTAAACTAACAGAAGTCGATTAAAAGCCAGAAAACTTAAAATCAAACTATTTCGATTTCTTGAGTCCAGATTTTTTTTTTTTTTTTTTTTTGGCAAACATTAATGTTAGGCCTGTGAAAACTCCTTCATGCCCCCACCAAAACTGTTTTGCCCCCTTTCCTGTTCTATTAAATTAGGCCTACCTAAATGTCTAAAAAATACTTTAAAGTTTCAAAAAGGGATTGCTTTAAAGTTATTTATACTGGATGGTTTTCTTGGAAGAAAATAAAAAAGAGCACGGATGCTTAAATATTTTATGAGAGGGATGAATCACACACCACAGCCGTTGGAGTTTGACCGCCTCTGCCTGTGTAGCACGCGATAATGACCACAGCCAGTCAGTTCACTGGTGTCTGCGCTCTGTGCTTCCGTCTTTCTGTTGCCAGTTTTCATCTTTCATGGGGCCAGATGGCCATTTTTACATTTCTCTCTTAAAATGTGTCATCTTAAATTCTTATTTCATTTATATAACTCCCCCTAAATCCTGTGTATGTTCAGTTCTTAGCTTTCTCGTGAAAGTGGGAGAGGTGGGAGGGCCAGGCTCCAGAGTTGCCCGTTCAGGCTGCCCCTCCCTCGTGAGAAATGCATAAAGTCTGCCAGGCACCACAACCCTTCCCAAGAAACAGAGTTGCAGTGTCTCACAGCAGCATGCATGTGTGTACACCATGTTAAGATGGGATGCTAGTGCACTACTGAACTTACTGCATCCTTTTTTTAGAATAATATATCAAAAAATGCATTTTTTATGTATACATACTATGTTATAAATAGCACGATTTGATTAAATATATAGATTGTAAATAAAAATATAGATTTAAAGGGATAGTTCACCCAAAAATGAAAATTAAGTCATTAATTACTCACCCTCATGCTGTACCAACCCCATAAGACCTTCGTTCATCTTCGGAACAAAAAATAAGGTATTTGTGATTAAATCTTAGAGCTGGATCACTCCTTCATAGGCTTCTAATGGATTGAAACCTGACAGCCCCAGAAGTCATTAAAGACATCATTAAAATAGTCCAAATGGCTACAGTGCTCAATCTTAAGTTTATCAAGCGACGAGAATATTTTTTTGCACGCAAAAAACCCCTAAAATAACGACTTTATTCAACCATCTCTTCTCTTCCGTGTCATTCTCCTAAGCTGTTGACGTAGTGTAACAGCGCAGCGCTTCTGTGTTATACGTCACACGTAGGCTCACTATTGGCCGACGCTGGTCATGTGTGTGATGCGTGTGACGTTCAACCAAGCGTTGCGCAATAACACTACGTGAAATCTCCAGGCCCAAAGAGAATACTTGAATAAAGTTGCTATTTTAGTTTGTTTTTTTGCGCTCAACAAGTATTCTCGTAGCTCGATAAACTTAAGATCTAGCCACTCGTAGGCACATTAAATATTTAAACATTTTCTTCAATGACTTTTCGGCCGTCAAGTTTCAATCCCTTAGGAAGCCTATGGAGGAGTGATCCACCTCTCAGATTTAATCAAAAATATCTTCATTTGTGTTCCAAAGATGAACGAAAGTCTTACGGAGTTGGTACAGCATGAGGGTGAGTAATTAATTAATTTTCTTATTCTTTTCATTTTTGGGTGAACTATCCCTTTAATCCTACAATTTGCACACACACACACACACACACACACACACACACACACACACACACACACACACACACACCACACACACACACACACACACACACACACACACACACACACACACACACACACACACACACACACACACACACACACACACACACACACACACACACACATATATACTCTGAACAAAATTATAAATGCAACACTTTTGTTTTTGCCCCCATTTTTCATGAGCTGAACTTAAAGATCAAATACTTTTTCTATGTACACAAAAGGCCTATTTCTCTCTAAATATTGTTCACAAATCTGTCTAAATCTGTGTTAGTGAGCACTTCTCCTTTGCCGAGATAATCCATCCACCTCACAGGTGTGGCATACCAAGATGCTGATTAGACAGCATGATTATTGCATAGGTGTGCCTTAGGCTGGCCACAATAAAAGCTAAAATGAGCAGTTTTATCACACGGCACAATGCCACATAATGTTGCGAGTTTTGAGGGAGCGTGCAATAGGCATGCTGACTGGAGGAATGTCCACCAGAGCTGTTGCCCGTGATTTGAATGGGCAATCCCTAACCCCCCCCACATTTGTGTACATAGAAAAAGTCTTAGATCTTTGTGTTCAGCTCGTGAAAAATGGGGGCAAAAACAAGTGGTGCGTACATTTTTATTTAGCATTTAGCAATATAGCATGATGTATAGTGTTGTGATGAACTATATGCCTTTCTCCACTGATGTTCTTCAAAGGATCGTTCACTGAAGTTGTTCAAAGCATTTCAGTAACACTTTACAATAAGGTTCATTGGTTAACTACCTTAGTTAACAGGAACAAAGAATGAACAATACTTCTTCAGCATGTATTAATCTTAGATAATATTAATTTCAACATTTACTAATACTTTATTAAAATCAAAGGTTGCATTTGTTTACATTAGTTAATGCACTTTGAACAAACCATCAACAACTTTATTTTTATTAACTAACAGAATTGTCATTTTTGGGTGAATTATTCCTTTATGCTCTGAAAGTAAAAATTATCTGTGAATATTATGTCTTCATAATTTTCTTCTAAATGTGAACGTTATCTCTTGCTTACTACTTTTAACACATGTGCTGTTGTTGTACAGCATTGTTCCCAACAGAACTCAAACGTCCACAGTAATGCAATTTGTGCTGAATAGAGCCATCCCACTGCTTGTATTCAGCACTCAGTGATCCATAATGCCACAGGGCACTTATCACAGTGGTACTACTATCCATTTAGAGCAAGCTGTGGTTGTGTTAAACTTTTAGCATTCAACTAAAAATGCGAGTGGAATAGAATGAAGCGTGTACTTAAAGAATTTTATGGCATCCCCTAAACTACTAAGACTTTTAGCCTTAGATATGTTACAGGAATATGACACAGACTGTGTAATAATACCTCAGAATTACCACATTTTGTCATATTGTGACCAGATTCTGTGTGGTTTCTTTGGTTTAACCCTAGTGCAAATATGAACCCATCATATTGGTGAAAGAAATGCATAAGTAAAATAATTTCCAATTTAATTTAAAACAATTTAACTGGGTTATGTGGAGCCGTTTGTGTGGCTGTTGCAGAAGATGCTTAGAATTCCACCAAATATTCAATCCATTAAAACCTAAAACATACTGAACAGTTGTACATAAGCATATATGCATGAATCCTTGGTCTTGCATTAGTGTGTGGTAACAAACAAACCTCAGAACATTTACATGTATGCATAGCAGATGCTTTTGTGTGCAATGTTTATTAGAAAGCTACTCCGTACTCAAGAGAGCACTGCGTTTCCTTTAAATATAATTAAAGCCATCCCGATCTCATGAGAAAGCATAACTTTTTTCAAGGAGGTGGCAATTTCAAATGACTCCTACAATTTGATTTGTACAAAAACATACTATTCTTAAAAAAAGTAACCTGTCAACTGGAAATCAATTAAAAGGGGGATGTAACGCTTAGGTTGCAGCAAAGGATGAAAATAAAACAGCAGAATCTATGTGCAGCAGGTTTATTTGAACAAACACAAAAATAACAAACTCTCTGACTTCTCAGTAAACCTGGAAAATGTGAACAAAACAACCACATGATAATGACAATAATGGACCATAATATCGGGCCATAATGGAAAAATTATTTTCTATTAATGCCATATAGGTGCTTTTTCATAGGAAATGCATATGCCTAAGCAAATGAGTAACATTGGATCCACTTCCGTAATGTTTTCTCCAGTAGAGCACTAACGGATAGTTAAACATGTTATTTACTATAAAACTAATACAATTAATGTTTATGCAGCATCACACTTGTGCATTAGCTTTCAACTGTTTTTATGAAAACATTTGATTTTTATAAAAATTAAGAATTCTAATAATTATAAATAAGTATTTTTAAATTATTAATTTATTATATTTTAAATATCCATTATTATTAAACATGTAAGAAAGTTCATAATTTGTTCAATTCACATTTATTTGTATAGCGCTTTTCACAATACATATCTTTTCAAAGCAGTTTTACAGAAAATGCATGTGTCTACATCACAATTTAGAGTGTTCTCTAGTTCTGTTATCAGAGGTGACTGTGCCCATGTATTTCAGAAATGTACATATACAAATCGTGCAATTATCTAATAATGCATTAGTTTATGGCAGAAACAATGAGCTCATTGAAGCAATTGTTAGTTGTGAAATTGTCGTACAATGTATGGAATATTTAGCGTTGATGCATGTTGATTCAGAGTTTGCATCTTCTGAAGTCCTCGCAGGAGTTGGCGCCGTCTCTTCACGGGTGTTGGGGCATCTGAAGTCTTCTTAAGAGGTTGGATCCAAACTGAAGCTGACGTACTCTATAGTTAACTCGGGATGGGCATCCCGAGATAAAACAGACAAGCAAATGGAAAATAATTAGCATAGCTGCTGTTCATAACATTAAGCAAAGATAATCTTGTGCATTTGATCTGCACTGTAAAAAATGATTGTGATTTTAACGGTAAAAGACTGTACCTTTTGCACGTGTGGAGTTATTCATATGGACTGACCGTCAGGGCAGTGCTACTTATGGAAGATATCTGTGGTAGATCCCGCCTTGTTCAGGAGTCCTGATCGATTGCTCCTGTCAGCCTTGCTGCCTTGCGGTTGATTTGTGTGTGTAGAATCTGTAGCTTCATATATCTTTCTGTTTTGAATCTTTATTTACTATTGTTCACTGTTGTTTATACTGCTAAATATAACTTACTCAACATCACATATTGACCTGATATCACTAGCTTCAATCTAAATCGTTGCTAAAACAACAAGCTACTAATTCGCTAGCCTTTTAGCGTGCCATCCGTGCGCTCTTTATTTATTTATTTATTTATTTATTTATTTAGCTCACGCTTTTTACAAATCCATCAAAGCTGTGGTAAGTAGAATCAGTCAACAAACACGGTGAGTCATGTCATCTTCTCCTCTTATTGTGACTTGCACTTCTTTTAACATGAATAACATAGCCCTTTCTGTCAGCATAGGATTTTCATGTGATAAATGCAGGGAGATAGTCAGGCTGACGGAAAAGATTTCAGAACTAGATACACACAAACTTTAATCGAGGGTAGTAAGAGTGCAAGGACTTTAGATACTGCTTTGGATGTGACTAGCTTAGTGAACACTGTACATTGTTCGGATCCGGCTGAAGTAGAGCCTGTGCAGCAGGGCAATTGGGTGACCGTGAGACGGCGATCTAGTCGCGGGACAAAACACCGCTCTTCCGTTCCGACATTAAACGACATTCTCTCCACTCAGTGAAACACCCGCTGAGAACCCTGTTGAATGTGCCCTAGTTATTGCCGATTCTATTACACGGAACATGAAAATAGAGACACCAGCCACCATAGTCACATGTTTCCCGGGAGCCAGGCGCCTGATATCAAAGCAAATTTAAAAGTGCTGGCTAATGCTAATCTAATTCTCTAAGATTAGTATTCAAGTCGGCACTAATGATGTTAGACTTAGCCAGTCGGAGATCGCTAAAATGAATGTTAAAGAGGTGTGTGAACTCGCAAGTACGATGCCAGGCTGTAATTTGCTCTGGCACCGTTTATGATCGAAGGAGTTATGAGATAGTTGGTAGACTGTCCTTACTCAATGGCTTGTTGTCTAAGTGGTATCCGCAAAATAAGGAATGTAGCCTGTGGGCCGGGAAAGGATTGGGATCCTTCAGTTGACTCCCTTTCTCTTACTTTTATTTTCATTTTCATGTTTAATCGCACCACTAATTGGGGGGTGGAGCGTGTATTTAGTAAGCCATCTAACACGGTGGAGGCAGGCTTATATATTAGACACCTTGGGTCCTTAGACCAGGACGGTGTAAACTTACTGCTGACTCTGTTGTGGTGAATCGGTGATTCAGAGGCTGCTTGAGTGTTAAGGTATGTTTAAAAGCGTTTTCCTTGTGTGTCGTTTTTTACTGGAGATTAGTATGCCAAGTGAATGTTTGTTTTAATAGTGCGTGAAGGAGCCGACACTGATTGAGCTGCAGTGCGCCTTTGGTTTCCTGTCTGACCATGTATGGGCGAGCGAACTACGGCAAAGTAATGCCAAACCATTTCCGTGTTTAATAGGCGTCGGCTGGAAACTGTGACGGCAGCAGATGTTTATATTCAACTTAGTGTTTCCCCTTTCACTGTGAACGTTACGACAGGTATGTTTTTAATTATGTTCTGCCCGTATTTCTTTCCCCTTGCTGTTCGAAGTAGCGTGTGTGTGTATATGAGTCTATTTTTGGTATCCAAGGGCGTGCACTTTGATATTGACCACCTTTCTTTATATGGCCATTTTTATCCTGGAATGTGTGACTGCATTCAAAACGTAATTTGTATTGACTGAAGCCTGATTGAACAAATGTTCTTAATGATGTGGTTGTTGTGTTTTCAGACCTGTGCAGTTACACCTGAGTTGCTAGCTGCTGTTCTCCATATTGTGTGACTGTGGATGCTGCTTATAGTATAGGTAGTTTACATTATTATTATTATTTATTTATTTTCCTCCCTTATTGACTGTTTGTTTTCCTCTAGCCTGCTGGCTGTAGCTGTTGTTGTGTGTGAATGTATGAATTGTACGTCACAGGCTAGAGTGGGTTTATATATTTATTTTGGTTATTATTTCCTTTATGCCTTATTCCCTTCTCTGTTTTTAACCAGCCTCGGAGCCAGGGTAACTCCTGTATAAGAGACCTCACTGGAAAGCGAGTTTTCCTTTTTTTTGCTTTTCTTTCTTTTGTTTAACAAAGTTTGCAGTGCCGTGTAGTGTGAACCTTAATACCTTTTAACCATATTTTTTGGAGTGCTGTGGGTGTAGACATTGAACCGTGGGGTGTATTACTTCAAATGGGGTTTGTGTCCCACTGGTGGTAGTGCAAACTTAGCCTTCCCTTAGTGTTCTCTCGATTGCTTTACTGGCTCCCATGCAGATGGCTTGGTATTCCCTAACTATATGTTAATTTGTTTTATTTTATTTTATTGACCAACCAACACCTTCAATCATTTCTTGAATAAAGATTGTATTTTTATACGTTTCTAAGAACCTGTGTCTGTACATTTTATTGGGGCAGAGTTCCCCTTGCTCTGACACTTGCCCTAACTAGTTTTACCCAAGGGGTGGCATAGTCAGTTGTACAATTAGGGGCGCTACACATAGAATTCATAGACAATTGGAAAAGTTTTTGGGGCAGACCTGACCTGTTAAAAAGAGATGGTATCCATCCTTCCTGGGATGGTCTGCTCTTGTCTCTAGTAATATGACACATAGTCTTAAAGCTGAAACATGACAATCTGGGGCTCAGGTCAGGAAGCAGACAGACTGGCTAAACCGACCGTCTGCTAGCTGTCTTACGTTACCAAGGTCAGATAAATCCCATCACATAGAGACACATAGAGATATCATCATATAGAGACTGTGTCTGTTCCCCGAATTAGGAAATACAAAAAACTTCCAATCCCATCTAAGCTTAAAAATTGAATTGATGTTCAACAAATAAAAAACAGATTTAATACAAATTAACAAATGATAAAGCTTTGGTTGCTGAATATTCGATCCCTTATTTTAAAAACACTTATTGTTAATGATATGATTACAGATTATAACCTAGATGTGCTGTGTTTGACAGAAACCTGGATAAAACCAAACGATTACATTACTTTAAATGAGTCCACCCCTCAAGATTACTGTTATAAACATGAACCTTGTCTGAAAGGCAAAGTGGGAGGTGTTGCTATAATTATAGTAATATTTTCAAAATTATTAAGTATTATTCTTTTGAAGTGTTGGTGCTTAATGTATGTTTGAGATTTGTGCTGGCTACTGTATACAGGCCACCAGCGCACCATACAGACTTAATCAAAGAATTTGCTGACTTTCTATCAAATTAGTACTGGCTGCAGATAAAGTCTTAATTGTTGGTGATTTTAATATACATGTAGATAATGAAAAAGATGCATTGGGATTGGCATTTAAAGATATTCTTAACTCTATTGGAGTTAGACAACACGTGTCAGGACCTAATGTACTCATTGTCGTAATCATACTCTAGATCTAATATTATCACATGGAATCAATGTTGATGCTATTAAAATTCTGCAGCAGAGAGTTGACATCTCAGATCATTATCTAGTTTCGTGTAAAACTTAACTTAGCCAAGGCTGCAAAGCTGACTCCGTGTTACAAATATGTTTAGACCTATCATTTCTGGCATTGAAGATTGCTTTATTAATAATCTTCCTGATCAGTTTCATCATCTCAGCATCCCAGATAGCTTAGAAGTACTCGATATGGCGACAGACATTTTTAACTCTCTCTTTTCCAGCACGTTTGACACAGTTGCTCCGTTGCGCTTAAAGAAGATTAAAGAAAATAGTACAACGAGCACACTCAGGCCCTTAAGAGAGCAGCCAGAAAAATGGAGCGAAACTGGAAGACAACTAAACTAGAGGTATTTTGCATTTCATGGAAAGAAAGCTCAATTGCATACAGAGAGGCCTTAAAAGCTGATAGATCTGCTTATTTTTCAATCCTATTAGAAATAAACAAAACCCTAGGCATTTATTTGAAACAGTTGCTAAACTAAAATAAAAAATAATAATAAAGCTTCAAGCCCAGAAGTTTCCAAGCAGCACAACAGTAATGACTTTATGACCTTCTTCACTTACAAAATTGATAATATAAGGGAGAAAATTATAACTATGCAACTGTCTACTATAGCATCGCATCAGGGAGTGCATTGTAGTCTCCCCAAGAAAAAATTCGATTCATTCATTGCTATAGCTCGAATCTGACTTTTCTGTCAAAGATATTAGAAAAAGCAGTATCCTCACAACTGGGTTCCTTTTTAGAAAGAAATAATATCTGCAAGGATTGTCAGTCCGGATTTAGACCATACCATAGTACTGAGACTGCTCTCATTAGAGTCACAAATGATTTGCTCTTATCATCCGATCGTGGTTGTATCTCTCTATTAGTGTACTCGATCTTAGTGCTGCATTTGATACTATTGACCACAACATTCTTTTAAATAGACTCGAAAAATTATGTTGGCATTAGTGGAATTGCATTAGCATGGTTTAAATCATTCTTATCTGACCGTTATCAGTTTGTAGCAGTAAATGAAGAGATGTCTGATCGATCACAAGTTCAGTATGGTGTACCACAAGGCTCAGTACTAGGACCGTTGCTGTTCACTCTGTACATGCTACCCTTAGGAGATATCATTAGGAAGCATGGCATTAGTTTTCACTGTTATGTTCATGCCATGACAAAACTTAGCAATTCACAAAATTAACGGAATGCATAGCTGATATAAAAAATTGGATCACTAATAATTTCCTACTACTAAATTCTGAAAAAACAGAGATTCTAATTATTGTCAAAAAACGTCCTCACGTAATAACCTAGAATACTGTCTAACACTTGATGGCTGCTCTGTCAAGTCCTCATCATCGGTTAGGAACCTGGGTGTGCTCTTTGATAGCAATCTTTCATTTGAAATTCACGTGAATAGTATCTGTAAAACCGCATTTTTCCGTTTTAAAAATACATCTAAATTACGTCATATGATCTCATTGATGAATGCGGAACAATTAGTTCATGCGTTCATGACATCAATGCTAGATTATTGTAATGCTCTACTGGGTGGTTGCCCTGCACGCTTAATAAACAAATTACAGCTGGTCCAAAACGCAGCCACTAGAGTTCTTACCAGAACCAGGAATTATGACCATATTACCCCGATTCTGTCAACAATGCATTGGCTCCCTATTAAACATCGAATACATTTTGAAATGTTGCTAATTACTTACAAAGCACTAAATGGTTTAGCTCCCCAGTACTTGAGCGAGCTCTTAACACATTATAATCCTTCACGTCTATTGTGATCTCAAAATTCTGGCCAGTTGATTATACCTAGGATATCAAAATCGACTACTGGCGGTAGATACTTCCCATAAATCCTGATGTACTCTTTACATCATAAGAAGAATGGCATCTACGCTAATATTAGTCTCTCTGTTTATCTCAAGGTTTATTGCAGTCCGCAGTTCTAGAATAAAATAACTTTATTCTAGAGCTGTCATAAATCCAAAACAATCTCTGTTTCTTTGATTTCCTATTATCACTGTAAAGCAGCTTTGGAACAATCTACATTGTTAAAAGCACTATATAAATGAAGATGACTTGACTCCACTCGACTTCAGGAGTGGAACCATACAACAGGGAAGCCATACCGTGGAAGAATACACATATGGGATCACCTAAAGAGGGCATTCACAACATATGGGCATCTAGTCTATTACAGGGGCTAACCAACCAGGCATACACAAGTACAAGACCTAGCATCATATGCCTCCGCCACATCTGACTGCTGAGGATGCTGGTGGAACTCCAAAAGGATTCACCAGCCAGGGGACTCAACTGTGGAGCAAAATAAGCGACAGAGGGGTGTGCAACACAGAGCCACCCCTCCCGTATATCACCTTTTTGTAGACAATACATTGGAAGACACTGGCTCCACTCTGAGTTTGTAGAACCTTGTGAATGTGCCCAGCCCGCAGCTCTGCATATTTCTCCCATGTCATGCTCCATGTGTCAATGGCCAGGAGGAAGCAACACTCCGTGTTGAGTGAGCTCTCACTCCAAGGGGGCACTGCTCGTCTTGGGATTGGTATACTAAGACAATGGCATCCACTATAGGGTGACCAACTGTCCTGTTTTCCCAGGACATGTCCTGTTTTCATATAACAATATAACAAATTTCTATCCATACAGAGGAGGCATAACCTACTTTAAATGTATTGAAATGAATAAGGTTTCTTTGAGTAAACTTTGAGTATCATTTGAGTAGGCCTATCTGTTTTCCGGGCCGAGTGTCCTGTTTTTTCAGGACAAAATATGGTCACCCTAATCCACTATCCAGTGGGGCAACCTCGTTTTGGAGATATCCGTTCCCTTCTGCTGTCCTCCATAGCAGACAAAGAGCTTTTGTGAGGTTCTAAAGCTCTGCGTGCGGTCCACGTACAAATGCAAGGCGCGAACAGGACACAGCAATGCAAGGGATGGGTCCGCCTCCTCCGGGAGCAGTGGTTGCAAGTTCACCACCTGGCCAGATATCTCAGGATGACATGAGAGTTAGCCGGCCAAATTCCAGGCCTGCTTCGTCGATCGAAAATGCCTGCAGGTCCCCCAACTGCTTAATGGATGTGAGCGCTGTAAGGAGCGCTGTCTTAAGAGACAGGATTTGAATCCTTCCAGGTCCTTTCTTAGAGGAATCTGCCAGGCATGAGTTCTGGGAACCAGGTCTGGGTGGGCCAGTACACCGCAACATCAAGACCTGCTCCTCATCCTCCCTGACTTTGCACAGTGTCTGTGCAAGCAGGCTCACTGGGGGAAATGCATACTTGCGTTGGCCCCCGGGGCCAGCTGTCTGCCAGTGCATCCGTGCCAAGGATCCCCTCGGCCAGTGAATAGAACAACTGGCAGTAGGTTGTCTCCAAGGTCATAAACAGGTCTACCTGAGCGACCCCGAAGCATTCCCAAATCAGCTGGACTGTCCGGGGGTGGATTCTCCACTCCTCCCTGGACATATGCTGTCATAAGAGCTCGTCGGCCGCACGATTGAGCTCGCCCCGGATGTAAATGGCACGAAGTGACCTGAGTCACTTTTGACTTCACAGGAGGAGATGGAGTTTGAATTGCAACATATGGTGGGAGCATACCTTGGCGGTTGATGTACGCAGTGTTCGAAGCATTGTCCATCCAGACCAGCACATGCTTGCCCCACAGCGAATGCAGAAACCGGTGCAAGGCAATGTGTACTGCTAGCAACTCAATGCAATTGATATGCCACTGCAGGTGGGGTCCTGCCCAGGAGCCCGAGGCTGCTTGACGGTCGCATACACAGCCTGTGCTGGAAGCATCTGTTGAGACAACAACATGCCTGGACACTTTATTAGGGGAACACCTGCCCGTAGAAAAACAAAGTCCGACCACGGGCTGGAAGATTGTGAAGCCAGGCCTCATATGAATCGGTCTCATATGAAGCAATCCGAGCGGCGTGACTGCGGCTGCGGATGCCATATGCCCCAGGAGCCTCTGAAATCATTTCAGTGGAACAGCTGCTCTTGAACGAATTAAAGCAGTTCAGCACTGACTGGGTGTGCTCTTTCATGGAAGCGCTGTCATGTCGACCAAGTCCATACCGAGAAAAGAGATTCTCTGCATGGGGGAGAGTTTGTTCTTTTCCCAGTTTACCCGAAGCCCTAAGTGGCTGAGGTGCACAAGCGTCATCTTCTAGCAGTGGGTGCATGACTCATCAACGAACACCACCTCAGTGTGCTTACGGCCCAGACACTTGGGGCAGAGATCGTGGCTGTCAGACGGGGCCAGAAAACGATCGCATTCAGAAAAACACGGTTTGAATGTCATCTTTAAAAAGACAAAACGTCACACCCTTGTTTACTCTTTTAGGGAAGCCGCTCTTTAGATGTTGAAGCGCCCAGGGGAACAGCCGCTGCATCAGACTGTGCACTCCCAGCAACTTTGACCTCCACTGGAACGCCTGGAACAGGAATAGTTTCTAGTTTTGATACTGTCATGAGCAATGATTGTGATGATTGGCAAAGTGAAAACCAGGTCTGCTCGCCTCAGAAGCGAAAGCTTAATGTTGAGTATTTATAGGCATAGGTATAGCTAGACTTTATTAATCCCACACCGAGGAAATTCTCTTATTACAGCAGCTCCACAAAAAAAATTGCGCACTGTCTTATATACCCGAAAGCAGGGGAGCAGCTTGCAAGGCAAATCTCACTCGCCAATGTGTATTGGGTTGTTCTGTTACTACTTGATGGTGATTGGGTTTAGTCGAGATCCCAATTTGTCAGATAGGGAACATGATATTTCAAAAACCATTGTAATATATTCATGTGGTGCTAAAGAAGCATTCTTATTTTTTCCAATGTTACAATGTTAAAAAGCATTTTTGTAGAGATTGTGATACACTACCTTTGGCTTATATATTTGACAGATTTTTTCATTAGTGGTCTATTATGATGTGCTATTGTGACAGTAATCATATAATGAAATGTGAAAAGTCCTGCGGACAGAGTATTTATAATTATTTAATTATTTCAGTAACATTAGCTTCATTCTTCA
Organism: Chrosomus eos; assembly: GCA_036326025.1. Classification (NCBI taxonomy): domain Eukaryota; kingdom Metazoa; phylum Chordata; class Actinopteri; order Cypriniformes; family Leuciscidae; genus Chrosomus; species Chrosomus eos. The sequence continues at coordinate 13,331,020 of CM070820.1, forward strand.
CTTAAAATGTATATAATAATATGTACCATTATCATTAGAGGGATAATTAACCCCAAGACCTAAAATTATTTCACAGAAATCAAACACTTTAAGACTACATAAATTATCCACAACACCAGATTTAAACCCACATCTCCTGCATGAGAACCACAGCTTATTATGTCTGGAGCTTGTGTGCTAACTGGTAGAACTCTGGTCCAACAGTGTTTGACCTTATAGACTGGATGCAGTGTCGTCCAATAGGTTAATGACGTTGTTGAAGACGAGGTGAAAAATACCTTGGCTGTTTCTCCAGCTCTGGGTTTAGCAGATCAGTGTGGTATGTGCCTTGTCTCTTTGAGCACTGCAGCCTGAGGCTGTTCTGTCTCCTGTCTTCTATCAGCACTCACAGTAAAGTTCTTGTTGACTATTTTGGCCACAAGCGTGCAGGATAATCTGCATCAGAGGAAAAGTGTGGCCCAGATGGGTGGCTGAACCAGCGAGAAAGGTCAAATAATTTCTGGACGTGTATTAGAAGATGCTGGAATCAATTTGCTGTGTGCCACCTGTCAATGTGGTTTAGTAATTTCTTTATCAATTGTAATATCAGATTTTAGAAAACCTTTTATAACTGCATAAAATAATAGGATGCTCATGTTGAAAAGTTTGAAGACTTTCAAACTTTATCTTTTTAAATACATGAAGGAAGCCATTGGCAGGTTTGACCTTTGTATACATTTAAGTTGTAAAAGAATATCATCTTCACAGACATCATTTGTAAGTCAACCATCTTGTACTCATTGTATACAGTAGCAAAATTTAAGAATGAATGAGTGTTACACAATTTCGAACAAAATCTGGCTCAAATTAACTTAGTTTGGTGTTATTTTCAGAGGTTCAAAACCGCTCGCAAGAAAAAACTTTCCAGAAAACTTTGCACCATCTATTAAACTTTTGAACTGCCATTGGTGGTCCTTATACACTGGTGGGTGTGCTCTTCGGGCTCCACCTTCTTTAACATGGAATGATGCAAAAATATCGGTTCCTTTGATTGAACACTTTCAACTGCTCTTTTCTCAGCTTTTCTTACATCTTTGGGTATACCATTTCGATAGTTTACTTTAGACATTCAAGAACTATACGTAACTGTGCAACTACATGTCAACTACGGGTCATTAAAGTATTACAGATGTTGTTGTTTTTTAATTGCTTACACATTAAAAGTGTTTGAGGCCCACCTAGTTAAACCATTCACTCATTAATCTTGAGACCAAGTTTGCAAAACTGCAAGCACATTATCTGCAAGTTTTTGCAAAATGCTAAACGCAGTTTTCTGCATTAGACAAATCATAAAAATAATAACAGCTCTTGTTAAATTTGGGAAACACTGCCATTTAAATGGCACACTCATTTACCGATTACCTACACCCAACGGTCATGTGTGAAATAATGAGTTTTGATTTCACTGATTCTTGGGAATTTGGATAAAACAGGTTTTAATTTTGAAAATAAAAAGTTAGTTAATTTACAAAATCTGAAGGTATATCATTATAGACCAAGGTCTTGGCTGTTCAGCAATGTACCGGTGCAACCTCCTCATTTTGTATTTTTTTCATAAACTAGGAGTTTTTTCAGTTATTACTTTGTTTTTGTCAACACCGTCAGACTCAATAAAAAGCTAATTATTTTTTATTTATTTGGTCTAATATGTATTTAGAGTTTTTAAATCATTATCTGGCATTCTTAGTACACATATATGCTGTTAAATGTTGAATATTCACTTTTGTTCATTTTTTTATACTGTTTCACGTGTACTCCCTTAAAAGATCTAACATCATACAACATTTTCTTTAAGCCTAAAGACATAAAGTAATATGCTTTTATTTAACAAACATATTTTTGTATTAAAAGAGACTATTACTTTAATAACTCAACTGCACTAAAGAAACATATTGTACGCATATTCATTTTAAACAAATAAAACTCCCTCTGACGGTGGTGACTTTAGAACTGACGGTGGTGACACTAATCTGACGGTGGTGACAGTGGCCTCATTACAACATATAATTCCAAACTTTATACCACTCAAGTCAATGGCTTCTTGCTTAACAACTTTAACTATTTGGTCCAAAAAAAACAATCCTGAGCACTGAGATAAACGTTTGTCAAGTACAATTAAGCAATATCATTATTAAAAGTACCCCATCCCCATATCATCAAAAATTAAATCATCATAGTAAAAAATAAAGTCATTACCAGTAGGAATAATGTACAATGCATCACTGACAAAATATTAAACTGTCATCTAGTGTTCTTCTGAAAACTGGACTGTAAACTCTATGTTGGACATAAAGAACAGATAACAAACTGTGGCAAACATTCAAAAAGAAATATATGGGTTCAATTAGCAATAGGCTATCATTAATAAAAGTACCCCGTTGAGTGAGGATATCCATGCACATCCTCAATCGACTATAGAATCTTCACAGCTGATAATCACTCCACCTTTCGCTTTAAACTGCGCAATGCGCAACTTCATTATCTTTGAACTTGGAATGTTCGGAGCAACCAAGCTGGTTGTTTGGAGCTAATTTTTAGTGCAGACGAAAATCTAAATGAACGTTAGAAAACACAATTTAATTGCTTTAAACGTGTTACGATGCAAGTTGAACTGCTATATAAAAGCAATATAGCACTCGAGTTCGTGAGGATGTTCATGGGTATCCTCACTCTCACTCGCGCTATATTGCTTAATAGTAGCATGCAGTGTAGGCCTGTATGGAAGAAATATAGGTAGAATTATGTAAATAAAAATATAAAAGAGGTTAATGACACATTACAGGTAATATTGGTATTTATTGTGATAAACAATTATATTCTAGCCTTTGTTGAGGACCATTTGGAGGTTTTTGTCACCACCATCAGACTGAACGTCACCACCGTCAGACAGAAAACCTGACGGTGGTGACGTCTGACGGTGGTGACAAAAAGCTACTCTTTCACATGATATGCATGAGTTGTTCACATTAGCCATCTTGTTTACCCTCTGTTGCTAGCTACTTCAGACCACTTCTTAAAAAGTATACATTTATGTCATAATCTACTCTAATATTTTTTATACAAAAGAGACGGTGTTGACATGTTATGGTTGTGACAGTAGCAGTGTCCAAAAATATGATCAAGTTTAAGAGAAAATAGAAAACTTAGGAGAGCTTGAGGATCTTGAAGCATGCAGTAGAGCTGAAGGTTTGAAAATGGGGTCCTCAGGAGTGTAGTTGACCTTTTAGTTGCTTGATTTTATTGCTTTTTATAAATATCTGACGGTGGTGACGAATATGTGGGACACATTTTGAGCAACCATGAAATAATAGGAAATATTGTTCAAAACTCACTGTTTGTAGTTTTTAATACATATTACAATGTACTCTTTCATGTGGTAAAGATATTATTCAATTCAATTATTACTTTTTGTTTTTTAATCAAGTTGAAATGATTATCTCCTATCCAAGGACAACTGATTTTGTAGGCAACCGGCCAGCATATCATTAAATTAATAATAAATAAAAAAATAAACCTTTAAAAGAACCTTACATATGTGCAAAGGACCCCCTGATTATAACATTGATTCTTTTTATTCATGAAAATGTTATAGATTTCCAACAGAATTAGCACTTTTCTTAGTGGGACATGTTTTTGCCAAAGTTTCAAGAATCAGTGATTTCTAAGTGGACTAATTATGTGTAGTGTTTTCACACATGACCGTTGGGTGTAGGTAATCGGTAAATGAGTGTAAAATTGTATTTGTTTCTCAAAACATTGTTTAAATTTCAAATTTCAAGTCATAAAATTAGGTATATTATTTACACTATAAACAGAAATGCGTGTAGATAACACGCGGCACGCCACTTGACTTGAAAGTGGCGTAAACATACATGCCACTTTCAAGTCAAGTGGCGTGTTATCTATACGCATTTTGAGCTATCCGTGTGTATGCGTGTATATCTACGCCATTAAATGCGCGTGTATGCACACGCCGTTAAATGTCCGAGCGAAACGAAGCAAAATGTACATCTACATCTGGGGAGCGATATTTGTTTTTCTAGGATGGTAGGGGAAGACTCAAAAATGATATTAACCCCAGTGACAGGTAGGTTTAGGGACGGGGTTGGGGTTGGTCATATATTTATATATACAGTAATGTAACGTAAGTCAACGCGGTTCATAAACACACTGAAAAGCGATAATGCGTGTTGATAGCACGCCAAAAATGGAAATACGAGTTGGCGTGTCATACATACGCCATTTCATGAGATCAGTCTGTTGAGAAAGAAATAATTTACTTTTACTCCCTTGCATTTCTGTTTATAGTGTAAATATACCTAATTTTATGACTTGAAATTTGAAATTTAAACAATGTTTTGAGAAACAAATACAATTTTCACCCTTGCATTTCTGTTTATTTTGTAAATACTGAATATGCATACAAGTGTTACAAAACATATTTGTAACACTGAGTTGACTTTGCTGCCTTGGCTAAATGAAGTATACACAAGACTGGATAATGATCTGAGATGTCATCACTCTGCTGTAGAATTTCAACGGTATCAACATTGATACTAGATCTGAGTATGATTACGACAATGAATAGGTCCTGACATGTGTTGTCTAACTCCAATAGAGTTCAGAATGTCTTTAAATGCCAATCGCAATGCATCTTTTTCATTATCTACATGTATTGGATTTTATCTGCAGCCAGTACTAAGTCTGATAGAAAAACAGCAAATTATTTGATAAACTCTGGTGCCCTGGTGGCCTGTATACAGTATCCAGCACAAAACTCAAATGTGATTACTTCAAAATAATTATATTTAAAACATGTTATATATATTATATTATATTATATTTAAAACATATATTTAAGACTTCTCAGTAGTTCTCATCTACTATGAATTACAGCAAACTTTCCCCTTTGCCTTTCAGACGAGGCTCATGTTTATAACAGTAATCTTGCGGGGTGGACTCATTTAAAGTAATGTAATCGTCTGGTTTTAACCAGGTTTTTGTCAAACACAGCACATCAATACAACCCGAAATTAAAAAAACAGACCCGGCCTCTATTTGAAACCGGCCTTTATTTACCCAAACCTGTCGCCACACCAGGCGTGTAAAAGAGACGTCTATTTGGGACTCGGCTATTATTTGAAGTTTTACGGTATAAAGATCGTTGCCATGCTTGCATCACTCCCTTACTCCTCTATGGCCACTCCTCTATGGTCCCTATGGGCTATGGCCACTTGGCCTGCGTGAATGCAAATGAGAAAAAAAAGGTTTTGAGGGAGAGTAGTAATAATTCGTAAGATTTATATAGCGCTTTTCTAGGTACTAGTAATAGGCTATATGCACGCATAAGTTCCGCATTTGACGCAAGGATGCTCTTCCGTTTCCGGTTGGGGAGATTAAAGCGGAGGAGAACTGAGGAAAACGGGATAATGGCAGAGTCTTCAAAATGTACTGTCCTCCCGTCTTTGAAACGAAACTTTCATATGTTTAGATGTAATTTTATACATAGTTATGTTTATTTCATATAATTTTAAAAAGAAGCATAAAACACAACGAGGGGTGTCTGTTTTGTCTGTTTTTGTGACTAACGTTTCTTTAGTATAACCATGGAGTATAAAATTCAATATAAATTCTTGGTATTGCATTGGACTCTACGATCGGCGGAAGTTATCGAGCATTCTTAACCCTTCACCGGAAATACCGCCGTGCATAGAGCCCATTAAAAGATCTGTTTAGAAGTGGACTTTTCCTATAACCACGTTCCTGTAATTGCTTGGTCGAACCTGGTCGAATATATTCGGATCTGCCAGCAGACCCTCATGGACGACTGCTGGCTACCAAAAGAAAAACAAAACACAACATAAAATCAGGCCTGTTCCTCTCTCGATCTTCACCGTCGTCGCTCCTTTTATGCTTCCGCTCCTCCTTGAGAGATGCGAGACCGGTGTGTCTCACCATAGACAGTAAAAGAAATGGACACAGCGACCCCATTGATTTTAATGGAGAAGACTGAAGCCCGATTATTGCACTTCCTGTCTGATGGCTGAGCAACTGCGCAGGCTCAAACTGAGCGTGACGACAGTCTGACAGTTGCAAATCTTCTAGTAGCGATGGCAAGACAAATCTGAATCACCTAATTCCTCAAAAACGTTGAAATATTGTATCCCATTGCTTTCATGGACTCTCTATCTATGGGCTTTATGCCTCTATGTCCCCGCGATTGCCTCATAGACAGTAAAAGATTGCATGCGAGCTTCTCCTCCTGTCTATACGGTAATGTCTCTATTGTGCGACAAAGTCGTGTGGTTATGATGCAATTGTTAGCCTATTTTTACAAAAACGGCTTCTACAGGGCCATAACGTAAGATACAAAGTAATGGAGCCTTTTATACATTGTCATGTTTCTTTAGAAATAAATAATGGACAAATGGAGTCTTTGGACGCCTCAGATGTAAAGTTATTCGCTGTCAAAGTGACGCCAAAATGAATGGGAGTCAATGGAATGCTAACAGCAGGTGAAGTTCTGCTACAATGGCGGCTCCCGCGAGGCTTCAGTTTCCGGCTGATGGATTACCCCCTTGTGTCTCACAGGTGATGTTCCTTATCACTCACGCCACCGGCCTCGCGCTGTTCGCTCACGTCACTCGGCCTCGCGCTGTTCGCTCACGTCACTCGGCCTCGTCCTGCTCTCCACAACTTTTTGTTCAAAATTTTGTTCATCTGTATTATATCTGTTAGAGACAAGGCAAGGCAAGGCAAGTTTATTTATATAGACACACCAAGATTCCTGACTTGATTTTTTGTTGTTTGACCCCTAGAGTGAAGGTATGCATTCACCTTCAGGGATGCAAACAGCGCGCTTTTCGGCGCCTCGCGCTTTTTTCACGTCAGTTTGGGTGACTTGTGTGAATCGTGCAGATTCGAAGAGTTTTTTTCTGGGGGGGGGGGGGGGGGGGGGGGGGGGGTGATTTCACCAACAGTAATTCTGGATTGCATCCACCAAAAAAGTAAATAGGAAATAAGCAAATCAAAACACTGCGCGCCAAAACAGCAGGCCTATACATATGCGCGCAAGCGTGAGCCACTAGCGTTTCTTCTTGCTGCGTAACTGTCACTACAACAAATTTCTCCCTGAGGACCAGAGTTCGGCGCCGCGTATTCCCGTCTTACTGGCATTTGACTTTTTTTATTTATAATGTTATATAATCTACTAGTCATGTAATTTATTAAACATTTCAACAATGCCTATTTCAATTGGGTAGGTAGGTTGTGTGTGTGTGTGTGTTGTGTGTAATCTACATATATATCATTACGTTTTAGCTAACGTTACATCAAGTTCACATGTAAAAGACCTAACGTTAGTGCTTGCTAGCAGATCAAATTATGGATACCTGTAGCTACATTGAAAAAGTTGTTCGACTATAATCATGTTCGTTTGCACGTTATGCATTTTAATATTAAATTCCTGACTTGGCTAACGTTACTATCGCCTATCTTGTACAGTAATATTAAACCCTACGTTACCGATTTTCCAATGTTGTTGTTAATGCTAGATTAGGGGTAATGCTAGATAAATGCTGCATGCATGCCCATGGATTTACTATGGTTAATGTGTAAGGAATAATTGACGACAGGCCGTTGAATTATTATAAAAAAAATAATGCACAGCCGAGGTGGTAATGCGGTCATTGTTTTTTTTTTTTAGAGTTAGTAACGGAGGTTTGAGCCACTGATAGCAGACTAATGATAGGGACACACTTACGACTTGCTGAAACATTTGAAGACTGACGGTTTTCATCGACTGCAGCAGGTCTTAACAGGTCACCAACTGTGAACACACTGAATGCGCTGAACACGCGTTTGGGCTTGATCAGTCATAAGTATAAAATTACATTCATAACTGGCCTTAGAGTAAGTGTGTCCCCGGCTTTTATGCAGTTATTAATGCAGTTATTAGAGAGAGAGAGAGAGAGAGAGAGAGAGAGAGAGAGAGAGAGAGAGAGAGAGAGAGAGAGAGAGAGAGAGAGAGAGAGAGAAGCGAAAAGCATGTCCGTCAATATTATTATTTATGTATTAATTTAATTCGTTCATTCTTTTTTTCTATTATTGACAGTAGATAACCTAATAAATGAAACACACAAAGCCCTTTTAAGAAGTAGGCCTATCAATAATTATTTATTTGTTATATTATCTGGAATAATTACAAAAACCCGTGCAGCAGGACTATTAATTTATTTATATATTCAGTTTAATTTTCTATTTATTATAGATAGGACTATATACTTTATTTATTTAAATTAAACTACATGTGTCCATTGATTGTGAAGTTAGACATAGAAAATTGCAGATCAAGCGCATGGGGCTGCATGTTTTTTCTTTTTATAAAAATTGTATCCTATTTTCCGTTACTACAGTTAACTACGCACAGTGGAACTGTAATGCGGTCAAAGCCCCGTAGTATAACTATTGCCCTTGACTTTGCTTACTGTTGGTTATAGCTAGCAACATTGCGTCAAACATTACTTCTCATAACTTTTTTTCTCCATATCCGTGTCCTTGATTTTTTCATAGTAACGTTTTGTTTACGCGATCCTACTAAAAAATAGTTTTGCTATTTTTAACCTTTTATAAATCCTGCTAAATTTGCCTAAAACGCCTAAAAAAGGCCTAGCCAAATTAAATTGCATGCTGTTCTTGAACCATTTGGAGTATATACATGCTTTTGGTCTCTTTTGAAAGGTGACACTCGGAGGTTTGTTCCTAAACCATCAGAATGAATTACTGTAAGTCTGACTGGTATTGAGTAATATAACTTTGAACACACTGAAAAATGACCAGAAAAAAATCCGCCTACATTTTTTTTGTAAACAGATGCCTGCAGATAACTACAGCTGGGAGCTATTAGCTGGAAAACACAATGGGGTCACAGCATGAAGCCTTACCAAAACACAGTTTCAAATTTGATTATAATATCTTAGAAAATGAGTGTTTTACACATGTTTATCTAAGTGTATGTCTAGGCACTTCCCAAAAAAAGCCACTTGGAGACTCCAAATGACCCTTTGTGACCATAGACACACAAAATGCTGCCATTCTTGAATGCTTTACTCTACAGTCATAAAAGCAAGAAGAAGAAGTGCTAGATAGTTAAATAAGAGTTTATTGTTCAGAATTAAAAAATGAAATTGAAATTCCAAATTCGTCTCGGTTGTATTTGATTTTCAGTATTTCATTATGTGCCTATAGGGGTGGGCCGGGGATGGCAGGGGTTGGTGGCAATGTAAGTATCTGGGTATTTTCCGCAGGGCGAGGGCTTCGATTACCTCTCTCTTTTTTGACCATACATGTGTTTGCATCCCTGACCTTGAGAACTTTATCTTTGTTTCCAATCGCAATGACTTCAGTTTTGTCTTTGTTTAACTGAAGAAAGTTTTAGCACATCCAACTGTTCACTTCATCAATGTATTGGCACAGCGAGTCAATGGGGCTGTAATCGTTTGGCGATAGAGCTAAGTAGAGCTAAGTAGAGCTGTGTGTCATCTGCATAGCTTTGGTAAGCAATTTGGTTCTTTTTCATTATTTGGCTCAGTGGGAGCATATACAGGTTGAATAGGAGTGGCACAAGAATTGAGCCTTGAGGGATTGTGCATGTCATGGATGTCCAGTCAGACTTATGGTCTCCTATACTCACATAATAACCTCTCCCTTCTAAGTATTTGGGTATTGTCTTTCTCAAAGCGCAGTCGACGCAAAGTTTCGTTCCCTTCTCAGGGATCTAGGGTTACAGTTGTAACCTGTGGCTTTTCGACTACCTCTGGGAGTAGTCGAAATTGGACAAGCACAAAAAGTTTTCATCTGTAGTTAGCACTGTCCACTTGTGATCCAATCGACCAAAACGCCCAAGTGAAAAATAAATATACTAAAATATATTTGAAATACATTTATTTTATGCTAAGTATACATTTACATATTTATGTACTTAATATAATGGTGCGTTCACGTGCTATGGTATTTATGGTAAATACCAAAAGCCGACATGGAAAATGCACATGAACACCCCGTCATGTGGTATTTTCCACTGGGCAACTCGTAGAATATGAGTTGCCGAGATGAGATAACCTTTGACCTTTTCAAACTGACGGAGAGCAACGCGAGAGTCGTGAATAGTAAAAATACGTACTATTCATGATCTAGAAAATATACAGCATATTATTTACCGTTTGAGTTTTGATAAATCATCTTCTTGCTGTAGCAGATGACTTAAGCAATCTAAAATAGTTTTAGCAAAATAACAGGTCTGGATCTCCATCTTTTTACCACATTACGACAACAAAATCACTTGAACGCAACACACTGGTAAATACCAGAATATCATCTTTTCCACAGAGGTGGAAAGTAACGAATTACATTTACTCGCGTTACTGTAATTGAGTAGTTTTTTTGTGTACTTCTACTTTAAGTAGTTTTTTAAATCTGTAATTTTACTTTTACTTAAGTATGTTTTGTTTGAAGTATTGTAATTCGCTACATTTTAAAACATATCCGTTACTGAGTAAAAAAAATATTTAAAAAAAATATTAAAAAATGCTTTGGGTGAAAACGTCGCGCCTCGGAAACTACAGCATTGATTGATTGAAGGCAGATTGAAGGGCGGGATAACAGACGCGCTAAAATCACAAAACAATATGGAGAAGGTGACGGACAAGACACTGATGCAGACCCAGCTGAACGCGAAATGCTGTCGAAATCTCACTCGCCCTGGTCAGGGAATACTTTGGATATAGAAAAAAATGGAATTTAAAGTATAATGCAGTTGTCATGAAACACGCAAACTGGTATGGATGAATAAATCGAAAGTAAAGCTGTACAATAAATCAAATCGCGACATGATCTGTGAATATTAAAGCACAAAAGACTACTATGCAAATGTATAATCTGCTTTTTCTGCATGTCTCTGTGTGAATGAGCTGTGCTGTTTCGTCTACTTACTACATACTCAAGTACGCACGCGCTCATGCCGTTTTCAGCATCTCACTAACAATACGAGTACATGAATAGCCTACATGAACATTTCCAGCTCTGCTCTGAGAGAACGCCTAATGAGCATTTTCATAATTTTATTTGAGAAAAAAGGTTGTCAAATACACTCTGAAACAGGACTTAACAACCCGTCAAAATAAAAGTTAGGTTTTACTAGAATAAATTATGTAGGACAGATATAGTATTTTAGGCCTACAATAGAATTGTACTTCTCATAATAATATTAACAACAACAATAATAATACTACAATTTATTTAAGGAATATATATTATTTGTCCATGGTTTGAGTAAATCTGTTTTGTAGCACTTTGCCAAAAACTAAAATGATAAAACGTTTGCTAAACTTTTATTTGATTACCACCGTTTTTGATAATATATTTGTAATAAATCATAAAAAGAAAAAAATTCTGAATAAGAAACATTTCATAGAACTAAGATTACTAATGATTAACAAGTTATTAATGATAAAAAATAAGTTGTTAATCTAATTCATAATCAATTATTGAAATTAGTTGATTAGATATGTTTTATTGAACAAATGTTTCATTTATTTAACTGTCATTTTAACTGATGATAATAATAACCATAATTTAATAAAACAGTTTATATAAACCGTGATATTTTCTGAGACGGTTATCTTATGGCGCTTTTCCACTGCATGGTACGGTACGGTACGGCTCGCTTCGGCTCGCTTTAAATGGTACCACCTCTGTTGAGGTTCCAAGCGTACCGTACCGGTACTAAAATGTGACGTGAAAACACTGCAGATCACTGATTGGTCAGACAGAATCGTCACTACCAGCATCATTGTATTTGCGAGACATCAGACCCGCTAGATTTAAATAGCCAGTAACAGCCACCGCTGTAGCACCTGTTTTAAAACTGCTTGCTTGAAGAAAAAAGAAAGAAAAAAACCCTTCTAAAAAATAAATGGCTGTATCGTCGTGTTCAGTGGACGAAGTGCAGACGGGGTCACCAATCTCGGTCCTGGAGGGCCGATGTCCTGCAGAGTTTAGCTCCAACCAGGTCCAACACACCTGCCTGAAAGTTTCTATTATGGCTAGTGAGACCGTGATTAGCTGGTTCAGGTGTGTTTAATTGGGGTTGGAGCTAAACTCTGCAGGACAACGGCCCTCAGGACCGAGATTGGTGACCCATGTTGGTTGCCACCCCACCCCACCCCACCCCCGCTGTTAAAGTTACTCAGTAACTTTTACTCTGAGTAAATTTTAAATGAGCTACTTTTTACTTTTACTTGAGTAGATTTTTAGACCGGTACTTTTACTTGTAATTAAGTAAAATTTTATTGAAGTAATAGTACTTTTACTTAAGTAGAAAATAGTACTCTTTCCACCTCTGCTTTTCCATAGCACGTGAACGCACCATAAATACCCTGCAATTCTACTTTAAGTATCCTAAATTGGTATACTCAAAGTCTGCTAACTTGGAACAACTAATTTTGTACTTAATGCAATTTAGTTACCCAGAAATAGTGCTGTGGTCCAACTAAAGATATAGGCTACTAAAGTATATTTGATTGTGCTAAAGTGGAACTATTGCAAGTATACTTTAGGTACAATTTAAATATCTTGCATTGAAAGCTGATATTATACAGAGATCATAATATCCTTACTAATATTAATGCTAAAACACATTTTAGATTTAATATTAAGAAATGTGCATTGTGCAATAAAGAGGTACTCCAAATAAAGTTTAATTATAATATTTATACCAGTAAGTCTCAATTAAGCGATATGCCAGTAAATATGTTAATGTATTTGTATATACTTAATATGAAATAAATGTATTTTAAATACATTTTTTTTTTCACTAGGATATAAACAGGGCCTAAGTGTAAAAGATGATGCATCTAGCCTGACCACTTGTGATCAGATTACCCAATACCTAATGCAAGGCGTAAGCAAAGGCCTAGACAGATAAAATCATAGAAAAAAAAATTAAAAATAAAAAAATGAAATATTTATATACTCATATATTGAGTGAACTACCACTTAAAATAACATAAGGATAGAGTTTTAGTATAGAATTAGACTGCAACATGATAACAACTGTACTGCACATTCACAAAAACAAGCTCTAACTGAAGAGCAATGGCGATAAATATTTAATGAAATGGAAAGGGACATTATAATAAGCCACGAACAGTGTGAATAGGAGTCTGTTACATGTGGTATGAAGCTTTTAGGCTTTGCAGTGTAGTAAGAAACTCATGGAGAGGTCTCAGTCGTGATGAAGCACTTATGATACAAAAGTTCCAGTAAACAGGAGGAACTATATTTACCACCTCCCATCAGAAACCATTTGATTTCTCGTTTCCTTGGCGACACAATGAACACAGTGGATGGCTCTCAGTTGCCTATAATTACAAAGTGATTTATCATGCTGACTTTCATCTGCGTAAGTTAGATCTGCCGAGTTTTTGGTTGCCAACCATCACTATTAGCATTTTTTTTAAATTGTATATTTGGCTTAAAATTGGGAGATTGCTATTACTTTTCTAAGCAATGGTGGACTTTATTGCAGGTTATCTTATCACCTGCTAACTTTAGGATGGCATCTTTTGACTTGGGCCAGTAAGTAATCATCTAGCTGTAATCCTCCACAATCTCACAGAACACCCTAGCACATACAATCTTATGCAATCATACAACTTTAGCATCCTCTGGAGTAGCATGCCCTGCATTTTCTGAAAAAGCATTCAAAAGTATTTCAATTAAAGGTCCCTGACATGAGGTTATTTTATTATTTTATAATGTTTCCTGGGTTACCCTTATAATGTTAGTATGTTTTTTAGATCAAAAATAGTCATAATTTAGAAATAAAAGGCATTTTTCCTAGCCTGATTTTAGCCTCTGATATGAACACTCTGTTTGAAGGGGCGTGTCTGCTGTAGGATTCAGTGTAACCGCCCACTGCTGTGATTGGCTGACATGCTTGCATATGAAATAGCTACGGGTTACATGTGAAACTCTCTCGAAAACCTTTACTACTGCTATTATATGTTTTTTACTAATACAGCTATCGAGATTAACGAATCGTGAGAAGTTTTTTAAGTATTTAGATCTATTCCCATCACATAAAATGTTGCTGTGATGCGCATTGAGCAGATGACAGTCTGTTGATCGCGAGACAACGCAGTTTCTGCACTCTCTCTAATGCTTTCACTAATGCAAACACATGATGTACATACAGGATGAACCGGGAACACTTCCCATAATTCCTGATGTACTTTGTACATCATAAGAAGGATGGCGTCTACGCTAATATTAGTCTCTCTGTTTATCCCGAGGTTTACCGCAGACCGCCGGATCCAGGGCATATCCAGATCTGATGAAGGACCATCACATGGACACGACGACACGCATTATCAGGGCTGTGAAGGCCCATGGCCACCTCACCACTCATCTCCTCACCGGCCGGATGACCCAACCCAACCAGATGAACTGGATAATATCGTGAAAGTTCTGATCCCATCTGACTCCTGACACTATGCTGCCTAACTCATAATCATACACTGTTCATTCGTTGGCCAAAGGAGGACTGGCCCCCGACTGAGCCTGGGTTCTCCCAAGGTTTTTTTCTCCATTCTGTCACCTGATGGAGTTTTGGTTCCTTGCCACTGTTGCCTTCGCCTTTTGGCTTGCTTAGTTGGGGACATTTAATTTTCAATTGAACAATACTATTACAACATTGTTTTCCTGTTATCTCTGTAAAGCTGCTTTGAAACAATTTGTATTGTAAAAAGCGCTATATAAATAAAGGTGACTTGACTTGACTTGACTACAGTAAGAGCTTCGTTGTGCAATAACGTGCATCATTGATTTCATAACGAGTTGTCCAGATAAACTCGCGCGGTGTGAAAAAATGTTCTTTGATCGATTTCTGTATATAATTTGTTCACAATTTAAATAAGATTATTTTCATCCTACTAAAAGAAACGATGTGAAGGTGATATTTTAGTCACTGGCTTGACTTACTGATGCATAAACAGTATTGAACGATTTTGAGAGAAAGATTACCTGTCTGAACTTGAACTTGAATTGTTGCTTGGTAGCTCGATCATTTATTTTCAGACGTTCATCGAGGCCAGCTCTGTATTGGCCCAAGTTGAGGAAACACAGTCGTAGGTGAAATGTTTGGACCAGCCAAAACTTTGGGAAGTTGTGTCGGCGCATTTCCAGAGAAAATAAAATTAACCCATTGTTTCTTCAGAGGCTCTGGAGGAACTAAAAAATACTTTTGTGTTCATTTGTACATCCGAACACTGATCAACTGCCATGCTTCGCTCGTTTGTAAGCCATTGAATCTCTCTATTCAACTTTTGTGCTTCGATCGGTCACATGCCATGATATCTCTCGAGGATAACCTAAAATCGCTCGCGCGCGTTCGTACTTCCTAGCTCGTTTTCTCATCGGCGGGTCAAAGTCTCTGTCATAAGGCTTGTTTGAGATTAGCAAAATCTGCGCAGAACCGATCACCGGTGATCAGCGCGTAATGCATGCCGGTTAGAAATGTGTCCGACTCCGAGAGCGGTCCGCCTTGCTCTGATGTCATGCTGACGTGTGTCAAAATGCTCTCGCGAGCGCAAGGCGCACGTGCCGGATTCTGCAGTCGCGCGCAGTTGCTCTCCACCGACTGCGCTGATCAAAAGCATGATGGGAAATGACTTGCTGACGACACAGCTTAATGTTGATTGGCTTAAACAACCGTGATGTATGTTCTCTATTAAAATGTTTGATTTTAAAACTCAGATATCATGTTTTATGTGTATATGTTATGTGTGAATATTCCCAAACTCTCGGACAGTGCGATCTCCATGGGTTATGCAATGTCATTTTATTATATATATAAAAAACATAGCCTATGTCTGTATTAAAGAAAAAATGATTGATAAACACTCATTTGGAATGGAATTAAATAACAAGTACTTTGGGTGTCTTGTTCATTTATTTTCATATAAAAGCAACAGAACTTATTACATCCAGTTTATTAGCAACACTGTGCACAAGCGTGAATCCCGCGATATCCGCCTTTGATCTCACAGGTGTCTGATCCACTGCGAGAAACGAGATCTGTCCGTCTTGCCTGCGCTTTTTTCACTCCTCCCCTCACTGCAGCCGCCTACTCTCGACTACATTTCAGGCGAGGCAAGGCGCATCTCAAACAAGCCTATTGACAGTAAAGGTCTCTGTGCGGCAAAGCAGAGAAAGGGGAGGTAACCTTTCCTCGATATGACGTAATAACGAGGAGATTCAAGATCAGCGCGTCTGAGCTGCAGAGAAGAGAAAGATAGCCAAAGCTCGGTTTACACCGAGTGAAATTTCTAGACACGAGGGGACCAAATACAGGCTAGGGGAACTAATATTAACGTTAAAAAACCTCAGAAAGTGAAAATTTCACGTCAGGGGACCTTTAAAAGAAAAAAGAAAATTAGGATGTGGAGTCAAAAAAAAAGAAAAAGTCAAACTATATTCTCTAAAAAATATAATTTTGCTTATTGTTTTAATTATGATTCGTTTTACTGGAAAACAAGGTACAAATACTGATCAAGAAAATTATTTTTAGGTAGAAAATTCCCTGTGAAACAGACAATATTATATGGTCTCTCCCCCCAAACAGGTGAACAACATCTCATAGACTTTCATTAAAAATAGGTCTCAAATATCCAGAGAACAGAATATCACAGACACTTGTGATGGGCTCTTTTGACTTGGGTCATTAAGCAACCATGGATTATTATGCTGGCAACTAGGCATAGCAATGTATCAACAGCTAATCAGAACACCAACTGCCCAGAATACCATTTATTCTTCTAATAACCACTAAGCAACCACATAGATCACCTTAACTTACCCAGAACTGTTCGTGACCACCTAAGAAAATGGCCAGTATGATATTTAGCATCATCACAGCAGTTTTAGCATAAGCACCACTTCCATTGTCTACGGAAGTGTTAAAAAATGTTTTATATCCACGTTGTTCCAGAGAATTTCATGAGAAAAAATATCTTAGTCATTGAAGACCATATTCTGCCGTGAAATTTGCCGTGAATTTTTTTTTTTCAGATCCATTGTTTGCCCCTAGATTTTCACACGACATACAATGTATATGACTTCACAGTAATCTGAACTGCCATGTCCATGAAGCCGAAGTCCTTCCATATGACCAGAGCATTTTATGTCATCTCAATGCCCTTTTAAAGGCATTGCTGTTGGAACTGAGAAAAATGCCTAGAGCAAGGCTGCCATGTCTGCTAGAGAAATCACAAGTCTGTGCCCATCACCCATAAACACGTCAGAGCAAAACTAGGTCAACCCTTCCTTTCACGGATCAACCAGATCACTTCAGTGTGCTTGTGAAACTGCTGCTCTATTCTCCAGGGTCCTACTCAGCCCCCAACCTTTTCACTAGGCTACTCTCTTTGTTCTCCTACCAAAACATCCCTGTATTCTTTCCCTGCAGAAAGTAAGTGTGTGTGTGTGTGTGTGTGTGTGTGTGTGTGTGTGTGTGTGTGTGTGTGTGTGTGTGTGTGTGTGTGTGTGTGTGTGTGTGTGTGTGTGTGTGTGTGTGTGTGTGTGTGTGGGGTGAGGGGGGGGATTTAGGGGGGGGGGGGGGCGGACTGGTAAACCCTACATTATGTGTACAAAATGTCCCCAAAAAAATGGCAATATCCGACATCCTTGTCATTGTGGGAACATTTTTGGCTCCAATGAGGAAAACAGCTTATCAGTCATACTGAGTGATGTTTTTTGAAAATGTAAAAATGCCAAATTTTTGCATTTCTGTAACCCGCAGTAGTAGTTGCATGTGGTGAGACGAAAATAAAATAATGGTCATGGCAAATATGATTTAGCTTACAGTGGGAACTTATGATGCTGGTGCCCTTTTTTTTTTCTTTGTTGTTGGTGTTTTTTTGTTTGGTTGTTTGTTGGTTTTTTACTTCATACTACTTTATTTATTTATTCAATTATTATTTATATTGTTACAATTTATTGATTAACTGTTTTGATTTATGTACATGTTTGATTTAGTGGTTTGGTTATATGTTGATTGTTTAAATAATTTATTTTGCAAAAAAGAAAATCAAAAAATTACAAATCAAAAAAAGAAAATGTAAAAATGCAGAAAGTTTACTGTGATGGGTAGGTTTAGGGGTCGGGTTAGTGTAAGGGGATAGAAAATACAGTTTGTACACACAGTATTAAAAACCATTATGTAAAGTCCCTATAAAACATGATAACGTGTGTGTTTTGCTGTGCGTGCGTCTAAAATCGATTATTTTATTATACAAAAATGTATTTTTACTACCACATATGGAAGTTTGTGAAGTAAAAATTTTATGTTAAAACTATCTTATATTTGAATTTATTTACTAGTTGTGTCAATACTGTATATGCTCTTTGTTTTGTTTATCCACCACACAGCAAACAGCATAGGTATATTTTGTGCTGTTTTATGCGTTTGAGACATTATGTTTTCCTCAGTGCAAAACTTACATTTCAAATGTATATTCTCCATCTGTAAATGTTGGAAAATCGTGCAAATATTTCCAATATTTTGTAAATCTTTTAACTCTATCCATTTATCTTTAGGATGTTGGGTCTTCTGGATGTTATCATCTGTAAATTACTTACAGTCTTTCTTTCATTCTGCCCGAATGTGTGTGTAACATTTATAGGGAAAGCTGAACACTGGTCAAGATACAAAGTTCCAGAATGCTTTCTTGTTTTTCCACTGAAAACTCATAAAACTGTCAGGAGTAGGTTTTCCTCTAAGTCAAAGATGAGAGCAGTACTGGAAAGGTATTTAAGACCATATAAATATATTTATATATTTATTTATTTATTTATTTATTTAGGTCCTTCCATTTTTTTCCATGTACCAATATAAGAAAAGTAAACAGTGCATGTATTAGTCACAGTAGCTTCAGTCGGTTTTGATTTGATTAAGTGCACATATGCTCATTTGTACAAATGCAGGTTTATAAGCCAGATTCGATTTGTACACTGTAATGTATATTATGTACCCACTCATTCAGAAAGACTTGTATTTCATTACAGGATGAACAGGCAGTTCAACTGAAATTTGAAAATAGTTTGTGGTTACATCTTGGAAAAAAAAAATGTCATGTCTTTGATGAGAAGACTTTATAATCTCTTGTATTGCTACATTTGTCTTTTGTCATGATTAATTTGGTTATGAAGTATCATGAGCCTCAGATTTAATGCAAAATGTATCTATTTTAAATTATTAAAAATATTGAAAGCCAAAAAGGTGTTTGCGTAAAATGTTTTGGTAGAAATCACATTACATAAAATCACATTACAGACTTGATTTGGTTAGTCCAATCAAGTCTTACCTTCTGCAGAAACTTTTTTTGAAAATGACAATTCTCTAAATGCCCTAAATTGATGTTTTGCCAAAAATAGCAAAATATCAGAATTCCTCATATTTATTGAACCAATAGTGCATGTCCAATAGTTAACCAATAGTTAATGGTCTAACAGTATGAACTCAAATGTTTGCATATAATGCATAAATAATTGTCTTCTATAATAAACAAAATATGACATCAAAGGATTTTTTATATTTAAGCCAGGCCTGAATAGCTAGTCATTACCAAGACCAGAACCAAGAGAAAAATAATACAAAATATATTTCCATAATTTGTCTTTTAATGACTTTAATTTACTCTTTTTCACAGATCCCCCTAGCCACCATCCTCTTCACTACACTTCCCAGCAACCCTCCTGATTCCCACCTGCACATCATCTACAATCACTCACAGCTGCACCTCATCATCACCCTCATCACTGCCTCTATAAAGGCACACTCCTCACCACAGTTCCTTGTTCTGACCTTGTTCGTTTGTGTTATGTGGACTCATCTCCCGATCTGTCAAGCCTCCTGTGATCTCCCTGTCTCCAGCGCCTTTGTTGGTCACCCTTTGGACTTTACCTACCTGCTGACTTCATCCCTGCACCTTTATATATCAATAAATCACTATTCATCATCATTCTACCTCTCCTGTGTCTCTTGTAACAGTCTTTATGCATGCAGTCAATTAAAATTCTTATTTTAGAAATGTGCTTAACCCATTTGTGCCCAAGTTTTTCTGAATAGTTTCATGCATATAGTCGTGTTAATAATGTCCTATGTGAAAATGTTCTGCATTTATTTTCTCCAGGTTTTTATTTTTCTTCTTGAAAATCATATTTGAATCTGCGGCAACTATAGTTGCCGGTGGGCAAATATGTTGTATGCACCCCCTCAATGTTAAATATGAATAGGAGGAGAATATTTGGCATCTATCTCAAAATAACTGCTTTCAACAGATCAATCTTTATTCATAAACCAATTTATTGTGTATAAAAGTCGAAGAACGTTTGATGCGAACCCAAAAAAGTGGAATCTAGCTTATAATCTCTTGAATATGAAAACACAACAAACAACAAATCCATTTGTCTTAAACCTTGTGCGCTGTTGGTGGTCTTTTTTACCCACATTTCTAACTTTCATTCATGGGAATGACATGGATAATTTTACATGGTTTAGTGTAAGATTTTTGCCCATCTTTTGGAAAATGCCGTTTTAAAAGTAACAAATGATCACTTTAACCAGTAGATTGCAGAGCTCCACTATTTGCTATTTGACTAAATTCAAGACATATTTTCACAAGTGTTTTCCAGTTGTATTCATATATATTATGAAATCACAATTATAACAATAAAAGTTTCTTTTTGTCGAAGTTTATGCATTTTTTGTACTAGAATTTTTTTTGAATCAAATGATTTTTGTCAATGGACAAAATTCATCCTCAAAATCAGAAAAAAACACACATAGACAGAAATGAAGTGGCACACTTCACACAATTTTTAGAATTATATGAAAAACAGATGTTTGAAATATATGATAAACTCTAAAGACTCCAACATTTCTCTTTGTAACATCCTGATCAGGTTTGAGTCTAATCATAATGTAACATTATTGAAAAACGGATTTTTTTTTTCAGTACAAAAACTGCTAAACTTTCACAAAAAGTAACTTTTATTGTTATAATTATAATTTCATAATATGTAGATATGCATATATCAAAAATGTAATTTGTTACAAAATGTAACAAATTACAATTGTACAAAATTTGTACAAAATTTGTTACAAAATCACATTTTGTTGCTTGTGGACACTGAGATCATAAACAGCTTGACTGTAATGAACAGCACACTTTAACCCTTAAAGTGGTAGAGTGCAGAACAAAGTGCAGCCATAACAGGGCATTGTGTATAAAAAAAAAGTTAAATGAAAATAAATAAATACAAATAAATGAAGAAAAAATTATATCTATATAACAAGCAAAAAAATAAATGACAAAATGGCAAATGACTAAAATAACAGTGCATACAGACAGTACTTATGAGCAGTAGAGATGTCATTTAAAGGGTAAAGTTATGTTTATGCACTAAACAAGTCCAATAACGTCTCGGTTACGTCTGTAACCCTCGTTCCCTGATTAGGGAACGGAGACGTCTCGTCGGAGGAGTTTCCAACGAATTGGGTTCACGCTACGGAGACCAACGGAGACCACAACTTCGAGTGAACTAAAACGAGCCAATAAATATTGGCATGCAAGATTTGCATTCGGCGACCTGCCTGCCAGTGCGGGTATAAAGGGCGGAAGCAAACGCATACACAATGCTTTTTCGCTGAGGAGCCGAACAGAGCCCAGTCCTCCGCGAAGGTACAACAAGCATGACAACGGGACGAGACGTCTCCGTTCCCTACTCAGGGAACGAGGGTTACAGACGTAACCGAGACGTTTCCTTTCGTGGGAACTCCTACGTCTCGTCGGAGGAGTTTCCAACGAATTGGGATCCCTAATAAAACGCCATGATGCTGGCCCCTTCCAGCGTCCAGCTTAGCTTCCCGCTAGAACAGTTTCTTACGTTATATGGCGGGAGCTAGCTAGGAAAAATCACACTGCTGTTCCGCAAGACCCGCCCAGTGGATTTGGATAACACTGGGGAAGCGTGCCCAACCCGTAGGAGGGAACGCTGCGGAGCCCCTGCCCGCCCGAAGGGAGGCACTGGAATACAAGTACGTACTAACCCGTGGGGTAGTGAAACATACGGCAGTCCTTGAGGTAGTCCCAGCCTGAGGGGTGGGAGCGTACTCAGCAAGGATGACAGAATGGATCTGTCGAAGGGAAGACACGGAGCTAACCCGGAGGGTAGCTGGAACGTGGAGAAATGGGTCTAATAGCAACTCGTACGAGAGGTAATAGACCTGGCGCCGGGCGAACCGCCTCTCCTAGTGCCGAAGGGGTGATGGAGGAACTCAAGAGGTTAGCCGTATGTTGGGGAACCAACGGAGTAAGAAGACGCACGTATCCGGCCCACGGGGCGGGAATGGCGTAGCAAGCCGACATAACCTAATTCCTCGCGCTACTGGCCATAGCGAAAACCTAGCGAACGTGTTAGGTGTCGCCCAGCCCGCAGCTCTACAGATGTCTGTCAGCGAGGCGCCTTGCGCCAGAGCCCAGGAGAAGGCAACACTCCTAATAAAAGCTCCTTGAAACATCACGCGCCGATGCTCACAAGTCAGTGGTTAGTAACTTTGTGACTTTGACTCCGACTTAGTCTACTCCGTGCGTTTCTCTGCCCAGGAGGACGCGATCATCTCTGCCTTCAATCACTCCTGCACCCTGGGTCACGACACGAGCCAGGACCAGAGCAAGAACCTCTCCGCCCCTCCCGGTCTTCGAGATCTCCACCCGGAACCGCTTCTCCCCTCTTCGCGAGTCGGAACGCGACGACGCCGTGATCATCGGCACTTCCATGGTCCGCCATGTCCGTGCTACCTCGGGTAAAGGTAAGGTGCGCACTCACTGCTTTCCTGGTGCTCGTGTTCTTGATGTCGCTGCGCAGGTTCCCGAGATCCTGAACGGTGACGAGCGCGTCGGAGCTGTCGTGCTGCACGCGGGGACGAATGACATCAGGCTGCGGCAGACGGAGGTTCTGAAGAAGGACTACCGAAGCCTGATCGAGACGGTACGCAGCACATCGCCTAGAGCAACGATCGTCGTGTCTGGACCGCTTCCCACTTACCGACTTGGACAAGAAAGGTTCAGTAGATTATTTGCTTTAAATGAATGGTTAATGTCATGGTGTAATGAACAGAAACTGCTCTTTGTAAATAATTGGAATCTGTTTTGGGAGCGACCTAGGCTCTTCCGTCCTGATGGTCTGCACCCCAGCAGAGTCGGAGCGGCTGTTCTGTCGGACAACATCTCCAAGACGCTACACACCATCTGACTAGTAAGTCAAAGTCCAAATCATAGTCTTTGCTGTCCCAACTTAATTGATATAAGTACCAATGTAGAACATTATATAGAAACTGTGTCTATTCCTCGCTTAGTGAAGCCAAACAACAAATCTACTGTAAGATCTAGCAAGAATATTATTGTAATTAAACCAGAAAATCTAAATATCAGTGAACAAAAACAATTTCTAAAGCTAGGTCTTCTAAACATTAGATCGCTCACACCTAAGGCGGTTATTGTAAATGAAATGGTCACAGATAATAATTTCGATGTTCTGTGCCTTACTGAAACCTGGCTTAAACCAAATGATTATTTCGGTCTAAATGAGTCTACTCCACCAGGATACTGTTATAAGCATGAGCCCCGTCTGATCGGTCGTGGCGGCGGTGTTGCAACAATCTATAGAGATATTCTTAATGTTACTCAGAAAACTTGTCATAGGTTTAATTCGTTTGAAGTACTTGTGCTAAATGTTACGCTCTTAGATGTAAGAAAGAAATCCTTACTGTCTCTAGCATTGGCTACCGTATATAGACCCCCAGGGCCATATGCTGATTTCCTAAAAGATTTTGCAGACTTTCTCTCAGACCTATTGGTCAACGTCGATAAAGCAATAATTATTGGCGACTTTAACATACACGTAGATAATACAAATGATGCGTTAGGGGCTGCGTTTACAGATCTATTAAACTCTTTTGGGGTGAAGCAAAACGTCAGTGGTCCCACTCATCGGCTAAATCATACACTAGATTTAATTATTTCATATGGAACCGATCCAACCGATATAGATATTATACCGCAAAGTGACGATCTCACTGATCATTACATGGTAACTTGCATAATACGCACTGCTGAAATTTGTCATGTTGCACCACGTTATAGACCAGGCAGAACAATCCTTCCAACCACTATAGATAGATTCTCAAATAGCTTACCTGATCTATCTCAGCTGCTCAGTAAACCCAAACAAACAGATGAACTAGAGGAAATGACTAGCAGTATGAGCAACATTTTCTCTAGTACACTAGATATTGTTGCACCAATTAGATTAAAAAAGGTTAGAGAGAAAACTAAAACACCATGGTACAACAGTGCTACGCATGCTATCAAGAGAGAAAACTCGTAACTTAGAGCGTAAATGGAAACGAACTAATTTAGAGGTCTTCAGAATCGCGTGGAAAGACAGTATGTCACGTTATAAAAGGGCTCTAAAATCAGCCAGGGCTGAGCATATCCGCAAATTAATTGAAAATAACCAAAATAATCCAAGGTTTTTATTTAACACCGTGGCTAGACTAACAAATAATCAGACATCTCCAGAGCAAAATATTCCGTTACAATATAGTAGTAATGATTTTATGAATTACTTCAATGAGAAAATAGAAAGCATCCGAAACACAATTGTAAATGTACAATCCTCTATGGTGTCTTATGACTCGGCCTCAATTATGGCCCCCCTAGAACAACTACACCGCTTTACAACTATAGGACAGGAAGAACTAAATAAACTAATCATTGCATCTAAACCAACAACATGTTTATTAGATCCAATACCCACTAAACTACTTAAAGAAGTGTTACCTGTAGTGGAAGAGCCTCTTCTCAATATTATTAACTCGTCTTTATTTTTAGGTCACGTTCCAAAAATATTCAAGCTGGCAGTAATAAAACCTCTCATTACGAAACCGCAATTAGATCCAAATAACCTAGCAAATTACAGACCCATCTCAAATCTTCCATTTATGTCTAAAATACTAGAAAAAATTGTGTCCGCTCAATTGTACTCTTTCTTGCAAAAAAATGATATCTACGAAAAATTTCAGTCGGGATTCAGACCGCATCATAGCACAGAAACTGCGCTAGTTAAAATTACAAATGATTTACTCTTAGCCTCTGACCAAGGCTGTATCTCAATACTAGTTCTACTTGATCTTAGCGCCGCGTTCGACACTATAGATCATAAAATACTCTTAGATCGACTACAAAACTACACTGGTGTTCAGGGACAGGCATTAAGCTGGTTTAGATCGTACTTATCAGACCGTTACCATTTCGTCTGTTTAAATGGGGAAAAATCAAAGATAACATCAGTAGACTATGGAGTGCCGCAAGGATCTGTCCTAGGCCCTCTGCTATTCTCAATATATATGATGCCACTTGGTAATATTATAAGAAAACATGGAATTAGTTTTCACTGTTATGCTGATGACACTCAATTATATATCTCATCACGACCAGATGAAAACACTAACTTATCTAACTTGACAGAGTGTCTAAAAGATATAAAATGCTGGATGACGTGTAATTTCCTGCTATTAAATTCAGATAAAACGGCGGTATTACTTATTGGTCCAAAAAACTACCCACAAAATCCCTTACAATACAACTTTAATTTAGAAGGATGTCCTGTTACTTTATCCACTACAGTAAAAGACCTGGGTGTTATACTAGACCGCAACTTGACTTTCGAAAATCATATCTCATATGTTACAAGAACAGCCTTTTTCCACCTTAGAAACATTGCTAAGCTACGTAACATGCTATCTGTTTCAGATGCAGAAAAGTTAGTTCATGCATTCATGACCTCGAGACTAGATTACTGTAATGCTTTATTAGCTGGTTGTCCTGCATCCTCAATAAACAAACTACAGTTAGTGCAAAATGCAGCCGCTAGAGTTCTTACTAGATCAAGAAAATATGATCATATAACACCAATTTTATCATCTCTACACTGGTTACCTATTAAGTTCCGTATCAATTACAAAGTATTACTATTGACTTATAAAGCTCTAAATGGTTTAGCTCCTGTGTATTTAACAGACCTTCTATCGCCCTACAATCCATCGCGCTCTTTAAGATCACAAAATTCGAGGCTTCTGGTCGTTCCTAGGATATCTAAGTCTACTAAAGGAGGGAGGGCGTTCTCACATTTATCTCCTAAACTCTGGAATAGCCTTCCTGATATTGTTCGAGACTCAGACTCGCTGTCCCAGTTTAAAACTAGATTAAAGACGCATCTCTTTAACCAAGCATTCACTTAATGCTTACCTTTTATACTACTTCTGAATCAGTTCGAATGCATTAATATTATGAAAATCAGCTATGCTAATTATTTCCCATCTGTCTTTCTGCTGTTATCTCGGGACGCTAGTCCCGAGGTAAATAGCGTTCGTCAGCTCCAGTTTGTATCCAGCCTCTCACGAAGACTTCAGATGCCCCAACACCTGTGGAGAGACGACTAAACGCCGGTGGAGAGACGACTAAACGCCTGTGGAGAGACGACTCGACGCCTGTGAAGAGACGACTAAACACCGGCGATATGTTATGCCTAAATTTATACATGATTAACTAACTGTATTTTTCTTTGTACATTTCTGAATTGCACTTTCTGTAAAGCTGCTTTGAGACAATGTGTATTGTGAAAAGCGCTATACAAATAAACTTGAATTGAAATTGAATTGAATTAATAGAGTGTGCCGTCAACCTAGCTGGGCATGGCACGTCCTGGGACTCATAAGCCCGGACGATAGCATCCACTAACCAGTGGGATAACCTCTGCTTGGAGATAGCCTTCCCCTTCTGCTGGCCTCCGTAACAAACAAAGAGCTGATCTGAGGTCCTGAAGCTTTGCGTTCTGTCCACGTAGCAACGCAGGGCGCGGACGGGACAGAGAAAAGCCAGGGCTGGGTCTGCCTCCTCCAGGGGCAGTGCTTGCAGGTTCACTACCTCAACTACAAACGGAGTGGTAGGAACCTTGGGCACACATCCGAGCCTGGGTCTCAAAACAGCGTGAGAAAGGCCCGGTCCGAACTCTAGGCACGATTCGTTAACCGAAAATGCCTGCAGATCCCCTACCCTCTTAAAAGAAGCCAAAGCCAACAGGAGAGCTGTCTTCATAGACAAGATATTTAACTCGACCGTAGGCAAGGGTTCAAAAGGGGGCCTCTGGAGTGCCCTAAGCACTAGAGTTAAGTCCCAAGAGGGTAAGGGGTGCACATTACGAGGTGGATTCAGCCTCCTGGCACCCTTAAGGAATCTGATGACCAGGTCGTGCTTTCCCAAAGACTTACCTTCTACTGCATCGTGATGAGCGGCAATTGCGGCAACATACACCTTGAGGGTGGAGGGAGACAGCCTTCGCTCCAACCCATCTTGCAGGAAGGACAGCACGACTCCGATCGGGCAAGTTCGGGGGTCTTCCCGGTGGGAAGAACACCAGTCGACGAACAGGTTCCACTTCAATGCATAGAGGCGCCTCGTAGAGGGGGCTCTAGAGGAAGTGATGGTGTCTACCACACCCTGTGGTAGGCCACCTAGAACCTCCGCGTCCCGTCCAGGGACCAGACATGGAGTCTCCAGAGGTCTGGACGCGGGTGCCACAAGGTCCCCCCTCTCTGGGAAAGGAGGTCCTTCCTCAGAGGAATCGGCTAAGGAGGGCCTGTCGCGAGGAGCATGATTTCCGCGAACCAACTCCGGTTGGGCCAATACGGCACAACGACAGGACCTGCTCCTCATTCTCCCTGACCTTGCACAAGGTCTGTGCAAGAAGGCTCACTGGGGGAAACGCATACTTGCGCCCCTGGGGTCAGCTGTGCACCAGTGCATCCATATCGAGAGAACCTTCGGTCAGAGAAAAGAACCACCGGCGATGGGTCGTGTCCGGAGAGGCAAACAGATCTATATGAGCGGCTCCGAAAATTCCCCATATCAGCTGGACCGCCTGGGGGTGGAGTCGCCATTCTCCCGGAAGAGGTGGCTGCCATGAAAGCGCGTCGGCTACGGTTCAGCACACCAGGGATGTGAATGGCTCGAAGCAACCTCAGATGCTTCTGACTACACAGGAGATGGCGGGCGAGTCGCGAACATACGACGGAAACGTAGACCCTGGCGGTAGATGTACGCAACGGTCGCAGTGCTGTCCGTACGGACCAGTACGTGCTTGTGCAAAAGCAGCCCCTTGAGGCGAGACAAGGCTAAGCATACTGCTTGCAACTCTAGGCAGTTGATGTGCCAATGCAGTTGAGGCTTCGTCCACAGACCTGAAACTGCATGCCCTTTGTATGTGGCCCCCCATCTGTTGGCAGAGGCATCTGCGAAAACCACAGCATGCCTGGAGACCTGGACTAGGGGCACTCCGGCCCGTAGAAACGCAGGGTCTGACCAAGGACTGAAATTTTTGCCGACAGTGCGGGGTAATGTTGACCCGGAACGTGCCGCTCTGCCACGCCCATCTTGGGACTCGATCATGAAGCCAGCGCTGAAGCGGTCTTATATGAAGCAGACCGAGCGGCGTTACTGCGGCTGCGGTTGCCATATGCCAGGAGCCTCTGAAACGGTATCAGTGGGACCGCTGACCTGCCTTGAAAGGACTTGAGGCAGTAGAGCACTGACTGGACACGCTCCTCAGTGAGGCGCGCAGTCTGAGCGACCGAGTCCAACTCCATACCGAGATAAGAGATCCTCTGCATCGGGCAGAGTTACTCTTGTCACAGTTGACCTGAAGACCCAAGCAGCTGAGGTGCTGAAGCACATGGTCCCTGTGTTCGCACAACAGATCTCGCGAGTGAGCTATTATGAGCCAGTCGTCGAGATAGTTGAAAATGCGAACGCCATGTTCTCTCATGGGAACAATGGCCGCCTCCGCGACTTTCGTGAAGACACGGGGTGACAGGGCCAGGCCGAAGGGTAGAACCTTGTACTGATATGCTCGACCTTCGAACGCAAACCGAAGAAAGGGTCTGTGTCGAAGGAGAATCGAGACATGAAAGTACGCGTCCTTCAGGTCAATCGCTGCAAACCAATCCCGGGGAAGGATGCATTTGAAGATGCGTTTCTGCGTGAGCATTTTGAACGGGAGCTTGTGCAGGGCCCGATTCAAAACTCGCAGGTCCAGGATTGGCCATAACCCCCCGCCCTTCTTGGGTACAATGAAGTAAGGTCCGTACCAACGAACCCACCCGGACCACCGGCGTACCCGCGGAGGGGCAGCGAGGTGGAAGGCAGGGACCAGACTCCGGAGGCATTACTGTGGCCGAGAGAGAGGTCTGGGTGTGCGGGGCAACACCTACCTGCTTCCACCGGGGAACAGACGGCAGGGAAGGCTCGGAGGTGTTCGGCTGCGGGCTGTCCCGAGGCAAAGAAATGAGGGGAAACGAGGAGCGAGGCCCGAGGGCGTCGAGTCCAGGTTTTCGCACCTCCTTGCCCAGCGGGAGATGAGAGTGATGAGGCCGTGGCGGCGTCACTGACATCTGAGAAATGGAAGAGGGGGAAAAGAGTAGCAAGGCATGGGAGCGTTGCTCACTACAGTCCGCACCCTCGTGACCCAGAGATGGAAGAAACTGCTCTAGAAAATGAGGGTACCACTGGACTCCGGGGAGCCAGCGGCGGAACAGAATGAAAAGATTCTCCACCCCCACCTCCTCCGGGGGAGGGAGAGGTGCGTGCACCGTCTCCGAGAGAGCAATCTCCTCCAACGCTGGGTCACCTGTCTCAGGGTTGCCGAGACAGGTGACGCCGTCTTCCTGCGAAGCTAGACATCACAGTAGAGCTAGCTGTGACAGCTTCCACAGGGGACTGACACCCTTGGCGACAAACAGACTGAGGAGGAGCATGAGTGACTCGGAAGCACATCGAGTCAAGCTCGTAGTTTCCTCAGCCTGCTTCTGAACTGTGGAGAGCCGCTGGGCACAGTCTCCAACAGTGTCACCGAAACAAGACAAACCTTGAGAAATAGGAGCATCGAGAAAGAAAACTTTGGCGATGTCTCGTACGTCTGCAAGGTTAGCCCTGGGAAACTTCTGGACCACAGTTTGGACATCGTCTGACCGAGGGCCAGTGCTATGACTAAAATCACGGTAGTCACTATGCAGAGCTCAACCCCGACTCAGAACTACCCTTGTGCACTGCGTGTTTTTGGCCTATACTGACCATCACATGCAAGGAAGAGGTGGTCTGCCATTAGCAAAACCACCATCAAGTGTAGTAAGAGAGGAAAAACTTTCACAGATTTTGGCACGTTGGCTTACCACACCAACATGCAACAATACTGCAAAAAGTTTTTCACACATCCGGGCAAGCACGGGGGCGGGGCAAGGTGACACGAGTTGCACTGCGCCCCCAGAGTAGCCCGGGAAGTGTGGCTGTCAAGTCTGGACCTGATTTAGCATGAGCGCACACACCATTACAGTGGGAACTCAGTATCACCATATCCAGAGTGTAACAGCCCTCTCTCCGATGCAGCGATCGACATCTGACCCTCCCCTGGAGCCCCGAATGAAACATTTGGTTCCTCATGAGAACCACTAGTAATTCCATCCGTAAAGCTGCCAGGCATGCAAAAACAGTGAACGTGGCCATCAAGCTTGATGACACACGGCACGCTGAATGCTTTTTCAAGACAAACAACGTGCCGACGTGGTCATGCTCTGCTAAGAGAGCATAAACCACCCACGAACACAGTTTCAGCATGTTTGCGATGCGCTAGAGGAGTGAGGGTTTCCCTCACTGTAATCCTCAGATCACCAATGCTATTAGCCAAAGTAGGCCTCTTCTGGTTCAGAAGAGGAACTAGATCGGGGAATATGCAAAGGGACTCCACCTCGTTTGAGGCACTTGAGTCTCGACCGCGCATCTAGAGCGCCGAATGACGCGCGTTGGGTTGCCGTGACAACCTACGCTGTCAGCCGGCGGCTCGACGGCACACGTCACGCTGAACGGCTCAAGCCTTTATGAGAAAGGGGAGACGAACAACGCGCCGACTTGGTCATGCTTTAAATGAGAGAACATGAACCACCCACGAACGCAGTCTCAACATGCTTAAGCCCAGGCATGTGAAACAGTTTTGTTTGGAGGATTCTAGAGACCTTCATGATTATGTAGATAGATATATATCATATATATATATGTGTCCGCTCAATTGTGCTCTTTTTTGCAAGAAAATGATATCTATGAAAAATTTCAGTCGGGATTCAGACCGCATCATAGCACAGAAACTGCGCTAGTTAAAATTACAAATGATTTACTCTTAGCCTCTGACCAAGGCTGTATCTCAATACTAGTTCTACTTGATCTTAGTGCTGCGTTCGACACTATAGATCATAAAATACTCTTAGATCGACTACAAAACTACACTGGTGTTCAGGGACAGGCATTAAGCTGGTTTAGATCGTACTTATCAGACCGTTACCATTTCGTCTGTTTAAATGGGGAAAAATCAAAGATAACATCAGTAGACTATGGAGTGCCGCAAGGATCTGTCCTAGGCCCTCTGCTTTTCTCAATATATATGCTGCCACTTGGTAATATTATAAGAAAACATGGAATTAATTTTCACTGTTATGCTGATGACACTCAATTATATATCTCATCACGACCAGATGAAAACACTAACTTATCTAACTTGACAGAGTGTCTAAAAGATATAAAATGCTGGATGACGTGTAATTTCCTGCTATTAAATTCAGATAAAACGGAGGTATTACTTATTGGTCTAAAAAACTACCCACAAAATCCCTTACAATACAACTTTAATTTAGAAGGATGTCCTGTTACTTTATCCACTACAGTAAAAGACCTGGGTGTTATGCTAGACCGCAACTTGACTTTCGAAAATCATATTTCATATGTTACAAGAACAGCCTTTTTCCACCTTAGAAACATTGCTAAGCTACGTAACATGCTATCTGTTTCAGATGCAGAAAAGTTAGTTCATGCATTCATGACCTCGAGACTCGATTACTGTAATGCTTTATTAGCTGGTTGTCCTGCATCCTCAATAAACAAGCTACAGTTAGTCCAAAATGCAGCCACTAGAGTTCTTACTAGATCAAGAAAATATGATCATATAACACCAATTTTATCATCTCTACACTGGTTACCTATTAAGTTCCGTATCAATTACAAAGTATTACTACTGACTTATAAAGCTCTAAATGGTTTAGCTCCTGTGTATTTAACAGACCTTCTATCGCCCTACAATCCATCGCGCTCTTTAAGATCACAAAATTCGAGGCTTCTGGTCATTCCTAGGATATCTAAGTCTACTAAAGGAGGGAGGGCGTTCTCACATTTATCTCCTAAACTCTGGAATAGCCTTCCTGATATTGTTCGAGACTCAGACTCACTGTCCCAGTTTAAAACTAGATTAAAGACGCATCTCTTTAACCAAGCATTCACTTAATGCTTACCTTTTATACTACTTCTGAATCAGTTCGAATGCATTAATATTATGAACATCAGCTATGCTAATTATTTCCCATCTGTCTTTCTGCTGTTATCTCGGGACGCTAGTCCCGAGGTAAATAGCGTTCGTCAGCTCCAGTTTGTATCCAGCCTCTCACGGAGACTTCAGATGCCCCAACACCTGTGATGAGACGACTAAACGCCTGTGGAGAGACGACTCGACGCCTGTGAAGAGACGACTAAACACCGGCGATATGTTATGCCTAAATTTATACATGATTAACTAACTGTATTTTTCTTTGTACATTTCTGAAATGCACTTTCTGTAAAGCTGCTTTGAGACAATGTGTATTGTGAAAAGCGCTATACAAATAAACTTGAATTGAATTGAATTGAATATATATATGTCAACAAAAAATACTTATTAGTAATATGCAAATGAGCTTTTTTTGGGAGGGTTTGCCTTCGCTATGCTTCCTGGAACTAGGGGTAGGAAGTTGACAGCCTCATGTGACAGGAAGTAAGTAAGTAAATATATATATATATATTTTTTTTTTCTTGAAATCCTTTATTTGGTTGTTTTTCTTGCATGGCATTGAGACATACAACATGGATAACATCTAGAAAAATACTTACAAAAGGAAAATGACAACTATACACTGTGGCAACTATAGTTGCCGGTGGGAATAAATTGAATTGTTTAATTTGTGTCAGAACTACAATACTTGAGTGGTTTTAGTAATTTTAGGTTTTTAGCATAAGGTAAATTTAATTGAACTTCATTTATTTCCTTATTTGTTGATGTATGCTTGAAAAAAAAGCACTCGGAAAAGCAGTCAGTG
This sequence comes from Chrosomus eos, assembly GCA_036326025.1. NCBI lineage: Eukaryota > Metazoa > Chordata > Actinopteri > Cypriniformes > Leuciscidae > Chrosomus > Chrosomus eos. Next base: position 13,364,462 of record CM070820.1, read on the forward strand.
GCTGGTGTGACCAACATTTGCCTCATGCAGTGCAACACATCTCCTTCGCATAGAGTTGATCAGGTTGTTGATTGTGGCCTGTGGAATGTTGGTCCACTCCTCTTCAATAGCTGTGCGAAGTTGCTGGACATTGGCAGGACCTGGAACACGCTGTTGCATACACCGATCCAGAGCATCCCAAACATGTTCAATGGGTGACATGTCCGGTGAGTATGCTGGCCATGCAAGACCTGGGATGTTTTCAGCTTCCAGGAATTGTGTACAGATCCTTGCAACATGGGGCCGTGCATTATCATGCTGCAACATGAGGTGATGATCGTAGATGAATGGCACAACAATGGGCCTCAGGATCTCGTCACTGTATCTCTGTGTATTCAAAATGCCATCAATAAAATGCACCTATGTTCATTGTCCATAACATACGTCTGCCCATACCATAACCCCACCGCCACCATTGGCCAATCGATCCACAACGTAGACATCAGCAAACCGCTCACCCACACAATGCTTTACATGCTGTCTGCCATCTGCCCTGTACAGTAAAAAAAAAACAGGATTCATCCATGAACAGAACACCTCTCCAAAGTGCCAGACGCCATCGAATGTGAGCATTTGCTCACTCAAGTCGGTTACGACGACGAACTGCAGTCAGATCGAGACCCCGATGAGGACGACGAGCATGCAGATGAGCTTCCCTGAGATGGTTTCTGACAGTTTGTGCAGAAATTCTTTGGTTATGCAAACCGACTGTAGCAGCAGCTGTCCGGGTGGCTGGTCTCAGACGATCTTGGAGGTGAAGATGCTGGATGTGGAGGTCCTGGGCTGGTGTGGTTACACATGGTCTGCGGTTGTGAGGCCGGATGGATGTACTGCCAAATTCTCTGAAACGCCTTAGGAGTCGGCTTATAGTAGAAAAAATGAACATTCAATTCACTGCAACAGCTCTGGTGGACATTCCTGCAGTCAGCATGCCAATTGCACGCTCCCTCAAAACCTACGACATCTGTGGCATTGTGCTGTGTGTTAAAACATTTTAGAGTGGCCTTTTATTATGGCCAATAATCATACTGTCTAATCAGCATCTTGATATGCCAGACGTGAGGTGGATGGATGACGGGAAAGGTGAAGTGCTCACTAACACAGATTTAGACAGATTTGTAAACAATAGTTTTTTTTTTTTTTCAAATAGGCTGTATAATATGTGGTGTTTGACTGGTTAAGGATGAGTGCTACCAGAATGGTGTGTCGATTAGAACACAGGAATGAGTCCAGAAGTTACTTCTCAATTGATTTATTGCCATTTGCTTTCTTTCTTGGTTCTCCCATTTCCTTAATATGACTTCACAATTGCTGCATATTGCTGGTGTCTACAATCAAACAAAGTTGACTTTACTGATACAAATTATAATAAATACATTCACATAACCATAAAGAAAATCTTTAAACAAATCAAAAGTTATCAAATTAATATCAATACAGAAAGATTAAATAAATGTAAAAAGTCATAGACGCAGCAAACACATGCAGCAAGCAGAGGAGCAAACAGTCAGCACAAAGAGAAACACCCTAGTGAGGTTGATTGGTAAGGTAATTATCCTCAGGTAAAGGAAGTTCCAGGAAGTGGGCGTGTCTCCCAGGAGTGACTAAAGCCGCGTTTCCACCACAGGAACTTTCCCCAGGAACTAGGAACTTTGGGGTGGTACTCGGTGTGTTTACACCGCGGGAACCAGGGTCTAAATGATGTTCCGGGTAAAAATTTCCACCCCAGAAAGTCCCTGCTGGCGAGCAGGGTTGGGAGTAACGGAATACATGTAACGGCGTTATGTAATCAGGATACAAAAATCCAGTAACTGTAATTAGTTACAGTTACGTCAAAAAACGTAGTAATCAGATTATAGTTACTTTTTAAAAAAGGGGGGATACTTTCAGGATTACAATGGTTTCATTTAAAACGAAATAAATCTGTATTTTGGCATAATAACACTATATTAAGCGTTGCTTGATTAATGACTCAAGAGTGCCACCCGCCGCTGGTGCATGCGCAAAATAACAGCTCTCTGCAACAATCTCCTCAGACACCAGTGATGCGCGGGTTGATCCAAAATGAGCCGCGGTTACAAGTCTTCCACAAGTATTTTTAATGATACGTTTGAAATAAAGATTAAATCTTTCTAATTTAAATAGTAGCCTAGCTACTAGACACAATTTTCTATGAAATAGGCCTTTATTGGCTGAAACTGGCGTGAAGATGACGCACGAGCTCAGTCTGCAGGTAGAGATGAAGACGGCAAGAGAAAAGGTGAAGACTGGGCAGTGGAAGCTCCGCAAATACCTACTAATACAAGTGGGAAATCCTTATTTACCTTTTGAATGTTGCGCGTTATTAACTTTTGCATAAATGCTGACGTGGGACAAAATGCCCGATTTCCCAACACGTTGAACTGAAAATGCCATGTACCATTTTAATGGGCTACTTTAATAATGCATACGTATCTCAGTAATGTCAGTTTTATGTAATTTTGAGAGTGGGCGGTTTTTATTGGAAAGTCGGAGGAGAGAGCACGTAACTGGATAAACACATGCAGATAATCGTTAAGAAATGAAACGAAATAAATGAATAGCCTAAATCAAAGCCTTTATTAGGCTACATAACACAGGTACACAGCATTCAGAAAAAGAACAGTTTGCGCTCTAAGGCAAATTTTTTTTTTTTTTTGGTCCGAGTTGCGGGGGGTTAGTTGAAACCGTCGGTCGAGTGCAGTTATTTATCATTGACCGCGCAGCATCACTGTCAGACACATCACTGCTGCTAGAAACGATGCTGCCAGGGTAAAATTGCTTTATTTCTTGGAAATTCCGCTGCTATTTTGTTATAAAGACAAAATTGCCAACACATGGTTTACAGTCAAACTGTGCCTTCAGCACTGAAAACACTTTCTTTATCGAAGGACTCGACATCAACCTAAAGAAGCATGTTTGCATTCTCTATTGTCTGTTGAAGAATATCCATTTTATTTTCCTTGTCCTTGTCAACTTAAAAATAAAACAAAATAATCTGTAATACTGTAGCAACTCGATGTCTGCCTTTACATAATATTTATTCAGGCTGAGGGCCTGTGAAATTCTAAAAATAAAAGTTGGTTTTTTTCAAATAATATCTGTCCTTAAGTAATCCAAAAGTAACAGTTACATTACTTTCATATTGTGGTACTAGGATTACGTTACTGAATACTTTTTTATGAAGTAATTTGTAACTGTAACGGAATACATTTTTAAAGTAACCCTCCCAAGCCTGCTGGCGAGGTAGTACTTTTTCAGAGTTCAGGAACTTTCGGGGTGGGACTTGTGCGCTGAACATGCTGATTGGTTGAGCGCACGTCACATTTGATGTAATCAATAATAAGATTATTCACAACTCTTTGTTAATTTTGGTGGATTAATTTCTTACCAATCTTGTTCTTTCTGTCCGATGGCGCGCGTTCGTCCCATCCATTTCACGGTCAATGTCCGCTATCGCTGATAACAAACGTTGTCTACTTTTATATCTAGCATTACGAGCTTTCTGAATACGCTTTAGTATTAGTGCTCGTCTCTTTTTTGCTGTTTTGTTATTTACCTCGTCCTCGTTAGTAAAGCAATAGATCGCACACAAAAGCAGCACAGCTTGAATCTCCTCCATACTTAAAACTCAAAACAAACGCGCAGACTGGGAGGAGCAGTCGCACGCAGTTCAACGTCACCATAATCTTCCCGGTACTTTAGACCGCGGTGTAAACGCAGTAAGCAACCGGTCTGGGGCAAAAAAAGTTCCTATGAAAAAAGTTCCTGGGACAAATAGTTCCTGGTAATTGCAGTGGCTTAATTGGGATTTTTAACATAGGCCTTTTGCGTGTACATAGAAAAAGTCTTAGATCTTTGAGTTCAGCTCATGAAAAATGAGGGTAAAAACAAAAGTGGTGCGTTTTTTTTTTTTTTTTTGTTCAGTGTATTTCCCATACAGGAGGGATTAGTTTAGGACTCACATTTATTTACTGCAGTTATTTAAAGCATGGTATGGCTATCAGCATCAATCAATGATGACAATTATCTGTCTCCCTCCTCATTTGTCATATAAATAAACAAATAAATTAAATTAAATAAAACAATTAAAAACACTATACTTTGCTTATTTTAAAGGTTTTTAACTCCTGAACTGAACTGAGAGCAGGGAGACAAGAGCATGAGACAGGACAGCGTCATTTAAATATCAGCTTAAAAGAGGGAAATACTGTTGTAAATACTGCTATGTATTCACTTCTGTTCAGTGCTTGGAAGTAAGTAGGTAATAACTGATGTTTCAACAAAAAGTGTAGGTTTTTCAACAAGATCCTTTTTTCAATGTATTTTGTGACAGAATGTTACATGCTGTTCCCTTTCGTTCGTCACTCCGAGTTCCGTCGGATGACGACGACTGGGGTTTCGCTTAGAAAGCCTATCGACTTCGAGTATACAAAACGAGCCAATGGCAAAGAAATGCCATGGGTCTGCGGAATTTGCATGACGTAACTCCGCCCCACCTCGTGGGTATATAAGGAGGAAGTCCTGCAGCAAGCAGATATGTTTTCGCTTCGGAGCCAAGAGTATTTCTTCACTCCACAGTCATTTCTGACTTCACTCTACGAGACGAGCCTTTCTCTCCGGTGTTGGTGTGACGGCGATCTGCGGCGAGTTCACAGTGCCTGCTGTTCTGTGCAGTGATCTGCCAGTGTGTGTGTGTCTCCCCGCCCGCTTCAACATCGCAGAGTTTTCTCTCCTCTCACAAAAGAGCTCGCACGCGACACGTCTTTTTAAAGACGGTTCGCCCGTGCATTTCTAAAAATCGGTTGCAGCGGACTGGTATCGGACTCTGATGGGCACGAGCGCTGTCTAGTGTGTTGGGCTATTGATCATGCTTGAACAGCGCTCGTGGATGACTCATGTTCTCTCTGGGAACGTGATCATCGCGTCATATAGGTCGAGACTCGGTGAACTCGCAAGAGTGAGAGTCCCCTCTTCCACCCCCCGTCTTTTCGGCTGGTGGCCAGGGTGACCTGAGGGTGTTGGTCTGGAACAAGGACGCCGACTCTGTAAAAAGAGTCCACGACCCCAGCCCCCCTCTTCAATGACGGTGCCCGCTAGTGAACTGATGATTCCACGAGTCTACCCTCGGGTGGCCCATGCGTTTTCATTTGAAGCTACAGAGGATGATGCTGTGTCTGCAGCAGCATCACTAGGCGGCCATGCTTTCCTGGGACGATTGATTTTGGGTGAGGCCGCCGACCCGCGTCCACGGCAAACCCCAATATCTTTCCTCCCGGACGTGCATGATGAGATCTCGAAGTCCTGGTAGACCCCCTGGTCTTCTCGGGACCGCTCGTTGGTCTCACCCGCCTTTCCTCCCCTCACTGGCAGCTGCCCATGGGTACACTGGGGTCCCCCCGGTTGAACGCTCTGTTGCGATGCTGCTGTGTCCTCAGAGTGCTTCCCGGCGCAATCCTAAGCACCCGTCCGGAGCCTGTAGTTCTCTTACGAGAGTATCTCTCGTACTGCGTAATAGCTTACGCTATGGGGAAAACTCTTTTCATCGAGACATTGAAGCCAAAAAAAATTATCCTTAATTTTTAATCAATGTAAAGCGCTTTGCAGCAGCAAGCAGACCTTAGGCGAGACAGCTCGCGCGCCTATTGGCTGACTTGCGGCAAAAGCAGCAGCCTATCGAGAGCAGCTCTGCGTGACGTCATGACGAATGGGGGCACTTCGCGCCCATTTCGTCACGTCCCGCCAGAAAGGGCGTGGTCTCGCCCTATAAATAAGCTCGATATCCTGCTATTCACTGATTTTTCAACTCTTAAGCGAAGCTCACGCATCGCTGGATCTGGATTGAGAAGCCGCGCCGTCGACCTGTAGCCTTCAGCGGGACGTGCCTTGAGCCTGGAGTCGCTGGCATCGCCGCCTTCAGCCGCCGTACCTGCTGCGCTTTCCGGCGTATTATATCCTTTCAATTGCATTGTATTTCTCTGTTGAGAGTGTGTGTTTGCTTACGTGACGCAACACATACTTCTCCCTAAAAGAGCTGCGTCTTTTTAAAGATGCCTTCTTGTGGCTCGTGCCGCGCCCAACTCAGCGACGAGGACCGTCATGTCATCTGCGTGTCCTGCCTGGGTGAAGATCACGCGGCTATCGCGCTCGCTGACGGCGGATGCCCCCACTGCGAGCTTTTGCCCATGGTGACTCTGAGGACTCGCCTGGCATCGTTCTCTGAGCCCGCCTCCCAGCCTTCCGTGGCGCCGCGCCGCAAGAAGCGCCGCGCCCAGCGCGCTCCCGAGCCTTCTCCAGCCCGCCAAAGCTCGCCGGTTCGCCCGCCTGCTTCGCCGGCTTCACCAGAGTCGCTCCCGGATGGACAACGGCCGCCGTCTGCCGCCGCGTCCGCCCCCGAGTTCGACGAACCTGAGGTATGCTCTCTCGTGGCTTCTGACAGCGAGGATTGGGCGAGCTCCGCGGACCTCCCCCCCGGCGACGTTTCCAGCCAACCCCCCGGGAAGAGAGCCGGCATTGAGGCTGAGCTGATGCGTCTGCTCACCCAGGCCGTGGAAAGCATCGGCCTCGAGTGGGAAGCGCCCACGCTCCCACCCCGCAACAGGCTAGACGGACGCTTCCTCGGGAAGGACGAGGCTCCGTCTAAATCCAGGGCCGCCCCTTTCCTCCCCGAACTTCACGACGAAGTCTCCAAGTCGTGGAACGCCCCATTCTCCGCCAGGCTGCGTACCTCTGTCTCCGCGGCATTCTCCACTGTCGACGGTGCGGGAGATAGAGGGTACACCTCCATTCCTCCGGTGGAGGTAGCGGTAGCGTCACATCTCTGCCCGCCCTCTGCTGGACGGCGCGCGCAGACAACGCTCCCATCTAAGGCCTGCCGGGTGACGTCATCGCTGCACGGGCGCGCTTACACCGCCGCCGGACAAGCAGTCTCAGCGCTGCACACGATGGCTGTCTTGCAGATCTACCAGGCTGACCTTCTCCTTAAACTGGACGAGGAAGGACCCGGGGCTATCTGCGTGGCGGATTTGCGGAGCGCTACGGATCTCGCTCTACGCGCCGCTAAAGCCGCTGCACAGGCCATGGGGCGGAATATGGCCTCTCTCGCCGTCGCCGAGAGACATCTATGGTTGACGCTGTCAGAGATGACGGAAGCCGAGCGCTCTGTATTCCTCGACGCGCCCATTTCTCCAGCGGGCCTCTTTGGATCTGCCGTCAAGGATTTCGCGGACAGATACACTGAGGTGCAGAAGACTTCGCAGGCCATGAAGCACTTCCTCCCGAAGCGCTCGAGCTCCGCTTCAGGTCGCCCTAAACAGCCGCCTGTTCGCAGCTCTCAGCCGCAGCATGCACCGCCCGCCGCCGCCGCTTCACAGCGCCGCCAGGCCCGAGACCAGAGACCGCGCTCTCACTCTGCTGGACGCCGCCCCCCTCAGCGCGGGCCCCGGCCGAGGATTGAGCTCAAGCCCGAGGCCTCGAAGCTTTCCTAGCCACTCTAGGAAAACGACGGTGTTCAGATCCCGCTGTGGCCGGATTTCCACCAAAACTCCTCGCTCGTTCAGTCCCATGCGATATGACTGTCCCAGCGTATTTAGCAGCGAAGCAGCCGGTGTCTCAGCCCGCTTGCCTGCACACAAAAGCCGTTTTTACGGCTACCCAGATAAATCCAATAAAGAGTGTATTTTCTGGTGTCCCGGCCACGGCCGATGGTGTTATGTGTGTTGTAAGAATGCCCACGCCCCAGTGCCCATTCCCACACCCAGACACAGCCCGCCACGGTGCAGGGCTTGCACACATAAAATCGACTCAGTTCGATTGTGCAAACAATGTAGTGAATGCGCCCATACTTTGCCCGCTTACACTACACGCCGCGTGTCCCTTGGTTTCTGTAAAAACGAAACCAACACACATCCAATCGGCTCCAGCCGAAAGCATGTGCAGTGCAGTAAATGTGCCCGTACTATCGCGCCCACATTTCCCCGCAGACATGCCGAATCCCACGGGATTCGCCCCGCTCACTCTCGTTGCGAGTCCCGCCATAGAGAGGCTGAGTGCGGCCAGGCTGCCCGCTGTGATCAGCGCGCCCCCCGCCTCAGACGCTGTAAACACGGCGTCGTGTTCTCAGGACACCGGGGCTCTCGAGCTGCCGCTTTGTCGCGGCCAGAGCCCGGTTTCCATTCTACCTCTAGCTATTCACGCGGACGCGTGGTCAAAGCTTCCCGGGGTATCGGAATGGGTTGCTGAACACTATAAAGAGAGGCTATTCGCTACAGTTTGCTCGACGCCCCCGCCGCTATACGGCGCGCGTCGAGACTACGGTGGGAAACGAAGTATCTCATCTACTTCGAGCCGAGATAGCGAAACTACTGAGCAAAGGGGCTATAGAACCCTTATCTCAGGCTCAGAGCGAGGGGGGCTTATACAGCAGATATTTTCTGGTACCGAAAAAAGATGGGGGTTTCAGACCCATTCTAGATCTGCGACAGCTGAACAGAGCGCTTGTGAAGCGCCAGTTCAGGATGCTTACGACCAGGAAAATCCTCGCGCAAGTGCGCCACGGGGACTGGTTTATGTCAATAGATCTGAAAGACGCCTATTTCCAAATACAAATAGCGTCCCATCACAGGCGATTCTTGAGATTCGCATTCGAGGGCCAGGCATATCAATACACAGTCCTGCCGTTTGGCCTGTCCCTAGCACCACGTACATTCACGAAGTGCATGGACGCGGCTCTCGCTCCCCTGAGACTTCGGGGCATGCGAGTTATGAACTACTTGGACGATTGGCTGGTTCTAGCTCGATCACGATCGGAGCTCATAGAACACAGGGCCACATTACTCGAGCACCTCGAGAAGCTGGGCCTCACGGTCAATTGGGCAAAGAGTGCACTGTCTCCCAGCCAGAAAATTCCCTTTCTGGGAACAGTGTTAGACTCGCTATCCATGGCGGCACGCCTGTCACCGGAGCGCGGACTAAATATTCAGCGCGTCGCGAAATCCTTCCGCCACGGCTCTATAGTCCCACTCAGAAGGTTTCAGAAAATGCTGGGCCTAATGGCCTCAGCGGCCTCTGTACTCCAGCTGGGCCTGCTTCGCATGCGCCCGCTGCAGATGTGGCTGAAAGCACGGGTTCCGCCCCGGGCATGGACCACGGGTCTGTTTCGCCTCAGGGTCGGCCAGCAGTGCGTTTCAGCTCTGAGACCTTGGAAGGTGTCCACCTGGTACCAGTCAGGTGTGAGTCTGGGGACCGCCTCGAGTGTAAAGGTGGTGTCTACGGACGCCTCCACCTCGGGGTGGGGGGCGCTGCTCGAGGGCAGACCGCTAGCTGGCCTATGGTCAGAGCGGGAGAAGCTCCTTCACATAAACTGCTTGGAGATGATAGCAGTCGACAGAGCGCTGCGGCGCTTCTGTCCCCAGATAAGAGGCCACCACGTCTTAGTCCGGTCGGACAACATGTCAGTGGTGGCGTATATAAATCGCCAGGGTGGCGTCAGGTCTCGAAACCTTTACAGGCTGACGGAACGCCTCCTGGTCTGGGCTCAGCACAGCCTGCTCTCGCTGAGAGCAGCGCATGTGCCCGGTCACCTAAATGTGGGACTGGACAGACTGTCCAGGAACAATGTACCAGCAGGGGAATGGTCGCTGCACCCGCAGACGGTCCAGCTGCTGTGGGAAACATTCGGCAGAGCGCAGGTGGACTTATTTGCGTCCCACGAAAACGCTCACTGCCCGAAGTTTTTCTCGAAAAACAAGGACGCGCTGGCCCATGCCTGGCCCCGCTGTCCTCTGTATGCTTTTCCCCCGGTCTCGCTCCTGCCCCAGGTGTTGGAACGAATCAGGGAAAACGGATGCCCAGTGCTGCTCGTAGCTCCGCTCTGGACGAACCAGGCTTGGTTCCCTGTCCTGATGCAGCTGACCAGCGCTGCTCCATGGCCTGTGCCGTTGAGGAGAGACCTCCTCTCTCAGGCGGAGGGCTCGATTTGGCATCCTCGCCCGGATCTGTGGTCCCTGCACGCATGGGCCATCAACGGGTACCCGCTAGCCTCCCAGAGGGAGTGCTGAACACGATCGCGCAGGCTAGAGCTCCGTCTACTAGACGGCTCTACTCCTCGAAATGGTCAGTGTTCTCTGCCTGGTGTCAAGCCCGAGGCTTTTCGCCAGTGGACTGCGGGGTTACGGAGGTACTGTCCTTCCTTCAAGAGCTGCTGGATAAGGGCAGGACCCCATCCACGCTCAAGGTCTATGTGGCGGCCATAGCAACGTTTGCAAAACCGGTGTCTGGCCAGTCGCTAGGGAAGAACGACTTTGTCGTGCGTTTCCTAAGAGGAGCCAGGAGGCTAAACCCCCCCAGGCCCCCTTCAGTCCCGTCATGGGACCTTTCCATGGTCTTGGAGGCCATGAAGGGTGCCCCATTTGAGACGATCCAGTTTTCGGACATGAAGCACCTGTCTTTCAAGGCGGTGTTCCTCACGGCTCTCGCTTCAGTGAAGCGCATAGGGGACTTACAGGCGCTTTCTGTAAGCGCGTCATGTATGGAGTTTGGGCCTAATGACTCAAAGGTCATACTCAAACCTAAGCACGGCTACGTGCCAAAATCCCTCAACACACCGTTCAGGGCCCAGGTGATTTCCCTGTCTGCCCTTCCGGTTATCAATGAGGAGGAGGATGCGAATCTTCTTTGCCCAGTTAGGGCATTAAGAGCTTATGTGTCCCGCTCGTCTGGGTTCAGACAGACCGAGCAGCTTTTCGTTTCGTTCAGTGGGCGTTCCAAGGGACTTGCTGCTTCGAAACAGAGCCTATCCAGATGGATAGTTGATGCCATTGCGCTGGCTTACACTTCAAAGGGCCTGCAGTGCCCCTTGGGTGTCAGGGCGCACTCCACAAGAGGCGTGGCCTCGTCGTGGGCATGGTCTAGCGGGGTCACCCTGCAAGATATCTGTACGGCCGCGGGCTGGGCCTCGCCGTCTACATTTATAAAATACTACAACCTGGAGGTGCCTGCCTTACAAGCTAAGCTTTTGGCTATTTAAACTTCAGTGCTATCTGCCCGCTGTGCGGCTCGGATGCTGAGTGTTTGGCCTGCGCATCGTTCAGACTGATGCAGCAGCTCCATGAGTACTGGCACAAGTAGGGCCACCCAGTTCAGGCTGAAGGCATTCACCCTGGCTGCGTGGTTTAACGGTCATATGGTGCCCCTGTGGGCTTATCTATAGGGAGAAATGCTTCCAGCCTCTCCTTTTTTACTCTCGGTGAGTGTATTGTGATTATCCACTGCATGCGCCCCGGGCTTTGCCCCTGGGACTGTGGTGTCGGATCCTTATCAGCACGGCGTGTTACACTGTGTTCCCCATAGCGTAAGCTATTACGCAGTACGAGAGATACTCTCGTAAGAGAACGTACTCGGTTACTAACGTAACCTCGGTTCTCTCTAGAGAGGGAACGAGTACTGCGTATCTTGCCGTGCTTGGAATACGCTCTGGTTCGCTTCGGCGATGAAAAATCAGTGAATAGCAGGATATCGAGCTTATTTATAGGGCGAGACCACGCCCTTTCTGGCGGGACGTGACGAAATGGGCGCGAAGTGCCCCCATTCGTCATGACGTCACGCAGAGCTGCTCTCGATAGGCTGCTGCTTTTGCCGCAAGTCAGCCAATAGGCGCGCGAGCTGTCTCGCCTAAGGTCTGCTTGCTGCTGCAAAGCGCTTTACATTGATTAAAAATTAAGGATAATTTTTTTTGGCTTCAATGTCTCGATGAAAAGAGTTTTCCCCATAGCGTAAGCTATTACGCAGTACTCGTTCCCTCTCTAGAGAGAACCGAGGTTACGTTAGTAACCGAGTACGTTTTTTCGTCTACACTAATCTGTGGCGAAATGCTATAGCGCCATAGGACAGGCAGCCGCCTCACTGCATCCATGGCCATTCTGCTGGTCTACGTGACCCAGATGCTCACGGACATGCACGAGGGCGGGACTGACCCGAGGCTCTTCAATGAGCCGCGCGCCGCCACTGACCTTGCTCTCCGAGCGACGAAAGTGGCCGTACGCTCTCGGTGTCAGATGATGCTTACCTTTGGGGGCTGACCGGTCTGATGTACAGGATATCGGCAGATCCGTCTGCCTCGACACCTCTATATCCCAGGTCGGCCTCCTCGGCGGTGCGGTTGAGTGCATTCGCCCAACAGTTCTCAACCGCCCATGAGCAGACTGACGTTATTCTGCCCGACGGCCCCGCCGTCCGCTCAGATCCCTCAGTTTGCCCACCGCCGAAGGCGCCCTCCCATGGTTCCAACCCTCCCGTTCACCAGTAATGGGCTGGCTCTGGAAGACCGTAGGGAAGGTGCCACAGCCCTCTCCAGCCCCGCCCCCCGCTAAACGCCAGGCTAAGCGGCGCTCTTGAGACGGGCTGCTCAGGGATGATGTTCGTTTCTCAGGAGATGGTAGCAGGACCACTCCTTCCCCCGGTGGAGGGCCGGGGGAGAATATTTGTTCTCCACTTCCGCTGCTCACCCACGGGTGGGCAGTACCCTAATGTGGTTAAAGAAAGAAACGAACCCTTCTTCCCTGAGCTCACAGAGTTCTCGGACGACACAGAGTGCGGCCCACAAGCCACGCTCTCCTCGTCCCCCTCTGTCCCAGAGGCGGTTGACACGGCGGGTCGTCCACGGACCGCCTCAGCCCTGTCCCCCTCTGTCGCCAGACCCCCGACAGAGCAGGCCCCCGTGGAACGCTGGTCCTTCCCTGGCCTCCTCTGTCCGGGCGCGGAGCTTAACTGTGCCCCCACACCGGGCCGCTATGCCACCCACGTCCGGGCCAGGTACTCCGCTTCGCTGCCCCTCCGGGGGGACGCCTGTGGTAGAGCTTCCCCGTCTGTCCGCCGGGTCGCCTGCACCATCAGGTTCGGCTATACGATTCAGTTCACACGGTCTCCTCCCCGCTTCAGGGGAGTCCGCTCCACTCTGGTCGGTGGCAATGCCCCTATCATGAGAGCCGAGATTGCCACCCTGCTGGCGAAGGGTGCAATCGAGACTGTCCCTCCAGCCGAGATGAGGTCCGGCTTCTACAGCCCTTACTTCATTGTCCCCAAGAAAACCGGTGGGTTACGACCGATCCTGGACTTGCACGTGCTGAATCGCTCCTTACACAGGATGCCGTTCAAGATGCTCACTGCCAAACGCATTTTCGAATGCGTGCGGCCCCAGGATTGGTCTGCAGCGGTCGACCTGAAGGACGCCTACTTTCATGTCTCCGTTCGTCCTCGACACAGACCGTTCGACCAGTTTGCTTTCGAGGGGTGGATATACCAGTACGCGGTTCTCCCTTTCGGGCTAGCCCTGTCTCCTCGCGTCTTCACGAAGGTCGTCGAGGCAGCCCTTGTTCCCCTTCGGGTTCACGGGGTTCGCATCCTGAACTATCTCGACGACTGGCTGATCCTAGCTCACTCTCGAGACCAGGTTTGCGAACACAGGGACCTTGTGCTCCGGCACCTAGCTCGCTTGGGCCTTCAGGTCAACTGGGAAAAGAGCAAACTTTGCCCCGTGCAGAGGATCTCTTTTCTCGGTATGGACATCGACTCGGTCGCCATGTCCGCGCAGCTTACGAGCGAGCGCGCGCAGTCACTGCTGACTTGTCTGAGACAGTTCCAGGACAAGAGTGCGGTTCCACTGAAACTTTTCAGAGGCTCCTGGGGCATATGGCATCTGCAGTCGCGGCAACGCCGCTCGGATTGCTTCATATGAGACCGCTTCAGCTTTGGCTTCGCGACCGAGTCCCGAGGTGGACATGGCTCGCGGCACCTTCGAGTACCAGTTACTCCGGCCTGCCGTCACTACTCAACCCGTGGGCGAACCTCAGTTTCTACGGGCCCAAGTGCCCCTAGAACGAGCTTCCCGGCATGTTGTTGTCTCAACAGATGCCACCACGGGCTGGGGCGCCATGTGCAATGGACATGCTGTCACACTCTCATGTTGAGCAGAAATGCTCCTGAAAAATTCAGTGAGATTTATCACACTCAGGTGTTGAGCAGAAATGCCCCTGAAGGTTCAGTGAATTTCTTCACACTTAGGTGTTGAGCAAGCTTGCTCCTGAAGCCCGGTGATACTCGCATGTAATGTTGCAGTATGGCATGTCATTGCCTCGAGTTGCTGGGGTCAACAGGGGTCAACTAGTCCGATCAGACATACCGCCACAGTAGCGTACATCAACCATCAAGGTGGTCTACGCTCGCGCCGTATGTCGCAACTCGCTCGCCACCTCCTCTTATGGAGTCAGAAGCATCTGAGGTCCCTTCATGCTATTTACATTCCCGGAGCCCTGAACTGTGCAGCCGACGAGCTCTCACGGTTTCAGCCCCTCCCTGGCGAATGGCGACTCCATCCCCAGACGGTTCAGCTGATTTGGGACCAGTTCGGCGACGCACAGATAGATCTGTTTGCCTCCCACGACTCGACCCACTGCGCCCTGTATTATTCCCTGACCGAGGGCACGCTCGGCACGGATGCACTGGCGCACAGCTGGCCGCGGGGCCGCAAGTATGCGTTTCCCCCAGTGAGCCTTCTTGCGCATTTCTTGCGCAAGGTCAAGGAGGACGAGGAGCAGGTCCTTCTGGTTGCGCCCTACTGGCCCACCCGGACCTGGTTCTCCGAACTCATACTCCTCGCGACAGCACCTCCTTGGCTTATACCTCTGAGGAAGGACCTTCTTTCTCAGGGACGGGGCACCCTATGGCACCCTCGTCCCGACCTGTGGAGCCTCCACGTGTGGCCCCTGGACGGGACCAGGTAGGTTTGAGTACCCTACCACCTCCGGTGGTGGCTACCATCACTTCCGCTAGAGCGTCGTCCACGAGACACCTCTATGCGTTGAAGTGGAACCTCTTCGTCAGCTGGTGCTCTTCTCACCGAGAAGACCCCGGAAATGCCCGATCAGCGTCGTGCTTTCCTTCCTTCAAGATGGGTTGGAGCGAAAGCTGTCTCCCTCCACCCTGAAAGTCTATGTTGCCGCTATCGCCGCACACCATGACTTGATAGAAGGTAAGTCTGTGGGAAAGCACGACCTGGTCATCAGGTTCCTTAGAGGAGCCAGGAGATTACATCTCCTCGCCCTCCTCTCGTTCCCTCTTGGGACCTCGCAGTGGTTCTAACTGCCCTGCAGCATGCTCCCTTTGAGCCTTTGCAAACAGTGGAGCTCAAGCTCCTGTCAATGAAGACAGTGCTCCTGGTTGCATTGGCCTCTATTAAGAGGGTAGGGGACCTGCACGCATTCTCCGTTGACGAAGCGTGCCTGGAATTCGGGCCGGCTTACTCTCACGTGATCCTGAGACCCCGGCCTGGATATGTGCCCAAGGTTCCTACCACTCCCTTTCGGGACCAGGTGGTGAACCTGCAAGCGCTGCCCCCGGAGGAGGCAGACCCAGCCTTGGCACTGCTCTGTCCAGTACGTGCTCTCCGCACCTATGTAGACAGGACGCAGTGTTTCAGGATCCTCAGACCAGCTCTTTGTCTGTTATGGTGGGAAGCTGAAGGGAAGAGCTCTCTCCAAGCAGAGGTTGTCTCACTGGATAGTGGACACCATTGCTTTGGCATACCAGCAGCAAGGTCGACCGTGCCCCCTTGGTGTGACCGCCCACTCCACCCGGAGTGTGGCGTCCTCTTGGGCTCTAGCGCATGGCGCCTCCCTAACAGACATCTGCAGAGCTGCAGGCTGGGCGACACCTAACACATTCGCCAGATTCTATAATCTCCGAGTGGAGCCTGTGTCCTCTCGTGTGCTCCTTCAACCAGCCGGCATTAGGACCCGCTCAGGTGTCTTCGCTTGCTCGCCATTCCACTCCACGGACTTGATGCGTGCGATATTCTCCTCAGGTGAGCTTCCCCGAAAGCCCTGAGTTCCTCCTGCACTCCTGACGTCGACCCAGTGTCTCTGTGCCTGAGCGTCGGCTAGGTGCCTCCCGTGTGCATGGTCCCTCTCCGGAGCAACCCCCACATGTGTATTCCCACTGTAAGCCTCTCTGAGCATGTGTCTTCCCTTGGCAAGCCACCTTGCCACCCCTGGGGTTTAAAACTTTTCCACCTGCGGCTGGATACCCCAGTGTATTCCCCATATGCATCCTTCGGGTCATATGTGTATTCTAGACCCCCCCCCCCCCCCCCCCCCCCCCCCCCCCCCCCCCCTTTTGGGCTGGGTATATTCTGCATACTCCTCTATATCTTGGGATATGCTCCCCAGTGTACCTTGGTATTCCTGTGTTAAATAGGAGTCCCACTTGTCTTAATATGACAGGGATCTCAGATTTACGCAGGGCACTGGAAGACAGCTGTGAAGGTGGCGTGATTAGACTGGTAACCCCATTCGTCGTCATCCGACGGAACTCGGAGTGACGGACGAAAGGGAACGTCTCGGTTACGAATGTAACCCTTGTTCCCTTAGTGAGGGAACGGAGACGTTCCGTCTTCTTGCCACTTCCGCTGTATACCGCGGGGATCGCCTGAGTTCAGTCTCGGCTCCTCAGCGAAGAAACATATCTGCTTGCTGCAGGACTTCCTCCTTATATACCCAGAGGTGGGGCGGAGTTACGTCATGCAAATTCCGCAGACCCATGGCATTTCTTTGCCATTGGCTCGTTTTGTATACTCGAAGTCGATAGGCTTTCTAAGCGAAACCCCATTCGTCGCCATCCGACGGAACGTCTCCGTTCCCTCACTCAGGGAACAAGGGTTACATTCGTAACCGAGACGTTTTTATGTCTTTCTTTATTGCAAATGCAGCAGATAATAAAATGCACAATGAAACATTAATTCATTAATTACTAGACCTAGAATCATAAAGACCAAATGTTTCAAAACTGTTTCACTTATTCATTTGAGGTCAAAACTTATTTTGAAATGGTTTAAGTGTATTTCACTCTTTGTTTAGATTAGCATAGTATTTAAAATGTGATGAATATGATGGATTTTCATAGTTAAAGATTTGAAAAAAAAACTAAACCAATTTTTAATGGCGATATACAAAAGGTTTTTGTAAAGTAACAAAAATAAACACTGAAACCGGTGAAAAATGTAACCCTTAGACATAAAATTGTCTGGAGTTGTAGAAACACAACCTACAAAGGTTTTATGGCAATAACCATTCTCTGTACAGGGCTGTAAACTTAGCTGCTAATGTTATTAAAGATAAGTTTGGTGTCTTCAATGCCCCGTTTCACATATTTGCCCATATAAATGTCAACATATGATATATTCTTCAATATATTAGGTTGACAACCGAGGTGTTGTCTTGCAAGAAAGATGGTTCTTTTAACGTCTGTGTGGGGGAGCGTTGACATTCATGAATTGTGGGATTTATGGAATGGCATGCATGTATAATGTTCAGTACAGCAGCGGTTGATGGGAAGAAAGAAAGAAGAGAGATGCATAGCAAGAAAGAGGGTTCTTTTCCAGTTTTGTTTAAATAAGCATTGGTGGGTGATGCATTTCACAGGTTCCTCTTATGTCACTGGGTATTATGGGATAGGCTGTGTGAGAATTCTCAGCTTGCTCACAAAAGTGGGAGAATCAGTGAATGGGAGGCAAAATGAAAGGAGAGAGTCAAAGGAGCCGTCGCTGCAGCACTGGAATAAGCAATAAATGGGTCCGATTAATGGTTTAGGGGGCCCAGTTTGTGCAATGGGAATTTTTAAAAAGGGTTTAGACATTTACTAAGGGGGCATTGTAGAGAGACCTTCTGTTGCCTACCTGCAGCATTCTTTCAAACCTAGAGAGAAAAACTAAAGTGCAAAAAAGGTTTGTACTGTGCTTGAGGGCAAAACAATGAGTCCAGAAGAGGCAATACACTCTAGGAATGTGTCATAGATGAATATGTACTTACGTTACAGCTCAATTTACTTTACAGTTAAATTTGTACTCAATTTCAGTGTGTGTGTGTGTGTGTGTGTGTGTGTGTGTGTGTGTGTGTGTGTGTGTGTGTGTGTGTGTGTGTGTGTGTGTGTGTGTGTGTGTGTGTGTGTGTGTGTGTGTGTGTGTGTGTGTGTGTGTGTGTGTGTGTGTCTGACGGAAATCACAATTTGATTGTTTAGAAGAGTAATAGAATAAATTTCCTCAAAAAGCCATATGATTTGAGGTGTTATTGTCATTAAATAAAACTATTACAGGAAACATTACAGGAAAAAGCTGAAACTGAATACATTTTCATGACTCCAAAACTATGGATTAATACATTAATATATAATAACAAGGGGTTACTACATGATATATTATGAAACCCTTACAATCACATTAAACATGAAAATGCTAAGAAATTCGATTATTAATGTATTTATTTTAAGTTTCGTAATTATACCAATTTAGTGTAGTTTGGCAGTCCTATACAATACCAACAATATATCTATAATAAAACTAATATAATACAACTAAAACTAAAAGAAAATATAATCAACTGTAATACAATACATCTAAACTAATACAGTGTAAATACTGTGAAAACTCTTCATTAAATGAAAATAACAAATTGAAAATAAAATTGAAAATTGAATTAAAATAATAAAATAATAAACTCTAATAACCCTTCATGTCCATGGCATAAACAATTCTACCATGTCTTTAGGACATTCTTCGCTTTTTTAAGCAAGTATCACTGCTTTCTTCACGCTGTGTGTGTGCCCCACTTCCCATCTACATCTTTGAGTGGCAGTTGGTGGTCTGTGAGGACCTGTGTGCTTTGATGTCCATATTTGATTTGCATTAGAATAGCAATCGCTGCATAGGTTCCTGGTTTGGTGAGGCCCCCCGTTTTATGAGATGGTCACAAACAGGTTTGGAGCCTCAGCATAACTAATCTACAGCAAGAACAAAAGACCAGCTGACAGTTCCAGTCAAAATTGGTTAGGCTTAGTTCACTCACTTCTCTCCGAAATCCTTTCAAAAGTATATTCTGTATGTTATTGAAGTATCAAACATGCATACACTGAATGTTATGATACACCCCTCTGTGGTCATGTACAGACATTAATATAACACATTTTGATACTACACTAACTCGCAAGAAACCAAGAGCAACAGTCTGTGAGAAAAAGATGAGTGAACTGGGGGAGGTGTTTTTTAGTCTGCAGTTTATTCTATACTGTATTAATAAGCAATAAAGTAGGCTATTCAGTTTCTTTCAAAATAGTAATGATGCATGTGAAAATGCATTGGGTGTAAATGTCTGCTGATGGTAAACATAAAGGTAAAGATAGAGAGAAAGAGGCACTGCAGCTAGCAATATGATGAGGCTTTTCTTTATCAGACATGTCTGAACTTGCTTTAAAACACTTTTTCAGAGCACATTTCAGTGGAGACTCTAGTGTGTTCTTAGTTATAATGCACATGTTCAGAATACAAAAGTGTTTGAAGGCCACTCCTAAAAGATTTTTTTCAATTACAAATGCATTAAAGGTATAATTCACCACAAAATGAAAGTTTACCATAATTTTCCTTCATCTGTGAAACATAAAATTATATTATAATCAGAATATCTGAAGTGCTCTTTTCGATAGGAGGTTTGTGTAAGGAACAGACAAAAACAAAATGTAATGTAATCCTTTGGCGTCAAATTTGTCATCAGGTTTTGAATTTAAAATGAATACAAAAAACTGAATTTGTGATCTTGAAAAAAAAAACATTGGAACATTGAAAATATATTAATATGAATTATACTCCGTAAAAATGAAGGTTTTAATTATTCAAGTGTAACGGCGGTGCGGTTGAAGCAGAGAGGAGGCGAAGATCCAAATGCAGCACACACACTTTAATTAACAGACTCAATACGACAGGATACAAAACTCGGGAACAGGAACAACCAACATCACGTTTAACATTAGACAAGAACTCACAAAGACAGGGCAGAAACACAGGGCTTAAATAATCAGGGACAAACGAAGGATAACAAGGGGGCCGAGATCACCAGAAACACCTGGGATAACTAAATGACAAGACAGGGAACCACTTAACATGACACAAAACCCACACCGTAACATCAAGCCCTGGTGATTTAAATATGATGCCATATTCTCCCCACATCTGTCATGCGACCATTCGCGACCAGGCTGCAAGTCTGAGAAATCTGCAGCAGAAGGGAAGATTAACAGTGAACGAAGTTTCGTTGTTTCTCTCACAAAACTATTATTTGGCTTGAGAAGACAAATAGTGTCATGATAGCCTTTGTTTGGATTTCATTGTCAAAGACTATTACTTTGTATTCTTTGTTTTTCATGTGTTGTCATGTGTTTCCTTTCCATTTTCATGTGTTCATTAGTTTGTTACCATAATTGTGTTGTGCACCAGTTTCTTGTTGAGATACATTATCTTGTGTATTTAAGCCCTCGGTTTGTTTCATGGTTCAATGTTGTCTTTTACGTTCTTTTTCACTATTTAGATTACCTCCTTTTGTTTTATTTGTAAAGATAGCAGAATTTTATCCACATGTCCTCATTTTCCTCAACCCCCAAAAAGTGAAAAATAACATACAGGTGAAGTGGATACTGTGAAGTGAGGTGCTACTTTTATTAAACAGTACCAATTAAAAATGTCACAGCGTATACAAATATTGCAGTGATGTGTGTGAAAGCTACAACCAGTGATAAAATGTAAAGCACTGTAAAAAAAAATGACATGGTTTTTTAGACAGTGTACTAAAGAATATAATGCAGATCTCCATAGTCCAATAATAGTAAAAAAATACAGGGGTTGGACAATGAAACTGAAACGCCTCTCATTTTAGTGTGGGAGGTTTCATGGCTAAATTGGACCAGCCTGGTGGCCAATCTTCATTAATTGCACATTGAACCAATAAGAGCAGACTGTGAAGGTCCAATTAGCAGGGTAAGAGCACAGTTTTGTGCCGTGTATCAGGATGACAATGCACCAATACACACAGCAAGACTGGTGAAAGATTGGTTTGATGAACATGAATATGAACATGAACATGAACATGAACATGAACATGAAAGTGAAGTTGAACATCTCCCATGGGCTGCACAGTCACCAGATCTAAATATTATTGAGCCACTTTGGGGTGGTTTGGAGGAGCGAGTCAGGAAACATTTTCCTCCACCAGCATCACTTCGTGACCTGGCCACTATCCTGCAAGAAGAATGGCTTAAAATCCCTCTGACCACTGTGCAGGACTTGTATATGTCATTCCCAAGACGAATTGACGCTGTTTTGGCCGCAAAAGGAGGCCCTACACCATACTAATAAATTATTGTGGTCTAAAACCAGGTGTTTCAGTTTCATTGTCCAACCCCTGTATATATATATATATAAAAGGTTTCAGACACCAAATATGTCCTTGCAATGAGAGAAAATAAAGTTATATTTCTGAAATAAAACCCAGATTTTAGCTTAAGTTTAGAAATCAATTAAGTTTATCAATTTGAAGCTTAAAAGATTATTGACTATCAAATAGAATACCCATTATATACTTTTTGTTCCCTGGAATATACAATATCAGGAAGATTTATTGGTAGCTTTGGTATTTGAAAATATCATTAGTTGTAGCTATCTGTAAAACCAGTTTAAGTCAACATAGATGAGACTGTACAAGATCAATCACTGATTGCAAGTATTGAAGAGCCTGTGAAGCTGATGCTGCACAACAATAAATAGTGGTATCATCTGGATACATATGATACTTAGCATTAGGAATGTTATTTATACACAACAGATGTTATTTATATACAAGGAAAGTAAATAACATATAACATTCCTAATGCTAGGTATCATATGCAGATGATACAGCTATTTATTGTTGTGCATGTAAAAGGTAATTTTGCAACATAAAATTGCATGTATTCTTTAAAAGTGCCTTGAAGTACCATGAAGAACCACATCATTATCATCCAGTGATTTGGAATATATCAACAAAATCACACCATAATACCACCACAGTACTTTTAATAAATAATAAATCATAATAAGACATAAATCATATTAAAAGTGAGTTGACAGTACAACTGCTAATGAACAGAAAGAGTTTAAATCATTATGCTCCACCCTGAAGCTTAGAGCAGTGGATGGGATCATAGCTGTGTAATTACCTTAACTTGCATGTTGCCAGTAGGTCTGTCTCCCTCAGCTCAAAAGTGCAGGCACTGTGAGTGAATTTGTTGTTGTTCATTTTCTGTGAACTACAGTAAACTCCTTGCTATCTAACATTGCGTAATTTATATAGAGTGCTATAGGTGAAACTGCAACACGCAGCAGCATTTCGGGGACAAATTGTTCTACAAGTCATAAACAGCCTCTATCTGAGGAACAATGTTTTTGGTTTCCGACCCCTGGTCTGGATTTGCAATTGAGAGCCTGCAGCTGATGGGCTGGAATGTTGCCAACTTCAGCACACTTCAATTAGCCATACTCATTTTGTCTGCTTCCTCATGCAGAATACTCATGTCATATTGAGTTTGGCTATTTATGATCATGAGTGGAGTGTCTTAGCTGTGCATGATTTGAGAAACATTGTGTGCAAATCCAACCTAAAGATACTCTTGTGGGAAAAAGTGTGCTTAGTATTGAACATGCACTTGCAATGCATATTTTTGAAAAAATGTAAACAAACACTACTTAGTTAGACTAGAGTTCGTTTCCAAAAACCCTTTTAAAAGTAAATTTTGTAATCAAATAAAAATATGTACTTTAAATATGTTTTAATATTTTGCCATGCTTTAAAAAAGTACAAGTGACTTAAAGTGCATGTAACTTATTTTTTCTCTTAAGCCGCATTTCCACCAAAATTACCCGGAACAATTTGTCCCAGGATCTTTTTTCCCAGGTACTTTTTTCCCCCGAGACCAGTTGTCTGCATTTCCACAGTGTCTAAAGTACCGTTGATTAGGCAATTAGTCCGATGATGTAGGACTGCACGCTACTTTATAGTTCCCGCTTGATTTCATCCTCTGAAATTAAGCTTAATAAAGCCTGAACCTCGTCATCGGTCCAACTGTCATATTTTTAAAACTCCATTATTGATTCGAATAGCAAACAACTGTTACTGCATGCACCCAACAGATTAAAAGAAAAAGAAAAAAGGTGGTTGAAATAAAATGCTGTGTGGAGTCAACCAATCAAATGTGGCATGAACTTAACCAATCATCAGCGCCCAAGTCCACCCCCGAAATTTCCCGAACTTTGAAAAAGTACTACCTAGCAAACAAGGACATTCTGAGCTGGAAATTTTACCCAGAACTTTTAGACCCTGGTTCCTGCGAAACACACCGAGTACCACCCCAAGTTCCTAGTTCCTGGTGAAAGATCCTGTGGTAGAAACTCGGCTTTTAACTCCAATTGTCGTGACAAGTTTTGGATTGGATAAGTTTTCAAAAATGAAACCTACAGTAATCCATTGTCTTGATTTGTGAATTGAAACAAAGTTTATCTTCATGTCAAGTTTATTCATGTCATGTTTATAAGGCAGCAGGTAAGCTTTAGTTTCTAGGTTTAACCACCTGGAAATGTTTTACATTATAGTCTGTTATTCGATATTACATGTAAAGTTAATATATTTATGTAAAGTTAGTAAAAAATGTAAGAAATTGCAACTTTACACATTTATTTAAATACATGACACAAGTTTCAATAGAAATTACTTTCAAGTATATTTTAGTTTTCCTTCATTAGTCACTACTACGTAAGTCAAGACTGACAAATGGGGATCGCTTTCGAGAGCCTATCTACTTTGAGTGAAACTAAACGAGCCAATGCATGCGATAATTACACTAGCTGCTGTGCATCACGGTGCGAGCATATAATGAGCAGCAGGTGCAACGCATCCTTGTCTTTCACTTCGGAGCCAGACGGTGAATGAAGCTCCTTCTCTGCAATCTTATCTGAGAGTGTTTTAACTTCAAAAGACGAGTCTGCTTCTTTAGGAGAATGCCTATTCAAGCTGGTGTTGGTGTTACAGCGCAGACAGTGCTGGCTGCAATCTCACAAAGAGCAAAACAGCTGTTTTCACTGCTCAGAATGTTGCCCCTTCAATGAGACAGTGAGTGCTCACATCCGGCTTGCACTATCATCCTGTTTGTGTAGCAGCGGCCATTCCCTGGGTGCTTAGCACCGGAGAGAGCAGTTTCCTGAAAGAGCATATAAGGTTTGACACTGCGTCTTTTTCAAGACGTCATTCAAACCGTGTGTTTCTGGATGTGGTCGTTTTCTATCCTCATTTGACGGCCACAATCACTGTTTCACATGCCTGGGCGAGTTGAGACTGCATTCGTGGGTGGTTCATGTTCTCTCATGAGAGCATGACCACGTCGGCACGTTGTCCGTCTCTCCTTTCTTGTAACGGCCTTAGACACTCGGTGTGCCGTGTGCCGTTGAGCTGCCGGCTGACAGCGTGGGTTGTCACGGCAACCCAGCGTGCGTCATTCGGCGCTCTAGATGCCTTGATGAGACTCAAGAGCCTCAAACGAGGTGGAGTCCCTTTGCCTATTCGCCAATCTAGTTCCTCGCTACTTTGTTTTATAGCACTGGTGATCTGAGGATTACAGTGAGCATTCCCCGACAAGACCACCTCCTCAGGCCCCTCACTCCTCTAGCGCATCGCAAACATGCTGAGACCTGGTCGTGAGTGGTTTATGCTCTTTCATGAGAGCATGACCACGTCGACATGTTGTTCGTCTTGCATTTCTTATGAGGGCTTGAGCGCTCAGCGTGCAGTGTGCCATCAAGTTTGACGGCCACGTTCACTGTCTCGTATGCCTGGCAGCTTTCGGATGGGATTACTGGTCCTTCTCATGAGGGACCAAGCATTTCATTCGGGGCTCCAGGGGAGGATCAGATGTCGATCGCTGTATCAGAGAGAGGGCTGTTACGCTCTGAAAATGAAGATGATGCTGAGTTCCCACTGTAATGGTGTTTGTGATCATGCTGAATAAGATTCAGACTTGACAGCCACACACGCATGGGTGTCAATCCCCTGCGAAAAAAAAAAGTAATATTAGCTCTATTAGCGACCCAGAGTCAGCTGCTCTTCCCTGGTGAAGGGCCGGGCGGAGAATCTTTTTGTTTATTCAAATTCTGTTCCACCGCTGGCGTCTCAGTCAGCGGCTCCCAATTTCTCAGTAAGAGCAGCATCTTTATCTCTGGGTATCAATAAGGCTCTTATGGCAGTGAGCAGTGCTGCCGTGCAAAGGCAAAAGACTGTAACATCGTTTTTGGTCGAAAATTAGATTTTTGGTACATTCAAGACCTTCTTTATCATGTGGATAAGTATCTTGAGTCAATTCCGTTGTTTTTTTGAGAAAATAATGGTTGGTCTTAATCGTAACTTCCAAAAGCCTGTGAGAAACCAAGGCAGAACACCGTAACACCAGTTACCGCTCTTTGGCTTTGTTTTGGAACGCTCATATTGAGTTACAGTACTCTGCCTTTGTTTAGCAGCGCGTCAATATGAAGGTGCTGGCGTGGCGTTCTATCAAATAATGCTACCTATCAGATTATACGGTATTCTGCCTTTGTTTTACTCTCCATTAAAATTTAAATTACGATGTAGCCCGTGTACTTACAGCTGTCATCAGTCCCTGTAACTTCTGACGTCCTCAGAGCTTTGTCCTGCTCTAATGAGGTCAGATAGTATGCTCAACCCGCTCCATCGACAATATCGATCGTGAAGGATATATGCAGAGTTGACAGAAAAATGTTACACATGTCGTAGCAGGTGAACTAAAGCCCGCCTCACCCAGGTCGGGTACCGGACCTGGTTGAAACAATCATGCATCTAGCTGGCAGAGTGCCAAAACTTTGCCGGCGGCTTCAGTACCGCCCTGAACACGGTCGAGCCAACGCGGGACTAATATATCACAGAGAGTGATAATAATAAAGCAACAAGGGTATATTGGTGCATACAACACAATGAAGCAAGTGCTGGTGCATACAACATCAGACCAGCTGTTACAAGCAGGTTATACACAATCACAGCGTCCGGAATAAATCCGCATGACGAGCAGTGCAAGCACAATAATATGGCAGACAGCTGAAACCAACTCATACTGAAAAGACGCAGAACACAGAAGGTTGTGCTATAAATGCATTAGTCGCCTAGGTAGTCCAGAACGCGCTCCCTATTGAGTCTCAAGGGGTAAAGCACTGTGTAGGCTACTTTTCGTGAACGGAAGAGGAGTGTGACACCTTCGAACACGAATCTCGGTAAGCGCCTGTGGAAGCGTCTTTCATAAGCCATGCATGTTTCCGGGTCCAATGTGCGCGAGGATCTGTTTTATCGTGATGCTCATTTTGAACGCGTGTTTAGCAAGTCTTATGCCACTCGGTACAATTGAAGATAGCCTTGGAGGTATTTTGTCATGTCTAAAGTGTATTAATAGGGCCACCAGAATGCAACCAAAGCACAATAAGATGGCTGTAAGTAATTGTAAATCATTCAAAATAAATGCCATGATCACTAGATTTTATACAGGTGTTACGATAATGATTTTGTTAATGGTGATCAGCAACCAAATATTGATAATGTGGAAGTTACTGCCTTTTGCCTTGGCATGACTTCTCACTTTTTGCTGACAATACAAAGGCAGAGTACAGTAACTTTAAAATAGTGGTCAAAAGTCAAGTTTGAGCTCAAGATTTTTTTATGTAGATAATTTTCATTACTTAAACATCTAATTGCCAGATTTCCAGTGTCCTACCTATAATTAATTTGGCGGGACAACTAAAAATCTTTAAAGTCATTTTTCTCAGTTCCACACTCTAGCGAGTTAAAGGGCACCTATTATGCCCCTTTTTACAAAATGTAATATCGGTCTTGGGTGTCCCCAGAATGTATTTGTTTCAGCACAAAATACTCCACATTGAATTTATTATAACCATTTGAAAATGTCATTTTTGGGGCCTGTTTTAAAAAGAGCTGTTTTGGTGTGTACCAACTTAAATGTAAATGAGTTGCATATCCCCGCCCTGCCTTTGGATGAGGGCGTAACGTGCATACCTATGGCAATAAACTAGGGTGACCATATTTTGTCCTGAAAAAACAGGACACTCGGCCCGGCAAACAGATAGGCCTACTCAAATTATACTCGAAGTTTACTCAAAGAAACCTTATTAATTTCAATACATTTAAAGTAGGTTATACCTCCTCTGTATGGATAGAAATGTGTTATATTGTTATATGAAAACAGGACATGTTCTGGGAAAACAGGACAGTTGGTCACCCTAAATAAACAGTCGGTAGAAGCAGAATGGCTGAGAGAGTGAGAGACCCACTGTTTTGCATGGCATTCAGCCATACATGTTTGAACCAGAATCAGACCCAGATGATGAAGAGACTTTTGAAGATACATTTATGTACTTATAGAGTTGTAATCACGTCCCCTTTGCAATTATGGATGTGCAACACACACAGACACACACAAACTGTGATAACGTTTGCTACGTACAAACGAAATTACATTTATGCGAGGGACCTGTTGCGTCATGTTTACATTACTTGTCGTACAGGTGCTTATGTGGCAAATGTGAGAAGATGGCTACAGAACAAGAAAATATATGCTGCAGGGAGATAGAACAGGTATTAATTTATTTACTATTTTCATTACATTGTAAACTCCCTCGTTCTACAGCTTCGTGTCGGTGTGCTGGCCTTTGTGTAAACATAGCAATTTTGATTTCTTGTCTTTACAGAAATCATACACAGTTTTTAACACAATATCTTTAAAATATTATATTTATATTATATTTAAAATATTTGTCGTCTGGTTAATAAACGTCTGGTTACACACTACACAAACAAGGTTTAAATTGATATACACAGACGACATCCTACGACGACAACAACTTTAGACGCATTTGTTGTTGAATTGGCTGACATCGACTGAAATGACTATTTGCTCAAAAATCATAAAATGCACTTACTTCTTCTGGAGGTGACGTTGGATCGCGAACAGTAGGCAATGATCCACACTTGAGAATGAACTTTGAAGCAAGACCTGCTTTGAATTGACCCTCATTCACAAAACAGTCAGTCAGAAAATGATTTGGGCAAACATAAACGTATTTTGGAAGTTTAAGTGGCGCCTTTCCTTCGTAAATAAAATCCATCCACTGCGTTTTCAGTGGCTCTGATGTCGGAAGTAAGTGAAAAATATTATGTACATTATTACATCCCACAACAGAACACTTATGTTTCTTAGGAGACATTACCGGCTGTCGTTAAAAACAATGGAGGATGGTGTACAGATCACCGTAGGGCGGGGGTCTATGCCAAAACCACAGTGTCAATCAAACCACGTCGGTGGGGCTTGCGCAATTCTACGTCACATTGCGCCGAATCTTAGAACAGCTCGTTCTGAGACAGTGCTTATGATTTATTGAGAGTGTAAAAAAACCACTGGGTGGATTTTTATCATTCTAGGGTGGTTTTGCTCACACACTGCCAACACATATTTATGTTCAAACACCATGTAAAAGTGAATTTTGCATAATAGGTGCCCTTTAAGGTCTTTTGCCTTTGTAGGGCAGAGTGCTTCCATGCCTTGCCACTCACGTCCCCCTCTAATGCCAGTGGGCAGCAGTGTGAGGCTCGGGGACGCCACCAAGCCTTCCCACGCACCCTCTGCCCCACCCTGGAACCAGGTAAGTGTTGCACAACACACTCAGACTCCGCTGACGGCCGAATCCGAATCCCTGTGTTCAACCTTGCTGCCCCACCCCGGGTAGTGTTGTTCTGGGAGCCTGGCTAGCTCTTCCCAGCCCGTCTCGCTGGCTCATCCGTACCATCAGACTCGGCTTTGCAATTCAGTTCGCTCGGCGCCAACCCAAGTTCAAGAGCATCCACTTCACCTCCGTACGGAGTTGCGATGCCCCTGTCTTGCGGGCTGAGATCGATGTCCTACTGGCGAAGGACGTGATCGAGACGGTTAGTCCAGCCGATATGAAGACAAGGTTCTCAGCCCCTACTTCATTGTAACCAAGAAAGGCGGTGGGTTTCTGAGTTTCTGTTTTTATATTATCATTCTGTAAAATGAGATTGTCCTGGCTCTGAGCGAGAGCTCGTGACATATGGCAGAGCTGCCCTCTGTGCCGGCAGCAGCAGCTCATTTGAATTTAAGGCATACACACTTAAACGGCATGTTTTTCTGAGCCCCAAAAAGTGACAATTTAACCATGCTGTAAAAAATTATCTGTTGGGTATTTTGAGCTAAACCTTCACATTGTAGCAAATTAGCTCTAAGGAAATATGAATATTCAATCATAACTTGTTATCATTTATTAGAAATATTTGGATCAGTTAATATAATTAACTTAATGTAGTAAAATTAATATTTTCAATCAATCAACCTGTTCGTCCCGTGAACACTCAGTGTTAATTGGTTTACTAATTCTAAAAAAATTCATTTTCGGGGAAGGGAAATATCTTTCTTACTGTAGAGTACTACTAAGAGCTAATCTAATCTAAATTGTAATATAAGCTTTGTTGCAAGAAGAGAATCAGAACCAAATACATATTGAGCACAAGTTTTATTTACAAAATCATGAACACATAACTAACATACAAACAATTACACATGGGTAGATGGTAAAAGACCAGTCACCAGATAACCATCAGCTTATTATTTTCAAAGTACCTCATTAAATGTATACTTGCATGGCCTTTGCAGTGAAAGCATTTCTTGAAGTTCCAGAAAAAGGGTCTTGATGGTTCCGTGAGTGTCAAACGTTGAAGTTGCAATCGTTTTCTTCTCCGTTGGATGAAGATATGATGAACTTGCATGGTTAGTTCGACTCTGTTCTGGTTGAAAGTTCTCTCTCTGCATGAGCACATGGCTAGTTGTGACTCCGATCTTCAACCAGATGAACTGCATAATATAATGTTCCGATCCAATCTGACCTCTGACCTTATAATGCTGCCTAAATCATAATCATACACTGTTTGTTCGTTGGCCAGAGGAGAACTGCCCCCCAGACTGAGCCTGGTTTCTCCCAAGGTTTTTTTCTCCATTCTTTCACCTGATGGAGTTTTGGTTCCTTGTCACTGTCACCTTTCTTCGCCTTTGGCTTGCTAGTTGAGGACATTTAATTTTACATTTAACAATATTATTACAACATTATGTTCCTGTTATCTCTGTAAAGCTGCATTGAAACAATCTGTATTGTAAAAAGCTCTATATAAATAAAGGTGACTTGACTTGACTTGTGAGTCAAGGCCTGCTGAGCTGGGGCCTTCTGAGGCCAATCAGGACAGCACAGCACCCCAAACGTTCCGAGAAGGCCAAGAGAGGGAAGGGCTTGTGTAGATGCAATTTAAAGCCTGAGAAAGGTCCCACCTCTCAGGGTTGGCTCGCCCAATAAGAAAGGTGGAATTTCCAAGCGGGAGAATTTGATTTATGGATCTTTTGTTTCAAGCGTGCTCATTTGCATGTGCAGCTTGATTGGTTGCTGATGAAGAAAGTATTAAAGATTCTTGTGATACTAATATGCTGCGCAGCTTTCGACATATCATATACACAATAATTTAAAAGTACCAATTTATAAAGACCAAACATGGTATAGGTGAGGTTACATTGACCCCTGGTTCTATTATAAAATACACAGTATATTAAAAAAAAATTAGTATTAAAAGACACTACACAAGACAGGAAATTATCACACACAATGTCCTGAGACGCATGTTCATTTATAGATCAGATTGTCTATAAATTATTGCAGGAAGGTCTGTAGGTCTTTCCTATGGCTTCCGTCTTGACCACATGACCACATTTTTCACAGCAATAAAGACAACTTATCTGATTGTAGTCATGGTAACCAAGACCCTTCTTGCCCTTGTTGGGGGGATGGGACCATAGATCCCAGAGTGAGTTTTAAAGATTATTTGTTACATATAACAAATAATTGTGTCTGATTTGTCTCAGTTGTTACAACATACACACTCTGAGGACATCAGAGACTTATTTACATCTTGTGAAAAGGGGCATAATAGGTGCCCTTTAAAACAAGCACAAATTTGATCTGAAGTGAATTGCATATGCTTATGCTTTGCAACATACAGTATGCTTATATTGTGTGTATCATTTACTTATCCAAAATAAGTGTTTTCCATAAAACCCTGGTCAGGTGGAATATGTACAAATGAAGAACATTCAAAACCATTGCTAACCATTGCTTGATTACAACAACTCAAAACGAATAAGCAGTATAATTGTGACGAAGAGGCTGAGGCGGTCGGATCCATTTGCAGTATGTTATTGATACAGGTAAGCCAACAAAGGAAAGCAGTCATAGAACTCAAAAGCCCGTGGCAAGGGCGGCAGCAAACTCAAACACAGCACACTGGTTCGGGCAATCCAAGAATCGTACATCAAACAGGCAAAGGTCAGGGGCTGGCTCCATAGGTTCAAAAACGAGTTCAGAGTCCAAGTCAAAATATCAGAGCAGTACGAGAAAACGAGCTAGAGACAGCGTGTAGGTAAAACAAGACTTCACAAATGAACAATGAACAGAGCAGTCCAGATAAAGTGGAGCTAAGGGTACACAGGTGATACTGATGCAATGATGAGGCGATTAATCAGGAGATAATGAGCAGGGAAGGATAATGGGAAAGGATAAATGGAAAGGATAAAATAAAAAGTCCTAATACACAGGAGAGAGGGATCTGATGAAACCAGGAGGAGGCGTCGTCGAGCGTTCTGTGACAGAAATCCCCCCCCCCCCCCCCGGACCTGGGACCTGGTCGACGGCGGGGTCTTCATGGTCCCAGTGAAAAGCAGCAGTTAATGTGGGGTCCAGGATATCCTGAGACCTGACCCAGGAGCGCTCCTCGGGACCATACCCCTCCCAGTCGATAAGGAACTGTAACTCCCCGCCGTGACATCTGGAGTTCAGGACCTGACATAGAATTTTAAATGGTCCGACGAAACGAGGAGACAGTTTCCTGCTTGGGAGCTTGAGACGGAGATCTCGCGCAGAAAGCCACACCCACTGGCCGGGTCGATACCTGGGACCCCTACGCCTCCTCCGATCTGCCTGATGCTGATAACGGCGGACGGCGCGCTGCAGGTGAACGTGAGCAGCATCCCAGGTGGCCTTGCTGCGCCGGAGCCATGCAGGTCGGACGGCTCCCCGGCCCACGGGAAGAGGGGAGGCTGGAAACCTAAAACACATTTAAAAGGAGTTAGACCAGTGGCAGGCTTTAACAGGGAATTCTGTAAGCGACTCCAGTCCTGCTGATTCTGGTGGCAGTACGTTCTCAGAAATAGAATCAGATCTTGGTTCAGACGTTCAACCTGCCCATTGGCCTGAGAATGGTAACCAGACGTTAGACTGACATTTATATTGAGCTTGGAACACAACTCTCTCCAGACACGGGAGGTAAACTGGGGACCGCGGTCAGTGACAATGTCCTCGGGCAAACCAAAGAGACGAAAACACCTGGTTGAAAAGAGCCTCAGCAGTTTGTAAGGCTGTGGGCAGGCCGGTCAGGGGTATGAAACGGCAGGACTAAGAGAAACGGTCTACCACGGAGAGGATAGTAGTAAACCCCTATGAGGGAGGCAGATCCGTAACAAAATCCACTGCGATGTGCGACCAGGGGCGCTGTGGTACTGGCAGAGGTTGTAACAGTCCAGCGGGTTTGAGATTGGAGGATTTAACAGTGTTACAAACAGAGCATTGATGGACAAATTTTATGACATCAGACTGGAGTGACACCCACCAAAAGCGATTGGTGACTAGCTGTATAGTAGCCGCGATACCTGGATGACCCGCGCTGGGGGTGCAGTGAACCCACTGAAGCACAAGGTGGCGGAGCCCTGGAGGAACGAAGAGACGGCCAGCGGGATATTCAGGTGGAGCGGGATGACTACTTAGAGACCAGTGTTGGGCAGTAACGCGTTACTAGTAACGCGTTACTGTAACGCAGTTACTTTTGACAGTAACTAATACTGTAACGCATTACTTTTAAAAATAAATTAACTCCGTTACCGTTACCATATGGTGCGTTGTCCGTTACTTTTTTAAATTAATTTGCTAGTTGCTGGAGCGGCTGAGAAGTGTGCGCTGTCATTACACAGTACGAGAGCACTGAAGAGACTACTAGCATTATTTACAGAGCGAGAGGACACATACACTATCACTGGCTGAGTTGTTTACGTTAACACGTGAGGCAGCGCGAGCACGGAGATTACAAGCTGCACGGAGAGTGCTGACACTTCAGATGCCCATTTAAAACACAGACAGCGAAACGGTATGGATACAGAACACTAAAGTACACATTGCCATATAATTATAAAGTAATTAATGTTTTTAAAAAAACTAGATGCTTCATCAGCAGAGAAAGAACAGAAGCTTGCCATCGAGTCTGAGGAATAACATCAGTAACGGCTAACTTACCTCAAGCGATTAAAGCAATGTGACAAAAACACACCCAAACCTGACCCAAATGTTGTATGTCGCAATTGTTACCATCTAGTTTATATCCAGCTGGTCACTTTTATGCATTCATTAGCCGGCGAAGTTGTATTTTTAAAGCTAGTGACGTGATTGCTTTCTCAACATTGATATGTTCATGGAGCTGACATCAAGTGTTCTAATCAAGTGTTCTAATCATCAAGTGTTCTAATCATCAAGTGTTCTAAAATTTAAGCAAATAAAGTGAAAGACTGTACATGTAATATAGGTCTACATTTATATAATTTTAATGCTCTGGCCTTTGCAGATATTTAAATATATGGCCATCTTCTTTAAGCTTGAATCATAACTGGTAATACTTTACAATAAGACTACAATTTTAGCATTAAATATGGTTAATAAATGTTGTAGAAGTATCATTCATTGTTAGTTTTTTTATTTAAAAAATGTTATACATTTTAAATTGAGTTTAAATTGTATTGTACCTGTTATTACCTTAGTTAATGTACTTTGAACTAACAAGAATGATCAAATTGTATTGCTCAAATATTCATACATGCAGTAAAAACATAATATACTGTCAGCTGCATGAACATATCAATGTTGAGAAAGCAATCACGTCACTAGCTTTAAAAATGCTTGTTTTGTTATTTATTTCAGAAATCCTTTTGATATAGTCAGTTTGTGCTGGTCTGACTTAAATACAATAGTGTTTAAAACTTTCTGTTTAAGTCAGTTTTGTGTTTGTATAGACCATAATGCATAAAAGGGCATTAATGGGAACAATAAAGAACTTTCTTTAAAAAAGTAACTAAAAAGTTACTTTTAACAGTAACGCATTACTTTTTGGTGTAAGTAATCAACAAAGTAATTGAGTTACTTTTTGAATGAAAGTAACTAGTAACTGTAACTAGTTACTATTTCTTAGTAACTAGCACAACACTGTTAGAGACACAGTGATTTCAGAGATGATGAGCCTGGCGAGCATTCAGACGTTTAGCTGACCTGATGTACTCAAGATTCCGGTGATCAGTGAGCACTGTGAAAGGCTGACGAGCTCCCTCCAGCCAGTGCCTCCACTCCTCAAAGGCGGTCTTCATGGCCAAAAGTTTGCGATCCCCCACGTCGTAGTTGCGCTCAGCAGAGTTAAGCTTGCGAGAGTAGAAGGCACACGGGAACATTTTCGCTGGATCCCCATACCGCTGAGACAGGATAGCCCCCACTCCTGTGTTCGATGCATCCATTTCAATGATGAATTCCCTCTCAGGATCCATTTGCAGTATTTTATTGATACAGGTAAGCCAACAAAGGAAAGCAGTCATAGAACTCAAAAGCCCGTGGCAAGGGCGGCAGCAAACTCAAACACAGCACACTGGTTCGGGCAATCCAAGAATCGTACATCAAACAGGCAAAGGTCAGGGGCTGGCTGCATAGGTTCAAAAACGAGTTCAGAGTCCAAGTCTAACTACATGTACTTACTATAGGGTTAGGGTAGGATTAGGGTTTGGTTGAGGGTTAGTTGCATGTAATTATGCATAATTTACTGTTATTACTACGTACATGTAACATATGTAACAAGGACATCGTAAAATAAAGTGTTACCTAAATCAAAATATCATCAATGTAGACGATAACTCTCTGATGTTACATATCCGGAAAATGACATTTACAAAAGCTTGAAAAACGTAAGGACTGTTTGAAAGGCCGAACAGCATTACCCGAAATTCGTAGTGCCCGGATGTAGTAGAAAACGCCGTTTTCCACTAGTCACCACTCCGTATGCGAATCAAGTTGTAAGCGTTCCTTAAGTCCAGCTTGGTGAAGTAGCGGGCAGTACGGAGCATCTCCAGGGCTGCTGGGACCAGCGGGAGAGGATAGCGGTATTTGACTGTCACTTCATTAAGACCACGATAGACAATGCACGGCCGAAGACCCCCATCCTTCTTCTTAACGAAAAAGAATCTGGCGGAGGCCGGAGATGTAGAGTTAGTGATAAAAGCTGTTCGTCAATGTACGCCCTCATGGCCTCTGTTTCAGGTTGTGACAGCGGGTAAACTCTTCCGTGTGGAGGTATGGCCCCAGGCAAAAGCTCAATAGCACAGACGCCAGCACGGTGAGCGGGAAGGTGAGAAGCTTCAGTTTCACTGAAGGCCAGTAGCCTCGTGGTATTCGGAGGGAATTTCCAGAAAATCCACTCCCTTGAGTGCAGTGCTGTGAAGCTCAGTACCTTGGACTGCAGTCGTGCAGTTGATCTGACAGAATTCGGACCACCTGGATATTCTCCCGTCAGACCAGGAAATTTGGGGGTTATGTCTCACTAGCCAAGGAAGCCCCAAGAACTGTCCACAGAGAATAATTTAGAAGAGTGGTTAAAACTCACCGCAGCAGAATTCTTGAGCGCTGGATTGACCGGACAGGTGGCCCTCAGATGACCCGCCTCTCCGCAATACATGCAGAGATGATTACGGCGTCTCCTCTCCCGTTCCACTGTAGAGAGGCGTGTGTAACCAATCTGCATGGGCTCCGACTCCGCGTTGGGAAAAGCACACTCGAAGAGACTGGATCTGATGGGTGTGCGTCGGGCGCGAATCAGGTTGTCGAGGCGGATGGCGAGCTCCATAATTTGGTTCAAAGATTTATCATCATCGCGGCCAGCTCTCCCTGGAGGTCCGGGTTGAGTCCCTTGCTATACAGGAGCTTTAAAGGTTCCTCGTCCCATCCAGCTTGGGCTGCAAGGGTCCGAAACGAGAGTGTGCAGTCAGCTGCGGTAGAATTCCCCTGGCGTAACGTGAGCAGTAATTCTCCCGGATCCTTTCCTCCCACAGAATGTTCAAACACCTCTCTAAATTGGGTTAGAAACTCATTATAAGAGGGGAAAGAGAGCTGACCTCCATACCAGAGTGCAGTAGCCCACTCCAAAGCCCGGCCGGTGAGTAGAGAACACATGAAGGAAACGCGGCTCTCGTCAGTGGAGAAGGACTGTGTCTGCTGGTCAAAATACAAGCTGCACTGAAGCAAAAATCCCTTACAGGTAGAGGGTGAGCCATCAAATTTCCCCGGATTTATCCCCCAAGGGATAACTTGGGGTGGTTTGAATTATTACTCACGGCAGGTGGAACGGGAGCAGATGCAGCTGGACTCGGAGCTTGATTATCAGCCACGCTTGGCGGGGATAGCGCTCGGACTGATCTCACGAGCTCCTCGGTGAGATTTGTCAATTTTACCAACTGTTGCTGATGGGCGGCCAGCACACTAGCTTGAGTGGATACCTCAGAGGCCAATCGATGTAAATCTGCTGGTTCCTGTTGTGGTGAAGTCTTCTGTGACGAAGAGGCTGAGGCGGTCAGATCCATTTGCAGTATTTTATTGATACAGGTAAGCCAACAAAGGAAAGCAGTCATAAAACTCAAAAGCCCGTGGCAAGGGCGGCAGCAAACTCAAACACAGCACACTGGTTAGGGCAATCCAAGTTTGTACATCAAACAGGCAAAGGTCAGGGGCTGGCTGCATAGGTTCAAAAACAAGTTCAGAGTCCAAGTCAAAATATCAGAGCAGTACGAGAAAACGAGCTAGAGACAGCATGTAGGTAAAACAAGACTTCACAAATGAACAATGAACAGAGCAGTCCAGATAAAGGGGAGCTAAGGGTACACAGGTGATACTGATGCAATGATGGGGCGATTAATCAGGAGATAATGAGCAGGGAAGGATAATGGGAAATGAAGTCCTAATACACAGGAGAGAGGGATCTGGTGAAACCAGGAGGAGGCGTCATTGAGCGTTCTGTAACAATAATAATCCAATAGATTCTGCTGGCGTTTCTCATGCTGGCTAAGGTTAGTGTCCATGAATTCACCATTCAGAAAATACTGAAAGGTGTTGTGCATGAGAGGATACCAAGGAGGAAACCACAGCTATCCAAACAGAACACTACTTCGAGTCTGAGGTCTGCCAAACTCGACCTAGATGATCCAGATGGCTACTGGAAGAATTTGATACATGATGAGACAGAATAGGATATTTTTCTCAATATGAGAAATGTTTTGAGAACAATAATGATAAAAATAAACACTGCATCCCCAAAAATGATGGTATGATGGTGGGATACACATTTAATGAAAAAAAAATCTGAAAAATACATCCACTGATATGCAGTAGCAATTTGCTTTGTTCATGTTGTCAGGTTTAAAATCTCTGAACAATTACATCAAAGTGGTTACACTCAAAATATTACTTACTGCATCTTTTATATGATTTATGTCGGACTAAAAAGGATAATAAAAGTTTAGAAGTTTCACATCATATTATGTGATCACTCTATTGCTTTACATTTTAATAGCATGTTGGCTGCTATCCTTTTAACTTTGATAAACTCATTCTCTAGCACAGAATGTTGTAAGCTCTCTCTGTATTCTTTGGAAGGTAGGCTACTCACACCAGGGGATTTCTGCAAGTTAACCTCCCCCATGATCAGGCCACCCACATTTATAGTCATGTGCCTGGGATTGGCCCTTCTAAATGAGTCCAGTGTACTTATTGAATCCTGACTGACAAGGAAAAATGGAACACAGGAAATGGCCCTGCTTGGAATATGACCACTAAAACTTATTTTGTGGATGTTGAACAAAACCCGCCTATCAGCTTGAAAAGAATGAAGGAGAAAGAAAACTTAACATCAAAGGGCAAATGATCATAGATGTGTGAGATGGCATTTTTCTTTATGAAATTATTTTTTATAAAGAAAATTATTTTAATTAAATAATACTTATAATAAGGTTTTATTTGTTGATAACATTAGTTAACAGGAACTAACAATGAACAACACTTCTAGAGCATTTAGTCTTAATGTCAATCTCAACATTTACTATTACATTTCTTAAATCAAATGTTCCTTCTGTTAACATTAGTTAATGCACTGTGAAATAGCATTAGAATGGACATTTATATTCACTAACATTAACAAAGGTTAATTAATGCTATAAAAATATAGTTAGTTCATGTTAATGCATTAACTAATGTTAACAAATGTGACCTTCTAGTAAAAATAATAATAATATAAAATAATAAATTAAATATAGTTATTGTTAAAACAGTTAGTTAATGACTAATTGTGATTTATTTTGCTGAAAGTATTCAAAGAAATCAAGTAATAAGATCACACTGCATTTATCCTTTTCACAGACACAACATGGTATATTAAATTAAATTTAATTCAGTTTTCAGTTTCATGTCTTTTCTTTGAAATTCGTTACTGTGTATTTTATGAGGAAAATGTGACTGAATTAAGATGAATGTGACCTAGTTTAAGGTTGTTGTTGTTGTTGTTGTTTTTTTTTGTTGTTTTTTTGCTATATCACTGCTTCACAGTGTCCTCCTTAGTGCACCCTCTGCTCTATTCTGAGAAGTGTTCCAGTACAGAGAAACAGGGTGACTGGAAGAAATTAAGCTTGATTTAATTAGGCAAACGAACAGGCACTTACAGAGAGAACGTTGCATGAGACTCTTATTCTTTCAATCTTGCACATAATGCAGCAAACATATTAACAAAATATTCGGAAGATAAACAAATTTAAAATGTGAATTATTTGGAATGTGTTTTTTTGTTGTTGTTTTATAATACACATGAAAATGTGCCAAAGTTATGGCACTTTGATATATACCATCGTAATGAATAACCATATTCATGAACTGCATCATTTAAAGAACATAAAATACCATACCATATTATTTTGCACTTGTAGCCTAATTCTCGTCTGGTTTTGGCTCACAACCCAGATTTTACATTGGACATTAATTGGAATTATGAGGCGGCCGCTTCCGCGTTCAGAACAAAGGTGAATAATATAACATTATTAATAATATTATTAACTAGACGCACATTTTCTGAAGAAAATATGGGTGGTGCTTGCCATGGCAAAACTCGGCACTCGGGTGTTTATAGGTGGTTGCTATGGTGGAGCTAGGTGGTTACTAAGGTGTTATGGGTGTTAGCTAAGGTATTCTGAGTTGTTGCTATGGTGTTCCTAGATGGTTACCAGTGTGTTGTGGGTGGTTGCTATGGAGTTGATAGGCTGTTGCTAGGGTATCCTGGGTGGTTGCTATGGGGTTGCTAAGGTGTTGTGGGATGTTGCTAATGCGTTTCTAGGCTGTCGCTATGGTATTCTGGGAGGTTGCTAGGGCATTGCTAGGTGGTAGCTATGGTGTTCAGGGGGGTTGCTATGGTGTGTGATAGGGTGTTATGATTGGTTGTAAGGGTGTTGCTCAGTGTTGTTTTTGGCAGCCCTTTTAGTTTTAGTCTTAGTCTTAGTCTTTTGGACGAAAATGCTTTTTATTTTTAGTCACATTTTAGTCACTTATAAAATTAATAGTTTTAGTCAAGTTTTAGTCGACGAAAACAAAAAAAGTTTTAGTCAAGTTTTAGTCGACGAAAATGCAAAAAGGTTTTAGTCAATTTTTGTAAAAAAAAAAAAATATATATATATAGTCTTTAAAGAATAGAATACAATTTGTATCAAGTTCAAAAATAGAAAAGAAATAAAAGTGCCACTTTGCGATCTGTTAAAAAAAGAAAAGAATAGAAATCCATTTGGCAAGACAGGTCTATTTATCCCTACATTAGTGGCTGCAGAGCCTGTTTTGCATTGCACAATTTCTCAAAAGTCATGCTCAATGTTCAGCTAAGATCTGTACTTTGTTTTCAGTGAAGCAACAGCTGAAAAGCCCATCTCACAGATATATGATGTGGCAAAGGGAAGAAGAATGCACACAGCTCTCTTCTTTAGGCCTACTTTAAAACGTGATTTTTTTAAATAGATAAAATAGACATAACATACTGTGTTTGATATGGGATTAAAATGATGGGTAGTGTATCGGCAGTGTAAGATATAAACGAATGTTTAATTCGTTTTAAGCAGAGAGCGCATTTCTGAATATTCCTCTGCTCGCTCCTTCAGCTCAGGGCTCAACCCAGAATGCCCTGCTGGTTCGAGAATATGTGGAATAAGGGCTGCCTCCGACTAAAGTTTTTTTTCTAGTCGACTAGTAGTTGTTCATTTAAACCATTAGTGGACAAATCGCCCCTTTATATTTATGTATTACTTAAATAGGCTATACAGGATAATGTTATAGCCGCACTCAAGCGCACGACCGCACGCATGCCTGCCACAAAGAACCGGCAAAAGTAGGCTAATGATTATGAATGTGTAAAAAAAAAAATAGCAAGGAGACATTTAATTGTTTATTAATAAACTGGTGTTTTCGGTGTCGCAGCAAAGATGAAGTTGACGATGCGGACTCGCCATGAACGAATAAAGATATAAGGCATAAAACGGAAAATTTCCTCCCGTTTGGAGGAGACCTGTCACGCCAGTGGGGCGAGCCCCACACGTTGAGAACCGCTGGATTATAATAATAATAATAATAATAATAATTCATTACATTTATATAGCGCTTTTCTGGACACTCAAAGCGCTTTACATAGAAGGGGGAATCTCCTCAACCACCACCAATGTGCAGCATCCACCTGGATGATGCGACGGCAGCCATATTGCGCCAGAACGCTCACCACACACCAGCTTACTGGTGGAGAGGAGACAGTGATGAAGCCAATCAGTATATATGGGGATGATTAGGAGGCCATGATGGACAGAGGCCAAGGGGCAAATTTGGCCAGGATGCCGGGGTTACACCCCTACTCAATATTATATTACTGAAACTGAAAGTATGTCCATAAATCATCTCGTCGTTTCCGATCACCAAGCTCGTTTATTGGCTTCGCCGCCGGCGAGTGACTAGCCGCAGCCGCAGGTGTGTTGTTGTTGTGTGGAATCTGGTGCGCGCGCGGCATGGGTGGTGGGCGTACGCAAAACAAGGATATGAAGCGGTAGCATTGCTGATACTTTTTTTTTTTTTTAGCTCATAACAGAAAGATTTCACGCAAAATAGGCAGAAATGACATGCATTGTGATTGTGAACGTCAGACTTATAATCATTTTCGTTTCGTCTCGTCTTGTCAACGAAAACTCGAAAACGTCTCGTCATGTTTTAGTCACCTTAGAGCCATTTTTAGCTAGTCATCGTCACGTTATCGTCATAAAAAAAAAGTGCGTCAACGAAATCATTTCGTTATCGTCATCGTTGACGAAAACAACACTGGTGTTGCTAGGATGTTGTAGGGGTTGTTAGTGTGTTGCTATGCAGTTGCTAGTTGTCATAGATGGTTACTCTGGAGTTTTATAGTTTTTAGCATGTTCTTATGTTTTAGCAGTTAGCTTATCACGTTTAGCATTTAGCTATTCACTGCT
This sequence comes from Chrosomus eos, assembly GCA_036326025.1. Classification (NCBI taxonomy): domain Eukaryota; kingdom Metazoa; phylum Chordata; class Actinopteri; order Cypriniformes; family Leuciscidae; genus Chrosomus; species Chrosomus eos. The sequence goes on from CM070820.1 coordinate 13,406,201, forward strand.
AGCATGTGTAACATGATGGAAATCTTGTTTGCTAGCAAGAGAGCCAACCCCCTATGTATATATGATGTCCTGATGCTGAGATATAGTTATTGCTAAACAGTTGCTAGGGTACTTTGTTTGGTTGCTAGGGAATGGCTTGGCAGCTGCACATGATATAAACCAACACCAATGCATCTATGACATTTGAAGATATCACTCTTTGGGTTTGGGTTGTTTGGCAATGGTTTCTAGGGCATGACTAAGAAGAGTTGAAGGTGATTTGTGATTGGCTGTTTACTGCCCCGAGTCAAACGAGCCAACCCTCATGTTTCTATGACACTTCTATCCAAAGATATCACTTCGATCTCTTTCAATGGAACTTGTTGCTAGGGTCCTCTAAATGGTTGCTAGGGCGTGTTTTGCTATTTTCAAGATGATCCTGAGGGACAGATTGGTTGCCTACGTGAAATGAGCCCACCCCTTTGTCTCTATGACATTGTGATAGTTATGTTAACTACAAAATTCCTATGCAAGTTACCGTAGTAGGAAAAACACATTTGCGCACACTTCCCTTTTTCATGGGCAGTCCCTTCAACAAGTATGTCTATAGGGCAATTTTGGGCACCACTTGCCCACCCATTGCGAGGTATGTTCTTATAGAGCCTTCCAGCTAGCCTAGAAATCTAGACGCACCCTAGCGGCAGCAAATTTTATATTGCAGCCAGTGTAGTCAAGCAACTCCCTGTTGGCTTTCGAGCTGGAAAAAACAAACTCTAGTCAGGCCAATCACATCGTGTATAGAGTTGGTGGGCGATCTTAACATAAAGACGGCAGAGATGTGACAGTTCTGTGTGAATTCCCTGCTACTTGAAAACAAAGAAGATGACCTCTGCTGCTGGCGAACAGCGGTCTTTCGAATTGGCTTTGGCCACGACTCTGGAGGACATGGAGTTAAGCTTTTCTTTGAGAAAAGAACAAAGAACTCTCATTAAGTCATTCTTAAAAAAGGAAGATGTATTCGGAGTTTTGCCGACTGGATACGGCAAAAGTATATATCAACTAGCTCCATTGGTGGGAAAACGCATGGGACTCACTCAGCCACAACTTTCGTTGCTCTGGTTGGTTGTGGCGCTATCCTATTGTGTGCAGAGGGAATTTGAAAGACAACTGTTTATCCCGCTCCTCGGATTGAGGCATGCCAATGGTGAGTTCCCAGACCTAACATCTTGATGTGGGTCTGGGTTGCCAGGCTACCTTCCAGCCACTTCAATTGTGGTAAGCCATGTTTCTACGAAATCCTCGCTCAGAGCTATGACCCGTCAAAGTTTGTGCCAATGTCTATAGGACTTTTTCGCTCACTGGGCGAACATCGTACAGCCATGGCCGGACTTGTTCATTTTAATGAACGAGTTCGAACAGGAGAATCACAAACACACATCTCAGGACAGAACAAGGCGAGCATTTGTGCTAATAATACTTTAACTGTTTTATTTATTTTCGAAATGGCGCATCGTTTCGCTAGATAAGACCCTTATTCATCGTCTGGTATCGTCATTTGTCATTTGAAGTCATTTGAAGCTGCACTGAAAACTCATTTGGACCTTGAACGGTTTTGGCCACTATTGAAGTCCATTATATGGAGAAAAATCCTGGAATGTTTTCATCGAAATCATTAATTTCTTTTCGACTGAAGAAAGAAAGACATGGACATCTTGGATGACATGGGGGTGAGTAAATTATCAGCAAAAGTTTTTTAAAAAGTGAACTAATACTTTAATGCTTTGCTTCGCAATAAACACAACTAACTGGAGTGGCGGGGCGTGAAGGGGGACTGGCGCTGACGCAGCGCAGAGGGCGTGGTTTGCGTTCGGTGTTTCTGCCATTCCCCTATTCAGTGTGGTGACTCGGGCGGAGTCGGCTTTACTGTCGGGAAACGAGCTTAATCATTGAGTTAAAGAATTAAATACAAAACAAACAAAAAAGCTCAGTTAGCGGGTTGAAATTTACCCCACTACTGTATGCTACTTCCTCGAATACGCGTCGTATGTGGAGTGTTTTTAGCGGTTGTAGTGGGTGGATTTGTTGGAGAGCTGCTTAAACTGGAGTTACGGGAAGCGAAGGAGATTTTCTCGGCCCTGGTTTTCATGAACGGGCCCCTTACAACTTACTAAAGTTCGCAGATATACTTTGGTTTTTCTCCTTTTTTAACCATTGCTCGGTAAGTATGCTTGTTTTATGAAATATGCAATGTGTTTAGGATGGGTGTGTATTGTATTGTTGAGATTATGGGAGGTTTGGCAGGATCGCTTTACTGTGTCGATTGTTCCAGTACAGCGTGTCCAAATTGAATTCTATTACTGACTCTCCACTTACTTTACTTCACTAACGTTACTGTTTATTTTCTACAGCCACTGTGCATTTACCATTTTTAGCGATATTAAGTATCTTTCTAATGTTATTGTGCGTATAACGTATTTATATGGTTCACTAATAATAATCCGTTTTATTATTTAAGCCTAACATTAGCCAATAAGCTAACCCCGAACATGCAATATGATTATAAATATATTTACATTTAGGCGTCTTTTATCAACGCCTAAATGCATTGAGTCGTCATTCGGAATAAGTCAGTTCGATTTTTATGGATCTGCTGTGTGTGATTTTTTATTATTTTATTTTTTATTATCTGATATGATTGTGGTTTTAGTAATACTATTACGTTTTAATTCTATAAACTTACCTTAATTGCTTTTTGAATGAATTCAGTTTATGCTTGGCTAAGTTATTGATGTGCTTTCGTTCTGTTGCGCCGATTAATAATTGTAATCTGTCACATGAAACTCAAAGGAGAGTTTTCCTCTGTCAGCATTTTGACTCTTTGGAGTTTCTTTTGCGCCATTTGTTCTTTTATTTGCACTTTTTCAAAAAGTGTTTTTATTTTCATTTGACGCTTTCTTAGTTAATTTAGGTATAACGTTACCGTACTTAACATTTTAAAATAAATTTCTCGTTAGAAGACAGAAGAACAAAGAATCACGCCATAAATAATCTCAATATGTTGCTAGTTTAGTTCTTTTGGGATAAAAAGTATTTACTTGCAGAACATTTATAACCTATTGCCGTTTATGCTATTAAGCTAACTTTACCACTTAAAAAAATAAAACGGAACACTTTTTTGTGCCTTTTGGTATTACTATTATATGAACGTATGGCTATATCTGTATTCTATCAAATAATGTGTAAAAGAGTATATTTACTAGTTTTTTTTCACCATGGAAGTTGAGTTGCTGTTTAAAATGCTTTTTGTGTGGCTTGTGTAAAATGGCTTCTCTTCTGTGTTGCAGGTTTGAGTTAGCCTACTCTGTAAGATCCAGAGGAACAGGCCTCACGCAGATGGGAAGAGTCTGTAAGAAGCACCTTGAAGGTGCACCCAATCATTGGACTATTAGTTTCACATAATCCACTTGTCCAGACAGACTATCCAGTGTGGATGATAATGATAATAAAGGCGTAAAGTCTTTGGATAAAACCTTGTTTTCTTCTACTCTTGCCTCATAAAACTATTGGTTTAAAGAACCTTTGTGAGCAGTCATTATCATTTTTCTGACACAAACTTTACCATCAAAATGAGTGCAGAAGGATATCAGTACAGAGCGCTGTATGACTACAAGAAAGAAAGAGAGGAGGATATTAACTTGCATGTGGGGGACATTCTTACAGTCAACAAGGGTGCACTACTTTCAGTTGGCTACGTAGACGGCATAGAGGAGAGACCAGAAGAAATCGGATGGCTGCCTGGCTTTAATGAAACCACTCAAGAAAAGGGGGACTTTCCTGGTACGTACGTGGAGTTCATTGGCAAGAAAAAGATTTCTCCACCAACTCCCAAACCAAGGCCCCCAAGGCCTCTACCTGTGGCTCCGGGGACTGCAAGGCCAGACTCGGATTCTGAGCAAAGTGAGTAAGCTAAAACAATTCCCCTGAATTATATTTTCAGTCATTTTGCCACATCCAGGGATCTGGAAGTATTGCTAACTGGTCTCAAACATGTCTTGCATATGATTTGTGTCTTAAATCCTCAGATTTTTCTACCATTTTGAGCTGCTGCTTAGATAGTTTCTCAATTCCACATAAGTTGTATAGTTAACCTTTTGATTAATATTTGGTCACCAGAGTTGACCTTAACCAGTGGTCACAAAGCAGATCTTCATGTTTGCAGTATTAAAAAATTGTCAACCATTTTAGCTTGGTTGGTGCATAATTTTAACGAACCCTTTTTCCACTTAACTAGATCCATTCATGCTGATGCCAAACCCACGTTCCTCTCTCAAAATACCCACTCACCACGTATTCCATTTTTGTAACTAGCGACCAGATTTTATACCACCATTTCATCAAGAGATTGGATTTATAGCTGCAGCACACAAATGTCGCCTGAATATTTAAGGCTGTTTAAGGTTTGCACTGGGCTATGTTTCGTAATTGCAAACATGGCAGGGAGCCCAGATTTGGATGGAGGCCTGCACACAGTAGTTTGTAGTCTAATTGTCTGGCATTGCTGCATCTTTCACACAGCCACAGTGTGAGTGCTTAGAGCCCCCTATGGCTCCTTTAAAATCACCCAGCTCTCTTAATTTTTAGTTTTGCTCAATGCTGTCTTTTTGTGCCATTTGTTGCCATTTCTTTTCTAGTGTCTAAAAAAAGCTTGATCTATTACCGTATATATTTATTGTGTGAATGATACAATACAGATTGTTAGGGCACTTTCACACTATAGCTTTTGAAGCTTGTTTGGATTAGGTTCTTAATAAGAACCAGAAAGACAAACTCAGTTGTCATGGTGACAACTAAACTAGAGATGTGTTCTTCATGTTGTCAGGTTATGAAACAGATCATAAGTGCGATACAGCACTCAAAATCAACTTGTGTGCTACTTCCTCATCCTTTGTGGTTTGATGCATAAAAACACTAGTACATAACTTTTTATCTTTGATTTTTCTTTTTTTAAACCCAGCTAACTATTTCCTGGTGGTCAAGAATCAAGATTGCTTAAACTGCATAACTGTGGCTAAATTGACACTATGGCCTAGGGCTGTGACGGACGGTGGCAGTTTTTTACCTCTGCGGTGGTAATGGACCAACCACCAGCGGTTGGGGGGTGTTTTATATTATATTATATATATATATATATATATATATATATATATATATATATATATATATATATATATATATAATTTATATTTATAACAAGGCTCAAACATCCATTTCGTAACATATGTGTGTTTATTTGAGCACTTCCGCCAATGAAACATCACACTAAAGCCTGTAATGGCATTGAAATAAATATTAGTAAATAATATTAATTTAAATAATATAATAAAGTTAAAGGTGGGGTATGTGATTTGCAAAACAGCCGGCAGATTTTGAAAATACACAACTCATATAAGGTCCTACCTTCTCTGGCCCTGACTCCACCCATTCGAAAAACATGGTACAACCGTTTGGGTGACGCATTTTCTGTCCAATGATTCTAGACGGTCTTGAAAATGATTGGCTAGAGTTTTTCGAGTCCTGCTTACATTTATGGGCTCACGCACAACTCTCATTCGTCACGAATCCAAACGTTTGGCTGCGATGTAACATTTAATTGCTAAACTATTATTTATTTTGTAAACAAAGCTTTGTATTTCACTCCTGTCATAATATTAATGTAAAACAGCATGAATTCACACAAAAATGTGTTTTGGCAGACCAACCACCGCCCCCGTGCAACTCGACCACCGCCCCCATGCTACTCGACCATCGCCCCCGTGCAACTCGACCACCGCCCGTGTCAAGTTTACCGGCACAGCCCTACTATGGCCTCTTTTTTTCTGAATGACTATTCTGATTTGTGTCCATGTTAAGGGAAGGGAGAGGAAGTGCTTACCCTGGACAGGGGTTGAGACTTGGAGAATGCATTTTAAGGAATGTAAACCAGAAGCAGATCTGGAAAACTGCCAGAGCTCATGGCATTATGCTGCTCACACGCTAGAACTAGGACTCAAACCCAATCCCCCACTAAAACCACAAAAAAATTTCAGCTCTCAAACTCAACACTTTTGACTTAGCAGTGATTTATTTTTCTAACCTACATGGATAATTGACATCTGATGCTGTTTTACACTGTAGGAAGATGATTTCGGCCTTACTAGAAAATCTCTGGTTTCTGTTCCTCATTTGAAATGACTACCCTATGTTTTTTTTTTCTCTTGAATCCTCTAGCCTATTTGCGTAACTGTTGCATAAAGAATCAGTGCAGGGAGAAGTGAAATGCCAGAAAATGCCCCTCATTCTCGATAGTGATGCTTGAGGTATTAAGTGGCATTGTGTGTGGTATTGTGTCATTATATGACATAAATGTTATTCCTGATGAATCTCCAGAGCTAGCTGAGCTCATTTAGAAAATTATTTTAAAACATTAAAATAAAAAAATAAAAGAATTTAATAGCCAAAAGTAAAGTGCTTTCCAGTGTGACATTTTCCTGTACACCGTTAGTACCGTTTCTGTGTGGTGCCTGAAGCAGAGACTCAACGGAATAAGAAACATCTGGAATGTCTTAAAGACGAATCTCACAGATTTTCGCCAATTCAGCAATTGGCTCTTCCTCTTTAGTGTTCATTTGATTATTCTACTAGCACATGAGAATTCCAGGCAGAGAACGATTTGTGATTGTGCTCAACTGGAAATATAACTTTAACCGTTCCTTACCTTTCTTAGAACCTTTCGATGAAAAAACAGCAGTTAAGAATACATCTAATTATGGATATTATGGACAAGCTCTGTAATTCGTCACACGGTCAAGTCACATACACGTTTTATTTATATAGCACTTCATGCAATAGATGTATTTAAAGCAAGCAGCTTTATAGTGTCACCTACTATGAGTACTTGCCTTATTTTACTTACCTTAACTTTGATTCATAATGTTAATCTGTATACTGTAAAGGTAAGAAAGATTTTAGTAATTTAGTATAAATACAGTATTTCAGTTAATGAATTAATTTTTTTACTTTTTTTTTTTTTTTTTTACAGTGTATCAACCATACTGTTAAAGTAACACTATGTAGTTTTTCAACCTTCATAATATATTTCCAAGACCCCTGTGATGGTACATCGACTTAAAATAAGTTAAATGACACGTCTGCCATAGCCTGACGGGGTCTGTATCGCTTTTACTGGCACTATGTAACTTCGGGTTTCGGGTAGGAACCCGTGCACAAAAAGAACTACAAAATTCGGCTGCTTTACGTCAAGCGCTACAATAGTCATTATTTCGTTTTTCTTCGTTTCTGATGTCACAATACATCATCCTTTCATGAAATCATGTAACATACTTTACCTTGTCTGTGGACATCGTTCATTCTAAAGCTGGTGCTGGATAAACAGCGAGCGTGCGTGCGACGGTAGACTAAATTATTTACGACAGCGGCAATGGACAATTTCGTTTCCAACCAGTAGGGCGACCGAAGAGGAAAAGTTACTTGGTGTTACTTTAAATGGCATTACTGAGATCAGCATGAATGCATTGTATATTTAAGGCACCCACTTCTCATTGCCTCACTGTGTTTCAGATTATTAGCCGCCACTGAAGGGTCTTCCAGATTTTTCTCGTTTTCTCTCATTTCTCCATCTTCCTCTTTGAAATTTTGGATTATTCTTCTGGGGTCAGACCTGATTGAAGGGGAGTGTTTAGCATGGGATCTCTCTCTCTCTCTGTCTCTGTCTCTCTCTCTGTCTCTGAGCAGCTGAGACTCACTTAAGAGAACAGCAGATGTGGAATTTCTGTCCGTTTTGGCTCCCAGGCTTTTTTTTTTTTTTTTTTTTTTTTAAAACACTAACATGTTCCTTTCTGTGGGCCTCTAGTCTAGAGTGAGAGGATCCGTATGTGCTCAGCCCAGCTTTTTGCACAATTCTTGTTTTATTGTTTACTCATTCTTGGTAAAGCTTTCAACTGCATTCTGGGTCTGCAAATTGTATTGCTCAGTTTTTCCTTCACTTCGGTTCCAAGTTGGCTTTTTCTGTGCGCGACTCCTAACAGGGAATGGGATCTTTTATGGCTTTAACTTCTTCTGTACTATGGAAATTAGAGTTCCTCTTTATCTGACACGGTTCTGTTTTATTGCATGGAGAATGAGTTGAGCTGCATGGTAAACATACACTGTTTATGAATTCTTTCCAACATAGCCTACTTAATAACGGTTGAATGTTTTTTTTTTTCAATGATCAATATAGTATAATACTATAACAAAAAATATGAACAGACACAAAATAGCTAAATAAATTATGGCCACAATGGTCATGAAAGTCGTCAAGTCATCCAACAACCGACCAGTGGTAACCAACATTTTAGGTTTGATTATTTTTAGTAGTGGTGCTTTAGTTCGTGTGCTTTTCTTTAGCAATTAAGCGGTTTACATTTAAAATCCTTAAATTTACTCCTTTCTTCTAAGTATACATCACTTAGATTTAAGGATGAAGACCAAGGAATATGTTCAAAATGTGGGGCTGATCATTCGGTATTTGCCTGCTTTAGATATAAAACATTCAGTAAAGCCACTAAATGTTCTTTGTTTCGGTATTCTGGAGTTCGGATTCTGTTTAATTTCCATGGCCAATTAAAGTAGATGATGCGATCAAACCTTGTATGGACTAGGCTAACCCGTTTTGATCCAACCACAAGTCCATGCAAGGCCCACATTCCTGTACTTCGTGCGTTATGGCAGTCTTTTAGCTTTCAGTTTGCAGGGGTGATGCAGTCTGTGCATTCAATTTAGAGAAGCTATATGCTTATCTGCTATTTTATCTTTATCTCAATCTGAGATGCAGGTCTGTTGTGGTTGTTGCTAGGTCCATGTAATGCAGTGAGAATTTATTTAGATAAAACTGGTAGTGCTGGGCGGTATGACCAAAAATCTGTAGCGTGCTACTTTTTAAGATTCTGGTGGTTTCACAGTATTTCAGTGTTTTTTTTTCATGACTGGATCTTTATATAAGTTTATAGTGGCTTATTTTAATGTCAGGAGTACATAAAATAGAAACACACTTAAAAAATGGAGGTAATCAAAATAATTTATAAAACAAACAATTTGGTTAACCTTTTAAAATGTAATCAAATGAAAATTGAATAATTCCGTTTTTTGGCAAGTTTACTGTTTATATTAAAACATGAAGCTTATAAGAACTTGATATTCCTTAAAAATATATGTTTTAATCAATTGTATTATTACATTCTACTGTGCAATGGTAATATATTTCTGTTATAATTTCTTCATGGTAAACCAAACTTATTTTGATGTTGTCATGAAGACCTTTTAGTAATGCATTATGTAATTAGATTTTCTTGAATGCAATGGTAAAATGTTTGTAAAGTGAACTCTCAGAGAACTCTGGAGATGAAGTTCATGTGGAGTGTCCTTATGAGACGGCACATGCTTAAAAAAAAAAAAAAACATGAGCGTCCGTCACACGTGCTTCATGATGTGTGTAGTAGACGAAACTGAGATTCTCATCCACAGATACGCAAAATATGCAGATTTCAAAAATATGTACACAAACATATTGTACACGAAATTTAAACCAGCACTAAATGCAGGACATAACAAATGAATCAACCATAAAAAAAATTCAAACAACAAAAGTAATCCGAGAGAGTGTGCGTGAAAACTGCCAAGGAGACCTGTGGCAGTTAACCGAAAGCGGTTGGGGGAAGGCATTGCTGGTGTTTGAGATAATGTGCTTTTCTCCTTTTTGAGGGGCCTCTTCAGCACTCGGTGGAACATCTGCTGCATGGAGCAGCTCTCTGAGAGAGTTGTTGCTGGGTTTTGTAAAGAATGTGCCGTTTGCCTTAACCAAGCAGTAAGCTAATATATATGCCAAAGTACTAATAAAATAATATATATTTTCCACATTAAATACATTTTCGGGGGCATTTTTTTATTTTTTTTACTTTCATAGTTTTTTCCTAACCTTATTAAATGTCGTCTTTCTTGTCAAATTCTTTATTTTGACTTGTTCATTGTATACTCATTATATACTCGGTGGACAACAAATGATAGACAAAGTCCAGCCAGGTTTATTGCCCTGTTAAAGACTTCATCCCCATGCAGGGTGGGTAAAGGCGCTCATTAGATCGTGGTGGTTATAACCGGGGAAGAACTGGTTTGTGGCCGTGAGCGTAATGGTACACGTTCCTGTGGCTTAGCTTGAACAGCCTGTTCCCGGTCGCTGTATTTAGCATCATGACGAATCAGTACAATCGCCTTTAAGTATTGGTGCAAAGGCAGCGGAAAAGTGCTCTAGCGAAAAGAATGCTGATCCAGTTGACCATGTGTTCCAGGGTATGGAGCAGCCATTAAACATCCAATTGACGTTCCCTGAGCCCAGATAACTCTTTCTGTAGGATAAGGTGCTGCATTGCATAAGTCACAAGAGATCACATCTGTTGAAGCCTCTGGGTCAAAAGTGCATTGAAATTGAGGTGGAGCAAAACCTGAAAAAAAAAACCTTTCTCAAACTGCAAGGATTGGACTTCAGTAGAGTTGACGTGATCTGGAGGTGGTACCGTGGTGAAAGCTGGTGTTTATTGAGATGTGCGTGAGAGTGTGTACATGTGGTCTTCATTAATGGTCGCCTCCAGAGAGACAGGGCTGAAATTGGCAAATCTTCTTACTGAAGGACAAGCATGTCTGCTGGGCGGATTAGCAACACATTGCAAGAGGTGGAGCAAGAGCAGCAAAAAAAAAAAAAAAAAAGCAGATTTGAAGTATGCACAGAGTTTTGGTACTGTCCCTATTCCCCATGTATTGTTGATGTGCGTGTTGGTTATGTGAAGAGACATGGAAGTAATAGGAACCAAATAGTACAGTCAAACTTTTCTTTGATTGTTTGTTGAAATAGGGGGAAAATAATTTGTTATTGCTTGGATTTCCCAAGAAGTCAGACATGGTATTTTGTCTTTTTTTTTTTTAAAAAAAAAAAGCTAATTAAATATGTGGTTTTTAGTGGGTAGTTGACATGTCCGTATACTCTTATATCAAAATTGTATAGTTATTAGGTTAAAATGTACAGTATGTTTAAGGAAAGTTATATCTTGCGTCTTGCGTCAACACCAGTTTTTCTTTTTAGATTTTTTAAGAAACATTTGCGTTGTTTGTTATAACTCTCTCTGACGTATTACACTGTATACTTTCTCAAAAGCAAAGTCCTCCCTTACAGCACAATGATTTACAAACACTTTGCGAGTAGATTAGTTATGGATGATTTTAAAGCATTACAAATTTAAAGTTTGATTTGTTTACAAATTGGACATCACAATGTTTTACAGAACTGATCCAAATTATACAACTTTTATGTAACATAACACCGGTCCGTGTCTACACCAGACGCAAGCGACTCGACAAAAGCAAATAGAACCCATTGTGATCAGTGATGCTACGCTGGATGCGGCACAACACAAGCTCCCAACAATAAAATGATGCCCCGTTCTATTATTTCTGATATACTCCAAATGCCTGCACTACTTCTGACACAGACACATGATTTTCAACGGTCACTTTATCACATCGGTGTGGACAGTTTCTAGATCAGGGATTGGCAATTGTGGTCCTGCCTGAAGCATTCTAGTATTCCTGAAGGCATTGATTAGCTTGTACAGGTGTGTTTGTAATCAATGTCTTCAGGATAAATAGAAAGCTACAGGTAGCTAAACTCTGCAGGACAGTGGCCCATGGACTGAAAATGCCCATCCCTTTTGGCAGCAGCAGGAGTGTGTTGTGTTGACTGATATAATATTGATTTGTCATCAGTGAACAAACACTGAACAAGTAAACCATGCATGCAAACTAAACCATAAACACAGCTCTTAAAGCAACTGGAAAAAAAACATAGAGCCCTTTATCTTTATGTAAGATCTTCATGCAGTTTTTCAGGGCATGAAGATTGAAAACCTAACCCATCTGTGTCACTGTGTTGTTTCTCTATGTAACCCTGGATTAGTAGCCTCAGATATGTCATGTGTGCTGTAATTGTTTGGTGTGTGCTGTCTGAGATCAAGCATTTTCACACACTGCCGTGGGGGAGACTCAGTCCCTCTTCTTTTACATTGAATGTTTCAGTTTCATACTGTAAAATGTCAAATTGCCAATACAGTACGTTTCAAACCATCAGCACTAAAGCAGTGCCTTTTTGTCTTCAGTGTCAGTCTCTGTTGAAATGGGTTGTTTGAAAACCTCTTTTGATTTGAGGTGTTATATTTTTGTAACCAATAGGGGGCAACTCTGAATTTTCCTCATTTAGGTTAATACGTTTTGGTAGCCTATTTCTTTGCATGTTACTGAAGATTTAATGTATACAACTGATTGCATAAACAGGAGACATGAACTTATTCAACTCTTTATTTAACTATGGAAATTTCTGTCATTTGACACAAAACTTGTTTTGACTGTTATACTGTAGGGGACACTATTAGGCATCTTCTGAAAGAGTACCGAATCTCCTGATCAAAAGACATGTTAAGAAACAAAAACAAGTGATATCATATAAGCAGATTAGTGGTCGACTGATATTGTTGTTTTTTTTGGGGGGGTGCTTATATCTTAGAGAGCAGGGTGGCATATTTTACATATTATATGATATTATATAAATTGGAAATTATTTGAAATGAACAGACTTATTTTAGTATTATAGTAACCGATTACAGTATTTTTCACAAATAAATACATTTTTGGAACAAATATGAATAAAAAGAAAGTAAACACTAAACAACAAGGGTCTCGTAATCTGGTAAATTTGTGCGCACTGGGAATTATATTTTTTGCAAATAAAGACAAGGTAACACTAATTTTAACTTACAGCACAATGAAAATTATATGGATATGACATAGTGGGCAACCGAATATAGTGCAGCATAGTTTGAAATCAAGGGTTTGAAGGATGTCGATCGTGCGTCTCCAGTGAAGCTAAACGCTTCTGTCTGCATTCAATTCACACAGACAGAATACATTACACACATTCATGCACTTGCCATGAAAATTGTGAAAATGGTCAGAAATGCTGGCGGTGGATGGCAACTTTTAAAATGCGGGCAGGGGAAAAGGTAATGTCAGTTGAAAATGTTTTTTTTATTGGAACACCAACATTTTTAAAGAATCTTCACACAGTTTTTTTTTTTTAATTTGAAGGGACCATCTGTCAAGCTACCATCTGTCAAGAGGAAAATTTACATGTAGTACATGTAACATACATGGTACAAATATTCACAGTAACCAGAGCAGCTGATGACTCTAATGGAAACACTGATTTCTGCTACACCTTGACAAATGATAGCAGTTGAACTTGTTCCTCAAAAGCAGGTTTAATCACTTTTTTTAAAAAAAAATTTTAAAATTTATTGATTTCTGGGGGAACTGATCACTTAGTGGTTTGCTAGAATGACATTTCAAAGACGAACTAGTCTGTGATGGAAATGCTAGATACACAAGTAGACCCCTAAAATGAACTGCTGAGGAAACTATCTTTAGCACCATATGCAACTCCTCTGATCTTCCTCTGTGGTTCAGACATGCTGAGATTGTTCCACAAAACCCCGACAGCTGCTTTCCCCTCCTTAACCTGTGGTCCCTTTCCTTGCATCCTATGGCTTACAAAAAACAGGACCAACACATTTCAGACCTTACGCATGTTCAGACTTGCACAGACTTCCTCTTCCAAGAGTTGCTGTGGCAACCAAAATCTCCAGTCACCGATTGGCTGTCTGAATCTGAGCTGGGCCCTTTTCTTTTTTTCTTTTTCTTTTTTTGCCTGTTTTCTGTTTCTTCAGTTTTCTTGCATAGAACTACAGGCTTTTAAAGCTTTTTTTCATGCTCAAATAGTTTAATGTTTACCCTTTACCCTAAAGTCTTACTGCACTTGAGCTTGACCATGAATGCATCTTTAATCGTTTCCATTGCCTGGTTGATTGTGTGATCTGAACTGCACAGCTTGGATAAATTAAGCGAAGTAGTTGGAAACTAAAGGTGTTTTCTTGTGGATCTTTCTAGAGCATTGTTCACAATAACACTCACTAAGTTACCACTATTGCTACTCACAGGTGTGCGAGTATAATATTGTGTGAGATCATGGCACTCTTGCTGAACTGCCCAGTTGTTAGTGTTGCTTGCTAATACTTAGCATGGACAGTCACAGCTTTTTGAGGAGTGTGTTTACATAGCCTTACTTAAAATTAAGAACAGACTCTGGGTAAAACTTTAGGATAGGCTCTTTTAACTTTAAGATCTAGACCTTTAAGCAACCTTCCATTGCGGTGTATTTTGCATGGTACCTCGGAAGTCAGTCTAGTTCTTCTTTATTTACTCAATATCCTAGAGACGGTGTCTCAGGGACATAGTGGAACCTTGAACCAAAACATTTGAACTATTCCATCATCAATCCTGAATGTCATTCAATCTAGCCCCATGGAAGGCCAGTGCTATCAAGTCACCCTGGGTTACTTAGAAGCAACTCAATCCCCCCTCCCCTTCCAGCCTCCCACCCTCTGTGGAAATGCCCATCCAATGCATGTAAATAAACACAAGACTCTTGGAATATTCAGTTCTATGATGAAACGGGTGTGCATTATGACTTATGATGTAATTACAAAATATTTAAACAATTACAAACCACCTTAGTGTTACTTAAACTGAGCCAGTCTCAACTGCAAGACAGCATAGTGACTCAAGCTAATTCACCAAACTTATATGGTAAATGTGAAGAATCTGTTATATTCTAAACCATATTTGTCACTTTTGACCAGAACATTTTGAGCTAATGTAAAATTAGCCCAGCGCTTTGAATCTGGATTCTAAGAAGTAGCAGGCTGGATAAGGTGTCTGTCTGGGCACAAGGTTACTCCTCAGTGCGGCACTACTCTCTAAATTTCTATATGAGGAATCTGTCGTTCACTCCCCCTGCCTCGAGTTCAGCAGTTCTCAGAAAATGAATAACTCCTTATGCTCATGTCGCTTTGCCAGTAATGGACTCCAGATGGTTGTTGCCTTTCAAAGTTGAGTTCAAGAGAAGGGGTGTGATATGAGCAATATAACTTTTTTTACTTATCTCCCAGGCTAGCAAAAGAAAAAAAAAGTCCCATATCCTTTGGACTAAACAAGACTATTATTTCTAATGGCTTAAACACCCATTTCCTCATGTGTGGTGTTTTTTTCCATTTAGGCTGCCTCCAAGCTTTTAATTTGAGTCATTCCTTTTAAGAAACTCTGCAAACTGTAAAGATTCTCTTGATAGCTCTATTAAAAAAAAACTCTGTAAAGGGAATCCATTCATAATATGCTGTGTTTGGATCTGTGGCCTCGGACACTGCTAACAGTCAAGCCTTTTAGAAATCCAAGCCTTTTAAAATGCTCTGCACCGAATCCAAATAAAGCTCACGCCAGTCCCGCAGCCCTTTCATGCTCACACCTGGACTTGTAGAATTCAGTAACTCTCTACCCAACACCAGAGGCTGCATATTACGGTCTGTTTACTTTATCCTTCTCGTCCACCTCCACTGCACACTTAATCATATCCTACCGGTCAGCACCAGCCTTAAACACACTTAGATGTGCCGTCCAAACGTGCTCCTTGCTGCACCACATAAATACATGATGACTATTGATCTATGCGTCCTGTGACTGTGGGTCATGCTTTAAAGTTCTTGTTTTTCTTGGAGGCTTTAAAATTATGGTGTTTGGTGCTTAATGAAAAGCTAGTAGAGTTGTTCAAAGGTACCTGGTGGCTTTTTGGTATGATTGTTTAACTTTCTCTCCTTTAGGCTCAAGCACTCTGTTAGACCTGACGGAGCAGTTTACTCCTCCAGAGATGGCACCGCTCATGCTCCTCAAGCTCCTTGAGGCCATCGAAAAGAAAGGTGAATCCATTACGCATATTTTTTTGTTGTAATTATTACTTATTTATTGTTTGTGCTCCTGTATTAACTTGCATATAAATGCTGTACAGGTCTAGACAACCCTACTCTCTATAGAAATTTCACTGCTGGAGGAGGGCTGGATGTCAGACAATGCTTTGATAATGGTAAGGGACACATTCCATTAGCTGTAGCCACTGTTAATTGTTCTGTCCATGCTGAGTGCGAAATGCAACAATCACAGCCTTATCCAGCATGCCTGGATATTCCTATTGTACTCATTTTCCAAACACTCCAACCCAATCTATTAAAAGTGACATCTCATCTCACACAATTTTTCAGCCATTCAGAATATTTTAGAAACCACATAACACTCTGGCAACCACCCAGAACAACCTAGCATTGTAACATTGAGCACCACTTTCAATGTAATGCTACAAATAGAAACCGAACGTCTGTCGAAATGTGAATCTGGTTAGGAAAAAAATTATTTGATCGAAAAGATTTATTGTTGGTCTCTTTGTTGCTGATTAATATACGGTGCTAGCTTCATTCCTTCCTGTCTCACTGATGCTTGTGTTCTATGAATCAGACCCTACCTTGGTGGATCTTGAGCAGATGGACCTTCAGATGTTGTGTGATGGTCTGAGGAGGTATCTTCAAGATCTACCTCAGCCTGTCATCCCATCTATGATTTACACTGAGATGATGCGCATCGCTCAAGGTGAGTTTCCATAGGATTACTGCACATCAACATTAGGTCAACAGCCCTGAAACTCTCATGGGATTTCTAGGACATAGTATTAATCCATGCTAGTACTGCCATGTGAATCATTGGATTTACACTGGATGAGTTTCCCATTCTCATTGTGCTCCTCAACTGTTACAACTCTTACATAGAAGCTGCTGTTTCTTAAGTCTTTTTTCTTTTCTTTTTTTTTAAATCGGTTCACTCAGTGGTCATCTTAGTAAGGGGTTTTAATACAGCACAATTATATTATTTGCCGTATTTTCCGGAAAATAAGTCGCAGCAGGTCAAACTTGTCGTGTGTCGCATTTTATTATTACATTCAAAAAATAATGTAAAATACTGTTAAATATAATGCAACGATAACAAACAGTATAAGACTATAAGCATGCATTACATCCCCTCATTCCAAATCCTTTAAATTTAATGGTAGCCTATTCAGAACAGAAACAAAAATGAAAAAATATATGCATAAAATAAAAATAAATTGTATTCATTCATTCATTAATGAATTACAGGCATTCACATACTCAAAAAATGTGTTTGGAATAACACCGTGGCAGAGCGATGCTCACGGCACAGCCTACACAACAGACAAATTCAACAATTCAACTGAATTTTTCTGGAATATTCAGATCATTTTCCAGTGATCTCATTTCATTATAAGAGCCACAGGGTGGTGCTATTGTTCTCAAGATTTTTGATAGCCAGATGGTGAGCCTCTTACAATGGTAGTAAAGTAACGAAAGGTGTCACAGTCCCGTGACCTTCTAAAAGCAGCAGATCAGGCTCATCTGTTAAGATTGTGTGGCTGAATCATCACAGTGCATACTTTTATTAGTACACATGTTCCAACACTTATCTGATTCTGTGTCTACTAACCCCAGCCAATTCAACTGTGAAAAGTATTCCAGGTGTTGTATTGGCCGTTGAATTTATCTGCCCTCGCTGTGTGACTGAACATTATGTACGTATGCAGAACAAACTTTTGGTAGTGTAAACTAGCACGTATCCAATTTGAGAGAGAACAGTGTTGTTGGTTTTTTTTTTTTTTTGCTTTGCACTTCTCTTTTGGGTAGTGTAAAGTCACGTGGCTGGAAACAGGATATCTGTGGTTAATAGACCTAAAGCAAACCTGAAAACTTATCTGCTACATCAGCGCTGTCAACCAATTATCTCTCAGAGTACCTTACTCACTCTGTCATTGTCTCGCTTAAGATCTTGTGCGGTTGGTTGCACACCAAGTGCAATTTTCCACACTTTTTTGCATATGGCCTCACTGATTATTGGTATGTTTAGCTCACTTTAAATATACATCACATGATGCTACTTTGAGTGTTTGTATGTGGGTGTTAGAAAGCCCTTGTTTTACACTCTTCTGTCTGTCTGTCTGTCTGTCTGTCTGTCTGTCTGTCTCTTCAGAAGTGCAGGGTGCAGACGAATGCGCACATCACCTGCGGCTGGTGAGCAGCTCTCCTGCACTTCCCCCGCAGTACTGGCTGACCCTGCAGAGTTTGCTGCGCCACTTCTCTCGTATATGCCAGGCCTCAGCAGCTAACCTGCTCAGTGCTCGTGCCCTCGCTGAGATCTTTAGTCCGGCACTCTTCAGACATCAGCCCACCAGGTACATCCCGACACATATGCTAATGAATCATGTTGTTGCCAGCTAGCCTGCTAGCAAAAAACTGATGTTTCTCTTTTCCTTCCCAGTTGTGAGCCCAGCCCAGAGGCACACATTAGGATAATTGAAGTCTTGGTGACCAGCGAATGGAGTGACAGTCAGGCAGCTCCAGGTAAATACACTATGATGATAACAAACCACTTTAAGACAATGGTTCTCAGCCAGTTAATCAACCTTTAAATTATTTAAATGTAGTTATCTTAAGAATCTTAATTAATGCTGGAGAAAAAAATCCCACAGAAGTACAACATTTAACTGGTGTCTTATTTGAATAAAGCC
This sequence comes from Chrosomus eos, assembly GCA_036326025.1. Classification (NCBI taxonomy): domain Eukaryota; kingdom Metazoa; phylum Chordata; class Actinopteri; order Cypriniformes; family Leuciscidae; genus Chrosomus; species Chrosomus eos. The sequence continues at coordinate 13,424,829 of CM070820.1, forward strand.
TGGTCATGGAATCAAAAGGGTTGAGAAACATTTCTCTAAAGCTTTGCATACAGTGTAGGCAATGGGATAGTGATGGCTTACTGGATTCAAACCAGTGTTGTCCAAATAAGCACCATTGTCACACATTGTTAATTATGTATTGGAGTAGGTAGCAAGTTTGGGAAAGGTACCTGGAATTTAAATTTGTGTAATGGGCTTGTACCTGGGTTTGTCGCATGAGACACCTTGGCTTACTGGTAAGTGCTAGCCACTAGGCCACAGCTCCAACTGATGTTCATACTTTTACAACAGATTAAAATGCACACACTACTCCAAAGAATGGCTAAAATGTATTAAAAAGAGGTGTACAAAAAGGTTAATGTCTGGTTCTGATGTGTTTTATTTAACAAAAGGGAAGACAGCATTGATATTCTTAAACTCTTATATGAAGTAGCCTTTTCACTTCAGCCTATACTATGATATCAATGTTTAATGGCTGGGAGTGCTTTGTCGAAAAATCTGTGTTCCACTCCCTTGCTTTTGTGGGTCAGGTTTATTTAGAGATGGGACAGACCACATAGACACTTCTACTGTGTCTGACTGTGTGTTTGTATTTGTGTGTGCGCACGTTGCCCTGAACACAGAACTGTTGTCTAGTTGGACTTTTATAGCACTAGTAAAGTCTCTCTCCCTGTCTTTATCTGTCTATCTCTCTCCCAAGTCTGGCTGTGTGACCGTTTAAATGTTTTATTACCTGTTAGGGCCTATTTATACCTTACCCTGGCATGGAGCAAGCTCAGCTGTCAGTAATTTGCACCTGCAGGAGGCTGGGTTGGGCGAGACGAGTCCAGACTCAAAAGCACACTTCCTCCTTACTGCTCGGGCAGCTCAGTTTCTTCCTGTACAAGCTTACTAAAACATGGGTCACACAAGTGCCACCTTTTACTGTTTATTGTTGCATTACTAACCTGCCCATACTTGATTCCTGCACATGTGGCAGTGTGTAGCTGTTGATGTGTGTGTTAATATGAGCGTGCGGATGCGTGTGTGCACATGTTCCTAGTTACTAGGTGGCTAATTTAAGCAGGTGGCAAAAGGCCCACTTGGAATTGGCTTCAAGTGCGGTCTGCTCCACAGAGCTCTCTTGTTAGCTTGCAGCGGCGGCTGTTCTGTCTTGCATGCATTCTAACACACACACTTTCAACGATCACTTCCGAGCACTTTACTCCACCCCCTGGCCCCCTCCTGCCTGTGCCACATTCCCCTCCCAAAACATAAGGGTGCACAGCTCAGCAAATATTTGAACCTGAGCGAGTTAATCATGAGACTGAACCCTTGGAGCCAGGGAGAGTGAATGAGCAGAGAGCGAGAGAGTCGGCTAGCAGCAGTGCGACCCCAGCAATCATTTACCTAGCCGTCCCGGAGCAGGCGTCATTCTCCACCCCTCTCAGACCTCCTTTAGTTTTCCGGACGCAACCCGTCGCACCAACTCTTTCTCAACTCGGATTTTGCTGGATTTCTTCAGACTGCTGCAGTGATTTTGATACTCCTGCACCAGTCAAGTGGGAACTTTTTTCAAGACCACAAGAGTACCATATTTTTGGATTTACCAAGAATCACGAGTAATGCTTAACGGACAGACTTGCTGAACGAAAGGCTGCTTGACTTCTGCTGAATATGCACAACTTGCAATGTAAGTGTGTGGTTTTGGTGTCTTAGGAAGTTTGGTGTAATGATTGGGTTACTTTTATCAAAAGCAGTTAGGTAGATGGGAAAATGTATCAAAGTAAAGCAGCATGTCATCACTTCTGGGAGTTACCCGTTTTTTCATAGCGCATGATAGTGGTTCTTTTAGAAGGTCCTATTTTGTGTCCTGTTCTAGCTCTTTCACTAAAGCTCTGACAGGCTTGAATATCAGTGCTACTCTTCTGTATGAGTGTGTACTTGATACTTGTGTGTATCAAGACTAGCACTCCAAGTGCGACCTGCTACGAAAAGTGGGTTAACTTGTTTGACTGACACCGGCATGTCTGAGCATGCGAGGTGAATGTGTTGCATTATTCATCGGCTCCAATAAAAGTTAGGGTATAGAATTTCTTTAAAATGCAAGGAGTCAACTAAAATGCTAAATTGAAGTTAAAAAAAAAAGTCACACTTCCTTTTTATTTATTTTTTACACACTTCTTTGATGTCCCAGTGGCAGTCAGTTACACTTGACTGACTGCATGACTGTTAAGCACCCCAGCTGAAGTGCCTTTCTGACCTGTCATTAGAGTGCCAAGCATGACAATAGCCCACGTTCCTGTGACCATTTTAACCCTACTGAGAAATGCGGCTATTTCAGGTACCCTCTCAAGCATGTATAGCTGATCTCTACCCTCCTACAGTCCTCTCTGAGTCGCATGTGGGGATTATAAGAAGTATTTGCAAGCTGTGCCTGCCTCCTGACCTGGCCTTGTCTTTGACGTAGGGACTGCCTACGTGCCGCTGCAGCAGCGATTTTGTCTGCCTACCAGCAGAGAGGCCGTGCTGAATGCTTATGCTCAGTGAGGCGGGGCTTAGCAAAGCTGCATCACAGATACAGGAAGGGAGGGGGTGACAGAGAAAGACCGTAAAGCTTCAGTTCTTTTTCTCATTCGAAAGACGCTGTGCTGCAGTGCACCTTGTCTGTGATATAACTCCCTCTTTGGCAGCATCAAAACGGCTTTGAGAACACTTGTTTCACACGGATAAAGGATATCGTTGGATCACACAAATAAGAGCAGATACATCTTTCTTTTGATGTACTTTTCATTGTCGACTTTTGAATGGACAAAGCACTGTTGCAATGACATCATTGCACTTAGGACTTGGAAGAAATAGAGGCAGGTGATGAGGCAGGAGTGGCCAGCAACAGTCCTGCAGCACCATTGGCTGGGGTAAGTGATGTAATGGCTTTCACTGACCCCACTTTCCAAGGCTTTTCAAAAATTGATCTCGAACCGATGAGTGCGAAGAACCTGGATTTATAGTATACATTCATAGGAGGTTTGCAAAGAAACTGCATCCTTCCAGATATGCAACACATCATTAGGCATGGCGGATTTAGAGAGTCCACGACTTGACACTGGATCAGGATCTGGATCAGACCTCCTGTTTTACATAGAAATAGACGCGCCAGGTAACTGTTGAAGTTGGTGCATTACAAACATGTCATTCGTAAGTCTAAATTTGATGGGTGACAGCTCTGTCTGTGGTCTTGGATGCATTTGTTGGTCTCAAAATGGGTTTAACGTTTTGCCATTGATGTTTTCCTATGGTAACAGATAGATTAGTCGTTGCGTGGAATATTGTACATGTTTTAATGGAGGTACCACAAAGCATGGGATCATTTGATGGTTATATTTTTTTTTATATGATTTAATATCTTTGTCTGTGAATGTTATACTCTGTGATTGCACTAGGCAGAAAATGCTTAGCGATGATAGTGACTGAAGTGAACAAAAGAAGAGACAGTGAGTGTGCATGAGATGGGGGGGGGGGGGTGTTGGAAGATAAAAATAGCCCACCGCTTCAGCTCTGCCTCATGCTCCACGGAGACTGCACTGCCCCCGCTGCTTCCCGTCACACGGCCCAGCAGCCAATCAAATGCATTCTCTGCCTCTATCCAGCGAAGCAACATGTTCTCAATGGTTGAGGATTCTTGCATGATTGTGCACAATGCATTGCTTTGAAAAACCCATTGATGGGTATATGCCTGCTGTCCAATGTCATTACTTCTAGAAACAGTATTAATTCTGTTCAGAAACACTTGTTGTAAAAGTGAAAGGATGTATCAAATAACTTGTTTAAAATCTAAATTATTCCCTGTTTTGTAACTCCATGACTCAGTATTGTGATCGGTGCATCTCACGAATAGATTATGTGGTATAATGCTGACCAAATCAGGAAATGGTGATGAAATTAGGTTTTTTTTTGGAAGGGACAATAAAATGCATTCTCCCTGAGTCAAGAATCCGACTCCCTGCTGAGCGCTCAAGGGGCATGTGCTCAGCTGCATTTAATGAAATGGAAGACACTGGGAGGGGAGGAGGCAAGAGATCTGGGAAACTGCAGTAACCGTTGCATGCTTTTAAAACATGACTGTCGCATTGGAAGGAAACCTGCGTCGCTTACTTGACAGCCAAAGGATGTTTTGAGGGTTTTAATTTTTCTTCATAAGATTAGCATTCTTAGGTTGGACTGTTGTTTCATATTGAAAACACAGATATGCCAGGACGCATAGATTTTGGGGATGCCTGCACATGTTTTATATGTAAATTACCTTGATTGCTGCTACTTCATCAGCATTTAAGTTCTCAATCAGTTTCTCTCATTTCTCTTTACAGCACTACCTCCCAAGCCACCCAAACCAACGTCTGTCACTAACAACGGTATGAACAACAACATGGCTCTGCAAGATGCTGAATGGTACTGGGGGGACATCTCCAGGCAAGTACTCATCAAACCTAGTGTTTGGTCAGAAGCATGCTTTTTTTATTTATTATTATTATTATTATTATTCATTTTGCTTCTTGTAAAAGTTTGAACCTCTTTCTGTTGCAGGGAGGAGGTCAACGAAAAGCTTAGGGACACTGCTGATGGTACTTTTTTGGTTCGAGATGCCTCCACTAAAATGCATGGGGATTACACGCTCACACTGAGGTACATTTCTCCTTTGTAAACCCAAGTGTGTGTCTGAATTCTTTTTTTAATTAGGGTGCTTTCCTTGACGTTGCCAACTTTAAGGATTGCTCTAAATCCTAATTTTCATTGACCATACAGGAAGGGAGGCAACAACAAGCTAATCAAAATCTTCCACCGGGATGGGAAGTACGGCTTCTCAGACCCCCTGACTTTCAACTCTGTAGTTGAGTTGATCAACCACTATCGGCACGAGTCTCTCGCCCAGTACAACCCCAAACTAGATGTGAAACTACTGTATCCTGTATCTAAGCACCAACAGGTAATGGAAAATGGAGTGTCCTCCTGCAGAACTTTACTCTGGATAATCTAGTTTATAACAGAAATATTTTATTGGATATGTTTTTTATTTATTTATAGGATCAAGTGGTAAAGGAGGATAATATTGAAGCTGTTGGGAAAAAATTGCACGAATACCACCAGCAGTTCCAAGAAAAGAACAAAGAGTATGACCGACTCTATGAGGAATACACTAGAACATCACAGGTTTGCTCTCCCTAAATATATTTGATGACTTGTCTCTGTATTTCAGTAAAGCAATCTCAGAGCTCGATAAAGTGCGTTCATTCTGACATGGTTTTTGTTTGCTCACTAGGAAATACAAATGAAAAGGACTGCTATTGAAGCTTTTAATGAGACCATAAAAATATTTGAAGAGCAGTGCCAGACGCAAGAACGATACAGCAAAGAATATATTGAGAAGTTTAGAAGAGAAGGCAACGAGAAGGAAATCCAAAGGTGAGTCCTGAAGCTGAAAACCTCTAAAATAGTCGTTTAGAGAACATTTCAGAAGTTTAATGCAACATCTCTGCAATGTTTCATTGCAGGATCATGGTCAACTATGAGAAGTTAAAATCGCGCATCAGTGAAATTGTGGACAGCAAACGACGTCTCGAGGAAGATCTGAAGAAGCAGGCGGCAGACTACAGAGAGATTGACAAGCGGATGAACAGCATTAAGCCTGATCTCATCCAGCTCAGAAAGACCAGGGATCAGTACCTCATGTAAGTAGATCATCTATAGTTTCTGCACTTCAAATATAACACACAGGACACAATCTTGCATTCTGAAACGACTACATGGAGAGCAACATAATGATTTCTGTTTCTCCACAGGTGGTTGACACAGAAAGGGGTCAGACAGAAGAAACTCAACGAATGGTTGGGAATCAAAAACGAAAACCAGGACGAGTGAGTATTCTTATCAGATAATAGATGTTTGATATTAAAGTCTTCCTGCTTTCAAAATGTAACTCTTCACTTCTTTATTACAGTCAGTACTCAATGGTGGATGACGATGAGGATTTGCCACACCATGATGAACGCGCCTGGAAGCTGGGTAACATTAACCGCAACCAGGCTGAGGCCCTTCTGCGGGGCAAGAGAGATGGAACATTCCTGGTCAGGGACAGCAGCAAACCTGGATGTTACGCCTGCAGTGTTGTGTATGTATCAAATGTTTTTTTTTTTTTTTTTTTTTTTTTCATATGTTGGTTATTACCGACATCTGTTGAATTTTTTTGTAATTCATTGACTACTAAGTTGAGACTCTGTTGAAAAGGGAAATTTCAAAAGGCAATGATGACTAAAACCATCTCTTTGTCTTCTCACAGTGTGGATGGTGAGGTCAAGCACTGCGTCATCAACAAGACACCAACAGGATATGGCTTTGCCGAGCCCTACAACCTATACAGCTCTCTAAAAGAACTGGTCTTGCACTACCAGCACACATCCCTGGTTCAGCACAATGACTCTTTGAATGTCACGTTAGCATACCCAGTCTACGCACACCAGAGGCGGTGAGGACTTGTGAACACACCCTTGGGACTCGTTACAATCACGGGAGTTGAGGAAGGGCCTCCCCTTCAAATGGAGATGCCTCCAAGTAAGGCTGCTACCGAGGGCTGCTTTTTGCCTTGAAACGGCTTGTCCAAAAGACAAGAAAGCAAAACCCAAAACGAACATTTCAGCCACTGAGACGTTTTGCCAGTCTGAATGTAGTTATAACTAACTCTCCAAAAATGGAGGACTTCGGAGGCCTTTTCCAAATGGTGCTTGTTCATTTCAAAGCTTTACCCGCTGCTGGAATGTGGAACATTGATTAAACCTCTAGTGTGATTTTTTTTTTTTTTTTTTTTTTTTTTTTTTTAAACCTCTTCTACACCCTTACCTGCTCAGTTCAGGTCCCCTTTTGTGTGTATGTATGTTTGTGTGTGTACGAGAGAATGTGATGTGACCAAAACTCACAGTATCTGAAAGCTATCGGGATGTTCAACATGTTGGTGTTAAACTTTCACGAACAGACCATGGAATCAGCTGATCAAATGTAGCAAGATGGCACTTTCGAAACAGTATCTACTAGTTTTCCTGTAAGAGACTCCTACTCAAACTTTGAAATGACACGTCTCGCCTGTAACAGCGCGACGAGAAGCGAATGAGATGCTTGGCATTTCCTTTGCAAGCATTATAGTGACGGACTCTAAATCCATTTCTGCTTTTATGGATTGGCACGAGAGGAACTGAAACGGATTTTACGCTGTACATACATCAAAAGCTACGTGACGATACCATATTGTACCAAAAATGCAGTTCTTTCTCAGTTGTATTCTAATCTGCTATGCAAATTCTGTATTTTCTGTCTTCTCTGCAGAGTTGTGATTTTATTTTACATGTTGCTACCCATAATATAAACTTGTTTTTATTGCTTAAAGTCTTTTTGTATGTATCTAAGATGATATTTTAAGTCTCAAAATGCCAAGAAAGGTGACTTCAGTTTTACAGAAGAAGTGAGGAAAAAAGTACTTTATTACATATTTCTTTATCAGCCGCTGGTAAAATTAAAGAGAGAGTATTTTATTAGTCTTTTTCACTTGGAGCTGATTTTCTCTTGGGCAGAGCCTGGAGGACATTAGTGCTGCTTCTGTCTTCATTAATAGTGATATCTATCTGAACTAGAGCTAACATTAATGAATAAACCATGACATTTTAAATAATTGCAACTGAATGATCAATGTCACAAAAACACAATACTGCAGGTTCCCAATCAAATATAGATGTTTATTTTGTGATATATTCTTCCCATAATCAACAGCGTATTGATTTGATCCTCTTGAGTGATGAGGGGGGGAAACTATCATTTCGGTGATAGACATGACTCCCTCTTATTTCTTGTCAACAGTATTTTTTTCTGTATCAGAAAATCCTTAATAGTGTTTACATAGATGGATCAGCTCATTTCGACTAGTACCCAACGTTATAGTTTGTGCCACATTCTCTAAAACGCAAAATTTTGCTACAAAGTCAGGGGAGCCTACCAGCTTGATATTTACGGCTAGCTACAGTATTTCCACTTTATTATCAGCGACGTCAGTATTGCTTTTGTCTTCTGCTCTTGTCTCACTTGGCAAATGCATTCGATGTTTTGCCTAACTAAACATCAATGTGACATCAGTAATTACTTTCATTTAATATATTTTGAAATCGTTTGACTCCTTGTTTTAACTAGGCCCGATTGCCTTAAAATTGATCAGTTATATGTTTAAGCAGACAATACTGTTGATTCCACCATTTTGAGTTTCTTGAATTGAAAAAATGGATGGAATGGTAATGCTTTTTTAAGGCACGTCTATACGCACAATTGTCATACACTATTATGATTTGCCCAATGAGTTCTCAAATGATAAGGTTATTAGTCCAAGTAAATTAGGTTGATGTTTGAGGTAAATATTTGAACTTCACATGCCAATTCTTTTCAAACATTTACAGCTTGTGCTTTTTAAAATCTAAGAATCGAATTCTACGAATTTATTTCAGTTGAATCTCTGCAAATGTCCCTCTAAACCTACTCAATTTTCATGAAAAAAAAAAAAAAAAAAAAAAAGGTCTTTCATGGTATCTTATCTGGGGCTTTTTTCTTTTTTGTCTCCCATTTTTCTGTTCAATGTTTTATGCTTTTTTTCAACTCTCGCTAAAGCCAACAAACTTCCATGTTTCACATTACCGCGATAGTCCTCTGTCTGCTGCCCCTGTTCTAAGAATTTTGTGAATCCAGTTTTTTTCTTTTCTTTTTGAAATTGTATAGTATTGATTTACAGTCATTGTTAACACAATGTTGAAATTGAGATTAACCAGTGTGTTACAGTTCTAAAAAAAATCTTCAGATCTGTATTGGCTTTTTTAAGATAAATAAATTTGTTTTAGAAAAAAAGTCTTTGGTGTGCTATGATAATTTCGAGTCTGTTCTACAGATGTCAAGCTTTTGACTGTTGAACTCCATTTACTGTTTCAGAGACTTGAGGTTATGCAAATGTTGTGGTGTGATATGATGCACGACATTGATGTCACCAGTCACTAAATGGGCTGAAGGTTATAGAACATTTTGTTCTCACAGTTGCCTTTTACTTTTTTCAGTTCTTTCCTGGCCAACAAATTTGTGAAGTTATTTCACTAAAGTGCCTAACTGGTTCTTTCGAGATTTTCAAAGGTGACAATACAACAACAAACATTGTTTGATTTTCGAAACACTGAAGTGTTGTTATTACCATGACCTACATTGCCCAATAATGCAAAATTATTGACATGACAAGATGAATAGGAAAATGAACAATGTGACTTAGCCTAAAACAAGTGACAAGTGCATTGTACCAAATGCTTAATTTTGAAATGTGCAGAAGTGGCACAACTAAATTGACTTTTGTAATGCACCGATATTTAAATTCTGGTCAGATAAGCTTATATATATATTTTTTTCATGTTATGGCCAATGTTTAAATATTTAATCAATATATATATATATAAAAAAAAAGAAACACTAAATACTAAAATCAAACTAAAAAGTTTAATATTTTTAAATAGTTGATAGTATATGTTATTAAATTATTTTTAATTGTTATTAACTTAAGCTCAGTGTTAGAGGATGGCAACAGTAATCTAAACATAAAATTAGGAGAAATGAGCATCCAATATTGACCAATAGGGAAACATTAAAATATGTATACTATTGACAGATGATCAACATATTGTGCAAACCTTATTTTATTTTATATTTAGCATAATTTTTCAATTGAAACTCACTGGGTTGAAGTATTTTCAGTAACACTTTATATTAGTTTTGTTAAACTATTCTGCAGTCAGGGACAGGTTTCTTTTATGGTTGGTTTAAGGGTATGTTAAGGTGAGGGAAGGGTCAACAGTGTAATTATAGAGGTAATTACTGAAATATATTATGGCTATAATTACATGAAGGTATTTTTAATATATTTACACAATAAGCACATTGTATACTATTATTCATTTAAATGTTGATACATAGTAAAGACTCAACATATAAAGACAATATTTTCTATAAACTGATCAAATGAAAAAAAGATCCAATTTCTTAAAACAACAAATGTAATATACATTTCTACAAATAAAATACAAATGGTTAAATGTATTTTGTATGCATACTGTTTTTTATTTTTTACTGTTGTGATGTGAAAAAAATATATTACAGTAGGCTATATGCATACAAAAGACATTTGATCTGCCACACATGCATAAGGGCAGAAACAGTCTGGAAACTTCTTGTGTCCCTGAAATACTCCGAAGTCATATTGATGAACTGCTGAAAGGGAATAATTTTGAGAAAGAGATTTAAATAGCACACACTGCATTCGTGTCCCCCTCTTACAATAGTGTGTATCTTCTAAAACCGGATGTCAGATGTTTTCAAATGTGATTGACATCTCAACAGCAACAATTACTGCAGCTCTTACCCTTAGAATTTCTCAAGAAAAAAATGACTGATATTGCAAGACTTGAGAAGTGGCTTTGAAAGTTGTGACCCATTTTCTGTTGTACTATAGGATCTGGTTGACCATGCAGTTCTTGACAAAGCCACTCTGTAGCAAGAGTTTGTGAGACGGAAACAGTAAACCACAGACATGAGCAGCGTCATGCACTGTTCTCGGTAAAAAAGAAAAGAGTGTACACCAGTATTAAAACAAATCTTCTGATATAGATGCATGCCATGCATTTTCCACCATGATGGCCAGAATGTATGCCACACTTGATTCTTATACATTGATCTTTGCATTGATCAATAAATGAAAAAAAAAAAACATTAATGCATTGGTTTGTTTTAATATCTTTATTTATCATTGTACTAAGTTGTTAAATGCAACATCATACATTCTATCAGCTTCAAAAACCCATTTCATCATCTATTCAAAAGTCAAAGAAAACAGATATGTTTTTTTAAAGAAGACTTAAAAATGGCTAGCGATGAAGATGACCTCACATGGAAAGGAAGACTATTCCATAATTCCGGACCCTTCACCGAAAAAGCATGGTCACGCTTAGATGTATAACGCCAACGAGGAACCGTCAACAGCAGTTGGTCAGAAGACCTGAGAGCTCTAGTTGGAGAGTAAGGGTGTAAAAGGTCACTTATATATTTGGGTGCGAGACCAAACAGTGCCTTGTAAACAAAAGTCAACATTTTAAAATAAATTAAGGTTAAAACACTGCAGTTTTACAAATCCTCTTTGGCTAAAATGTAATGTTAAAAACATAACTTACATTGTTAAAAGTTAAATTTTTAATTAAGATGACTTGAAATGTTTGGTACCTGTGTTGAGGAAATGGACCAGCCTAGTGACAAAGAGGTTCAAATAAGATAATGGAACTGTTTTAATGCGAATTCTAAAGGAAGTTACAATGTACCAACTTTGATGTTTTAGAGGGACATAGGAAAATGTGATGTCTTGATCAATGTGACTTTTGTCTGATATGAAACTAAAATGTATCCATGGCTCTAAATTTAGTTAAATGTCCATTCCAGGGTTTGTGTTGTTACTGTTATAAGTTGTATGGTTTTGTTTCTCTTTTTTGTTTTTGATGGTGCTGGCCACCTCCTATTAATTCAGTGTATGTCTTGTCTAGTGAGTTTCTTGTTTCTTAATGTACCTTGCTTTTGGTCCTCTGTCAGTTGGAGAGGCTCTGTCAGTTGATGTCTTTAGGAATGCTTACTATTTCCATTATTTAAACTGAATGGAATATGATTATTGGTCTTTTTTTCTGTTACAATTTATTTATCCTCATAAAAGATTCAACAAAGACTGTCACAATTGAAGACCACTTTTCCCCGTTTGTGGCTATGGTCTTTTTTGTTGTTGCGAATTGATAATGCTCATAACAGATTCATCACAGCATGCACATTGCAATAGACATGCACAAGACAGAGATTGCATCACTTGTGTAACATGTAAAGTGGCAGTCTGATTGTGTTCTTCAATATATTGGGTTTGAGGTGATATGTAGTTCCCTTTCAGTCAGTCACGTTCGACGTCACTTCAGAATGACTGACGAATTGTGACCTCGCCTGAGAGCCCAATCACTTTCGAGTGTAACTAAGCGAGCCAATGCACATTGGCGTGCGAGCTTTGCATCGTGCATCCTGCCCGGTATTTAAGCTTTCGCTCCAGAGCCAAGCGTTTATTCTGCTATACAATCATCAAGAGTGTGCTACGAGGAAGAAGCTCGTCTAGTCAGTGTTGATGGACGCCATGGTCTTCCTGCAAGTCTATCACCACTGCATGGTCTCTGGGTTAGACGATGCTCACACTTGTGGTCCAGGAACGCCACCTATGGCCTAACCTGGTTAAAATCAAGGAGACAGACAAATACAAATTTCTCGACTCCTCAATCTCCCAGGCAATGCTGGAGAGAACTTCTCCCAGCAGTTATTGGCTGCACAGAAGCAGACGGAAGCAATCTGGCACATCCTGACAGGCTTCTGTCTCCTGCTCCTCCTTCAGAGAACGGGGGCTACAATAGTAACCTAGACGTTCGTCTTTCTTTTTGCATCCTTTGCAACAACATTAATACACATGTGCACAAAACTAGGTCCATATGGTTTATTGAGTCTGTTGTAGATGAACTAGCCTAAACAAAGGCCCAGACCTGCATACCTTTGATATGAATTAAGTGAGTCAAGCCCAATGCCAAAGACTGACCTCCATGATGCATTTGGTTCTGAATGGGAGCCGAAAAAGCCGTTAACTTACTATTAATTCAATCAACAAACAAACATGGTTAATGTGCTAACATATCCTTTGGCCACATAGTGTGTAGATAGTGTGTAGATTGTACATGGGATTACAGATGATAACAGTTTGCACATTTCAGATTAATGTTTCTAATCTACATAAAGTTTTATAACTGAGATTTATAATTGAGATTTATGGAATATGGAGCTTATGACAGGCAGAAACATCAACTTATAGTGTAACTAGTCTTTCCACAACATCTGTTAAAAATAAAAAAAAGAAGAAATTAGGCCCATTAAGTATTTTGTAAGGTAATTTGCAATAAATCTTCACAGAAAATGTTTTTTAAAAAATCATCGCCCTTCTCAGTTTTCTGTACTTTTCATGAACAAAATTCTAAAATCGAATTTAGATTTGTAAATAGAACACTTTATGAATATGATATATACTCAATGCATAATTTGATATATATGATACTCAATACATCATTTATAGATCAAATGTGTAGTATAGACCATGTGAACTTTGAACAGAGGGTCAGATGTTCTCACTTCCATTGAAGCACACAATGTTCTTTGGATCATTCTCAAATCATGCCTGAGAACATGATGATCAGGTTTGTACACAAACTTGAGGAGTTCATGCAGTTTGAGTGCTGCTTTCATTAAAGCAAAAGAGACATCCGTGTTAATTTAATTCAACACTTAAAACTTGTATTTCTGAAAGAATTTATACTAAATTAGTACATACAAAACAGACACATTTAAACTGGAGGTCTCATTTGGACATTTGGAGCTCATTCTACATCTCATTTTAACGGTTTGGTTGGTGTAATGTATCTTCGACTAAGCTGCTGATCTGTTAGTAAAGCTGAGAGGCTCAGACCTACATGAGCGTCATAAACATCAGTGTGTCGAGCTGTAATCTCTCACTGTTAAATATTCATTAGAGACTTGCACTTCCTGGTAGCTCTCAACCTACTTTCAGAATGCAGACTCTCCACTTATAGCTTGAAAAAACCTGATCAATCCAAAGCATATAAAAGCTTTTACCACCAACTTGAATTCAGCAGCACATCATCCAGTGTCAGTCAACATATTTAATGTCAACATAAACATATATGTTAAAAATATACTGTATATTGATTTGCATATACTTTTACTGATACTGATATGTCTACAGTAACCAATACAAACATGACAGATGTACTGGAAAATGAATCACTAAAAATAAGCACACTATGCAAAGGTTGACAAATAGCATGTACATATTTTAACATTAAATAAGGAGCAGTGTATATTTTAGGTGCAATGACTGTGCCATTGATTTGTCACCATCATGTTCAGTTAGTTTCATTATTCATGGACTTTTAGTTTGCACTCATCAGTTTCCTGTCTCCTTGTTCTCAGTTTCCAGCCACTAGTTTGTTTCCTTGGTTACTCATTATGTTCTAGTTAGTCTCTATCAGTTCCCTATGAGTTTGGTTAAGGTTTGCGTTCTGTTGATAAAGTCTATTTGAATAAATCTTCTTCGTCCTGCCTTCTACCTATACCATGCTTTAAAGCATGACAGAAGAACCGAAACCACAAAGAACAGACAAATATGGAGATTGCTGTGGCATTTTCTGTGGCATATATTCCAACGCTATCTCACGACTAATTCGTACGAATTTGTACGAGTGATTAAAAGGTGGCTAATTTGTACGAATTTGTATGACCTCACTCGTACGAATTCGCACGATTTGTCTAAACCCAAGTGATGGGTAAGTTTAGGGCCGGGGTCAGGGGTAGGTCATTCGTACAAATTCTTACGAATTGGGCAACTCGTAAATTTGTAAGATTTTACAAAAATCGTACAAATTCGTACGAGTGAGGTCATAGGAATTTGTACGAATTAGCCAGCTTGTAAATCTATGACTTGCTGTGAGATCGGGTTGTATATTCACTTATTTGACAAAAATAAATCTGAATTACTAAAAGTTATTGTAACTATAATATAATATAATAACATTATAGCAATCAGGCTGCATATTTATAAATACATTCATGGAACCATAAGACTGACTTATTAATTCTTATAAATCAGTGTATAATGGATTATGAGCATGCGCATTGAAAATGCAAATGCATGCCTTATAAGTAATTATAAAATATAAATGTAACTATAACTTTTCTTATAATGCAATATAGAGTCTGTATAAATATATTTATAGAATAGTAATACTTACTTATAAATAAGTATAAATGGAGCTAAAATTTATTATAAACATGGTCTTCATAGAAAGTGTTACCTAATTGATTGATTTATTATAATAAATAGGCTCCAGCATCCCGGCAACCCTTGCACAAGCAGTTTAGAGAATGGATAAATGGATATGTAATAAACTAATAAATACTGTCAATAAGTAATGGCCAATCACATACGGTGTATATTTAAACTGTTGCTGTATTTATTGTCACTTGGTGATTGAAGTTATTTGTCAGTTATTTGTAATTTGGTAATTGAAAGCTTATCATTTACTAAGCATTCCTTTTTTGGTTGCCAGTCAGACACTGGTTTGTATGCCTGACCGTTGTCCCAATCGAATTTTGTTAATGAAGAACAAAGAATATTTACTTGGCAGTAACTAAAATGGCTTCACAAAAAAATAATCCCAACTAAAAAGATTTTGATTTTGTTATACAATTCTGATTTGAATGCTGAGAACAGCATTTATTACAATCTTTCGGTTTCAAAAAGCAATTCACAGTTTGAAATTCAAGCGTAATTCAGCAAAAAAGTAAAATCAAAAGTCATTTCATTTCATTTGCCAAGATGTTTCAGTTTCTAGACTTTTCTGCCAGCATTTTAATATTGACTCTCACTGGCATTGAATGGATTGGGTGCTTTTGACTCAACTGAGGGTCCTGAGGTTCTGATGTGTGGTATGAAGATAAGATAAAGGTTCAAAGTGCACTTGAAACAGCTCAGACCATTAGTGTACTCTTATGCAATAAGCTGTTAATGGTTTGCCAGACATATCTATGATATCTGAGTGCTGCTCCTGAATCTATAAGAAGAAATATCTACTAAAAAGCCCTTATGGAAAGGATGAAGCAATGAACTTGTGAGTCTACTTAGGGGTTAATGAGCAAAAATACAGTAAAGGAATTTTAGCCAACATAAACTCACACTCAGTGTAATTTCAAAACAGTATGAAAAACATATTTAGACCTTGCTGCACTTTTTTAATGAAAGTGATTGAAGGATGGCAGAAAAAGTACCATAAAGTAGTTTATATGACTCGATATATGACAAATAATTACTGTATGATAACTTTATGAGAGAAAAAACATGTGTTTGGCGTCAGAAGATTTGGAAAATAGCACACAACATTTATGACACTTTTACAGTGATTTTTTGTAATTTTAGAACTCATAGCCAAAGACTCCATTTACTTTAATTGTATGTAACTGAACAGTCAGTACATTCTTCAACATTTCACTTTGTGTGTAACAAAAGAATGTAAATTTGCGTGAATTAACCCAAAGTCTTCACTACAATAAACACGTGAATTATCGAAACTATCTATAAACACAAACTATCTAAATATATGCCAAAGCCATTATGTAAATGAAAATCAGTAAATGAAAACATGACACATATGGGGCCTTCATTTATAAAATGTTGCATAAGAATCGTTCTACTTTTGATCGTATAATAATTTCTCAAATGTGTGTGTGACTCAGAGAACGAACAGTACGCACAAAAAAAAATTGCATAGACGCCTCTCTTCCAGATGTGAAATTTATAAAATTATCTTGAAAATGTGCGCAGCTGAATGGTTTCAGATCTCTGCCTTGTAAACACAGCCTAATTCATGTCATTAACATAATAAAGAGCACCTGTCAACGTAAAAGTAAAGTAAAGGATTTAGATTTTTTATGTTAGTGACATTCATTAGGTGGTGTTTACATGGCCGAGATCTGAAACCATTCAGCTTCACACAATATCAAGATCATTTTATTTCAAGATCATTTTATCAATATATAAAGGAAAGCTGTGTACAACTGCTTAGACTCTAATGTGGTGCTAAGCATTTTTCCATGACCGTTTTTATAAATATGACTGTGCCGTGCATTCTACCGTACGTTCAAATCTGTTTTATAAATGAGGCCCCATATCCTCTTATTCTGTTTCCAACAGATCGACAGTTCTGTGCAGGTTAAGCATATGAGCTCATGTCAAGTATTTCCAGCAGCTCATATAATAAGCAGTGATTATCATCCCATGGCCTGTTCAATGAGTGTCATTAGCGTACGCCAGGTCAAAAGCTGAAGCTAGCTTCTAGGAAAAGGATTTGGCTTTGTGCTGTTTTCTGCTGGAACAAGACACTAATCTTGTTTAACCTGAGAGGAGGTTATGCACTTCCAAATTTAATACAGGTGCAAATACTTCAGAAAAAGAAAGTTCTCAAAAAGGATTCTCTTTCCCTTTCCTTTTCTTCAGTAACCCTGCTGATATCTCTCATGGTAATTCCCTCCTAGATTAATGATTCATTTTGTCTTTAGCAATGTGCCTTGACATAAACTTAGTTTAAAGCAATGCTGCTATGAATACATATAGCATTAATTAACCGTTTGTGATGTGCAGAATTTGGATCCATTCAGCACACTAAGTGATTTGTGACTTTAATGTATTTGAGTGTGACCTGAATTCTAAATGGAGCATACCGTGTGGGTTCTGCCCTGACAGCCTTGTCTGTGTTGTCTTTGTTTCCTTGTTCCGCCTCCTTGTTTCCTGTTACCACGCCCCCTTGTTTAATCCTTCTCCTTTGCTTGATTGTTTTCACCTGATCCTCATGTGGTGTTCCCTTTATATTGTGCCTCTCTTCCCCATGTCTTTGCTGATTAGTTATGTGCATTATTTGTGTGTTATCACTCAGTTTGTTAGTCAGTGCTACAGTTAGTGGTTCTTTCAGTTTTGTGTTTATTTTCAGTATGTTCTTTGTCCCTGATTTTTTTGGTCAAGTCCTAGTCTTTGGTTTCTCTAGTTCTTCCAAGCTTTACTTTTGGTTCATCTCTTGTTTTTGCTTTTGTTAATTAAGATGTTTAATTTCTTTGTTTAATAGTTCCAGTTATTCTTTCATATAATTTTTCTTTTGTTCTAGCTCCAGTTATATTAAGTTTCTGGTGTTCTAGTTTTTACTTTTGCTCTTGTTTTTTTGTTATCTTTTGTCTTGTGTTGGTTCCTGTCTACTCCCCGAGACTCACTGCCTGCTGGTTCCTTCTGCCTGGCCGTTGGACTGGTTTGGGGTCTGTGTGCAGCAGGTGCCAGATCTCTGCTTCATGGTTCATAGCCCTGTGTTTACCACACCCATCTGCCTGGCCTGAGCACGTTCGCAGCAGTTCTTCGACCTGTTATTCTCTGGTGTTGGTTCCAGCAGTCACCCTCATCTTTCCTGTCGTTGTTTCCCGTTTATCCTTCTGTTTGGACTGTTCCTGCCTCACCCTGTCTTGTACTGTACATATCATTTGCTGTTTATTGTCAATTGTGTCTGTAAGAGGTTTATCTAATATTTTTTTTTATGTTGTGTGTTGTTTTACTATTAATTAACAACCCATTCTCCAAAACTGAAGCATGGTCAAGTGCCCCCGGCATCACAATGAAGATGCCAAAGGCGCCCCTCTGCGTCACTATGGGTGAATTAGGAACTCCATTGCTTTCAAATGGGAAATCTGTGGCGTAAATAACAGATGCAAATTTTATCAGTCGGAAATCGTACTGAAGAAGTCTCACTCTGAACACATTGTGATATTTGGCATCAGTGTGTGCCAGATGTTGGTACAGATAAAAATGATTTTGTGGTGAAGTAAATACTACAGAAAAAAACAATGTAATTTACATGAAAAAAGTTAGTTCAGGCAAGAATTAAAAAAAAAAGAAGGAAATTCTATAGTAGTACTCAATTCAATCGTGTAGAAATGAAAGCGTAAATATCAACATGATAAAATTAAGTAAAATTACTCAACTTTTCTGATACTGGTGTTTCCATCATGCACTGGGCCTTGAATAATTAATGAGGTTGATTTTTCACTGTTTTCCATATGTATTTACACTATCATTGTTTTTGTTAGGATTAGTAACTTGCCATTTTGTGACATTTGGAGTTCATTTTCTACTTAAAATGACACATTCAAACACAAAAACGATCCAACAAATGTTACCGTCATTGTGTATTGTCTACCAAGTATTGAGTTCTCTGCGTTCACACCAAAAATGAAGAGACAGTGACATACACACTATATCTCAAGTATTGATTACTTATAAATCATATACATAAAAAATATATAAAGAAAACTTAAATTAGATAGATATCGCTCAACCTTTAGCCTAAACAGCTAAGTAAAAATTACTTAATTTCTTATGTTACTTTCACTTAATTTAGTTTAGTAGAGTTTACTTAACTCAATGTGTGAAATTTACTCAAAAAATATCAGTGCAAAAACTTGCCTTAAAAAAATTAAGTAAATTTTACTTATTGTTTTTTACAGTGCTGTCCAAATAATGTAATTTCCACTGAGGTATTTCATTGCTTTCTAATTCAAAATACCTTACTAAACTAGGGTGATTAAACACTGTCTGTCTGAGTCTTACTCGTAAAAGCAAATCAGTTGCAAACAAAGAACTAAAAGCCTTAATACCACCAGCAAACATGTTATGGGTAGATTAGTGTTTATGCACTCTGAAACGGAATTAATTTAACCCAGATATTTTTTTCACAAAGAAACACTGTAATAAAGCCATTAAAGTCTTAATCATTTTGACCAAATGTGTAGTTACGCCTATTGCCCTTTGTAGGCAGTAGACTTCAATCGTATAATCATATTACATATCCATTCTAAAGTATAGTGCAGTTAGTTCCAAAGTGATATTTGTAGTAGAATCACAGTAAAACCAACATTTGTCATGCGTTTAATGTAATGCCTAATTTAAAATCCAAAATTGTAAGGTAAATCTGTACTTTTTCCTTTAAATAACCCTTTATATATATACATGATATTTTCTTTTTTCTGCTGGAAAAGGGCCTTTCGGACTCAGTCAGCCCATTTATTGTTTTGAGGAATAGTAAAACGGTGGAGATGGAAATACTGCAAAGGCAAATATTCGCAATGATGTGAATGTGTTGGATTTAACCCTTAATCAAACATTTGTTGTTTCTTAAACCTTTTCTTACAAAACCCATAACCCAATCAGTACAAACATAGTCTCAAAGTCTTAATAATTCACAAGATTTAAGAAGTTGACAAATGTGTGCGATACTCGCACATAATTGTATACTCGTACATAATCCTGCAGCCTTTACTCCTACTGCTGTCATTGGCTACTGCCTCAATTCCTGTACATATTTATTGCGATATTTGTAAATCAGTTGCACCCCTTCTTGAAAAGTAGTCGGATGTCACACACACTGTCAGAAAGTTTATATTAATGGCATTTAAAATTATTACAAATTGGACCCTGTCTGTTTATGTTCCATTGATACATGATGTCTCTCCACACCTCATGACCTTCCTCTGTTTGCAAGAGTGGAAAAGCTAATTTGACTTGTCACATGACATCAGATACTCTATTATTTTGTCATGATCAGATCAGTTACACTGCTCATAACTTTCCAGTTTCCATTTAAACTGTTATTTTTAAACACATTCATATGATTATTGCTGGCTTAAGACATACTTTAAATCACATATCAGTGAACTAATTACATAAATGTATTTAACATTTAATTATGCAACACTCTTTACAGAAAAATATCCCACAGTTATGGATAAACTCTCATCATCATCAAGTCATGTGCTGTGCACATTGGGCAACAAATGTTCTCCAACGTATTCGATCTGTGGCCAAGTTCTCCACATCTTCCCATGGGACACTGACATTCTTCAGGTCTTCATGAAACATCTGTATCTATGTCTTCCTTGTCGCCTGCATCCTCCTGGTGGTGTTTACTTCATAATTGTCTTTGGGTGTTGTTTGGGCATGCGTAGGATGTGTCCTATGCTCTGTCTCAGTTTTTTTGAAAGTCTTCATGTGGAGTCCCACTCCTATGATCTCTTTGATATTTGCTGAACCAATATTTAAAATAGCAATTTATCTTTTTCCATATTGTTAAAGCATTTTGTTTTCTCTTTTCAGCTTCATAAACTGTACTTGAAATGCTCATCTTGAGTTTTGGTAAAGGACATACACATTTGACATCATGAAGTCACTGCATGACTAGAACTAATGGATGGCGATGAATATTTCTGCAAGTGTATATAGCAGGTGTTTGTCTGAACAATTGACCGTTCGCAAAAGCCACGCCCCCTAGTTATTGTTGCTACGCCCGTCAAACAAATGGTCAAACACGACCAGCGCCACAGATTGCCATGACGGGAAGAGGTATACCCGTGCGTGTCAGTGACCCTTTTTTTGGAGCAATACCTCCGCGATATCCTCCAGATCGAGGCACAAGGGGTTACAGTATACAGTGGAGGGATAACGTTATATTCAAAATATAAAAATACGCAATGAAGGAGACACGACTATTATCGAGGCTAACGTTAATGCTCACCGGTCTCAAGCGAAATCTGAGAAACCCGACCTGTAACGTTACCTCAAATGCAACCAGCACAGCCTTGAAGAAGATTTTATAAGCTGGTTCAGTGGGTAATTGTTTGGAGATAGAAATATATAACGTACTCGGTTACTAACGTAACCTCGGTTCTCTCTAGAGAGGGAACGAGTACTGCGTAATATCTTACGCTATGGGGAAACACTCTTTCCTCTAGATATTGAAGCCAAAAATTATCCTTAATTTTTTTAATCATGCAAAACGCTTTTGCAGCAGCAAGCAGACAAGGGCGAAACAGCTCGCGCGCCCATTGGCTGCCTCGCTGGAAAAGCTGCAGCCTATCGAGTGAAGGCACTGCGTGACGTAATGACGAATGAAGACGCTTCGCGCTCATTTCGTCATGTCCCGCCAGTATAGGCGTGGTCTCGCCCTATAAATACCCCTCGATAGCTGTATTTCTCTGATTTTGTACACCGAAGCGAACCAGAGCATAGTTCAAGCACGGCAAGATACGCAGTACTCGTTCCCTCTCTAGAGAGAACCGAGGTTACGTTAGTAACCGAGTACGTTCTCTTACGAGAGTATCTCTCGTACTGCGTAATATCTTACGCTATGGGGACCCCATACAAAACGCCGTGCGGACAGGGATCCAACACCAGAGTCCCGGGGCAAAGCCCGGGGCACATCTAGTGCATAATCACCATAACTCACATAGAGTAGAGGAGGAGAGGCTAAAAGCATCACTCCTTTATAAAGTCCCGTAGGGACAATGACCCGTAAGGGCAACATAGCCGCATTGGCGGCCAATAAGCCCGAAGTTCAGACCGCCAAAAGCTTAGCTTGTAGGGCGGGCACCTCCAGGTTATAGTACTTGATAAATGTCGACGGCGAGGCCCAGCCCGCAGCCGTACAGATATCTTGCAGGGAGACCCCGCTATACCATGCCCACGACGAGGCCACGCCTCTTGTGGAGTGCGCTTTGACACCCAATGGGCACCGCAGGCCCTTGGAAGTGTAAGCCAGCGCTATGGCATCCACTATCCATCTGGATAGGCTCTGTTTTGAGGCGGCGAGTCCCTTAGAACGGCCGCCAAACAAAACGAAAAGCTGCTCGGTCTGCCTGAACCCAGCCGAGCGGGACACATAAGCCCTTAACGCCCTGACAGGGCAAAGGAGACTCGCGTCCCTCTCCTCATCGAGAACCGGAAGGGCTGACAGGGAAATCACCTGGGCCCTAAACGGTGTATTGAGGGATTTCGGCACGTAGCCGTGCCTCGGTTTGAGTACGACCTTTGAGTCGTTAGGCCCAAACTCCAGACATGACGCGCTTACAGAAAGCGCCTGCAAGTCCCCTACACGCTTCACTGAAGCGAGAGCCAATAGAAACACCGTCTTAAGGGACAGGTGCCTCATATCCGACAGCTGGATTGGCTCGAACGGGGCGCCTTTCATGGCCTCCAAGACCGTGGAAAGGTCCCAAGCCGGGACTGAAGGGGGCCTGGGAGGATTTAATCTCCGAGCCCCTCGTAGGAAACGCACGGAGGAAAAGTCGTTTTTCCCCAGTGACTGGCCAGACACCGGTTTAGCAAACGTTGCTATGGCCGCCACGTACACTTTGAGCGTGGATGGGGTTCTTCCCTTATCCATCAGCTCCTGAAGGAAGGCAAGCACTTCCTCAACCCCGCAGTCCACGGGTGAAAAGCCACGGGCTCGACACCAAGTAGAGAACACCGACCATTTCGAGGCATAGAGCCGTCTGGTAGACGGAGCTCTAGCCTGTGCGATCGTGTTTAGCACTCCTTCTGGGAGGCTAGTGGGTACCCGTTGATGGCCCATGCGTGCAGGGACCACAGTTTCCGGGTGAGGATGCCAAATCGAGCCCTCCGCCTGAGAGAGGAGATCTCTCCTCAACGGTACAGGCCACGGGGCAGTGCTGGTCATCCGCATCAGGACCGGAAACCAAGCCTGGTTCGTCCAGAGCGGAGCCACAAGCAGCACTGGGCATCCATTTTCCCTGATCCGCTCCAACACCTGTGGCAGGAGCGAGACCGGGGGAAAAGCGTACAGGGGACCGCTGGGCCAAGTATGGGCCAGCGCGTCCCTGCGCTTTGAGAAGAATACTGGGCAGTGAGCGTTCTCGCGGGACGCGAACAGGTCCACCTGCGCTCTGCCAAACGTTTCCCACAGTAGCTGGACCGTCTGCGGGTGCAGCGACCATTCTCCTGTCAGGACGTTGTCTCTGGACAGCATGTCTGGACCCGTATTCAGGTGCCCAGGCACGTGCGCCGCTTTCAAAGAAAGGAGGTTGCGCTGGGCCCAGACCAAGAGGGGTTCCGTCAGCCTGTAAAGGCGTGCGGACCTGAGGCCGCCCTGGCGATTTATGTACGCCACCACTGACTTGTTGTCCGACCGGACCAAGACGTGGTGGCCCCTCACCAGGGGACAGAAGCGCCGCAGCGCTTTGTCGACTGCTATCAATTCCAAGCAGTTTATGTGAAGGAGCTTCTCCCGCTCTGACCATAGGCCAGCCAACGGTCTGCCCTCGAGCAGCGCTCCCCACCCCGTGGTGGAGGCGTCCGTAGACACCACTTTCACCCTTGAGGCGGTCCCCAGACTCACACCAGACTGATACCAGCTGGTTACTTTCCAGGGTTCCAGAGCCGAAACGCACCTTTGGTCGACCCTGAGGCGACACCGGCCCGTGGACCATGCCCGGGGCGGGACCCGTGCTTTCAGCCACCACTGCAGTGGGCGCATGCGAAGCAGGCCCAGCTGGAGTGCATGGGATGCTGAGGCCATCAGGCCCAGCATTTTCTGAAACCGTTATATGGAGCCGTGGCGGAAGGATTCCGCAACGCACTGAATACTTAGTACGCGCTCCGGTGACAGGCGTGCCGTCATGGAAAGCGAGTCTAACACTGTTCCCAGGAAAGAAATTCTCTGGCTGGGACACAGCAGGCTCTTTTCCCAGTTGACCGTCAGGCCCAGTGTCTCGAGATGCTCGAGCATTGTGGCCCTGTGTTCTATGAGCTCTGACCGTGATCGAGCTAGAATCAGCCAATCGTCCAAGTAGTTCATAACTCGCATGCCCTGAAGTCTCAGGGGCGCGAGAGCCGCGTCCATGTACTTCGTAAATGTACGGGGTGCCAAAGACAGGCCGAACGGCAGGACTGTGTATTGATAAGCCTGGCCCTCGAACGCGAATCTCAAGAATCGCCTGTGATGGGACGCTATTTGTATTTGGAAATACGCGTCTTTCAGATCTATCGACATAAACCAGTCCCCTTGGCGCACTTGCGCGAGGATTTTCCTGGTCGTAAGCATCCTGAACTGGCGCTTCACAAGCGCTTTGTTCAGCTGTCTCAGATCTAGAATGGGTCTGAAGCCCCCATCTTTTTTCGGTACCAGAAAATATCTGCTGTATAAGCCCCCTTCGCTCTGAGCCTGAGAAAGGGGCTCTATGGCCCCTTTGCTCAGTAGTTTCGCTATCTCGGCTCGAAGTAGATGAGATACTTCGTTTTTCACCGAAGTCTCGACGGGCGCCGTACAACGGCGTGGACGTCGTGCGAATTGTAGCGAGTAGCCTCTCTTTATAGTGTTCAGCACCCAGTCTGATACCCCGGGTAGCTTCGACCACGCTTCTGCGCGAGCAGCTAGGGGTAGGATGCATACCGGGCTCTGGCCGTGACCTGGCAACGGCTCGAGAGCCCCGGTACCCTGGGAACACGACGCCGTGTTTACAGCGTTCGAGGCGGGGGGCGCGCTGGGCACAGCGGGCAGTCTGGCCGCGCTCATAATCTCTATGGCGGGACGCACAGCGAGAGTGAGCGGGGCGAATCCCGTGGGATTCGGCGTGCTTGCGGGAGGATGTGGGCGCAAACCTACGGGCACATCTACAGCACTGTGCACGCTTTCGGCCGGAGCCGATAGATTGTGTGTTGGTTTCGTTTTTACAGAAACCAAGGGACACGGGGCATGCAGCGTGAGCGGGCATTGTATGGGCGCAATCGCTACATTGTTTGCACAATCGACCTGAGTCAGATTTATGTGTGCTCGCCTCGCACCGTGGCGGGCTGTGTCTGGGTGTGGGAATGGGCACTGGGGCGTGGGCATTCTTACAACACTCATAACACCATCGGCCGTGGCCGGCATACCAGAAAATACACTCTTTATTGGATTTATCTGGGTAGCCATGAAAACGGCTTTTTTGTGCAGGCAAGCGGGCTGAGACACCGGCTGCTTCACTGCTAAATACACTGGCCCAGTCACATCGCAAGGAACTGAACTAGCGAATCTTTTCGGTGGGGAGCCGGCCGCAGCGGGATCCGAACACCGTCGCTTTCTTAGAGTGGCTAGGAAAGCTTCGAGGCCTCGGGCTTGAGCTCAATCTTCGGCCGAGGCCCGCGCTGAGCGGGGCGGCGTCCAGCAGAGCGAGAGCGCGGTCTCTGATCCCGGGCCTGGCGGCGCTGTGTAGCGGCGGCTGCGGGCGATGCAGGCCGAGGCTGCGAGCTGCGAGCAGACGGCTGCTTAGAGCGACCTGCAGCGGAGCTCGAGCGCTTCGGAAGGAAGTGCTTCATGGCCTGCGAAGTCTTCTGCTCCTCCGAGAATCTGTCCGCGAAATCCTTGACGGCAGATCCGAAGAGGCCCGCAGGAGAAATGGGCGCGTCGAGGAATACAGAGCGCTCAGCTTCCGTCATCTCAGACAGCGTCAACCACAGATGTCTCTCAGCAACGGCGAGAGAGGCCATATTCCGCCCCATGGCCTGAGCAGCGGCTTTAGCGGCGCGTAGAGCAAGGTCCGTAGCGCCTCGTAAATCCGCCACATTGATCGCACCCGGGCCTTCCTCGTCCAGTTTAAGGAGAAGGTCGGCCTGGTAGATCTGCAAGATCGCCATCGTATGCAGCGCTGAGACCGCCTGTCCAGCGGCTGTGTAAGCACGCCCGTGCAGCGATGAAGTCACCCGGCAGGCTTTAGAAGGAAGCGTCGTCTGCGCGCGCCGTCCCGCAGAGGGCGGGCAGAGATGCGACGCGACCGCCGCCTCGACAGGAGGAATGGAGAGATATCCTTTATCTCCCTCGCCGGTGACAGAAGAAAAGGCCGCAGAAGTGGAAGTGCGCAGTCTGGCGGAGAACGGGGCGGTCCATGACTTGGCGACTTCGTCGTGGAGCTCAGGGAGGAAGGGGGCGGCCCTAGACTTAGACGGGGCTTCGTCTTTCTTGAGAAAGCGCCCGTCGAGTCTGTTGCGCGGCGGCAAGGCGGGCGCCTCCCACTCGAGGCCGATGCTTTCTACGGCCTGGGTGAGCAGACGCATCAGCTCAGCCTCAATGCCGGGTCTCCTCCCAGAGGGTTGGCTAGACACGTCAGCGGGGGGGAGGTCCACAGAGCTCGCCCAATCCTCGCTATCGGAAGCCACAAGAGAGCATACCTCGGCAGGCTCGTCCAGCTCGGGAGCGGAAGCGGCGGCAGACGGCGGGCGCTGTCCGTCCGGGAGCGACTCAGGTGAAGCCGGCGAAGCAGGCGGGCGAACCGGCGAGCTTTGGCGGGCTGTAGAAGGCTCGGGAGCGCGCTGGGCGCGACGCTTCTTACGGCGCGGCACAGAAGGCTGGGACGCGGGTTCAGAGAACGACGCCAGGCGAGTCCGCAGAGTCGCCATAGGCAGAAGTTCGCAGTGCGGGCATCCACCATCCGCGAGCGCGATAGCCGCGTGCTCATGACCCAGGCAGGACACACAGATGACGTGACGGTCCTCATCGCTGAGTTGGGAGCGGCACGAGCCACAGAAAGGCATCTTTAAAAAGACGCAGCTCTTTTAGAACATATAATGGGTGTTGCGTCACGTAAGCAAACACACACACACACAGTGACAGAGTAAAGGATATAGTACGCCGGAAAGCGCAGCAGGTACGGCAGTTGAAGGCGGCTGGGCCAGCGACTTCAGTAGATGGCACGTCCCGCTGAGAAGGCTACAAGTCAACGGCGCGGCTTCTCACTCTGGATCCCGCGATGCGTGAGCTTCGCGTGAAGAATGAAAAAATCAGAGAAATACAGCTATCGAGGGGTATTTATAGGGCGAGACCACGCCTATACTGGCGGGACATGAGGAAATGAGCGCGAAGCGTCTTCATTCGTCATTACGTCACGCAGTGCCTTCACTCGATAGGCTGCAGCTTTTCCAGCGAGGCAGCCAATGGGCGCGCGAGCTGTTTCGCCCTTGTCTGCTTGCTGCTGCAAAAGCGTTTTGCATGATTAAAAAAATTAAGGATAATTTTTGGCTTCAATATCTCAAGGAAAGAGTGTTTCCCCATAGCGTAAGATATTACGCAGTACGAGAGATACTCTCGTAAGAGAACTCACGCTGCATATTTAGTAATTTTGCCTCAGATACAGGGTTATACATTCGCTTTAACGAGCGGCTTGTTCATTACCACGGCAACCACTTGCGTGCCATGCTGAATACGATTTTTGTGTTTAAAAAGTAACTATACATAAGAGACGGAAAGATGCAGATAATCATACATTATTTAAGGTTATTTCTATTCGTTACGATATTGATATGTGAACTGATGTTGTCAAGTAAGCTTCATGCGTTCCCCGTTGCGAGCGTGCACTCTAAACTGTAGCTACAGGTCCTGCACTGCTAGTGACTGCTGCTCATTTCCCCCCGAAAATATCATGTTAACAACAACCCTTTAGAAAACGTACTTCCTTTGTGGATCCTCTTGACCTGCTTTCTCCATGTTTCTTTGACTAATCTCAGTGTGTCAGTCTCACGCACGCGAGTTAACCATGTTCGACACAGTGCCGTCCACACTGTTTTATCCATTATAGGCACCGCTCACGTTGTGTTTTCGGCTTTGGGAATGGAAAGAACACAACTCTTCCAGACAATCTCTCGGGGTATCTAGTGTCTGATTTACAAACGCTGTGGGTGCACCGCTTCACCAGCTTGCTTGGAGTCAATGTTTGACGGACCTGCTCACATAGTAACGGTTGCTATGATGTGTGATTGGACAATGGCCGTTTTGGGGGAGGGGCCTGCGAACGGTCAATTGAGCGAGAGTGTTCAGGAAAACCTTTTGAAAACAATCAATATTTATGGATTCTGTTTGGTGCTGAAAAAGTATTACAGAAACGACACACTGGACATTATTCTGTGAATTTGTTACCTTTACATTTAGATGGACTTAAAGTCTTGCATTTAGCTTCATTAAACCTTTTATTACAGTGGTCACTAGTTAACTGGTTAATGTAAATGTAATATACCCGTGAATGTATTTTGTAAAAGCATTTTCTTGTTGGCATTTATAATCATTAACGATTAAATGTTGGTATGAATGTGAAGCATTATGTGCTTTACAATGTAACCCGTTGTCTGTATTCATGTTTGATACTAGGATCCCCTCGAAAACGAGATGGTACATCTCAAGGGGCTATGCTTTCAAACAAATTTCAATTTCAATTTTAAGTTGCCTCTCATTTAGTTACAATAAATGTGAACAATAATCACAAGGATATAGAATTAAAGTTAAGAATGTAAATTCTTAAATTTTTGCCTATTTGTTATTTAAAGGGAGGAAGAAACTAATATATTTTCACATAAAGTTGAATCTCATCTCTTGGTTTGAAAAAATATTATTGCTTCTTAGCGATTTTTTTTAAAGTTACTCTATGTGTCACTATAGATTGCCTCCGTATCTGGCAATGTTTTTATATAATTAACTAATTTTTATACTGTTGTGCAGTAGTTTTGGCACTACATTTGTCTTTAAAAAGTTTGACATTAAATATTAGAATATTTCAAGATTTTGTGCATTCATTGTGCTTTTGTTACATTTATTTGAATTCCAAGAGTTCAAATGGTGGAGAATGGCATAAAGAAGTGATTAAATCTATACCTTTGATATATACATGCACTGCAAATGTTAGAAGCACTTTGGTACATGTAATTATCTTTGATCTAAAATACTGCAAAACTACTCCTGCTGTAGGCCGCTTAGAAAGTTCCTCTTTCAAATGTATTTATGCATCAGTCTAGTCAAATAAACAAATTTCTATCATTGATCATGTGAAACTCGTTTTTGGATGGTAACCACACAAATGAGTCTTTTGTTTTTAAATGTGAGTTTTATTATTTAATTAGAAGGAATACATATTTCACAGCTCAAATATTAAATATTTAAGGAATATGCAGCCGGAACCAGAAGATATCTGTCTTCCTTTACCATCAGCTGGGTTGTGATTGGCTGTGACTTTATCGCAAAACTTGCTGTGATTGGATCTTTTAACCCATATAAAATGGCGATTCAAAGTATGTTTTGGTATTATTACGTTAGTTATACATTAGGATGTAAAGTGTCTCTATGTTGTGAGAAATTACTCCTTTACCGAGATCCCAACCCTAACCCTTAGCATGTCTGTAAATTTCAATTAACTACAGGACCATGTTTCCTGTTCCATTGATAGAATGATAAAAGATATGTGGGTACGTTTAGCAATGAAACAATAAATGTTAAATAAATAATATATTGAATGGACAACTGGATATCGAAATATGTTCATTGTGCAAACCTTTATGACATATATGACAGGTTGAAATTTGATATTTTACTGTGAGCACTTTAAAAAAAAACTTTACCAGCCTTTCACATATGTCTGAAAACTGTGCCCAACATTAATTAGTAAACATAGCATAATCAGTTGTCCTGCATATTTTCTCTTTGATACACTAACCGGACTTTGAGTTACAGCCGTTTGAAATGTGTATTAAGTTTGCTCTTCTGGGGGACGTTGCTGGGCCATTGAGGGTGGAAAGGCATACAATCTACACAGATCAATTGTCCTCATCATGGACAACAGACTTTGTTGAGACATTTTAATACCAGAGTATTTTATCTTTCCCCCCTTTCTATTCTAACATCATGCTTGTATTAGGTTTTGATGGGTATTGGGCGGCAGTGGTCAGTGGTTCATGTAGGTTGTCTACAAACCGGAAGGTTGGTGGTTCAATCCCCGGTTCCACCTGACCAAGTGTCGAGGTGTCCATGAGCAAGACACCTAACCCCAGATGCTCCTGACGAGCTTGATGGCGCCTTGCATGGCTGCAGTCGCCCGTCGGTGTATGAATGAGAGAGTGAATGGGTGAATGTGAGGCAAATTGTAAAGCGCTTGAAAGCGCTATATAAATGCAGTCCATTTACCATTTATTGTGAGACCATCAGATATAGGAGAAAAACTATTACACAAGGTCAAGGATAATGCACCATTCAGTAAAACAGCAAAGAAACAGTGCCACACTTTCCTTCTCATGCCTCTGATTGCTTCTTATATGCCTGACACCAGTAATGTATATGCTTTCATTTTAAATGCAGCAGATGTACTAGAATGATCAACATGGATCAACTTCAATTAAGCTTGAAGTGTTTGTAGCAATATAGCCCACTGCAGCCTCTCATAATTCACATACCTTCCTATTATTTCACTAAAAACGGGCATACTTCTCACAACATGCAAGTATGTACAACTTTTGGTGCATTGTTGTCCCAAATATCATTAACCAGATCAAAAATGTTTATGTCCTAAGTAAAAGAATAATGGTAATTAAGTATATAGTTATTTTTCAATTATGAACTCAAAAGAAATTTTAATTTCTCACATATTTACTGTACCAAACATCACTTTCAATACACAATATTCACCATACTTTATTACACAACTCTATTGGAGGACACAACATAAAGTTGATAAAGAAGCATAAAGACAAATGCGATTCAAGATAAATAAAAATGGGGTTTCAAAAATACATTAACATCCTATTAATCAATTCACAGCTGCTGAAGCAACAAAAATGAGTGCCACAGAATCCTATTCAGTCACTTATGATACAGAAAACAGATTTGGTATTCTGTAGGAAAATAATGATTCATTATCACAGCTAAAGTGGTTTCTTGCTCTTCCCCGTACATGTCTCTATCATGTTCATATTCTTCTTCCTCGTCTAAACAGTTTGTTCAGTTGTACCCTACAGTACTAAAAGATGTGATCACTGATGTGGTGTAGCTTTTTCTCAGCCAGAGGAAAAAGTCTCAACAACCCATTGTCAGGTCGTTCTCCAGTCCTGGTCTGAAAGTAAAACAAAAAACACAAACAACTCAAATTAATTTGTTTAATGGACAGTCAGATCGCTTATGTTCTGCGTTATTTAAAGCAGTTATGGGCTTCTCTGGCACTTAGCATCCACTGTCCTGCAGATTCAGCCCCAACCTCAAACCCACCTGCCTATTGTCTACAAGTAAACCTGAAGACTTTGGTTTAAAATTCTCAAGTGTGCTTCGGTTAATCTCTCCACCTCAAAAAGTAGAATGCGAAAGGGCCAGAGTTGCCCATTCCTGATTTAAATTTACAAAGCAGCAGTCAGTACATTATATAATATACACATTGAAGTATTATATAAAATTGCAGCACAAAATATAAGCTAAGTACTGAAAAAAAAACAGTTTTACCCATATCAACAGCAACCTGTTTTAAAAGATCTTTAAGAAAGGCATGGTCTCTTTTGAGCCTTCACCAGTGATGCTCGATTTCTTTCAAGACAACATACTCTTATGTCAATTGTTTCAAGAGCTTCACAAGTGATAACCTGTACAATATAAAATTATCAACATCAAATTATATATTACATATTACAGCATTGTTTTAATACAAGACATACCAATGGCCACTCGCACCTTTCTGTCTTTGAGCACCAGTAGTTCCTTCCTCACCTGAAACAAAGGACTTATTCGATTAGCTTGCTTTGATAAGGGCTGGTCTTCTTTCTCTGCTGTAAAACAAGAAAGTCTCTACTTACTCTATGTGCAATTACTATTGTTCTTGAAACATATACATTAAGACAGTTATACATAAGTTAATTTATCATATGATTCAGGAGAGAGCATTTGATGAGTAAATACTGATTGAAATATTCTAGAAACTTTACCTGGGAAGGGCTGATCATGGCAAGATTCACTGTGACTCACTAGTAGCTCTTGTGAGGGTTGGCTCTTAAAAGAGCTGTTGAGTTTGATATTGAAGAGATCTTAAAAAAAATGTGGTTACTGTCCTTTTATTACACCTATCACAGTAAAACTAAGGTTACTGTGGTAAAAGCATGGTAAGTGTTGTTTTTACTGATTCTACTACAAATACCACTTTGGAACTAATTGTAGCCTACTACTTTGAACCTGATATGAATATGATTAACTGATTGAAGGTCTATGCCTATTGCACGTCACGTGACAGACAGTGTTTAATCACCCTAGTTTAGTAAAGTGTTTTGAATTAGAAGGCAATGAAACGCAAAGCCTCCGTGGAGATGACAGATATAATGCAGTGACTGAACATGAGAGAGCTAATCTGATTAATATCGACAAACAGAAAAGACATTATCAAACATTATTTGGACAGTGTATTTACGACTACTTACCAACATCTGGCACACACGAACTGATGCCAAATATCGCAATGTGTTCGGAATGAGACTTCTTCCGCGTAATTTCCTACTGATAAAATTTGTGTCTGTTGTTGACGCCACAGGTTTCCCATTGAAAGCAATGGAGTTTCTAATTCGTCCATAGAGTGACGCCGAGTGGTGCCATTGGCATCTTCATTGTGTCGCCGGGGGCACTTGACCATGCTTCAGTTTTTGACGCCTTAGGAGTGAAAATGGGTTATAATTATTTTTGAACATTAGGTTTTTTGCATTATGCATAATACAGAACACCTCTTACCTGTTGTAGAATCACTGAAATGGAATAGCTATTTGTTGTAGAATATTTGCAAACAGTTTAGCTTAATGTCTCAAATTGTAGCTGCAATTGAATTTTTTTTTTTTTTTATCTCAGTGTGGCAATAAGCTCAAAAAGTAAAATCAGGTTATTCATTTTAGAGCTCATTCTATGTGTATTACATGGGCAAACATATTCAGAAAATGTACATTGTGTTAAATGCTCTCCAAAGATTTATTTTATTTTTGAATATTGTCTTCCTTTCACTTTTTATTAAAATAAAATACAGAGTGCACCAGAAAGGAAAGTGATCCAAAAATGTTGCAGGCCAGATTCTAATTTGTGTCGTCTGCATCACAGCTCAACATTTTAGTGCACACTTTAACCACCACAAACCTAACACATATCATCAAATGGAAAGTTATTTATATAGCAACATTTCCACTGCCTCGCCAAACCATTTTCTAAGTGTAATTTTGTGCACAAGAATACAATAAACATTTCTATTAAAAGAGAGTGATCTGAATATGAACTGTTTACGTGATTGTTGCACCAAAACTTTTAAATATGTCAGAATGGTCTGACACAGAAAAGGCTCTTCACATAAATTAAGATATTTATTATCAACATATAGTGCAGTCAATCGCTATGTTCATTTTCAGGGTGACCTGATCTCCTTTGTTTCTGCAAGTCATGCATAAATAATACATTTAAATTCACTTTGCTGGGAACGTTTTCTCTGTAGTCCAAATTCAGTTTGTGTATTCTAGTTAATGAGATGTAACTTGAAGATCAAGTTTTACAGTCATCACCTATTAGCTTATTTTTAGTTACCTCCTTCTCCCCATCAAATATCTAAAGCATTTCAGCAGACAGAACACTCTGTTCTTAGAGGGGTCATGAATTGAGAAACCAACTTAAGAGGTCATTGTACTATAAAAATATCCTGTAAGTTTCAGAGCTAAAAAGTTCCTCATTAGTCCAAAATTAGCTTTTATTGAAACCAAGCTCAGGAAACGACTTTTTTCGGATTGTCACATTATCACATTATGCAACTGCAGATGAATATCAATGCCTACTTCTACATCATTGCCTCTTTAGCCCAGCCTATGGATTCACTTATGTCATGTACTAGTAAATATGAGAAGACAAACACAGAATAAGGATAATAAAACGTTTTGAAGTGCCAAGTTGTGCAAAAACAGTGTTTGCATTGGCCATCCTTATGATTCTAAAATTAGAAAAGCATGATTAGGAAAAGGACAGTAGGACATTTTTTTTGATTAGGAAAGGACAGTAGCTAGACAGTAAGTGAGGTGGGGAGAGAGAGAGAGAGAGAGAGGGGGGGGGGCAGGATCGTGAAAACTTGCCCACGAGGCTATCGACACCGACATGAACTTTATTTTTAATGATGTTCCAGTAAGATAGAATCAGTAGAACTCTTTGTTTGTTGTTTCATTATCCTGTGGATTCGATTTAAACAAGATACATTTCGACACAGCCTTTTAGGAGAGAATGAATATAAAAGATGATATAGTGACTAGTTTGGATCATTTTTATAATTTGTCACTATTGCTTTGTCTGATACAGATTGTTTGAAATGTTCTGAGTATTTACACTGTAGCACCGTAGTCAAACTGAATTGATGTGATTTGCCGTTCTTTCCTTGGCTTATGGGGTTAATGTGTTTCCAAACAGCACCACAGTAATGACTTTATGAACTTCTTTACTTACAAGATTGATAATATTATAGAGAAAATTATAACAATGTAACCATTTACTACATTATCGCAACAGACAGTGCATTGTAGTCTTCCTGAGGAAAATTTCAATTCATTCATTGCTATAGGAGAGGAATGAATCATAGATCCTATTCTTAAAGGGATACTCCACTTTTTTAGGAAATAGGCTCATTTTACAACTCCCCCTGAGTTAAACAGTTCAGTTTTACCGTTTTCGAATCCATTCAGCTGATTTTCTGATATTTAGAAGAATATCAGTAACCAGACAGTTTCTGGTCTCATTGACTTCCATAGTAGGAAAAAAATATATACTATGGGAGTCAATGGGACCAGAAACTGTCTGCTTACTGATTGTAAGCCCCCCGACTGAGCCTGGGTTCTCCCAAGGTTTTTTTCTCCATTCTGTCACCTGATGGAGTTTTGGTTCCTTGCCACTGTTGCCTTTTTCGCCTTTGGCTTTTGGCTTGCTTAGTTGGGGACATTTAACATTTAATTTTGAATTTAACAATACTATAATAACATTATTTTCCTGTTATCTCTGTGAAGCTGCTTTGAAACAATCTGTATTGTAAAAAGCACTATATAAATAAAGGTTACTTGACTTGACAACACTACAAATGACAATGTATAGCCTAAGTTTTTCACTTTATTGAAAAGGATGAAATATAAATAGCCAATAAGAACAACATGACAATTAATTGTACACTCATTCATATTTCCGTTTACACAAAACACCGTAAGTCATCCTTTGGGACTCTGGGAACTCTGGGAACTCCAAGTACTTAAACTTTATTCACCAGAACCAAGACTTGTAAAGCATATTTAAAATGCATAAATGTTTCACATTGTGTTTCAACAATGTAACAAGATATTATTCAACATCTGAAGTTTTCCAAACAATGATGGGCACGTTGAAAATTATTTTAATATGCAAAACTGTTACCCAATCATAGCAGTGGACGTTCATTTGCAAGTCTTGAATGCGGCCAGAATCAAAACGTAGTGTTCGAAAGAGAGGGTTTAAAATAGGATAGAAAATTGCTTATTTCTTATGATGTTTTTTTTTAAGTAAAAGTCTTGATAATATATTATATGTATATTATATTATATGTAATATTATATATTATATTATATTATATTATATTAATATTATATGTGTACATAAGAGTTCAGAGACAAAATCCAGTTCATGACCCCTTTAAAGATTTCCATTCAGCATGCCAGTATATTTGTCGAGCACACCTAAAACAGCAAATCTTCTCATCAGATAGGATGTCAAATCTATGTTTAGCAGAAGACTACCATTCCCAGATGGAGATTTGAGAATATGAGCTGTCACAGCAGTAGACTTTTGAGGCCCTTAGCACTAAGAGTTCTGGTGGATTAATTGCACTCCAATCCTTTCTTTTATCCATTGGTAGTCCCAAAATAAACTCAATGCAATAGCGTTTTAATCCAAGTGCCCTATTACCCAGACCCACTGGATAATGTCACGGTGCTTGTTAGAGTAAAGCTGAAATTCCCATTTTTTTGGGTAACCATTCAGCAGTGACATAATGGTTTTAAGCATCCAGAGTGTTATATATAGATGTTATATTTTCTGAAGAAAAAGTAATTGATCTTCACCAAGGTATTGCTAAGGTGTTGTTGGTGGTTGCCATTTCTAAGACATTCAGAGTGTTTTTAGCATATTTGTTCTGAGTGGTTATTACAGCTTTGATTTCCAGTTGTTCTGGGGTGCGTTTCCCGAAAGCATCGTTTGCCAACTATGGTCGCAAGTTGGTCGCAATTTCCATTGAACTCTATTGGTAACGACGGAACTTGCGACCATAGTTGGCTAACGACGCTTTCGGGAAACGCACCCCTGGATGGTTTTAGAACTGCTTAGTGGATGGACGTTGCTAGAACTGACCCAACCCAAAATATCACATATACTGTATATATATACATTAATCTTATTAACAACATTAACATTAATAATATATATTACCATTAATTTCTAATATATGCTTTATTCTTTACTGAACTGCAGCTCATTTGTGCACCAAACAAAGGGCATATGTCTAAAACCATAAGCCTTTGGCCTATATCATCATTTGCTTTGAAAGTGTAGATGAGAAAAGCCTAAGATTTAAACTCTGCTGCCCTTGCACAACATGCATGCCTTTAAATGTCATGAAGTTATTTACTTTCATCTAGAGGTTTCAAACCTTAATCAATCATGTTAACATGCGGTTTGCAAATTGCTTCACTTTTATGAAACGATGTGTGAGAGAAACAATAGAAGTACAATCCATACATTTGACGAGGGCAATTATCTAAATGAACAGCACCATAACTCTGCTATGATTACATGAAAGCCATTAAGGGGGATCATTCTAAATATCTATGAGCAATGACACTATAACATGGAAAAAAACATCTACAAGATCATGGATGTTGAACTTCACACATTTCATGTAATCCAATAGCAAGTATTTGGAAGTGTTTCAAATGCTGTGTGTTTTATTGCTAATTTTTACTATAATTGGAGCTAGAAGTTGTAAATCCTAGCACATCGATGTTCCATTTAGAATTTAATTATGTAATGTGTTAGCAAACACATGAAGGTTAAATGGACTTCGCTTTAAATTAAAGTGGCCTGGTAATTGCTACTGATAAACACTTTTGGAGCTGTAATAATGTTTTCAATCTTCATTTGGATCCAGATCTTGCCGCTTCAAAGGTTAGAATTTAGAATGCTTGTACGTGCTCCAAAAACCAGATTGACCACTTTTGACCATACAAGCTGGCTATGATGATTTTTTTTCTTTTGTCCTACTTCTTTCCTTATCTCCTGGAACAAACTAATCTATCTTGATTGTTAATCATTGTTAATCAAGCTGGTTAGAGCTGGTGGTAGACAAAGCTGGATCAAACAAAACAAAACAAAACAAAACAAAACAAAACAAAACAAAACAAAACAAAACAAAACAAAACAAAACAAAACAAAACCCATTTCAAGAAAGTGAAAGTGAAAGTGAAAGTGACACGTGATGGCCAAGTATGGTGACCCATACTTGGAATTTGACCTCTGCATTTAACCCATCCAAGTAAGTGCACACACATTAGGAGCAGAGTAGTGAGTAGTGAACACACACACACTGCAAACGTGAATACACGCACCCGGAGCAGCGGGCAGCCCTGAGTGGCGCCCGGGGAGCAATTGGGGGTTAGGTGCCTTGCTCAAGGACACCTCAGTCATATTCCTGCCGGTACTGGAATCGAACCAGCAACCTTTGGGTCACCAGTCCAACTCTGTTACCATTAGGCCATGACTGCCCCCTTAGAACCAGCTTACTGTAGCTACCTATGATCAACCAACCAAAGTATGGTCTGGTATAATCTTGACTTTTGTCCCAAAGACACTGGCCACATCTTTCATTTTTACCTTATCATGTTAGCTGCAAGGTTGGCATACCTTATGCTGTTATGCTCAAATGCGTCATCCACCACATCCTCCACCAGTATGAGTTCTACAGTGCAATGCACGAGAAAAAAAGTCAAGACCTTGGTCAAGATACAAGTTTCTCCTTTGATTGTCAGGTCATGATCAAGGTCTACAAACTTTTGTAAGAGATTAGCCAGGTTTAAAACTGCACTATATAGATAAAATATTTGGTCCCACTTTAAATTAGATGTATTTAACTACTATGTTCTTACAACCAAAATTAATAGGTACAATATATTGTGTTCATGTTGTATTGCAAATGTTGAGGTGCTACTGAGGTTAAGGTTTGGGAGAGATTTTGGGATATAGTTAGGTTTAGGTTGGTTAAAGTGTAGGGGTAGAGTCAACAGTGTAATGTAATTACAGAAATTAATTACAGATGTAATAACATCCTGGTATTTTTAAAATATAAGTAGCCTACGGTGTAAAACATTTAAATGTTAGTACATAATAGTTAAATACACGTATACCATGGTCTGGGTGAATACTCGATTCTGATTGGCTGCAGGGTGTCCGTTAAAAAGTGATAGAGGACACCTAGTAAAGTAGTTCTGGTGAAACTGCCTGTTTACCATTCGAAATTAATAAATAAATGCGCTGCGTACAACAGCTGTGAGTAACCTAGCAACAGGCAGTCAAAGTATCAGTTAACAATTTGCTCTATCAAAACAAACATCTAACGTTAGTTAGACATTACATAGCCTACTAATACAACAATGAGCGACTTCGTTATTTGATCTTCAGTCTCTCACGGACTGACGGAGCCCAGTAAGCCCGCAGACTGCTCTCGCATCAATGGCCTGTCACCGACATTATTTGACGGCTCTCCAGTCCAGCATCGGAGAGTCGACCTACAGCGGTGCTTCGGAGGCTGTGGTTATAGTGTAGACTAGTGTAATACATAGTGTTTTATGTGTAACAAAAAAATAACTATGCCTACCTCCTTTGTGTTTCATGAAAAAAAAAAAATCATTTTTTAACCTGAAGGGTTCTACAAGCTGAGCGGACAAATATCTCAAGTTGCTAAATAAATCGTCAAGCTAAGTTATTATTTGAAAAAACTAGATTTAGCCTAATTAAAATATAAACAAATTTTTTAAAAATGTTTTATTTGGCAAGTGACCATGGTATAAGCGGGTTAATGCCCTCCGAGGTGTCCATTGTCAGGTATTAATGGACTTCGGCGGAGGCTGCGCGTCGGCCGGTTCACACCTCGCCGTCGTCCATTAAAACATGACAATGGACACCTCGTCGGGCATTAACCCTTACTTAAAGTATCCCTGTAGTCGATCATTTTATCCCTTAAAACTCACATTTGCTCACCGAAATTACTTATTAAACGTTTTTTCCTTGAAAAGAAAATGCCTTAAAATAGCTTGAATGTAACTCTATACCCTTGCCTCATTTAGTATTTGCTGTTCTATGAATATGCAAATTAGCCCCGCCCCACTTACTCACATCAGCTGAGCTCAGAGATCCACTCGTTGATGATTGGTTACATGTAGTTTGTGATGTCAGAAACATCAGCGATTTCAAACTGCAATTTTGAGACTAGGCTTGTTTGAGATGAGCAAAATCTGCGCAGAACCGATCACCGGTGATCACCGCGAGATGCATGCCGGTTAGAAACATAGACATAATAAATACATAGACACCCTATTGGCTGCTGGGGCGTACGTCAACGGCGCCGCCATATCAAGGAGGGCAACTTTCCCATACTTCTCATTATGGGAATTGAGAAAAATGCCTGCTTCGTGTGCTGCTTGGAGCTGTACAAGTCGCCACAAAATTGAAAACAGGTCTCTGGGAATTACCTTTCACAAACAAGACTGAACTTTTTTGGTTGTATTTGGTCATTATATAATTAGTAATAGTACCGTACACCACGTACAAACCACTGAAATCGGCTGATAAATGTAAACGTTATTATTGTTTTTATCCAGGAAAACCGCAGCTCACCCGTTTACTTGCATTTGTTGACAGCGCAGTCTTGCCCTCAGCAAAATGGCGGACACGTTGACGTATCGCAGCAACGTTCCAAAGCGGCCAATAGGGCATCTATTTGTATTTATTATGTCTATGGTTAGAAATGTGTCCAAGAGCGGTCCGCCTTGCTCTGATGTCATGCTGACGTATGTCAATAAACTCTCGCGACCGCAAGGCGCATGTGTCGGATTCTGCAGTCGCACGCATAGCGCGCAGTTGCTCTCCACCGACTGCGGCCCTGTCCCAAATAGCGCACTTCATGCGGACTTTCGGTCTCGTGGACTTAAATTGCACGTGCTCGCCGAGTCTACAAGTCCGTAGGCCGTCCCATTTAGCATTTTAACGCTCTGAAGTGTGCTCAGCAGCGCCCCCTTTGTACCCTTGAAGCGGTCTTCCGCATAGCCCGCGAAGGCCCTGTCCCAAATGGCACACTCCGGACTTGTGGACTTCCTCAGAGTCCACACTTCAGTGACGTCATGAGTGCAGACCTATAGGGCCCTTAGCGCGAGTCCGCGAGGGCGCATTGAGAGGTATTTTTGGGACAGACTCGATCATCACGCCGGAAACAGGAAGACAGTCTGTTTTTTTTTTTTATTTTTATTTTTTTTTTATTGAATTTTCAAAATCACAGAGTTTGATATCAAGTTGACATTTCTTTTACATATTTTCTGATAAGTATCACCTTTGACAAGTAAAACATGAGACAACAATAATTTGAAGAAAGAAAAAAAAAAGAACAAACAGAACAGAAAAAAAGGGGGAAAAAAAGGATAAAGGGCATCACGGACATATATTAAATTCCTTTAGCAGAGATACAGATCCCTTGTCTTAAATTTGTCATCTGTCTTACTTCATACAAATGAATTTGACTTTTGTATAAAAAAATGTATGTTATTGATTTGTTTCTATTATTAGGAAAATGTCATATTCATCAAACTACGGTAAGTGGAGTAACTCAAAACCCAACTTTGCTCATTTCAAAGCAGTCTTTAACATGTATTTTGAGTCTGTAAAGTTTTTTAAAAAATCGGAAGACAGTCTGGTTGTTGTTATGGACAGGAGCTGCAGGTTCGGGGAAATATGCTGACTATTGTTGTTGTGTTTATGACTCAGTAAAGCCCTGACATTCTGTTCTATTTATTTTATGAATCATAATATTATATTATTATATTATTCAGCTCGCTATTATTAGCCTATGTTATAGACATCAACCACTGGTTGATGATCATAATGTTTGTATAAACTTGTGTCTTGTCATAAAAACCGTAATGATAATTACACTTAAATATTTTCTTCTCAGAGCCATGTTAACAATTGTCCGTGAGTGAAATATCCTCCCATCTGTTGTCTGATTGGCCTTTCGCAAGGATTCCTGGGTAGTTAAAGTGCGTGGAGCCTGCTTCTATGCGGGCTTCGCGGAAGACCGCTTCAAGGGTACAAAGGGGGCGCTGCTGAGCACACTTCAGAGCGTTAAAATGCTATTGGGACGGCCTACGGACTCGTAGACTCGGCGAGCACGCGCAATTTAAGTCCACGAGACCGAAAGTCCGCATGAAGTGCGCCATTTGGGACTGGGCCATAGAAGCAGGCTCCACGCACTTTAACTACTCAGGAATCCTTGCGAAAGGCCAATTAGACAACAGATGGGAGGAGATTTCGCTCACGGACAATTGTTAACATGGCTGAGAAGAAAATATTTAAGTGTAATTATCATTACAGTTTTTATGACTTATACAAACATTATGATCATCAATCAGTGGTTGATGTCTCAAACATAGGCTAATAATAGCGAGCTGAATAATATAATAATATAATATAATATTATGATTCATTAAATAAATAGAATCGAATGTCAGGGCTTTACTGAGTCATATAAAAACAACAACAATAGTCAGCATATTTCCCCGAACCTGCAGCTCCTGTCCATAACAACAACCAGACTGTCTTCCTGTTTCCGGCGTGACGATCGAGTCTGTCCCAAAAATGCCTCTCAATGCGCCCTCGTGGACTCGCGCCAAGCGCCTTATAGGTCTGCACTACATGACGTCACTAAAGTGTGGACTCTGAGGAAGTCCACAAGTCCGGAGTGTGCTATTTGGGACAGGGCCTATGCTGATCAAATTC
Source organism: Chrosomus eos (assembly GCA_036326025.1). Taxonomy (NCBI): domain Eukaryota; kingdom Metazoa; phylum Chordata; class Actinopteri; order Cypriniformes; family Leuciscidae; genus Chrosomus; species Chrosomus eos. Next base: position 13,467,260 of record CM070820.1, read on the forward strand.
AAAAGCATGATGGGAAACGACTTGCTGACGACGTTTAAACAACCGTGATGTATTGTTCTCTTTTAAAATGTTTGAATGTTAAAACTCTGGTATCATGTTTCATGTATATACGTACGTTATGTGTGAATAAACTCTCTGATAGTGCGATATGGGTTATGATGTCATTTTTATAAAAAAAAAATATAGAGAAAAACACGTGTCTGTATTAAAGAAAAAAAATTGATAAACACGTAGGCTATTTGGAATGGAATTAAATAACAAGTACTTTGGGTGTCTTGTTCATTACTATATTATATTGTTCATGCAACAGAACTTAAATTACATCCAGTTTATTAGCAACACCGAGCATGAATCCCACGATATCAGTCTTTGATCTCACAGGTGTCTGATCCACTGCGAGAAGAGAGATCTGTCCGTCATTCCTGCGCTCTTTTCACTCCTCCCCTCACTGCAGACGCCTACTCTCGCATACATTTAGGGCAAGGCAAGGCGCATCTCAAAGAAGGTTCACTGCAGTTTTAAGGAGAAAATGCTTATAGTCATCATAGTGCTGCCTTATGAATTTGCACATGTTTTTTTTTAAAGCATGTTAAAAACACCCCATAGACATATAAACAACATTAAAAGCTTGATTTTCACCACAGGGGGATTTTAATAAAACAAATTAACAGTTTAACACACCACGACAGAGCAAATGCACTAAGAAAAGTATCTGTACAGTTGATGCCAACAATTCAGTTTGGTTCTTACTTAATTGTATTTATTTCACAAAATAAAGCAATAAACAGTTAGTTTATCAGTAACTCGTGGAAATACAAGTTTTGAGCCTAAATAGTATCACCAAGACTAAGTTCATACCAAGGATGATAAAAATTACAATAACTATAAAGTTTAAATAATTGTTCTAGTGAATAATACATCACAGTTATAAACAATGACGACACAGAGGAAAGATATTGCTAAACTTTTCTTTCCAGCTGAATATAAAAACATTGACAGCCCATCAGAATCCACTGACCTTAAAGTAACACCAAGTAAATTTTCCTCTTCGGTCGCCCTACTGGTTGGAAACGAAATTGTCCATTGCCGCTGTCGTAAATAATTTAGCCTACCGTCGCACGCACGCTCGCTCGCTGTTTATCCAGCACCAGCTTTAGAATGAACGATGTCCACAGACAAGGTAAAGTATGTTACATGATTTCATGAAAGGATGATGTATTGTGACATCAGAAACGAAGAAAAATTAAATAATGACTATTGTAGCGCTTGACGTAAAGCAGTCGAGTTTTGTAGTTCTTTTTTTGTGCACGGGTTCCTACCCGAAACCCGAAGTTACATAGTGCCATTAAAAGCGATATAGACCCCGTCAGGCTATGGCAGACGTGTCATTTAACTTATTTTAAGTCGATGTACCATCACAAGGGTCTTGGAAATATATTATGAAGGTTGAAAAACTACATAGTGTTACTTTAAAAGCTAGAACATTTAAAGAGTCTGACGACAGAACTGAAGTGTATACGCTTATAATAAATTAAATAATAAATTATAGTTTGTTATAATTATCTTGGTCTGTGAACGGACCTTTAGATCAAGATTTTTCTATAAATTGTGCCAATCCAATGGCAGAATGGCATTATTTATCAGTGAAAAGTAACTTCACAACCTTTGTACGTGTGTACATTTGTGTGTTGAAATAGTTTGGTCCAGTTCTTAAACCGGAAATGTAGCAATATGAGGTTACATCATCAGAAAACCTTGACATAAATGAAAAACTTTCCTAATTGATTTGCTTTTGCTCTTTATTTCTCATTTGTAAATGCAAATGTCAACATGACTGGTAAGCAAACAATTCTCAGTGTTCTCAGTCCCACAGGCAAGACTGATTCTGGTCTTCAGCCACTTAAGAGCATAGCTCTTCATGGTGACCACGGCGGTGTTAACATTACTGGAGGACAAATTGTTGAAAGTGGATGAAACTCAATGAGCAAATAATTACATAACATTTGACAGCAAACACTGGCAGCTGTAATGTGGTGTGCTGTTGGTTCCATGAATCATCTGCTAATCTGGACTAAAGGTGGATTGTGTGGGAATTTATCAATTTATTTAGTGGTGCATGCTAAGACAAGCATATATGTTATCATACACTTAAAGTTAGGGGTTTCTTCTGATCCTTATGACTTCTGAGAACAAATTGATCATAACGTTCCAGAAAACAGCAAGTATCTGAAACAGCTGACAGAATAAGATATCTGGGTCAATGACATAACACTGAATCAGTTCATTTGTTTTCACACATTTAGCAAAAATGCAATTCATACATACTGTGAATGTGGTTTGAATACACCTCTTCTATGATGAGTGTGTTTTTAGTTTGCAAATTAAGATCAAGTAACAAAAATTGTGATACAACTGTCCTGGTATCATAATGAAGAAAAAAAAACAATCAAATTTGTAATAATAATAATAATGCCATTTATATACAACAAACCTTGAAAGGAAAACCCTGCCTCAGTATTTATTAATACTTGAAAAACATTGCCCAGCAAGTCAAAGTCATCTGGTGCAACCAACAAATTCATGTATCACAATCAACAATGCAAAAAAAACCCCACATGAACCAGAAAATGATATAATTTCCTCTGCATCTGCTGGCTTTCATGAATATTAAAAATAAAATGACGTGTGATGCAGTTCCACAAAATCTTATATATATATATATTGACAGATATTTTTTTAACTTTAGAAAACAATAATACAATGAAACTTAAAATAAGTATTAATATTATACATATTATAAGAAACTATTAAGTGAACACTCACATGTATTCAAGGTGTATGTTATGATTCTGTTCTGTCATTTCTTTCACTGAAACCAAACTTCAAAATAGTGTAATGGAAATCATTTTGAAGTTTGGTTTCAGTTCCTTTAGTTCCGGTTACCCTGTTTAGTTTTGGTTTCCTTGGTTACTGATTATGCCATTGTTTGTTCTACCCCTGTATTATCTATAGCCCTGTGTTTCAGTTGTTCTTTGTCAGGTGTTGTTTAAATATTCTGTGGTTTAAATGTGTATTCCTGTGGTCTCCTGAGTATTTTGTATTGTTTGATTTTAACTCCTTCATTTTTATGTGTGCTGACCAAGGAATAGGCCTATATATTATGTTACTTTTTACTTGATGGCTACCCTAAAACACCCATGTGTGATTTCAAATACCAACAAAATAGAACATTAAACATTAACAAATCTTGCTAAAATAAATGCATAAAATAACATTATTTCAACATTTTGATCAACAATTTTGATCGAGCTAGGCTACTTGATTGAAAATTTCAAAAGGAAAACTTTGACTGAGCGTCTGAACAAGAACCCTGACACAATGATGTTAAATGAAATGAATTATTTCAATAAAGTAAAGCGTCAAAAAAAATATTTAGTAGTTTTGTATTGCCCAATCTATCAACCTGTTTATAAAAACACTGATTAATGCTGTGCAAGTTCACTTTAATTATGTCTTGCCCTCCTAGGCCTAAAATATAGAATATCTGAACGGGGTCATCGAGATTGTTAAAAACAAGTGAAAACATGTAATTAGCACCTTGCATGCAAAGCAACCAAAACAACAAATAACAGATGTGTTTGTGGCTACTTTGCTTTTTATAGCGCAGAGTTTGAAATCACCATATTTCTCAAGCAGAATATTGTGTGGCTTAACATTGCTAAGACCACTTATTCACAATACACACAGATAAAAATCAAGGCTTTGGTTCATGTTTTCAAAATAAAATCTTGGTAAGGTTCAACACCCTTACGAAAAAGAAGTTTATTCAAGTGTTCTATTAGTATACTTCTTTAAAACAAAAAATAAGAAAGTATACTTTCAGTCTACACTTTATATATATTACTTCACAAAAATATACTTAAAATTACACTTAAGTGTACTTGACTTATACTGAGAGAATATTATATATAGGCTATAGAGAATATATTTGGCCTGTACTTGTACTCAATCTTTTGATCGAGATATACTTAAAAGTATAATTAAGTAGCCTATTCAAAGTATACTTGGCTTGTAGTTGTGTTAACTCTTTTGATCGAGTAGCCTATTAAATATACTTTTTTTAACATAGACAGTCTTAAGAAACTTACATTGTTTGAAAATATTGATTAGAATATTGATATAAAACAGATATGTTTCTAATTCTGCGTATCTGAATTTTTGTGTAGGCTAGTCCACTGGTAGTGTAGCTACATAGGAATTTACTTTAATTCTACTTTACTCTTTCCCCACCATTGGCTGAATTTTCCAGCTGTCCATGTTTTCACTGTTATACGGTAGGGGGCGCTGTGACACATCTTCTAGTACAGAATCTTCGGATCAAAACACAGGAGAAAAAAAAGCTGAAACAAGTGATAGAAGATTGCTCGCTCAAATGTAAAATAAAGTGATCATCAAACAGCGTGTAAATCAAAACTGCTTAAATGAAATGAAGCGTTACACATGAAGAGAAAACGACTGAAGCTTTGGGTGTGTTTGACTCGATCTACTCCATCTGTGTTTTGATCATCATTCTGAATCTGATCAAGGCGTAGTCTTTGACAAAAATTGATTTTCTCAACTGTTTTGTTTAAAATGTTGCCTTTTTTTATTAAACTTACCGAGATTCAAGTGTTGATAAATATACTTTTTTATAAAGTGGACCAATTTAGTCCCAAGCACTGCTTGCAAGTAGACTTACAAGTTTACTACAAGTACACATTGATATTAGTATACTTACTATATAAATATACTTAAAGATATACTTGAACATTATAATTATACTTCATAAAATGAACTTGAAGTATTCTTTCGCAAGGGCAGCCATTATAAAAACTGTTATACATATCTGTTTTAAACACTAATTCTCAAATCTGTAGATTTTGTCAACAAGATATTATAGGGTGGAGCTATTCGAACATTTAATCCAAATATTATTAAAACATTCCTATTTTTAATTAAAATTATTGTTTACAAAATGACATTGGATAGTCCAACCTTACCCACCATTCCCAAAAAAACATTTAATTAGCGGTGCTTGCTAAGGCTGTTATTCATACTTATGGCTTGGCATTTGAACAAACCTTGTCCTACACTGTTTGTGGTAGACATGAATGATACCTGAAATCATGAGGCTTGTTGAGAAGAGGTGTGCTGTTGTTATCTACACACACTTTTACCCTGGTGAATGATACATTTAAAAATAGTGAAGGAAGAGCCTGATCCATATATGAGGACAAGTAAGGTGGGCTCTTTTGACTTTTGTCAGTAAGCAATCTCACAGAACACCTGCTAGGTTAAGCTGTGTTAAACAAGCTAAGCGACACTCACATCTACTTAAAGATATATTTTTAGAATTATTATTGTTTTCTAAATCCTGACATCATTGTGTGCCTTGCTGGACTAAAGTACACTTTATAATTTTCACTTTGTGGCACATAGCAAAAAGCTGATGATGAGTAAATAATCATTATTTTATTATAATCATTACTTTAACAGCATGAAGTGCTGATCTACTTGGCACACAGAATTTTTTTTTTTTTTTACTCCTTTAACACTTAATGAATATGTCAGTCATATTTTTTGCTTTTGGCAATGTCTTCTGGTATTCTGTACTAAAAAGTCATTAACATTTAATTAATTAGACATCTTTTGCATTATTAATATAAGAACAAATTGAGATTTTAACTGAAGTCTCCTGCTATTTAATCTCCTGCTCCTCCCCTGGCCTCAAGAGGTGCACTATCGAAAGACCTTAGAGGCTGTGGTCTTACCATCTTTGTCAGCACGCCCAGAAGAAGTAATCCCGGTTCGCATCCCGCTTGGAGCGGGTCGGATATAGGACCTGTATATTTGGTGCCTTGACCCGGGAGTGAAGTTTAGGGGGGTGAGTGTAATGTAGGCCAGTAAACCTCACGCACAGCTCTTACTGCCCTACGTTACACTCACACCCCTAAACCTCACTCCCATCCAGGTCACGGCACCACATGTAACCGGTGGCTTGCAACGCCAAGATAGGCGCCAAAGTTTAGGGGAGTTCAGAGGAGTATTTTGAAAGATTGAGTTTGAGCACTTGTAATATGGCTTGTGCCTTCTTTTGAAAGCAGCATGTTTTTTTTAAAAACAGTTATCTGGTTTGATCTCTCCAAAACTGGTACACTGCAAAATGTTTACCTAGCCAGAGAAAGCAAACATAGTTGACTGTCATGTGTTCTGTGTTGTTTTAAGCAGGAGAAATGTGTTGATACAGTTGCTCTGTCTAGCGGCCTCCAGCCTTCAAAGGCCTTGCCTGTTTCTTGAACAGTTTGTTCCAAGTGGCCAAAAGTCAATCAAGAAGCAGAGCAGAGCAGTGGGAAAAGGGGGTAAAGGAGGAAGAAAAACTTAATTACTACATATTCAACCCTTGCCTGCTTCTTTTCCTCCTTTAAGTTTCCGTCTTGGCTCTGAAAGCCACAGCTCTTGCCAAATAAAGCTAATGTGTGTGAAGCATGAATGGTCACATACTGTGCAGAGTCTTGCAGTGCACTTAATATAGCAGTTCTGCCTAAAAGCAACTCATTTCCTCTGAAAAAAACTTGTGTGCTTTGCCTTTCTGTTCAATGCATTCTGAACGTTGAGTGACTCGGTGATGTCATTGCTACTCCACCCAGTGCCCCTTTGCTTGCATTTCTGGCAGGAGAAACCGGTTTTACTGCAATCTTATATAATTCTGTGGTCACATCATTCCAAAAAGCACAAAAAGGGCTTACCGGAGACATGAACTCTAATGTTAGCATAGCATTCAACAACCTCTGAATACATCTTGCATTTAATAGCAAAGATTTATTCTGAACGAGGAAGAATAAAAGCTGCAGCACGTTTGAAAAAAAAAGATTTTTTTAACAAGGATTAAGGCTACAGTCTCTGCGTACATGAAATTGTAACATGATGTATAAATGTATCTACCCCATTCCTTGTATTATAATCTATAGAATACATTTTAACTTTAAGATTGTGCCTCATGGTGGCCTCAAGTATTTAATACATTGACACGTGGCTCTCTTGAGAGGAGTTTGAAACAATGTTTTTCACCATACTGCCATCTAGAGGTTGTATTTGAAAATGGTTACGTAAGCCCATTTTGAGGAGACTGATATTTAAATAAATAAACAATATGATAATTTTAAATGTTCTTTGTTCTTAATTACAGACTACCACAAATCAGCCTGATATTAGAAAAAGCAAGGCCTATATGCAATAGCATTAAGAAATTGAAAGAAATGGAAAGAAAACAGACAAATTACCCCTGATCCAACTGTAACAATGAATCATGTTATTCCACTGTATCTCAAATAAAAGTGCACTATGGAACAATAATCTTAAGTCTTTTTCAAGTGCATTTACATGCACTTCACCGCAAAGTTATTTAAGAAAATAGCACGTCTCTAAACTGTACCATGACCTCAAGCCATACTCTAAAAGGCCACTGCTCATGGCAAATAGAATCAGATGACAATTGCAGACATTAAAGGTATACAGTCTATTTATTTTCTGCTGAGCACATTATGAAGAGATATGAGCGGGACAGCAGCAATGAGAAAGGTTGCTGAGATATTATACTTTACGCAATATCTTTCTGACGTCATGGCCTCCATCTGTAGCCTGTTCTAAATCAATAACACACATGATTCACTTTGTAGCAATACAAATGAATGCGTTAAAGGTACACTATGTACATTTTTTTTTGTTCAAAATGTAAAAAATTTTATAAGGATATCATGAATCTTCCGAACCGTGTTTTTGTCTAATCCTGAATCACTACCGTATATTTAGACTATTTTAGAGTATAACTACTAAAACTATTTTAGGAGCGCTGTACCTGCGTGACTCGTCATGTACATAAACAGAGAGATATAGCAATGTTCTTCCGCAAGACGCATGCAGTTCTATTTATTAACCGCGTTACAGGCCTATCGGTGCCTGACATCAAAGTACGACGAGAGCAATTCAAAAGTATACAGGGCCGTCTGCTCTCTAATCGCTCTTGCGGTTCTTTAATGTCATACACCGATCGGTCTGCAGTACCACTTCAAGTTGAACACATCTCATAATTTCTAGATGACAACATGTCATTCTACTTGGAGCTTTTCCAGCTCCATCTCTGTGGATGAGTGGAGTTTGACCTAATCGGGTTTAGGGATAGGGTTATGCCAGGGGTGACCAATCCAATGGAGGGCCATTGTCCTGCAGAGTTTATGGTGCGTTTTATTATTTATCCGTGTCGGAGTTCCGACTAGGAAAACAGACGTTGCCTAGCAACACACACCAACGCGCCCCCTTTCCTCAGATTTCCCAGCTTGGAAGTCGGACAACTGTGAGGACACCGAGCAAGAATTCTGGTACGGAATCCAAGATGGCTGCGCCCTGTGCGACTTGTAAGTATGAATTGTTTTCATTGTTTTTGGACCGCTTTGTTTGTTTAAATGACGATTTTAATCACTCGTATTACTGCAATACCTTACTGTGTCTGTATCACTGTGGGTATAGGAATCGGTCTTGTTGTGAGTGCAATATTGAATGAAGCCTTGTTTCAAACGGGTGTTACTAACGTGGCTAGCGTTGCTAACAAAGGATAAACTAAAACATGAAATAAAGTGAACATTTTAGAAGTTGCATGTTTTCCATGTTTTTTCTCCGACTCGGCAAAACATACCAGAACGCTCTAAGTGTGGAAGTGATGTCATATCCGAGGGCCGAGTCGGTTCGTTGACAATAATAGAAGCTCCAACCCCATTAGCTCCAACCCCAATTATACACACCTGAACCAGCTAATCAAGGTTTTACTAGTCCTCTTCGCGTGTCGGTCAAAAATGACAGAATTTAGTTTTTTCATTTCAATGAAATTTTATGGCCTACTATATTTTAGTTCGATAATGTTTTTTATTTAATATTGTGTATTTTTAGTGGATTTTATGGTAGTAAATTATATTTTCGCTCTATTTATAATCCAATTATTCACTTTTTGAGCATAGACCTGAAAATTAAATTTCCAACTTTACAAATTTCCAACTGTTGTAAATCTTGAATGCTTTAGAACACAGACTTGATTTTTTATCTCTTTTCAAAGATGAAAAGATGAAAACAGTTTTAAAAAAAATGAACGTAAAAAAAGTTAAATTGTACGTTTATTGTCATGAAAAAAATTGCAAAAATTAATTAAATATATATTTTTAAAAACATGTTTTACTCTAAAACTGATAATCAAAGCCATAAATCTAAAATTTTCTATGCGGTCATTTTTTACAAGTGTGACAATTTTTTTCAGGACCATTTAACCTGTTCGAATCATGTCCATGAATTTTTTTTTTTTTTTTGGAGTTCACACAGCAAGTGCCAAAACCTTTGCCAAGTTTCATACCATTCCTATGAAGAAAAAAATTCTACAAAAAATAAATGTAAAATTTTTCGGTCAAAAAATGACAGAAGAGCACCAGAGGCTAGGCATACTAGAAACTTCCAGGTAGGTTTGTTGTTGCGAGTTGGAGCTAAATTCTACTGGACAGTAGACCTCCAGGACCAAGTTAGGACACACCTGTGTTATGGGTATAGGGTTAGGGTTTGGCTGAACCTTCAAGCTGCACTCAATAGGTCCAGAAAGGGAGAGCTGGACATCCAGCTCCACCCACTGGCTCTGCTAGAGAGCATCAACCCCTCGAATTATGCTTTTTTTTTTTGCAACAGTATCTGCAGCTTTCAGGTTGGAGCTCTCGGAAAATTCCCAGTTTACAAGTTGTAATTACGAGTTTTATGAGGATGAGAACTTTTACAAGACTTTGTTGTAGACTCGTCATAACAGCAATTATGGCACCTTCATATTGTTGTTGATAGTGTTGCCATAGAAACACATAATTAAGAGTCTGAGGACATGAACAGCTCAGAGTAGAATGTCACAATCATGTTACAGTCAATCCTGGTATCCGGTGCCTTTTGGCCATCATAAAATGTAGACAATAAAACTCAGTTTTTACAATAATTATTTGTGTAGTCATGATTGGGGAATGTAAAACATTTGAAAAATGATTTTGGTCAAGCTTGAGTAAATACATTTAATCATTTATTAAACAAAATAAATGAAATGAAAGATCAAAAATGCACACCCTATTAGGGACATTCTAGGATTATTCTAATATATGGGTACTGTGTACATCATCTTTGTGAAACTCATGTACTTTTGTCCCTTTAAATACCAGTTAATACATTTTCAGAAAATATGAATATTGTGTATGAATTGTACTTACTTTCTCACAAACACATCATTTTACAATCACTATCACTCTCAGTGATTGCATGGTCTTTAAAATTGTAATGTTTAAAAACTTTGATTTTTTTTACTTTTAAAAATTTCCCCTGGGATATGTACTAGGTTGACCACATCAAATTTAAATGATAAAATTGAAGAAAAAAAAAAATAGACAATTTAAATAAGTTTCAAAAGTTGTTCCCCTCCAAAGAAGTGAGACAGCTTTATGATATGATGTTATTTATTTTTTACAACTTTGATTTAAAGGGAAAGTGGTCAATAACAGGGTGGACATTAAATTGAGGGACAAGCTAAGAACCTTGATTATAATTGCTCAAATAAATTTAATATTTGAAAAGACTGCATACATTCGAGAATTGCAAAAAAAAAAAATCTCCAGCTGTAAGTTGCAGCCTCTGAAAAGTTGTTGAACTTTTAATGAACTCAAATGGTGTTATTTATTACTAAGACCGGTTTAAAATATTTTCCAGCATTTTAAGGCAGTAAGATCATGAGCTTTAGCCTAGTGGACGCAAGAGGCATCGACTCCCAGGAATTACCTGTTTTTTTTTAACCATTTTTACACATGGATCATCATGACGTTACATCCGAATTTCGAAGTTAAAAAGTCAAAGTAAAATGTTTAAATCAAAGGATGCAATGACTTTTATTTTGAAAGGCTTCATCGATTGTAGCCATATGTACGGAAATGGTCACGTCACACTACCACATCAGTTCATAATGTAACTTGTTAGCTGCTAGCTAGTGAAAATATATTTATATTCAGTATGTATTTCGAAAATCAACGGTTTTTATTTCAGAGTTCACTGTTGTGGATTACCACTACATGAGCGATTTCAGCACCAAAGGGCCCTGATTTGTGTGTTATTTTCGTTTTCAGCTGTCTAACTAAACAGGCTAACCAGTTAGACACATAACAGCGTTTTTTCTCAAAGATGAGCTCTTAGATAAACAGTGAAAGATCTAAGATCATAAACACACAGCAGCAGAAGTATGGATGAAAAATACAGCAGTAATGTCATCTCTAGTGGGAAGCTGGGGCGAGTTGAGGTTCCAGATGCGAGGTAACGTTAAAGCAAGAGTGTCCAAATATTACACTAAAATAATACTCTTACACTGATGTTATGAGGTGGTGGGGCTGGTTTTAACACGGTAGCATGTTTAAAGATTAACATACCTTTTTGTAAGTCCTGATGTATTGTAGTGGACCGTCTTGAATGACTTAAGAAAACAAAAGTACCTTATTATTCTTGTTGGAAATGAAATACCAATAAATACCATTGTATGATGTAGTTCCATATGTACTATAAATATAAGAATCATAATATGTCTATGTGAAGCATCGTGACACTCACTACAGTAGCCTACTCCCTTTGTAAGGTATCTGCATTTTTTGTTCACCATATTCAGTGAATACTTTGGTATTACCATGATAGTGTCCAAAACCTATAGCATTGCAATGTTTTCCATGTATTTTATGGTAATACCGTTATAAGAATAGCTCAGCTTTATTTAACTACTTTTCTACTTTACTGAATGTTTTTTTTTGTTTTTGTTTTCAGACTGACCCGGTACATAGTATTACTCTACTTTACCAAGCTGCTGAAGGCTTTTGGGATATTTGAGTCATATGATCTCCTCAAAGTTGTGCATATTGTACAGTTTCTCTTTATTTTAAAAATGGGGTAAGGAGTGACATCACATATGTACATATTAAAGAATACAAGAGTCATGATTGTTTATTTCCATTATTTCTGATCATATAAAGACCTTCTCTTTTCTGCATAGGTGTGCGATGATATTGGTTTTCTTTCAAAAGCCATTCTCATCTGGAAAAATCATCCCTAAGAGACAGGTACAAAGTTCTTCTAATTCTAGTTTAACTGTTCAGTTCATCAGTTTTGAAACTCTTACCACTTAAAGGATTAGTTTAACAAAAAAATGTGTCAAACCCCTTTGTTCATCTTCGAAACGTGGGAAATATTTGAATATTTTATCATCCTTTTAGTCCATCGTTTGAAAGTCCATGGAACCAGAACATTCCACACATTAAACGCATTCATAAAATTATTGTTAAAGTGATCCATATAGGTGGTTTCATCCAAATCTTCTGAAGAGACATGATTGTTATGATGAACAGATTCAGTTTAGGCTTTTATTCACTTAAAAATTAATCAATGCGCATATTTAGTACAACGTCAACTGTTAGCCACATTTAATATTGGTTAATGTTGATGCATTAAAAGTTACAGCAATAATAATAACATTAATAATAGCATGCTAATTCTGTGGAAGTAAAATGGATTGCAAATGCTATTTTATGTGGACCTTAGATTTCATCTGTTTAACTTCTGATTTCAGTGGATAAAAATACTCAAGCATGCTGTCATGAGCTGCATCATTTCCCTGTTGGGTTTCTTTGGGTTGACACTCTGTGGGCCACTCCGGTATGTATTTGGGTTTAATCTAAAATAAACATGTTTCATTATTTTTTGTTCTGTTGTTTATCAAGCATTTGGCCTAAACTTCAGTGATTTCTTTCAGGACCCTTTTGCTGTTTGAGCACAGTGATGTGGTGGTTATTTCTCTCCTCAGCGTTCTCTTTACCAGTTCTGGAGGGGGACCTTCTAAGGTCAGAAAAGTAGAGAAATCATAACCGTATCTCAGAATGAACCATATTTACCAGCTGACACTTTTCCATGTGCTCTTTTTTTTATAGACAAGGGGTGCTGCTTTATTCATAATTGCTGTGATCTGCCTTTTGCTCTTTGATAATGATGATCTCATGGCAAAGATGGCAGAGCACCGTATCCTTACAACTGTAGCAGAAATGTGTACACTTATTAAATCAGGGTGAAATCTGTCATTTATGCTTCTTTAATGATACCGGCTTGCAGGCAAAATGGCAAAAAATAACAACTGTTTTCCGACTAAAGGGAAAGTTATATCAGACTCAGAGGTGGATAAACATTTTATTCTTTGGAATTACATTTACAGATTAATCAATCACAATATCATCATGAATGTGTATTTCGAAATGTTTACTTTTTGGTTTTATCTACAACTGTATACTCCTTAACACTCTGTCTTATAGCTGAGGGGCACCATGACAGTGCTCTCACACATGCGTTGTACACAGGGATAGCCTTTTTAGGTGTGGCGGACCACAAGGTGTGTTTTTGATCATTTTTAAAAAAAATCTTTAAGAGTGTTTGTTTACTACAATACTGACTCAAATGAAGGATCAGTGATATCATGGTGATTAACTCTCATTTTCTGAGTAGGGTGGAGTGGTTCTGCTGGTTCTAGCTCTGTGCCTGAAGGTGGCTTTCAACACAGCATCTAGAAAATTATCAGTGGAGATTGGGGGCGCAAAACGCCTCTATGCTTTATCTAACCTTGTGTCGGCTGTAGTTCTGCTGCCCTGGGTCATAGTGCTGTCTGCAACCACTGAGGTAACAACCAGCAGAAGCTTTGTTTTCTGCTTAACCAGGGGTCCAGGCCCAGTAGAGGGGTCAGCAAATCATTCAAAGGTGGCATCAAAATTTCTTAAAATAATTTAAAATATGCTCAAATATTTCTTATTTTAGTTAATCCATTCAAAAACAGTTTGTTTCCTAAAAACAACCAGGGTTCCATTGGAAAAACCTGGATATATGAGGTAGCTGAACTTTAAAAGTGTGATTTCTAGACTTGAAAAAGTCCATGAGACATTATTTTAGTCCCTTTCTCCAGACGAGAAAGACTATAGATTCTGTTTTATCAGTTAAGTTTGTTTTGTCATTGGGAATAAGTTAGCATTGAGAGTACAGTCAGTGTACAATTATTGAAATGATGTTTTATTAACAAGGTTCGGGAGGAGCAGGTGCAGATAATTAACTCAATCAGCACAAGTGGAGATCAATCAGTAATCAACTCAGGACAAGATAAATAACAGCAGAACCCTCCTCTGTTCCTTGACAGTTTATCAGCATCCCACCTCCACCCCATCTCCTCACTTTTAGTTCCATCTCTAGTTCCATCTACTCTTACCAACGGGGGGAGTACTCTGGGTTCGGGCAGAAATTCCGAGCTCGGAGTCCTCCACCCGGACAGCACGCCAAGTACGCATAACCTTTACCATAATAATTATATGTAGATGTGAACTCGTGAAACAAAAACAGTGCACCATCTTCAGATGCATTAGCCTTATCATAAACACTTAAAACAGTACAGACACTCATGAAAGCTCCTTTTTTTATAATGGAAATCCGCAGAGTAAGGTGGAATCCTGGTCTGGCCTCATCTTGCCATTTGCCATGATCATCTTCTCTGTGATGATTCTGGACTTTTACGTGGAGTCCATCTGCACCGCAAAGCTGGAAACCTCACGCTGTGCTCGATATGGCTCCATCTTCCTGTTCCTCAGTGGCCTGGTGCTGGCAAACTTCTGGACCCACCCGCTAACCGACCAGCTCAGAGTGATAAGTAAGCCAGGAAACAACCAGCAGAGTAGCACTGAGCATGTGCTGTCTGGTGGAGTGCTGGTCAGCGCCTGCTTCTTCATCTTGGGTGAGTTAATATCTCTGATAGAAGATCTAATGCAAATAATGTATTTGAAAGATTTATATATTCCTCTATCACAGAACCAATCTGATATGTACTGTAAATGTCAAGTGTACGATAGGGTGTAGATCTCATTAAAAAAAGTGGAAGAAGTAAAAATGACCATCATAGTGTTGTAAATGTTAAAACAGGTTGTTAAACCACCTCAAACAAAAAAGGTGTAGGTGTAAAACTCATTGAAAGTACCACATTTTACTTATTCCTAATTTAATGTACCATTTGATGTTTTCAGCTGATAGCATACTGTCAGCCCCTTCTTCAAAAGGTCAGAAGGGAACACTGGTGGGTTATTCCCCTGAAGGAACTCCTCTTTATAACTTCATGGGTGACGCGCTTCAGCACACGTCCCAGTCTCTGCCTCGCTTCATCAAAGACTCACTCAAACAGATCCTGGAGGAATATGACTCACGGCAGATCTTCTACTTCCTCTGTCTCAATCTGGTACATTAGCTTCTGTTGGATGGCCACTTCAACTCGTGTGTTTACTATATTTTGGTCATGAAGTGTAGAAGATGCTCAGTTTAAGTGCTTTATTATTATTTGCTTAAAATGTTTGTTATTTCTTGTCAGAATTACAGAAAATGATTGTATGATTCAAATGTTCATAAGCATTAGAGCTTTGTGGCAACGAAATATAATTCAATCCCTCCCTTCACGAAAATTTGAACCCCCATGACCTACTTTAACTGCCTGTCTGATATAACTTGCCTATACTTTAAACAATGACCTACCTACTTAACAGTATATTGATAAGAGTTGTGTTAAACTTTGTTCAGGCCTTCACATTTGTGGAGCTCTTCTATGGTGTGTGGACCAACAGTCTGGGGCTGATCTCTGATGGCTTCCACATGCTGTTTGACTGTTCGGCTTTGGTCCTGGGGTTGTTTGCTGCCCTCATGACCAGATGGAAAGCAACAAGGATATATTCCTATGGGTAATGTAGTGCTGCTTGCTAATTTTAGGATAACTTATTTGTGAAATGAATTCACATTATACATTTGTAAGCGAGCAGACTGATTTGGCTTGTGGATGATAAAATACTCACAAATGTATTTATTTTTCTTATTTGCATGTACACTCACAGTATGTGACTGCATGTTCATTAAATGTCCCGCAATGAATGTGGAATTCCGAGCCGATTCCGATGCACGTCTCCGCCCTGTCAATCATTGCGCGTCTTGAAGCGCTGAAACAAGGAAATGACAGTTCCAGACTTTCAAGTTGTTTCAAACACAACCATGTCACGCAGAAACATGCGCTTCATTGCTAGGAGACACATAAAAACTAAAAACAAGATTTGTTTTAAAAGTGGCTCAAAATATCTGTGTGATCAAAATGTCTGATATCCTCAAACTGGATGAAATCACATAGTCTGAAGCTAAATAAGTTCTGTGCTCATAATACACACTGATTTTGGATAAAATCGTTTTACCTCTGACTGCAAAATCTGCAGACTCACTATGACTCTCGGAAACAACTGTAGAATCGTGTAGAGTCGAAGTGTATTCCAGCATTGTGTAGTGTATTCCAGCTTTTAAGCCTGGGACACAACAAGGCTTTTAGACAAGCACTCGCAAACTCCCCTAAGCACTTCCTCTCGGGGGAATATTAACTAAATCACAAACACATAATTAACATACAAACAATTACACATACATGGATGGATGGTAAATAACAGAATGAAACCGGAAATTAAATGAAGCTACGGAAAAGATTAATTGAACTTGAAAAGAACAATCAGCTTATTATTTTCAGAGCACCTCATCAAATGTATACTTGCATGGCCTTTGCAGTGAAAGCATTTCTTGAAGTTCCTGAAAAATGGTATTTGATGGTTCTGTGAGTGTCAAACGTTGTAGTTGCAATCGTTTTCTTCTCCGTTGGATGAAGAAGATATGATGAACTTGCATGGTTGGTTCGACTCTGTAATACAAGTATTTGTGTGGGAAGTCTGTGAACCCTGATTACTGGACATAACGGAATTGTGTTTTGTCATGTTTGGTGCTGTTAACAGTGTGACTTTTCTCATTTCAGGTACGGTCGTGTAGAGATCCTCTCTGGATTTATCAATGGCCTGTTTCTCATGGTCATAGCTTTTTTTGTGTTTGTGGAGTCAGTCACCAGAGTCATCGATCCACCAAACATCAACACAGATATGCTAACGGTATGTACAGCTAACCTTCAAGACATTGTTGTCACGATTAACAAAGCTATTCCCAAGTTGGTGCCTTGAATTGGGTTTTCTAGTTGAACAAATACAAGTTATGCAAAGTTTCACATCCTGTCACCTCATGCTCATGCTTGGCCTTGATCCGTTTGTCCCTTAAAGCCAGTTTCGGTTGGTGGACTCCTTGTTAATCTGGTGGGCATCTGTGCCTTCAGTCATGCACACTCCCATGGGGCCTCCAAAAGTAGCTGCTCTGGGCATGAGCACGGCCACTCGCACCATGGGCACGGCAATGCAGAACACAGCCATGGAGGACATGGACACAGTCATGGAGGACATGGTCACTCTCACAGCCATGGGCATTCCCACGGGTCTGCTGGAGGCGGAATGAATGCTAATATGCGAGGTGGGTCTGTATTCTGTAATGAGTATAATTTGTTTTTATTATAGACATGGCAAGGTTAGTTAATCCAGAAATGAAAAGTCTATTATCATTTATCAATCCTGATGCTTTTCAGCCTTTTGAAGATGACATTTCCTTATCCTGTTTGCAGGAGTGTTTCTACATGTGCTTGCTGACACACTGGGCAGTGTCGGTGTGATTATATCCACCCTTCTCATTAAACAGTTTGGATGGCTGATCGCAGATCCCATTTGTTCACTCTTCATTGCCACACTGATTTTTCTCAGTGTTATTCCTTTGTTAAAAGATGCCTGTGAGGTTCTTCTCCTGAGAACGCCACCTGAAAATGACAAGGAGCTTAACTTTGCACTTGAGAAGGTATGAATAGAAAATATATATATACATTGCCGATCAAATGTTTGGAATAGTAATGGCTGCTGAAAATTAAGCTTAACCATCACATGAATATAGTACATTTTCAACTATATTAAAATAGAAAATTATTTCACAATATTACTGTTTTTACTGTATATTTGATCAAATAAAGGTAAACTTGGTGAGCATTAAGTATCTTTCAAAAATCGCAATTCTTTTGTCTGGTTAGTGTAGCTTGAAATTTTTGTATTACCAAATTGAATGCTTTACTTTGCATATAATTTAATGCTTCCTTTTTGTCTAAGATTCAGAAAATAGAAGGCGTTTTATCCTACCGTGATCCACACTTCTGGAGACATTCTGCCAGTGTCATTGCTGGAACCATCCATCTCCAACTCATGTCTGATGTAGTAGAACAGCGAGTTATTCAACAGGTATGAATGCTACATTTTGAACATGTCTGGTTTACAAATTTACAGCAATTTGTTTGGGCTTTCCAAAGCTTGTATTACCATTTTGCCTAAGGATTAGACATTTAAGCTGCGTCCCAATAGAGAGGCTGCATCTTTCGCGGACTTCAAGGTTAGACCAAACGTGGTTAAATGGGACGTCTAGCCTACGGAAGCAACTTTGACAGCTGCTGTTGTTGTTGAGCAGCAGTAACATTTGTACTGGACCTTTTTGAAAGTTATATTCAACTGTCTGAAAACACAACAAGGTTCACAACCTTTCTAAATATGTTCACCTTGATTCCTTTATCTATTTAACAAAGAGTATAAACCAGGGGTGTCTGGTTTAGAGACACATGGCATCAATACAGCTCCTAGAGGGCCACTGCAGAGTTTAGCTCTTACTCCAATTAAAAACACCAGAACCAGCTAATCAAGGTCTTACTAGGCAGCATAATAGAAACAGAGATTAGCTGCGTCCCAATGTGCATATTATCCATCCTAAATCGTATGTGACATTATTAATTGTCAATACTATTTAGCATAGTATGCACATTGGGACGCAGCTATTGTCTTGTTAGAGAGGGTTTGTGGCTCTTACCATTGGAAAAAGCATAACGGCTAACATGGATCACGTGAGGCACCTCAGCCTATCATATAATGGCAGTGATGTCAGTGGCCAGCGTTTTGTTACAGTTTACGTTTCACACGGTTTCTTGTGGATTAGCGTGTTTGAATAATGTTCTATATTTGGTATTATATCACTAGTAAACGTTAGCCTGGTAATACCAAACTCTGCTACTTTGCTTTGCTTCATAGACAGAGTCTGGCATGGCATCATTGAAAAGTGTTTTCTTTATCGCGGGGGGGAGGGGGGCGCTCGTCTGAAGTATAAAATCATTGGTTACCCATAAGCCAATCACATAACGTTTGGTTATGACGTGTGTTATGCGCCAGCTTAGCCGCATCGAACTTCCACTGTAAACACATTATAATGCGAAAACGAAACCATTGTGCGAAATTTCCTGTAGTGAACATGGCTGTCAACGACTTTTGTAGATTATGTGAAGTAAATCTACGCATCCACGGCACAATCGGGGCCTCTAAACTAATATTTGACAGTAAAGAGAAACAGGAAAATATTTGCAGCCAGCTGTCAAACTTAGGATTAGTTCTGTTAAACACAGCTCTTTGTTCATCTCGAGTCTGTCGGAAATGCTGCAACTTAATTGCAAGATTATAGCATGACATGGCAATATTTTAAAACTGAAAGAGACACTGACCGGTCAAAAGGGTGCCAGTTCGAGCTCGACAGATAAAAGAGACCTAGATACACCCTCTAACTCCAAGGACCATAAAAAAGCCAAGCAAGGCCTTGCCATCACGGAGCAGTGTCACCGACGTGGTTAAACACTACAATGCTATGTTTGAAATCGGTCCAGTATTTTTACCTGTTTGCAAATGTACTAAATTTAAAATCATCATTTGTTTTCCGTCACTTTTTTCCCTCTGATAATGTTAAACAGACATGCAGACTATGCACATTTAAGTCTGCTAGGAAGAACACTGACGATCGGTAATATTTGATAAATTAAACTTTTACCAAAACCTGTCGGGAGTAGGGCCACGACATCACCTCCATTCAAAATGTTTACCAAACACTCTTCTTGTTCGGCCTTCAGTTTGGAAATGCCAGGAATATTCTCCACAACAGAGCGAATTGCGTCCTGTGTCTCCATATCCGTGGTCGTTTTCGTTTTCCCCAATCTTAAACTCGGCGCATAGCGTCTACATCACGGCTCTCAGCCCGCCCTCTGTTAGTTGATTGGCCGGCTGTTTTCAGGCCGGAGGAAAACTGAAAGACATGTCGATGTCTCAGACTAAGTACAGAAGCGAAATGAAATTGAGCGGAATTGCTCTTAGCTATTAGCTGGTCACTACAGTGCGCATTAAACCATTTAAAAACAGCAGTGATACTACTCACTAAATGTATTTGTAATTTAATTGTTGAAATCTGGAAGCCATAGAAAGAATACATTTATTCATTAAAATCTTTATATTTTGTTTACCTCCATTCATTTAGGAAGTGTTATTTCATTATTAGACACACACAGCAGTTATAAATCATTACAATGCAAGTCTAATTTATTTGTTGAAACCTGGAAGCCATAGAGAGAACACATTATTTTTTTTTTTTTTTAATGTTGAAGATTAGCGAAAAGGCTATTGATTCATTAAATAAGCTATTTACTCACAAAAGCTGTTTATTCTGCATAGTGAAGCATCTCCTCCATTGATATCCAAAAAAAATGTCCTCTTGTCTCCTTACCGCCAAAAGCTGGAGCATTAGCTTTAGCCATTACGCTTTTTTGGCTAAAGCTTGCAGGCTTGCCTTCCAGTGGCTTTGCTAGAAACTTCCAGGCAGGTGTGTTGAGGCAAGTTGGAGCTAAACTCTGCATGAGTATAAAATTGCATCTTAGTAAAATGTCAACATTATAACCGCTTTAAAGTTGTTTTTTTTTTTTTTTTTTTTTACATTTGTATCATTAGATATTCAAGTAAGTTAAAATTCAATGTCGTCACCGGCGGTTAATTAATTCTGAGGTAGGCAAGGATCCATTTTACCCTTCTTTGCCCAGGAAATGGACGCATTTCGAGGACGCATTTGCATTGGGACAGCCTGTGTCTCACCGCTGTGACGCAATCGGCCTTTGATTGTGGCCTTCGAAGGATGTAGCCACTGAATTGGGACGCAGCTTTAGTTAGATCTTTTTATTTATTTATTATTTAAACTTATTTCTGATGTCAGATCTTGTGTATAATATCTTATCATTTTTTTGTTTTTGTTGATTCATGTATTGGTTGGCCAAAAACAAAGTAACTTACTGACCAATTTGTATTGTTTATACTGATTTTTTTTTTCTCTCAGGTGTCTGCCGTGTTGAAGGATGCCGGTGTTAATAACCTGACTATACAGTTGGAAAAAGAGGCTTACTTCCAGCACATGTCTGGCCTAAGCACTGGTTTCCACGAGGTTTTAGCCATGACACAACAGATGGAATCCATGAAATATTATAAAGACGGCACATGTATCATGTAAACTCTTGTTTTAACACATTTAAATATTAAGAAATAAAGGGATCAACAGTATAATTATAATCTCCTCATTTCTTTATTAAAAAACGTTTTAATAAAAATGAATTTTGTGATGGCTACCACAGACTCTGTATGGTTCATAACAGTTAGAAATAATAAAATATTATATTATTTTATGAACACAAATGTTTTTTTGTTTGTTTGTTGGGGGGGGGGGGGGGGTCTGTCCTATTTAAACCATTTCATATTGCATTTTTGTCATATTCCAATCATTTCCATTGATGCAATCAGTTGTTACTTCAACCATACATGCATATACAATTTAATTATTTATTCACTGTAATACGGTGACAGAAATAAGTGAACGCACAAAAGCCATATTTTAATAATACCTATATTATTTCATTAATTAATAAGGTAGTATTTACAGGCAAGGTCTTTGTAAACAAGGCATTAGTCCTTATTTGTTGGTTGGCAGGGCATATGAAATCACACAATCATTTTGTTTTTCTAATAACATGAAGTATGGGATCAAATAATGATTATCAAACCACTGAAACAAATGATAATAAATAAAAATAGGTTGTGCGCTTTAAAATTATAACATGTGGCAAATTAATTGGTCATCAATTTTTTTTATTGTGGTTTTTTTTTTAAAGTCGAGGATTATCTGTCTAATGTGCAACACAGCAACAGCAGTAGGCCTACTTATGTCAATGAAAGGTTCATCATTGAAAGAAGAACATTTTAGTTGATAATACAGATAGTATTAGCTTATGCATTTAGATAAGTCTATAAAAAACATTAGTGTGGTATGTGCAATTGTATAGGTGTGTGCACATTATATTATTAAATTGAATTAGTTGAATTATTGAGGAACATACGTTGGGTTTTCTCAATGTGAGCAATGTTGTTGACAAAGTTTGTGAAAATGTGTTTTGTGGTAACGCAGTTGCATTCACGCTCCGCAGCAAAAGGTGGCAGTGGAAAGCACGCTAACTCTAGTACACACTACAAAAGAACACATTGGACTGGTATCCCCGCCCCTGGGCGTCACGTGGTCATTTGTTGTCCTAGTAACGCATTGAAATCAGGTGCGACTGGGCCAATCGGAGCTCAATGATTTTCGAACGCCAGCGAATCACGTTCGAAAGAGCGACGATTTAAACCACAGAGGAAATGCAATGCTACATCGAGCTCGCTTGAGTAGAATCATCCAGTTTGTTCATCGAGTTACAGCAATAATCCTCCTGAAATAATGGCTCTTCGTGTCACAAGGGTAAGTTGTTTTAAAAGGCTTTTTCATTATTATTTTTGTAACTCAAATTGTATGCGTCTTATATTAAAAAACAAATTTTGTCCCTTTTTAAGTTGATATGGGAAAACCGTGAGACATGTCCTTATCTTGCACGTTACTGTGTTAGAGTATTGATTTTTTACTCTCGTTTTTCGTTTAAGTTAGTAACTTAACGTTATATATTCTATCAAAAGCTTTGTGCAAGTTCTGCATAATAGTAGCACGTAAACTGAGTGCATTTCGGATACTAACTTTAGTTCACATTAGTGCTGTTAACTGGTTTGTACTAGTGTTCTTTCGGTCCTCGTTACGTTTAACGCGCTAACTAGTTTTTAAATATTTCTACAGATGTAGCTTTTCTTTGTCTCACATATCCAATTGCTTTACTCGCTATGCAAGACTTACATGGCCCTCTTGTCTTGAGTAGAACACCCGCCTCGCCAGCAGCGAGAATCAGAACGCTCTGCCCGGAAAAGCAGCTGTAGCGACCAAGCCCGGACTCCGACCTCGGGCCGCGCTGGGGGAGATTGGCAACAATCCGCAGGCACGACCTGCTTTGAGGAAGAAGGTAAGTGCCGTCTCTTCTACGGGCAATTCCTATTTCAGCTGCCTCTTTCTCAACCATGACTTAATCTTTTGACCAAGGAGGTGAAGGCTGCACCCAACGCGGAGGTTGTGGCTGAGAAAGCGCCTGTGGTTCAACAGCTCAAAAAGGAGTCTCCTAAAGTGAAGCATGACGTTCAGGTGAGCAATAACGTTAAATGCGCGCCATTTAAATGGTCAGTTCACCAGAATATAAAGTCAGTGGTATGGAAACCGTTGTCTCAAATGGCCTAGCTTCTGTCAAGTCTCATAGCATTGGGTTAGTTAATGCATTATTTTTTTTGGTCAAACTTCTGTGTTTTATTGTTTAATTCAATCACATCGCAAATCGCCATGTCAAGCCTATACGATTATATTAAATAAATGCATGTGTGGACATGACAACCCATTCTCTCTGAGAGCTGTTTGCACGTTTTCTACACCGTTAATAAAAAGACTTTAAAAAAAAATCTACCTCTTTTATATGGGCGATATTTTGGCTATAAGATGAGCAGAGGGAGCAGTTCTGCCAACTCTCACTCATTCAACGTGAGACTCACGCAATTGACACTTTTCACGCTCACGCATAACCTCAGGAAAGCCATTTGATGATAGCACGTTAGTTGGCTAGACAATATAGAGTACAGGTCCGTAGCCAGCCTATTGAAAGGGGGGGTTCTTTTTTTTTTTTCAAAAAGTGGACCTTTTTGCAGTTTTTTCCCCCTCCTTTTGTATTTAATTATGAGGTTCAAATACTTCATTTTGGTGAACTTTCATGTACCAATTTGTGCTGGATTAGTTTATCTGCTGGTTAACGAGCACGCTTTTTGATGCACCTAAAATATTTTATTATTGTAATTACGCTACGTTTATGGCTATTATATTGTAGACTATTGTATAACTCCTCCCCCAGGTGAGAAGGATATTACCCCTCTAGGGGGGTCCGGGGGCATGCTCCCCCGTGAGAATTTTTAAATATTCCATATTTTAAAGCATCAATCTGATGCATTTTGATATGCATTTTTTGCCATCTATCTATGCAATAGTTTATTGAGCCTTTTCTTTTAACAGTTTTAAATTTCAGTTACTGTGCCCGTGAAGAATGATAGTGCTCTCCTGTGTTGTGATCTAACAGACACACGGTAGAAAGGAACATGGTAGAACATGGCAATATAGTCATTTTATGCGAAACCATAGACCTTTATCTACAGATCAAGTATAATAATATTAACATTGAATAATTTTGGAGAGAGTTTAATTATTGTTGACTGTCGTACCCGAACGCGACGCGCTGTTTGATGCTGAGTGGAGAATGACTGACAGCCGCAGCTGAGGGAAAAGTTTACGTGAACTTGAATTTAATGACTTAAAAATTAATTTGATTGTTTTGTCGATTGATATCATAAATCAGATTTATTACTTGTCCTAAACTACAACGAGTAAGATCATTCCCCTTAATGGAATCGATTCCAACCTTTGCATTTTGAACCTTTGGAATCTACTCTCATTCTTTTTGGAATGGATCCCCAGCCCTATCATTCAGAGGCGATGCTTCTTCACCGTTGCTTTGAAAAGTGTATTGCGAACTCTCTCTGAACTGCACGCGCGGCACACACACACTTCCAGCTACAATAATCATATTAATTTGAAACAGCAACCCAGAATATTTGTCACAAGCATTGATTAAAACAATGATGACAATAATCACATGAAAAAAAAACGACTTAAATTCTGGACCTTTGGCAGTGAGGAGGGGGGGTTCGTTCGAACCACCCGAACCCCCCCCTGCCTACGGGCTTGGAGTATGTTGCTAAATGTGCATTATTTTTTTTACTTGTATCGTTAAAATGGTGTAACGTTGTTAGCCTAGTAAAACACTTGAGTTTAACCTTTAGCTAATAATAATACCAGCTCTGTTTACAGCATTAGTGTTTTTTTTTTTAAGATATCTACTGTGCCTTATTTTATCTGACTGAATCTACAGTCAAGAACGGAATCGAATCACAAGATTTGAATTAAATTGTGACATTTGGCAAACAAGTTGTATTCTGTTGCCAAGTGTTTTGACAATCATAATACTCTTGCGCCCAAAATGATACATGGACTGAGTTTATGCAAAGCGTATGTTGCATAATGCTTCAATGTCCCTGCTTGGCTGGACAGAATGTTCAAAATATTTTATTTTCATGAGCATACAAATGTTATTTTATACTATCGAGACTAAGTTTGCAGTACTGCTAATTTAGTAAAAAAAACACTGCATTAGTTGTTGCTAGTTTGAGTTGAGAAATACATTTCTTCATTTTCCTTAAGAACCAAGCAAGATGACTCATAAAACCATGTTTATATTGACCTCAGTCGCAATGACTTTTTTCCCCAGCTTGTGCGTCCTAGTGGGTTTAATCCTGAAAGTGTTACAACAGCTGCCATGTTTGCTGACTTCTGGGAACTTGTCATGTGTCTTTTCCCCAGCTTGTGCGTCCTAGTGGGTTTAATCCTGAAAGTGTTACAACAGCTGCCATGTTTGCTGACTTCTGGGAACTTGTCATGTGTCTTTTCTTTCAATGCAGACTAGCTTTTTAATTTTATATATGAATGGCAATTAGGGTTTCCCTACTGACAGCCTTGTAGTTATAGTATTAACCAGCAGAGGTTAATGCCCTCTAGTGCTGGCACTGAAGTGTTTGGATTTTGCTGCCATTCTAAAGTATCTATTCTGCAACATTAATGCAAAAAGATTCACTTCAGCTTTCCTTGCAGATCTTGTCTGAACCTTCGTCTCCTGTTCCCATGGAGACCTCTGGCTGTGCTTCGGATGATCTGTGTCAGGCATTCTCTGATGTTCTGCTTAATATCAAGGATGTGGATGCAGATGACTATGATAATCCCATGCTTTGCAGTGAATATGTCAAGGACATCTATTTGTATCTCCGTCAGCTTGAGGTTTGCAGAAAATATGCTTTTGTTTTGTTATAATGCTGACATGTTCGGAAAGGTGAGCTTTTCTGCTTCTCTTGTAGACTGAGCAAGCTGTTAGGCCAAAATATCTGGAAGGAAAGGAAGTCACAGGAAACATGCGTGCCATTCTTATTGACTGGCTTGTGCAAGTTCAAATTAAGTTCAGGCTGCTTCAGGAGACCATGTACATGACTGTCGCAATCATTGACCGCTTCCTTCAGGTGGGTCCCTTTCCAGTTTTTGTACACTGCTTGGTGTTGACAGTTGTTTTAATAGCCTCCTTGTCCCTCGATCAGGATAATCCAGTTCCAAAGAAGCAGCTCCAGCTTGTTGGTGTAACAGCCATGTTCATAGCCTCAAAGTATGAAGAGATGTACCCACCGGAGATTGCAGACTTTGCCTTTGTGACCGACCGTGCCTATACCACTGGTCAGATCCGGGAGATGGAGATGAAGATACTGAGAGTCCTCAACTTTGGTTTTGGAAGGCCTCTTCCACTGCAGTTCCTCAGGAGAGCCTCCAAAATTGGCGACGTAAGCTGGTTTACCCATATTCTTTCAGTAGTCCTTCTGAGGTATGTTCACATTTTGTTAATTACTAATAGGGTTTGTTTTTACAGGTTACTGCAGAGCATCACACGTTGGCCAAGTACTTCCTGGAGCTTACCATGGTCGACTATGACATGGTCCACATTCCTCCCTCCCAGGTGGCCAGTGCAGCTTATGCCCTCACCCTGAAGGTCTTCAGCTGTGGTGACTGGGTAAGTTCTTGAATAGTCTTGCTTGTTCTAGGTTTTTATCCGTATCTGATCATTCCATTTGGCATTTTACAGACCCCTACTCTTCAACATTATATGGGCTACACAGAAGAGATGCTAGTTCCTGTGATGCAGCATATTGCCAAAAATGTTGTGAGGGTCAATGAGGGGCTTTCAAAGCACCTGGTGAGTGGCTTCAGTCTGATAAGTTAGCCTACTGTCTTGGAAGTAGCTTGTTAGTGCCTAGATGTTGTTAACGTGACCCACTGAAGAGTTTGCTTTCTCCTCCAGGCTGTGAAGAACAAGTATTCCAGTCAGAAACAGATGAGAATTGCCTCGCTTTCTCAGCTTAAGTCCTCCTTGATCAAGGATCTGGCCAAGCAAATCTCATAGTGTGTGGGGTTATGATCAAGAGACTTAAGCACTGTGTGCTACCTTGTAAAAATTGTAACTTATGCATGCTTTTACTATTGCAACTCTTATCGTTTAGGTTTTTACAGGTTTTCTTTTTTATCTGCACTGCCATGTCCTAGTAAAGTTGACCTATAATGTTGATGAATGATTCAAAGTTTATGCAACCTTGTACATTTTAATTCAAATAAACATTTTAACATTTTACATTTACACAAGTGTTGTTTCATGGCTAAAAAAAGTTTGCTTAATGCTGAATGTTCTGGGTTTGTGAAAAATAGCTCCCTGTTTTTCAGAATTCTAAGAAAGAAAAGAGAAAACCCTGTTATCCTTTTGCTCTCGCTTGAGCTTTTATGATGGCCCTATTTATTTCTACAGAGTCCAGACTGTTTCCAAATTTTAGTGTTTAATATAAATTGCCACAATTTTCAATCCATTCAGGATCAAGACTGTTTACTTCCCTTGTGCCATGAGTTCATCAGTCCAAAAGATGCTTTTCAGTGACTTCATCACCAAACATTTGTTGCTAATGTTCTCTGTCGTTTGCCTGTCATACAAACTCATGAGTGGGGATTTCTTATTCCTAGAATTGCACCAGAAAAAGTTCCAGGATGTCCTTGGCCAATGTGGTTCATCACTGGATATCATTTAAATAATCCAAAATCCATGACTGCTTTCCTTAAACAACTAACTTTTAGTTGGTGCTAGTGTTGATTGGTTTTCTATGTGAATTCTCTCAATGTATACATTGGCTTTTATTTTTTTTATGTATTGTACAATACACCAAACAACCAATCACAAAGTGATACTCTTGTCCCAGCATCCCATCTTTGGTCTGGGTCAGGCCAGAGAATCTTGTCAAAATCACAGGCTATATTGGTCCCAGCCTGTACTGTAACATCCTTTTTTTTTTACAAAATGGAAGCATTCAGAAAACTCTGTATGTGAGGCAATTTAATGCATTTCTTTTTATTACAGAAGTGCAACAGCTACAGTACATGTATGTGTTGTAACAGCACAGTGTACTGCATTCAAAAGTTACAGTAGAGAGCAGTCTGTGCTTGTTGCTCAGCCTCCCTCATAGTCATGACATGGGCAACCAGAGTGGCATGGCTCCTTGTCTCTTTGGCCTTGCCCTTCACTTTCCTCATCCTCCACTCCAGTGTCTTCAACCTATTCCTTCGTGTCTTTCTGGATCCGTATCTATCTATTGAAGGTTCTGATTTTGACTTAAGTTTCCAACTGGGTAATTGTGTGCTAACTGAGCTGAAGCTGTGCTGACTTGAGTGAACAATATTGAATGCTAGTGCTTTCTAAATGACATGGTGTAGGCAATGAGAAATTAAGGGATTTGTGTGTAGAGTTTTGCAGTGACAGTTTAACAAATCTGACTTGGGTACATGTCAGATGTACCATGACATCTTGAAAATGTCATGGTACTTGTCAAGAAAAAAATGAAGGGCTGACATCAATAAGATCTACTAGGGAAGCCTTTTTATACACTTAGCCTACTCTTTCTCCAAAAGGTTTGAATATGGAGTTTGATTTGAAACTTTTCTTGTGAACTTTTTTTTTGTGTAGGCCTATATATATATCCCTTATAGTCGAAACGTTGTTCATTTTAATACATCCTTGGGAGCATAAGTGGCAGTGTGCTGATTCTTGTTTATTTTGAATTTGATGCTTCATTTGATCGAGCACCTGCCAAAAGTTTTTTGAATGTGCGCACAATTTCTTTTTTTTTGAATTCATACAACGTAAAATTATCCCATAATTTCTCGGGTTTTTTTAACACCTAAAGGATGGGCTAGCCTACTCTAGAGTGAAATATAGTGGTGGCCTGTAAGTGGCGTTCTTTCACTATTAATCATGTGAGATATGCTTCGCAACAGTAAACAAAGGAGCTTTTTTGAATTTTATATTTGACTCAGCGAACATGTTTTATTGTTGTTGTTTGTAATGTAGCACACGTTTATTGTCTTGGTCTTTCTTATGCTCAGGTCTCATTTCTACTGTTTAATGTTTTAAGGGCATTTAATTTAATTTAACCCACACAATGGGACGTCTGTCGGTCTATCCCACTGTTTTAGGTGGAGTGCTGAATGGGCAATATGTAGGCTACTACCACACTACGTATGCAGTCATCTGCGTCAGCCTGAATGGACAGACTCCAAGGACACATAGGCCTATCTTTACATGATCAAGTCATTTACTGGAACCCTTATGCCACACTAGCCTACCTAGCCTAATTGAATAGGCTACATAATTTTTTGATACTATACATAAAATATATATATATATATAATAATTGTCGCATTGTTTTCCTGTTATCTCTGTAAAGCTGCTCTGAAACTATCGGTATAAGCATACAAAAATGTGACTTGACTTATCTTATGCTATGGATTAATTTCATGCAATACCTCAAAATAACATCACAGATATTATTAATTTGTGACTGGCTTAAATTACTCTTCTGCATGGGGTAGCTGCATTTCCAACAGCTTAACAACAATTTACAGGGTTCCTTAATATACATAGGCCTACAACTGAGTTGCATATATATGTCAGACATTGCTACAAATATAGGCTATTTGGTTTGTCTTTCTGTGTACTAGTACTGACTTTACCTAATAAACTTTTACTGTTGAAATATAAAACACTTTGTGAAACACATAGCAGCCAAAACTTGATATTCAACTGATATTAAAAGTGTCAACATAAAATAGAACAAAAAAAATGAATATATATAATAAACATTTCCAGGGTTACTGTCATGGTGGTGGTGGTGGTGGGGGCATCTAAAATATTTGACCATGGCTCAGTCTGACAAAAACATATTTTCAATTTGATGGCATTGGCCAATTTACAGATTCAATTACTAGGTTTTGAAGCATGAAATGTTTTGGGTGAGTTATGCATTTTGTAGAGTTGTAATGCCATACAAAACAGTTTGCACAATGTTTAGAAAATGTTGAGACTATCAAAAATTAAGCCAAAGCTATCAAGAAAAACTGTAAAAGCCTATTTGGGTTGTCCATTATGTGAAGTGCACTGAATAAACCTTGAGACCTAATTTAAAAGATATTCAGATCTTAACAAACAAATCAACAGCTATTGGTGAGACTGGGGCTATAGTTGTCACTTTTTAACAAAAAGAAAATTAGCATGTTAACAGTATATACGGATCGACACAATATGAACCATTTAAACTAAAATCATTATGCAACAGCAAAATTTTAAAAGATGACAAAACAGATCAAACCATTAATTTGGCCAAGAGATATTGTAATTAAGCAGTTGATTTAAAGCATTGCATTTAAAATAGAAAAACTTGCTCTGACCAAAAATTTATGAACAATACTGTTCAATCTTTCTGTTAAGATCTGCTATTTAGTTGAGTTATAGTTGACTCTTGTATTATTGGACATTTGGCTCAAAACTACATAGTCACTGAGATGACCCTTGTGACGACTTCCCCATATGATGTCATAATCTCCCCTATTCGAGCAATAGGATGTGCACACAGCTGCTGCTTCTTATTGACTATGAAGGCTTCGTTCTTTAAGAGGGAAGGACTTACCTCCTTTGCTCCACCCTTAGCGGTTATGATCCTCAGGGACCGGTGATAATGAGTCTCAGTTTCTCTGGCAAGCTGCGCTGGTAAATGCAGGTCTGGACTGAAAACTCATACTTGCACGCTGAGGTCATGACTGGCCAGGGAGATCAGTTTACAAGACAGATTCCACGTGAAAAGAAGAGCCATAGGGCTGCAGTTAAAAAATTCAGCTCCAGCACTAAAATGGATTTCATTGTACACCATTGATTGCCTGCATTACACTATCACAACGTTCCCAAAGCAAAACAACTATAATAAAAAGGAAATTCAGTCAAACACTCACACACGCAAATTGATTTGGCCCTGAAATCTTTCCTTATACATTCTAATGTAAAGCAATACATATAACTTCTTTTTATACAACAGTAATTAGTTATTTGCCAAGTACGCCAAGAAACATATAGCTCTAACACCTTCACCTTCACCCTTGCCATGGCAAAACAGAGATAGCTAACTAATAACTAGTGCAGAAAATTGATATTCTTTGTTCAGACATGGCCTGGCAGTTAGTGTGCCAGTGCCAACATGTAAAATGTTATTTATGATCCGATGACCCGTGTTTGAGTCTGGCTCAGCCGTATCTGACCCTTTGACCTGGTGATTCAAAATATAAATGTATATATTCTTAAATATGTTAACAATTCACATGTGGGACTCCTAAATAAATGTTGCAATGTTTAATATGAATATAAATTTGAGATTTGATTATATTTTGTCTTCTCAACTGTTATGTGATGTACAAATCTGATGATCACATTTTATATGAACAACAGGATAGAAAGCACACGTGAGGTGAATTAAGCTGAGCCTCAGCTTCTTTTTACTGTGTTTATTTTAGCCACACTTCATATGCACTGGCATGGTCCACAATGAGTTTAAATGGAATGACTGTCCATTTTCCTGTGAACTGATCAAAGTGAACATACTGTATAAGTACCTGACACTTTGGAATCTCATTTAATGACTTCATGATGATGAAGTCACGAAATCCACTTCGCAATAGACTTATTAGACTATTATAACTAATAGCTTTTTTTTTTTGCAAAGAGTGTGCATTGTTAATGTACAATAGTCATTTTTAGTAAATTGTAAACAAATTTTCATGAGTTGTAGAGTTAGGGGCCATTTACACTGCACTGTTTTCAACTAAAAACGGAAAAAAAAATGTTCTGGGGGCCTGAAAATGCAAACTTTTGAAAATCAAGTCAAGTCACCCTTATTAGGGGCCAAGCCCAACGGGCTTAAGCCCCTATTGTATCTGTTAGTTTTCTTATTATTATTCCGTAAAAGGAAGTCTATGGCAGCCCTATGAACCGTAAGTAGGAAAATGATGAAATTTGGCACACTTATAGATAAGGTCATGAAAAGTAATTGAGCCAAATTTTGAGTCTCTAGACCTAACTCTATAGCGCCACCACCAGTTCAAAAATTCAACATTGAAATGGTTATAACTTTTGAACCCTTTGATCTAGAGACATGAAACTTCGTACACCTGATTCCACTCATCATGCTGATCACAACCAATACCTTACATTAAGATCCCGCCCATTCCAGTAGTGGCCATTTTGAAATGTACAGTATTCAGTTATTTCGCTACTCCTCATCAAATTTTGTCCAATTTTGTCCAAACATGCACTCAAATGATCTTCAGACTGAGCCGCATAAAAGTACTGTTCCCGATTTTTTTGTTATACTGGAAAAAAAAAAGTTGTAATGTCGCAAACTTAACGAGGTCCACCCAAACTTGGCTAAGAGGCTGTATCTCGGCCAAAGTTTGATCAATCAAAATGAAAATTGGTACGCTTCATCAGAAGCATGTTCTGAGGTTCCATGCCAAAGTTGGCAATAGCGCCACCTACGTGTCATGAGATATGGCAAATTGTTATTTTGGCCAATAACTTTGGAACAGTTTGTCAGAAAATCATAAATGTGGTATCTATGGATTCCTTGTGTCATGTCGAATCCATGGATGCCAAGATTGGATGAACCATGTGTCCTCTATTTTGAATTGTGACATAAATTGCAATAACTTTTAAACCATTTGACATATCAGCAGAAAGTTTGGTAGGAATGATCAACACCATGTCCTGAAGGGACATGAGAAGTTTGATCACAGCGCCACCTAGTGTGTCAGAGATATCATTGTTTTTAAAAAAAAAACGCTTATAACTTTTGCTAACATTGCTTGAAATTTGATTTCTTTATGTCAATATATTCCTTGGCTTATGCCGATTTCAACGATATCTCATATGTTATTTTTCAACAATGTGACTGGCCGCCATATTGGAGCGAATGTAAAACAGCCGCATAGAAGTACTGTTCCCGATTTTTTTGTTATATGGGAAAAAAGAAAGTTATGATGTCGCAAAATTAAACGAGGTCGACCCAAAATTGGTTCAGAGGCTGTAACTTGTAAACAGCTTGTCATAAAATTGGTGTCTATCGATTCTTTGCGCCATGTCGAATCCGATGATATCTATTTTGCCAGGATTGGATGTACCAAGTCATAAGCTAAATTAGCATTAATTAGCTTAGCATGCTAATCTGGTTATTCTCATTCTCACACTGAACCCTCTCCTCTGCTGTTTTGAAATTCACGTCCTCTGAGTGGCGCAATTGGCTAAACCATGCATCTCGAATGCTGAACCATTCTGATCATGGGTTTGAGTCCCATGAGGGATGACTTTAAAATTTTGTATAAAGTTTTCAATTCCTTCCGGCTCTGCACTGCTGTTGGTGCTTAAATGCTCACGGTGCTTCATTTACATGTATATTCAATTTTTGCTGTTTTTGTTCTTGCGGCTCTGCACGGCTATTGGTGCTTAAATGCTTGCTGTACCTGCAGTACTTGCTGTACTTGATGTGCTTGATGTACATTTACATCATTAACCTCGAGAGAAAGGGAAAGACACAAGCTCGATGGAGACGTACTGTGGAAATACACATGTCGGGGTCACCCAACGGGGGAACCATACATATGTAACACCTAGCAAATCACGAAGGCTGACCAACCCATGGACTCTTGTGACGGCATCATCAGTGTAAGAGGAACTCAGGGTCTTGGGAAGAAGAACTCATCTGAGTGAAATATCGCACTTATCCAGTCCGAGGAGTGGAATGGCGAGCAAGCGATGACACCGAGCGGGTCCCATTAATGGCCACTGGGGTCGAGTACATGAGAGGATACTGGCTCCACTAGGAGATTATTGAACCTCGCGAATGTGTTGGGTGTCGCCCAGCCTGCAGCTCTGCAGATATCTGTCAGCGAGGCGCCATGCGCTAGAGCCCAAGAGGAAGCCACACTCCAGGTTGCTGGTATGTTGCTGGTGGAGGACCTGCCTCCCACATCCAGGCCGGTCATTCCGCCCCACTGCCCCATCATTGGTACGTCTGTGGTTCACATGACCAATGGAAGTGATGGTAGCCACCATCACTTCCATTGGGGCTGGGCGATATGGCCTAAAAAATAAAATCTCCGATTTTATTTTTTTTAATTCGATTTACGATTTTTTTAAGATTTTCCCCCCTACTTATTAAGGAAAGCAATAACTACAAACGGCAGACAACTTAAGCAAATTTTGCTTTTATTTAATCAAAAGCAAGACAAATGTAACCCCCATTTCTGGAATGAATAATAAATAAATGAACACCCTCTTGGAATCAAAGCCCCAACTGTGTTTATCTAGACTAAAAAGAGACAAACATTCACCTTGAGAGTATAGCACCATTTTCTAAAGCATTACCAATACATACAAA
Source organism: Chrosomus eos (assembly GCA_036326025.1). Classification (NCBI taxonomy): domain Eukaryota; kingdom Metazoa; phylum Chordata; class Actinopteri; order Cypriniformes; family Leuciscidae; genus Chrosomus; species Chrosomus eos. The sequence goes on from CM070820.1 coordinate 13,502,068, forward strand.
TCTGAGGAAAATTGTTATAATTCGAGGATTTGCCAGCATACAGAATTCAGCACTGAACAAAAAGTATGTTTTGAGCGGTAAGGGGGGTCAGTTTTAAATGCTTAAATTGGCCATTGCGTTTAAGAAATCAACACTGGTAACGTTATGTCTGAGATTGGCTACATCGCTCAATGCTGCAAACATATTAGAAATAGAAACTCTGGCCTGTAAATCGTTTCTATTTTGTTTTAGTTGTTCTTGTTGCTTTTCTGCAACAGATTATGTTTTAATCATAGATATTTCTAGTTTGCGGGAGTCCCGCAAATCGTTTTATCTCCCGCAAACCGCACACACAGAGTGAGTGCATTACCGCCCGCGCCCGCGCCCGCGCCCGGCCATCAAATCTAGTCCCGCGCCGCACTCTATTGCGTTGGCAGTGCACGTCTCTCACAGGCCCGACCCGAGGATAGGAACGGGAAATATCGGCCCGACCCGCTCGAGCAGAATACGCTTGAGTTCACTCCTATGCTAAGGAACAAACTTCCCACTCTCACCGGTAGCCATGTCGCTTGCTGTATGCTGTTGCAGTTTCGTGTGTGCTATGATGTTGTTGTCGTCGCTTGCCATACTGCTACGTGAGTGAAACTAACGCTACGGAAACTCCGAGGGGCCAAAAATGCGCCATTATTCAAAAACTCGATTTATTTATTTTTAAAATCGCCCGCAACAAAAAATTCGAATTAATTCATTTAATCGATTTTTCGCCCAGGCCTACCACCACCGCAGCGCCCTGTCCATGTGTTCGCAAACCTGGTCTTGAGAGTGGGCTAGGAGCAGCCAGGCGTCGAGATAGTTCAGGATGTGAACCCCATGTTGCCGGAGTGTCACAAGGGCTGCCTCGACGATAGGTGAAGACGCGAGGGGACAGGGCTAACCCGAATGGGAGAACCGTGTACTGGTATGCCTGCACCTTGAAAGCAAACCGAAGAAACTGTCTGTGTCAAGTAAGAATGGAGACAGGAGAGTACATGTCCTTCAGGTTGATCGCTGCAAGTCAATCCAACGGACGAACACATTCGAAAATGCGTTAGGCTGTCAACATGTTAAACGGAAGCCTGTGAAGGGTTTGGTAGAAGATGCGCAGGTCCAGAATTGGCCGTAACTCACCACTCTTCTTGGATACAATGAAGTAGGGGCTGAAGAAGCCGGACTTCATTTCGGCTGGAGGCGCAGTCTCGATTGTACCCTTCGCCAGACAGGGGCATTGCCATACACCACGGTATAGCGGATTGCCCGTAAGCGGGGAAGAGGCCGTGCGAACTGAATCGTATAGCCGAGCCTGATGGTTCTAGCGAGCCAGCGGCACAGATTGGGAATGTAAAAAAACTGAACCAGTGGCGTCATGTGAACCACAGACGTACCAATGATGGGGCAGCGGGGCGGAATGACCGGCCTGGATGTGGAAGGCAGAGCGTCCCGGTGTGGGGGCACGGTAATAAGCCTCCTGACAGAGGAGACCAGGGAAGGACGTGTGTTCCACTGGGGCCTGCTGTGACAGGGTTCTGGCGACAGAGAGTGGCGAGGCTCGTAAGCTGTGCACACTGCCATCCGTGGCCTCTGATGGCTCAGAGATGGGAATGTCAGTTCTTTGGAAGAAGAGGTTCTCCCCAGGTCCTCCACCAGGGGAAGGAGTGACCCTGCAACCATTTCTTTGGAAAGAACTGCAACCCATCTTTGAGCTGCCCGCAACGGGAGTTCGGCAGGCTGCAGGGCTGGTGGGACGCCTTCCTGTGACTACCACCATGCCGTGGCCAGGATGAAGGCTGCTGCTGGGGCCGGACGGGAGGGGCGGAAATCGCAGGATACCGCCCTCGGCTGCGAGGTCATAGAGCCTCTTCTCAATATCATGAATTCATCTTTGTCACTAGGATACGTTCCAAATACTTTTAAGCTGGCTGTGATTATACCACTTAAAAAACGCAACTTGATTGTACAGAATTAGTCAATTACAGGCCGATCTCAAATCTACCTTTTCTGTCAAAGATACTAGAAAAGGCAGTATCCTCACAACTATGTTCATTTTTAGAAAGAAATGGTATCTGCAACGATTTTCAGTCAGGATTTAGACCGTACCATAGTACTGAGACAGCTCTCATTAGAGTCACAAATGATTTGCTTTTATCATTCGATCGTGGTTGTATCTTGCTATTGGTGTTACTCGATCTTAGTGCTGCATTTGATACTATTGACCACAACATTCTTTTAAATAGACTCAAAAATTATGTTGGCATTAGAGAATTGCATTAGCATGGTTTAAATCATACTTATCTGACCGTTATCAGTTTGTAGCAGTAAATGAAGAGATGTCTTATCGATCACAAGTTTAGTATGGTGTACCACAAGGCTTAGTACTAGGAACGTTGCTGTTCACTCTGTACATGCTGTACATGTTCACGTGTCTAGTATCTGTAAAACAGCATTTTTCCATCTTAAAAATATATCTAAATTACGTCATATGCTCTCATTGACAAATGCAGAACAGTTAGTTCATGCGTTCATGACCTCAAGGCTAGATAATTGTAATGCTCTACTGGGTGGTTGCCCTGCACGCTTAATAAACAAACTACAGCTGGTCCAAAACGCAGCCGCTAGAGTTCTTACCAGAACCAGGAAGTATGACCATATTAGCCCGGTTCTGTCAACACTGCATTGGCTCCGTATTAAACATTGTATACATTTTTAAATATTGCTGATTACTTACAAAGCACTAAATGGTTTAGCTCCCCAGTACTTGAGTATGCTCTTAACGCATTATAGTCCTTCCTGTCTATTGCGATCTCAAAATTCCGGCCAGTTGATAATACCAAGAATATCAAAATCGACTGCTGGCGGTAGATCCTTTTCCTATTTAGCACCAAAACTTTGGAACAGTCTTCCTAACATGGTCCAGGAAGCAGACACAGTCTGTAAGTTTAAATCTAGACTAAAAACACATATCTTTGGCTTAGCATACACATAACACATTATAGACTTCTATAATTTAATGTTAGGCTGCATAGTTTAGATCAGCCGGAACCGGGAACACTTCCCATAAATCCTGATGTACTTTGTACATCGTAAAAAGGATGGCGTCTACGCTAATACTAGTCTCTCTGTTTATCCCAAGGTTTACCGCAGTCCAGGCCGTATCCGGATCTGATGAAGGACCTGCGCCTGGACACGATGACAACACAGTCCTGAAGTGTCAACTAGTCTCTCCCTTGTGAAGGCCTCCTTCCCTTTACCTCTGTACTGATAAAACGTTGTTGGTATAATTCCGATTCACATGGCTACGGGGAAGCAATAAAAAAATTCTCAGAACCACCAGGCACTGTTTTATGCAAATCAGCAGGCGGATCGCATTAAAGGTTTTCTGTTAGAACAGTGTCATGTTAGTTAATGGTGTCATTATGGTGTCATGTTAGCCCCTAAGTTAATACACTAATGATCGTTGCGACGGAATCAATCAAAACTAACTTTAGCTGGACAAAAACTTTATTCTAGAGCTGCTGTAAAGCCAAAACAATCTCTGTTACTTTAATTTCCTATTATCACTGTAAAGCTGCTTTGAAACAGTCCATATTGTTAAAAGCGCTATATAAATGAAGGTGACTTGACTTGACTTGAATGAGATCATTGAGTCTTTACCGAAGCACCGCAATGGTCATGTTCCCGCAATGAGAACATGAGTCATCTACAAACACTGCCTTAGCATGATCTAAGCCCAAACACGCAAGGCAGCGAATGTGCCCATCAGATGACAAAACAAATCGACTGCACCCAGAAGTGCACGGGCGAGACATCTTTAAAAAGACGTGCCACACTCAAGCTCTTGTTATGAGAGGAAAAAGCTGAGTGATGAAGCGCCCAGGGAGAAGCACACACACTGATGGCAGATCACTGCACAGAGCAGCAGTAGGCAATGTGATCTCGCTGAAACGCGTCGTTACACCAACACACTGGATAGTCACTCATCTCGTAGCATTGAAGATCTCAGATACAGGCTTGCAGAGGAGTGAAGTGATGCTCTTGGCTCCAAAGCAAAAACATATTGCAGACTGCCAGCGCTCCTCCTTTTATACCCACACGGTGTGTCGGAGTCGCAGCATGCAAATTCCACAGACCCAAGGCAGTTTCATGCCATTGGCTCGTTTTCTAAAACTCGAAGATGATAGGCTTCTAAGTGAAACCCCTATTTAGTCATTCACTGACTTAACTCGCAGTGACTGAACGAAGGGGAACAATAATTTTGTTGAATATGAAGTGTCCCCAAGCAAGCCAAAAGACAAAAGCGACAGTAACACGGAACCAAAACTCATCAGGTGACAAAATGGAGGAAAAAACCTTGGGGGAAACCAGGCTCAATCGGGGGCCCAGTTCTTCTCCGGCCAACGAACGAACAGTGTATGATTATAATTCAGGCAGCATTACAGGTCAGAAATCAGATTGGTATTTTGAACATTCAAAATATTTCTCCAGTTCGATCTGGTTGAAGATCGGAGTCATCACGTCGGTATTTGAACATTCAAAATATTTCTCCAGTTCCATCTGGTTGAAGATCGGAGTCATCACGTCGGTATGGAGATGAGTTTGTTGAGGATCAGTGCCACTGGCTGTCATGTGTCGTGACACAATCTCTGCTGACACTTGAGGGATGCGTTGTGGTAGTGTTTAGGTGCAGGTCCACCATCTGATCTGGATACGGCCCAGATTCGGCTGACTACAGTAAACCTCGGGATAAACAGAGAGGCTAATATTAGCGTAGATGCCATTCTTCTTATGATATAACGAGTACACTGGGTGTTATAGGAAGTGTTCCAGTTCCTGCTGACCTAGTTAATGCAGCTTAACAATCATTTAACTGATTTCAATAATATAGATGTATAATGTTTGTGTATGCCAGGTTAAAGAGATGTGCTTTTATTCTAAATTTAAACTGACAGAGTGTGCTTCTTGAACAATGCTAGGAAGACTGTTCCAAAGTTTAGGTGCTGAATAGGAAAAGGATCTACCGCCTGCAGTTGATTTTGATATTCTAGGTATTATCAACTGCCCAGAATTTTGAGATCGCAATAGACGTGAAGGACTATAATGCGCTATGAGCTCGCTACTGGGGAGAGAAACCATGTAATGCTTTGTAAGTAATTAGCAAGATTTATAAAATAATATAAGATCAAATTTATATGATGTTTAAGGAATAGTTCACTTCAAAATTAAATTCTGTCATCATTTTCTTACCTTCAAGTTGTTTCAAACCTGTATAAAATTATTTCTTCTGCTGAACACAAAGGACTATATTTTGAAGAATTTCGGTAACCAGACAGTTGATGGACGAGTAAATGATGACAGAATTTTAATTTTGAAGTGAAATAATCCTTTAACGGGGAGCCAATTCAGTGTTGACAGAACTGGGCTAATATGGTCATACTTCCTGGTTCTAGTAAGAACTCTGGCGGCTGCGTTTTGGACCAGCTGGAGTTTGTTTATTAAGAGTGCAGGGCAACGACCCAGTAGAACATTACAATAATCTAGCCTTGAGGTCATGAACGCATGAACTAACTGTTCCGCATTTGACATTGAGAGCATATGTCGTAATTTAGATATTTTTTTGAGATGGAAGAATGTGGTTTTACAGATGCTAGAAACGTGGCTTTCAAATGAAAGATTGGTATCAAAGAGCCCAGGTTCTTAACTGGCAGCGCAGCCATCAAGTCAAGTCAAGTCAAGTCACCTTTATTTATATAGCGCTTTTTACAATACAAATTGTTTCAAAGCAGCTTTACAAAGATAACAGGAAAATAATGTTGTAATAGTATTGTTAAATTCAAAATTAAATGTTAAATGTCCCCAACTAAGCAAGCCAAAAGCCAATGGCGACTAAGGCGAAGAGAGGCGAAAAAGGCAACAGTGTTTAGACAGTATTTTAAGGTTGATACGTGCAGAGTTTTTTTTGTCCAATAATTAGAAACTCTGTTTTTTTTCTGAATTCAGTATAGTAGGAAATTACTAGTCATCCATGTCTTATATCAGCTATGCATTCAATTAATTTTGTGAATTTTTGTGAAGTTTTTTTTAATAGCCGAAGATGATAAAATGTAAAAAAGTTTACATTTATCGCTTAAAGGGCACCTATTATGGAATTTTGAAAATTTCCTTTCATGTAGTGTGTAACATGTGTAACATCTAAGTGAACAAAAACATCCTGCAAAGTTTTATATATGAAAGTTCACCGTAAAAAAGTTATTGTCTCTCAAAAGTATGAGTCGACTCTGAGTCAATTTAATGAATCGTTTTTCCAATGAGTCATTTTCCTTTTCCTTGTGACGTCAAGGCGAAAAATGATCAAATTGGCCGTGCCCACTCATTGCGCGTGCCACGCAGACACCAGGGACACTTGAAAACATCATGTCGACAACAAGACGCTGTGCTCTGAAGTGCGAATCAAAAGCGACCTTTTTTCACTACCCAGGGAAGAGTATGTGAAGAATCAGTGGCAAGTATAGCCCGAACCTTGTGCTGTGTTAATTTTAATCGGCATTTTAATGCCGATTGGTTTACATACATAAACTGACTTGGTCATCTGACCAATCACCGCTGATTAGCGTTTGGAAAAATGAGTCGTTGAACGAATTATTTGGGAGTTGATGAGCAAATCAGGGAAAAATAAATGTATATTATAAGATAACAAAAGTGTTTTTTGTCATTGCATGCATGTAAAACTGTTGTTGGGGACTTCCAAAACAATATTAGGAACATTTTAAATGCCATAATAGGTGGCCTTTAAACGTACACAGTATGTCATTTTTGGCCACCAGGGGTCACTCAATCAAAATAATAACAAAAGACGTACTTTGATGACATCAGGAAAGAACGTGGGCTCATGGGAGTTGTTGTCGTTGTCAATGACACCCAGCCATCTAGCATCTCCAACAGAAAACATGTCCACTGACGAGGTAATGTATTGTTATTTATATTATATCTCTATTCTTGTTACGTTTAGTTACGGCTATTTATTTTATGTACTGCCATTCTAATGAAATTGCCGCGAGGTACCGTTAGCTAACAAAACGTTAACTTGCTAACTTATCAGTATTTTGACAATCATGTCTTTTCGAACGGAGAGATATATGAATTATCAGACCCATTTTCCATCTAGCTAGTATTAATAACACGTTATAACATGTTAAAAAACACGGTCACCTTTCGTTAATAATTGTAATTACATTTATACTATGATATTGAACAAGATAATGAACTGCATATGAAGCTACTTTCTCCAGCTATATATAGAACAAATGTGAATTTACATTATACTATACATGAGAGCTAGTCCACATGACATCATCGTTTCCCAAAATATACGGATAGATATAGTTAGCTGAAATGGGTGCTACCTGTTTATTAGAATGCAAGTGAGATCGGCATCTCTCTGTAGTTCTAGCTCTAGCTATATTTAAATATTAAATATAATAGTCTCGGTCAAGTTCGGTGCAGTGGCGTTGTCACGGCTCACAGAGGGAACAGGCTGGATAGTAAGTTTATAAAGTTTTATTGTGCAGATGGGTTTTCAGTCGGAGATAACAGGTGATGACTTAGATGACTTAGAAACATAAACAAGCTTAGCTGATAAGTAATGTCCTTTTCTCTCTTGTAGATGGTTTGGTAGCAGACACATGGAAGATGGAAGGTTTCAGAAGGATCGGGAAGCAGGTAAGTTGCAGGTTGGATGACGGAGAGTCTGTGAGTCATGGATTGACAAGATCAGACAGTGACTGCAGGGAGAGTGAGTGTTTTATAGTCCATGCTGGTGATGGGACACAGGTGACGGTGATCATGATGAGGTGCAGGTGCAGGTGATGATGACCGGGAATGCTGGGAAGTGTAGTGAAGACACAGATGAAGGAGGTGAAGAGACAGAGGAAGGAGGTGAATGTGACATAACTCCTGGGCATCCTGGAGTCCGTGACGGGAAGGTGGACCAGGTGCAACTGGACGGACTCCAGGATGGTCCAGGCGGAGCAGGATGAGGGCGTGGCCAGGGCGGAGCATAAGGTGGGCATGGCCAGGGTGGAGCAGACGACCCCTCAGGTGTCCAGGGCGGAGCTGTTGGACCCTCGGGCGTCCAGGGCGGAGCTGTTGGACCCTCGGGCAACCACGGCGGTGAGGACCCTTCGGGCGGCCACAGCGGAGAGACCCTCTCGGGTGGCCACGGCGGAGAGACCCCCTCGGGTGGCCACGGCGGAGAGAGACCCCCCGGGTGGCCACGGCGGAGAGACCCCCTCGGGTGGCCACGGCGGAGAGACCCCTTCGGGTGGCCACGGCGGAGAGACCCCTTCGGGTGGCGGTGAAGGATAGCCATCCCCCCCCCCCCCCCCCCAAAATTTTCTTGGGGAGAACCCCCACCGTCTTAGGAACAGTCTCTGGCTGGATGCGGCTGACGTGAAGCACAGGCTTTGAACTGGGCAGGACCAGCGGCGAAGTGGGCTTGGTGCTGGACGGCACCATTGGCGAAGTGGGCTTTGACCACACGGTCACTGGCTGGACGGTCTCTGGCTGGACGGTCTCTGGCTGGACGGTCTCTGGCTGGACGGTCTCTGGCTGGACGGTCTCTGTTGCAGGATCTGTGCTGGACGGGACCAGCGGTGAGGGCGAAGTCTCAGGATCTGTGCTGGACGGGACCAGCGGTGAAGGCTCAGGATCTGTGCTGGACGGGACCAGCGGTGAGGGCTCAGGATCAGTGCTGGACGGGACCAGCGGTGAAGGCTCAGGATCAGTGCTGGACGGGACCAGCAGTGAAGGCTCGACTGGGCTGGACGGGACCAGCGGTGAAGGCTCGACTGGGCTGGACGGGACCAGCGGTGAAGGCTCGACTGGGCTGGACGGGACCAGCGGTGAAGGCTTGACTGGGCTGGACGGGACCAGCGGTGAAGGCTTGACTGGGCTGGACGGGACCAGCGGTGAAGGCTTGACTGGGCTGGACGGGACCAGCGGTGAAGGCTTTAACACCCTACACACCAGCACGTGATCTCCGTTCTTCGGAAGCTGGCCTTTTAATTGTTCCGCATACCCGACTAAAATCGATGGGTGATAGGGCATTTTCGTCAAATGCTCCAAAACTCTGGAATTCCCTGCCTATGGAGATTAGGCAAGCAGAATCGCTTAGTGTTTTTAAATCATCACTTAAAACTTATTTGTTTAGGGTAGCTTTTAGATAATTGTTGTATTATTATTATTAATCCTATACTTCATAATGTTTTTATTTTGTATTTTATTTCGTCTCTCTGTCAGCAACTACTAATGCATTGTTTGTTTAATTGTATGTTTTATTATGTTTCTATATCTGTGAAGCGCTTTGAGATAGCCTACTTTTTAAAGGCGCTATATAAAATAAAGTTTATTATTATTATTATTATTGACTGGGCTGGACGGGACCAGCGGTGAGGGCTTGACTGGGCTGGACGGGACCAGCGGTGAAGGCTTGACTGGGCTGGACGGGACCAGCGGTGAAGGCTTGACTGGGCTGGACGGGACCAGCGGTGAAGGCTCTGGGGGAAGAAGCTCAGGTAGGTCGTCAAAGGGCTCGGCCATCTTGGGTGAAGTAAGGAACACGGAGTTCTTGGAGAGGCATGCAGGCACGGCGTGGCGGGACCTCGCCAACCCAGGATCAAAGAGGGGCCAGAGTGGAGAATGGTGTCGGGACTCCTCACGACCACTGCCTCTACTGCGTCCTCCACGGGTCCCGCGAAATATGGCCAGACGGGTTCCCTCGAACGAACTTCCACGGGCAAAAGGTGGAAGATTTTGGCTCTCCTCGGCCAGGACGACAAAACTAACCCTATCGTCCATTTTAGGGTGGTCTGATCTTCTGTCACGGCTCACAGAGGGAACAGGCTGGATAGTAAGTTTATAAAGTTTTATTGTGCAGATGGGTTTTCAGTCGGAGATAACAGGTGAGGATCAAATGACTTAGAAACATAAACAAGCTTAGCTGATAAGTAATGTCCTTTTCTCTCTTGTAGATGGTTTGGTAGCAGACACATGGAAGATGGAAGGTTTCAGAAGGATCGGGAAGCAGGTAAGTTGCAGGTTGGATGACGGAGAGTCTGTGAGTCATGGATTGACAAGATCAGACAGTGACTGCAGGGAGAGTGAGTGTTTTATAGTCCATGCTGGTGATGGGACACAGGTGACGGTGATCATGATGAGGTGCAGGTGCAGGTGATGATGACCGGGAATGCTGGGAAGTGTAGTGAAGACATAGATGAAGGAGGTGAAGACACAGAGGAAGGAGGTGAATGTGACAGGCGTAATGATGCTACTACTTTTTCTTCTTTGTCGTTGTCTTTGCTTTTATTGGCGGACGTCTGGTGTTCCCCTTTGTGTTTGGCGGTTTCGCAATAGGCTTTATGGCGAGCGTCACGTGACCAAGCCGGAAAACAGATCGCATAGCTTCCGATTCAGGTCTTTTGTATGTGCTTCATGAAAATTTTTGTGGTTTTACTCAAGATAACTTAAAAGGAGCAAGCAAAAATGAGCATAACCAATGTTCCTCGCATGTGCAGATTGATATTTAAAAGTTTTTAAATTTTTCTTCTTCACACTAACGTTTAGATATTTAAATAGCATAAAACACCAATAACAAAGTGAACTTAGTAGGTTAGCTGATTACCTTAAAAATCCATAGATATCGTAGTTAGTTCTTACGGCCGTTAACTCTTTCTCTGACAAGCGGATGTAATGACACATGGTTTCCGGTTTGGTCACGTCACGCTCGGCATAACGCCTATAGGGGTTTCGTAGAAAGTTAGAGAAACTAGAGGAGTCAAAGTTTGTATGACGCCATAGACGGGCGACGAAACGGATATAAGGAAACGTGACGTGTCTTCAAATTAAACTATAAATTTCTCCGGATTTGAAAGTTGGTGGAAACTGTCGGGATAATGTAAGTACACAACTAAAAAATATATAAATAACATAGATACAGTTATTTTTGCTATTTTTAAAGGGGTGATGAACTGAGAAATCAAATTTCCCTTGAGCTTTTGACATCTAAGAGGTCATCATATTATAAGAATATCCTGTAAGTTTCAGAACTGAAAACGTCCTTGTTAGTCCAATAAATGCTTTTATTGTCACCAGCCTCAGCAAACGACTCGTTTTTCAAAGTGGGGAACTATGACGTCAAAGAGGATAAAACACCACCCCCGCAGAAGAAGATCAACGCCTACTTCAACACGGCCGGTTTAGCCCCGCCCACCGATTCGCGCACGCATAGCTAAATAACATAGGCCTACCTCGCCGCCCCCAGTTGGAGAAGTTCGCGGAGCTTCAGTCGCGGAGCTCAAGTCCAATGTCGTCCCTTCGCGGAGCTTGGAGCTCAAGTCCAAAGTCCGTCGCTGTTCGCGGAGCTCAAGTCCAAAGTCCGTCACCGTTCGCGGAGCTTCAGTCGCGGAGCTCAAGTCAAAAGTCCCTGCATAAGCTTCCTCTGGAGTGCATGGAAAACTTTATTTTTAATGACGTTCCACTCCAGCTGACGAGGTAAAACATTGTCCGTCTGTTCGCTTCATTTCACTGAGGATTGTTTTGTAAACAACACTGGATTTGCAGACCGAAGAGTAAAGAACGGTGCTGTGCCGTCTATATTGGATCTGACAGGAATGGTGAAACACACTGACTCTGCGTCGAATATGTATGGGCGAATCATTCCGGTTGCCATTTTACAACATTGGACGTTTTCAAAACAATTTCCCCCAAGTGCATCGACAGCGGGTGAGTTGAAACTCATTATAATATGCAAAAATGTTATCCACTCAGAGCAGTGGGCGTTTACTTCCAAGTCTTCAGTGCGAGACGCCCATAAAAACCGAGCGTTTTTCAGCTAGGCTCAAAACTAGGGTACAAAATAGCCTATTACTTATTCATTTTGATGTTTTTGAATGCATAAACCAAGCGAACTTCATATGTTTACCTCAGACAACAATATAATAAGATTTAAAAAGCCAGTTCATGACCCCTTTAAAGCAGAAAAATCACATATTGTGCCTTTAAATAAAATCAATTCAAGATGTGTGAAAATTAAGTTTCAATATCTTACTCAGTTAGCTTTATATCTCACAATCTGACTTTATATCATAAAATGACAACTTTGTTTTGTAAAACTATGACTTTATTTCACATAATTGCTACTTTTTAAAGGATGCTTCAAGGTTTTTTTACTGGGAAAAAATGCTGATTAAGAATTGCATTTTTGCAGTGAAGAGATTGATCTCCAGTCTGCAAATTGATTACTCTAACCGTGTCTCTCCTCTCTCAATCTATAAACAGACTTCGGGAACCCATTTGAATGAGGTGCTGACACAACCATGTGGAGTGGATGGAAAAACACTAATAAGAGAACAGATGGCAACTGGGTTGCAGTCTCTCAGAGCCTGGAACCCCTTGCATAAATAAACACAGGCATTCATTTTCACAATTTATAGATTTTCAAGTAAAAGCCCAATGCGCTTCCTGAACTTTACAGACCTCTGCTGTTCTCTGGCACATGAAGGGAAGAAAGTGTTCTTTTGTGCCTACGTCTCAGTGTTTGGTTTCATTCAGGTGTGAACAGACATTAAGACTGTGGTTTTCAGACACATCATGCCCCTGGCAAATGGTTTTCGATTTTGAAAAAAGAAAAAAAAAAGAAATTTATTGAAATATCAAAGCTTTTCCGTGCAAACAAGCATGATGATGAACAGTCAATTTCAGATTAAATTTTAATTTGGTTTTGGTTTAATTCATTTCTTGAAAATAGTTTTTTCCCTCCTGTGGTAATGTCTTATCTTGGCTATAGATGTACTAGTGTGACTGCACTGCCAAGACTGAAACCCAAATAAATTAGATTCATGATGCCTTTGGTTGTGTCAAGTTATTTAAGTAGCAGAACTTTCATCAACTTAAAGGCTGAATATGCCATTTCTGTCTGACTGGCACACTTGTACTCCTACAGTCAATCCCAGACTCTGCTTATTGAGTTTGAGGAGTTTCAAAGAGAATAGAACCACCACTAATTTCTAAATGAATTACCCTATTTGCAAACTCAGTCTCACAGGATTAGTTTTACGATATATGTAAATTAATTGTTACTTCAGATGTTATCCGTAATGTTTATGGTCTTTTCGGAGAGGATAATTCATATATTGAAATGGTTAATGATGGCTACTGCGCACTTAAAGGAATATTCCATGTAAAAAAACAATCTCTACCATAAAAAGGACTTTTTTTGCTGAACGTCATGAACAAGCAGGTCTCATTGCATCCGCTTGTCAGAGAAAGTGTTAACGGGAAACTGACGGCAATATCTATGGAGTCTTGAGGTAAATCATTGTTGCCGTTCTATTTGATTTTAATATCTAAAATAGTGAGAAGAAGACAAATTAAAAACCTTTATATATCAATCTGCATATGCAATGGACATCGGTTTTGCTCATCTTTGCTCACATCTTTAAATGTATTTTGAATAAAACAGCTTTTTATTTAACAAAGCACATACAAAAGACCTAAACCGGAAGCGATGTGACCAATGAATATATAGATCAGTGCATGCAACCTGTTTTACAGAATATTGAAGTTTGTTGTGCATAATCCCCATAATAATAATTTGAATTCATAAATTAATCTGAAAAAAGAATGTACATATAAAAATGTATTTACAATGAAAATATAGTCTATTTTACTCCATTGTATACTTGTCAGACATTTGTTTATATGTAATAGATGTAATTTATTTTCTGTGGTAACTGATATTGCATAGAGTTCAATACAAATTATTAAACAAATATTTATACATTAAATAGTTGTTTGATTTGAACAAACATTAAAAGTATATTAAACTTAGGCAAGTGAATGATGCCTTGTAACTATTGACAGCTTTGGTCCTGGAGGGCCACTGTCATTACTGATCTCTGTAAGGACTGTTGACTGTTTGCACATTGCGTTCTAAACTGCCATCAGTATGGCAAGCCATTTTGACTTTTGAAATTGGAATTACTAAGAAATCAATTCTTATATCAACACTTGAATTTGAATGGCAGGCTATGATGACATTTAACTAGTGAAAATACATTTACAAATTTTAAGAATGACAGTTTTTACTATTGTAAATCTAATTTCTGATATCAATCAGTAGCATTTTAACTAGTGAAAATTTTATTGTTGATATCAAGATATCATATCATATCATATCCTTCAAGGCAAAATTTCCTAATTCAATAGAACGCGTGATCTTAATATGGCGTATTATAGTATTAAGGTTGCTTCACTTTTTATGACGTCATGAGCAATCCAGTTCTCTATGTAGATCAATGACTTCCATTCAGAATTTAGCTCCAACCCTGATATAAAAACAAACCTGCCTGTAGCTTTTATAGTAATCCTGCAGACATTGATTAGCTTGTCCAGCCGTTTGATTAGGGTTTGAGCTAAACTCTGCAGGACAGTGGCCTTCCAGGACCAAAGTTGCCCATCCCTGCTGTAAATTATACCTTAAATTGTGCAGACTATTGGTATGCTATCATTTTGAAATGCAATCAGACTCTTTTACTTGGCAGGTAATAAAAGCGAGAGAAGGGTGGGCTCTTTTGATTTAAACTGGTAAGCAATCACCTAGCAACCACCCAGAACCAACTGCATAGCAACACACTCAGAACACATTATCAACCGCACGGCATCCCAACATCCATCATGCACAAGTGGATACCACTCCAGGTTGCATGCCATGGTGTCTTTGTAAAGGTATATAAAATTGTACCAAAATGAGTACCAAAAATGTACCAAAACTAGTGATACAGCAGTTTCAAATCATTCACTTGGGGGAATGACAGTAACGTTTATTGATCTAAATGGGTGGCATCGTATTGACTCCATGGTCTCTGCAATGACCCCATAATGTGTCATGCAATCATGGTTGTATTCTTGAATCATGACTTGAATCATTTAGCTGCAATCCCTATATAAACACAGATGTTTGGCTCCTCTTCCTCAATATGAGTGTGATGTGATGTGGCAAATCATTCTAGTTCAAACTTTACATTTTCCCATGTTTTAAGTTGCCTTAGTGATGAAGAAAGATGTGTTAATGATAAGGTAAGGAGATATGATGTCATATCACATTTCGGTAACACTTTATTTTACGACCCGCAAACAACTGCGTAAGTACACCAAAATTACCGTGTAGTTTCTGTAATTATAGCGTACTTCCGTGTAGGTATAGGGGAACAATATGTTAAGTTTTGGGTAATAAAGGGGTAACAAGCAGATATACAACCTGTAAATAACTTCGTAAATAAATCGAAATTACGGTGTACGTTTCTGTAATTATAGTGTACCTCTGTGTAGGTATAAGGGAACAATATAGTAAGTTTTGGATAGGCTAATAAAGGGGTAACAAGGAGATATACAAGCAAATTATTTATAATGTAATTATTTTAAAACTAACAGGTACCTATTATGTTAATATATTCCAGGCAAAAATTGTACGTCTGTTGTATATAAAAGTTATCACATTTCTGGCAAAATATGTTCTTGTGCAATTTTACAGGGTAATTTTGACATCTGTGGGTTGAAAATGAAACGTGTATGGCTGTATGTAAGCACAGTATGATAAAATGAATTTATTGTCTTTTCTTACTAGATTAATTAATGGTAAATCAACCCACAGATGCCAAAATTAAATGTAAAATTGCACAAGAACATATGTGATGATAACTTTTATATACAACAGACGTACAGTACAATTTTTGCCTGGAATATATTAACCTAATAGGTACCTGTTAAAATAATTACATTATAAATAATTTGCTTGCATAGCTTGTTACCTTATACCTACGGAGGTACACTATATTTACAGAAACGTACACCGTAATTTCAGTTTACTTACAAAGTTATTTGCAGGTTGTATACTATCTGCTTGTTACCCCTTTATTACCCCAAACTTAACATATTGTTCCCATATACCTACACAGAAGTACGCTATAATTACAGAAACGTACACCGTAATTTCGGTTTACTTACGCAGTTGTTTGCGGGTCGTAATATCATTAAAAAATCATCTCACCTTAAATGGACCTTGAATGACTAGAATAGATGATTAACCAATCAAATTGGTTATCATAGCAAAGTGAGAAAAATAAAATAAAGAAATAAATACTGGAAGCATGAACAGTACTGTATTTATTCCATAGTTCTCTATAATACTTGATGCTGATTGATCAGTCATGTCATTGACTATTTGTCCAGTCTATCTGTCACGAAGTGCGATGAAACTGAGAAGAGGCTGGATCCAAACGCAGTGTGTCTTAATTAACAAACTATAAACTTTAGCCAGAAACAGGATACAAGAACTAGAAACTGGAATAACCAACATAGACATGAAACATTCATTTAACAACTCACAAGGACAGGGCAGAAACACAGGGCTTAAATCATGAAGTACAAATGAGTTAACAGGATAACAAGGGGGCGTGGGAAATGAGAAACACCTGGGATCACTAATAAACAAGACAGGGAACCACTGAACATGACAAAACTAGACAAGACACAAAACCAACATTACGACATAACCCCCCCCCCCCCCCCCCCCCCTTAAGGCGGCTCCTGACGCCCAATAACACCAAAAAAGTCCAGGAGGGCGGTCTTGGGGGAGGGATGGGGGGCCAGGCCCATGCAGGGGAACAGGACCTGGACCTAGGCAAGGCGGGCCTGGGCCGTGGAGCGTAGGCGGGCCTGAGTGAACAGGTGGCCAGGGCGGAGCAGGACCAGGCAGAGGCCAGGGCGGAGCAGAACCAGGCAGAGGCCAGGGTGGAGCAGGACCAGGCAGAGGCCAGGGCGAGCAGGACCAGGCAGAGGCCAGGGCGGAGCATGCTTGGCAGGGGACCAGGGCGGAGCACACTTGGCAGGGGACCATGTCAGCGTCGCCTCCATGGCCCTCACAGGGTACCTACTTCCCCCCCCAAAAAAGGCGGGGCGAGGCGCAGAGGCGGGGCCGGCAGGGCGTGGAGTCTGGGTGCGCTCACCGGAGCCTGGCGAGCCGAACGAGTCCTCCTTCTCCTCCTCCTGCGACGTCGAGTCACTGGGCTTGATTCAGTTGATATGGCACTTGACTCAGTGGTGCTTGACTCACTTGAGTCAGTGGCGCCTGACTCACTTGACTCGGTGGCGCCTGACTCACTTGACTCGGTGGCACTTGACTCACTTGACTCGGTGGCGCTTGACTCACTTGACTTGGTGGCGCTTGACGGCACAGTTCATGACGTTCCGCGTGATTTCCATAGGTGATTTCCCTGCTACTTGAAAACAATGAAGATGCAGCGGTCTTTCGAATCGGCTTTGGCCGCGACTCTGGAGGACTTGGATTTAAGAGAACGTCCCTTAAGTCATTCTTAAAAAAGGAAGATGTGTTTTTACTGACAGAAAAGTCTAAGTATTTTTGGCCTATACATGTACTCGTACTTTTGATCGAGATATACCTTAAAATTATAATTAATTATTATAACTATATAACTAGTATACTTGGATTGTAGTTGTGTTTACTATTTTGATTAAGTAGCATATTACATACTTTTTTGGAAAAAAAGTTCTACTTATGAACTTACTTAAGCAATAAACTTTTATTACTTACATCATTTGAAAAGATTTCTAAAGAAAACAGATAGGCCTGTTTCTAATTCTAGTACCTGAATATTTGTGTTAGACTAGTCCACTAATAGCGTACATAGAAATTGACTTCAAATCTACATATTTTATTCTTTCCCTGCCATTGACTACATTTCCGAGAAGGGTCTGTCTGCGTCCTGTATTACTACAAACCACGCCCCTACAAATTACGCCTACTAATTATACTACTACTAAATACCTATTTTTTGGCTTTTTGTCACTTTTTGGTGAGCAACTGCTCCCTGTTACAGCTGTGTCTTGGGAGTTCTTATTGGATCATATTGGATTATATTAGATTGTCTTACATGCTTTGGACTTATTCCCACTGGTTTTCCAGGGTTTCATTGGAATCGATCTGAATCGATTGGAATCGATTGGAATCACCTAGCAGTGCTGAGGTGAGTGTTTTCACGTGAACTCAGTGGTTAACCAGGGTTCTTTCAGAATGGGTGCAGTATTGACTTTAGACGACTACATTATATGAGTGTTTATTGGTAAACTAGAGCGATACTCATTTGACTGGGGTTACAGTAGCAATAGAGACAGTAGATTTATTCAATGCTGACATTTTCTCTGCCTCTAATTTTGTATTATTATCCCACCAGGGGTTTTTCAATTACTTGTGTGGGAAGTTATGACAGCTTCTTTCTTTCTGTTTGGGTATAATGGATCTTATGGATGCTCATATTCCATGTCCCATTTGCTTAGGCATTGATCACCTAAGAGAGGCTTTAATAGATCCATGTCCTGAGTGTAGTTTAATGTCATTGGAGGTGAGACAGCATCGACTCGCAAAATTGGATGCTGAATTTTAAAATTCTGCTCCACCAGCTGGGACAGCATTGAATGTGGGTAGCAAGCGTTCAGCCAGTAGAGCTGAAAAGCCTTCAAATAATCAGTGAACCCCCTCAGAATCAAGTACATTGGCCCATGCAGTAGCTGAGCTTGCAAACACAGTTCAAGGCATTCAAGCCTTATTGTCAATGCCCCCTACTCATCATTTGAATGAGGATACGAGGGTATGTATGTCGGCATCTCCCTTGCCCAGGGGTGAGCTGGCCTGGCACCCAATTTTTCCAGACACGAACAAGACACCTTGTCTCTTGTGGCCTCTGACTCATTATATAAGGATGAGCATGACTATTATGCACCCTTGGATGAGACATGTTCACATTCCCAGTTTCAACGTCCCCATAGCAATGACGGTTCGGGCCTTCAGAGTGCTGCTTCTTCAGTGGTATTCAGCAATAGGATTTCCTAATGCCGAAGTTGTCCTGACTTTACAGGTGTTGGTTCTTCTGCATTTCGGTCAGCTTCCTCGCCCAGACCAGATTGTGTGGCCCGTACACTACCGGTGATGGCTGAAGGCCAGGAAAAGGGTCTTGGTAACATGCCTCCAGTAGAGCTGTGCATTTCTTCACTTGTGGTATTACCCAATGAAGTCCATAGACTGGATCTTCGCTGTCCTAGCCAGAAGTGTAGACACACAGATGATCTGTTGATCAGAATTTATAACACTGTCTCAGGCTTAAGTTGTATAGGAAATTCCATGGGGCATCTATTGATAGCGCTTCATTCTAATATGAATGTTAACCTACCAGACAATAACACATCAGAATTTCTTGGCACTTCCTTGCAGGGCTTGGGTTCAATTGCTTTCTCCAATGGAAAGGCTCTTGGGCTTGTTACACAAGCTAGAAGACAGGTTTGGCTAGCACAGTCTAAACTCCCAGAGGCTGGACAAGTCTTTGGTCCAGATACTCAAGAAGCTCTTGAGCGGAGAGTTCATGCAGTGGAGTCTTGTTCCCAGCACTTTGAGCGCAGTGTAAATTATTACGAACCATCTACATATCGAATGCCCATTTGTCACACAACTCAGCTCCAATACAGGCAGGGACAGTCTTACAGGCCTGTACAGCAGACTTCTCGACCTGGTCCTACCTCAAGAAGGTTGGCATCCTATGCTCGTTTAAACCACCTGCTCGTCCTGTGGCGACTCATCATCCGATCTTGGACCGACAACACCACAGTGGTGTTCTTAATCAACCACTAAGGGGGCATAATGTCTCTATCTTGCCGTCGACTTTCAAGAGTGCTGCTGTTGTGGGCAAACAAACACATTTCCGGTCACTGCAACAGGTCCGAAGCCATGGGAGTGATGTCTGTACAAAGCGATCGTTCAGTCAATTTGAGGAATTTATGGGACCACTGCAGTGGAACTCTTTGCCAGCAGGAAAACAACACATTGCCCACTGTGGTTTGCAGCGCAGGAGGAGCAGGGATCATTAGGACAGGATTCCTTAGCCAACAACTGGTCGGAACTCCTCCTCTATGCCTTCCCTCCCATTACACTTCTCTGGCCTGTCCTGAAGCGTGTGCAGGAGAGACGGTGGCACCCTGCAGGCCAAAATGGCCATGGTTCAGTCTGCTGTTAGCTCTTATGACTGGTCCAACGCAACCATTGCCAGTTCGGAGGGACCTGTTATCGCTCTAAATGGGGAAATTTGGCACCCTTCCCCGAGCAAGTTAAAGCTGTGGGTATGGCCTCTGGCGTTGAGCAGGAGCTCTCATGTTGTTTGGTGGGTGTGAGAAACACTGTTATGAATGCCAGAGCTCACACGTCACACTTATGCCAGTAAATGGAAAAAAATTGTTTCATGGTGTACAGAGCGGTCTCTTAACCCAGTCAGTTGTGCCATCAGTTCAGTATTGGAATTCTTACAACATCTATTGGACACTGGGCGGTCCCCAGCGACTCTAAGGATGTCCGTGGCAGCATTATCAGCATATTGGAACCCTGTGGGTTGGGATATCAGTTGGTTCAGATAAATTGGTGTTACGTCGTAATCTGCGTGGCGCACCAATGATCCGTTGTTTGTTCGGTTTGGTGCCTGTAGGAAAGGCGCACCCTTGTCAAAACATAGGCTCATTGGGTGGTGGATACCATTGTACATGCATATGGTTCAGCAGGTCAGACCGTTCCAGCATCCATTAAATGCCATTCAACTCGGGCAGTGGCTACTTTGTGGGCAGCACTACTGGGTTCCCTCTCTTTGAGATATGTGCGGCAGCCACATTGGCATGACCTTTTACATTGACGTCTCTTGCGGTGTTCCATTATTTATAGAACCAGAAACGTAGTTTCATTGGGGGTGTAACTTGAGATAGGGGCCGTAATTAGTTGGGGTGTGGTTTGTAGTACTGCGGGATGCAGTCGGACAAACTTTGGAATTTTCTGGCTATCAATGTTTTCACTGTTATTCAGTAGAGGGCGCTTTTACGCATCTTCTGAAATAGTATAGAATCTACAAATCAAAACATAGGTGAAAAAAAAGAAGAAACAAGTGATAGAAGATTGCTAACACAAATGCAAAATAACGTGATCATCAAACATTCAACCAAAACTGCCTAACTACTGAATGAAATGTCGACCCAGGAAGGGTTAACGACTGTTAAGCTTTGAGGCAGTTGATGGATTCGATCTGCTCCATCTGTGTTCTGAATCTGATCCGGTGTTCTGATAAAAAATAGTCACTTAAAGAAAACTTACAAGTATACTTGCAGTATAAAACTATTAAACTAATAGTTAACTAAGAGTATTTTCAAAGTGTACTTTCATAAACTAAAAAATGTGCTACAAGTATTTGACTAGTAAACTATCAGTATAGCCTACCTATAATTTCACTAGTAGTATTATTGCAGTACAAACAAAAAAACTTATTTGTAAACTAGTTGTACTCAAAGCTTACCACTGTTATATTACAAGTATACGTTTACACACTAAAAAGTGGGCCAATTTAGTCCCAAGTGTTATTGAAACAGTACACTTACAATTATACTTTTATTAAATAGATAGTAGTATACTTACTACATAAAGTATACTTAAATTATAATTAAACTTAACTCATGTATACTTAATAAAATTTACTTGATGTATACTTATTTTTTTGTAAGGGTTGTGGGAAAATATACAGTCATCATTGCAATTTTTTTTTATTTATTTAGTGATTAATGACAGACCAGTTATACATTATCCCTGACATTAAAGCAAAAACACACCATCCAGAAAAGCAATGTTCAAATGCTGCCTGATATTTTCTTGATTGTTGAAAAGCAATGGAGTTGTAGCGATTTGACCTAATGTTTACCACATCACCCTACTGTCATAAATCTTCACAAAGAAGCTTGTGTGTTTGTGTTGACAAAGGAAATTACCTCTCAGGGTCACGTAACCTCTGCTGTCATCCGAGTCAGTTTTATGCTGGATTATCAGCATCAAAATTATTATTTTCTTTTTATTATTAATCAATCTATATGATGTCTCTGAGCTGCCACCATGAATGATGCCATCCTTAATTTAATGAATTGTTTTTTTGGAAAGACAACCTCACAATGTTTATTTTCATGAGCCATAAGAAAATGTCTCTCATTTGTAAAGCATGCATCTCAAAATAGTCACCATAAACAAAGATTTGGATTTCCTCTTGCTTGTATTTATTTTCTGTACACTTATTTATTTTATGCCTGGTAACCTGATGCAGAAGCTTCTGTCACTCATCACCAGCGTGATTTCATTAAAGCAGCTCAAATAACACAGAAAACTCAAAATATCAAGTCGAACATTTGAGTGATGGGTGCTAATTCAATTGGTATACCCCAGCCTTGACTTCATTTCCCAAAATGTCTTGTTTTCCATTCACACACACAGTAGCAGCAGCACTTATTGATTGGATTCAGTCAATAAAGGCTAGTTTCCTCTACTCTGATCCTAATGCACTTAGGGAGAAGGTCCCTGCCTGCATGACTGCTGCCAGGTTATACCAGAGCTGAAAGCAGAGCACATCAATTATTCAGGAGCTTCTGCCTAGGCCTCCATTAATGATGTCACCCAACCCCGTGGAGCCGGACATTGTCCCATGGGATGTTATGCTTGTGGGGGTGCTGATCTATAGGGCCCCAAGACTGCTATATATATAGGTATCCTACATGAATAAACACAAAGAAAAATGCATTTTCAATAAACAACATTGTGATATAAACATAAATACAATGTACCTTGTCAGGCCATTACTCATTTTTAGATATGTTCCTAAATGTAATAATTGTTTTAGAGCAATTTTGGTTCATTTGAAAGATTATTCCATAAAATCACCTCAATAATTGTTATGATTTATCCTGACTCTATTTTCTGAATTTTTTTAATCCTTTATAATTGTATCGACTCTCTCATTACTTGTTTTTCTATCTACATTTTTTGATCTACATGATCATTCAATTGGATTCATGACTGCTAATTTGTATCAGTCTCTTAAATGTAAGTTTATACACAATACACTGTACATAACATTATAAATAATTTACTATTATAAAAACAATGCAAAGCACTTGAACAGACACGGCAAGATAGATAAATAGTATCAACAGTAGTATGAATTGTATATGTCAGTCTGTAGTGGTTAGAGTCCTGGGAAGTCAGCTGAAAGTATTCTTCCTGGACATGGAAAATCAACACAGAAAAGACTAAATATTTTGCCATGAGCTTTTGCCACTGAATCGGAGAGTTCCTGGATTGCCAGACAGACATTAAGAGTTTAGAACTTCCAAATTATTGCCTTGAGCAGTGATTCATGTTCTTGCTGTTTATAATCACCGGGAAACCCTTGAAAAGCTTTTGCATTGTTTAATTTTATGTGCGTCCCACATGGAGTGGTTTATTTAAAACGTACCAATTTTTTTATTTTTTTTGAAGTCTCGTTGTCTTTCACAATCTAAATGAGCCAAATTGTAACTCGCAGAGAGAAACCCAGAAATGTCTCTTGAAACTTCAAATTAAGTAGCTATGATGTGCACAGTAGCAGTGCTGATTTTGTTCATACAAACCTGTGATTTTCTGTAGTGATTTGTCTACTACGGCATTGTGAAAAGCCAGTAATAAACTCTTTTAAGGTATGTTAGTAAAATATACTAACTATACTAAATATACTATTTATAATATACTTTATAGAACTATAGCTCAATGTATACTTATTTATAAGTATTACTATTATATAAAGACTCATTAAGACCTATGCTGCATTATAAGAACAGTTGTCACTTTTATATTACTTTTATAATTACATGCATTTGCTTTTTCATTGTGCATGCTCATATTCCATTTATAATTTATGAAATATAAAATAGTTCCAGAGACACTTGTTTAGTGTACCAATAAGTTATCAATTATGTCTAATGTTTGCATTAGAGGTCATGAATGGTAATTATGATTTGTTAAAATCAATATCTCCTATATCTATTCATGGTAGGCTATTGCTTATAGCAGTTTGAAAATATAATATAAAAAATATTGTTTCCGTTTTTTACTGTATTATCACTCACAATATATATTTATAAAACACAACACGGCTATAAAAAACAATATATATTTACTTATTTGACGGAACTAAATCTGAGTTACTAAAAAGTAATTGCAACTATAATAAAGTAACATTATAGCAATGCAGATTGCATCTTTATAAATACATTCATGGAACCATACGACTTACTAATTAACACTTATAAATCAGTGTACAATGGATTGTGAGCATGCGCGATGAAAAAGCAAATTCATAACTTTTAAGTACTAATTATATAAAATTATAATGCAGTATAGGTTAATGAGTCTAAATATATTAATGAGTCTTTATAAATGTATTTGTAACAAGGTTATTACGGGAAGGAGGAGGCGGGAACTGGCGAACATTCAACAAACTTTAATATTAAAAATAAAACAAATACAAAATGAAAGTAAAAGACAGCAGCCCCTAACGGATGACTGCTGTCACATACAACGAAATGAACACAACACCAGTCCAGGTATGACCTCTCTCTATCCAGCCTGGTCTCATTGTTAATACGTAGGTATTAATACGTTATTTTCAAAGATAGAAAACATACGTTTTTGTACGTTTGGATAGATGCTGAAACGTATAATATAGACGTATTTGCAACATTTAAACGTAAACATTATTACGTTTTTACAGCTACAAAACGTTGACAATTTACGTATATTTTTCACATCATAAAGATATCTGTATACTTTCACTTTTAAAGATAAACGTAACAAGATCCCTTAATCCTACTCCCAAAACCTAAACATATCCATTTTATACAGAATATAAAAAGGATAAAACGTAACGTTAATGGACAGAGATGTGTAGGTAAAATGGCAGTTTTATTAACAATATAGCATTAAAATATATTTTGAGCCACTAATCCTACTCCTACCCCTAAACCTACCCATAACTATTTCTTAAAACTATGTCAGGCTAACACAATTATGAAGAAGAAAAAACATAACAGATAGACAAGTTTACATTTCACAATAATTTATTTATTGAGAAAATGTCAAAACCGGTAACGTTAACATTACCAAGTCGTTCACATGATGATGCGTTGCAGTCGCAGTCCTCTCTGGCAGTATTATAGTAGTTGTGTATGAGGTACAGATCAGAATTTAAGTTATTAACGTTAATCCATGAAAATGTTAATCCGATTTCGGTTCGCTCTCTGAAGGCGCGCGCGCTTCTCCCATAGGGCTTCTCCATTTCAAATGTACACCGACTGAAACACGGCATGTCGCAATCTGTGACGAAGCAGGCGAGAGCCAATGAGCGTTTGATATCACGGCCGTAAAACATGTCGTAACGTAACACTTCTTGAAGGCGCATTTTTTGAAATTTGAATTCATCACCAGCACGGGATGCTGGGATCATGCGCGGGATAGATTTGACGTTTGCGGTCGCTGCTGAGAAATGAAGATGATGAAGATCACTGGATAAAAGGCTGAATTTGGATCTGTTTCTTGCAAACAACGTATGGATTCTAGGATTTTGATTACATCAAGCTAAAAATGTCTTTTGTGAATGTATCAGTATGTTGTGTTTTATTGGAGAAAATGCTTTTTGTGTAAATACACTAAATACTACAAAATGGTTAAACGATTAAACAAGGTGTTTCTAAGGTTAAAAGTGTATTCCTTTTTAACACCACAGGCTAATCCTCCGAAACGAGTTTGCTGCAGAAGGCACGAACAGAGCGAAATGTTAATATTTATGAGTAGGCTAACGTTCTTAGGCCTATTATATTGATAAATGCGACTGAAAACGTAATTGATAGGACAGTTGAATGCAATAGTCGGTAGATTACGTACAATGTCTACGTACAAATGTCTACGTCGGTAGATTTGTTCATACGTAAATAAATTACGTTTTTGTGCTGTCAATACGTGAATGTTTTACGTTTTAGTGCTGTAAATACGTCAGTATTATACGTTTCTGCGTGTATAAAACGTAAATAAATGTACGTATGATAGAACTACACTTTACGTAAAAATACATCGTATTCTCATGAGATCACGTTGCAGCCAGCCATCTCCGCTGTCGTCGCTCCTCCTTTTATGCTTCCGCTCCTCCGTGAGAGATTCGAGACCGGTGCGCCGTGCAGGTGGCGCTCATCAGTAATAACGTCACCGGACTCATGCCACTCTCTCATGGCCCTCGGCCTCGTCCTGCTCGCCACAGTATTTAAAAGTTAAATGAGTATAAATGGAGCTATAATTCGTTATAAGCATGGTCTTCGTAGAAAGTGTTACCAAAATGATTTTAACTTTAAATGAGAAATCGGAAATTCAATTACCGCCTGTTGCTCAATACTGTGGGCACCATATGCTCAGTGAAGTATAGATGGTAATGGGATTGTTAGGCTTTGCATGGTGTTACAATGACATTACAAATCAAGATAATGTTATAAAAAGTGCGTCTTTTAAACAGTAAAAATGATTATTTTAGTTTGTAATCTCAAATGTAGTTTTGTTGGATTTATAATCAATATTGTATTATTTATCTTGTATTTCCATTATAAATGAATTTTCTTATACTGTCATAATGCATGTCAGAGCGTTATCAGGAGACTTCTGTGAAACATGGCTCTAAGCTTTTGAATATCAGAATTATTAGTTTGGCCTCAAGCCAACACAAGAATCATTGAGGCTAACATTAGCCAGATTGGAACAATTGTTTATTATTTTTTTCCTAGAAAGCTCAACATTTTCCTTCAAGGAGACAGATGAATAACAGAAGAATAAAATGTTTCCAGATGTCAGATTTTCTTTTTTAAACTGTAAAAAGGGTATAATTACTTGAAAAAATGTGAGGTCTTTTCCAAAGTAATTTTCAGTCATTTTGCATGCACTGGTGTTAAGGTTATCTCCATACACAGACGTTTGCTGCGCTGGCATTCTTGCAAATCATAAATCATTCAAACTCACACTTTATTTATTCTTTTCTTTTTTTTTCTTCAAAGATTCTTCACTAATCCTCAACAAACTCGTCTCCATACGCGCGTGATGACTCCGGCCTTCAAACAGATGAAATAAAAGCTTTAGCATAAGTTCTGCCGGGAAGACTCAATTGTTATGTCACTTATTACCTTCTCATCTATCCAATCATGTTCTAATGCTTGTGGTATAAAAGATCGGTATTTACACATGTCTAAGTTCGCAGATGCTGATGCTTCCCCACCACCAGGATGGTCCCTTCCCATATCTCTCAGGGGGTCGACTGCACTCCAGCCTTCGTCTTCAGGCAGGAAATGCAGATTCCACTACCCTTGGATTGCACAATATTTTTTATATTATTATATTATTACAACATTACTTTCCTGTTATCTCTGTAAAGCTGCTTTGAAACAATCTGTATTGTAAAAAGCGCAATATAAATAAAGGTGACTTGACTTTTTTCAACAAAATGAATCCTCAGAGATTTCTTTCAGAGATCTGAGAATTTAAGCTTTTTTGAATGCAAACTCATCCTTAATAATGACATTTTGAGTAATTAATTTCTTGAGTAATAACAACTGTTGGAAGTGCGACAACGTTTAATTTAACCTAATGCAAATGAGTAGCAATGGGACGCAGTGATGGAGGGTGCAGACAGTGATCAGCTGTCTGATAAGAAACACCTAATGCTTGCTGACCTCCAGCAAATTAATATGGACAATAAGGAGATTCTTGCTGACTTCCAGTGATTTAAACACCTCCATGGAACCTCATTAGTGACTGATTTGAAATATACTATAAGCAGTACAACTCTGTTTAGTGTCACTAACACACACCACTAAAACACTGCTCCTCAGGTGAAGTACAACTGGGTTGACTGGCTGGAGTGAGATTTTGATGATTCATTATTTTAAGTTTTAAAGGGTTAGTTTACCCAAAAATGTATTACTCACCCTCATGTAAATGTATTACTCACCCCCACCCTACCGTTAGACCTTTGTTCATCTTCAGAACACGAATTATACTTCACACTTTGTATCAGAAATAAACATGTTTTTTTCAAAAATGGCCGCCAATGTGCCGAAAATACTCTAGAGCCCATATCTTTGCTTCTGTTATCCCTATAATGACAAATTTGGTGTCAAAGCGTACATTGTTGGGGTCAATGAATCCAATAAAATTGGTTTCAAGTTTAAAAAAATAATAATTTTCCCCATACCATGACAATTGGGGGTAAATATGCACATTTCACATAAAAATTGTCATCAGAGTGACTTTACTTATCTTTTCGTTCAAAAACTTTAATTTTGTATTTAAGCAGTGCAGCTACTTCTGTACATTACATTTGTCCTAAGTAGCATGAGATTTCGACCAGTCAGGAGTAGCCTATAGCATATCAGTTCCTGCAACAACACATCCCATCTGCACCAGGAGCTGTGACAGCTGTTGAAGGTCAGAGGTGACAGGTTAACACTTTGAGGTTCGTATGACTTTCTCATTAAATAGAAAAATGTTTTTAATGTTAGATAACTAATAAATAGCTAGCTAGTTGACTATGGGAAAAAAAAACCTCAAGAATACTGAAGCCAAAAATTATCCTTATAATTTATATTAATTTAAAACACACTTGCTGCAGCTAGAAGACCTAGGCGAGGCAGCTTGCGTGCCTATTGGATGCTATGCGGCAACTGCTGCAACCTATCGAGGCACTGCTCGTGACGTAAGCACCAATGAGTGGGCGTGTGGGCGAATGGGCATGGCTTATGCCTATATAAGCCAGAGCTAGCTTACGCTACGGGAATCCAATTTAAAACGCGTGCGTGCTAAATCTACCACAACACTGACCCAAGGGCGAGCGCCCTGAGTTCATATGATATGGGGATATAAAAAGCCGACATTGGGAATGGGCTTAATAAGAATGATATAAGTTAAACGTGGTTACCTTAAATGCATAGAGGGTGCTTAACATGGTATAACAGTCAGGGGAGGCAATAGCCTGCCTGAACTGAAAACTTTGCAGTCCGCGGAACCGAGTCCGGCAGAACTGAGCGGATAAACTAAACTGACAACAGTCTAGCTTGGAGCGCGGGAACTTCCAGGTTATAGAACCCTATAAATGTAGACAGAGAGGCCCAGCCTGCCGCCATACAGATATCGTGAAGGGAAATCCCACTGGACCAGGCCCACGAAGAGGCATGCTTCTAGTGGAATGAGCTCTGACGCCCAGAGGGCAACGAAGGCTCTTAGATGTATAAGCCAGTGAGATAGTGTCCACTATCCACCTGGAAAGGCTATGTTTCGAGGCAGCTAGACCTTTAGATCGGCCACCAAACGAAACAAATAGCTGTCCTGACCGTCTGAAAGTAGCTGAATGTTCCACGTAAATTCTAAGGGCTTTAACCAGGAAAAGGATATTCACGTCAGACTCGCTGTCAGATCCGAAGAGAGAATGTCAGATTGAAGAGGCGGTGGTACCAGTACCAGTCGTCGCCTTCCAAGGTTTCAGAGCTGCGACGCATTTCTGATTGACCCTGAGGCGAAACAGATCGGAGGCCCAAGCTCGAGACGGCACTCGTGCTTTCAGCCACCACTGCACTGGGCGCATGCGAAGCAGACCCAGCTGGAGTACTGATGATGATGAGGCCATGAGGCCCAGCATTTTCTGAAATCTCTTGAGCGAGACTATAGTGCCGCAATGTTCAGTATGCGCTCTGGCGATAGTCGCGCTGTCATTGACAGCGAGTTCAGCTCTGTGCCCAGAAAGGATATTTCCTGGCTGGGGGACAGCGAGCTCTTCGCCCAATTGACTGTGAGACCAATATTCTCGATGTGTTTGAGTAATATGGTCCTGTGTTCTATGAGCTCTGAATGAGATCTAGCTAGAATCAGCCAATCGTCCAAATAGTTCAAAACTCGCATGCCCTGAAGTTTCAGGGGCGCGAGAGCCGCGTCCATGCACATCATAATATACAGGATGCCAGGGACAGGCCAAATGGTAGGACTGTGTATTGATATGCCTGGCCCTCGAAGGCGAATCTCAAAAATCGCCTGTGACGAGAGAATGTCAGACTCGCTGTCAGATCCACAGAGACTTGTGCTCTGAAAGGAGTGGCAAGTACTTTAGGGACATAATCATGTCTTGGTTTGAGGATGACCTTGGAGTCATTAGGCCCAAACTCGAGGCACGAAGCGCTAACAGAAAGTGCGTGTAAATCACCCACCAGCTTGACTGAGGCGATAGCCACCAGAAAGGCGGTTTTGAATGAGAGATACTTAAAGTCCACAGACTGTAGAGGTTCGAAAGGGGCACCCTTCATGGCCTCCAGGACCAAGGAAAGGTCGAGGGGGGGCGAGGAGGGTTCATCCTTTAGCTCCCCTGAGGAAGCGGACTACAAGTTCGTTCCTACCCAGTGACTGGCCATGCGAATTTTGACAAACGCAGCAATAGCCGCCACATATACCTTGAGCATGGATGGGGATCTACCCTTATCCAAGAGCTCCTGTAGGACACCCCACAATCTTGTGGATCCAGGTTGCGAGCTGAGCACCAACCTGAGAACACTGACCACTTGGAAGCATAAAGCCGTCTAGTAGAGGGCGCTCTAGCTTGCGTAATCGTGTTTAGCACGATTTATCCGTCGGGGAGACTGATGGGTACCCGTTGATGGCCCACACATGCAGAGCCCAAAGCTCGGGTCGTGGTTGCCAAATCGTACCCCCGGCCTGTGAGAGGAGATCTCTCCTCAATGGGACAGGCCACGGAGGCAAGCTCTGAAGCTGCATCAGCTCCGGAAACCAAACTTGGTTAGGCCAGAACGGAGCTACTAGAAGTACACAGGAACCGTTTTCCCTTATACGCTTGATTACCTGTGGTAAAAGCATGATCGGAGGGAAAGCATAGAGAGGGCGGCTGGGCCAGTGATGGGCCAGCGTGTCCTTGTTCTTTGTGAAGCATATTGGACACTGAGCGTTGTCTTGAGATGCAAAGAGGTCGACTTCTGCTGTACCAAAGGTGTCCCACAACAGCTGAACTGTCTGAGGGTGGAGGGACCATTACCCTGGGGAACGTTGTCCCTGGACAGCCTGTCTGGACCCACATTAAGATGGCCTGGCACATGCAGCGCTCTCAGCGAGAGTAGGTTGCGCTGAAACCATACAAGGAACACCAGTGCATGAAGGTTCCGTGATCTCAGACTGCCCTGGCGATTTATGTAGGAAACCACCGACATGTTGTCTGTGCGGACAAGGACATGGTGGCCCTTTAGAAGGGGAAGGAAGAACCACAAGGCGTTCTCGACCGCCTTCATCTCTAGACAGTTTATGTGCCAGCTCTTTTCTTGGCTTGACCACAGGCCAAAAGTCGGTCTGCCCTCATAGAGGGCACCCCAGCCCGAATTGGAGGCGTCTGTCGAAACCACTATCAGTTTAGAGATTACTCCCAGGTTTACACCTGTCTGATACCAGTCGACCGCCTTCCAGGGCTCAAGAGCTGTGACACAGTTTACCACAGAGTTACCTTGAGACGTAAACGACCGGATGCCCATGCTCGACGCAGGACCCGCGTCTTCAGCCAGTGCTGTAAAGGGCGCATGCGAAGCAGAATTAAACGAAGAAATTATTAAGTTGTGAATGGACTGTGTGTTTGGCATGTGTTTTTTAATAAAAAATTGCATACTTCACCTCCAATTGTCATGTTAAGGACAACATTATTGTTTTTTAGTCTTGGAACCTATTTTATTGGACTCCTTGACCACAAAAAATTAACCCGTTGATACCAAATTTGTCATTATAGCTATAACAGAAGGAAAGATATGGGCCTCTCAAGTATGGCGGCCATTTTTAAAAAATGTGCGTATATAAGATATAAAATGTGATCTCACTTGTGTCTTAGGATACATTTATTTCTATGGCCCTAAGGTACTTCCATACCAAAGGGGACCTTTGCATCATGACTTGAAGTCAAAAGTCACTTAACCTCCCTACTATAACCCAGGATCTATTTTTATTGCCCAAAATGTGTGTGATGTGATAGAATGCTGTGTTTTTCTTTTGTCAGTCAGCATTGTGAACCTTCTTTTCAAGGTTGCCTGTCATCTCTTTTACTGTCTGCATTTGACAGAATTAGCATTTCAGCACAACATACAGATAAGGCTTGCTTTCATCTGATCATGGTAGACATTTTAATTAGAAAGATGCAAAAGGTTAATTCCCATCTGTAGACCTGATCATCATGAAGGTTAAGCACAATCCATACAGTAATTAGTAAATACAAAAAAACTCTCAAACCCATTTAAGGGTAACATTTAAATAGATGTTCAACAAATAAAAAACAGATATAATAGAGATGAACAATTGATAAAGCTCGGTTTGATGGATATACAATCCCTTTCTTCAAAAGCACTTCTTGTAAATTATATGATTACAGATTGTAACCTAGATGTGCTGTGTTCGACAGAAACCTAAAACCAGACAATTACATTACTTTATATCCACCCCCCAAGATTACTGTTACTGTTATATTTTGACTTTCTCAGTTTGTGTAAACCTATAGGACCCAGAGTTTGTTTTTTGTTTTGTTTTTTCGCATTCATTTCACGTTTAGTACAATTATGTGGTTTTATTACATTAATACAGTGAATACTTTTTCTTGATTTACCCTGTAATAATGGAAGTGAAATGTTCTTTATATTATTCAAAATATAACATTATACAAAATAGAATAATAATAATAATGTATTAATATAATAATAATAATACAAAATATAATAATAATTAATAATTTCTAAACATTGATTCTCAGTATTTATTCACCTCTTTTAATGATCTCTCAATAGAATTCATAAAAGGTGTTAATGTCGATGATATGCAAACATCACAGAATAACATTGTTCTAAGGTGCACATTGTAACGCATGCCCCACCTATGCAACTGGGATTTAAACCCTGCTAATGTCTTCTGCTAGTTTATGAAGCATTAAAGAAGATATCAAGAGATGAAAAATTAACATAAGTAAGACATTTTATTTAGCTATGGTTAAATAAATGTTTAGTGATATTTTCCAAAGATTTCTTAATTTTGGCTCAATATTTTCTCTACATAGTGTTGATATGGCAACTAGTAAATACACTAAGTTTTGTCATGCTAGCATGTGTGGAAGTATGTAAAACAAGTGTGTTACAACTAGCCCAGCGTTAGGTTGTGTCCTGCATTACTTCCTGCATAGTTACCTATTAATGACAGACCTTAAACTGATTAAACTGTTACCAAGTATAATTGAGTATTCTAACAATACTTGGCTTGTAGTTTTGTTTACTCTTTTGATTGAGTAGCCTATTAAATACTTTTTTCATATAGTTTTACATTTTGTCTTATGAACTTACATTGTTTGAAAATATTGATTCAAGAAAACAGATATGTTCCTAATTCTAAGTACCTGGATTTTTGTGTAGACTAGTCCACTAGTGTACATAGAAATTTACTTCAAATCTTCTTTCTCTTTCCCCACCATTGAATTTTATACATGTTTTACACGGCTATTCACTGTTATGCGGTAGGGGGCGCTATCACATGGATCAAAACACAGGTAAAGAAGCATTCAGAAGACTTTTTATGTAAAATGTCAAACAACGTGATCATCAAACATTAAACAGCCTATAAACTGCCTAATGTTATCGAATGAAATGTCGACCCATGAAGAGAAAAGGACCATCGGTGTTGCCCGGTCCCATCTGCTCTCCATCTGTGCCCCGGGCTCCACTACCATCGGCTTCATCTCCGCATTCGTCCCCCGGGTGTCGTCAGCCAAGTCTCCACCATGGCTCCTCCCTCCATCGACTCCACCATGGGCTTTCATCCTGGTTATGCAGTGGATTCTCGCCTGGCTACTCCTCCAATACTCGACCTCCCTGTCTCCTCCCACCATCACCACCACCTTGGTTTCTCTTGCTGACATCTGTTCCTGTCTCCCGTCCTTCCCCAGCCCCTTGTCCGCTTCCTCAACAACCTCCTCAGTCATGTTACTGTGAAACGCCTTCCCAGAGGGGGGCATTCTGTACATTCATTTTAGTTTGTTTTAGTTGAATTTTCAATGACTTTTAGTTTGCTCATCTTTGTTTCCTATGATCCTATATTCCCGTTTATCATTATTTATCATGGTTATACATCATTTGATTAATTAGCACACCTGTCTGTATTTGGTTCATCACTGTGTAAGTTCCTCTTTAGTTCCCATTCATTGTCCAGTATATGGCACACTGTTTCATTTGTGTTCTTTGATATTACATTACCTCAGTTTACTTTAAAGTATTTTTATGTTTATATTTGGATCTACTTCGTCTACATTTTTTATCCCTTGGCTTAGACGTTCCTAAAAATATTATAGTTATTAATGTCAGGTATTGACCTGCTTTTGCTGCTTAGATAAAGCTGAATAAAGAACTACCACCAGTAAACTGAAATGTTTTGATAGCAGGCTATTTAACTTACTCAAATGCATATGCTGTATGAGATTAATCTATACACAACATAAACGCAATATTACAACTTGCATCTGCAAAAAATGCTCTTTCCGTAACAATGCACTAAAATGTGTAAACATAATTACTATCCATCTGTCCATTTTCCAAACTTTTTGTCCCATGTAAATGAACACTGACAAGCTAAAGCATAAATAATTTAAAATATTGTATTACAATGTTATAATTTCAGGTGCCCAGGAGCACAAAACAAGGACAGTTTTCATAATGTTTATGAGAGATGTTGATACTTGCCTATATTAATATAAAAATGTTTGTCTTGGTTTAATTTTTAATCAACTAAAATGTTAAGAGTAAAACTGACTATCATTAATGATTACAGAAAGACAAAATATTGACAAAATTATAAAGGATATTTTAGTCAAAAGACAAAAACTGTAACCTATGGTAATTCAGCATACAAATGTCTAATAATACTTCCGTCTTCATATTAAACTAAGGTTGTAGAAAATATTTTAATTTAGAAAAAAAAAATGTTAAATGCTAAAACATCACGTTTATCTAGTAAAAAATGTATGGTAAGTCACTGATCATGACACCCTCAGTCCACATATTTAAGTGTGACATGAAAGAAATAAAATATGTTGAATTAGAACAGATGAGAACAGATATGATCTTGTAGAATGATCTTTTCTGTGTTTAATTGCAAGATACATTTCAGATAAATAGCATACACTTTTACATTCTCACTAAGCAACAGTGGATCAGAGAAGGTGAATCTGTTGTTATCAGCAGCTTGTATTCTCCCCGTCATCCCAGAAGACCTACACCCCCAGCATGGCCGGTACACTCTTCCCACCATGCACCTCATGGTGTCCCTTCTGATGATGGCGATGCTCGGGCTCAAGTCTGAACTGACATCTCTGCGCTCTGTGCTGAGAAGGCTCTCAGGTAGACTGAGATGATGCACTCCATTGTTCAGAGATGTCAGGGTTCTCAGCAGATTGGAATCGGCTACCACGATGATCCTGGAGTTGCCTTGTGAAGATCTCAGAGAGTTCTCCTCCAAGCTCTCGCTCAAGCCTTGCAGATCTGATTCCGTTTCATCAGCTTTGGTCATGGGAATGGCAGCGGTTCTGAAGTAGCACTCTGACAAAAGTGCAACAGTGATGAGGATGGTCCCAACGGAGAGCTTCATTCTTGATGCCGAGCGTTTGCTTCAGTGGTTCAGCTGCTGTCTCTTGTCTTCTCTTGCAAGTTGGTCTGATGTTGGTGGCGACTTGGTTCATTTTTATAGGCCTCCATGGCCTTCAATGTGCCACGTTACCTCAGATTCATCATTGTCTTGGTTTCTTATGAGTATGTGGCTATTAGCAAAAACACCAAAACACAAAAACGCATAGAGTACCTGATGAGACCCCTGACAGAGCTCAAGTGTTTTGTTTGGTGGAAAGTTGATTAAGATCTCCTGAAACGTGGCTTGTGTTCAGTGTGCAGACTCCAGGGTTCCTCTGAGTGGGCATCATAAGAAGGGATGTAATTCCAGAATCCTTACATTTTGAAACAATATGAGAGGATTACAGACCTGTTGAAGAGTCCAAGTGAATAATAACTTGTTTAAACACAGACAATGACTGCCATTTTGTATTAGAATCACAAGGCAAAGTTGTCAAAAGAGACTCTAGCTAGCCGTAGTAGGCCAAAATGAAGATCAACACCCAGCAGGAGTTTATTTGGTTTGGAAAAGCGTTACTCATTCATGACAGTGTTGCAGGTGCTTCAGTTTGTATCGAGCATCATGTCGACATAACCTGAGTGGGGCTGCTACTGGTAAATGCCACTTGATATAAAGAACATCAATAGATTCATCATACTCTAAATAAACTCAATGGAGTGAACCACATTTGTTTAGTTATAAATTGAAAGAATGAAATCATGGCAAAGCAGGTGATGTGTGATGCTTTGGTTTACTATATATGTCATGATGTTTAGATCATTGAGTACTAAAAGCTGAAAAAAAACGTACTGAAACAGGGCAATAAATATAATATACAAGGCCATGTATTTAACAAATGCACAAAAAGACTGATTACTTTAATCATCCCCTGATGCCTTGCTTTTGACTGAGTATAAAAATACAATATATTCAGAGTTTATTACAGAATATTTTAGTATACAATAACTCTTGTTGAGAACAAAGGACTGCAAAGTTTATTGGCTTTAAATTACCCAAGATGGTTCACTCGTATTATGAATGAGAGAAACTACAAACTACAGTATGGGCTGAAATATGGGTTGTAAATGGGTTTGTCCACAGGTTTCATGTTGGCCCCATGTGTCACACTCAGAAGAAGGCAGACAAGGTTAAGGTGAAATAACAACTTTATTGAAGTGCAGAGGGTGACCGGTGCAGGGAGAATAATGCAGATGCGAAGATAATTTGCAGGAGAGAAGTAGACAAGATGAGTCTGGTTGATGATGATAAACAATGACGGGAAGATCGGGATTTCAGGTAAGTAGAGGGATAGATGATCTCATAGGTGAGCAGTCTGTAACGCTTGTCAAAGATGAGACCAGACACTGAGGTGACTCAGGTGACTGTGATTGAGTGGGCGGAGTGCAGTGATCAGGTGCTGATGGCTGGGGTGATGGTTCTGTGGACTCCGTGACACCATGACAATTGCCCATGTGGGTTTTATACAATATTTCACTGGGCTTTAGGTGGGGGCGCAACTAGGCAACATGC
The DNA here is from genome assembly GCA_036326025.1 of Chrosomus eos. Classification (NCBI taxonomy): domain Eukaryota; kingdom Metazoa; phylum Chordata; class Actinopteri; order Cypriniformes; family Leuciscidae; genus Chrosomus; species Chrosomus eos. The sequence continues at coordinate 13,539,311 of CM070820.1, forward strand.
AAAACCCACCTGTGTTCCATCTTTAAACTCTATGTGGGTACATTCCAAGTCTCTTGTCAAGTCACCTTCATTTATATAGCGCTTTTAACAATATAGATTGTTTCAAGGCAGGTTTACAGTGATAATAGGAAATTAAAGTAACAGAGATTGTTTTGGCTTTACAGCAGCTAGAATAAAGTTATTGTTTAGCTAAAGTTATTATTGTTTGATTCACTTCTATCGCAATGATCATTAGTTATTAACTTATTTTTATATTTATTGAGCTCATTTGCAAACAACAGTGCCTGGTGGCTCGAGAACCCAAACCATGAAATAGGTTCCAAGGTACAAACCTTGAAAAATGTATAAAACAGAATTTTTTAGCCAAGTGAACCGGAATTATCCCGACAATGTTTGATCTGTACAGAGGTAAAGGGAAGGGAAGGAGGCCTTCACAGGGGAGAGACTAGTTGACACTTCAGGACTGCGTTGTTGTGTCCAGGCGCAGGTCCTTCATCAGATACGGATATGGCCTGTATCCGGCGGACTGCGGTAATCCTCGGGATAAACAGAGAGACTAATATTAGCGTAGACGCCATCCTTCTTATGATGTAACATCAGGATTTGTGGAAAGTGTTCCCGGTTCCGGCTGACCTAATCCATATCCTAACATTAAATTAAAGAAGTCTATAATGTGTTATGTTTATGGTCAAAGGGATGTGTTTTTAGTCTAGATTTGAACTGACATAGTATGTCTGCTTCCCGGACAATGTTAGGAAGACTGTTCCAAAGTGTTGGGTGCTAAATAGGAAAATGATCTACCGCCAGCAGTCGATTTTGATATTCTAGGTATTATCAACTGGCCGGAATGTTGAGATCGCAATAGATGTGACAGACTATAATGCGCTAAGAGCTTGCTCAAGTACTGGGAGCTAAACCATTTAGTGCTTTGTAAGTAGCCAATGCAGTGTTAACAGAACTGGGCTAATATGGTCATACTTCCTGGTTCTGGTAAGAACTCTAGATGCTGTGTTCTGGACCAGCTGGAGTTTGTTTATTAAAGGTACAATGTGTGATATTTCCGAGGATCTATTGACAGAAATGCAATATAAGATCCATAACTATGTGTTCAGTGGTGTATAAATGGCTTTGACAATCATCTGATTAGTATTATTGACCATAAAACAGTAACGTTACAGGAGTTACCAACCCGTCGATCGCGGTCGACAAGTCGATCTTGGAAGCATTTTAAGTCGATCGCGAAGAGTTTTCAAAACCAGAGAAAAAACTATATTTTTATTCATTATTATTTATTAATCTGTGTGTAGTAAATGGTGTCTAAGGGATGCGGAGGCGCGCACGCTGTTACAATAAAGTCATTTTTGCCACGCGCACCTTTGCTCTCATGCAGACGCGTCGAGTATAAACAATGCTTTACGCTCAGCCAGCTCAGCCACAGCCCTACAGCATAACAGCTCATATTAACCAGCTAAACTTTTACTACCCTGTTAGAAAAAATATGTAGTTGGATAGTTTCATGTGGTTCTTCTCCCTTGCTGTATGGGTTTGCTATGTGGGGAGAAATGTGCTGGTTACGTTCGTGAGACAATCAGCTGATTACTAGTATTATATTATATATTAAGAACCTTGATCCTCACCTGACTATGGCTTTGTAAACTTTATCCATGATGTGGTTTATAATGGACTGTGGTACAGAAACAGTGACAATGTTACACACTCTTGGGTTACTCTGGCTATTCTCTGCTGTGCTGTCTCAGACGACGATATGTTTGTCCCGTTTTAGCAACCGTAGCTTATTTGAAAGGGAGGGGTGAGCAGTGGGCTGAGCCATTAGTGCAACTCGCAACCGAACCACTAGATGCCGCTAAAATCAACATACTAAAAAAGGAACATAGTTGTGAGGATACTGCCTTTTCTAGTATCTTTGACAAAAAAGGTAGATTCGAGATCGGCCTGTAATTGACTAATTCTGTAGGATCAAGTTGCGTTTTTTTAACAAGCGGTGTAATCCTTTTTTTTTTGGTTAATTTTGGCCACTGTTTCAAATAAATACCTAGGGTTTTGTTTATTTTCTTCTAATAGGGTTGAAAAAAAGCAGATCTAGTAGTTTTTAAGGCCTCTCTGTACGCAATCATGCTTTCTTTCCATTAAATGCGAAATCACTAGTTTTGTTTTCTTCCAGTTGCGCTCCATTTTTCTGGCTGCTCTCTTAAGAGCCTGATTGTGCTTGTTGTACCACGGTGTTGGACTATTTTCTTTAATCTTCTTTAAGCGCAAAGGAGCAACTGTGTCTAAAGTCAAGTCAAATATATTTATATAGCGCTTTTCACAATACAGATTGTGTCAAAGCTGCTTCACAGTATCAATCAAAACAACTTAACAATGTTTGTTTATTACTGGAAAAAAGACATCCAAGTTTGGTAGAGCTGATCAATGGTATGATTGGTTAATTAATTTGAATATCCCCAACTGAGCAAGCCAAAGGCAACAGTAGCAAGGAACCGAAAAACTCCATCAAGTGACCTAATGGTGTCCTAAAACTCCATCAGATGTGCCAATGGAGAAAAAAAAAACCTTGGGAGAACCCAGGCTCAGTTGGGGGCCAGTTCTCCTCTGGCGTTTATGAACTAGAGGCCGAATTTACAGTAACTAAAGTGCTGGAAAAGTCTCACGGTCACCCAGTTGCCCTGCTGCATGGGCTCTACAGCCGGAACCGAGCAATGTCCAGAGTTCACTAAGCTATTCTCATCCAAAGCAGTATCAAAAGCCCTTGCACTCTTACTATCCTCGATTAAAGTTTGGATTCGTGTCTCTAGTTCTGAAATCTTCTCTGTCAGCCTGATTGTCTCCCTGCATGTATCACATGTAAATCCTTCAATACTGTCAGAGAATGCTATATACATGTGACACGAAGTGCAAGTGACAATAACATGAGAAGACATTACTCACCATGTTTGTTGACTGATTTACTTACCTTAGTTGCTTGATAGACTTGTAAAAGGCGCGAGTCTATCAAGCAACTTGTCCAGTATCAGACACCAATAGACGTGTGCTATGCAGGCCATTGCTGATGACACCTGGGTTTCACCTCGTTTGCCTGGGGCTCTTCAACTTCTTACTACTTAACTCTTCCACAGTTTCCTTAGCCTGGCATGCCAGACCTACATCAAGATGTTAGGTCTGGGAACTCTCCATTGACATACCTCAATCTGAGGGGCGGGATAAACGGTTACCTTTCAAAATCCCTCTGCACGCAATAGGATAACGCTACAACCAACCAGAGCAACGAACGGTTGTGGACAAGTGAGTCCCATGCGTTTTTCCACCAGCGGAGCTAATTGACATAGCTATTAAACTTTTGCCGTATCAGGTCGGCAAAACTCCGAACACATCTTCCTTTTTTAAGAATGACTTAAGTGACATTCTCTTAACTCCAAGTCCTCCAGAGTCGCGGCCAAAGCTGATTCGAAAGACCGCTGCATCTTCATTGTTTTCAAGTAGCAGGGAAATCACCTATGGAAGTCACGCGGAACGTCATGAACTGTGCCGTCATTGGCCTGACCAGTTTTTGTTTTTTCCAGCTCAAAAGCCTATGGAGAGTTGCTAGACCACACTGGCTGCGAAAAAAACGCTAGGGTGCGTCTAGATTTCTAGGCTAGAGTTTCCTGCTAACTCTAACCCAACACACACGAAACAGGCCAATCACAGTGTTAAAAATTACTTGAAATTTAGAGAGAGGTGTGTTTAAGCAGGGTTGGAATTAAAGTCTGCTGGACACCAGCCTGGCAGGACTGAAGTTGAAGAGCCCAGGCCTATACTGTAATGGCCTATACTACCCATATACTGTAGATCCCAGACCCACTGCCCACTCTAACCCTACTTCATTTTCTTACCCAACCCACCCATTTTTGGCTTGTGTTTGCCTTTTTTCTTGGTTTGGCCAAGTGAGCCCAATATGTATTTCCTCATTCTGAATCCATGTACAGACTACCTATGTGGATACTACCTTGGGGCCATGTAGTCTGCCTATATGGGTCTGATTGTGTTTGCCCATGTCCTACCCATATGGTTTATCCATGTTGAACCCATGCACTCATTCACCATTTGTTACCCAACTAGAACCCATTTAGGGAGCCCATCTGTGTTCGCTCATGTGGGACCTATTTGACCCAAGTAGGCCCAGATAAGATGACCATTTTGGGACCATGCTCACTTGGTACCTATGTAGCCCAAGCATAGACTATGTGGTCACACGTGTACATGTTGGCTGGGTAGTAATGGAAGTCGCGCTTTCAATATATAAAAGAACCAATAATCAATTGGTAAATTCACGGCGTCACAGCAGCTTCTGTTGAAAACTCTGGTTCCCATACAAACAGTTAATGTCCTGACACTGGTGCTTTGGACTGCACACGCGAATTGGCTGTACTGGATTGAAACATTGACCTGTACCGAATTGAGTTAACAACCAAACATATATATAATACACCAAAATTCCACAATTTGTATTTTGATAAGTCAAGTCAAGTCACCTTCACTTATATAGTGTTTTTAACAATATAGATCACTTTACGGTGATAATAGAAATTAAAGTAACAGAGATTGTTTTGGCTTTACAGCAGCTCTAGAATAAATATATTGTCCAGCTAAAGTTAGTTTTGATTTATTTCGTTTTGAGTGATTCATTTCCGTTGCAAAGATCAGTAGTTATTAACTTACGGGCCGCTAACAGGACACTGTTCTAACAGAAAACCCTTTGTAAGGGGTATACAGTCAAAGACCCAGAACCAGATATGAAGAATGAAGACCCGGAGTCAGAATTATAAAAAATGAAAGAAAAGTTTTACTGAAGATAGTTTGCAGTTTCATCAGCAGAAGCTAGCTTCAATACTCACACAGGAGTTCGTAGGTCCGCCTCGCTTACAGTTACAAAGATCACAGCAGTTATACCATTTTCAAGGTCTAAGCTACGTCATTGCTTACAGGTTGAATGGTTCTCATTGGCTAAGAAATAGATAAACACAGTAATTTTCCACACATATACAGATAGACGGAGCATATCTCCATCGATTATGCAGCTGACACATTCGGACACATTCGGACCCACGTCATGACCTTCCAGGTCGCAGATTTGGGTTGCTGAGTGCCAGCATGTCTCGAACAACAATTCACTCAATCTCCAATAATGCCAGTGGTTCCTTAACCTGTAACCAAGAAGACTAACACACACACAGACACACAGCTTTTTCAAGGTTGGATTTGGCCAGGCTCTAACTATAAACATGAGAGTCCTCTCAAAACATCAAGATAATGTGTTCTTTCTCTCAACTTTAGTCTAACTGGAAAGTAAGGCTGTAACAAAGAAATGGCCCCTTAAACTATTGGCTTCAATGACCCCTATATGTTTTAACACGTTGAAGACCTTTCTCAAACACAAAACAAGTCCCTATTTCATTTCTGGAAGCCGGGATAAATAAGCAAGCACTTTTACTGCATTCAGATATCAAATACAGACATTAGAGAATACATGAAAAGATCATTTCAGTAATTATACTGGTAACTTCTATAACAAAGTAAAATCTCACAAGCCTAGAGAAATCATTCAACCCATTTAATATTTAGAAAGAAAAATATTGATTAATACCTTGATTATAATTACTCATCATTACATATACATTGAAGCAGCAGTGGATTCCAATCCACCCCCTTCACCTTAATGCACTCCGGCCTGCTCATCCGCACAACAACAGTGCCTGGCGACTCGAGAACGTAAACCTTGAAATAGATTTCAAGGTGCAAGCCTTGAAAATGTTTGAAACAAGTTATCTCTGCGCAAACTTCAAAAACGCAGACCTGTGAAAACGCCGACGGTGTGCACATGCGTATTACGTGTTTAGTCTATAGGTATGCGCTTTGAATATATATGTGCAAAGGCGTGTAGTCTTTCTTTACAAATTGACCAACAAATTACTTGTCTGGCCTTTATTACTATATAATTACTATAAAAATGTATAATACAGATTTTATCGCTTATGAACTGGAATGATTTTGACAACGTTTTATCTGTACAGAGGTAAAGGGAAGGGAAGGCAGATGTTGATAGCTGTGGGTCAAGGGGATTGTTTGTTTGGAGTAAAAAAAATCTCATAAATATCTGTCCATTAACACTTGATTTGGTTTGACAATAAACAGAATCTTCCATTCCCTAACTCCTTTGGAGTTCCATGCAAAAAAATCAGATAAGTTTTATGAGACATGGGAAGATGACAGTTTCAGTTTAAAGAAAATAGATTGGACTGACCACATTTACACATGTGAATGTGTGATTTTGTTTTAGAAGTGAATTGATAAAACACTTTATTTGACTTCCCCGATTTAATTTCCCCAATTCTCAAAAATCTGTGCAATCTGTCAGGATGTAATCTGCCATATACAGTTTACCCAGTCTTTTGTTTCTTATGTTCTGTTTTTTTACCTCCAAAACCCAAAGGATTTAACAGTTAGATAACCGTTTTATATGTCAGTTGAATTCCCCTTTGGTTTTAAAAAAGATAGTAGAACTTCTTTCAGCCCTTTGACTGGCTTAGTCATTCTCTATAATCAAAGGCCATGTCACATTGTACTGTGCAAGCGGAAATGTCAAAAATAATTGGAACCAAGACTGCTAATAGGACAACTAACAGAACAATTGAATCTAAAGTAAGAGGTTATTCGGGATTGCAAAGTCTCTGGCTCATCTCACAGATGAAAGACTACAAAATTATAAATATATAATTTTAAGGCAACCCTTTAATATCAAGAAACAATTAATTAATAGTATAGAACATATGTAGAGCAATATTTGTCTCCATAAAGACATTGTTTCCAGCTAAAGTTAGTTTTGATTGATTCACTTCCGTTGAAATGATCATTTGTTATTAAATTTGGGTCCGCTAAGACGACGCCGTTCTCTCTAAACAGACTTTAAACGCGAACCTGCGATAAACGCTGATGGCGTTCACATGCGCATTAAGAATTCATTCTATAGTTATGTGCGTTTGAATATATGTGCGTAGGTTTGTAATTCGCTACAAACCATGCCTAAACAAACTACTTGTCTTGCCTATAAATTTTGATGCAGAATTTTATTTTATTTTATCATTTCGGGTAGGGACGCGAAACCGGAATTTCCACAGCGCTTTATCTGTAGAGTGGTATTGGGATCCTCCGTAGGGAGAGGCTAGTTGGCACTTCAGCACGGCGTTGTCATCGGGTCCAGGCGAAGGTCCTTCGTCAGATCTGGAAATGGCCTGGATCCAGCAGGCTGCAGGAAAACCTCGGGATAAACAAAGACACTAAATTAGCGTAGATGCCACAACGAGTACATCAGGATTTAAGTGTTCCTGGTTCCGGCTGACCTAATCTATGCAGCCTAACATTTAATTATAGAAGTCGATAATGTATTATGTGAATGCTAGGTCAAAGAGATGTGTTTTTAGTCTAGTTTTAAACTGACAGACTGTATCTGCTTCCCGGACAATGTTAGGAAGATTGTGTCAGGGTTTGTGCAGGTGCTGAAGACGAGGACACGGAATTTCAATATAATAGTTTTTAATTTCCAAAATGAAAACTTTCCAAACTCAAACAGGAACAAAACTCCAGGAAATCAGGAAACACACAACCATTTAAAGACGACGATCGACAAACACTGGGAGAAAACACAGGGCTTAAATACACTGGAAATGATTGGATAATTAACTGAACACAGGTGATGAGACTGAACACAAACGAGGAGCGGGAAAACTTAACAGGACTAAACCAAAAACCACAAAGACAGGGGAAACCAAGATCACAAAACATAGCTTAAACATACAGAAACGTGACACTACCTCCCCCCTTCCCGAAGGCGCGACCTCGCGCCGTATAACATCCAAAGGGGTGGGAGGGTGGGCGCCCTGGAGGCTGACGAGGGCATGGAGCAGGTCCAGGAAGCCTCCAGGGCGGAGCAGGCTGCGGGCGTGGCAATGGCGGAGCAGGCTGCGGGCGTGACCAAGGCGGAGCAGGCTGTGGGCGTGACCAAGGCGGAGCAGGCTGTGGTCGTGACCAAGGCGGAGCTGTGGGACCCTCGGGCGTCCAGGGCGGAGCTGTGGGACCCTCGGGCGTCCAGGGCGGAGCTGTGGGACCCTCGGGCGTCCAGGGCGGTGAAGACCCTTCAGGTGGCCACGGCGGTGAAGACCCTTCAGGTGGCCAGGGCGGTGAAGACCCTTCAGGTGGCCAGGGCGGTGAAGACCCTTCAGGTGGCCAGGGCGGTGAAGACCCTTCAGGTGGCCGTGGTGGTGAAGACCCTTCAGGTGGCCATGGCGGTGCAGACCCTTCAGGTGGCCATGGCGGTGCAGACCCTTCAGGTGGCCATGGCGGTGAGGACCCTTCAGGTGGCCAGGGCGGTGAAGACCCTTCAGGTGGCCGTGGTGGTGAAGACCCTTCAGGTGGCCATGGCGGTGCAGACCCTTCAGGTGGCCATGGCGGTGAGGACCCTTCGGGTGGCCATGGCGGTGAAGACCCTTCGGGTGGCCATGGCGGTGCAGACCCTTCAGGTGGCCATGGCGGTGTTATCTTTTCGGGCCTCCGTGGATCTTTGGCCGGCCACGGCGAAGGCGTATGGCGCCCCCCCAAAATTTTCTTGGGGAGGACAGGCTCATGATCGGGAACTGACTTGACATCAACGGGCGCTGGGTCAACGGGTTCTGGGTCAACGGGCTCTGGGTCTGGGTCAACGGGCTCTGGGTCTGGGTCAACGGGCTCTGGGTCTGGCGCTGGGTCAACGGGCTCTGGCTCTGGCGCTGGGTCAATGGGCTCTGGCTCTGGGTCAACGGGCTCTGGCTCTGGGTCTGGCTCTGGGTCAACGGGCTCTGGTTCTGGCGCTGGGTCAATGGGCTCTGGCTCTGGGTCAACGGGCTCTGGCTCTGGGTCAACGGGCTCTGGGTCTGGGTCAACGGGCTCTGGGTCTGGGTCAACGGGCTCTGGCTCTGGGTCTGGGTCAACGGGCTCTGGCTCAACGGGCTCTGGCTCTGGGTCTGGGTCAACGGGCTCTGGGTCTGGGTCAACGGGCTCTGGCTCTTCATGGGACTCGGAACTGGACGGGGCCAGCACATCAGGGGACTCGGAACTGGACGGGGCCAGCACATCAGGGGACTCGGAACTGGACGGGGCCAGCACATCAGGGGACTCGGAACTGGACGGAGCCAGCACATCAGGGGACTCGGAACTGGACGGGGCCAGCACATCAGGGGACTCGGAACTGGACGGGGCCAGCACATCAGGGGACTCGGAACTGGACGGGGCCAGCACATCAGGGGATTCGGAACTGGATTCATGAACCATATTCGAGTGTGCTGCCCACACACACAGAAGAGCAGTAGACACCACAATCAGCGCTGTGTCCTCTTGTGTGGACTCTCGTGCGGTGTGCTCAGTCTCTGGTGGGCAGGCGACGGGCTCAGGCGCTGACGGGCAGGCAACGGGCTCAGGCTCTGGCGGGCAGGCGACGGGCTCAGACTCTGGCGGGCAGGCAACTGTCTCTGGCTGGACGGTCTCTGGCTGGACGGTCCTCTGGCTGGACGGTCTCTGGCTGGACGGTCTCTGGCTGGACGGTCTCTGGCTCAGGGGCCGGCGTGCAGGTGATGGGCTCAGGCGTTGGCGGGCTTGGAGCAGGCTGGAGTGGTAGATCTTCTACCAGGTAGTTTGATCCACACGCCCACAACGTGTGATCCACGAACTCCAGGAAGGATAGATGGAGGTCCTTGACTAGAATTATCTGGGCCAATGGGTCCTTCAGTCCAGCCCAGAAACTTTTTGTCAATTCCTCTTCCTCCATCGACCCATCATTATAAATGTTTAAATAGAGCCCCGCATACTCTTCAAGAGAGAGCTCCTCTTGAAAGAGGATTGGGATTTCAAATGGGCTCACCTCTCTCTTCTTCCTTCTTCGGCCCATATTTGTAAAAGGTCGATCGTTCTGTCAGGGTTTGTGCAGGTGCTGAAGACGAGGACACGGAATTTCAATATAATAGTTTTTAATTTCCAAAATGAAAACTTTCCAAACTCAAACAGGAACAAAACTCCAGGAAATCAGGAAACACACAACCATTTAAAGACGACGATCGACAAACACTGGGAGAAAACACAGGGCTTAAATACACTTGAAATGATTGGATAATTAACTGAACACAGGTGATGAGACTGAACACAAACGAGGAGCGGGAAAACTTAACAGGACTAAACCAAAAACCACAAAGACAGGGGAAACCAAGATCACAAAACATAGCTTAAACATACAGAAACGTGACAGATTGTTCCTAAATTTTGGTGCTAAATAGGAAAATGATTTACCACCAGCAGTTGATTTTGATATTCTAGGTATTATCAACTGGCCGGAATTTTGAGATCGCAATAGACGTGAAGGACTATAATGCGTTAAGAGCTCGCTTAAGTACTGGGGAGCTAAACCATTTAGTGCTTTGTAAGTAATATGCAATATTTTAAAATTTATACGATGTTTAATAGGCAGCCAATGCAGTGTTAACAGAACCGTGCTAATATGGTCATACTTCCTGGTTCTGGTAAGAACTCGAGCGGCTGCGTTTTGAACCAGCTGTAGATTGTTTATTAAGCATGCAGGGCAACCACCCATAAGAGCATTACAATAATCTAGCCTTGAGCTCATGAACGCATGAACTAATTGTTCCGCATTTGTCATTGAGAGCATATGACGTAATTTAAATATATTTTTAAGATGGAAAAATGCTGTTTTACAGATACTAGACACGTGACATTCAAATGAAAGCTCTTTGATTGGTATCAAAGAGCACACCCAGGTTCCTAACTGACGACGAAGACTTAACAGAGCAGGCATCAAGTGTTAAACAGTATTCTAGGTTATTAGGTAAGGAAGTTTTTTGTCCAATAATTAGAATCTCTGTTTTTTCAGAATTTAGTAGTAGGAAATTACTAGTCATCCAATTTTTTATATCAGCTATGCATTCAGTTAATTTTGTGAATTGGTAAGTTTCATTAAGTTTTGAAGAAATATACAGCTGAGTATCATCAGCATAACAGTGAAAGCTAATTCCATGTTTCCTAATGATATCTCCTAATGGTAGTGTAATGTACAGAGTGAACAGCAGCGGTCCTAGTACTGAGCCTTGAGGTACGCCATACTGAACTTGTGATCGATAAGACATCTCCTCATTTACTGCTACAAACTGATAACGTTCAGATAAGTTTGATTTAAACCATGCTAGTGCAATTCCACTAATGCCAACATAGTTTTCTAGTCTATTTAAAAGAATGTTGTGGTCGATAGTATCAAATGCAGCACTAAGATCAAGTAACAAATTTCGTATAAATTTTAAAATATTGCTGATTACTTACAAAGCACTAAATGGTTTAGCTCCCCAGTACTTGAGCGAGCTCTTAACGCATTATAGTCCTTCACGTCTATTGCGATCTCAAAATTCTGGCCAGTTGATAATACCTAGAATATCAAAATCGACTGCTGGCGGTAGATCCTTTTCCTATTTAGCACCAAAACTTTGGAACAATCTTCCTAACACGGTCCGGGAAGCAGTTACAGTCTGTCAGTTTAAATCTAGACTAAAAACACATCTCTTTGGCTTAGCATACACATAACACATTATAAATTTCTATAATTCAATGTTAGGCTGCATAGATTAGATCAGCCGGAACCGAGAACACTTCCCATAATTCCTGATGTACTTTGTACATCATAAGAAGGATGGCGTCTACGCTAATATTAGTCTCTCTGTTTATCCCGAGGTTTACCGCAGACCGCCGGATCCAGGGCATATCCAGATCTGATGAAGGACCATCACATGGACACGAAGACACGCATTATCAGGGCTGTGAAGGCCCATGGACACCTCACCACACTCATCTCCTCACCGGCCGAATGACCCAACCCAACCAGATGAACTGGATAATATCGTGAAAGTTCTGATCCCATCTGACTCCTGACATTATGCTGCCTAACTCATAATCATACACTGCTCATTCGTTGGCCAAAGGAGGACTGGCCCCCCGACTGAGCCTGGGTTCTCCCAAGGTTTTTTTCTCCATTCTGTCACCTGATGGAGTTTTGGTTCCTTGCCACTGTTGCCTTCGCCTTTTGGCTTGCTTAGTTGGGGACATTTAATTTTCAATTGAACAATACTATTACAACATTGTTTTCCTGTTATCTCTGTAAAGCTGCTTTGAAACAATTTGTATTGTAAAAAGCGCTATATAAATAAAGGTGACTTGACTTGACTAACACTAATAGAGAGATACAACCACGATCGGATGATAAGAGCAAATCATTTATGACTCTAATGAGAGCAGTCTCAGTACTATGGTACGGTCTAAATCCTGACTGAAAATCCTCACAGATATCATTTCTTTCTAAAAAGGAGCACAGTTGTGAGGATACTGCTTTTTCTAGTATCTTTGACAGAAAAGGCAGATTCGAGATCGGCCTGTAATTGACTAATTCTGTAGGATCAAGTTGCGTTTTTTTAACAAGCGGTTTAATCATAGCCAGCTTAATGGTTTTTGGTACGTATCCTAAGCCCCTTTCACACAGAGATTCCGGAAAATACATGGATAATGTGACCCGGCATTTGTCCCGGGATTGTTTGATTTCGGTTCATTCACACTGCCAGTGATTTGCCGGGATCTGTGAGTGCGTTCACACACAACCCGTTAATGTCCCGGAAAGTCGCGTGACGTCAGGATGAGACGTGTAACGCGCGTCGAAAACATGTGCACGCGCGCACCTTTCCACAGAGCTGGCGAACGATCTCAGCTTCAGCGCTGAGGAGCTCCTGTCTCTGCTTCATTCCAGTTTGTAGACATTTTTTCGTTCTTTCTTTGTTGATGACAAACACAAACTTTCTTCTAAGAGCAACAGAGTCGCGCGATGGCACATGTGTCATCACTATGATGACACACCCCTTACGGCATTGGTTCTGGCTTTTGTTCACACAGTGCGCGTTCTGGGTCTGAACACGGCAATGTTACTAGGTCCCCAACCCGGGATCGATCCCGGCATCAATCCCGGGTCGTGTTTGCGTTCACACAGAAGGCACTCTGGCAATTTGCAGGCAATTTGCCGGGTTCAAAGTGCTGTGTGAAAGGGGCTCTAGAGACAAAGATGAATTAATGATATTTAGAAGAGGATTTATGACCTCTGGAAGCATCTCTTTCAATAGTTTAGTCAGTATAGGGTCTAACATACATATTGTTGATTTAGATGATTTAACGAGTTTGCAAAATTCTTCCTCCCCTATAGCAACAATGAATCAAATTTTTCGTCATGAAGACTACACTGCACTGTCTGATGCGATACTGTAGAAGACTGTTGCATAGTTATAATTTTGTCCCTGATATTATCGATCTTATAAGTAAAGAAGTTCATAAAGTCATTACTGCTGTGTTTCTTGGAAACTTCTGGGCTTGAAGCTTTCTTTTTCATTAGTTTAGTCACTTTTTCAAATAAATACCTAGGATTATGTTTATTTTCTTCTAATAGGTTTGAAAAATAAGCAGATCTAGCAGCTTTTAAAGCCTCTCTGTAAGCAATCGAGCTCTCCTTCCATGCAATCCGAAATACCTAGTTTAGAAATAATAGTTTAGTTTTCTTCCAGTTGCGCTCTATTTTTCTGGCTGATCTCTGAAGGGCCTAAGTGTGCTTGTGGTACCACAGCGTTGGACTATTTTCTTTAATCTTCTTTAAGAGCAGTGGAGCAACTGTGTCTAAAGTGCTGGAAAAGAGAGAGTTAAAAGTTTCTGTTGCAATATCAAGTTCTTCTAAGCTATCTGGGATGCTGAGATGATGAAACTGATTAGGAAGATTATTGATAAAGCAATCTTTAGTGGCAGAAGTGATAGGTCTAACATATTTATAACACAGAGTCGGCTTCGCAGCCTTGGCTAAATGTAATTTACACAAGACTAGATAATGATCAGAGATGTCTCGCTCCGCTGCAGAATTTCAAGGGCATGAACATCTATTCCATGTGATAATATTAGATCTAGAGTATGATTACGACAATGAGTAGGTTCTAACACGTGTTGTCTCACTCCAATTGAGTTTACAATGTCTTTAAATGCCAATCCCAATGCATCTTTTTCATTATCTACATGTATATTAAAAACACCAACAATTAGTACTTTAATACTAATTCTGATAGAAAGTCAGCAAATTCTTTGATAAAATCTTGATGGTGCCCTGGTGGCCTGTATACAGTAGCCAGCAGAATTCGCAAACGTGATTTATCGTTTACACTATATATATTTACATTAAGCACCAACAGTTCAAAAGAAGTATATTTAAAACTAGATTTCTTAGTGGTTTTGAAAATATTACTATAAATTACAGCAACACCTCCCCATTTGCCTTTCGGACGAGGCTCATGTTTATAACAATAATCTTGCGGGGTGGACTCATTTAAAGTAATGTAATTGTTTGGTTTTAGCCAGGTTTCTGTCAAACACAGCACATCTAGGTTATAATTTGAAATCATATCATTAACTATGAGCGCTTTTGAAGTAAGGGATCGAATATTCAGCAACCCAAGCTTTATCGTTTGCTCATCTGTATTATATTTGTTTTTTATTTGTTGAACATCAATTCAATTTTTAACCTTAGATAGGTTTGGACAAATTCAGGGAACAGACACAGTCTCTATATGATGATATCTAGGTGAAAGAGTCTCTATGTGATGGGATTTATCTGACCTTGGTGACGCGAGACCGCTACCAGACGGTCGGTTTAGCCAGTCTGTCTGCTTCCTGACCTGAGCCCCAGATTGTCATGTTTCATCTCTAAGACTATGAGCCAAATTACTAGAGAGAAGAGCAGCACCATGTCAGGAGGGATGAATACAATCTCTTTTCAACAGGTCAGGTTTGCCCCAAAAACTTTTCCAATTGTCTATGAATTCTACATTATTTTGCGGACACCACTTAGACAACCAACCATTGAGTGAACACAATCTACTAACTATCTCATCACTCCTTCGAACAGGAAGAGGGCCAGAGCAAATTACAGTGCCTGACATCGTACTTGCGAGTTCAAACACCTCTTTAATGTTAATTTTGGTGATCTCCGACTGGCGGAGTCGAACATCATTAGTGCCAACGTGAATAACAATCTTAGAGAATTTACGATTAGCATTAGCCAGCACTTTTAAATTTGCTTTGATGTCAGGCGCTCTGGCTCCCGGTAAACATGTGACTTTGGTGGCTGGTGTCTCTATTTTCACGTTCCGTGTAATAGAATCGCCAATTAACAGGGCACAATCAACAGCATTCTCAGTGGGTGGGGCTGAGAGGGGCAAATCGATTTGTTATGGTAGTCGGAGTTTTTGATCCGCGACTAGAGCGATCTCTGACAGTCACCCATCTGCCTGGCTGCACATCTTCCTAACACCATCTTCCTAACACCACAAAACGCACTGCACAGGCAATAACTCAGCCGGAACCGAATCATGTACAGAGTTCACTATGCTAGGCGCATCCAAAGTAGTATCTAAAGCTCGAGTACACTTACTATCCTCAATTAAAGTTTGGATGCGTGTCTCTAATTCTAAAATCTTCTCCGTCAGCCTGACTGTCTCCTTGCATTTATCACATATAAACCCTATTTTGCCGACGGGGAAGGCTATTGTAAACATGTGGCATGAGGTGCAGGTGACAATAACAGGACAAGACATTACGGTAACACTTTATTTTACAACCCGCAAACAACTGCGTAAGTAAACCGAAATTACGGTGTACGTTTCTGTAATTATAGCGTACTTCCGTGTAGGTATAAGAGAACAATATGATAAGTTTTGGGTAATAAAGGGGTAACAAGCAGATATACAACCTGTAAATAACTTCGTAAGTAAATCGAAATTGCTGACTCGCGATCTTCTCAGTAAACGCGCCAGAGAGAAATGCACATTTCAGATTACATAACCAGAGAGCAGTCTGCAGTCTGTTTTTCTTTCGTTTTGAATTGTTCTGTTTAAAAGTAGACATGTCTGAGGCAAGTAGGGTACCTTATACACTGAGTTTCGGTTCATTTATGAGATGAGCTCAGTTCACGCGTCCTGTGTTTCATGGTTATCTATCATCTGCTATTTACTTCTTATTTGTTAAATCCAGGTAATTGGTTGATGAAACATTGATTAAAATTAAGATACAATTAATACAAAATGAAATTCAGTTTAAAGAAAGGTTTTGTGCTTTATTTTTGATGTCTCTGTGAAAGTTTTAAAATATATTTTAGTGCCGCTTTCAAAGCGCTCACGTCTGTATCATTGTTTTTTCCTCATAAATGCAAACACGAATAATAATAAGAGTATTACAAATGGACATGCAATTATTAATGTGAATGAATGGTACTCCACATCACATCATCATCACTATTGTACTGGTACGATATTAAATGCTATTTGTTTCAAAACACGTGCTGTAAAATAATGCATTGTGATAGGTCATTTGATCTCCATGTCGGAGAAGTTTTGCCGTCTTTCGTGTGTCCATGGCGTAAAATGAGGGCGTGGGGGAAGCGGAGACTTGAATATTTAGAGGCGTGTTATTCTAATGACGATCGTTTTCAGCCGCGGCATTTATCAAGGACAGGTATTGCGTACACCTAGATTTCAAAGGTACGCACAGCTTCATACATCAGGCGGTGAGAGGAGTGTAAGCATAATCTTACGCCAACATATACGCCCGGCCGTTTCTACGCAAGAATGATAAATGAACGTAAATGATAAATGACGTATTTGAGAATTTGATTCTTACTCACCTGGGCTTTTTATGAACTCGGAGGCGCGGGCGCGCACGAGAAAAATACATAACTGAGCGCACGGGTGGTGCGTTAACAGGCTAGCGAGATACTAGCGTGTTGTGCTAACAATAACGGAAGCTAGCGCCTGGCTATACGAAAGGTGATACGATAATGAGGTGTGAAACCGTGGGAATACTGTAATCACAGTTGGGATAAGAAAGGCTGATTTCAAACAAAAAAACTAAAATGGGAAAGCATTCTCGACTGGTTTAGTAATATGCAAACAAGCTCATCTGGTTTGTGTTATGCATCCTAGAACAAGGTGGGTGGATTTTACAACTGGATGGTCTTTGGGCTCTAAATGTTCTTTCCTCTTGTTTTGGGGGGATTTTGAACAAGCCCGGACTCCTTTTCACAACATTTCCTCTCCCTCTCTCTTCCGTGCATGGCAATATGACAAACTTAACTTCCTTACTCAAAATAAATGGAGGCCAAAAATATAAAGGATTGACTGAATTGCTCTTTGTGGGATAATTTGCAAAGATAATGTTATGGCCTTACTGGTCAAGATGCAGGAAACACATTACTCTCTTGAAAAAAAAAATCTAAAAAAGACGTAAATAATAACTCAACGAGCGGTGAGCTACTTCTTTTTCTAAGTGATAGAATTTCTGATTTTGGTCTTTGAAAATTGAAGGAAGGCCAGCATATCAGGGGATTGGCTATTTTAAACAAGGGATAGTCCGTTTAAAAATAAAAAAAAATCAGTTGTGGCATAATTTCTGCTACAACCAACAATTTGGACCCTAATAAAGTTTGTTCAAAAGTTAGTGTACTTGGTTATCAAGGTGTCAACAGTGTCAGTGTGGTATGCTTGCAATAAAAAGTAAATTATCACTCATAATCAGAATATTTTTTTATTGTGCATATTTTTCATTCAAGCTGTTGTAAGACCATAGAAACCAATCAAGACACCCTAGCAAACATATTGCTATACCCTGGCAACCGCACTCAAAACCCTAGCATGGTGGCAGGTTTTGCACAGACAATGACTCAAATTTTATTCAGGAAACTTACCGGATACAGGATACTCTTAAATAATTGTCTTACAACAGAATGCAATTGGTTATGCTAATCAAAGTAATACGATTGATACTGAGATTAACATCTTGCTGACTCACAGAAGGTACAGATTGGATGGTAAGTTTATAAAGTTTATTTTGCAGATGGAATTCACAGCCGGAGATAACAGGTGAGAATCAGATGACTTTGAAACATTAACAAGCTTAGCTGAATGAGTAATGTCCTTTTTCTTTCTTGCAGGTTGAAGGTGTGCAGTCACTCTGAGGTTGGACGTATCCAGAAGGATGAGAAGCAGGTAAGTAGCAGGTTGGTTGACGGAGAGTCTGTGAGTCATGGATAGACGAGACCAGACAAGTGACTGCAGTGAAGGTGAGTGTTAAATATACCCCTTTTCCACCAAAGCAGAGCTGGTGCTGGTTCGGAGCCAGAGCCTAGTTTCAATTCGGTTCTTTGTTTTTCCACACACAAAGCACCAGCTCCGAACCAGGAAAAGTGGTTCTTAAGTAGCACCAAATCATTGCTGGTCTAGAACGGAGCCAAGTAAGAACCGATTGCGTCAGGGGCTGGGGGCGGGGTTACCGTGACCAACAAGAAACTTGTGACCGCCATTTTTAAATAGCAGCTAGTCGAGCTAATAGCAGCTTGATTATTATATCCGTCTATTTAAGTTACGGCGAGCTGCACAAACGCGTTGGATTCCGATGTATTTTTGCAAACCCATGAGCATCCATAGTAACGCAACGTCCGTTATTGTTGATGGCTTGTTCGAGATGCATCGGAGCGGCGCGGACCGATCGGAGCTGCGGGAGTGTTTGGAGATCATACGACTCCTTGTGCTTTTGGATCGCTTTCGCAGTGCTTTGATGTCATGCGGCGATCGATCTGCGTGAAGCCGATGCATCTCGAACAAGCCTAGCGTGTTTGTGTTTGGCGCTACCGCACTAGCGTTGCTGGGCAACATGAGACGTATGCAGTGACGTAAGATCTGGCTCTGTTGTGGCTCTCTAGCCGGTGGAAAGGCAAACCGGTTCTTAGTAAGCTTGTTAGTCGAACCAACTCCGAACCAGCTCTGGCTCTGGCTCTGAACCAGCACCCGGTTCTTGTTGGTGGAAAAGGGGTAATAGTGCATGTGGGTGATGGGACAGGTGTTGTAACTATTACCCTATTACACATATGATTAATCTATCTATTAAACACTCTGTTGTTCCACCAGATTGGAAGATGGCCACAATTACACCAATTTTTAAATCAGGGAGCAGATCAGACATCAATAATTATAGACCAATCAGTATTTTGCCTGTTATATCCAAAATTATTGAAAATTGGATAGTAAAACAATTAGTAAAGCACTTAAATATTTGTGGCTCTCCTCTGCATCCCATGCAATTTGGCTTCCGTGCCCATCATTCTACCGAAGCAGCTGTTACTGTATTTATTGAAAAGGTCAAACACTCATTAGACACTCATTCACTCATTCACACTCAATATTAAATCTCCTCACCTTGAATGTTCAGTAGGAGTCCCTCAAGGCTCTGTACTTGCACCAATTTTATTTTCCTTTAGATTAACGACCTGCCTACAGTGTGCCAAAACATCAATATTTTAATGTATGCAGACGATGCAGTAATTTTTACACATGCCAAAACTGCTCAAGACGCCTCTCAGTTGCTTACATCTGCACTGACTCGTGTACAGGAGTGGCTTACAAAAATCATGTCTACTATTGAATCCTAAAAAAAACTGTTTGTATAATGTTTTCTGAGTGGCAGATTGAAATGACACCCTCAAATATATTTTTAAAACAAGAAGAAATACAGATAGTGAATGAATTTAAATATCTTGGTGTTGTATTAGATCCTACACTGTCCTTTTAAAAATCATGTCAATTTCAAAAACTGTTAAACTTCAAATATATCAGGCCATCACTTTCATGTAAAGCAGCCAGAATGTTTCTTCATTCTATGATTTTTTCTCATATTGAATATTGTTTTATAAATTGATCACTCACAAATGCCACAACGCATAAACCAATTGAGTCACTTTTCAAACGAGCCTTAAAAATATTTAATAGAAAACTGCTATCACATCATCACTGTTCAATATTACAGAAATATAACTTACTAAATTTAGAAAATTTTCTAAAGCTAAAATATGCCTGTGCTGTATATAAGATCCTGGACGGACTTGCCCCACCCCCACTGAGTGAATACATTACATTAAAAAAACAGGGAGAGGGAAGAAGTGTTACCAGGGCTTCCATCAGGGGTGAATGTGTGGTGCCTTACCGGCATACAACATTTGGACAATATGCGTTGTCAATTAAGGGGTCAGAGATTTGGAACAAATTACCGGTTGTTATTAGAGAATGTCCGACTTACCCCAGTTTTAAGAACCAACTTAAACAATTGCTCAAGACGTATCAAAATTGTGACCATTAACACATTTTTTTTTTTTTTTTTTTTGCATATCGAGGTATATGGATAAGATCACTGTAGTATTGTTTAAGTATTTGTATGTATACCAAACCAGATCCAGCACTTTATTGTAATTTTTAGTATTTTAGCATAATTGCAATGTACTTAAAGTACATAGAATAGCACTTTATTGTGTATGTGTAACCTTACTGAAAACAGTGGTGTCTCTTGCAATATGTTATTTGAATATTAAGGTGTCCTTTAAACTATGTAGCATCTTACTTAAATTTAAATGTTAGCCTTGTTATTTGATATTGTGATGACCTGACGGGGGACTGCAGATGTAAAGTAGCCCTGGGGCTAATTCTGGCATGTTTACATTACTGAAAAGCTAAGATGTAAAGATTAATATGCATTGTCCCTTTTAAATAAAAAAAAATAAAAAAATGATTTTGTCTTTTTGATGTTAAGTACGAGGTTATGCTTTTTACACCACTCTGCTAGTAGTTCAATCTCCTCCTTGTATGCCGTCTCATCGTTGTCTGTTATGAGGCAGAGCACGGTTGTGTCGTCATCAAATTTAATGATGTGATTAGTGGGGAAGGATGCAAAACAGTTGTGTGTGTAAAGTGTGTAGACTTTTTCCAAGGGGTCGCAAGTTGGTTTGAAAAATGTATGTATTTTCTGATTACAATAAATATTTTTTCAATACTAAAAAATTAAGATTACAACAAATTTTTTTCTGATTTCTAAAGACAGAAGTGATAAGGTTTAATTATTTTTTTTAAATAATATTTAGTGACTCTAAGATATGACGTCACCGTGCGGCAACTGATTGCTAGTTATCAAGCACACAATTGCACGTGGAAACTGCAACTGCAAGAATGGATAAATTTGTAATTCGCAAGGTTAAAAAATGTTGAGGAAATTGTGGACAGTCTGCCTGAATCATCTGAACCGTGGACCTCTACTAAACACAAGAGCAATACCCCTTCTGACCAATGTAGGGAACGTCGGAAAATATCAAGAGGAATTCATAAAGTATGGATTCACTTGCTCTACTGTCAACAACATGAAACATCCTCAGTGTGTAATCTGTTCAGAAGTGCTTGCCCATGAAAGTATGAGGCCTGGAAAATTGCAGACATTTGGAGATAAGACACACTGCTTGTGTTGAAAAACCTATATACTATACTTTTTTCGCAGAAAAGAAAAGGAATTACAGATTCAAATATGCACACTCGCACAACAAACCCAAATTACTGCTAATGCTCTGAAGGCATCTTATGAGGTGGCATACCTGATAGCACAGTCTAAAAAGCCACACACAATCGGGGAAACCTTGATAAAGCCCGCAGCTGTGGCTTTGTGTCGGGCCATGCATGGCGAGAAAATTGCAAGTGAGCTTATGACTGTCCCATTGTTGAATGACATGATTGCTCACCGAATTCATGATATTTCAAAAGACATTAAGAGTCAATTGATTAATAGGTTAAATGGAAAGAAATATGCGTTACAGGTCGACAAATCTACCGATGTGTCTAATTCTTCTCAGTTGCTGGCATTCATCAGATACACATTTGATGGAAAACTGCACGAGGAAATGCTCTTTGCTCAGTGCTGGAGGGGACTTGTACCCGTAGTGACATTTTCAACAAGCTGGACACCAGACTAAAAGAGATGCGACTTTCATGGGATAACTGTGTTGGCTTATGTACTGATGGTGCAGGTGCAATGGTAGGTAAAAATAAGAGACTCCAAGGGACAAAGGTTTTAGAAGTGGCTTCTCATGTTACGTTTACGCACTGCATCATTCATCGTGAGTCTCTTGCTAGCAAAGCACTTGACAGTGAGCTTAACAGTGTTCTCAAAGGTGCTATCGAAATTGTAAATCACATAAAACCACATCCAGTAACCAGTAGACTGCCACCCACACTAGCCACCCTTTGCAATGAGATGGGCTTGCAGCACGAAGCGCTGCTGTTTCATACCGAAGTCCGGTGGTTATCTTTGCAGGCACTCGGCTGGCTTTACGAACTGCGTGAGGAAATGCACTCGTTGTTGAAAATCTAAATCTGAATTTGCGCACCACCTGACAGATCCAGATTGGTTATCAAAACTTGCTTATTTGGCCTGTGTATTCGAAAGGCTTAACATGCTTAATCTTTCATTACAAGGTCCAAACACAAACATCTTGACAATGAATGAGAAAATTGATGCATTTGTGAAAAAGCTGGAAAGATGGGCTGAGCGAGTTGAACAAGGTAATGTGGAGATGTTTCCTGAGCTGGATGAACATCTGGAGGAGAATTGACTGAGTCTCGGCAACCTGAAAACGCACATCACTGGTCATCTCCACTGCCTTTTGGAACAAGATACGGCAACCATTCACTGAAACTAGGACTAATCTCCCCACAAAACTGGAAGATGCTTTGCTGGAGCTGTCCAGTGATCGAACATTAAAAACATTATTTTCCAGTTCCACACTGCCTGAATTTTGGATCGCAGTAGCAGAAGAATATGTCACGGGTGACAAAGACACTTAGCGAGCGCAGGTGCGCTGATTGTCTCGGAGCAGGTTTGGGCACAAGCTTACTTTGGAAGGTTGTCTGGGTGTGGAAGTCGCCCATTGAAGTCTGCTGGATCAGAGTGCGTCTGTGGGAAATCTGCTGGATTGCAGTGCTTTTGCCTTATTGATACACATTGATTCCTGGCTGTGGATTTGAAGTGAACACGAGTGTGATGTGCTTTTGCTGAGAAGTGGCCCCAACCCCTACTTACACGTTTGTGAAAAGTTATTATATCTGCTCTCCATCAGAAGCCCAGAGTGATACAGCTGAGCTGAAAATTATTCTGTACTGAGAAGAATCTTTACCTTCCTACTTACTGTCTGAGTCTGGAAGTATGCAGCATCGCTGGTGAAGTAAGCTTTTAAACCACTGTCTCACTACTGTGAACCGAAGAAAGTACTTTGTACTGAGAAGAATCCTTACCTCCCTACTTACTGCCTGAGTCTGGAAGTATGCAGCATCGCTGGTGAAGTAAACTTTTAAACCACTGTCTCACTACTGTGAACTGAAGAAAGTACTTTGTACTGAGAAGAATCCTTACCTTCCTACTTACCATTTGAGTCTGGAAGTATGCAGCATCGCTGATGAAGTGAGCTTTTAACCCTCTGAGGTCGGCCGTCACGGGGGCGTGATGAGCTCACTTTTTTCCTTATCAGTGCAAAAGAGACTCAAATTACTCTGTTGATTTTTATCTTACATTTAAGTGTTGTACATCATTAGATCCTGTTTAGTTTCTATTTTTTTTAGGGTACTCACAATAAAAACAAAGTGTTGTGCTTTTCGTCAAATAAAGAATAATAAACATGATGCGCGTTTTACCTTCTCTCCGTCAGTGAAGTCCATTCTGAAACGCGTCCGAAAAAATAACTGTAACTCTGTTAATACTTGTCACAGAGATACGAGAGATGTCTCTTTATGAAGCTGAGATTCTCTTCTTTTAAATGAAGTAAGCTACTAAAAAAAATTATATTTCCAGTTTATGTAATCCGTTTGAAACCAAGGAGAGTTACAGTTGTTTCGTTCTCCCCTCATTATCATTAATCAGCTCAGATCGCCACGCCCCCAGCGCTTTTCACATGGTAAAATAGGTGATCTATGCATCGCACACGCGGCACGCCCCGCGATCAAGCCACAAAAACATGAAGCTTCTTTATCAGATCATTCACTGTTAGTTCATCGCGTTTGGAGGATGGCAGCAGCACGCTACTCCGACAGAGAGGCCCTTCAGATGATTCTGGACAGTGATGACGAATTCACATTTTCTTCAGAGGAAGATTGCAATTCGGACGACGAAAAGGCTGCATTTTCAAGAACGAATTGATCCAACCGAGGATAGAAGTTCGGAGTAAGTTTTTTAGTGTTATAATTCGTTTTCTTATCATATAGAGCTCAAATGAATTTTATATTTTGCCTAGTTTTGGCTAGCTTTTGACATAGGAAATACCTCACAATATCCCTAACATTGTATGCTCGTGTAAACTTTTTAAATGTGATATTCTCTGAACATATTTGTATATAGCATACATATTTTTCACTCAGTTTTGATTAGTTTATGACACTGATTATCATGCTAAATAGCCTACTGCCTTATGTGTAGTGCATTTTGTTCGAGAATAACTTCTAGGTTATGTGATTGAGATAAATATATTTCAGACTCCGGTAAAATACGTGATACTGTCTAAATACAATATATTTTATATATAAATGTTCAGTTTTGGTTAGCCCATGACTTATCATGCTAAAATAGCCTACTGCCTTAGCCTATGTGTAATGCATTTTTTGGGGAATAACTGCTAGGTTATATGTGATATTTCAGACTCTGGTAAAAACGTGATAGATTCTGTCTAAATACAATATGTTATATATAAATGTTCAGTTTTGTTTAGCCTATGACACTTCATCATGCGTAAATACTTGTTTGTGAATACAGGTGTAATGTTTGAAATGTAAGTTAGTGATGTGTCGTTCGTTCGCGAACAATCCGTTCATTGTGTTGCCTATCCCTAAATGCGTGCTGTCTATATGGGCCATAGATACTCGCAAATGTTCAGTTTTAGTTAGCCTATGACACTAATTATCATGCTTACTGCCTTATGCACTGTGAATACAGGTGTAAATGTTTGAAATGTAGCGATGTGTCGATCGCGAACGATCCGTTCATTGAGTGTACATAATAAATGCGTGCGTTCTATATGGGCCATCAACAGATACTCTGTTGTACATAATGTATGCTAACAGATATTTTGTTTTGTTTTTAGGAATGTGGCATCATGCTCTCCTTCTCCAGCACCTCGCAGAGGGACACGCAGGTCTCGTTCAGTTCTCAGTGCGATCGAGAATAATACTGAGTAAGTGCATAGACGTAATATCGTTTACATCGTCATAATGTAAAAGTTCCTATTATTGTGTGAAATTAATCCATGGTAATTAGTGATTGATAAGCGTAATAATAATACAGTTTCTTTGATTGTGTTATCAGCATGCATTCTATATGGGCCATCAACAGATGTTGTTGTTGTTGTTGATACTTTATTGATCCTTTGCAGGAAATTATATTGTCACGGCAGCTTTAACACTCAATAACAAAACATAATACAAAAAAAACAATAATACCTATATAGAATATTCAGTAACAGATGCATATTCAGTACAGAATATTCAATAACTCTGTTGTATACATAATGTATGCTAACAGTTATTTTGTTTTGTTTTTTAGGAAATTGGCTGCATCACGTTCTCCTTCTCCAGCACCTCGCAGAGGGACACGCAGGTGTCGTTCAGTTCTCAGTGCGATCGAGAATAATACTGAGTAAGTGCATAGACGTAATATTTTACAGATGAAATGTAGCCTAATTGTGTTTACATCGTCATAATGTAAAAGTTCCCATTCTTGTGTGAAATTACAAATATGTCTTTTTTAAATCCATGGTAATTAGTGATTGATAATGATAATAATACAGTTTCTTTGATTGTCTTATCAGCATGCTCACACTTTTTCTTTCTTCTTTTTTTATAACAGATGTGACAATGTCCTAGCACCAGTTTTTTTAGTATTCTTTGAATAAAAATATTTTTTTTATAAAAAAAACAAGTTTGGTATTTTTATGTTTGTTTTTTTGAAAGGATGTGTTAAGTGATAGTAATGACTTTAAGTCTTTACATTCTTAGGAAAGAACGTAAATTCTATTTTGAATAAATGCTGTTCTTTTTAACTTTTTGTTCACCAGTGAATCATTCTTTGTTCAGGCTGCCTCAAAGCACCTTGATGGCCCATTAGCCATTGTGGGAGTGTCTTTAGTCTTCCCAGGTGTAAATCACATTAATATTCATGGGCATTAACACTCCCACGCATACAGCACTGCTGACCCAAAAACTGATGTAAGAAATTCAAATCGTTATATTGATGTTTCTGAAAGAGTGGTCAGAATGATTTTCACTTCATTTTGAAGTAAAAATTCTAGCCTACAAGAATAGTAACTCAAAAGTATTGTGGACAACTATTCATTATGTGTTAAATGGCCTTATTGCAGTGACATTTTTTTTTCCAAAACGTACTAACCACGCATATTATTTTTTTTCTATAAAATGCAAACAAGTACATCAATTTTGCTCACATATTATTGTAGCAGAGTTTGTGCTGAATACAGCAAATTTATATGTTGGCAAATGGTATGTTTTAAGTAGCTGAAATAAGCACAAATGTCAGGGCATACCAAAACACCGAAAGAGCCCCAAAACAGCTCAGACCTCAGAGGGTTAAATCACTGTCTCACTACTGTGCACCGACGAAAGTATTTTGTACTGAGAAGAATCCTTACCTCCCTACTTACTGTCTGAGTCTGGAAGTATGCAGCATCGCTGGTGAAGTAAGCTTTTGAATCACTGTCTTACTATTGTGCACCGACAAAAGTATTCTGTACTGAGAAGAATCCTTACCGCTCTACTTACCGTCTGAGTCCTGAAGTGAGCCGTATCATTGGCGAAGTCGCCGTCAGGGCGAACCTGTGACGTTCGATCAGTACCTACCCGTAGTTGTAGAAGACCTAGAGGACATTGAATTCTATCACGTCGATGCTCATTGATATATTGTGTTCAAAAAAGAATTGTTACTCCTTTGAAATTACCTCTGTCTGTGTGTCCATCTGTTGCGCACCCGTGGTGTCGGCTCCTCACGGTGGTGACTAAAGTTAGGGGTGGCTGGTCATCCGAGTCCGCCCTGGTGACAAATACAGAGAGTTATCCGGTGTGGCAATGGATGTACTGCTTCCGTTTGGATCTACATATTTCTGGGAGCAGAATTTTTCCGCTGTTACATACATGAAAAATAAATACAGATCACGTCTTGATGTTGAGGATGATCTGCGAGTAGCCGTATCCAACATCAGGCCACAGATTAAGCTTTTGTGCACTGAAAAACAAGTGCCCATCCCAATGAAAGGTAAGCCTAAATTTGCATACAGTTAATATAGTGGAAGAAGTTATGGAAGCTTGTTTCCGCCACATAAGAAAAGATAATTGCAATTTTTTTCAATCTAAAAATTAGATACAGTTTACATCTCACTATTCTCACTTGTTTTCTCATAATTGTTAAATATAAACTTGCAGTGCAGGTGCAATGGTAGGTAAAAATAAGAGACTCCAAGGGACAAAGGTTTTAGAAGTGGCTTCTCATGTTACGTTTACGCACTGCATCATTCATCGTTGATGCAGAGTCAAAGTCAGAATTGCATGATATAAAGTCGCAATTACCTTTATTTTTTATTCTGTGGCTTCCATAGGAAGTGGATGTGGATTTAAAACAACGTTTTTTTTGTTTATTGTTTGTGTATGCTGTGGTAGGAAGTGGGTTGCGAGTTCTCGTCGATGTTAGATTAGGGGTCGCTGGCTAAAAAGTTTGAGAACCACTGTAGTACCACTGTAATCACTGAGTAGTGGACTGAGCACTCAACCCTGAGGGGCACCAGTATTGATGTATATGGTGTTAGAAACGTGCTCGCCTATTTTCACACATTGAGAGCAGTTGGTTAAAAAAATCCAATATCCAGTAACATGATGACTTGTTCGGTCCAAGGTTACACAGTTTCAGCAGGAGTGTGTTTGGCCATATTGTATTAAAAGCTGAACTAAAGTCAATGAAAACCAGCCATGCAGGTGTTTTTGTGCTCCAGATGTTCCAGAAGTAGATGAAGCACAATAGCAATGGCATCCTCCGTTGATCTTTCTCCTTTTATGCAAAACTGGTACTGGTCCAAAGCAGGTGGTAGGGCCTTTTTTAGGTGCTTCATGACCAGCTGCTCCAGGCACTTTGCAGGGATAGATGTGAGTGCAACAGGCCTATAATCATTCAGGCATGTGACATTTGCTTGTTTAGGGACAAGAATGATTGTGGCTGCCTTAAAACATGATGGAACCCATGACCCGGACAGCGACAGGTTGAAGATGACGGTAAAGACTTCTGCCAGCTTGGATTCACAGTCCTTTAGCACCCGGCCCAATACTCCGTCTGGACCAGATACCTTCCTGGGGTTGATGTTACCCAGGCAGAGTCTCACTTCATGAATGCTCAGGACTGGTGAGGTATTGTCGTGGGAGGGCAGGTGGGGCAACAAAGCAGTCTTGTTCTCCCTATCAAAATGGGCATAGAACTGATTTAATTATACTGCTACAGTTGATGAACCACTCACAGAAGCAGATGTTGTTCCCTTGTAGTCCGATATTGCCCTTATTCCTTCCCACACCTGCCAGGAGTTAGTGGAGGTGTTGAAATGTGCCTCAATCCTCCTTTTATAGTTCAATTTGGCAGACTTGATGCCCCTTCTAAGAGCCCTCCTGGCTGTGCTGTAGGCCTCTCTGTCACCAGACCAGACCTATAGGCTGCATCCCTGTCTTTAATTAACAGCTGAACCTCATGCGTCATCCATGATTTTTGATTAGGAAAAATATGGATAATTTTCCAGGATGTAACCCGGTCTACACAAAAATGTATATAATCCATAACTGTGGCAGTATACTCATCAAGGGCCTGGCCTCTAAAAACATCCCAGTCTGTGTAATGAACAGTCCTGTAGCTCAGAGACAGCAATTTTAGGCCATATTCTTACTGGTTTCACCACGGCCCAGCAGACTTGATGGGAATGTACCAGGGATGAAGCATAAGTGAGATATGATCATTCAAACCCAAATGAGGATATGCCTGGACTTTGTAAGCATCAGCTATATCGGTATACACCTGATCCAGTCTTTTATCTCCTCTGGTTGCACAATTCACGTTAAGGTGGAATTTGTGAAGTAGAGTCTTCAAGTCAGCATGATTAAAATCCCCCGCTGCTATAAAGACACTATCAGGGTGTGCAGCCAGGCTGTTATTAATATTGTCGTGTAGCTGTGCTAGGGCCAGTTTAGCATTAGCATCTGAGGAGATATACACTGCACAGACACAACAGAAAATTCTCTTGGGAGTTAAAATGGCCTGCATTTAAGCAGCATGAACTCCACGTCAGGGCAGCAGAGACTTTTAACTACAGTGGTATTTGTGCAGCAAGAGTGGTTGATGTAAATACACAAGCTTCCTCCGATCTTTTTACCCGAATCAACTGTTCTGTTGGCTCGGTGGGCATCGAGGCCAGCTAACTCGATAGCCGCATCCGGGGGGGTGTAATCCAGACAGGTTTCTGTGAAGATCATGCTGCAACAGTTGGCTATATTCCTCTGTGTTGTCAGTCGTAATCGAATCTCGTCCATCTTATTGCGGATTGATCGAGCATTGGAGAGGAAGATGGTAGGGAGCGGTGGCTTAAATGGGTTAGCATTTAACCTAGCTAAAACGCCAGCAAGCTTGCCTCTCTTCTGCCGCAGCATCTCCTTCTCGGTCTTGCTGCTGCAAGTGATCCGAGAGGTGATGTAGACATCCCAGGAGGGATAAGAAGATTAGATGTTGAATGACATGTGTCCCCGGTGTTGAGTTTGAGGAGTTCAGTACGGTTGTACTGAAGTGCCTCAGCCAAATGGATGTGCGAAAAAGTGCACAACAACAACACCCCCATTAAAACACTACACCAGTCGAGAGAGCTCAGAGCCGCTCTCCATATTGCGCACCTCCAACCAGTGGCTGTCAAGCTGTATATTCTCTCTCTCTCTCTCTCTCTCTCTCTCTCTCTCTCTCTCTCTCTCTCTCTCTCTCTCTCTCTCTCTCTCTCTCTCTCTCTCTCTCTCTCTCTCTATATATATATATATATATATATATATATATAACCACATGAGAAATGTATAAACATGTATCTAATTTTCCAATCTCATGATTTTCCTTTTATGTGGTTTGGACTATGTCTTCATTTTTTCTTTTAAACTCTTTTGGATTAATGTTGCAGACTTGCATACTATGGTTAACCTAAATCATATATGTAGCATGTTTAGTCTCTTTAAACTCCAATCTTCGGACTTCTGGTGGCGTCAGAGAGATGGCACATGCTTGAAAGTTAGGCTCCGTCGAATTATCGATTTACATAGCTAATTCAGATATATTCAGAGTTTTTCAGAATGAGTACAGCAACGAGACACAAGACTACTTAAAATGCCAAATAAATGGTTTGGAGAGCAGGATCGAGGAGACGGAGAAATGGATCAGCGCTGCTGAGGAGACGGTGATGAGACATGAAAGAGCGCTACGATATCTACTGGAACGTGAGGCGGATCTCACGGGTAGATGCGAGGACTAGTTCCAGAGGGCAGCGAAGGAGAAAACACGGCGGAATTTGTTTTGGGTCTGCTCAGCACAGTTCTACAGCTACCTCAGGACATGGATATAAAGATTGAAAGGGCACACAGGGCCCTTGCAGCCAAACCAAAAGACCCCGCCGCACCCCCAAGATCGATAATAGTGAGATTTCTGGACTATGTGGTTAAGGACGCAATTTTACAAAAAGCCTGGTCACAGAAACAGGTCCTTTACAACGCGAAACAGATCTAATTTGACAACGACTACTCGCCTGAGATACAGAGGAAGAGAGCGCAGGTACGAGACGTAATGGAACAACTCAAGACGAAGGATGTGCTCAGTGTATCTATCCAGCACAGATAATGATCTACCTGAATGCGGGAGTTAAAAATTTTCCTACCCTGATGGATGCTGCACCACCCCTGCTGGAAATGGGAATTAAAGTCCGAGTGGATGAACGAGACCGACAAGTAAGAGAAATATCGAAGGCTAGATGGTCAGTGCAAAATAAAGGTAGACGTGGATCAAGTAGTACAGCGTTGCTGTCCGATGCGGACCTTCAAGCATTTTTTGCAGGATTGAATCGCTCGAATGTAAAGAGGTAGCCTATATTTAAACTGGATATTTCTGCTTCAGAATGTGAGAAAACTGAAATCTCTTTTTTTCCCTTTTCTTTTTTTCCCCCTATATTCTCGGGATAATAATTGATTTTATTTTTTATTTCTAAATTGACGGATTCTTGCTGACATTTTGCTGAGTGGAAATCACTCTTGAAGGCGGCCGTGTTTCAAAAAATGGCTGCGCGCACTTGGTGCACTTTTGATACCCCAGGGAGTCAGCGTCACAACTCCCTGCCCTTCTTACATCGGGATTTGGCCTACGAGACAAGAACTTGGCCGAATGGATGTGTGGAAGTCTTGTTCGTGTACATAGTTCCTGTTTTTGTTAACGTTAATTATTTACCCTTGACAGCTAACTTAGTGTTTTTTTAAATATTTTTTATATTACTGGAATATATAGTCAAGTCAAGTCACCTTTATTTATATAGCGCTTTTTACAATACAAATTGTTTCAAAGCAGCTTTACAGAGATAACAGGAAAACAATGTTGTAATAGTATTGTTCAATTGAAAATTAAATGTCCCCAACTAAGCAAGCCAAAAGGCGAAGGCAACAGTGGCAAGGAACCAAAACTCCATCAGGTGACAGAATGGAGAAAAAAACCTTGGGAGAACCCAGGCTCAGTCGGGGGGCCAGTCCTCCTTTGCAGACCTGCAAACTCCTCAGAGTAAAAAAGGTGACAGTGTTACGCGCGCGGGGGGGGGGGGGGGGGGGGGGGGGGGGGAGGGGGGGGACGGGGGGGGGGGGTAGGTAGTTTTAAACGGTTGCTAGGGTGTGGTTACACAGTTACATGTTGTTCTGGATGAACACTATACTGTATATAATATATAATTATCATAGGATTGGCAAAGGAGAAAAAGGGCAGTAAAATATAAATGAACCATGATGAGCAATACATTTGTTACTGTATTTATTATTCTTTGTTAATGAAAATACAGCTGTTCGTTGTTTGTTCATATTACTTCACAGTGCATTAGGCTAACTAATGTTAACAAATATAACTTTTAATTGTAATAATTAAGGCTACTAGTAAATAGTGAAATTAACATTACCAAAGATTAATAAATGCTATTTATTTATAGAGATTAAGAAGTGCAGTTTATGAATAGTTAATATTAACTAGTTTGGTGTTATCGATTTGTTATACACC
The DNA here is from genome assembly GCA_036326025.1 of Chrosomus eos. Taxonomy (NCBI): domain Eukaryota; kingdom Metazoa; phylum Chordata; class Actinopteri; order Cypriniformes; family Leuciscidae; genus Chrosomus; species Chrosomus eos. The sequence continues at coordinate 13,571,678 of CM070820.1, forward strand.
GATTCAGATCTCTTTTGAAGAGACAGATGTTGGACAGATCAGTTATTTTAACCATTCATAAAAGTGAATCGGTTCAAATGAGTCATTAGTTCGCGAATCGGACGTGCCATTAGCTGACACACACACAGACAACACGGCACGCGTTGTGTGATTATCCCAGCAGATAAGGACATCGCAAGAAATCTCTGAAAATGCTCCACGTGAAACTTTGATCTTTTACTATCGTGTCAATTCTCAATAGATTTTGATTAATATGCGCGATGGAGGGAGAGCAAGGCAGTTTGAATACAGTGAGAGAGTGCGCGCGCGACCGGCTCTCTCTCTCTCTCTCGTTCGTTCTTTCAGCGCCCTGTCACGAGCGCAGCATAACAAAGCGGTAGCTAACGTTATTTGAATCAAGCAAACAACTAGCTGTTGTTTTTGCTCCAAAAAAGCTTGATTTACCTCGAATTTCACATAAGATTCCTTCACGTTATGAGTTTCCATCAGACTCGCGTGGTAGCCACTAACCAGGGGTCTCATCCACTGGCGATTCTGACGCAAGTGCTAAGATTCCGATTGGCCAAGAGAAAAAGTACTAAGATTCCGATAGGCCCAGAGAAATGTCAATTATAAGAATTATCCAATAATATTTCGCAATTCTAGGGCAGCCTATACCCCCCCCCCCCCCCCCCCCCCCCCCCCCCCGAAAAAAAACTCTCCGGTTCTACGCGATTCACGTGAATGACCCATTTGACCAAGAAAACGGCGATTATCGCCGAAAAGCGACAAGTTTGCAGGTCTGCCTTTGGCCAACGAATGAACAGTGTATGATTATGAGTTAGGCAGCATAATGTCAGGAGTCAGATGGGATCAGAACTTTCACGATATTATCCAGTTCATCTGGTTGGGTTGGGTCATCCGCCGGTGAGGAGATGAGTGTGGTGAGGTGTCCATGGGCCTTCACAGCCCTGATAATGCGTGTCGTCATGTCCATGTGATGGTCCTTCATCAGATCTGGATATGCCCTGGATCCGGCGGTCTGCGGTAAACCTCGGGATAAACAGAGAGACTAATATTAGCGTAGACGCCATCCTTCTTATGATGTACAAAGTACATCAGGAATTATGGGAAGTGTTCCCGGTTCCGGCTGATCTAATCTATGCAGCCTAACATTGAATTATAGAAATCTATAATGTGTTATGTGTATGCTAAGCCAAAGAGATGTGTTTTTAGTCTAGATTTAAACTGACAGACAGTATCTGCTTCCCGGACAATGGTAGGAAGATTGTTCCAAAGTTTTGGTGCTAAATAGGAAAAGGATCCACCGCTTCAGTCGATTTTGATATTCTAGGTATTATCAACTGGCCAGAATTTTGAGATCGCAATAGACGTGAAGGACTATAATGCGTTGAGAGCTCGCTCAAGTACTGGGGAGCTAAACCATTTAGTGCTTTGTAAGTAATCAGCAATATTTTAAAATTTATACGATGTTTAATAGGCAGCCAATGCAGTGTTGACAGAACCGGGCTAATATGGTCATACTTCCTGGTTCTGGTAAGAACTCTAGCGGCTGCGTTTTGAACTAGCTGTAGTTTGTTTAATAAGCGTGCAGGGCAACCACCCATAAGAGCATTACAATAATCTAGCCTTGAGGTCATGAAAGCATGAACTAATTGTTCCGCATTTGTCAGTGAGAGCATATGACGTAATTTAGATATATTTTTAAGATGGAAAAATGCTGTTTTACAGACACGTGACTTTCAAATGAAAGATTGGTATCAAAGAGCACACCCAGGTTCCTAACTGACGTCGAAGACTTAACAGAGCAGCCATCAAGTGTTAGACAGTATTCTAGGTTATTAGGTGAGGAAGTTTTTTGTCCAATGATTAGAATCTCTGTTTTTTTCAGAATTTAGTAATAGGAAATTACTGGTCATCCAATTTTTTATATCAGCTATGCATTCCGTTAATTTTGTGAATTGGTAAGTTTCGTTACGTTTTGAAGAAATATACAGCTGAGTATCATCAGCATAACAGTGAAAGCTAATTCCATATTTCCTAATTATATCTCCTAATGATAGCATGTACAGAGTGAACAGCAGCGGTCCTAGTACTGAGCCTTGTGGTACGCCATACTGAACTTGTGATCGATAAGACATCTCTTCACTTACTGCTACAAACTGAAAACGGTCAGATAAGTATGATTTAAACCATGCTAGTGCAATTCCGCTAATGCCAACATAGTTTTCTAGTCTATTTAAAAGAATGTTGTGGTCGATAGTATCAAATGCAGCACTAAGATCAAGTAACACTAATAGAGAGATACAACCACGATCGGATGATAGGAGCAAATCATTTGTGACTTTAATGAGAGCAGTCTCAGTACTATGGTACGGTCTAAATCCTGACTGAAAATCCTCGCAGATATTATTTCTTTCTAAAAAGGAACACAGTTGTGAGGATACAGCTTTTTCTAGTATCTTTGACAGAAAAGGCAGATTCGAGATTGGCCTGTAATTGACTAATTCTGTAGGATCAAGTTGCGGTTTTTTAACAAGCGGTTTAATCATAGCCAACTTAAAGGTTTTTGGTACGTATCCTAATGACAAAGATGAATTAATGATATCTAGAAGAGGATTTATGACCTCTGGAAGCATCTCTTTCAGTAGCTTAGTCGGTATAGGGTCTAGCATACAAGTTGTTGATTTAGATGAATTAACAATTTTGCAAAATTATTCCTCTCCTATAGCAACAAATGAATCAAAATGTTCCTCACGGAGACTACACTGCACTCCCTGATGCGATACTGTAGTAGACGGTTGCATAGTTATAATTTTGTCCCTGATATTATCGATCTTATAAGTGAAGAAGTTCATAAAGTCATTACTGCTGTGTTTCTTGGAAACTTCTGGGCTTGAAGCTTTCTTTTTCGTTAGTTTAGTCACTTGTTCAAATAAATACCTAGGATTATGTTTATTTTCTTCTAATAGGATTGAAAAATAATTAGTTCTAGCATCTTTTAAGGCCTCTCTGTAAGCAATCTAGCTCTCCTTCCATGAAATCCGAAATACCTCTAGTTTTGTTTTCTTCCAGTTTCGCTCCATTTTTCTGGCTGCTCTCTTAAGGGCCCGGGTGTGCTCATTGTACCACGGCGTTGGACTATTTTCTTTAATCTTCTTTAAGCGCAGCGGAGCAACTGTGTCTAAAGTGCTGGAAAAGAGAGAGTTAAAAGTTTCTGTTGCAATATCAAGTTCTTCTAAGCTATCTAGGATGCTGAGATTATGAAACTGATTTGGAAGATTATTGATGGGGTATAGCACACACAACATTTATACCAATGTCAATGGATCATTTAATTTGTGTCAGTTACAATGTGAAAGGACTGAGCAGCCCAATTAAAAGAAAGAAAATATTTAACCAGCTTAGGAAAATGCAATGCTTTATTGCATTGCTTCAAAAGACCCATCTGTCTGATGGGGAACATTTAAAATTGAGGAGGGAATGGGTAGACCAAGTTTACAGTGCCTCATATAACAAGGGGAAGAGAAGAGGTGTTGCAATCATGTTTGCCAAGTCTGTTTTTTTTTAATATGGAGCAAGTATACAAAGATAAAGAGGGGAGATACGTCATGGTAGTTGGAACAATTGCAGGCAATAAAATTACTATTCTTAATCTTTACGCACCTAACGAGGACTACCCACAATTTTTCAAGAATATTTTCTCTCGTTTGGCTGTAAGGGGAACACAGTCAAAAAAAGTAAAAGCTCTTTTAGGAATAATGAGAGAATTAGGTCTAATAGATAATTGGAGACACCTACATCCTAAAGAGAAGGATTTTACTTTTATGTCACATGTACATGGTAGTTATTCTAGAATTGACTTCTTTTGTACATCTAAAGCAGATTTGCATAATGTCAAAGGTCATTCAAAGGATTCATATACAATCAATCAAGCAGTTTATTTAAAAGCACTAGAGAATAAATACATTTTAAGAGCTGATTTAAAACTTGTTAGTGTCGGAGCAGACCTCACAGCGAAGGGCAGTTCCAGAGCTTAGGAGCAGCGGCAGAGAAGGCCCGACCACCCTTGGTTTTGCAGCGAAAACGTCGGATAGTTAAAAGAAGCTGATTACACGATCTAAGATTTCTTTGGGGAGTGTACATAGTCAGTAAATCAGATATGTATGTTGGTGCAGCACCGGATAGCGCTTTGAACACCAAAACTGCGATTTTAAAATCAATTCTGAACTTAACTGGGAGCCAGTGTAAAATTTCTAGGACAGGAGAGATGTGATCTCTCTTTTTTGTACCAGTCAGAAGTCTCGCTGCAGCATTTTGAACAACTTGCAAGCGAGTGATTGTAGATTGAGGCAGACCACAGTACAGGGAATTACAGTAGTCCAGTCGTGATGTAATGAAGGCATGGATTACAGTCTCTAAATCTTTTGGGGACAAGAACTGTTTTACTTTTGCGATAGATCTCAATTGAAAGAAACTGCCTTTTACCACTGAGCTGACTTGTTTTTCAAAGTTAAGTACCGAATCTAGTATAAATCCAAGATTCCTTACATGAGGTCGAACACTGACAGGGAAGGAACCGAAATTAAAAGTAACTGAGGAGCTAGGTGGGCCTAAAATCAAAATTTCGCTCTTACTTTCATTTAATTGTAAGAAATTGTTTGCCATCCAGCATTTGATCTCATCAAAACAGTCACACAGGGCTTCCAGGGGATAAGACATATCATTTTTTGCCGGTAGATAAAACTGTGTATCGTCAGCGTAACAGTGGTAGGATATTCTATGTTTCTCAAATATGGCCTCCAGTGGCAGCATATATAGTGAGAAGAGAAGCGGGCTTAAAATGGACCCTTGGGGCACACCACAGACTAGGGGAACAGATGCAGAAGTAAATTTACCCATATTTACTGTGAAGGTTCTGTCTTTGAGATACGAGGTCAACCACTGTAAGGCCGCACCCTGAATCCCCACCACTTTTTCCAACCGATGCAACAGGATACTATGGTCGATAGTATCAAAAACTGCGCTTAAATCTAGTAGGACAAGCACTGCATGCGATCCGGTGTCAATGATTTGCAAAAGGTCATTATTGACCTTCAACAAGGCAGTTTCTGTACTGTGCATAGGTCTAAAACCAGACGGAAAAGTATCTGAAATGTTAGATGTGCCGAGATAAGTATTCAACTGGTCATGCACGACTCTCTCTAGAAGTTTAGAAATAAAAGGCAACTTTGATATAGGTCTAAAATTATTGAGGAGAGATGGATCTAAATGAGGTTTCTTAAGAAGAGGGTGAACTACAGCATGTTTAAAACTAGCGGGAACAATTCCAGTCGCTAGAGAACTATTAATGATATCTGTTACAGTTGGACTCAAGGTTTCAAAAGCTTTCTTAAAAAGACGAGTAGGGATGATATCAGACTCACAACTGGAACATTTTGCCTTAGAAACAATATCAGCCAGCTGAGAAGAGGAGATAGGATGAAAACAAGTTAAAGAATTCATTGGTGAGCAGGTCAAAAGTGGATTATATATTGCTGGCTTTATTGAACCCTCGATCGTCAAGACTTTTTCATGAAAAGACTGTGCAAAATTCTCGCATGTTTTTCGAGAAGGAATTTGAGTAGGGGCTGGTAAAGGTTTTAGCACAGAATCAATTTTCTTAAACAGCATTCTCGGCCGATTTGCATTTTCTGAGATGATTTTAGAGAGGAATTGGAACTTTGCCTCTTTTACTGATTTTTGGTAATTGATTAAGCATGCGGTTAAACATTCATAAGAAATTTGAAGTTTATCTCTTCTCCACTTTCGCTCAGCCTTACGACAATCTTGTCTAAGAGAGCGAGTAGAGTCATTTAACCAAGGCTGTGTGGGGCGCTTTCCCTTAGCTTTCCTGGGCTTAAGAGGAGCAACAGCGTCTAAAGAAATGGAGCAGGCTTTAGTAAAAGCCTCCACCATCTCTTCAGTGTTTAATTTGTTGCATGGGATAAAATCTGTAACGTTGGCCTGATAGTGCTTAGAAAATAAGATGGCCGTAGAAGGCTGGATAAACCGAGAGTAATTCAACAACTTTGAGTGAGATAAGGTGGGAGAATCACAGACAGAATCAAACACAATTGGCAGATGGTCTGAAATAGCAGCATCAACTACTCTCAAATTTGTTACAGAAAAACCATGTGATAGCAACAGGTCTAAAATGTGCCCCCGATTATGAGTAGGACTAGAAACTGATTGTGACAGGTTGAAGGATTCAATAAGACAAGAAAACTCTTTCACCAAAGGTTTGGATGGACAGCAAATATGAATGTTAAAATCTCCTAAAATCAGCAGCCTATCACATCGGGATAAAATATTAGAGAGAAACTCAGAGAATTGTTGGATAAAATCTTTGTTAAACTTTGGAGGCCTGTAAATCAATGCACATAATACAGGACTCCCTAAGTTAATTCTCATTAACTGTACTTCAAAGCTTGAATACACATCCGTTTGCAGTTGCTTATTTTTTAAATGATTTTTAAAAACAGTAGCAGCACCCCCACTGAGACTTTTTTTTTCATCATTTGAAGATGTAATGTTGATAGAACAGAGATTTAGCGGGTTTACTGACCGTAACTCTGCAGCGGACTTGGAGAATGACCGACGAGATGAAATTACTGGAATGACGTCATCGAGCAGAGAAGTGAAATGTGCATCTTTATAGAAACGGGGCGAGGCCAAGATGGCGTCGTGAGAAGACGGTTTTGCTGTAGCTCTTAAAACCTTTGCTCAAATCCCGGTTTTATTTTTAAACTTATTATGTTCAGAAATAAATTAGAATAGCCGCACTTTAACAGACTTCCCTCCTGTTTGTTAAGCTTTGCAGACGCATTTTCTAGCTAGTTAGTTTATCAACGCACATGCTTACAACTGCTGCGCTGGATTGAGAATATGGAAGAAAAAGAAGAAACTCATCTTGCAATGCACAGTTATGCAATGAGAACTCTAAGCACTGATATGGAGACAGTTGCTGGACAGTCTGGTGGTTTCGTGCCTTTACCCGATACACCTGAACCCATTCCCGCCAAAAAAAGCAAACCGAGTTCTGATAGTGCAGGGGTGAGTGATACTGTGCTAATGAGATTCATGCAGAGAATGGAAGCCATGCACGAAGAGACTTTGCGCCGAATTCAAGGAGTTGAAAAGACAGTCATTGAGAACTCGAACTCTATTAAACAGATAATCCGCTCTATAGAATTCCAAGGAGAACAGGTTAAGTGTTTGAATGAAAAATCTGAGGAAATGCAAAGGAAAATCGGAAATCTGGAGAAAGAAAACGTCGAACTTCGTGATCGATGTAACAATTTGGATGCTTACAAGAGAAGGTGGAATCTGCATGTCGTTGGTATTACGGAGAAATCAGGAGAGAACGTGAAGCAGATGATCATCGACCACTTTAGCCAGGTTTCCCCAAGCATCGCTGCTGATCTGCACCATGGAATTGACATCGCTTATCGACTGGGGCCTCGTTCTGCTGCGGAAAAATCCTCCCGTCGCATAATTGTCCTGTTCTCATCGCGTTCCCAGCGGGACACAGTTTGGAAAGACGCCAAAACCTCCGACTTGCTCAGGGAGAAGAAGATTAAGATATTCGAGGATCTCTCGCAGAAAGACAAGGATGCAAGGACCCTTCTGTGGCCGACAGTAGAGAAGGCGAGGAGGGAAGGGAAGAGGGCTGGCTTCCACGGTCCCTTCGCTTTCATTGAGGGTAAAAGACTGGCCGCTAAAGATATAGCCAACAGGCCTACTTAGTAGCATTGTAACGTTTATGCAACACGCAACAGTTTCTTTCAGTCATTAGCATGCGATCTGCTTAGAATCCGTGGTAGGCTACTTTTTTTTTTTTTTTTTAAAGGGGAATGGATGCTTAAAGTCAAATCTATGGGGTTTCGTTTTGCCCTAGAAATACATGTATAACATCTTCATGGTATTAAGCAGACTACTTCGTATCAATAGCTAGGCTCCCCTTTATAAATATTGATACATATTATTTTATTGACAGGCTTTTGATTTAAATATTGGTTTGATTTGTTATTTAACTTTGGTTACTACTACTTGAAACCAGAAATGTTGTTATTTTCTGAACTTAAATATGAACACTAGTAACGGGTGGGCATTTTTGTGGTTGTTTGCCCATTTTGAGGAAAGATAGTTCAATTCAATTCAATTTTTTTCTTTCATTATATTGTTCGTTGTTTATGTCATTGTCATTAATATCTTTTAACGCCAGAGAGCTCAGGGATAGTGTCAAACGGAAAGCTCTTTTTTTGTTTGCTAAAAAAACATAAATCAGATTTTTGTTTCCTTCAGGAGTGTCATTCTACTAAAGATGATTACAAATGGTGGAGGTCTCAGTGGGGTAATGATATGTGGAGTTCACATGGCACGGAACATTCTGCTGGAGTGAGCATTTTGAGAAATACATTTGATGGCGATATATTAGGATCAGATTCAGATAGTTTGGGCCACTTTCATTTATTAGTGATTTCACTTAACCAACAAACAATAATTTTGGGAAATATATATGGGTACAATACTTCTCCGGATAATAAGATTTTCTTTGACAAGTTAGATGAGAAACTCACACATTGGTCAAATAAATTCCCTAATGCTTTTTTAATACTAGGAGGAGACTTTAATGTATCAATTAATAATTATTTGGATAGACATCCGCCAAAGGGGGCTGCGTGTCTTAGCCCGGCACTGTTAGGACTAATAAATAAGTTTGAATTGGTGGACATTTGGAGAGAAAGATACCCTAACAATTTGGAGTTTACCTGGACCAACAAAAATGGGTCAAGGCAATCTCGAATTGATTATTGGCTTGTATCAAAATGTACGTCCAATTTTGATTTAAATGTTGGCATTCAATATACCCCTTTGAATGACCATAAAACTATATTTATTAATACCCCTTTAGCAGCAGATTATGTACCAGGCCATGGCAAAGCCTCTTTGTGGAAACTTAATAGTTCACTCTTAGAATTACCAGATGTAAAGAATAAAATTAAAGAATTAATTGCTAACTATTGGAAAGCAGCCACAATTAAAAATTCTTTTTGTACCAATTGGGAGCTTCTAAAATTTGAGATTGGAGTTTATTTAAGGAAAGTTGGAGCTAACTTATCCAAAAAGAGAAGAGTTCTTGAGGACAGCCTGATCATGAAATTATCTCAAACCCGTAATTTTAATTGCCTGTCTTTGGAGGAGAAATCTGAACTTGCAGCTTTGCAAACTAAATTAGATGATTTATACTTATCAAAGGCTAGGGGTGCTTATATAAGATCCAGGAAAAGATGGCTTGAAGGAGAACTTAACTCTGCATATTTCTTTAAGCTTGAAAAACGAAACTTTGCCCTTTCAACAATTGAGAAATGATGTGTTGATGGCAAAATTGTAAAAGATCCAAAGGATATAGCCAATTTCAGTGCCAATTTTTAAAAAATCTTTATAGTTCAAAATGTACAGAGGAGATATCAACTTTGTTTCTGGATTTAGTTATTAATGTTAAAGCTATCTCTGAAAGTGATAGAATGTGTTGTGATGGAGTTGTTACTCATGAGGAAGTAATAAACGCAATTAAGAGTTTGAAAAATAATAAATCCCCAGGATGTGATGGACTTACAGCTGAGCTGTATAAATTATTTGCTGATGAACTTTCTCCTTTTTTAACAAGTGTTTTTAAAGAGAGTATTGATAAAGAAGCTTTACCTCCTACTTTAACGCAGGGTATCATCACACTAATTCCTAAACCAAAGAAAGATCTTACATATTTGGACAATTGGCGGCCCATCACACTCCTTAACAATGATTATAAAATTGTTGCCATAATATTTGCTAAAAGACTTAAAGAATGTTTGGATGGTGTTATAGATGAGACTCAGTCTGGATTTATGAGAGACCGACACATAATGAATAACATTAGATAAATTTTAGATTTATTTGATTATACCAATTTGGTGGAACATAATAGTTTTATTCTTTTCCTGGATTTTTATAAAGCGTTTGATTCTGTAGAACATCATTTTATTTTTAAATCAATGCAAAAGTTTGGTTTTGGTGAATATTTTTGTAAGGCAGTAAGAACTCTTTATTACAATTGTAATAGTACAATCAAATTAAAATTTGGTACTTCTCCTAGGTTTAACTTGTCACGTGGTATTAGACAAGGATGTCCAATATCCCCGTATTTGTTTTTACTAGTTTCCCAGATATTTGCTTCTTATGTTTCGAATAGTGGTCTTCGTGGTATCTCTATTGCTGACAAACAGATACTCATCAGTCAGTTGGCTGATGATAACACACTTTTTTTGCATGATGCTAACCAAGTTCCGTTAGCACTAGAGCATATCCAGCAATTCTCCAAAGCTTCAGGCTTAGTCTTAAACCTTTCGAAATGTGAATTGATGTCCATCAAAGAGTGTAATTTGTCACAAATTTGTAATATTCAAATTAGAGATCAGGTATCATATTTAGGTATTATTATAACAAAAAATGAACTAGAAAGATGCTCTGTAAATTTTAATCCACTAATTGAGAGTACACAGAAAAGACTTTGTATATGGCTCCAGCGAGATCTGTCATTAAAGGGAAGAAATTTACTAGCCAAAGCTGAGGGCTTGTCAAGGTTAACATACGCTGCTCTTTCTTTAAATGTTGACACTGCCATTCTTAAAAAAATTGATACAATGCTCCTCAACTTTGTTTGGAAGAATAAAACTAATTTTGTCAGAAAATCTGTACTTATGAACACTATTGAGAAGGGGGGTTTAAACTTTCTCGACTTTACCACCTTAAACAATACCTTTAAAATAAACTGGATAAAGAAATTTATTAATAAGCCCGCATCTATCTGGAATCTGATCCCTAATGCTATTTTTTCTAAACTAGGGGGTTTAAAATTCTTATTAACCTGTAATTATAACAATGAAAATCCCTATCAAATTATCCCTCTTTCATAGGCAAATGTTATTAGCTTGGTCCCTCATCTTTAAACACAATTTTACACCTCACTCTTATATAATTTGGAATAATAAGGACCTACTGTATAAACATGAACTCCAACACCGCTCGGACGTCAAGTCCGAGAAAAAACTGCGAGAACGAGGAATGGCGGCGGTGCGGAGACGCAGCGTGGCAGGAGTTGCCGACCCGCACTTTTTTCAACATCAAAAAGGCCGCCTATCACGTGGTAAAACACATTTGTTTGCAGCCACATCAACTTCATTGAGTAGGCCTACTGTTATACATTACAAACGAAAGATCTTGCAAAGTATTCACAATGCGCTCTTCATTCTGTTGCTGCTGATCACTGTCGCACTACCTCTGCGAATCTATCTGACTGGAGTGACATATGTTGACCATATAAACATTGGAAATATCGGATGAACTGGGTTGGTGTAAACCGGACACTTTCCACAGTGATCACTGACATCGCAAGCCTTCACTACAATTTGCTGGGCTTCTACACAGTCTACTCTTCCGTGTTGCGTCAAGGGCAGGCCATGAAAACCCGAAGTAACGATAAACAAACCACAAAACGACAGAGACTCACCACTCCGGCCCGAGGGATTCATTGCCTTCTATTGCTGATGCTGCTGCTATCAGGGGATTCATCTAAATCCAGGACCAGTTACACCGGAGCCATCACAAAACATCGGTGCAGAGCTCTTGTTTGAATCCCAGGTAACATCTTCCTTGGAGGTGAGTGACTATGGAATACCCAGTGGTGTAGTCTAGTTTTTTTGTAGTGAGTATACTGTGATATATCAGAACCCCCCCCCCCCCCCCCCCCCCCCCCATAATAATGTAAAAATTTACTTTTTAAAAACTTGGGTGATAAAAATATGTTTTAATAGATTTGATTAATATTATTTTAAAAAGTACATCTTACTATGCAATTTCTTTCATAATTCCCTCGAGTTACTTTATTTATCTCTACAAACTTTTATTTTGGTGGGTTGTAAATTAAAGACATTTGAGCTTCTATGTGTTTTAATAAACTAGTATTATTATTATTAGGCCTACTTGAAGTACTCTACTGTACAGTGCAATAGTAATATATTTCTGTTATATTTTCTTCAAGTTATACAAAACTTTGATTTTGACAGGTTGTCATGAAGATTTTAAAGTTTGTGAGTGTGTATATGATACGAATGAATGACGATAGTTTTATCAAATGAAATGGTAAAATTCTTGTGAAGTGGCTATCATAAAAGCTCTGCAATGAAGTTCAAATGTGCATGTCCTCCTCATAGACGCTGAAAACACCACGAGTGTCACGCGTGCGTCAGTGTGGAGCACACACACATTGAGCGCTCATTCAGACACACGCAGAACATTCAGAGTTTATTTCAATAGCAGACTTTTTGAGCGTTAATATTCATAGACGCTTAGTACATATATCGAGATTTGATTCATTGCACATTACTTTTGTTTTATTCATTCAAAAATGGCCAAATTGCGTGACGTTCCGCTTTACAGTAGCTATAAGTTACACTTGTTGCTGGATTCCGCGATTCGATCCGTCGCTGCGCAAACACAGACGTCTTGGGGGGTGAATTTATGAATGAAAATTCTTTCACAAAACGATGTTGTTACGAATCCTCACGCTTTTTAAAGTGGGTATACGGAGATCTTTGACATTTTCTAGTGGGTATACGGAAATCCTTGACATTTTCTAGTGGGTATATGGCGTATACCTGCGTATCACGTAGACTACACCACTGGGAATACCTATACTCAGTGCCCCCTTGAACAGAGCGGTTTCGGTCGCTATTGGTAGTGCTAACTGTGATTTTTTGACCAACACACAACCGGCGGCGCTTGAAGCGCTCAGTAAACATAACGCGAACCTTAAACATGCAAGTCACTCGACGTGTCGAAATCCTGCAGTGACGAAGCAACGATCTTCTTATTTATTTCGGACTGTAAATCACGCAAAGGTCGTATGGGATCCAAAATTGAAACCCAAAGGGCTTTTTGGTGGACACTTGAACATTAGAAGTGTTGTCTCAAAGACTGATCAGTTGACTCATTTGCTATTGAACTCCAACCTGGACTATTTGTGTTTATCAGAGACGTGGTTACAACAGTCAACCCCAATTAATGTATTTTCTGTACCGGAGTATCAGTGCTTCAGACGAGACAGAGTTGGGGGGAGAGGAGGAGGGGTATTGATATACGTGAAAGATGACATCAAATGTGAGCGCATTCTTTTTAAAGCGGCAGATACATTGGAATATGTTGCCTTGAAAATTGTATTATCCCAACAAATGTCTTTTATTGTAATAGGTTTATATAGACCTCCGTCAGCAAAATCGGTTATATTCTCACAATCAGGGGCGTAGCAAGCTTTTCAAAAGTGTGGGGGATGGATGTGAAATTGTTATGACTAAAAGCTTAAAAGGAACTTTGTTGTATATGCTGGGGCACAATTTATAAATGATTGTTCTTTCCCACTTGATTTTGTAAAACTATGTTGTGTGGACCTCTGTCCCTCTATGGGGGGTTCGGGGGCATGCTCCCCCGCAATTTTTTTTGTACATTTTAAGGTTAAATGCTCAATCTGATGCACTTTGAGAGCTCAAAATTAAGAGCTTCAACCGGGTTCGACCCATGACCTGTGCACATTGAACAAAGAAAAAGCATTGACTTGTACCTAAAGAGGGCTCAAACATCTTTTTAGTTATGATAGAGTCTCAGTCTACATTACATTATCACTGGTGTTTTAGAATTCCAAACATTTATTATAATAGTATAATGATTTATATAATTATTCCTATGATGGAAAATCCATATAGCCTACAAATGTATGCTACTGTATAAATGAAAATGAATATTTCAAAAGTATATTTTATATTACGCTATAGAATAGGACAATTTACAATACTTTTGTCCTAATTTCTTCACTTAAACCCTTGAGCTTTTATTTTGGAGAAAAGTGTGAGCAAAGTGCACACTTTTCTTTAAATTACGCAACACAAACAGAATGCCTAAGTTACTTAATTAAAGTCTTGTGCTGTTTAGTAGTCTAAAAAACGAAATATAATACCGAAAACACTCGACATGTCAACAAAACATAAACATAACATCTTCCCAGACACATATCAAGCTTATTTAAAAACATCGAAAGCATAAAGACTCATTCAAAGTACCTGGAAAAGGGAGATGTAAATAACCATAAGTTCCCGCCTCCTCAGCGCGAGCTGACAGATAAATCTAAAACACCAAGAGAGGCGGGACTTAAGGCAGAACAGCCAATCATCAGCCGGTCTCACTCAAAGCCGCTGTCATTTTTGAGAGGGAGGGGGAGAGGAGGCAGCCGCAGCGAGCGCATAGTACACAGAGCAGCCAGAGAAACGACTGAAGAAGAGCGACTGTAGTAAGGCGTTTGTGCAAAACTGCAGAAAAAGTGCGGGTGTTGAACCCTCTCACCGGGAAAAGTGTGGGTGTTAAAACCCCCACATCCCCCACGGGTGCGACGCCCCTGCTCACAATATATATCCGATATATTCTGATGGAGGTTATTGCTGTTCTTTCTTTATTTCTTTTAATTTGACTGGCTAAATATTTTCCGGATTTATTGCTATGGTGAAAAGTTTCTTGACGGAGCCTGTGAATCAGAAACTGGTTTCTTTTGTTTATTATTTCATTAAGCAAACATTTTTTTTCTCTAATTTCTTTATAGATGCTTTCTGATTGATTATTTGCATGTAAAATTTCTAATTCTTTTATTCTTTCTTCCAGTTGGACTTCTTTTTCTCTGTCCTTTTTTTTTTATGTACTGAATATGATATAATTTTTCCCCGTAGAACTACTTTCCATTGATGGGGGTGGATTGAAATCCACTGCTGCTTCAATGTATATGTAATGATGAGTAATTATAATCAAATTATTAATCAATATTTTTCTTTCTAAATATTAAATGAGTTGAATGATTTCTCTAGGCTTCTGAGATTTCACTTTGTTATAGAAGTTACCAGTATAATCACTGAAATATTCTTTTCATATATTCTTTAATGTATGTATTTGATATCTGAATGCAGTAAAAGTGCTTGCTTATTTATCCCAGCTTCCAGAAATGAAATAGGGACTTGTTTTGTGTTTGAGAAAGATCTTCAACATG
Source organism: Chrosomus eos (assembly GCA_036326025.1). NCBI lineage: Eukaryota > Metazoa > Chordata > Actinopteri > Cypriniformes > Leuciscidae > Chrosomus > Chrosomus eos. Next base: position 13,586,841 of record CM070820.1, read on the forward strand.
TTAAAACCTATAGTTTAATGGACCATTTCTTTGTTAAAGCCTTACTTTCCAGTTATACTAAAGTTAAGAGAAAGAACGCATTATCTTGATGTTTTGAGATGACTCTCATGTTTATAGTTTGAGCCTGGCTAAATCCAACCTTGGAAAAGCTGTGTGTCGGTGTGTGTGTTAGTCTTCTTGGTTACAGAACCACTGGCATTATTGGAGATTGAGTGAATTGTTGTTCGAGACATGCTGGCGCTCAACAATCCAAATCTGCGACCTGGAAGGTCATGACGTGGGTCCGAATGTGTCAGCTCCATAATCGATGGAGATATGCTTCCGTCTGTCTGTATGTGTGTGGAAAATTACTGTGTTTATCTATTTCTAAGCCAATGAGAACCATTCAACCTGTAAGCAATGACGTAGCTTAGACCTTGAAAATGGTATAACTGCTGTGATCTTTGTAACTGTAAGCGGGGCGGCCTACGAACTCCTGTGTGAGTATTGAAGCTGACTTCTGCTGATGAAACTGCAAACTATCTTCAGTAAAACTGTTCTTTCATTTTTTATAATTTTGACTCCGGGTCTTCATTCTTCATATCTGGTTCTGGGTCTTTGACTGTAAACCCCTTACAGTTATGGTGGAGGATGCGCAGGCAATTATTCTCGGTGACACCCCTGGCAAATCAACAAACAAGGTAGTAAGCTTTTATCAATTGTTAGGGCTGTCTGACTGGAAGAGATTTTGAAGGAGAGCGGGAGAGCCTTCACTCCGATGAGGCGAGTGAAGGAGTAAGTTAATTATACTGCTGACAGTATAAGTATAAGTCGCTGAGAGCGTCGTTAAGGGTAACGGCAGCAGACAGTGCAAGCGAAGCGTGCTCTGTGGGGGCCCCACTGGGCATTACTGGTGTAGCACCACCCCAGCAGAGTACGTCCCTGGGCTGGAGGTCCAGTGGCACCGTAAACCTGCTCAATCTCTTCCATCTCAGATAGGGGATCCCCGAACTTAGTGAAGTGAATCAGTCAGTTAGGGATACTAACAATAATAGGGTTGTTTGCCAGGGATGCATCAGGAATGATTCCGAGAGAAAAATTAAAAAAGTTGTGACCCAAATTGGCGTGGACCAGTATATGTAACTGTGATTTTGGAGTATACTTTGCAGTTTCATCACGCAGAAGCCAAGCTGTGTTGTTCAAAGATCGCCGCCTCCATTTCTGCAATAACTTCAGGTGAGTATGAACCATGATTAAGATATGGCAGAAAAATGTAATAGCCTAACATGATCAGTAACCTGAACAGTCCTGAAACAAATAGTGAGACAGAAAAGCAAACGCTGTAAGCAGCTGTGCTCTGAAGCCCTCACTTTAAAGAAATTTGCAGAAATTATGAAGTTAAATGGTAGTCAGGGTTTTGATTCTGATTGGAAATTTAAACAACAACTTGACTGGCTACAAACAAACAAAGAAACTGAAAATTTTAAATGTTTAGCCTCGTATTGCTTACGATGATTATAAAAGCAAGTGAAAGAAATTCTGGGTCAGGGATAATTTCCCTGGACAAGTGACTAAAGTTAAACAGAAACTTTGAGAAAACAACTTCGAATATTTTGAGCATTTCGATGCAGCTTATGAAAATTAATGTTGTGCCAATAATAATGATGAAGATATGATTCGTCTATTGTTGTATCTGCCATTGGTGGACTGTAAAAGAATACAGAGAACTGCTTATTAGTGGCTCTGTTTGCATTCCTAAATGGGACACACTGCTTCAAGGGTGTGCAGTAAGTTAGAGCAGACAGAGAGTGTTTTAATTATGGTCAGCAGGACTATTTAACATGTAAATGCCCACTGAGAAGGTGTTTGAAAATGTGACAGTGACACATTTCTGGTAATAATGCAGGTTTGAAAGTAGATCAGTGTTTAAGTGAAGACGATATTAACATTTTCGTCTGAGAAAGAATAAGAGATAAAAACAAGGTCAAAAGATTGAAGTCTTAAAGTGAGTCCTTTTGAAGAAAAGATCTATAATAGTAATTATTATAAGTGAATTGATGAATACAGTTTGATGTAAAATCAATGACCCATGAAAATTAATGACTCCAACAAATGTGAGTTGCAAAATGTATAAACCTAACTAAAAAAGATGATTGTGTTTTAATTAAACATTTTAAAAAGGGTTTAGATTATATAGAGAGACTAATCTCACGGATGATTTATAATAACTGAAAGCCCCAGATATTAAGCTATGGTAATTGAGAACTTGACAATTAAAATTGAGATGAAATGTGAAATGTTATTGAGAGCTAGAATAATTATTTAAGATTAAATAAGCAGAGGCAGTAGGTTACTGAATTAACAGTTCCTAAATGTAAAATGTAAAAAGGCACCTGATTAAACAAACAGCTTGAAAACTGTTGACCATGAAAGAACTAGAAGCTGATGTTTTGCTTTCAAAAGATAAGTTTGTTATTGGCTGTAATGAAACAGGTTGCTTATCTGAATCTGATGTGTGGCTGTACACGGCCAGTACGACAGACACTCAATCTGAGTGGAAATTTGTAATGTCTAAATAAAGACAACTATAAAATTATGTTTATTTGGAAACAAATGTCATTTCTGGCAAAGATGCCTTAAGCTGGGATAGTTAAAAGATGATAGATAAAGTTTAATGATTTTGTTGAAGTTAGAAGTTTATGAGAGAACAGTGTACCAATCCTGAGTTCCTCAGAGTCTCTCTCAGTCAATTTCAGCTAACAGGCTGTTATCTGACCCTGTGTCATAAGTAATAATAAGCTATTTATAGTAAAGCACAGTGTCTCAGTTGAAAAATCAGACACAGAGATGTAAAAGAAATCATTGCCATTAAGAGGGCAATTTGTATTTGTGAATGTTTTAAAATGTAAAACTGAATGACTTTAAAGAAGTCTTTAAAATAATAATGCAGACCTTAAATGATAGAAATAACATTTTTGATTATTTTATTTTAGGACCAGTAACTTCTTTGTCTTATCTTAAGTCTCCACCATTGAAACAGGCCCGAAGGCTATGGCTACAGATGTACAGTAACAGTACACTGAATTTATGGTTGTGATCTAAATTCACTGAGTATAATCTAAATAGATAGGTTGATGATTTTAAGATGGTTAATGGATTTTAGTGATTAAATACTGCTGTTATTAACCTGTCTCCCTGTGTAAACACTATTAGGCAATCAGAATGGCTCTGGTGACTCTTGAACGTGCCTTTCCTAAAGCTCCAGAAAACAGCTGAGTTCTGTTGAAGAAGACTGATTTGGTATTGGGAAAGAGCGGTACCAGTGGGCACGAGATAATCACCCCACGACGGGTAAGACTCTCTTTGGCCAGACAGAGGGCAACCTAAGCCAGGGGATTATCGTAAAGTCACTGCGGACTTCCTGAATGGAGGTGTGTTATTGAGACAGGTATGAGAGTTGAGCAGGAGCTGTGAGGCCAGCAGCGTCCTTATACCGTTAAGGGGAGATGACGCTGTGACGAGTTACGGCAGTCTGCCCTATAAATGCAAAGCTCCTCTATACCACTCACCAGAAGAAACCGCATTAATTGTATGGCTTGTTTTTCATTGTGACAAGTATCTGCAATTATGCCAGGGGGACAACACCCTGAGGAGAGGAAAATTAAAGATAAAGAGCTAACGGGAATGGGCTTTCAAGAGACAGCTGAGAAATGAGGGGATTGCCATTATTTGTTGTGGAGACAGGAACAAAACTTTTTATGTATTGGCTGCCTCATGGGCAAGAATAAGAAAATTTATAGAAGTGTTGATTTTGAACTAATATGTTTTAACTCCTGAAGGTCGTTTGACATGGTGGGTGGCTAAAGATGAAGACAGTTTTTGATTTGAGAAAAGTCTGGATAACAAAATTTAATGGTAAAAGGATAGTGATTAATTTAATGTAATTATTATTTGTTAATAAGAGAGAGAGACTGTTTGAGTGGAGGAAGGGATGGCTGTGTCTGTCTTTCTGTTATTGGCCTGCTAGAGCAAGCTGAAGCAAAATAATGATAATGAACAAAGCAACTCAGCTGACTTGTCTAAAAATCTAAGGAATAATGAACAGAAATGCTTTGCAACTGGTTAAGAGACTACGTAAAGTAAGGTAAAAGCTACAGGAAAAATGTGAAGTTTAAAATCTTATTTAAAATTTAAATATTTTTTTTAGCAATAATATATAAAAGAAAGAGTTAATATTAAAAAGCGAACATTGAAAATGAGCAGTTAACATGCGTGTCCAGTATGAGTGTGTGTGATGGTGACTGCACTTTATGTCGTGTATGTGTTAATACTATTATTTTGTGATATTGTGTCATTAACCTCTGGAATGAGTGTTTTATCATTACAGATGGGTTAAGTGAAACGACAAACTTTAAAGAAGCTGATAATTCTGAGTCAATCTGATGAAAAGACAATGCAGAACATGGGACGAGCTTTAATTGGATTGGTTTTCCAGCTCTGTCTGCTATTGGTAATTATGACTTTTTTGTCATGTATGATGTTGATTTGAATTACTCTCTGGATTAGTATTTAAATTGGAATTGTGAAGTTGAAGATTGCCGTCCATTATGGGGTAAAAACTCTTGTCTAAATTCAACTGAGGGTCTAAATTTAAATAGACAACTAGGTGGGATCATAATGTTAAATGTAAAAATAATAGATTTGACAGCAGAGAGACAAAGTGACACATTGGCTAAGTCACTATCCAAATTATCCAGAGTGAGCTCCCTCATTTTTACGAAAGGCCGGTGGGCGAACAAAGGAAGAGTGAATATAACTGCTAAAAAAAATTTAATTTCTCAATCCATTAAATGGATGTATGACATTAGATGTCCAAGAAAACTTCAATTTAGTTAATAAAGGTTAAATGACATAATATTTTGGTTTCTGCACAACTGTATAAAGATAAGTGGGACTGAGACAATACTGATAATATTTTTTGCATCTTTAGACTAACCCTTTGATAGAGAAATACTGTGAGAAGTAGTTATAATGAAAAATAAAGTTAAAATTAATGATAAGAAAACAAGGGAATTGAAGAATTATTAAAATACCAGGACTTCCCTAATGAGAGAACTTTAAGTGTTGTTTAACTTTTAGTTTAAGACATGGGTGAGAGACTCATGGGAAAGATGGAAGAAATATAGAAAAATGTATGTTATGAAAATAAAATTTCTGATAGAATTTATGGAAGTCAAATTAAGTTTAAATGGTATGAAAAGTGAGTTTCAGAATAAAAATGAGCCATTATATGATTAACAGGGATTAACGTGATATAAAGATAAGGAATTAACAAAAGCTTTATTAAGCAGAATGGGGGAACAATACTATATTTTAGTGGTCAAATAATGATTGAAATGATGATGTGAATTTGTTTTATTTTATTTCTATTTTTGAAACAAACAAAAAAGGGTATAAGATGTTATACAATTAACATGGTACATGCTATGTGACCGTCAACTTAAGAATAATTTCAGTAAAGACTTAAAGTGCTCTTAATTATTAATATTTTATTCTTTGTTGTTTATTTATTTTATTTTATTTGACAACCATTGTGTCTATAAAAGGGTTAGTGAAAATAATGGATTAACCATCCAACTTTGTTTATAATAAAAGGATTTGAAAATTATAGTTTTATAAAAACTGGTTCATGTATTCGTGTATTTATGATTGTAGACAATGTCTGTCTTTAATATCTGAGGAGTGACTGAGGGTTCGATCAAGGTCGAGAGTACAGGAGCAGTGTCTTCTTATTCAGCCGGCTTTTTGGATGTTAGATATGCACTTGTTCTGTAATCAGTGTTGTTGATGATAATACCAAATTAGTAAAATGTAAAGACAGCTATGTCCAAAGGTTCTGGAGAATAATATACTATCTTGGATATGAGGGATAATTTGAGGGATATTTTGTTCATGTGAAGTCCTTGAAGGAAAAAGATATTGTTTGTTTTATAAAAAAAAAAAAAAAAAAAAAATGTTTTACCTGACAGAGCAGCATGGGTCAGAAACTTAACATTTTGAAGCAGCCTTTATTGATAGACCAGATGTGGTGGTATTGGACCCCACATTGGTCTAAAACGGGGGACTGATGGGGGTGGATTGAAATCCACTGCTGCTTCAATGTATATGTAATGATGAGTAATTATAATCAAATTATTAATCAATATTTTTCTTTCTAAATATTAAATGAGTTGAATGATTTCTCTAGGCTTCTGAGATTTCACTTTGTTATAGAAGTTACCAGTATAATCACTGAAATATTCTTTTCATATATTCTTTAATGTATGTATTTGATATCTGAATGCAGTAAAAGTGCTTGCTTATTTATCCCAGCTTCCAGAAATGAAATAGGGACTTGTTTTGTGTTTGAGAAAGATCTTCAACATGTTAAAACCTATAGTTTAATGGACCATTTCTTTGTTAAAGCCTTACTTTCCAGTTATACTAAAGTTAAGAGAAAGAACGCATTATCTTGATGTTTTGAGATGACTCTCATGTTTATAGTTTGAGCCTGGCTAAATCCAACCTTGGAAAAGCTGTGTGTCGGTGTGTGTGTTAGTCTTCTTGGTTACAGAACCACTGGCATTATTGGAGATTGAGTGAATTGTTGTTCGAGACATGCTGGCGCTCAACAATCCAAATCTGCGACCTGGAAGGTCATGACGTGGGTCCGAATGTGTCAGCTCCATAATCGATGGAGATATGCTTCCGTCTGTCTGTATGTGTGTGGAAAATTACTGTGTTTATCTATTTCTAAGCCAATGAGAACCATTCAACCTGTAAGCAATGACGTAGCTTAGACCTTGAAAATGGTATAACTGCTGTGATCTTTGTAACTGTAAGCGGGGCGGCCTACGAACTCCTGTGTGAGTATTGAAGCTGACTTCTGCTGATGAAACTGCAAACTATCTTCAGTAAAACTGTTCTTTCATTTTTATAATTTTGACTCCGGGTCTTCATTCTTCATATCTGGTTCTGGGTCTTTGACTGTAAACCCCTTACACCATGTTTCCCAGAGCAGTGATGCTGACGACTTTGGAGAGTCATTTATTTCAAGGAAGGATGTCCACTCTCTCTTGAAGTAACTGTCAAATTCTGGATCTTTCAAGAGTGATGTATTAAAACGCCATCTGGTGCGGTGCTTTGGTATTGCAGATAGATTCCATGTCAGAGTTACTGGAGAGTGGTCACTAATAATGATCGGATGTATTTTGGTTTCTTAGATATTTGGTATGATTGAATTACTGGTTAGAAAGAAATCAATGCGGGAGTAGGTTTGGTGGACATTAGAATAAAAGGTGTATTCTCTCGCGAGTGGGTGTTGTAGCCTCCAACCATCACCAAGACCAAAATCACTCATGAACTGTTTTATTGTTTTGGAGGACTGCCAAGATTTTCCTGTATGTTTTGACCTGTCAAATGATGGATTGATTACAGTGTTATAGTCTCCCCCTATAATTATTGGACCATTGGAAATGGAACTATCCCTTAAAGGAACTATCCCTTTAAAGGATGTAACTACCACCAGAACAACCTAGCCACCTCCTAATGTCCTAGTAGTTATACATAACACTATGGCAATGACAATGTGTTTTGCAGGGACAAACACTATTCACATTTTCTTTAGAATATGTAATAATCTACTTTGAATGGCTCATTCGACAGATAGATTTGTTGGTTGTGGAGGTTTACAGGTACAGACCCTGTGAATCAAGGCATGTTATGGTTACTGTTGTAACAACATCTTTCAGTATGTTTAAAAGAGTGTGTGTGTGTGTGTGTGTGAACTGTTTTATTGTTTTGGAGGACTGCCAAGATTTTCCTGTATGTTTTGACCTGTCAAATGATGGATTGATTACAGTGTTATAGTCTCCCCCTATAATTATTGGACCATTGGAAATGGAACTATCCCTTAAAGGAACTATCCCTTTAAAGGATGTAACTACCACCAGAACAACCTAGCCACCTCCTAATGTCCTAGTAGTTATACATAACACTATGGCAATGACAATGTGTTTTGCAGGGACAAACACTATTCACATTTTCTTTAGAATATGTAATAATCTACTTTGAATGGCTCATTCGACAGATAGATTTGTTGGTTGTGGAGGTTTACAGGTACAGACCCCTGTGAATCAAGGCATGTTATGGTTACTGTTGTAACAACATCTTTCAGTATGTTTAAAAGAGTGTGTGTGTGTGTGTGTGTGTGTGTGTGTGTGTGTGTGTGTGTGTGTGTGTGTGTGTGTGTGTGTGTGTGTGTGTGTGTGTGTGTGTGTGTGTGTGTGTGTGTGTGTGTGTGTGTGTGTTGGGCAGGTATTTGTGGGTCGGCCTTTGGTTATTTAAGGACAGCTGCAGGCCATATGCTCATAACAGAGCTGTTTCTACAACTATAAATTGAGGATGGAACAGTTGAAGAATTTCAACCATGCTTTGTCTTTTTCTAACAGGACTGTAACCCTCCCTATATTGAAGATAACTGGAAGCAGGGCACTGCAATCTGTTTATAGATCAGAATCTCATGTTTCTGATTATAATGTAGATTTTAGAGGTGAAGTCTGTATTTTTTGTGTTATTAACGCCACTAAATCGTCATGTTCTGTGTATGGTTGTCACCGCCAAAGTGACGCAACAACACATACTAAGCACTTGCATGTTTCTGGTCTTTAACTAATGCACAGCTATTTTTTATGATTCAACCTTGTTTCAAATTAAACAAATACCAGTTTGTCTTTCTCAGTTATTCTTTCCCTGGGACCCTGAGCACTCACCGACCACAGCTAAAGGTGTTTGTGTGCTATAGAATCGCCCAGTTAACAGTCTTGCCACCACACCTCACCATCCCGACCAGAGAAAAGAGTCTCCGAGGTCGTAGACTCTGCTCTGAAATGTGCACACCAGCTGATTATACCAGTAGCTGCCAAGCAAAGCACAAAACCCTGGCTCAGGGGCTGGAGGAAAGGCAACTTAGCCTCACTTGGAGAGAAGACAGTGCTTCTCACATAACCTGAGCCACCACTCGGCCCACGGCTGCAGAACTTTGTTAAAACAACATGAAGAAGCAGGCCGCACTATCGCCCGAGCTGAAGTGTTATTCCAGCTAGGTAAATAATAGAGCTCCCTCTTCCGTGTGATGAATAGCACATATTAACAGCCACAAATTCAATTATGTTCCTGAGATTCTTGTATGGTAGTTTGCTAAAAGCAAATACGGACAGAAATGAGCAAACTTTTATGTTCAGGTTTTATTCACTTTCTGATCATATTTGAAGACACAATAATCAGCCGTGTCCTTCAAGGGTTAAATAAAGTTATGTTTATAGGGGGTATATGTTTTGACAGCTCTTAGTAGTTTGCTGCCTCAGCTGGGATAGGGAACACATTTTATGATTCATCAATAATTGGGCCAGTTTTGACATTTCAAAATCTATGAAATTTAAAAAAAGAGCAAAGTAATTTACATGTTCTGCCTGAAAAAGTAACACAGCAATGTATAGTGAAGTTGTAAAATACTTTTCCAAGATTTAGGTTTTCCAGTTTGCTCAATAATGTTTGTGTAACCTTCATCGATGGAATCCAGAGACTCTCAAAATCAAATAGGAGGCATATTCAAAATAAAATGTCTATTCACATTGATGGAAACTCTAATGCTCATTTGGTTTTGGTTCATTTTACGTTGGTCATCAAGTGGACTCAGCACACTACAAGAATTGTTTGTTGTAAAAATGTAAACAGAAAAAGTACTTAAAAATCACACTTTAAAAATGATTCAAATTATGTTTTTTGAGAGAAAATTACAACTCATTAACCTCTCAAAGATACTTATGACATTCAACCTCCTAGTATTGCTCAACACCCAAATGTGCTTACCTCCTCAGTAGTCACTGGTTCATCCTCATTCTGTGCCTGACCTCCTATCTGCATCGAGTTCCCCTCTTTCGGCGACTCATGTGAGACGGCGGAGGTGCTCAACTTCATCGAGCAATGTGAGAACTTCCTGGAGATTCGGCCCCTTCCCAGTGCTGAACCTTGAGCACGATGCTGAAGGGACCCGCTCTGAGCTGGTGGAAGGCGGATAAGGTCAAGGTAACTGATTGGAGATCCTTCAAAAAGGCATTCATGGCTGCTTTTCTTTCAGACGATTACCTCCCAGAAGTGGAGGAAAAGCTGAGGACAATGGTTCAGCAACCACGACAACGCCTGAGGGACTTTTTTATGATTACCTGGCCCTCTGTCTGAAATGGAAGCCAGAGATCTCAGAGGAGGAACTGGGGAACCGAATCCTGAACAACATCAACCCCAGGGTCAATGGATGTCTAAGGGGAACAGTCAACTCTGTGGAGCAACTGGTGAAGGTTGGGTCAATGGTGGAAAAGGAGCCAAAGACTATTGGCAAAAAGTTGACACCCAGAGCAGCAAGGAGAAGCCTTACAGGAAATCAACAGAATGTGCCGTCAACAAAAGCCTAGCGGGAGTAATCCTAACACAACCCCATCCATTGGCATCTCTCGTCATTGTGCCCGTAAGGGTGAATGGCAAAGAAGTGAAGGGAGTACTAGACACAGGAAGCACTTGCACTTTAATGCAAGAAAACCTGTGGAAACAGTTGAAGGGTGCGACTACATCAAGCATTACCTACAGCCCTCAGAGATTCATTATGGCGGATGGAACGATTCACCAGTCCAGAGACTTGCAAAGGATTAGGATTCAATGGCATGACCACGAATGCAGTATGGATACTTATATCCTAAAAGACACTCACCTCGCATTTCCTCTTATTGCTGGTCTGGATTTCCTGAGTGCTACGGGAGCGTTCCTGGAAGTGGGACTAAGCAGATATGGGTTAAGATCTGACAAAGGATACACCTGTTACCCTTTCTTGCCATCGCTGATTCCAACAGGTCTAGCAACCCCTTCTGGTCAAGATCTTTCTCACATGGCTGCAAAGCTGAATTTATAATATGCCTTACCATCAACTGGTAAACTTCCCGAACTTATGTACGTTTCCTCCGAGATCACTCAGTGGGACTCTTACAATCAGGAGGAGTTACTTAAGTTGATCTCCGCTTGGCCACGCATCACCTCAAACACCCTGGGTAAGACATCAATAGTACAGCACAAAAAAACATTTTCTGATGACATACCCCTCAAATCGCAGGCATATTGAGTTTCTCCTCTTAAGAAGCAGATAATTGAGCTTACCCAAGCCAACCTGACGCTGAACATGAAGAAATGAAGAACACTTCGAGTGACAGCTCAAATTCCTCGGCCATATAGTCTCTGAGAGGGGAGTGGAGATTGACCGAGAGAAGACCAGGGGCGTTGCCGAGTTCCTTGCAACTATTTATGGGACTGGTGGGGTGGTATCATAAGTTTATTTCCCACTTCGCTGACATTGTTGCTCCACTGAACCACCTCAAAAAGAAGGGAGTTAAGGGGGAGTGGACTCCAGAGTGTCAATCTAGGATGGATGCACTTAAACAAGCTTTACAAAACTCACCAGTATTAATACACCCAGACTTCCAGGTTCACACAGACACGAGTGAGGTAGGACTGGGTGCCATCGTCACTCAACATTCAGAGCAGGGATTAAAGGTGGTGGGATATGCATCACGGACCTTAACCGAAGCAGAGAAAAATTACAGCACGTCAGAAAAGGAATGTCTACCAGTGGTTTGGGCTGTTGAAAAGTGGAGACATTACCTGGAGGGAAGGCCCTTCGACGTCTTCACTGACCACGCGGCACTCGCATGGGTGTTCAACTGCCCTAAAACCTCCTCACGTCTAACCTGCTGGACACTCCGCCTGCAACATTCAACTTTCAGGTCCATCACAGGAAAGGTTGTCTCAACATGGGACCTGACACTTTGTCATGGGTCCAGAAGATGCCTGCTGCTGATGCTGCCCCTTGTCGATCCATACCTTCACACGTCAGTCAAGTCATTCTCATTTATTTAGTGCTTTTAACAATGTAGATTGTTTCAAAGCAGCTTTACAGAGATAAACATATAATTTAAGTTAACAGAGATTGGTTTGGTTTTATAGCAGTTCTTGAATAATGTTATTTCCAGCTAAAGTTAGTTTTGATTGATTCACTTTCGTCGAAATGATAATTTGTTATTAATTTAGGGGCCGTTAAGACGACACCGTTCTCTCTAAACAGACTTTAAATGCAAACCTGTGATAAACGCTGATGGCGATCACATGCGCATTAAGAATTGATGCTATAGTTATGTGCATTTGAATATATGTGCGCAGGTTTGTAATTCCCTACAAATCATGCCTAAACAAACTACTTGTCTTGCCTATAAATTTGATGCAGAATTTTATTTTATTTTATCACTTCGGGTAGGTACGCAAACCGGAATTTCAACAACGCTTTACAGTGGCGTGCACAGACCTCCTCAGGGGCAGGGGCGGAGGGACCAAAAAGGGCACTAACATTTTTTTTTCATTTAATTTAACAGTACCTGCATTTTTATTCTCTCTTTTCAGCCAACTTGTGAGAGGGATGCATGCTTTGGCTGCATCAGAGAGTTCCCTCATTTTTTTTTTATTATTCTTTCTTTCCTTGGCATTCTGGCTGGACGGTCTCTGGCTGGACGGTCTCTGGCTGGACGGTCTCTGGCTGGACGGTGGACGGGACCAGCGGTGAAGGCTTGACTGGGCTGGACGGGACCAGCGGTGAGGGCTTGACTGGGCTGGACAGGACCAGCGGTGAAGGCTTGACTGGGCTGGACGGGACCAGCGGTGAAGGCTTGACTGGGCTGGAGTCCGGAAGAGCGCTGACGAGATCTTCTCCCAAGCAGATGGTGAAGGGAGAGTTACAGCTCGCCAGCACCCACTCCACAAAGGCAGCAAAGTTATCCCGGGGACCTTCTCCGGTTAACTGCTCTCTGCATAGGTCATTCAAGGTCACCTTAAAAAACGTGCAGAGGCAGACATCCGGGTAGTGAGTTAAATGAGCAGTCTATAGAAAGGTCCGCGTGTGTTCCTCCAACGATTGTTTCCCCTGCTCTAAACACAGGAGGAGGACAGCAGGGATATCCATTTTAGAGTGGTCGGTTGTTCTGTCACTCCTTTTTGGGCTGGTTATTCTGTCAGGGTCCACGGGTGGATGAAGATGACGATCAGGCGAGGATACAAAATAACAAGGTTTATTTAACAATAAAGTGGTACATTAACAGTGAGCGTGTGCTCAAACAATAACCAGCCAAGACAAGGAGTGAGAGGGGAACTTAAATACACAGATAATGACAAAGACAACAGGTGACGGAGATGATGATGATGGTGATGAGGAGCAGGTGCAGGTGATGACAGAGGATTCTGGGAAGTGTAGTGAAGACACAGACGATGAAGAAGGTGGTGAATGTGACAGTGGCAAGGGTGTGTAAGTATATTGTTATTTATTATAATAATTATTATTATTTACAATTATCAGAAAAGGGCACAATACATTTTGAGACAAAAGGGGCAGGGGCTTGAGCCATTTAGTGCTTTGTAAGTAATCAGCAATATTTTAAAATTTATACCATGTTTAATAGGCAGCCAGTGCAGTGTTGACAGAACCGGGCTTGTAACAGTGGTGGGTGGTGCCCTAATCTTAAACTATTTATTTTACAAAGAAAATTCGGGCGCCAGATAGTTTTATAAAAACGAACAAAAATTAAACAACCCTGGATAGCAAAGAAAACCACTGATTACACACAAAAAGAAAAATATTTCAAAATAGGATTCAGTTTTACTGTAATGTATTACTTAATGCTCATTCGCCTTATTCACCTACGTCACCAGCTTAAACCAAAACGAGGCTGTGGGGTACGGAAGTAACGGTGGCCCTCTGTAGGCTACAGTCATAACGTTATCTTAACGCCCGTAACAGGCCTCTATGGAACAACGTCCCACTAACCCATCATTTTACCAACAAACGGAAGTTTTATCAGAAAACTAATCAAAAAGAAATCACTGGAAACGACTGAAAAGTGACAGTTTGCTGGCATTTTTGTTGTTTACTTGAATATCACACACACAAAACACACACACACCCAAGCATCAATGTTTTCCTACAGCCAGGTTTACAATAAAAAGTGACATTGATCATGAATTAATGTATGTCAAAATTGCACATTGGTCACAGAAATAAATTACCGTTAGGTTTCACAAAAGAAAGAGGACACTTCTCCAGTCGCGTCTGTTTCTGTTTATTTGTTAGTTAATGTTACAAGACATGCATCACATTTAGAAAGAATGATCATTTCTACAAATATATGCCACCAAAAATAAAACCTGATGAGCTTTAGCACTCTCTCCACTCCCAGTAACTTAAGCTAACGTTACATTTATTTTCAGTCAGAGAAACAGAGGAAGCTCCCGGAAAAAAAAAGTTGCTTTATTTTATGATGATACTCCGCTATAAAGAGACGAGACGTATAGGCTACTGACAGATAAGATAAAAACATGATTGTGATAGCCTTTATTATTGGTCTGATTTCTTCAATCGTTCACCATGTTTTTTTACTATGCGTAATCTTCAAGCGTTTACTATGTTTACTATGGTAATGGTTAACGTGCATAGTCTTTTGCATCGTGTATCGCTGCTATAACGTTATAAATATTTCTAACATTACCTTATACGGTGATCAGAATCCACATCGGATCACAAACGGCATTCAAACATGAAAGTGAGTTAATTATTTCGCCTGTTCGTAACCCTCTAGCCCGAGCTTGCTTGGTAACGTTAAGCAAATTGTAGCTCTTTAGACTAGCCTGATCAGCTAATGTCCTGCCGTGACTAGCCGTGTCTTTTCAGCAAAACAGCCCGGGGAATCTCGCAGTCGTTATTTGCCCATTTTTCAACATACTCCACAGTTATTTCCGGAAGAGATGAGAGGTTTGTTGTCCACACAGGTACACAGATATCTATGACACAGCGCTGTCACTGCACTTCCGGTAGAGTGTACCCCCCAGCCTCGTTTTGGTTTTCAAGATAGAGGCGCGGTGAATAAGGGGAATTACATCATTCAAAAGTTACTGATTTTAAATACAAAACAAAACAATAAGCAAATAAATATATGTATTATTCTCAATGCTGGATGTTCTCAACGTTGGATTTCAATATCAGTTTTCACACAAATACGAAACAATACTCAAACAAAAACTGGGTAATATTGTTCACACTCTAACTGGGCGTCCACACAGGCAGATTCGAGTGTCCATAGTCCCGCCAAACTTATCATATAAAGAAAAAAAAGAGAAAGCAAACAAACATATTGAATACACATATCGTGGGTGCAAAACAAAATGCAAATATCAACGATAGTACATTCAACTTACACAATCAAAAAGCATAGATATGCAGTAAACAAATATGCGGATGTGAATGGAATGCGCGTGTGTGTCTGAAAGCGTGTGAATGAGTGTAGTGTATGAACACACTGACCAGTTTTGGCAGAAGGAATCGCAACAGGAGAGTGTGGGACCACGTCAGGCTCCCGGAGGGAAGTTAACCCCTTGTTTGAGTGAACCGTTCACTTACAACAGCCGGTCTTTGAGGTGCGTTGCATTGGAATCCCCAGACTCCACGTCGCAACCAAGTGGCCTATTTCACAAAATGGCGACCGAGACCGGAAGTAGGGTAGCGATACTTCCGGTCACGCCGCCGCCCGCTGCGATCGACTTTCATTCTCAAAATGGACTGTGAACAGATTGTATTCTTTTACTGTATAGGTTTTCTCTCTCAGTCATTCATATATCTGACAAAAGTAAGAATAGCAGATGTTGTCCGTTTTGTTGATAGTTTTCAGGGAGCTGTGAAAATATCGAAATTGGACAAAAGGTAGCCTAACATTCTTGACTTTTGCCTACATGAAAAAAGTTCCATTCATTTAAATGGCATGACAATTGATGACTAAGCTCACACTTACTATATCTAAACAAAATAAATAAATAAATTGAAATTATGTCTGATTGTAGGCTATGAGTGAAATGCAGTAGCCTAGTTGTTAAAATCTGGTGTTATTAAGTGTTAGTATGGCTAATTTTTCATGTTACCACCATGATTATGCACATCAGTGAATTCGACCTTACGTTGCTAGTAGGGAAATTAAGGCAAATAATAAAAAAATGGTTAGACTAAAAACATGAATGAAGTGAGTGATATTACATATCAAAAGGAACAAAGAAATTCGTCAAATGTCAGTCATAATACAGGGCTAAGATTATCACAAATAAACACAAGATTTTGACGCAAGTGTGTGTGGGAGTGTGGAGCGCGCACTGCATGGCACGGAGCTGCCAGCGCGAACACTTGCATTTTCCTATCAACAGTGGAAACAACTTGAAAATAAAATACTAATTTCTGGTCATACAGAAAATAATAATACATCATTCGCAACTACTTTTATTTGTCCAAACTCACATAACAAGAAAACGTTGTGCTTTTGTAAAAGAAAAGAAAACAATCAATCACGCTTTCATGATCTCCGTGAACTCGAGCGCGTCTCAAAAATGAACTGAAAAAAAACATACCTACCCTAAAGCTTGAAATGTTCACTTTTAAACGAACAATTAAAATGCCACGTTATTTTTTTCAGACACATTTATTATCATAAATCATGGTTCCAGAGACATGGCTCTTCTCATTTAGCACTGCGGGAAAAATATAATTTACAGGTTCTAATCCAGCCTGTGTAGTCAACATTTTTTCCATAGTAATTTGTGAATATTTTAAATGTTTATTAAAGGGGCAAAAAGTCTTTTTTTGTGCAGCATTTGTGTAGCCTACAGTTCAAATGTTGGTGTTCAACTTTGACTTTTAAAAATACAACAACCTTTCATTTTTAGTTTTTCAATTAGGGTTAAAAAAAGAAAAACGAATGGACGCAATTAAGTAGGCTACCTTATATTGTTAAATATTTCAAATAATGTATTTGTAGAAAAGTTTGATAGTCAATCAAAATACTAGTAAAATCAAAGACTTTAATCTAAAAACTATCACTAAACTATCTTTAGTTTGATAATCCGTGTAAATTTGCATCCATTCGTTTTTCATTTTTTAACCCGTAATTGAACAACGAAAAATGAAATGTAGTTGTTAAAATCTGATGTTATTAAGTGTTAGTATGGCTAATTTTTCATGTTACCACCATAAATTGAAATTAAGAATTGCACATCACTGAATTCGACCTAACTAGGTCTAATAATGAAATTAATGCAAATATTAAAAAATGGTTTGACTTAAAACATGAATGAAGTGAGTAATATTACAACAAAAAATCATGATGTTACAAAATCACATTTTACTGTCTGGGGGTCCTCTTATAAAAAGTAAATTAAATAAACAGAATTTAACAATATTATAATCGTAGTTAGAATATTTTGTTCAGTGACTTTTCTTTAAAAGTGAATCATATTGTTTTTACAATATTAACATTCTTGAATGTGATTGAATGTATGACAACTGAATTGACTTGTTCTTAAGTAACATCATGCTTTCTTTTTCAGATTTCAAAGAACCCAAAGGAAAAGAGGAAGTAGTCTGATGTAAGACAGATTTTTTAAAAACCTGAACCATTGGACCACCTGTAGTTGTGTCATCAGACTTCTGAAGCCAATTTTATTTTTAAAGGTTGAAATGCTTTTGTCTATTTCCCCCCTTTCTTTTTTAAAGAATGATATTTAAATGTATTTTTGTCATTGATTGATTTGAATAAATAAAATTGACTCAACTGCTGGAAATGTGTAATTTATTATATTTTAAAAGGTTTTCCCCAAACTTTGAAATGGTGATTTAGAATCAACATCACATTGTAACATTGAAATTAACAAATTATCTTTGGTAAGTTTTGATCAGTGTTGATTCAACAATATTACCATTGATTATTTTTGTTAATTTAGTGTTAATTCAACAGCAGTGATGTACATTCAACATCATAGTGTAACTTTGATTGAAAAGTATCCCCGTTGATTATTTTTGTTAATTTCAATATTGATTCAGCATGATGTAGAATCAATCATAGTGTAACTTTGATTCAATAATATTAACACTGATTATTTTTGTTAATTTCAATATTGATTTAGCATTGGTTATGTAGAATTAATCATGTAATGTTGATTCAATACCATTTTTTTTTTTGTTCACCATTGTTTCAACATTAACTGAGGGTGAAAAAGTGCTGTTGATAAAATATCACTTTGTATCAATACTATTACCATCAATCAATACTTACTATTACCATTGATTTTTGGTTGAAATCTCAACATTGCTTCACCATTAACTGAGGGTGCAAGAGTGATACTAAAGCAACATCACTTTGTAACGTTAATTCAATGCAATTAGTGTTGATGCATCAACACTGACTCAACATTGTTTCAATGATTACATGCTATCTGGGTAGCAACATGGTGGTGAGTTGTGTATGGACAAGCACCACTAACAATATCTTCAGAAAATTAACCTAAAGCATTTGTTCTAACTTTAATCCATAATAACTTGCATGTGGTTTACAAAAGAAAAGCCAAACACTGCTTTTCACACACAAAATAATTACAAGCAGAGTGAGGATTAGATTCTTAGAAGGAAATAATGGTGTGTGTGTGTGTGTGTGTGTGTGTGTGTGTGTGTGTGTGTGTGTGTGTGTGTGTGTGTGTGTGTGTGTGTGTGTGTGTGTGTGTGTGTGTGTGTTTATACATCTTCATGTGTGACACTTCAGTGCAAATACACAGAGCTTCTAACAGGTCATGGAAGAGAGGAGGGGGTCAGGTGATGAGCCAAAGTATCAATCAGCATCCGACCCGTCTCTCCATAAAGTGAAGGAAGAATTAATTAAGGTTGGGTAAATCTGATCCCCAACCCAAATCCTGCCAACATGAATGACCACACACAAGACACACTGTGAATTCTGGGTGGGGAAATGTTGTTTTAAGCCCCTGGAGCTGTGAGTGTTAGAAACAGTGCCGTTTGAGAAGGTCTTGCACATACTCTTTGGCTAATAGACATGCTATTTTTAAACCATGGAAAATAGTAATGGCATTGTGCGTTGGGAGAACCTTGTTGCTGGTTTAGGAGGACTGACGTTTTTTAAAGCTACTCAGTGGCCCAGAGGTTGCTAGTGATTTGTTGACAGTTCTTGAGAACATGGCTTATAGGCCAACAGAATGATAGATGTTTGGAAACTTGAAAAAGTTTGAAAACACTAAGTTTACTTTCAAGTATTGAAAGTACTTTCCATCACAACACACAAAGCTTCTAAAACTAGTCTGAATGTCGAAATACGAATCTGCTAAGATACTGATAAAACTGAAATTGTGGGAAAATAAAAATAATTGTGCATATTGTTTTATCCAGTTTGACTATTTGATTCTTATTTGATCTTGTGTAGCATCTCATGCATGGGAAATAAAAATAAAAAAAGTGTTTTTAATATTTGAAACGAAGTTGATAAATGAACATAAATTATGTTTTATTAACAAAGTTCGGGAGGAGCACATTCAGATAAACCTAATTAGCACGAGAAGGGGTCTTTTTGTGTTTTATTGTCAGGGTTCTGTCACTTCTGTCTATTTCTTGGTTTTGTGACAGAGCCCTGACACTCCTGTTCCCTTTCGTAGTCACTCCGAGTTACGTCGAGTGACGACGAATGGGGGTTTCGCTTAGAAGCCTATCACCTTCGAGTATTAAAAAAACGAGCCAATGGCAAAGAAATGCCATGGGTCTGCGGAATTCGCATAGCGCAGCTCCGCCCCACCTCGTGGGTATATAAGGAAGGACGCTGGCAACATGCAGATATGTTTTTGCTTTGGAGCCAAAAGGTCCTCTTCACTCCGACAGCCTGAATTCTCCCTTAGTGTCATCGATTATCCTTTGAGACGAGTAGCTCTCCAGTCTGTGTTGGTGCAAAGGTGATTTCCAGCGAGTTTCACATTCCTGCCTGCTGATCTGTGCAGTGGTCTGCATCCAGCGTGTGTGTTTCTCCCTGGCCGCTTCAGCACAGGCTGCTGAGCGTCCTTTCACAAAAGAGCTTACATGGGCACGTCTTTTTCAAGATGTTATGGAGTCAGAAGCATCTGAGGTCGCTTCGTGCTATTTACATCCCAGGAGACCTGAACTGTGCAGACGACGAGCTCTCACGGATTCAGCCACTCTCCGGCAAATGGCGACTCCATCCCCAGTCGGTTCAGCTGATTTGGGACCAGTTCGGGGAAGCTCAGGTAGACCTGTTTGCCTCCCACTACTCGACCCATTGCGCCCCGTTTTACTCCCTGACCTAGGGCACGCTCGACACGGACGCATTGGCGCACAGCCTCCGCAAGTATGTGTTTACCCCAGTGAGCCTTCTCACACAGACCCTGTGCAAGATCAAGGAGAAAGAGGAGCAGGTCAGTTTGGTTGTGCCTCACTGACCCACCCGGACCTGGTTCTCCGAACTTGTACTCCTCGCGACAGCACCTCCCTGGCCAATTCCTCTGAGGAAGGATTTCCTTTCTCAGGGACTGGGCACCGTCCTGCCGATCTTTGGAACCTCCATGTCTGGCTCCTGGATGGTACGAGGTAGGTTTGAGTACCCTGGTGGTGGCTACCAACACTTCCACTAGAGCATCGTCCACGAGACATGCCTATGCGTTGAAGTGGAACCTCTTCGTCAACTGGTGCTCTTCTCGCCGAGAAGACCCCACGATATGCCCGATCAGTGTCGTCCTTTCCTTCCTGCAAGATGGGTTGGTGCGAAGGTTGTCTCCCTCCACTCTGAAAGTTTATGTTGCCGCTATCACCGCACATCATGTTGCAGTTGAGGGTAAGTCCATTGGGAAGCACTACCTGGTCATCAGGTTTCTGAGAGGAGCGAGGAGACCGAATCCTCCTCGCCCTCCTCTTGAACCCTCTTGGGACCTCTCAGTGGTTTTAACTACCCTGCGGAGTGCTCTCTTCGAGCCCTTGCAAGCAGTGGAGCTTAAGTTCCTGTCGATGAAGACAGCGCTCCTGATTGCATAGGCTTCCATCAAGAGGGTAGGGGACCTGCAGGCATTTTCCGTTGACAAAGCGTGCCTGGAATTCGGGCCGGCTAACTCTTACGTGATCCTGAGACCCCGGCCTGGATATGTGCCCAAGGTTCCTACCACCCCGTTTCGAGACCAGGTGGTGAACCTGCAAGCACTGCCCTTGGAGGAGGCAGACCCAGCCTTGGCACTGCTCTGTCCAGTACGCGCTTTCCGTGCCTACGTAGACAGGACGCAGTGTTTCAGGACCTCTGACAAGCTCTTTGTCTGTCATGGTGGGAAGCTGAAGGGAAAGGCACTCTCCAAGCAATGGTTGTCTCGCTGGAAAGTGGACGCCATTGCTTTGGCATACCAGTAGCAAGGTTGACTGTGCCCCCTTGGTGTGAAGGCCCACTCCACTCAGAGTCCTACTCTTGGGCTCTAGTGCATGGCACCTCACTAACAGGCATCTGCAGAGCTGCAGGCTGGGCGACACCTAACACATTCGCGAGATTCTATAATCTCTGAGTGGAGCCAGTGTCCTCTTGTGTACTCGCTTATAGCCAGTAACTAGGATCCGGTCAGGTGTCTTCGCTTGCTCGCCATTCCACTCCACGGACTGGATGCGTGCGATATTCTCCCCAGGTGAGTTTCCCCGAGAAGCCCTGGGTTCCTCCAGCACTGTTGACGTCAACGCCAAGGTTACTCCACCGGCAACTTTCGCAGTTGGCTAGGTGCCTCTATTCTGTTCTGCCCAATTGCGTAGCTTGAGCAAAGACTTAACAGATAGCATACAACTTGAAAAAAGAACTCCAGAAAGCAGTCTTCACTGCATGAAAAGGGGGATTTTCGTCAGTAAGCGTCACTGTAGATTGTCGTGGAAGTTCAGGTTTACGACAGTACACGGCAATTTACAGGCAACACTGAAAACTGAAAAACCCGTGAATTGTCAGAAATTGACGTGGGCCTTGCTTGGCAGTTGTCTCCCATGACCCCCCTCTCCCTAATTCTAGAGGAGGCTTTAACATGTAAATGAAAATGCTGTGACCTATACAAATGTAAATGAGGGTAGCAGGGGGAGTTTTACACCAGATGACATTTTTCTAAAAGGTATTAACTTCATTCAAAGAAAATCTCTAGTGTAAATAGATGAACCCGGAAGTCACCTGTTGAAAAAAAAAAAAAAAATTCCGTGGCGACGGTTTTGCACTCCGTTGGCTCAGTTTATAAACCGTACTCACGAATTCTCAAACTGTTCCCTCGGTTTAACAAATCGTGCCCACGGATTAATAAACCGTACCCACGAGTTTCTAATCCGCGCTCTCAGATTTGTAAACCGTGCCTTCAGTTTTTGCAATCTGTACCCACAAATTCATAAACCGTGCCCACGCTTTCGCAATCCGTTCCCACGAGTTTGTAAACTGTACTCACGGATTTGTGGCTCTTCCCCCAGTCTGTGCCGGCAGCATTGCATTGTGTTTATATACTTTAATTTTCCAAAACTGTAAAAGGTTGTAATAGGTTATATAAAAATTAAAAATAATCATAATTAAAAATTATGATAATTACATTTAGGCTACATATTTAGAATATGCTTTTATCCTAAGCGACTTACAAAAATGGAACACAGCAATTAGTCAAATGTCAGTCATAATACAGGTTATTATAATTGTTGTTGTGTATGAATACATCAAATTGTCTAACTGCGTCTGCATGCTTCAAGTGATTCTCAATTATAGCGGGTATGGGGTTGAATATATTTGATTTAATACGTAATACAGTAATACATTTATCATAAAATATTTTATGAATGCTTTATTTGTAAGCAAAAATTATGCAAAAAAATGTAGGCCTATATGTTTTATTTATAAACATATTACTGTATTACTAAGTAAACTCATTTATAGTTTTAAACTCTAATAATAATAATTATTATTACATTTTAGGCTACAAGTGGACATTTCAAGCTTTATATGTATTTTTCTAATGTCTGTGAGGTATACGCTGTTTTTCAGTTAATTTATGAGACCCAGTTCAAGGAGACCATGAAAGTTATTTTACAATTAAGCACATCGTTTTACTTGTTATTGTGAGTTTACACAAATAAAAGTAGTTGGGATAAGATAAGATAAGATAAGATAAGATAAGATAAGATAAGATAAGATAAGATAAGATAAGATAAGATAAGATAAGATAAGATAAGATAAGATAAGATAAGATAAGATAAGATAAGATAAGATAAGAAAAACCTTTATTTGTCCCACAAGGGGAAATTCCGGTTTGCAACAGCAGAGACAGAGCAGAGAAAAAGAGTGCACAAGCATAGACGAATATTTAACAAAGAAGTACCGTTCTTACACAATAAAAACTATGACATGGAAACATGGAAACATGGGGGGGGGGGGGGGGGAGCCATCTGTCAGCCATCACGATGGACGATGATATCGTCTATCGGCACAACCCTACCTTATGTCATATTTTTTAATTAGTGACGCGGTAATACCGTATACTGTGGTAAAATAGGGAGGAGGTTTGACGGTATCAAAATGTAGATACCGCCTAAGCCTACCATGCACACTATAAAACAAGAAGATCATCATTGGTCTTAAACAACTTCCTTCCAACTTTCACATTTGAATAACTTATGTTATATAAAATTCACATGGTCCCATTATACAGTAATTTTTTAAACCAATGTACAGTATGAGAAGAAAATTTGTAACATTTCAGTTTATTCCGCAATAATGTATTATTCAGTACATCAAAGGCTGAGCTAAAATCTAACAATAATGCTCCTACTAAGTTATTGTCATCAAATGTGCTCTCTCAATATGCATGCTGAAAATTAGAAAGCAAATTATTCTCCTTAAAGAATAATTGAATTTGCTCATAATTTTCAATACTTTGCTAAGAACTGGTAGCAAACTTATTGGTCGACTATTATGACCATTAAAACCCAGTGCTGCATTTTTCTAAAGATGAATAACCTTTGCATCTTTCCAAGCTAAAGGAAAAATCCCTTCAATACTGATATTAAAGATGTGGCAAACTGGTTCTCCAAAACAACATTTCTTCTCTTAATTTATCAACTTTATTTATGAAAAAATCATTAAAATCATTTCCAATTTCATATGGTTTAAAAATAGTTAAAAATGAGTCACCTGTATCAATAAAAGAAGGAATTTTACTTTATTTCCTAGCAATTATTTCATTCAGTGTTTTTACAATCATATTTGCATTCACTTTTTTTTAATTTTGTAAATTATTATTTTGTTACTTGATTTCTTAATTTGCAATAGACGTCCCAATCCTTGGTTCCCAGTTCTTTTTGCTGTACCCTTTGCCACATCTCTCTCGAACATAATGTTTTTCAACTAATTAACAATCCATTGTCCCCTAACATTCTTCACTGTACATTTTTCATAGTTGCATAGTCCACCAAAGGGTAAAACAATCTTTCAAATGCTGACAATCCATTATCAGGATGAACTTCCTTATAACATGGATTAACATCCATCCAACATACATTATTTAGCCTACGTCTGTACAAATTTCTCTTGACTGAATCTCTTCTATGATCTTTTATAATACTACTTTCTAAGTGTTTACATGCTTGCTAAATAAACCATAATATATTGTGCTTAAAGGCCTTAAATGTCCCCTGACATGGGGTTATTTTATTATTTTATAATGTTTCCTGGGTTGCCCTTATAATGTATGTTTTTTAGATAAAAAAAATAGTCATAATTTAGAAATAAAAGGCATTTTTCCTAGCCTGATTTTAGCCTCTGATTTGAACACTCTGTTTGAAGGGGCGTGTCTGCTGTGGGATTCAGTGTATTTGGCCACTGCTGTGATTGGCTGACATGCGTGCATATGAAATAGCTACGTATTACATGGTAAACTCTCTCGAATAGTTTTACTACAGCTATTATATGTTTTTACTAATACAGCTATCGAGATTAATGAATCGTGAGAAGTTTTTAAAGTATTTAGATCTATTCCCATCACATAAAATGTTGTCGTGATGAGCATTGAGCAAGCAGATGACAGTCTGTTGATCGTGCGAGTAGTTCTTATTATTGCAACGCATTTTCTGCACTCTCTCTAATGCTTTCACCAATGCAAACACGATGATGTACATACAGTAAGAGCTTCGTTGTGCTAGGGTGACCATATTTTAGTTTTCAGAAAACAGGACGGGGGGCGTGGTTGATGGGCGTGACGTGATTTTTGGGGAGGCGTGGTTAAGGGGTGGGGGCGTGGTTTGGGGGAGAATGCATCAAAAAAATACTTGACAAATGCATTCACAACCTTGCAACTATGTTATTGTACTTTAATACATAAAGTAATACATTCTTTCCATTCAATGTTTGGCCCGCAACAATAGAATACTATTAGTAATGGGCGATATAAACGATATGCGATATAAACGATATAAAATTGGTCTACGATAGAGATTTTAATTCTATTGCACTATCGCGATATTGCATGTTGACGCAATTTTCCCGCAAAAATTTAGAGCCACGAGCTGCAACCGGCAGCAACGCATCGTCATATTCGTCATCTTGAGTAAACATGCGTCTGAAAGCGAAACGGAGGACCTGGTGAAAAAGACCGGTGCAACATCCATTATTTGGATTTCGTTCGGATTTAAGCCGTCCGACGAACAGCAGCAAACTATACTCTGTAGGGGCAACAGTTCTGGCTAACACCTGTTTCACACATACTCCGTTTGCAGTTCATATGGCATATGCGGTGTGTATTTTTTCCGTACCCATGTTAACAGGCCTGCACGCGGATGCGGTGCGGCAATGCGTTGAGATCGTTTCAGCACAGAGTCTGTGCTGCACGTGCTGAATTAAAGTGACAGCGCATGGCTCGTGGTCAAAATGAACACGAATTGATATGAAAATATAGTAATCTCTCCTTAAATGCATTTATACTACTATTTTTCAATCATTTTCTTTTTAACTTTAAGCTCGGGGTAATAAGCAAGGAAAACTACACAGTTAAGTTACCTCAACAACGCGACAATAATGGATGTTTGTCTCTTGTGGAGGTGGAAAAACAAGTTCTTTGTGACCGCAATATTTCTTGTAAAAAAGATTTAAATGCAAAAGAAAAGGTATGGTAAGCTGTTTTTGTCAATTATGTATGCTTTAATTTAAAATGTTTGCAATTTTAACATAAATGTAGTAAATGTAGTTGCTTTTTAAGCTTTTTCTTCGTTAAAGTCTCTGCAGCTAGTGTACTTGGATTTTATTAATCTGCAACATTATGTTGTATAATTAAAGTTTTGCATAATAAATGTTCTCAAAACTACATGCGTTTCTTTTAAAACAAATAGCCTACATAGCAGTTTGACTTTCCTTATGGTCTATCTAACCTCTTCTGAAATTGTTCTATTATAATTTATATATCGCGATATATATCGTTATCGCAAGAGGCTGCAATGTATATCGCAATATGGATTTTAGGCCATATCGCCCATCCCTAAATACTATTTAAAAAAAAGTTAAGCTTTTAACACCTTTTACATGACACTATTTATTTTCATGGCCATAGCATAGGTTAAAAATCTACTACTAAAATAAAATAAAAAATCTACTACACTATTTCAGTAAAAAAAAAAACAATTTGAATCCTTCTGATGTTCTCTTAGCCTATACGTTCTTTATGTGGGCTTCTAGGTCGCTAGCACCTTAACACTGACACGTGCCAGCTTTGCAGTTCATGCATTCTGCTTTACACGGATCCTCACCGAAACGAAAACACAGGAATTTTCTCTGTAAATCGTCTGTGAATTAACATTTGGGCTTTTTTTTACGCTGTTAGCTACTTACATCTTACCTCGCACTTGACCGTAAACTGAAGCATCTGGAGCGTCACGCTGCTAAAATTCTGTGAACGTGTAAAGTCTGCCTACTTTGATTTGATTGGTCATTTCAAATATTCTGACATTGACAAGCAGTGACAGACCAATGAGGCTGCGATGAACACACACACACACACACACACACACACACACACACACACACACACACACACACACACACACAGGCCTCTGTATTCTGATTACTCTGAGTCTGACGTGCTCTGTGCTTGACGCTGCGGATTGAGGAACGCGCTGATTATAACAAGAGGGGGTGAAGCCAAAGTCATATGTTTTGTGTGCAAAGGCAAGCATGTATTTAAAGTACACGCTTAATGGCCCAATGAAAAATAATGAAAACCAGGACATTTTCATCACTTTTTAAAAAACAGACAGGACGGCCAGGACAGGACGTGAAAACAGGACATGTCCTGGGAAAACAGGACGTTTGGTCACCCTACGTTGTGCAGTGTAATGTGCGTCATTGATTTCATAACGAGTTGTCGATATAAACTCACGCTGTGTGGAAAGATTTCTGTATATAATTTGTTCACAATTTAAATTAGATTATTTTCGTCCTACTAAAAAGAAACGACGTGAAGTTGATATTTTAGTCACTGGCTTGACTTACTGATGCATAAACAGTATTGAACGATTTTGAGAGAAAGATTACCTGTCTGAACTTGAAATTTAATTGTTGCTTGGTAGCTCGATCGATTTATTTTCAGACGTTCATCGAGGCCAGCTCTGTATTGGCCCAAGTTGAGGAAACAGTCGTCGGTGAAACAGGGTTTCTACAGGTATCTTCAAATGAAATTTAATGCCTTTTTAATGCCTTTTTAATGCCATTTTAAAAATTTTTAATGCCATATACGACCCATGGCTAACCATGTATATGCATATATATCAGGGCTCGAAATTAACTTTTTTACTTGGTAGCACTGGTGCTCCCAACTTCAAAAAGTTAGGAGCACCAGCAAAAATTTAGTAGCACCACAACTACAAATTATATATTAACAGATTTCATTTCCCTGGGGCTTTACACATCCTGTGGCCAAGGTCTTCTGGCTCTATCATCTCACCCCGATGATATTGACACATGATTTGTCATTTGCATACGTCATGTTAATCGCAACTCCGTTCTTTTCCCATGAGCTGCAACATGGTTTAAAATAAATTGAGTGAAGGCAAGCTCTTCTTTGGCGATGGTAAATGTGGTTGTATATTTGACGTATAATTAGCTCTGCCAATAGAGCGGAACGACCAGCAGCATCCTGCCGATTAAAAGCCGAACCTGATGAATCTAAAAAATATGTGGACTGTGTGTGAAGATGAGCTAATTGATACAATAAAAAAATCATTTTTAAACAGCCCTTAAATCACAGAGCAAATAAATAAGTCACAGCTTGTTCGTGTGTTATAACTTAAATCTAGACTTTCACACTATATTTCACACACTGGTTGGCCAAAAATATAACATTAGCTCTATTGAACACACACACATCTGCAAAAAAACACCCTCAGTCTTCAGTCCAGAAAATAGTGTTTCATATTTCATGTCGGTGTAACTAATGGAAATAAGGTGTGGCCCCTTTAAGAGCTGCGCGCGCCCTCTTCAACTGTCTGCACTCTTAACTTGGTTTTCAGGCTGCTAAGATAGCTAACGTTAGTACCGTGTAGTTCGACTTTTTCAGTTGTCCTACACATTCAGAGGGAACTACGATATAACTGCATATAACTAAACATTAAATTACCATACCTCTCAATCTACAGATTCCAGCGTTTTTATCGTTGTTGTATTTAACTGTGACCGTCCTCCTGTTTCACGGAGCAGCAGCAGCCAGCGCGCTCATCTCATGGGTCACCTGACCTGCATGGCCAAACGTCCGCTGAGCAGAAATCAGCTCTCACAGCCTCAGTACGACCATTACGGTGTTCGTTAAAAATGTAAAACTGGCCCTAAATCAGTTGATCAGCTGTCATCATTGATTGACATCATTTCTCTTGTTTCTTGTGTTGACGAACTTGACCAACTACCTATCAGATCTGGGGTGGCCACAGGGGTGGCCAATGAGCTTTCAGGGGTGGCCCTGGCCACCCCAGGCCACCCCCTAGAATCGCCACTGTTACACAGATTCAGACGTCTCGTGAGTTCAGTGTTGGACAGATCAGTTGTTTTAACCATTCATTAAAGTGAATCGTTTCAAATGAGTCATTAGTTCGCGAATCGGACGTGTCATTAGTGGACGTGTGTAGCCTACGGCACAGGCTGTGTGATTATCCCGGCAGTTTATTTTTTAGCACAATTCACACTACGCAGTAATTCAGGAGAAAAAAATCTCTGAATACTCCACGTGAAACTTTGGTCTTCCGCCCTTTTTCTATCGTGCCAAATGGTTTTGATTAATGCGCGAGGGAGAGAAGACAGCGCTCGTGTTGTTTGAAGACGTGAGAGAGCGCGCGCGCGGCCGGTGAGATGCGCCCTGTCATTCTATTCTACATCACTCATCGATCAAATAAGGCTTTGGCGGCCGCCAAAAAAATGAATGCAGGAAAAACCCTGGATTGGTTATATAACGTTGGGTAGAATGATGGTCCGGCCATCGCGTATCAGCGCACAAGGTACACACTGTGAAGTAATTTGCAAACGTTTTTTTAGAGGAATGAAAACAGGTCGCACCACAACCATTATTTGCACTCGCACAAATGCTCCCAAATATATTTTTAGGTCGCACAGATTAAATTTCAGGAGCATATGCGACCAAAATGGTCGCAATTTCGAGCCTTGTATATATATATATATATATATATATATATATATATATATATATATATATATATATATATATATATATATATGGTGTGTGTATAAAATGTTTTTTTTTTTTTTCTCTTTTTTCTGGAATATATAGGTGTAATTTGCGGGTGGGACATGTCGATTGTCCCCACCATTTTTTAAACATCTCGCGGCGTATAGGACGGGTCGCAGGAATGGTGGTGTTTCATTAGTAATATTATTATTAGTGTTTTTGTTGTTGTTATTAATAATTGCTCACACTTGCAAAAGAGAAGATTTGACACATGGCACTGACAATTCAACCAAATACAAAGTATTTATTCTCTTCCTCTTCTACCGGCACCGTCTCCTCCTCTAATGGGCCCGTTTCTCCACCTTCTCTGGGCCAGCATCCTCTAACCTGGCCTTTTTAGGGGCTTTCCTCTCAGGGCGGATGAGAGCATGATTAATTGCTTATTACCAGACATCTTTGAAAGACAGATGCAATGATTAATGCATCCATGGCCCGGATATAATTATAAAATATGACATGATTTTAAAAGTGACCTATAACATCGACTATGCAAAATTATTAAGCCTATTTGGAGAGAGAAATGTTTATAATGTGACAATATGTCAGTCATCGTGTGATGACGAAAATATGACTAGGCCTAGACTACTTGTTCTGAGCAGGTGTTGTCAGTGAACAGGCTGGGTTAGGGTTAGGGAACAGGCTGTAAAACTGTTGACTAAGTTACAGACACTCATTAAAACTGATGATAATTATCTGGGAAACGTTTCTCTAACAGCAGTCAAGTTGCCATTGTGTCAAACAAGTTGTGAATTTTTTGTAACATTAAAACAGGAGATCATGACTTATCTTGAATCTTACCCAGATACAATAGTGCTATTTTCTAATTGGCTAATGTGTAGACCCTTTCTTTTTTTTTGATTGGCTGATAAGTGGCAGGCTTGAATAGTAAGAACTGCAGGGGAGACGCGCTTGATTCCTGTCGGTTTCATAGTGAGAGCGGCGCGGCCAGAGACATTTGGGGCGCTGCGGCATATTCAATATATTATAAATAGTTTTTCAGCGTGAGAAATACAATGTGAGCGTGACAAAAGACCGAAACGAGTGACTGTCACGCTCAATGCGTGACACTTGAGAGCCCTGCGTCTAAGAGTATAGAGGAACACGTTCTTTGCCTGCGTTCTGTTGCGGCTCGTGCACAACACTTCTTCTCTCAGACGCGCGCTTCAATCCGTTGCGGAGAGACTCTCTTTTTGTTACGGTGAAATCACAAAACAATGCACACAAACATGTCATTGCTTGATATACAACCACTAATAAACAATCGGTTTTGACGAGGGGAAAAATGTATACTTCTTACTGCGGATTAGAACCCAAAACCTCTGACATGCTTGGCAAAAGTTCTGCTACTGGACCATTTAACTGCATGCGTGTAACAGTCGGGTCTATTCTCGCTACTAGCAACATATATTAGATCTCATTAAACGACAAATTAAACACAATGTACTATTTACAAAGTTCAGACCTGTCCACCGCTGTACAACAGACGTGCGTCACCTCCGCATCACGGCACTTTTGCTCCGGCCGGAAGCAATTACTAAACTGGTTCCGCGTATTTATCACACGAACGTACATATTTTGCGACAGCAAATACAAATTATTAATTATGAAGGCTATATTCAAATAAATTTATATAAAATTCTCTTCAAAACTATAAAAAAAATTTAATGCCAGTAAGAATCAAATTTAATGCTTTTTAATGCCTTTTAAGGCCTTAATTTTCACAAAATCCATTTAATGACTTTTAATGCTTTTTAATGCCCCGCGGAAACCCTGTGAAATGTTTGGACCATACAAAACTTTGGGAAGTTGTGTCGGCGCATTTCCAGAGAAAATAAAATGAACCCATTGTTTCTTCAGAGGCTCGGATGAAGGAATTAAAAAATACTTTTGTGTTCATTTGTACATCCGAACACTGATCAACTGCCATGCTTCGCTCGTTTGCAAGCCATTATATCTCTCGTTATATTATAAACATTATATTATAAAACTCAAATCGCGCTCGCGTGTTCGTACTTCCTAGGTCATTTTCTCATGGAGGAGCAAAATTCTCTGGGCGGGCAAAGCAGAGAAAGGGGAGGTAGCCTAACCTTTCCTCCTTATGACGTCGTAAGGAGGAGATTCAAGATCAGCGCGTCTGAGGCTGAGTTCTCAGAAAGATAGCCAAAACTCGGTTTACACCGATTGAAAATTCTAGACACGAGGGGACCAAATACAGGCTAGGGGAACTAATATTAATGCTAAAAAACCTCAGAAAGTGAATATTTTATGTCAGGGGACCTTTAAACCGCTTGAACCCCGATAAATGCTGCTTGCAGCTTTAATTCTACCTGTGTTTGCAGGCCTGTGCTGGTTTGTTGCATGTACGTCGTAACTGTACCCTGTTATGTTCTTCCTGTCTGGTGTCCCAAGTCTTGTTCCCCCTCGGGGTAGTTTTTGTTTGTATTTTGTTTTTATTTTTCTTAATAAAAAGCTTGTTTCCTGCACTTGAGTCCTTGCTACTTCCACCCACCCAAAACCTTACACTTTATTTTGTATAAAAGCCATATATCAGTCACTGAGTGGTGTTAAATGAGTATACATTTGTGTTTCATTCATGCTGGTGAAAGAGATTTTTCATATCACAAGACCTTTCTCATATTTCCTCCAGCTGGTAAACCTCTCTCACATTCCTCAAATGAATTTAAGAGATTTCTGTTAGAATCCAGCTACAATTCTCTTTGGAATAACCTCTGTAGAGAGCAATAGATTGTTAAAACTGGACAGTCTTTCTCAACTCAGACACAGCAGGATCTGATTTTTCACATAATTGTGGCTTAGTGAAGAGTACAACTTTCAGCTTCATTTTAGCTTTTCATATGAATCTGAACATGAAATAATCACACTCTAAATGTGTCAGGGATTCATTGTGGTCTTCTAAAGTTCTGAATGAGATACTGGTGATGTATATCTCTTAGCTCTAAACATCCCAAAAATTGTTTTTGTAATAAAACTCACTATTCTAACCTCAGCTCAACAGTCTGAAGCCACTGGTTTGTGGTTTTGGGATGACTTTAGAGAGAGTACTAATACTGTTCAGCATAGCATTCATAAGTTTACTTAGAATGCACAATTCAACTTTCTCTATAAATGATTCCAGATTATGCAAGTCTATCCATCCATTTTGGGGAAATGCCTGTGACATCCTCATGTGTGACATTACATTGATGATGTATTACATTGGTGTATTCCACTATACACAATGATTCAATTTCATAGAGATGTAGAGCATGACAGCAGAAACACGAGGATAGACAAATGTTAAAGAATAAGGAGAGAATTACTTATCACTTGTAGTAAAACTATTTCATAAAAAATAGTTTTATGGTTTTCTGGAAGAGATAGGCTATTTAGGATTTCATTGTTTTTATGTGGAATATAGACATTTTCGGCAGCTTGCATAGAAGATGCAGCTCATAAAGAATATTTAGCATTCCTGAAACTACAAATGTTACATAAAATAATGAATAGAGTGTATTTTAACTCAGATTTTTCTCTGGTTAATTTAATTTATGGACATTATAGTATTATGGACCTTAATCTATAGGTGTACGACTTTGTATGGTCTAAGGTTGTTTGAATACAGTGCACAGGAGTATAATTATTTGCCATTGGACAGTTGGTTTAGCTATAGCTAAGAGAATGATTTTTTTAGATGTCTTAGTAAATGGGTTTATTTTTTATTGTTGTATGTGCATGATAAGATACATGCCAACAAAACTGTCATCATGAGAATGACTCCCTAAAATCAAGGGCCACAATGGAAATAGAGAATGCAACTGTATTGTGTTATCTTTGACAAAGAAGTTGTAACGCTACTTTTTATGCCAAATGGCCCTTTGACTAATTTTACTTCTTAATTGTAACTAGCATTTTATATAGGCTATCCTAATTACATACAATTAAATAATATTGCTAGCCTTTTTTGTATAATTGTAACAAAATTATGGTTGCTTTGAAATGACATCAAAAATAAATACACCACCACAAAAATAGACTGTTCATATTTCAAGTGGCTTTTACCTTGATGTTTCGTCCCAAGCTCTTCATGAGCACTGCCTAATTTTGATAATACTTGAATATCTAAGCGTGGTTAAATGGAACAATTAAGATAGTTAAGATAGCCTACAGTTAAAGTTGTAGGCTAGCCTACTCTGACTTTACAGAATTAGGCAACAATATAGGCCTATTAGAGGCATAATTTTTCCTCATGGTGCAAATGAGGCCTAGCCTGGCAAGCTTGGCACATCAAGATGTTAGGTCTGGCAACTCACCATTTACATACCTCAATCTGAGGGGCGCGCTGCATCCAACCAAAGCAATGAACGGTTGTGAATGAGTCGAGTGCGATTCCCACCAGGGTATGCGGTCGTCAAAACTCCGAACACATCTTCCTTTTTTAAGAATGACGTGACGTTCTCCTAACTCCAAGTCCTCCAGAGTCGCGGCAAAGGCCGATTTGAAAGACGGTTGTTTTCAAGTAGCTAACACGCGGAACCGTCACAACTCTGCCGTCATTATGTTAAGCCCGCCCACCAACTCTATACACGATGTGATTGGCCTGACTAGAGTTTGGTTTTTCCAGCTCGAAAGCCAACGGAGAGTTCTATACGTGCACACGCGTGTTTCGAACTTCCGCTATTGTCAGAAGTCGGCATATCAGTTTCCGGTTTATGACTGTTCATTCGCATCCGCTAATAAACAAACAAGATGAGTGCTGCTGTTGTAAGAAAAGAGTTCTTAAACACATCTAAGTTTCTAAGAACTGTGGATCTAACGCCCGTTTCACACATTTACGTTTGCACGTAGCCTATAGGCCTACTACACTGGCTGCTAAATAATGTTTGCTGCCGCTAGGGTGCGTCTAGATTTCTAGGCTAAATGACGCCACGAGGGACATTTGTGTGTAAAAAAAAAAAAATAATATAATATTTTTCACAGAATAACAATTAGTATAATGTATATTTATTTCACACTTTTCTTTTAAATTCAAAATTATCTCAAATTATGAACTTAATTGTGTAAGGAACATGCGTAAAGCAATAGGCTACAATGTAGATAATTTAAAAAGTAGCACAAATAAACGACAAGTTTAAGGCTTACAATATTAATATCTTAATATGTAAAAAAATAAAATAATAATTGGTCAGATAAAAGCTAATTCTGTGATACAGGCCAATGAAAAGCGAATTTAGTTTGTTTACGTTACCATGGCAACAGCCGCACCGAGTCAAGCATCGCTCGCAAGATCTGTGTTAAGCTGAGAGGTGTAGACAATATCGACAAGTGCAACAGTAGGCTACTTATCACAAGAACATTCTATTACTGGAAGTCTTTGCCTTGGCCGTTGCTTATCAGCGTCCTATCGCAAACAAACATCAGTGCAATGACCTCAGAGGCTAATGAGGAAAATAAACCGGGTGGAAGGTGTTTACTGGGAAACTGGGTTGAGGAGGTGAGTTTCGGACAGCGTGTGTAAATCATACTACAGGCTGAAGCTTTAGCAAAATGCTGCTTGTGAAACTGGTATAATTTTATTTCGCTTTTTGTCTCATCATATTTCACCTAGTGCTAATCAATGACAGACAGTTGCACTTTCTTTCATGCGCTTCAGAGGGCTACTGCATTGCTAGACGTGACCGAGCCTAGATCACGTGTTCATAAGTACGGACACACAGGGATTCTTACCATGGACGTGGCTGCTAAAGTGCAGGGGACTAGTACATTCAAAGCAGCCTTCAATGCTCCTAAAATCCTTGGGGTGCGACAAAAAGGTATTCAATATTTTTTTTTTTTTTAATTTGCTTACACTGCTAGAAATACTTTCATACGCCATTATGTGTAGGCCTATGCAAAATGATTATCGAATTATTAAGAACGTTCAAATTAGCAGGATAACAATGAGTAAAAAAAAAATTACAATTGTGCATGTGCATAATATATCACACATAAGTAAAAATACATAGCTGGTCTTCATAATAGGCCTACAATCTGGTTACTGACAGTTATGTGGTTGTATCATGGTTGTACTTATTGTACTCTTTTTGTTAAAAAAATATTCACGAAAACGTTCTTCAGATTAGTCCACAGAGCTCCTTTCAAATAAAAGGCCTCTGTTTTTGTCTGCTGCATAAATCTTAAATAAAGTTCACTGTGGTTTTCATTTTAGGAAGAAGAACTGAACTTTTGGAAAATGACCTCATCAAAAGGATAAGGTAGCTAAATAAATCAAGCGTTTACTTTAAAATGTAATGTTCGACAACTTCATTGTGTGTAAAACACAAATTACATTTTATTGTCCTCCCACATTTCTTGTTTCATGTGTGAATAGAGGAAACAGTGGGAGAGGAATGATGTAAGAATGTTTGTGTCATGGTTAAATCATATTTATTTTTATTTACTATGCAATTTTATGCTTCATTTTTAATGTAACATTGACAACAAGTCTCTGACCTCAGACAAGTGGTTGCAATATTGTTTTAAAATAATAATAAATAAATAAATAAACGGGAAATACTACTCTGAAGTGAGACAGTACCTCATATACCCATATATTTGGTATTGGCCACCAGTACTGAAAGCTAAATGTGGGAAATTCTACTTTCCATTATCCTAAGAACTTCATAGAAGTTTCCCATTATCATCAGAAAGTTCATGTTGAACTATTTTAGCTAAATTGCTTCACTTTCTAGAGAAGCAGTCATTGGATCTGAAGGTGAATGTGATACACAGTTGCATTTACTACTTTATTTATGAAATTCTAACTAATATTGAATCTAGTTTTTTGGCATCATATTTAAGTTCTTGTTTTAATATAAGGAGTTGGCTTTTATTCTATGTCAGATCACTGTCCCTGTGAATAAATACAAGACAGACATGCCTACATATATTTCAATCTGTTTTGTTTCAACCTTCTGTTGATTTGGAGTGATTCATTCTTCTGCTCTTAGTCATGAGTTATTACCTCATCATCTTCAGAAATTATAGCGACTGTATTTTGGAATATTTTAAGTAGATTAGCTTTATTAAACATTTAAAATCAATTACCAGGAAGTTAAACATTTCTTTAAAACTGTGTGTGAAGCAAAGAAGGCAGCATGAATGGGAATGCAAAGATAGCTCTCTCTCCAGGTATATTATAACTCCCTGATTAAATTTACGAAAGTAAATAAGTTATTTAACTGACCACAGTTTTTTTTTTAGCTTAATATTTTATGTTTTACAGTGATCAAATACATGCAGAGCTGAACGCAGCCCCTCCAGCCCCTGAGTTGTGCTCTGTGACCAAAGCAGACTTCAAAGTGGAGGGCTTCAAATCTGTCCGCGCACCACTAACGTGGTCAGTTTCTGTTTACCATAAATTTTAGGGAGTAATATTTGAAAGTCTCTTGGGCAAAGCATTTCATTTTGAAGTGACAAAAAGGTCTATGGTAAATAGTTTTAAGACCTGTCAATCTTTGAACATGTACATGTGTGTGTGTCTGTGTGTGTGCGTGCGTGCGTGCGTGCGTGCGTGCGTGCGTGCGTGCGTGCGTGTCTTTCTCTTTGGTAGTTAATCTGCTCGTCTCTTACAGGATCATGATTACACAACCGAGCAGGCCATTACATTCTGGAGTGATAATTATCAGAAGATTCAGGTCAGCATACAGTGAGATTTCAGTGAATACATTTATTTATTGCAGTTTTGGAGAGGTTTTATAATCTTGTTGATGTTTTCTTTTCACAGGGCATGACAGCAGTTAAAACTAAAGATAGTCCATTTAAAAGAAATGCCACTTTTAGTACACCAATCGGTGAGCAACTTGATCAACTGGACGAAACAGTGCTGTACCCGTCAGAAAATGATGCTAATATGTGAGAAATTAAAAAATATTTATATCATAATTTCATTATCTCCTGTTAAATGTCTTCAGTTTAGTTAGTTTTGGGGTTTATAACCATTTTAAATCACAAATAAACAGTTAAGTCGCAGAAATGTAAGCCTTTGAATTACATAGCTCTCTGGAATTCTGATACTAATTGGTCAGTCACTGCATATCATGATACCTGATCTCATTGTCATGGTTTATTGTATGCTAATGACTACTGGACTGAAATTATCATAATGGCCAATTTTTGAAGTAATTTTGGGTTCTTGTTACATTTTACAAATGGTGTTCTAGACAAAAGGAGTAAATGGCTGCTCACTTCACTCCTGTACTGTGACAAATCACCACCTTAACTCCATCTTAATTTATATTATTAGGTATGGTCCATAATCATTGTGATAACGTTTGAGGTTGTGGGCAGGAAGAAGACAAGGAATCGGCTGGCTAGGACTCAGTAGACTCTTTATTAACTTCAGTCTAAGCACAAAGTAAAGTGCAGGGCTTTTAACGCACCCAAAATAAACATAAACTCTTGTCGTCGGTTTCGTCATGCAGTTCCTCTCTGTGTACCTGCATGTGCTCCGAGTCCCAGCGTGGGCAGCTCTCTCTGTCACTGCTTTCTGCTGGCTTATATGCTGTCCCTCCACCCAATTACTGAAACAAGAGACACTTGAACTTGATCCACTTACTTCCTCTAGCTCGTCCTCCCGCTCT
Source organism: Chrosomus eos (assembly GCA_036326025.1). Lineage (NCBI taxonomy): Eukaryota > Metazoa > Chordata > Actinopteri > Cypriniformes > Leuciscidae > Chrosomus > Chrosomus eos. Next base: position 13,625,195 of record CM070820.1, read on the forward strand.
TTCTCTCATCACAGACTTCGCTAAACCACGCCTCCCTTGCCACAATCATTAATCAAGTTGGAATTTATAGGTCAAGTCAATCAGAGACAGATGAAGGACACAAGATTCAAGAACTGTTAGGGCTTTTATTTGAAAGACTAAACTGCCTTAAAATAATTATGTTCTCAAAACTAAAATTCCAACATAATATTTTAGCTAGCTGTTGGTTAAACAAGTGAACAAAAATAAAACCACACTGACATACATTCAGATAGGCTAATATTAAATTCTAAATAACTATATTTATAAAAAAAAAAAATATATATATATATATATATATATATATATATATATATATATATACTTTATATATACAATACGTTTTTGTATTAAGAATTGTTCTAACTCCTAAATTTGTCTGAAAACATATCAGGTTATGACTGTAACCATGCTTCCTTGAGAAGGGGAACGAGACACTGCATTTTGGATTGACGCTATTGGGATGCCAACATGGATTACCAGGGCTTTTAAGAATGGGGCAAGGGATCCTGCTTTAATACCCACAATAGTTGAGGAGGGAACACCTCACTCAGCCCTAAGACTCGTTAGCCAGATCCAATCTGGCCTATAGCACCTGACTGCTGATCGATTACTCCTGTTTGATCGTTTGCTCCTGTCTGCCTTGCTGCTGGTCTGTGTCTGTAGGCTCCGTATAGTTCTCTGTTTGAATCTCTATTTACTATATTCCTTGCTTTTCTTATTTGCTAAATTTAACTTATTCATCAACATATATTAGATATAGTCTAGGGATAACCTGCCATCCATGCTTGCAGTCTTTTTTTTTTTTTACAAGTATCAAGCAACTAAGGTAAGTAGAATCAGTCAGCAAACACGGTGAGTAATGTCTACTCCTGTAATTGTCACTTGCACTTCATGTCACATGTATAGTATAGCATTCTCTGTGAGCATTGAAGAATTTACATGTGATAAATGCAGGCTGACGGAGAAGATTTCAGAACTAGAGACACGCATCCAAACTTTAATCGAGAATAGTAAGACTGCAAGGGCTTTAGATACTTCTTTGGATGCGACTCTGAGTGAACTCTGTACATTGTTCGGTTCTGGCTGTAGAGCCCGTGCAGCAGTGCAATTGGGTGACCGTGAGATGCTGTAGTCGCGGGACAAAACACTGCTCTTCCATTCCGATGACAACAATAAACAGTTTCTCCCCTGTTTGCCGGGAGCCAGAGCGCCTGACCTCAAGGCAAATTTAAAAGAGCTGGCTAATGCTAAATTCTCTAGATTATTATTCACGTTGGCACTAATGATGTTCGACTTCACCAGTCAAAGATCACCAAAATGAATGTAAAAGAGGTGTGTGAACTCACAAGTACAATGTCATGCACTGTAATTTGCTCTGGCCCCCTTCCTGTTCGGCGGAGTGATGAGATACTTAGTAGACTTTGATACCAATCTTTCATTTGAAAGTCACTTGTCTAGTATCTGTAAAACCCATTTTTCCATCTTAAAAATATATCTAAATTACGTCATACGCTCTCACTGACAAATGCGGAACAATTAGTTCATGCATTCATGACATCAAGGCTCTACTGGGTGGTTGCCCTGCACGCTTAATAAACAAACTACAGCTAGTTTAAAACGCAGCCGCTAGAGTTCTTACCAGAACCAGGAAGTATGACCATATTAGCCCGGTTCTGTCAACACTGCATTGGCTGCCTATTAAACATCGTATACATTTTAAAATATTGCTGATTACTTACAAAGCACTAAATGGTTTAGCTCCCCAATACTTGAGCGAGCTCTTAGCGCATTTTAGTCCGTCATGTCTATTGCAATGTCAAAATTCCAGCCAGTTGATAATACCTAGAATATCAAAATCATCTGCTGGCGGTAGATCCTTTTTCTATTTAGCACCAAAACTTTGGAACAGTCTTCCTAACATTGTCCGGGAAGCAGACACACTCTGTCAATTCAAATTCATCTCTTTGACCTAGCATACACATAACACATTATAGACTTATATAATTCAATGTTTGGCTGCATAGATTAGGTCAGCCGTAACCGGGAACACTTCCCATACATCCTGATGTACTTGTTACATCATAAGAAGGATGGCCTCTACGAAACTCTAAGAAACTCTAGTAGTTTCTCTGTTTATCCCGAGGTTTACCGCAGTCCACCGGATCCAGGCTGCATCCGGATCTGATGAAGGACCTGCGTCTGTACAGATAAAACGTTGTCGGGATAATTCCGGTTCACGTGGCTACGTGGAAGCGATAAAAAATTATTGTACCTTGGAACCTATTTTATGGTTTGCGTTCTTGAGTCATCAGGCACTGTTTTGTGCAAATGAGAGGCTGGATGGCATTAAGGGTTTTCTGTTAGAACGGTGTTGTGTTGGCGGCCTCTAATCTAATAACTAATGCAGTTACGGTAGTGAATAAATCAAAATTACCTTTAGCTAGACAATAACTTTATTCTAGAGCTGCTGTAAAGCCAAAACAATCTCTGTTATTTTAATTTTCTATTATCACTGTAAAGCTGCTTTGAAACGATCTATATTGTTAAAAGCGCTATATAAAGAAAGGTGACTTGACTGCTGCAGATTCACTTCGGCGTTAATAGTGTTGCCATTAAAATGCATAAATTTGAATCACAAACCGGCCATGATGTTGAACAATTTCCTGTATGTGGGGCTGGCAGGTTTAGAGTACAAATACTATCCTCTGCATCTACAACCACATCTCCCTCCTCTTTACTGGATGGTTCCAGCAACATACTATCTGCTGGATGGGTATGACTCGAGAGACAACACATCCGGATCCAACAGATCACCCGAGTCCGCAACCAAGGAGCGTGAAAGGCCGACCGTTTCTCGTAACTCCTCCGCTAGCTTGATCTGCGATCCCCAAGACCGAAGCCTCCGCTGTGCCTCGGCAACATGCGGGGCCTGAGCTGCGAGGCGCAGACCCTTGTTCTACATCCCTCGAAACTAAGGACAAAAGCAAACAGAGCTTTCTCATTGAGAATTTCTCACAATGAGCGCATTCAGAACTTTTGAGAACAGAACGTGCATGCTCCTCGCCTAGACAATAAATGCACAGTTTGTGTGTTTTCTCAGGTGTCAAATATCTGGGACAGGGAAGCACCCACTTCCAACACTTGCTAGGGATTTGCCATTCTGGATACTGCCTTCACCACACGCTAACACTACAAGCAGTTCCTGGAGGCAGAAAAAAAACCCTCTTATACTTAAGGGCGCTCTGTTTATGACATCACTAGCTGTCGCCAGCCAATGAAATTGGAGTGTTCACACATGTTTTAGACAGTGGTCATGCTGATGGCGTCCCAATTGTAGCATTGATCCAAGATGCAGGTAGAGCTCCAATTCAAAAGGGAACCAAGTTCCCTATAGTGTGAAAACATGTTCTTATTAACTATATCTTTTTCGTGGGCAAAATTGTGTAACATTGTCCATGCCAAGTATAACTTTTTGACTATTCAAAAGTTTTAATTAAGAGAAAGTAAATACTTCATTCCTCTCTAATAACACAAATTGACCATTGTCTTTGGACAAATGAGAAGATAGTTATTTGGGTGCAGACAGGAACCATCTGCCCTTTTTCACCATGAGAGAGGATCTCTCTAGCCATTTGCTGAAAATCGACTGATGCTCTGTGTTTCTTTGGATCAGGGTGGCTTACTTTCTCACAGCTGGGCTGTCAATCAGAGAGCTCTGTTGCTACTCTCCTTTTTCATGCTTTCAGCAGGAATTAACGCTGGGTAACTATGGTAACAAGTCAAGTAATTTTAGACTTCATTAATTCTGTGTTTCCTTTTGTTTTCACAAAATTTGCTTTCTCTGAGAACTCGACATAAAAGTTTTTGAACTGGTTAGATTCCTAAACAATTTTATCTTGTTGCTTCAAGAAAACATATTTTATACAATTGTCTTTTCTGAAGTTGCTCATTTAGATCTATTTTGCCATGTTTTATGTGTCTAGCCACATCAATATTTTTATACCGTCGTCTTAATTAATCAGACATTCCAAAGTCCTAATTTGAAACCAACGGGGTGATTTTGACTTCTAGTTAAATTAACAACTTTCTGCTGCTGTTGTTTGTGTACTTAACCATAATTATAAATTGAAAGCTGTGTCTATATTTCATAAAGCCCTGGCCAAGCATGTTTGTTACCGAATATGCAATTGCAAAGCTTTGTAGGATGACCTCTTGGCAACAGGACTGACTGTGACAGAGCTGTTAGTGGGCGGTAATTAGGAATCATGGTGGCGAGTAGCGGCTGTGAACATGAGTATACACACACAGATATAGTGTACTAAAGGCACAGATGCCAGATGCTAAATGGATTCTTAATGATCAGACTATGATGTCATCCCTATTTACCACCAAACTGTTGAGTGAGCAGTAATGATCAGGGCTCTTTAACAAGCAGACGATTGGCTTGATTTCAAAGAAAATTATAAATGATTTGTGATATGGAAATATTGATAATGTATTATTATTAATTTAACCTGATGAATTTAATCCTACATCAGTTAATACAGTTTTTAGATTAAATGCAGGGTAGGCAATTGGTTGGTTGGCTGGGTGGTAGGCTAGTTGAAAGTCTCTTCACATCCTTATTAGGGGTGTGACGGTTATTATATAACCGTGAGACCGACGGTTATAGTTGAACACGATCATTAGAACTCTATAACCGACAAAACCGTGTCATTAAAATATTTTTTACAAACTTTTTTTTATAGAGAATGTTTAAATACTATCAGCTTACGAGGGAAATGGAGGCGAGTTAGTGGTGCTTCGGAGGCTGCTGCTGCTGGAGATGATTCAGGAGAGGTCTGTGCCCCTTTACCGATCAAAGCGTGCGCTAACACGGAGTAGTTTATACAAGTATATTTATACATATACAAGCCTTGTTTATACTCGACGCGTCCGTTTGCAAAAATGACGCGTTGGGTGCGCAAGACCGGCAAGACCTCATTTTGCTTTGCTGTATGCAAGGCTTTTTTTGTAACAGCGCGCACGGCGCCGCATCCAAGGATGAACGACTTCAAGCCGAATCTGCCTGAGCATGTACGTCATGTTTGCGTACCCAGTTTGCAGAGTTTTTTTTGTTAAGGTTTTGTTTCCTGTGTGTTATTCATTTAATGGAAAGCACATTCACTTCTAGTCGTCTTGCTGTTACTTTTAAATAAACGTAGAGGAAGTAGCTAATCAGTGTCTGCTCGTTTATTCAAACTAAGTTGTCCTATAATAACAGACGAACGATCTGCTTTAAAACGATCCGCTTTAAGACATGAGGTAGTTTAACGCCGTCTCTCGTGATGCTTTTGTTTGCTCCTTGCTGTACGAGTTCATATGTTTTGGAGTGGCTTTGTAGAGCACTCTGAAGGGAGGGTGGTATCTTATGCTTTCAAAGCTAGCTCGCAATTGCTAGCCTCTTCAAAAAATACCTACCCTACTTTTAAATTACCTACCTTACCTTTACAATTGCGGAGAGGCTAGCAATAGCAAGTTAGCTATTACAAAACCAAATTAAATGCAATTGACCCTTCGCAAAGACCCGCCCCCCTTAGTTACCGTCGCTATGTTCGACAAGCTACACCGCTCTCATGTTCTCACACAGTGAAAAATACATCGCAGAGGAGCAGAGAGGAGACTGACAACACGCTGACAGACAGGACAGACCATTACTTTTGATATTAAACATATTAAACCAAGTCTTACCTTTCAAATTTGGTCATTTTTTAAAAGAAATTTAAACAATAAATACCGTTTTGTGGCTCTTTAATGTGTCGTGACAGATCGGTGTAGAACATCAGTTAAAGCTGCTCGTGATCCGATCATCTCTTCCTTCTAGTTCATTTATAGCATCAAATAAACATGAATGAACATAAGAAGGAATGTTGCTTTAACCGCTGAAAGGCGTCAGTACACTCAGTTTTTCAAGTTCAAATCCTCCCATGTTAATCTAATATCTCTGACTGCTTTGTCGGACAAAATGGCGGATGGCGAAGTATGATTGGTCAGATTACCTGCAAAAAAACAATAAAAAATCAATATTATTATGGCAATTTAAAATAACTGTTTTCTATGAATAATTTGAACCTTTATTGAAATAGAAATCTTTTGTAAGTCTTTTTGTAATATTATAAATGTATTTAATGTCATTTTTAAACTAATAATGTGTTCTTGCTGAATAAAGTATTATTTAAAAAAAAACAATCTGATACTTGCCTAAAATATTAAGCAACAAAAACGTTTTTAACATTGATTCATCATAGGAAATATAGAAAAAAAAAGATAACAGTTATTTAAATTTCACAATCTTACTGTTGTTACTGTATCTTTCATCAAATAAATGTAGTTTTGGTGAGCATTAAATATTTTTTCAAAAACAAACAAAATCCTAAGTATTCCAAACTTGACACATTGTGTGCATTTAATATACCAAGTTCTGTCATTAAATTCTAGATGACGCAGGCTGATGGGTCTTTAAAGCAACCTGATGGTATTTAGATTGTTAACTACATGGCACAAGCCGATTGGTTTGTACATCTGCAGCCAGTGAGCTTGCTGCTCAAAATTTAAATAGCTGGTTAGCGCTCACTATAGCAGTTTGCAGCACGCTTTCAGAGTTATTTTGAAACTAAAAGCTATAATTCATAGATCTTTTATCTTGAATAAACTACAATGTTTTGTTAACTTGCAAAAATAAAAAAGGAAGAAAACTAACAGCTAGATAAATTAACGTTCTTTTACGCCTTTTTTAAGCGTCAGGTAAATCATCTGCTGAATGATTAAATGTATATATATATATATATATATATATATATATATATATATATATATATATATATATATATATATATATATATATATATATATAGCTTTATTGTGTGGGATTTTACTTACTTTTAGCATAGGTTGGGAATAATCTGTGGATCATATCATATTTATAATTTGGATAATTCATCAGATGACCTGAATGAAATGAATACAATGATGAGAAAAAAATATTTAGAGCTTGAGAGTTGCAGTTAATGGAGCTCTGAGGAAGAGTGAGTGAGAAGTGTGCAATTTTCTCTTTTTCTCTTGTGATAAGCTGCAAACCCCTTTTGGAACGTGTGTCGAAAAACCCTTCAGGAAGGATTCATTAATATTCATGATTCTTTAGAACTGTGAAGACTGTATTTACAAGAACCTTTTCTAATAATGACAACATAATAACCTGCTTTTAATTCAGTTTATTGAACAAAATATCATACGTCTTGGATATACATATATACAAATATTACATTGATAAAACATCACTCTTGACAACCACTATTCAATGCGCTTAACGCTTTAAGAAAATGTCAAATACACATCACTGATTTCCAAAAATCTGAATATAGAAAGCACAAAAAATAAGAATTTCACCTGGAAAGACGTACTCTCTCAGCACAAGTTTTCACAATTGTAAAAAAAAAAAAAACACAACTATACAATTTTTGCAGTTTTTAAGCAGGTATGAAATATACCTGAATTGACCTCCCTCAAAAGGTATTATAATGTGTTGTTCTATGCAAGAGCGAGACACAGAACAAATATAAGAAGCAGTGGCTCTGATCGTGGTGACTTCCTGTCATCAAAAGTGATCTCAGATAACATAGACTTCTGTCTTCTCTCCCAGAAGCCAATACGTTCTCATTTTGCCTTTACCCTGAAAGAGAGGACGAACTAATCAATAGCATGCATCAATGAGCACTCAGCCCACTGGAGGAACTAATCAACAATATGTCAGCAATATGCTCTTTCTTAATGAAAAGACAGAGGCATAGGCAGCATTTACGTTACATGGTTCATGTGACCTAATTCAGATTTTTTTCACTCCCATGTGTCACAGATCGGATATGACCCACAAACATATAAGCAAAAAAAAGCACATGGATTCAGATATTCTTAGATTGGTTTCAGGCCTCATGCATATGTGGAAATAAATCTGATATGAATTGGATACGTGCATTTGAGTCTGCCATGTAAGCAAACAGAACAAATATTCCCCTGTTAATGCGAGTCGTCCGTCATTTAAAAAGCAAAGGTGGCAAATGATGTCAACTCAATCACATGACTCTTTTCAATGGTGCAATCGAGAACGAAGGCTCAACCCAATGTTTTGTTGGCCTTGATGGTGCCAAAAGCAAAGGTTTGAATTATCATTTTTATCTGCATCCATTGCAAATCGATTTCTTTTCCACCTAAGCATTTCTAGGTCAGTACGTCTTACTTGGGTTGTTTGGCGTAAATGTATTTTGGCGTAATTTGATGTCCTGCAGGCGCATTTTAGAAATCAAAATCTACGCACTCTAAAATATCTAATTTATTTTTGTGTTATGTTGGAATAAGACCTTTCCCAATGGAATGCTTTAGAAAAATTCACATTCCTTAAATCACTCACACAAAATAGCACCAAAAAAAATAAAACATTGTACATAAAAATAATTTAGCTCATTATACATTTTAAGCACAACTGGAAGTCCATACCTTCATTTCCACGTCTCCTCGCAGCTGGAGTTCAAAGTAGCCAAACTCGTCCAGCACCTCTTTGGTGGCTGAGGACATATGTATCCTCAGAGCTGTGGAGGACATAATAATCATTAATTAATAGTTAACCGGAAGAGGAAAATTGTTTCATCATTTTCAAACTTATATCTTTTTCTGTGGAACACACTTACAAATATTTTAACGAATGTAAAATCTGCACTTTTTCATACAACATCACAGTACAAAAAAAGATACCATAATTTTATTTTGATAAAAAAATTACCGAAAGTATTTAATATTTTAACGATGTAAAATCTGCACTTTTTCATACAACTTAATCACACAGTGCAAAAAAAGATACCAATTTTTTTGGTAAAAAAATATCGAAAGTATTTATATTTTAACAATGTAAAATCTACACTTTTTCATATAACAAATATTTAATATGTCCGAGCACTATGAGACTTGGGGCCAGTTTTACTAAACAGGACAAATTAGTACGAGAGTGCAATTCAAAAAAAGCGCAGATTGGAGTGGAAAGTTCTGCGTGTGATCTACTGACAAAATGGTTAAAGAACAGAACCAGCCGGATCATTTCCATAATGGCCAACGCATCTACCAAGAGCAGCGCAAATTAGCGTCTGTTTTAAATAATAGCGTAAATACCAGTCAATTTGACTAGCGCAAACCTTATTAATGGCGCAAATACCATTCAATTTGACTAGTGCAAACCCTTTATCACCTTGCATGATTTATTTTAGTACTCTCCTCCCATAAAGGATTTAAAAATATCCATAACTCAAATATTATAGTACAGCTGTATAGTTTATTATAAAACTGTTAGTTCCAGTCCTTGATTCTGTTTGGTCAATAGCTGTGTTTTTATTCACGATAAAACATGGCTATGACCGCTTCATCCAACGGTTCTATGTATCACTACACAACACTCTTAGCAACTTAAACACATGTTCATCAGTTTGAATGTCCGCATCGATAAGGGTTTTTTCCTGTGCCCTCTAGTCATTTGCATCTTGCTTCTCCTTGTTCACAAGTTTCAGTCCTTTCATTATAAAAGTGTTCTCTACTAACAGACTCACTCATTTTTTTTAAGGCTTGCACCTTGGAACCTTTTTCAAGGTTTGTGTTCTCGAGGCACCAGGCACTGTTTTTGTCCAAATGAGCAGGTCGGAACGCATTAAAGTAACACCAAGTAGCTTTTCCTCTTCGGTCGCCCTACTAGTTGGAAACTAAATTGTCCATTGCCGCTGTCGTAAATAATTTAGCCTACCGTCGCACGCACGCTCGCTGTTTATCCAGCACCGGCTTTAGAATGAACGATGTCCACAGACAAGGTAGAGTATGTTACATGATTTCATGAAAGGATGATATATTGTGACATCAGAAACGAAGAAAAACTAAATAATGACTATTGTAGCGCTTGACGTAAAGCAGTCGAGTTTTGTAGTTCTTTTTGTGCACGGGTTCCTACCCGAAACCCGAAGTTACATAGTGCCAGTAAAAGCGATACAGACCCCGTCAGGCTATGGCAGACGTGTCATTTAACTTATTTTAAGTCGATGTACCATCACAGGGGTCTTGGAAATATATTATGAAGGTTGAAAAACAACATAGTGTTACTTTAAGTGTTTTCTAGAACAGTGTCGTGTAAGCAGCCCCTAAGTTAAAAACGAATGATCTTTGCAACGGAAGTGAATCAATCAAAACTGTAGCTGGACAATAATAAGGGATACCTTAAGTCAAACTACTTCAGAGGTTTCATGCAACCGGGCTCTGGCCCTTGAGGTGAGATCATGATTTATGATTTCAGAAGAATGTATGGATTACTTTTACAGAATTATACTTTTTTTGGTCACTGTTTGATTGTACATAAAATTCTCCCTATTCTCTATTAGAAAGAAAGTCATGTGAGTTTGAAATGAAATGAGGGTGAGTAAACAAAGACTTGTCATTTCTGAGTGAACTATCCCTTTAAGAGTCAAAGCTAATAAGTGTAAGTGCACAGCTGTGAGTGACAAATGACACGGTGCTTGATAAAAAATGATTCATCACACTTAAGAATGACGACAGACACTCAACACAAATGGAGCCAAAGTAATGGGCAATCTGTCCTGTCTATAAGAGGACCAACATATCTGTAACAGGCTCCAGAAGGTGTGGCATTTAAGTGTGTGAAGCATTAAGCTCCAACATGTAAATCATGATGTAAACATATTATTACATGTTATAAATCAAACCAGATACACGTCGAGTGTCCTTGTCACTAATTATGAATTATAAATGAAGCCCACCTCAGGAAGTGGACTGTGAGTCGATACATGTGGTAAGTCTCATGAACAACAGCTGTTACTTGTAAATGGGTGAAACGCATATTAAAGTTTTATACAACACTACTGAGCAGCTCTGTTCCAAACCCTAGTAAGCTGCCATCGCTGTCTACTGTCTACAAAGGCAGCTAGCTTTTAAGGAATCATTTACAACAATCATTCATGCAAACTGCAAACGCCTCGTGAAGTGCGTGAGAATATGAATTATGTTTGGGTGATTCCAATAGTTTGCCGTAAGCATGTTTTTAAGCTAACAATGTAACACTATAATAAACACAACAATATACAACTAACAATTAATGGATATGGATGCTATTTTTAACTTTACTTTTCAGTATTGACTAAAATATGTTGCTGTTAAAAATAGTTTTGAGCACAAAATCAGCATATTAGAATGATTTCTGTAGTCATGTAACACTGAAGACAGAAGTAGCCTACTGACTGCTGAAAAGTACTGACTCAGCATCACAGAAATAAATTACAATTTAAAATATATTAAAATAGAACAAAAAAAAGTTATTTTATATTGTAATGATCACGATATTAATATTTTTGCCATTTTTTGAATGCTATTGGATATGTATAATTGATATGTACTAGTGCAAAGTGCCCGTGAAAAATCAGTTTTTGTGTGTGTTTTTAGTAATTGTTGGTTTGGTGTATTTGAGTGCTCATTGTTACAATTAAACAGCAAAAGTTGAGTGACATTTTTATTTGTGCATGGTAGAAAGCAAATACTGATACTGACATAATGACATACAATATGGAAAATTGAACTACACGATTCAGTAGCAGGCTACACAGTGAACTCCAAGAAAACGCTACGCTTGAGCAAAAAGTTTGTGAATAGGCTACTACAAATGATGGCCGTGAAAAAGACTGAACTACGGTGACCGGGAGGGGACATGTTCGGTTCACTTATTTTTGTCATGGCCACAACATATAAACTCGTGGGAACGTGATATTAAGTCGTGGGAACGTGATAATATCTCGTGGGAACGTCATATTAAGTCGTGGCCACGAGATCATTTTGTTGAGGTAACGACATAATTATGTCGTGGCCACGCGATGCAAAGTCGTAGCCTCAAGATCATATGTTAAGGGAACGATATATTTTTCTCGTGGCCACGACTTCATATTTTGAGAGAACGACATCTATTTGTCGTGGCCACGAGTTATGTTGAGGAAGCCACAGCGGCCAATACTGTAACCGTACCATGGCATAGACTGGGCTACAGCAGAGATGGAGATGACAGAAGAAATAACATTTTATTTTAAATTAGGAATGTCATATAAATATATAGTGCGGTCTTTGGCATTAAGACATGGGTACGTTATAAATAAGTGAAAGACACCAGAGTTCGATTTTCGCATTTTAGGGACCATCTCAAAATTACATGCGACATTAGCATAAACGTTTCCAACTTCAATAGCATTTTAAGACAATGACTTAGAGTCATAAAACCAACTGTACATCATTCACCCAGGTCTCATGTATGATGCACACCTTTTAGATTTTTGATATTTATGACAATAAACTGTTAAATCATATGCAAATATTGATATGTATTTCACTACTGTATGGGATCATACACAAAATATGGCAATATATAAAGCTCAATAGCGTTCGAAGACAGTGACTTACAGTCATAAAACCTACTGTACATTGTTCACCTAGGTCTCAGGTATGATGCACACCTTTTAGATTTTTGATATGTATGACCATAAACTGTTAAATCATATGCAAATATTGATATGTATTTCACTACTGTATGGGATCATATACAACATATGGCAATATTTAAAGCTCAATAGCGTTCGAAGACAGTGACTTACAGTCATAAAACCTTCTGTCATCAAGGACTATCGTGTTTACTCAGTACATTTCACTGAGGACGACTATTTTGAAAAAATGGAATTTGCCACACGGACCATGAAACGTGTGCTGAAGGATACGGCCATCCCATCGATAACACAGACAGGACAAAGTGGATCACCTGCAACTGCAGTAAGTGTTCCGTTATGTTTTTAGATAGCCTACTGTAACAGTGCCATTAGCTAGATCTAATGTAACGTTAGTGACACTATTATATGAATAAGGTGGTCACTACTATTGCAGTTGTTCCTGGGCTCCATTTATCCCCTGTAATGTTAGTATTGTGTTGTCACGAACATGCTCTATCGCCCCAGTAACAAATGAGCGGAGCTAAGGTAAGAAGAAACAACGGTGCGTCTCAGGTGCTGCGGTAATCACTCCGCCCAAGTAGCAGTACTTCGCCTTCTGAGAATATAGTTCCCAATATTTATACGGTTAAAAGATGGCTGTGTCTCATATGACCTTGTTATTTGTACACTCTGTGATTATACAAATCACAACATGTAAATAGGAAAATGTTTGTGTAATTTTGTCACTTATTGCGATTAGTATGCTAGCTGTAGCCATTTACATCCAGTCTTTGTGCTAAGCTAGGCTAGCGGTGGGTGCGTCAAACAGAGTTACAGCACGCACGGAGATGAAAAAGGTATGTATGGACTTATCTAACTTTGGGGGATATGGTGAATAAGCTAAAGTCCAAAAAAGTTGGCGTGTTCCTTTAACATCCACAAATGAATAAGCACTACGATTCAAGGAGCAAACGCCGAACTCCGAAAAAAACGCTGCGCTTGAGCAAACAGTTTGTGAATAGGCTACTATAAATAATGGCTGTGAATAAAATATAATATTCAGAAGTAAACAGTGTATCTGTCTTAATGTTTAGCTGACAGAGTGTTTATGTCAGAATGTTTATTTTTAAACCACAACCTTCTAAGTGCTTCTTTTTCCGATATCTTTTGCATTTCTAATCCAAACAAGTCAAACTTGGCACTGCACTTACTCATGCCCGTAGCAAGACACCTGTCAAGTTTGAAATCCATCGGACTAACGGTTCGAGAGATATGCGAATAACAGACAGACAGACAGACAGACAGACGTTTCTGTAATTTATGGATAGATAATACAATTATGCTGCATTCCATGAACCCAATGAATCTCTATTGAGAATTGTACACCTGCAGCACTGTATAGAATCATTTCTCCTCCTCGGTTTGGTTGCATAGTGTGACAGGGGGTATTCCAGAAAGCAAGGTTAAAGGGATAGTTCACCCAAAAAATTATCCCACAATTTACTCACCCTCAAGCCATCCTAGGTGTATATGACTTTCTTTCTAAACAAACACAATCGTTATATTAAAAACTATCCTGGCTCTTTTAAGCTTTCTAATGGGAGTGAATGGTTTCATAGATTCTGAAGCCCAAAAAAGTACATCAATCCATCATAAAAGAAATCCAAAATGGCATATGCCTGTGCTTTCCTATGAGTCATAACTTTACACCACCGTTTAAAAGTTATCAATATTTTGATATATTTTATATATCAAAATCACAAACAAAGATTTTGTTAACTTAAGATGTTTTTCCACAGTTGGGCCAAACCGTTCTCGTTCCTTAACCATTCTATTCTGTGCAGATATGGTTTAATTTTCCACTGCTTGGCTGATAACAGAGCTCTTTAGAATGCAATCCAAATTCATCAGTTGTTGCAATAGGGATGTAAATAGCGATTACTGTCACGTTTTGATGTGTTCTGTTATGTTTTGAGATCTTGTTTCCCCCTGTCTTTGTGATTTTTGGTTTAGTCCTGTTAGTTTTTCCCGCTCCTCGTTTGTGTTCAGTTTCTTCACCTGTTTTCAGTTAATCATCTTGTTTGGTTCAGTTCATTTAAGCCCTGTGTTTTCCCTCAGTGTTTGTTGGTCGTCGTCTATGTATGGTTGTGTTTCCCCTGAAGTCCTGGAGTTTTGTTCTTTTGTTCCTGTTTGTTTTTGGAAGTTTCATTTTGCTAAATAAATCTCAAAAACTGCAGTTTCCGTGTCCTCGTCTTCGGCTACCTGCACACAACCCTGACAGAACGACCAACCCAAAATAAAGATGGACTTGGCTGGCCGTGACCTAACTGATTACCTAATCAGGATTCTGTTGAGAGAGGTCTCCGCATCACCATCACCCCAGTGATGCCTCCAGCCATCTTCGCCACGCCGTCCATCCACATCCATGCAGCGCCAGAGCCCGTCGCCTGCCCGCCAGGCCAGCCTCGCCTGCCCGCACCTGAGCCCGTCGCCTGCCCGCCAGAGCCTGAGCCCGTCGCCTGCCCGCCAGAGCCTGAGCCCGTCGCCTGCCCGCCAGAGCCTGAGCCCAGCCCCAAGCTCCCTGAAATGCTGGTCCCGTCCAGTTCCGAGTCCCCTGATGTGCTGGCCGTCCATCCGAGTCCCTGATGTCTGCCCCTCCAGTTCCGAGTCCAATGATGTGCTGGTCCCGTCCAGTTCCGAGTCCCATGATGTGCTGGCACCGTCCAGTTCCGAGTCCCATGATGCGCCAGAGCCCGTTGACCCAGCGCCAGAGCCCGTTGACCCAGCGCCAGAGCCCGTTGACCCAGCGCCAGAGCCCGTTGACCCAGAGCCCGTTGACCCAGCGCCCGTTGATGTCAAGTCTGTTCCCGTTCCTGAACCTGTCCTTCTCCCCAAGAAAATTTTGGGGGGGGGCTATACGCCTTCGCCGTGGCCGGCCAAGGACCCATGGAGGCCTGAAAAAATAACACCGCCATGGCCGCCCGAAGGGTCCTCAACGCCATGGCCACCCGAAGGGTCCTCAACGCCATGGCCACCCGAAGGGTCCTCACCGCCATGGCCATCCGAAGGGCCGCTCTGCCCTGGCCACGCCCACAGCCTGCTCCGCCGTGGCCACGCCACTGCCCACAGCCTGCTCCCGCCGTGGCCACGCCCACAGCCTGCTCCGCCCTGGAGGCTTCCCGGACCTGCACCATGCCCTCGTCAGCCTCCAGGGCGCCCACCCTCCCACCCCTTTGGATGTTATACGGCGCGAGGATGCGCCTTCGGGGAGGGGGGAGGTACTGTCACGTTTTGATGTGTTCTGTTATGTTTTGAGATCTTGTTTCCCCCTGTCTTTGTGATTTTTGGTTTAGTCCTGTTAGTTTTTTCCCGCTCCTCTTTGTGTTCAGTTTCTTCACCTGTTTTCAGTTAATCATCTTGTTTGGTTCAGTTCATTTAAGCCCTGTGTTTTCCCTCAGTGTTTGTTGGTCGTCGTCTATGTATGGTTGTGTTTCCCCTGAAGTCCTGGAGTTTTGTTCTTTTTCCTGTTTGTTTTTGGAAGTTTCATTTTGCTAAAATCTCAAAAACTGCAGTTTCTGTGTCCTCGTCTTCGGCTACCTGCACACAACCCTGACAATTACGTTATGGAGGATGATGAAATATTTCTTTTAATTGTATTTTTAACTTGTGTTAACTCCGCTCAAATAGCACGCTTGCCAGCTACAGAGAAACTGATAGCCAGGCAACCAACAAGTGACCAATACTGAGTGACAGTGTCACTACATGCACTCTACCTGCATGTTTAGCCAACACTGCTAAGAATTCTGTGTGAGAAATCGTATTGTGACGATCCAAGCTTAAGTGGAAATAAAACCTTGCTGTTCTTAGAACCGTTCGGTCTGATGGTGGAAAAGCAGCTTTATGCTGCATTGTCATAGTGTGGTAAAATTCTGCATTTTGAACAAAGATAAAAAAAAAAATTTATGTCACCAACCTTCCCCTGTAGACTCCATTCGGGATGCTGTGTTGACAGTATCTCCAAATAAACAGTACCGGGGCATCTTAAGACCCACTACACCAGCACAGACAGGCCCTGCTCAACACAACACACACACACACACACACACACACACACCACACACTCCCCCACACGACATAGAGGGAGATTAATTCACTGTAGGAATCCATTAACTATACACAGCCCTGATGCTTCCTGAAAGGTTGAAAAAAATAAACTAAACGAGAAGTTTCAAGGATTTCGGATATTGCCGTCCTTGTAATGTAGGGTTTACTTGAACCACACATACACACACACACATTATACACATCATACACACACACGCAATACTCTGTAATATGTCCTTAACTTGCCATTGTTTTGCTAATACAAAATAAGTAAAATGCTAAATAAACACATTAATGACATAAAACCTGAAATGAATGAAATCTGTGAAACAGATACCTGTGTGGATTCCTATCCGCAGTCGTAGCTGATCGTTGGGTCTGTGTCTGATTTTGAAGGTTTTAACCTGTTCCAGTAAAGCCAATGACATGCCAGCTATCTCACGTGCATGTAGCTTCCCATTCCGCACAGGTAGACCTGACACCACCATGTATGCATCACCGATTGTCTCCACCTATAAATACGAGAACATGCACAAAGCCATCTGAAAAAAATGTGTGCACATTTTTACACCTTTAAAAAAACTGAAGAAAGTTGAAATAATCAAAAAAAATACTTCCTCTAGAGAGAGTGGACTATACTCTATATAGTGCATTATAAAGGTATTCATCTGCATTAATGCATTATGCTTTTGAAAGGTATAACCCCATGAATAGATAATATAAAGAATGTAAAATTGTTTATACAAAAGATATGACTGCACTGTGAATTAAAAGACGCTCACCTTATACACATCAAAATTATCAATAATGGCATCGAAGCATGTGTAGAGATCATTCAATAATGTCACCACCTAAAGAGAGTCACAGGACACTGTTAAGAGCAGTATTGAGTTGTGAATGACATTAGTATGACAACATTATAAAATAATGAAGGTTTTTGTATCAGATCATATAACTTAAATTACAAAGAAATTAAAAGATAGTTCTAACCCCATCCTACCCCTTAAAGGATTAGTTCACTTTTTAAAAAACTTTTGCTGATAATTTACTCACCCCCATGTCAGACCCCCATTCAACGAACGAAATGACTCGAAAAAAGATTTGTTCATTTTAATGAACGAGTTCGAACAGGAGAATCACAAACGTACATCTCAGGACAGAACAAGGCGAGCATTTGTGCTAATAATACTTTAACTGTTTTATTTATTTTCGAAATGGCGCATCGTTTCGCTAGATAAGACCCTTATTCATCGTCTGGTATCGTCATTTGTCATTTGAAGTCATTTGAAGCTGCACTGAAAACTCATTTGGACCTTGAACCGTCTTGGCCAATATTGAAGTCCATTATATGGAGAAAAATCCTGGAATATTTTCATCGAAATCATTAATTTCTTTTCGACTGAAGAAAGAAAGACATGGACATATTGGATGACATGGGGGTGAGTAAATTATCAGCAAAAGTTTTTTAAAAAGTGAACTAATCCTTTAATCTAACCCTATTTATACTTATTTATACCATAACTTATTTATACTTATAAAACCAGAGGGAAATGATAGGTAAATATGACTGGTGTAGTAGGACTAACCCTTGTTGTAACCCTAAACCTGACATTCCCTATCAGTCAGTCAACGGTACATCAGAACTGAACTGACGAATTGGGATCTCGCCTGAGAGCCCAATCATCTTCAAGTGTAAACTACTCTAAACGAGCCAATGCACATTTGCATCACAAGCCCTACCCCGCGAAGCGGGTATATAAGGAAGCACGTGTGTGATCGCACTTCAAGCTTTCGCTTCAGAGCGCTCTTTAGTCAAGTGTTGGTGTCAGCATGGTCGCTTCAAAAGCATTTCCTACTGCTTCCTGCCATTCTAAAAGACCATTGTTGCACACTGCAGACTTAAATACAGGTCTTGCAAGTTGTGCTACGACCATTTCCCTGTGCACTTCAGCACTAATAAAAGAGCTATTTACCTAAAAGAGCAAGCACAGGTGTGACGTTGCATCTTTTTAAAGATGTCATTCCACTGGTGAGAATGAACTGATAAGAATTATCCAGATGAACTGGATAATATCGTGAAAGTTCTGATCCCATCTGACTACTGACATTATGCTGCCTAACTCATAATCATACACTGTTCATTCGTTGGCCAAAGGAGGACTGGCCCCCCGACTGAGCCTGGGTTCTCCCAAGGTTTTTTTCTCCATTCTGTCACCTGATGGAGTTTTGGTTCCTTGCCACTGTTGCCTTCGTCTTTTGGCTTGCTTAGTTGGGGACATTTAATTTTCAATTGAACAATACTATTACAACATTGTTTTCCTGTTATCTCTGTAAAGCTGCTTTGAAACAATTTGTATTGTAAAAAGCGCTATATAAATAAAGGTGACTTGACTTGACTTGGTGTGTTTCTGGATGTGATCATTTCCTGGCTCCGTCTGATCGTCACAATCACTGCCTCATGTGTACAATTACTGCCTTATATGTACCATCCAGAAACTTGCACTCTGCAAGCGAATGTCGCCTTGTGGTACCAACTCAAAGAGGCACAAAATCTCTTTCTCGGACCTTCACCATGACTGTCCCCTGCTGGTGGAATGATCTGCCCAACTCAATCAGAGCTGTGGAGTCCGTAGCCACTTTCAAGAGACTGCTAAAGAAGCATCTTTTTCGGCAACACTTGATCCAGTAATACTAACACTTTCTCTTCTATTCTATTAAAAAAAAATTATTAAAAAAAGCCTGGGTTAGATTAAACTGAGAGGGGTCATAGCACTTACATTGTTGTCCTACTGTTAGTTTAACTGCTTCTATTGTTCTCATTTGTACGTTGCTTTGGATAAAAGCGTCTGCTAAATGATTAAATGTAAAATGTATATAATGTAATGTCATGTGTCTGGGCATAAAGCACGCTGAGGTGTCTTTCGTGGACGAGTCATATACCCATTGCGGGAAGATGACCATCTCAATGCTGCGTTCGAGACTCCAATACCTCCAAAAAGGTCTCCTCTGTCCCCTCTGCTATGCCCCGATCTAGTCCCTCTGCCCAGCCGAGGGCTACTTCAGTGAATACACGGGGTGACCTGAGGAACACAGTGGGGGCTAACCTGCCGAGCCAAAAAATTTCGTTGGCCCCTCACTCCTCTAGTGCATCGCAAGCTAAAAATTTTATTTTTAGAATTTGTATTACTGTTTCTTGTTGTATTTGTATCTGTATATGTGCACTGGAAGCTTCAGTACCAAAGAAAAATTCCTTGTGTGTGCAAGCACACTTGCAATAAAGCTCTTTCTGATTCAGAAGCTGTGGAGTTTCCGGCTGAGACTGCTGGTCTTTTCCAAGCCTTTCATTTGGGGAAAGACCAGATGTCTATCACTGCATCGGAGGTTGGGCTAGACTGCGTTGCCCCCTTCGAGAAGAGAAGTGTTGACCGAGTCTGACCCAGAGCTGACGGGCATGCTTTCCTGGGCCGCTGAGAGTGTTTCTTTCCGGAAGTGGACGAAGAGTTTACCAGATCGTGGAAGGCAACTTTTTCTGCCCGAAACCGAGCTAGTGCCTCCTCCTCCCTCACTACCCTCGATGGTGGGTGTGGCGAGCAGTACACCTTGCGCTGCTCAGCTTCAAATAGCTTCTACACGGCAAGCATATACTGGTCCAATCTAACAACACTGTAGCCATTGTGTAGATCAACCACCAGTGTGGTCTAAGCCAGGGGTTTTCAAACTGTGGGTCGCGACCCATGTGTAGGTCGCAGAGTGGGAAGAGGTGGGTCGCACAGTCACTTGGCTCCAGCTAAATTTACGTTTTAGTGAATGACACACACACACACAAACAGTCTAGGGTTGCTCCATGCGGGCATAATGTGGTCCCTTTTGTAATTTCAAACAATTACAATAAAAAATGTAATGTTTTCACATTAACACCACTAACCCACTAAATTTATATAATTAAAATCCAAAGTACTTTAAAGTGTTAACAATAATAATGTAATAATAGAGGTGTGCTCCTTTTATACAGTATCAGCCAAGATACTCTGTTCAGATACTTCAAGATACTTTCTCTATTTAGTTCATTCTCTCAAGAATTCATTTGTTTGACAATTCAGACGATACTCCCTCCGATTCCAAAGTTTTTTTTCCCGCACCTTTTTAGGTGTGATGAGAACCTGACATAAATAATTCTGCATCTGTGCTCCCAAAACTCAGTTCAGACAGAATGTATAATAAAAGTCTATTGTGTCTGCAGCTCTGTCATGTCTCATAGAAGCTGAGTGAGAAATGACTGCTGTGATGCGTTTCTGCTTGAACTCCCTATGATTCCCTCAAATTAAAATACTTTCTGCCCCCCACACCAATCCTCTCCCCCGTCCCATCCCTTTGGATGTACGCCCAGAAAGAGGCCGTACAGAGTGATATATTTGTATACATAGAACAGAAAAGATGATGAATTAAACATGGAGGCCAACTTCATTATACGGTTGTCATGGTATAACCTTAATCACTGAAACACTGCTGGATTTTATCATTGCATCTTTAAACAGCTGTTGAACAGTGTGATCCAAACTTCATGACGGTTCATTTTTGTTGTCTGCATTTGGTACAATTGCAGAGTTACTTTCCAAACTCAGTTGGTCTATTAGTTCAGATTAACAAAATGCAACAATGGCCTCAAATGTCTAATAATTTAAAGGAGTATGAAACTTTTTCCACTTATGGGTACCCCTAAAGAAATTAATTACTTTTGTAAAATATTTTAAAAATTATGTTTCATTTATAATGATATTCTACATAGTGAGTAGTTGTTAGCCTTCACCTTATGTCAAAATGATTTACGACTTTGACCTTTGACCTTGCCCCGCCCCCTGTCCTTCCGGTGACCCTCCGGAGTTGCTTTGATGTAGGATTAACCTTTGCCCCCTCGGTCGTTTGATCTAGGTATTGGCGTGTTGCCCGGGGTGCGATCCATCAAGTTGACATTTAGTTTTACTCAGTGGTCTTTGATCCTGACATGATGGATTAAATTGATTTACTAGATGAGATGGATCCTGACAGATCAAGTGGATCCCGGCATGATGGATGAGAAGGATATTTAGTTTTACACTTTAGTGGTCTTTGATCCTGACAGATCGAGTGGATCCCGATACATCAAGCGGACATTTAGTTTTACTCGGTTGTCTTTGATCCCGGCAATATATGTGTGTCGCACGACCCCTCCCACATTCCTGAGCACAGTATATAAATGGGGTGTGCGTGTTCTACAAAAACCAGAAAGAGAAATATGAGCTACATGAGCATGGACGGTTTATCCTCCCCCTCCTCCCCTAACCCTCCGGATATGGAGGCAAATAGAAGAAGGATGGAAGATCTGACTATGGCGCCGAGAAAACCTTTCGGACACATTCGTTTGACAAATTTTCTCCATGAAATTTCGGAATGGACTAAAGGTGAATATAAGCTGGGCGGTAACCGCGTATTCGGGTACAAATTCCATAAACCAACTCGAGTTGTTACGCTCTACATCATTGACGGCCCAGATCAGCTTCAGACGGGGGAAGACTTTTGTGTTGTTTTTCCTGAAAAAGACTGGTCTCTTTTTTACAAATTTGTCTGGAAGGATCTGCATGACGATGGTCAAGAGCCTTTGTACATTTCCGAGTGGGACGGAGCAACCCCGGATGTCCGGTACCGTGTGGTGGGTGACCATTCTAAAAAGATACCGAATGAATACGTCTACATTTTCTGCTGCAAAGACAAGACAAAGCTGAACAAACCTCGGTCAGGAGTCATCCTGCCTAACGAGCATCACGATCTGTACGAAATGCAATTTTTGTTCAAGTGGTGCGATCTGGATCTGTTGTCTAGTGTTTTTTCAACCATAGACAAATTGTTCAGGTGGTGTGACATGCATGACGGATACAGCAAGATCAAAGTGCAGCTGTTCCACCCCGAGAGATGTGTGCTTAGCAGTACATACTCTTTGCCATCCCCGCCCATCCACTACAGCCATCAGAAAGCTCGCCTGCCAGGGCGTCGACCCCGCCTCCTGCTGCAGCGACCATAAATTCCTGCGACCAGACCCTCCCAAGCAGCATTTATAAACCATGGCTGAAGACGAACATACAGAGCCTGATCACGTATGCAGCTGCGGGATTTCTTTCGGAAGCATTCTCGACCCCCCTGACGACGACACATGCGATTATATTTTGACCGACGACGCCGGACCATCAACCCTCCACAAAGACTGGGCTCCGACTAAAACTAACAAACGCCGTGTGGACTTGAAACCGTGCTTTGAAAACGATCGGGCTCCGGGTAACATTATCAACCCCGAAAACGACCAGCTTGGAGCTAAAACTACCAGGCGCCGCTTAGACTGGGATCCGTGCATCGAGGGTGACTGCGGTTCCAGCGAGCATTTATCACCATCCGGCGAAAACCTTGAAACTCGTAAGCCCAGTTTCGACGCTACAGACGGATGTTTCAGCGACGTCGGCTTCAAAATCATAAAAGCCGCGATCGTGGTTTTGCTGGAGCATCTCATCGGTAAGAAGCTGAAGGAGGACTGCGAGGGGTGTAAGATCGATCACCCCAGCCAGCTGCAACATTCCTGCCTGTTTGACCCTCCCAACTACTACTTGGACACACACTTTGACGAACTTTCAGGCAAGTTGTTTAAACCCAATTTTCCTTCCATCATCGCTATTGTTCTAAGCCGGTGCGGGTTAAAATCTCAAGCCCCCCGTATTCAAGGAACAGTCGGGTGTATTCTGCACGAATTAAAAGACGAGCCATTCATCGTAGCTAAGCTAGAAGAAATCAGAGGGAGACTTTTGGACAAACCCTGCAAGGAGATTGTCTACGACGTCGTTGATCTCTGGGAGGGCCTTGATCTCTGGGAAAACATCTTGATCGCGAATGGAGAGTGATCAAACCCCCGTCAGCATGTCTGCTGCTGCTAGCCGAAGGAGTTACATGCATTTCATGTTTAAAGAACATTACAGAACCCAACTGATTTCGTTAATGGAAAGAGTCATCGAGCATCGAGCGAGTGAATCGGATGATGATGATGATGATGATTACGATCCTGTTGAAACCAAGCGTGTGAGAAATCTCAAGAAGCATATGACATTGATAAGAGGTACGCCTGATTCTTGGGGCGTACCTCTTATCAATGTCATATGCTTCTTGAGATTTCTCACACGCTTGGTTTCAACAGGATCGTAATCATCATCATCATCATCATCCGATTCACTCGCTCGATGCTCGATGACTCTTTCCATTAACGAAATCAGTTGGGTTCTGTAATGTTCTTTAAACATGAAATGCATGTAACTCCTTCGGCTAGCAGCAGCAGACATGCTGACGGGGGTTTGATCACTCTCCATTCGCGATCAAGATGTTTTCCCAGAGATCAAGGCCCTCCCAGAGATCAACGACGTCGTAGACAATCTCCTTGCAGGGTTTGTCCAAAAGTCTCCCTCTGATTTCTTCTAGCTTAGCTACGATGAATGGCTCGTCTTTTAATTCGTGCAGAATACACCCGACTGTTCCTTGAATACGGGGGCTTGAGATTTTAACCCGCACCGGCTTAGAACAATAGCGATGATGGAAGGAAAATTGGGTTTAAACAACTTGCCTGAAAGTTCGTCAAAGTGTGTGTCCAAGTAGTAGTTGGGAGGGTCAAACAGGCAGGAATGTTGCAGCTGGCTGGGGTGATCGATCTTACACCCCTCGCAGTCCTCCTTCAGCTTCTTACCGATGAGATGCTCCAGCAAAACCACGATCGCGGCTTTTATGATTTTGAAGCCGACGTCGCTGAAACATCCGTCTGTAGCGTCGAAACTGGGCTTACGAGTTTCAAGGTTTTCGCCGGATGGTGATAAATGCTCGCTGGAACCGCAGTCACCCTCGATGCACGGATCCCAGTCTAAGCGGCGCCTGGTAGTTTTAGCTCCAAGCTGGTCGTTTTCGGGGTTGATAATGTTACCCGGAGCCCGATCGTTTTCAAAGCACGGTTTCAAGTCCACACGGCGTTTGTTAGTTTTAGTCGGAGCCCAGTCTTTGTGGAGGGTTGATGGTCCGGCGTCGTCGGTCAAAATATAATCGCATGTGTCGTCGTCAGGGGGGTCGAGAATGCTTCCGAAAGAAATCCCGCAGCTGCATACGTGATCAGGCTCTGTATGTTCGTCTTCAGCCATGGTTTATAAATGCTGCTTGGGAGGGTCTGGTCGCAGGAATTTATGGTCGCTGCAGCAGGAGGCGGGGTCGACGCCCTGGCAGGCGAGCTTTCTGATGGCTGTAGTGGATGGGCGGGGATGGCAAAGAGTATGTACTGCTAAGCACACATCTCTCGGGGTGGAACAGCTGCACTTTGATCTTGCTGTATCCGTCATGCATGTCACACCACCTGAACAATTTGTCTATGGTTGAAAAAACACTAGACAACAGATCCAGATCGCACCACTTGAACAAAAATTGCATTTCGTACAGATCGTGATGCTCGTTAGGCAGGATGACTCCTGACCGAGGTTTGTTCAGCTTTGTCTTGTCTTTGCAGCAGAAAATGTAGACGTATTCATTCGGTATCTTTTTAGAATGGTCACCCACCACACGGTACCGGACATCCGGGGTTGCTCCGTCCCACTCGGAAATGTACAAAGGCTCTTGACCATCGTCATGCAGATCCTTCCAGACAAATTTGTAAAAAAGAGACCAGTCTTTTTCAGGAAAAACAACACAAAAGTCTTCCCCCGTCTGAAGCTGATCTGGGCCGTCAATGATGTAGAGCGTAACAACTCGAGTTGGTTTATGGAATTTGTACCCGAATACGCGGTTACCGCCCAGCTTATATTCACCTTTAGTCCATTCCGAAATTTCATGGAGAAAATTTGTCAAACGAATGTGTCCGAAAGGTTTTCTCGGCGCCATAGTCAGATCTTCCATCCTTCTTCTATTTGCCTCCATATCCGGAGGGTTAGGGGAGGAGGGGGAGGATAAACCGTCCATGCTCATGTAGCTCATATTTCTCTTTCTGGTTTTTGTAGAACACGCACACCCCATTTATATACTGTGCTCAGGAATGTGGGAGGGGTCGTGCGACACACATATATTGCCGGGATCAAAGACAACCGAGTAAAACTAAATGTCCGCTTGATGTATCGGGATCCACTCGATCTGTCAGGATCAAAGACCACTAAAGTGTAAAACTAAATATCCTTCTCATCCATCATGCCGGGATCCACTTGATCTGTCAGGATCCATCTCATCTAGTAAATCAATTTAATCCATCATGTCAGGATCAAAGACCACTGAGTAAAACTAAATGTCAACTTGATGGATCGCACCCCGGGCAACACGCCAATACCTAGATCAAACGACCGAGGGGGCAAAGGTTAATCCTACATCAAAGCAACTCCGGAGGGTCACCGGAAGGACAGGGGGCGGGGCAAGGTCAAAGGTCAAAGTCGTAAATCATTTTGACATAAGGTGAAGGCTAACAACTACTATAGTGAATAGAGTTTGCATAGCTATAATCATTTGCATGATTACCTAGATAATGATTTAGAACTTATTCTCACTGATTCCAGAAACCATGTTTTAGGCTAAATAATATCAAAGTATATACTATTTAAATATATATATATATATATATATATATATATATATATATATATATATATATATATATATATATATATATATATATATATATATATATATATATATATATATATATATATTTGTTTGTGGGACGTCTGAGAAGGACGTTCTTCTTCTACTACTATGTACAGCGCGCGTCTAATAGTAGAAGAAGAACGTCCTCATCTCAGTTCTCGCGCATGCGTCCTGGAAATCTCTTGAACTCTCGTCTCAGGCCCAGAAGGAAGAAATGGAATAGTCGAATAAAGTCGTTATTTTGGGGGGTTTTTCCACACAAAAAGTATTCTCGTCGCTTGATAAACTTATAGTGGAGCCACTGTAGGCACATGAAATATTTAAACATTTTCTTCAATGACTTTCTGGGCCATCAAGTTTCAATCCCTTAGGAAGCCTATGGGGGAGTGATCCACCTCTCAGATTTAATCAAAAATATCTTCATTTGTGTTCCGAAGATGAACGAAGGTCTTACGGGGTTGGTACAGCATGAGGGTGAGTAATTAAAGGAGAACTCCGGGCAATTTTTAAGTTAATCTTAATCGTTAGACCTTTGTGAGTACTGTCTATAGAAAAAAAAAAAAACGGATTGGTGCTTGCGACGCGGTGCTGCGACCACGAATGCCCAGATCTCCCCCTCAGCTAAAACAGCAGCTCTGGGGGCATAAACATAAAGAGCGTTTTTGTGCCTCTTAACAGACACAAAATGCGATTAAAATGTCTGTCCAACATGAACAGGGGCCTTACCTGTGAACAAGATGCGTGTAGCAACTTAGCCATGGTTTAAATTCACCTAAATAGTGTTTTAGAGGGCAAGCTGCAGTCTCGAGCTGAAGTCTCGCTCCTCCCACCTGGACACTATTGACCTTTCCCTGCTACAACTGAGTTCCCACGTGAGTCCAGGTGGGAGGAGCGAGACTTCAGCTCGAGACTGCAGCTTGCCGTCTAAAACACTATTTAGGTGAATTTAAACCATGGCTAAGTTGCTACACGCATCTTGTTCACAGGTAAGGCCCCTGTTCATGTTGGACAGACATTTTAATCGCATTTTGTGTCTGTTAAGAGGCACAAAAACGCTCTTTATGTTTATGCCCCCAGAGCTGCTGTTTTAGCTGAGGGGGAGCTCTGGGCATTCGCGGTCGCAGCTCCGCGTCGCAAGCACCAATCCGGTTCGTTTTTTTTTTCTATAGACAGTACTCACAAAGGTCTAGCTATCAAGATTAACTTAAAAATTGCCCGGAGTTCTCCTTTAATGACTTAGTTTCATTTTTGGGTGAACTATCCCTTTAAAGGAGAATACTTGACCATCTTGGGGCAAAACTTTGCAACCTCTTGTCAAAAAGCTATTAACGTGATCATCGTATTTTGATCATCAAAATACATGGGAATGTGAGGGAAGGAATGCCTTTTCTGTAACTCAGACCGAAGAATGCAGCAGTCTAAATCTCTGTTTGACAATATGAAGGTCAGATATGTTGCTTGCAATAGCATGCATAGTGCTTGCATAATCAAAAAATATTGCAGGATAGTTGCATACTAAATATGGTTATGTTCAGTCCAAACACAGATAAACAGATTAGACAAAATATGAAATATGTGCATTGATCATTCATTTTGTTTTTATAGAGTAAACATTCCCAGTGAATTAAGCCAGATTACAGTAATCTAATGCATCTTACACAACCTAGCACTTAGAACCAACCTAACCCTTGACTGTTTTTAAATACTATATAAGATTATATATAATATAATCTTAGTGGATTTTATTTGTCTTGATCCACAAGAAGATGTTTTCACTTCTTGTAAGCACTGATTTTAGAATAATGTTCTTTCATTCTGAAATCATGCCGGAGAACATGATCATCAGGTTTTACATGAAGTTTGAAATCAAAGGGATGTGTACTAAATACTAAGAAATTCTATGTTATTTATCAGTCCTCAATATTGTTATGTTAATATAATTTGCAAAAAAACAATTCAAAAAGCTTTTTGACCATCGGTCTCAGATTTGTTGTCCCCACTGTTTATTAAATAACATTATATTTATTAGAATAGTCCCAGAGTTTTGTATCTAAAAATTATTGTGCAAACCTGTAAAGGTGTACTCTCAGCAGACATTGATGTAAAGCCCACTATGTCGCTGAAATAGATCGTGACACTGTCAAAGGCTTCTGCTTGTACGGTCTCCCCTCGCTTGAGCTGCTCCGCCACTGAACTGTGGGAGAATTAGTTTATGATCAAGTGAACCATGAAATTATTTTCCATACACAAGTCCAACTACAATAGTAATACTACAATATTAGTCATGCAGTAGCAAACAATCAGTTAGTTTAACAATACACAGTTGAAAGCAAAAATAATTTCATTTAATATATTGTTAAAAGGGCTATATAAATGAATGTGACTTAATAAATCCTTATATAGAAACAAAACAATGGTATAAACAAATCAGAAAGTTTTCACAGCATTTTGAAATATGGGATCTTTGTCCAGCTGGGACTCTCAGACTTTCTGTTAATAAGACCCAAGATCCCAATTGAGATCAATTTATGCAATTAAAGAATGAAAGATCTTGGTTAATTCCTAGCTATTTTTAGAGAGTTTAGTACTCTATAATTAGTCTGCTTGTCTGCTTCATCTAAAGCCGGTATTAAAAGTTCTCACCACTAGCATAATTATCTCAAAAACAGACATTTTTAGATAAGACAAAACAATATGGTAGAAGTTACAGTACATCACATGCAAGTTGTGTAGTAATCTTGAACTAATAGCAGTTCTTCATCAATCTCCAATTAAAAGTTTGGAAATTGCATAGGAAATATTAAACAACATGTTTCTTACTGTGGAAGGATTTGGTAAAGAAGATTTTCAGCTTTCCGTTTCTCTTCGAGGTAGGCCTGGGTTCGCTCCTCTACCAAGTTCTCCAGGTTATTGGCATACTGTTCCATTCTGGACAGTAGGTTATTGAGAATACTGGTGCTGCCTTCTCTGCAAAAAAAAAAAAAAACAGACACTTGGTTCTACATCTGATGTGTAAGTATAGCAGATAGATGATTATAATTACAGCAGACAGATTACAGCAGAATATTATAATTATGTGAGATCACTGTCAAGTAACCCATGAATTATTCATGGAGATGAATTGGAGATATTATAGCATATGACTTAAGAAACAAGAATGAGCATAGTGCTGAAAACAGGAAACGCATCTTATGAGGCGTAAAACACAGTTATGATGAAGTGTGGTCGATTCTGGTTGAATCATGTACTGTTGGTGTGTAGTTTGCTGAATCACATTGTTCTATTTTGGGTTCAGATGTCACTTCCACGTGCAGCATACAAAAAAATCTGTAACACTTAGTTATGGTATAAGGTTCATTAGTTAATTAGTTAACATGAACTAAGAATGAACAATACTTCTACAGAAATTATTCATCTTACTTATATTAATTTCAACATTTACTAAAATATTAATAAAATCAAAGGTTGGATTTTTTTACATTAGTTAAAGTACTGTGAACTAATATTGAACAAACAATGAACATCTGTATTTTTATTATCTAACATGACCAAAGATTAACTAATATAGTAACAAATGTATTGCTCATTGTTAGTTCATTCATGTTAGTTAATACATTAACTAATGTTAACTAATGAACCTTCTTGTAAAGTGTTACCAAAAAATCTAATTATTTTAATTTTACAAAATGTACAAGAATAATCTTATACAACAATAAAAAAGTGATTTTATTGCTTTAAATTAAAGAAATAGAACATTAATACAATCTTAATAGTACAGTCATATTATAGCTACAGTGCAAAAAGTTTAAGCAATGTAACTGTATTGCACTTTAGCAATTTACAATTAGAGCACTCGTAGATCTACAGAGATTTTCAAGTACTACTTTAGTTACTACGCTTTTGGGAAACGGCCTGTAATTCTAGGATGTCTCATGCAATTGTTTATACAATCTACTTCGGCTTATGCCGCTTTTCGGAAACACGGCCCTTGTCTATACCTAGATATCTGATTTATTTAAACTTTCTTAAATGCCAACAAGATGCATTTATGTAATGAAGACTAGGTTGTAGGCTAAGCCTTTTTCATGAAACATATTAGGCATTTTATTGCAGGTTTGTCCATGTCTGTCAACTATGACTTAAGTGCCCCTTTGGGGAATTAACAAAGAAGCTTTCACTTACATCAATATAGGTTGTTTATCAATGAGCTGTCAGCTGTAGGACAAATGCTGCATTCTGTTCAAAGATACAATGCTGCTTCTACTTCATGCAGTAAAACACAATCTGCGTGGTTTGTTATATAAAAAGTGTTTCTCTTTGGGATGATATTGATTGCATTATATGTAATTCCTAGATCTTTCTTTTGTGTGTTTAATTGTGTGAATGAGAATTGGTCAACAGGTCAAAACAATGCAACAATGAATCATTTCAGAAAAAGAGTGAGCATCATTTGTGTAACTGGTCTGTTGTAATGAAGGTGAGGATTTATTTTGAAAGTAGTGATGCACAGATTCCTCAGATTTAAAAAACAGCTGATGACCAGCAGCAATTATTTCCCATCAAACACGTCATACTACCAACAGCTTAACATCATGAACTTATATAATACAGAATAAAGAAATATATGACAATGTGTATAGAAATGCAGTTAATATATTAGAATCATCTAACTGAGTCTATTTTGAAAAATTATGCATTTACATATTGCCCTACATTAAACAAGTTGGTATAACACTTCACAATAAGGTTCATTAGTTAACATTGGTTAACAACCTTAGTTAACATGAACTAAGAATGAACAATAGTTATTTAGTATTTATTAATCTTAGTTAATATTCATTTCAACATTTACTAATACGTTATTAAAAAGGTTGTTTTTGTTAACATTAGTTAATGCATGTGAACTAATATGAACAAACAATGAACAGCTGTATTTTTATTAATTAACATTGAGAATAATAAATACTGTAACAAATTGATTGCTCTTTGTTAGTTCATGTTAGTTAATACATTTAACTAATGTTATCTAATGAACCTTATTGTAAAGTGTTACCAACGATTTTAAGTAGACTCATTGGTCAACTATCCATATTTGGTAAGGCCTATTTGCAAATATAACAAATGTAAGTGATGTGTAACAGGGTGCAGTGCTTACTTGTTAAATTTTGCAATGAAGATCTTGATGTGGCTGAAGTCAGCCCGTTCTGCAGGGTCTTCAGCCCAACAACCTTCCATTAAGATGGTCAGCTCCTCACAGTGAAGGCTGTTATCTGTGGTAGGCCTGAAGTACGGCTTCTGGCCATTCCGTACCTTTTGGATTATCTCTGTAACAAAAAAAACAAAACAAAAAAAGTTGTCAGTGTTGTAACTTAGTTTTAATGTACTTGATCTTTGAGGATGTTACCTTTGGGACTGAGATCCATGCCTTCAACATAAAATGGGCCGTTCCTTAGTGCTATCTCCTGTAATATGATCCCAAAACTGTACACATCTCCTTTCTGGGTTCCTTGGGGTGGATGCCTATCATATATTAGCAACTCTGGAGCCGTCCATAGCTTTTCTGAAAAATCAGTTCGGTCCAAAAAAAGTCACAAAATCCTTTATCAGCACTGAACAACAGTCAACAGCATGATGTTTCATGCGTCAAAACAGGAAATCTTAACAGAGTCTTACTTGCATACAGTGCATGTGGTGAGTCTTCATTTTCACAAGAAGAACGGAAGCTTGCCAGACCATAATCTGTGATTTTCAAAACGAAGCGGCTATCCACCACACAATTAGATGATTTCAGATTGCCATGGGAGCCAATGTAACTGTTGTGCAGATAATTCATTCCCTGGCAGCACAAGCATTAAACAGAACATTATGTCTTTGCCCACAGTTTATGGGGCAAATAGAGCACATGAACCACTGAACACATGAACCACTGAAAAACATTCTGTAGCGTATAATGGTTTCATGAGAAAGTTGGACATGTAAAACAATGAACGTTAATCGTGTGTATTCCATATTGTAATTCTCAACAATACTTCCTTGTACGCTCAAAGCATTAAGAAAATTACTGGGTTGATAGAAGCCAAAGAACATAAGACAGACTACAGAAATTACAATAAAATGTTATTGTCTTTTCCATTAAACAGCAACTGTATTTAATAATCAGGATCAGGATTAACTCAAGGTTAATTGGGCCACTAAATTCTTTCTGACAGACAAGTGCTCTTTAAAAAAAAAACAATGTTTTTAAAGCAATTTGCTCTCTTAAAAGCAAAAATATGTTTTGTGCATTTAAGCAACAGTTTGCTTTGTTGTAATTGCATGCCTATTTTCAAAAATGCTTTTATGTGGCTGGGCTCTCAAGTACCTTTGAGAATAAACAGAAGATTGGTTTACATTAAAAGAGGGGGAATTTAGAGAGACCTTATTTTCATACACTGCTGTTCAAAAGTTTGGGGTCGGTAAGATTTTTAATGTTTTTAAAAGAAGTCTCTTCTGC
This sequence comes from Chrosomus eos, assembly GCA_036326025.1. NCBI lineage: Eukaryota > Metazoa > Chordata > Actinopteri > Cypriniformes > Leuciscidae > Chrosomus > Chrosomus eos. The sequence goes on from CM070820.1 coordinate 13,658,021, forward strand.
TCACCAAGGCTGCATTTATTTGATTAAAAATACAAAACAAACCCAGTAATAATGTGAAATATTATTTCAATGTAAAACAGCTGTTTTCTATGTGAATATATAGTAAAGTGTAGTTTATTCCTGTGATCAAAGCTGAATTTTCAGCATTATTACAGTCTTCAGTGTCACATGATCCTTCAGAAATCATTCTCATGTGATTATTTGATGCTCAAGAAACATTTATGATCATTATCACAGTTGAAAACAGCTGTGCTGCTTCATATTGTTGTGCAAACCGTGATTATATGGTCTCAAACTGTGATTTTTTTTTTATTAAAATAATTACCTGTTCCCTGTCTGGTCTTTACAACAATAAATTCTACATTTTAATAGGTGCACCGTATTTACTGGGTTTCAAAAGCCATAACAACATGGCAAGTATTAAATAATTCTATGTTGTTTTTAAATTATAGACATCATCTTTGAATAAATAAACTACACTACACTAAACTAAACTAAAATCAAATATAATAAAAATATGTGTGATAAAATAGGGTTCATATATGTTCTGTATTTATTTTCCATTTTCCCACAAACCTTCACAATATCATTTATCAGTGAGTATCGGAACATCCAGTCCAGGTTGATGCTCTCGTTTTCAAGGATGTCCTGTGAAAGAACAAACTGGACTTAAACACGTCGAAACATAGATGCACAGGCATTGTTTTTGTACAAGCAAATTATAGGCCTACGATTCAAATGCACAAATATGATCATTAACATAAACAAACAAGGTCATTAACATGGAAATTAAGGAATAGTAATATCATTGTAATAGAGACTCAGTTACTACTGTATAGTTACCAACTACTTCCCTGAAATGGGTAGAATAATGCATTATAACATTAGCGATACATCCTTTCAAAAACCATTCACACTGCTTGTGAACACAGAATAATATAGAATAAATGGTTAACATTAATGTTATTAGTTAACATGTTTACCTGTAGACTGCCTCTGGGGCAATACTCTGTCACAATGCATATATTTGGTGGATCGATACAAGCGCCAATAAACCTCGTCAAATGGTTGAACTGCACATCTCTCATCTATATAACAACAAAGTTTTGAATTAACGTTTTGAATTATAACCTTTATGATGCAGACAATTCCACATTTTCACATTCTGAAAATCTTAAAGACCACGGCCAATAAAATATAAAATAAATAAAAAATAAAAAAGTTCTTTCTCTAAAGTTTATCAAACTGTTTTTTTTCCTCAGACCATGTCTATGACAGCTTGGCAAATCATTTACCGTAAGTCATTGAGCTATACATAGTTCCTACATGACGTCACAACATACGGGCATTTGCCGACCCGGCGCCATTTCTGTGGCCATGTTGTGGACAGAATACATAGACTGTAAAGGCAGAATATTAGAAGAAGAAGCTGAAACGAGTTAATTTCGTGATAAAAAGTGAAAATGGTCATCTCCTGCTGGGTCAATGGATGTTCAAATCGTGCCGGAGGTTCAGTTAAATTTGGATTTTACAGTATACCCGTTTTTAGACTTCATGAATGTGAGAAGACTAAGCTTTTGTCAGAACAACGGGAGGTGATAAAGTTAACACTTTGCAGTTTGAATGGTGTCCTGTATGAACATAATGACCAGGTATTAAAAACAACATTGTTTCCACTATTTGATCCCACCCGCGCCTCTCTTTCTCACTCAGACTCACACACATTCCAGCATTGCAATCTCAGATTATGTCCCTATAAGAACCCGCGTATAAAGTAGTTCCGCATTACATTAATTAATTTGCACGCGAGTTTTATTTACTTTTATACCGCGTATATTCATGCACTGAACTGTGACGCCCGTACAGTTTCGGTTCAATATGAATACATGTACCGTTCCAACCCTATTCTACACTGTTCAAATAAGTACATGCATATTACAGAAAGCACCGATGACTGTTTTAAGGGGAACATAGGAATTAAATTGAGCAGGCTATGGCTTTTTAATAGACAGATAGTCTAGCATCATGCTACATACATTCGCTATGATGACTACTTTTCCATTGATTGCACTTGAGCAAACGTCACCAACCCAACCCTCGACAAACTGATTGTACACCTCCAGTGATTTCCAGGCTCGGAATTGCTCACATGTGTAAAAAATACCAGATAATGCTAACGTTACACACTGTCATGATTCTGCCTTCATGTCATTGATTATTCTTAGTCTAGTGGCAGGATCATGACAGAACCATGTTTTGTGTACTAGCGCATGGCCAATTGTTTGGCCATGTGCTTGTGGTGTCTCGTTACGTTACCCCGCCCCCTTGTTATCCTCGTCTTGTCATTATTGTCTAGTCAGTTTCACCTGTCCTCGTCATTAATGTTCCCTATTTAGTCTCCTCATGTCTTCTGTCCTGTGTCGGTACATTGTCTATCTTACCTTGTCTAACATTGCGTGTTCATCCCTGTGAGTAGTTAGTCTGAAACCTGTTCAAAGAGAATTGTGAGTTTGCTTCTTGTCAAGTCTAAGTCTTAGTTTGTCATCTTGTCATAGTATAGTTATATTCTCCTCCTGTTCTGTTTTGCCCCCTCGTGGGTTTTGTTTTCTGTTTTTGTCAACAATAAATCCCTGTTTTGAGTTACTTGCTGTCTGCCATTGGGTTCGTCCTTCTTCCACATGACAGAATGTACCGACCAACAAGAAACCCAGCAGACAGTAGGTCATCCCTGCTCAAGCGTCAGTCAGAGATTCGTGAACGATGCTGGTCGTCGGCCCCCACCGACAGTAAGAGGGCCGGGCTTCCTTTCCCTTCCCAGGGTGAGTGGATCCTAAAGAACTACGCCCGACTCTGGGATCATTTCTCCCAGGAGGACCCGCAGGCTTCTTCATCGGGGTCTCCGCCACCTGCCTGTCTGCCAGTGTTCCCGGAGGGGCGCGTTCTAGCCGTAGTTTCGCAGGGGAACCAGGTGCACTCCACTTCGACTCCCGAGGCGTCATCCCCTCCTGCAGACCTTCGAGGGAAACGAGGAAGACGGACCTCGTGGGAGTCTCCGTCGGAATCGTCCTCACCTGAGTCAACGCAGCCTGAGTCCGTCCTTCCACCGCCAGTCACGGTTCCTGCTGTGCTTCCCCAACCAGCCACAGCTCTGGCCATGGCCTCTGCCCCGCGGCCAAGAAGGAAGAGGAGGAGGAAGGGTGTCCAGAGCCGTCAGTACAGAGCCCGCTGCTGCAGTCACAGAGCCCGCTGCAGTCACAGAGCCCGCTGCAGTCACAGAGCCCGCTGCAGTCACAGAGCCCGCTGCAGTCACAGAGCCCGCTGCAGAGCCATCTTCTCCGAGAGTTGCGGCCGATCTAGCCGCTGAGAAGATTGTGCAGGCAGTTTCGGCGCATCAGGAGATGCCCATTAACATCGCTGCGAAAACCCTGTCTGAATACCTGTCCCGTCTTTGCAAGATCCTTGAACCCCCTGTCTGTCCTGTCCCGGTGAGCTCTGCACCCAAGTCTGTCCCCGAGAGCGCTGCACCCGCACCTGCCGCCGAGAGCGCTACACCCGCGCCAGTCGCCGAGCCCGCTGCAGTCAGCGCTTCTTCAGAGTCTGAGATGAGCGCTTCGTCCGAGTCTATTTTCAGGAGTGATGAGTCTGTTTCAGAGAGCTCGGTTCCCGCTCCACAGCCGTCTGCTACATCCCATGTAATGCGTTCTGTTCCTTTTCCCGCTGTTTCCCCAGTCAGGAGTCTTGTCTCGCCACCCTCAGCTTCCCCTGTCGTGATTCCCTCTCCATCTCCCACTGTCCCTATTCAACCCCGGACTGTTTTCCCCAAGACTTCTCCTCATGTGTCCCGATCCAAACCTGCCCGTATTCCTCGCCCTAAGCCCTCAGCCCGTATTCCGAAGATCCCCAGTCCTCCCGTCTACCCTGGACAATCCCCTATGAACTTTGTGTTTCCCCCACCTCCCTTGCCTTGTATGTTGTTTTTGATGTTCCACCCCAACCCTGTTGTAGTTTATTCTTGCATGCCTTTATTGTTGTTCACTATGCTTTGTTGGTTCTTGTCCTTGTCTCGTTCTGTCTTGTCTTGTGCTTAGTGTCCCTTTGAGGAGCGTCTGGTAGCCGCTCCTTAAAGTGGGGGTTCTGTCATGATTCTGCCTTCATGTCATTGATTATTCTTAGTCTAGTGGCAGGATCATGACAGAACCATGTTTTGTGTACTAGCGCATGGCCAATTGTTTGGCCATGTGCTTGTGGTGTCTCGTTACGTTACCCCGCCCCCTTGTTATCCTCGTCTTGTCATTATTGTCTAGTCAGTTTCACCTGTCCTCGTCATTAATGTTCCCTATTTAGTCTCCTCATGTCTTCTGTCCTGTGTCGGTACATTGTCTATCTTACCTTGTCTAACATTGCGTGTTCATCCCTGTGAGTAGTTAGTCTGAAACCTGTTCAAAGAGAATTGTGAGTTTGCTTCTTGTCAAGTCTTAGTTTGTCATCTTGTCATATAGTTATATTCTCCTCCTGTTCTGTTTTGCCCCCTCGTGGGTTTTGTTTTCTGTTTTTGTCAACAATAAATCCCTGTTTTGAGTTACTTGCTGTCTGCCATTGGGTTCGTCCTTCTTCCACATGACACACACGATAATACTGTATGAGGCAAAGCTGCATAATCAGTGCTCAGTGCTTCATTAGCGCATACGGATCCAATCCAATTTTCCATACTGAAATTTTCCCATTGTACCTGTCTCTGTGTTAATAGTGTCTCTTTATAATCTCTGTCACTTTGTCTCTTCATGATTTTCGTAACTTTATAAACAGAAAGAAATATTCGAAATTTGCTTGTAAAACTGTGTAAACACCGCAGCTTATGCCCTCAAAGATGGCGTCTCCGGGAAAGTCACGTGACATGAATTGGCCTGTGGGAACTATGTATAGTGAGTGGCAAAATCTGTATGAGGCCATATACACTTTACTTAGCATAAGCTTTTGCCAGTGTGGCCAAATGTTAGTGAGAACGAAGAAGGTAAGATTCCATTGGCATTTGATTCCAAACATTTGTTTGGTCTTTCATTTGACTCTGGTCCGACAGCTAATCAGACCCTAGGGCCACTGTCTGCAGGACTGGTGTTTCAGACTGCTGTTTTACTGTGAGCAAAAAGCCATGCAGCCTCTCATGTTTCCTATCAAAGCTGAGCAGGTCAGAATTGGCCACAAGTCAGCTGTGTTATCAGCTTTCCTTCTGTATATGGCCATCAAAATAAACTTAGGCTTTAAATAAGAATGTTATGGGAAGCTTGGACTTGCATCATTTTTTTCAGGCTCAGCCTCAATCATGGTGATCTCAGATGATAGACAGATTTGGGATATGACCGGAATACCACACTACAATATCCTTCTTACTGTCTCTGCTTTATGTACATTGTGCATAGCGTGTGAATTTCTGTATGCACAAAATTCTGATTACCTACGACATTTGCCCAAAAAGTGCAGTATATAACAGAGCACTATTACAGAGTAGTGAGTACAAAGTACTGTATTCAAATATGCAATGCACTTGATGTTCCAATGAACTTTAATTTCCAGTGTGACAAAAGAAATTAAAAGGGTTAGTTCAACCAAAAATGAAAATCCTGTAATTAATTACTCACCCTCATGTCGTTCTAAACCAGTAAGACTTTCGTTCATCTTCGGAACACAAATGAAGATCTTTTTTAATGAAGTCTGAGAGCTTTTTGTGTTTTTTTGCGCAAACAAAGTACTTCATAAATCGCTTCATAAATTTGAGTTTAAACCATTAGTGTCACATGGATTACTTCAATGATGTTTTTACTACCTTTATGGGGCTTGAAAGTAGTAGTTGCGTAGGCATCCCCCAATGGAGGGACTGAAAGCTTCATTAAAAATTTCATTAAAAAGATCTTCATTTGTGTTCCAACTTTTGGAATGACATTAGGGTGAGTAAATAATGACAGAAATTTCATTTTTGGATGAACTAACGCTTTAAGCAATTTCAACCATGATTAGGTTCATGATGGTTCGGCTTTGTGGTTCATCAGAAAATAGGTCTAAATTAGACAATTGCATTTTTTTTTTGTACTTCTATTAATATAAATACATTTTTAAATCTTACTCCGACTGGATATTTATCTTAGAGGAGTGTTTACCTGAAGCTTGTTCTTGCATTCAGAAACAGAACAGTGTTTAAGGCCTGTTCAGACCAAGGATGATAACGTCTCAGTTACGAATGGTAACCCTTGTTCCCTAAAGGAGAATCTCGCTAGAGAGGCCAATCTACACTAAACAAAATTATAAACGCAACACTTTTGTTTTTGTCCCCATTTTCATGAGCTGAACTCAAAGTTCTAAGACATTTTCTATGTACACCAAAGGCCTATTTCTCTCAAATATTGTTCACAAATCTGTCTAAATATGTGTTAGTAAGCACTTCTCCTTTGCCAAGATAATCCATCCACCTCACAGGTGTGGCATATCAAGATGCTGATTAGACAGCATGATTATTGCACAGGTGTGCCTTAGGCTCACTCTAAAATGTGCAGTTTTATCACACAGCACAATGCCACAGATGTCGCAAGTTTTGAGGGAGTGTGCAATTGGCATTCTGACTGCAGGAATGTCCACCAGAGCTGTTGCCTATGAATTGAATGTTCATTTCTCTACCATAAGCCGTCTCCAAAGGCATTTCAGAGAATTTGGCAGCATCCAACCGGCCTCACAACCGCAGACCACGTGTAACCACACCAGCCCAGGACCTCCACATCCAGCATCTTCAGCTCCAAGATCATCTGAGACCAGCCACCCGGACAGCTGCTGCAACAATCAGTTTGCATAACTGAAGAATTTCTGCACAAACTGTCAAAAGCCGTCTCAGGGAAGCTCATCTGCATGCTCATCTTCCTCATCGGGGTCTCAACCTGACTGCAGTTTGTCGTCGTAACCGAGTTGAGTGGGCAAATGCTCAAATGGCGTCTGGCACTTTGGAGAGGTGTTCTCTTCACGGATGAATCCCGGTTTTCACTCTACAGGGCAGATGGCAGACAGCATGTATGAGGTCTTCACTCCTGCTCCTGGAGAGCCACTGTCCTGCAAAGTTTAGTTCCAACCCTAATCAAACACACCTGAATCAGCTCATCAAGCACTTCAGAATCGCTTGAGTATTCAAAGGCAGGTGTGGTGAAGCAGGTTTGAACTAAACTCTGCAGGACAGTGGCTCTCCAGGAGCAGGAGTGAAGACTTCTGATGTATGGCATCGTGTGGGTGAGCGGTTTGCTGATATCAACGTTGAGGATCGAGTGGCCCATGGTGGCGGTGGGGTTATGGTATGGGCAGGCGTATGTTATGGACTAACATTTGGTAGGAATCCCTACCAAAGCGTCACAGTTGCTGACCCCATCCAGCACCCTGTACGAGCCTCTTGCCCCTTCTTGCCTGGAAGGACGATAGGAGAGGGCTTACACCGAGTGTATCTGTCACTGTTGTTCCATGATAACCCATACAGTGAGATTATTGGATAACACTGGGAAAGCGTGCCCTTTCTGTTAGGAAGGAGAATGCTGCAGAACCCACATTCTTCCCCAAAGGAGTTATGTGGCGATATACATATGGACTAACCCGAAGGTTGTACTGCATATGAAATACTGGGTGACTTAGCCCAAGGAAAAGACGCAGGCTTCCATTTAGGAGCAGCCATGGAAGAAATACACATATGGAATCCCAGCAGGGGATTTCTGTGCAAGTAGGCTCACTGGGGGAAACGCATATTTGCGGAGGCTCAGGGGCCAGATGTGTGCCAGTGCGTCCGTGCCAAGTGTTCCCTTGGTCAGGGAGTAAAAAAGCTGGCAATGGGAGGTCTCTGAGTAGGCAAACAGGTATACCTGAGCCTCCCCGAACTCTCTCCAGATCAGCTGAACCGTCAGCTGAACCGTTTCCTGCCCTCAGGAACGAGGGGTCTAACCACGGGCTGAAGGTCTGGCACCATGCCGGTGTGATTGTCATCCGGTAAATGCCGTGGTGCTACGCCCATCTCGGGACTCGGCCGTGAAGCCAGTGCTGAAGGGGTCTCATATGGAGCAGCCCGAGCATTGTTACCGCTGCTGCCGCTGCCATATGCCCCAGGAGCCTCTGAAAGAATTTCAGTGGGACCGCTGTCTTGCTTTTGAAACTTCCTTGGTGAGGCTATGCGACCGAATCCAACTCCATACCGAGAAAAGAGATCCTCTGCTCGAGGGAGAGTTTTCTCTTTTCCCAGTTGACGAAGGGCAGGACCTTGTACTAATATGCTCAACCCTCAAACACAAAGCGCAGAAACGGCCTGTGCCAAGGAAGAATCGAGACAAGAAAGTACGTGTCCTTCAGGTCGATCGCTGCAAACCAATCTTAGGGATGGATGCATTCGAAAATGAGTTTCTGCGTGAGCATTTTGAATGGTGACTCTGTGGAGCTTGTGGAGACTCTGATTCAAAACTCGCAGGTCCAAGATCGGTCGTAACCCACCGCCTTTCTTGGTTACAATATAGTATGTACTGTATTAGCCTGACCTCATATCGGCTGGAGGGACCGGCTCTATCGCGTCCTTCGACAGTAGGACTGCGATCTTCACCTGCAAGACATGGGCATCGGCTGCTCTTACTGTAGTGTAGTGAATGGCCCGAAAATTGGGGGACGCCGGGCAAATTGAATCGCATAGCCGAGCCTGATGGTCCGAATGAGCCAGCGAGACGGACTGGGGAGCGCTAACCCACCCGCTGGCAATAGAAGAGGCGGATGAGAGTGTTGAGGATTCTCTCGTCCCACTGCTCTCCGGGCCCTCTTTGGACCCAGAGATGGAAGAAACTGCTCTTTTATTGAAAATTTGGGTACAGCTGGTTGCCAGTGGCGGAACACAAATAAATGGGAACAAAAGATTTTCCACCCGGCCCTCTTCTGGGGGAGGGAGCGGTGCGGTCACAATCTCCTGGAGAGCAATCCCATCCATCTCCGGGCGGGGCGGCCTGCCTGCGACTGGCTCCTCGGCGCCGTTTAGGTGGAGGCTGCTGCTGCGGTGCGGGAGCTGGGGAAGATGCAGGAGGACGACCCTGGCGAAGAGCAGACTGAGGGGCCACAGGCGATGGGGCGAAGGCAGCAGTTGATCCTCGCGGCAGAATGTGTCTGATCGCCTTAGTCTGCTTTTGTATAGCCGAGAACTGCTGGACGAAGTTCTCGACTGCGACACCGAAGAGGCCGGTCTGGGACATGGGGGAGTTAAGGAACCTGACTTTATATATTTATATATATTTATACACTACCGTTCAAAAGTTTGGGGTCGGTGAGATTTTTAATGTTTTTAAAAGAAGTCTCTTCTGCTCACCAAGGCTGCATTTATTTGATTAATAATACAAAACAAACCCAGTAATATTGTGAAATATTATTTCAATGTAAATCAGCTGTTTTCTATGTGAATATATAGTAAAGTGTAATTTATTCCTGTGATCAAAGCTGAATTTTCAGCATCATTACTCCAGTCTTCAGTGTCACATGATCCTTCAGAAATCACTATAATATGATGATTTGATGCTCAAGAAACATTTATGATTATTATCACAGTTGAAAACAGTTTTGCTGCTTCATAATTTTGTGCAAACCATGATTCATTTTTTTTCAGGATTCTTTGAAAGTTCAAGAGAAAAGCATTTAATTAAAAAAGAAATATTTTGCATTATTATAAATGTCTTTACTTTAATGCGTCCTTTCTGAAGAAAAGTAACTTTATAGTTATCTTCATGTTTATCATTCTTGGTGTGAACAGGTCTTCAAGATTAGTTTTAAAAGTTGCACAATTTTTAACTTGACATTTGGCATCTTAAAACGCTTGAAAGTAAAAACATGAAGTGATAGCCAAAGACATCTAATGTGTATTAGTGTAGAAGTGATACTTTAAAAGGGATAATACTTTTTTTTTAAAACATGCAAACTTCTAAAGCTGTGAAAATGGCTAAATTATTTAAAAAAGAAAATATATATACAGATAAATATCACCCTAATGTCGCCTTTTTCCTCTTCATTTCTTTAACATCTATTTCATGACAATGTCTGAAAACACCTTGTAAAAATCCAGCTAGAGCCTCCCCCCAAGCTCAGTGTCTACAGCCTCATATTGGCTTCCCAGCCCCCCACCGAAGAATGCATGTGTATGTGTGTTTATATGTGTAGAAAAGGGCAGGGGTGTTTTGGCTGTCCAGTGGGGTCATAAACGATAGTCTAAACACACAACACAACACACACACACACACACACACACACACACACACACCACACACACACACACACACACACACACACACACACACACATAACATGCACACCATGTCTTCTCTTCCCAGATATAGAGACAGATGGATGCAAACACAGATTTAACAAAAATACAAGAAAAACCTATCTCTTGTGATTAAATGCATTCTCTTACATGCTTTAGTTCAAACAGCACTTGTCTGGTGAGCTCGATCCTCTCTTGTTCACATGTTTGATAGCCACCAGGTTTCCCTGTTGTGAAATGAAAACAAGTGTTAAAAGGATCAAATCTATTGAGCCGCCACTGAATGGCAGACTGGAGCTGTCATGGTGGGAAATTGAATTCATTTTTATCTTCTTCGAGTCATTTAGCTGGATAAATTAACATCTCAGAAAATTGTATTGATCAGATGTGCTTTTTCATAGCTCATGAGTAAAAATTAAGTTTTATTAATTAATTAAGTAATTTAATTAAGTAAGTAATTTAATTAAGTAATTAAGTAATTTAATTAATTACATAATTGATTTATTTCTGCATTTTAGTAAAATCATCTGAGTCAAAGAAACTGAGAACTCTATAACTCTGAGGGCTCTATCTTGCACCCGGCACAAATGACTTTGTACACTGACGCATGTATCATTCCTATTTTGCACCTGCGCAAAGCAGGCTTTTCCCTCCACAGACGCACGTCGGTAAACTAGGAAATGAACTTGCGCTCCCTGGGCGGGTCGGCGCAAAAAGGAGGCGTGTTTCGGCGCAAACATTCCCTAGTGCTATTTTGCAGTTCCAGAAAAAAATTCCGCGTTGTTCATATTGCTATTTTAAGCGCGCATGCTTGGCCATAATGTAGCGGGTGCACAACGCACATACACTTTGATTCTCTCATCAACACAGATGCAGCAGTTTTTATTTTTGCAAATCATACATTATAACAAGGAAAAATATTAACACATAAGGGAAATCATTGTGGTATCCATGAAGATGTAATAAAATGTAGGCCTAAATCTAGCTTACACATTTACCCAAATTTTTCAGGCTAATTATAGTAATGACGGCTCAGACCTGTTTGCCCAATAGTGGCAAGAGAAATGTTTATATAAGGACATCTGACAAATTAGTTTGTCCGTCAAGAACCAGGAAAAAAAATCAATCTCCTCGGCTGTGAACCGCTCCTGGCGCGCGCCTGGTAAATCCACCATAATAATAACAATCCGCCATGCAACATGCGCACCTGCTCTTAAAGGGTATGTTGGATGACGCTCTGATTGGTTTATTTCACGTTACGCCTAAACCACACCAATGAATAATGAAGCTATTTCAGACCAACCCCTTTTAAACTTGCGTCTGGCGCAAGAGTCATTGGTCGGTAAAATGGCAACAGCGCCCAAGACCCACCCCAAAGTTACTTGCGCTTCACGCTTGATTATTGCGTTTCAGATCGTTAAAATAGGGCCCTAAGTCTCCTGAGATATGAAAGAACATTCGCTTTGTCCTGGCCACGGTGACAGCAGAAATATTCAGCATGGCTCAGTGGACATTTGATGCCTTAGTGTCCTTTTCAGCTTACACTGTGGGACAAAGCGGTGACAGTGTCTTCTTTGGTTGTTCAAAGTACGTGCATTACATTTTCTTGTAATTAAAGCTTTCAGAGAAGTCCTCTAAGAGTTCCTGGTGGGTGACGCAAATATATTTCTCTTTGCTTTAGATATGGGTTGTGTGTGACAAAAACTAGTGGGCTGCCTACCTAGACCTAAATATATTTGGGTTTAAGGCATCACAGACACACTCCAAGCAAGCAGACAACAATAATATGCAACATTAGGACCTTACTTAATTTATTTTACAAAAAAACCCATCACAAAGTCAAATTTAAATATAAGCACCTCCGAACGACTGTAGTACTACTATTGTAATATTAGATTAGATTTGGCAAACGCTCCAGTGCTTTTTTGTGTTTGGACTCTGGTGAACGTCAAATGTTTCTATTTACAACATGTTTTTGCAGTAGTGAGAAATGCAGCCAATCACAGTCATGTTTGTTGATCTCTTGAATGCAATGGCCAATCAGAGGAGTATAATTTAGTAGGAATACACTCACTGCTCAAAACGCCAGGGTTTTTGCCCACTGCTGAGGTCTGCACACTTGTGAATCCTTTCATTAACAAACAAAGTGTATACACGATTTAAGTAAGAGAATCATTGTGCCGTGTAGAAAACTTTATTGATTATAACAGAACTTTGTGAGGTTGCGATAAACTAAGTGACATCTTTTTAGCGATTAAAAAGGTACCAGCTATATAATCCACTTATCAAAGTTTTGCTTTTCATGCTGCTAAGAGGAACGACGGCTAGTTACATGCTGCAAATTTTCTCATTTGAAATGCAGGATTCACTCTCGAAATTATAATTGACATTGTGATAACTATAGCATGGAACAAAAACAAGGCATGTCAAAATAGATATGTACAATGTAAATGCAGACTAATAGAGTAAAATAAAATAGTCGTATCAATATGTTTTTGATATTCCATTGTAATTATTTGTAAAATAATCTTAAATGTCCCACTGTACATTGCTATTCTTGTTATGGTGGAGTTGTTGCTTACGCATTATATCTGCACTTTACTAAAGCACCCTTACTAATTTCAGATACTCAGTGATTTGATTCTTAATCGTCCATCACATCATGCCCGAACAACAGTTTAGAGAAAATCTTGCTGTGCAAGTTACTTAAAGGCGACATTTATTGCTACAGGAATAATAGGTCATCCGTTTAATAGCTTGAAACTCTATCACACTCTTGATTAATAATTTTTGCTATAGCTTTAGCAATGCAAGACTTTACATTAAAATGCTCCTATTATGCTATTTTAAATGTTCCTAATTTTGTTTTGTGAGACAATTTTGCAACTTTGCAAAATTGGAATATCCCATAAAACATTTGCGAATAAAGCACTGCTTTCTGTTTGGCGTCACCGCGGGTTAGTTTCCACCATTAAAGAAGACGACACACATATCCCAGAAATCCTGTAGGATTCAACAAATCAGACAAAGACTTCAAAACTCCTGAAGTGTTTCCAACTTTGTTTGCCATATGCACTAGACATCGGTTCGTGGGCCTGACGTCCGAGGCTGAGACTACCTACAATAGGTTTACATGCATCAAAGGTCAAAAAACATTTGCATACTGCAAAAGCTTTTCCCTCCAGCTTACGTTATTGGCATTTTTTAGATTTGTGATCCAATTATTGTGGTGTAGCACAGATAGCATTGTGAATCGACATAAGGAGCTGCAAAGCTGCATTAAAGTGTGATCTTAAAGCAACACATTGAGCTGGCAGTGCACCCACTCTCCATTTCTCCAGTCAATAGGCATGTGTGTGGGTGTGCCATAGAGGGAAGATGTCAGAAGAACTCATCCCCACCTTAAAATAGCCTGTTTTTGCAAATAGCTGATATTTTCCATGAGCTGTTATCAAGGAGCCATAGCTGGAACCTCTCTGGAAAGGAAACACAGTGTAAATACAACACTAACAACCATTCAAGACATAGCAGTTTCATTATGCACATTAGAAAAGAAAAAATGCATATTGTGGGGTCCAAAAGTCTGAGACAACCATTTCTATTATTCAAATTTGATACAAAATAGTTTGTTACAAATTATATAATCAGATTAGCAATTTGAGTGAAAAGTTTCATTTAAATTAACCTTTGCAGCTCACATAATCAGTCACAATTTGCTTTAAATTAATTTTTTTGGTTGTTGTATTTTAATTCCAGGACATTAATGTGACACTTTTGGACCCCACTATATTTTTAGCTGACTAAAAGATACAAGACATATCTGATATCTGGGGGCATTCCCTACGTTGTGGGGGCAAAATGTCCATATCTAAATGTGGCAATATCTGAAATCCTTGTCCTTGTGAGGACATTTTTTTGGTCCCCATGGGGAAATCAGCTTATAAATCACAAAGAATGATGTTTTGTTGAAAATGTATAAATGCAGAAAGTTTTCTGCAATGTGTAGGTTAAGGGGTAGGGGTAGGGGTAGGGGTAGGTTTAGGAAATACCCTTGAATATACAGTTTGTACAGTATAAAAATCATTATGTCTATGGAATGTCCCCATCATGATACAGGATATGGTTTGATTAGAATAACAGATGGCCAGATTGGAGCTTGTTTTAACAATTGTTAGGGTTAGGCCGTGTGTCCACCAAAGCGTTTTAAGCCAGCTGAAAACGCTAGACCTTCTGCTGAAAACGACGAGCTGTGCGCGCTTGAGAGCGTTTTGGCAGCGGAGCGTTTTTTCAGTTGAGACGATTCGTTGCTAGGATACAGAATATCCACAGCACAGTTTACTTGTAACTGATTTTGCAGATAATTTGTTTTATACTAAAAATGTATTTTTCATCCATTTTGTTCGGTTAGCTCTGCTGGCTGACGTCTTTGTACAGAAATAATGTTGTGACAGTTGGTCGGTGTGATATTAGTCCCGCCCCTCCTCCACTGTGATTGGACGGCTGGGTAAAAAGTGACAGTGATGAGCGCTGCGTTTTACTCAAAGTTGAACATTTTTCAACTCTCGGCGACCAGTAAAAACGCCGCGCGCTCAGCGCTTCAGCGTGAAAAAAACGCTCAGCGCCTCGTTGCGCTCATGGCGTTTAAAAAACGCGGCGCTCCCATTGAAAACAATTGGAAATATACGCCAGCTGCGTGAAAAAACGCTTTGGTGGACACACGGCCTTAGTCTGTATTGTTATAAGTTTGCTACTGTAATACCATCAACAAACGAGACAACATGTCAAGAATGTATAAACTACTGTATAATGATTCTGATAATTTCTGTGTTATTTTCTTCCTTCTTTCTGCCTATTTTAACTTATCTTACATAACTTTAGTGAAATCTGGCAGGGTTGGTCTTGTACCCATTTTGAAATATTTTAGCATTTGAACAGACCCAGATTTGTAAATAGGAGCAAATCTCTGAGCTTATAATGAATTAGAAATTTCTCTAATTTAAAGAGAAAGAGAATTCAGTTTAACAAAATCAAGCTACCTTTTGTGACCAGCTAACTGACTAAGCCATCATTGTAATTCCCCAGGAATGCAGTTTTAAATGGACATTGAAAAAACAGTGCCAGGAATTACAGCCAAGTCCAAAAAGGCATTTTTATGAGTTAAATTAAAACCATATGGACTGAAACAGGAGGAAACCTCTTTTATCCGACTTTGTTTATACAAAAACAGAAAAAAAACAAAGACATTTCATCTTTAAAATGTAGATTTGATCCTTGCACTTTTAAAAATAAGTTTTAGATTTGGCTTAGAGGTGGCCAACTGGAAAACACATCAGTTTAAAGCAGCTTTATCCAAGATATGACAATACCAGCGAGTGCTTGTACCTGGGAAAGAGTGAGACGGCTGCCCGCGCGTTTGTGATATTTGTTGGGACTTTCAAACTTCAGTTCCTCCCACCGTATCCTCCAAAGCATCCCAGCTAACTCCTTCTCCAACTTCAGTTTCCTATAAAAGAGCAGATTGCATTTAAGAAGTGCAACACACAAAAAAACGTGTTTTGGCAATAGTAAATGCTGAACTAGATTTTTACATTTTCCAGTGTGTTGTTATGTGGGTGCAAAGGTGTTTTTAGTGTGTTTAGTGTTATTATGTGGTACTATGGTTGAGGTTGCTAGTTTTCTTGATGGTTGCTTATTGTCACATCCAAACAAACCCACTCTCAGGTCTCTATGATATTATGGTCTTAAGATGTGGTTCAAGTCATTCCCTTAATATCTATGGGTTTTTTTGTGTTTTATTGTGAACTGCTGGATTTGAGGTATTCTTGTCTGTATATCATAAACAGTGCAGGATGACTGATTGGCTAATGTTTAATACTTTGGGTTAAGGGTTTTGAAAAAGTATAGCAAGAGTGATATGTGCATTTGTTAGCACCACAAAAGTGTTTGAATACCATTTCATTTTGCACAATTAGTCTAAATAACCCTTAAGGCGGGCATACACTGCGATTTCTGTATGATTTCAGCAAGGTTATGGGCTCAAAAGTTATGTGCTCACACTATATGATCTGATCGTCGCGCACGGCTTGACTGCTTACACTATATGTGTGAAATATAAGTCATAAACCCCCCTGCTGGGTTGCGTCGATAGTCCATGATATCGTGTATCCAGGGATATTGTCAAAACCATCAGCTATCGATACCAAGAGGATTTACCATTTTTCAATTTATGTATTAAATAATAATAATTAATATTATTATTATTATTATTACTAGGGTAGGCCTATTTCAACGCATCAGAGGATAATAAAAGATAGATTAGCTTACTCATTGGAAATTATTTTAAAACATTTAGGTTGATTATAAAATGAATTATAGGCCTATAATTAAAATGATTAACAGTCTATAATATGTCCGAAAACTGCAATAATCTCACTGAAAATTAAGAGCAGCTTGTTTAACACTAAATACTTCTCTTCTAATTTGTTCACTACGTATAGGCCTATAGGGAACAAAAGAAATATATAAAAAAAACATTTTAAGACATACTAATCATCAGCATATGTTGAAGTAGACTTATCGTTGTCTCTGAGGGAATATGCATCGAAAGCTCATCAGTTTTTAATTAAACTTTCTGTATGATAAATAATTTACTCAAAATGGAGGTTTGAGACTTCTTCACCTTCTTCACCATTTTCTTCAAAAATGTTCAATATTGCGACGTGACATTTTTCTTTATCCCCAATTGCCAAATGATGGACAATGGTCCATATTTCCCCGTGATAATAAAATGAAGTAAATATTAAATAAATTAGTAAATAAAGTGAAAAGTGAAAGAAGGAAATTAATGATCAAGTAAATTAATAAAAGAGGCGCCTATGTACATGCCAAGATTTCTGACATGCCAGAAATTCTTTCGACCATCCGATTGCCGGTACACTGCATGAACAATGCACGGCAAACGGCGTGTGGCGCAACAAAGCTGAAAATCAGAAAGATTTTGGCTCAAAATTGGAAGAAAATCGCACAGTGTATGCCCAGCCTTAGACTAAAGGTTCATCACCACCAAACTAAGGTGGAAACAATTTTTGCAGGAGGCTGAGTTGAAGTTTGATTGGGCGATAAAATGTGAGCCAATCTTAGGGTCACTGATGTTGTGCCCTTTCCAGCATATTATTTTTAAACGCAAGTAAACCAAGCAGCCCAGCCAGCCATGTGGATACATACATGGGCAACTTCCAAGTGAATCAACACATCTGGAGGAACTCTCTGAGGACCTGCTATTTCTCAACAGCTTCTATTCACAGCAAAGATTGCTTTTTTTTATTACAAATCAATCTCTGAATGTTTCACTGATGTGGTCTGAGAGTTGCGAAAGGAGGATATCAATGAAGAGAAGCGTAATTACGTTTCAGAGCACTCAAAACAAAGTACCAGAAAATAAAGCAACCCCCACACATTCCACTACAATCTAAAAGGTGTAAAACATTTCCAGATGGCAGAATGTAACTACTGCAGAGTCTGCATTTCAACAGGGTTTTACTCGATTTTAGAGCAACCCAAGCCCCAAAACAAGCACCTTTATTTGTTTTTGTAGTCCAGATTTTTGGAAGTAGACGTGTGGAAAAAACCTCGGCAGGGTCTTCGAATTAAAGAGACAGGTTAAAAAATGTATGCTCAGCTGTTTGCCAAAGGGAAAATCCTTGTTCTAAAATGCTGAATTCTATGAAGCGTTGACTGAAGGGAATATCGTAGATTGGAAACTGTTTGATTGAGTGGCAAGGAGTTTACAGCACAGTAGAAATATCCTGAATAAACCATACAAATAAAGAATAGGAAAATGGACCCAAACTGCATACTTCTATTTTGAAAGCTTGCTGGCGTTGCTCCATATATGATGTGGTCAGAGTGTGTGAGCTCTTATTATTATTACATTTTCACATTGAAGTTGTTTTCCGACCAACGTCACTCACTGCAAGTGTATATGGTTACACTTTTTTTTGACAGTGATGAGAACCAAGGACTATCAAAAAAAATTCATCAATGTTTCATTAATAATAATAATAATATATTGTAGCTCAATCTTAGAGCTCAAATTGTAAACAAATGTTAAGTCATGAATTTGATTCACAGAAAAAACACTTGCAAATACAATTTGTATGCAATCTATGTTACTTCTCATAAAATAATCTGCCATGTATTAATGTAAGATTAACATCTATGATGTTTCTTTTTGAAGAATCAAGTGGATAACTGAAAAGAGCAGCAGCATAACAGCTCTTCTAGCTGTAGATGAAAAGCTCAATCATAGCAGAATGATGATAATTAGCTTATATTCTTGTTACTTGATCCTTTTCGTTTCTGTCGTGTGAAAAAATTGTGTGTGAGTGTGCACTGTTTGTCTGAGTGGGTATTCTTATACATCATTTATATTTTAGAGTCATTTTTTTTAACCAAGTGAATGACAAGTCCAAGAATAAGTCTACCTCTGCTGCAACTGCAATATTTATTCTAGTAGGAATGAGGAGCTAACATCAATATTTGTCTCAAAGTGTTGACTATGCTGGAATTGAGCCCATTTATATAACCCATGAGTCAACTTCTACAATTCCCTTTTCCACAAGATGTCATTCCAGACTATTCAGTAGTATAGGCTACTCTATGATTTTATTTAAAAAAGGAAACACTAAATTTGTAGACTGAGTCAGGTAAACTGAATTTATTTTATTTTTTTGAAAAGTATATGTGCTGTCTCGTGTGCTTCATTGCTTATTAACTCCTGACTTCATAAAAAAATATTTTATCTGCCTGATATCAGTGCAGACACATGCATGCAAACATGAGCAATCACTTGAGGAGCATTACTTAAAAAACAACACTTTTCAGCTTGAAACATCATGTTTGCCTTGATTTAAATTCAAATTTGTAGACCTGTAACAATATTCATAATATACAAACCATAGTACATAGTACTTTCTATTTATCGTGCTCTACTTATTTGTACCTGTCTGTATATTATCCAACCCTTAACATTATATACTGCGATTTTAAAGAAGTAAAATTATATAAAGCCTATACAATTAATTTTTTTAACTTAAAAATTTTTTAACTTCCAGTGTCAATTTTATCTTAAATATTTTATCACAAGTTTGTGTTGAATATGTTTTCTGTTCTAGTTTATTACTATTATTATTATTTAGGTCAACACCGATATTACAGTTATGGCTGATAAATAATAGATTGAATATTAGTTGATAACATATATGGTAGTGATATAGCATGCATCCCTATTTATTTATTAATTATAATTATTATTTTCATAATTATTTTATCTTGTATAACCACATCCTTTCTATTTCATGTGTTATTTCAGAAAAAAAATGCCAAATTTTATTATGCTTTAAGATACTGAAAAGATTATAGAACTCTCAGCACTGTTTCACGCGTTTTAAATCAATTCCATGGATTTGCTCCCAAAATCAGCTTTAAAAATGCAACGTCCACAGATTCCGTCTGGGTCAAGTCATAATTGACGCAATGAGGTAAACACCACAGCCTAAAATTAGTTGTATATATCGGCTGACCAAGTGTAACAAAGTAGTGAAATATTTAGACTATCTGCATTTGTCTCGGAAACAGACATACTTTCCAGTTTTCACTCAAACAACTGCTGAGCTGTTGCTCTGGCAACAATCATGTAAATTCCACTCTGGCACCTATAGAAGCTTTTCCCGTAAATCCTCTGAAAAAAGAAACAGCTGCAAGTTCAAGCATGTCCTCTTTCTGTGAACCCTTAAATAACACCTCTCTAGGGTATTCCACGTGTTGTCATTAATCTGAAAACGAAAACTATTACTGCAAAGCTTGTAGTAA
This sequence comes from Chrosomus eos, assembly GCA_036326025.1. NCBI lineage: Eukaryota > Metazoa > Chordata > Actinopteri > Cypriniformes > Leuciscidae > Chrosomus > Chrosomus eos. Next base: position 13,678,188 of record CM070820.1, read on the forward strand.
AAAAAAGAATGTACCTGTAGATAAGGAAACTGGAGATTCCGAAAATGATGAGGGCCAGTCCAGACCCAACTGCCACTATTCCAAGGACAGGAAGATGATCTGTGAAAGTAAAACAATTATACAAAACTAAACTTAACTGACATTTTGGGTACACTGAGGGAGACTTCAAAATGAATGTATTGGGCCCGCTGAAAGCATTTATTTACACAAACTGCCTGCAATTAAGCGCTTGATTCACTAAATAAATTATGCAAATCATAACAGCAAAAAAAATCTATGTTGAACGAAGCTTGCACAGCGTAATTCCTGATCTTGCAGGTCTGTTCTGAGTGCCAGGTTGTGGAGGATGCAGCAGATTAAATCTATCAGGCTTTTTTTTACTGGGACTGCCAGCCTCACTCCACCACTGCCATCTAGGAACCTTAAACAGACTTTTGAAATGCTGAAAGTGAGCTCATCGACATTGTGCATCTGGATATATGCCAAGTTTTATATATCTGGATATATGCCACTTTTTTCCACCATTTGATGAATCACATGCAGCTACTATAGAAAAGGTACGCAAACATATTTTTTCAACACTCTAAAAAGTAATTCATGGGACCTGTTACCACAGATTATATAAATTCATGGCTGCAATTTATATTCTAATATATTGACTTAATTGCAAACATTATTTTGTTGATTTCGGTTGACATAAGAATGTTTATCATTACATTAACTTAATATTGTGTGTAATTTTAACTCAAATTCCGGTGTTAATTGATTTTTGTTAAAAAAATTAAGTTACAGTAACTTAATGAAATTGTCTTGATTTTGAAACTTTTTGAAATTGGGCAGAGGATATCTAGTTCCTTCCCAGCATGCTTTGCATATGACTGGATAAGGTGAACAAATGTTGAAATTAAGTGTTCATTTATTTGTTTTTAGTGAAGGGAAAGGCCTGTTAGTGTTTAATGCTGCTTTGTTTGACATTTAAAAGAGTTTCTGTATTGTTGAATATTTTTTGGTAAACATTGTGCTGAAGATCAGACTACATGAAGGTAAACGCTACATTGATTCAATTAGCAAAGACTGAGCTAATGCCATTACTTGTTCATTAAATTCACATGCTAATTAAGTTACATTTATATTGTGCTATGATAGCTGTGTATTTTAACTGAAATAGGTAAGATTCTATGGCGATAAATCAATGACAAATAGAACCGAGTGCACAACTGATGCTGGCGCACGTGGTAAATGAGAGGATAACAGATGTACACGCGAGGAAACGGGAACTCGCGAGCTCATTCATTGGAATGAGCTCATTGGAACGACTTAGTAATCAACTTAATAGCAACTTTAGTAATAAATATGTGTTGTTCATGTTACAAATTATTAAGTTCGTATAACTCAATGTAGTTTGTTGGTGAAATGTAATTTAATTAGAAGTTCTTATAACTCAAAATACAAGTGATGCAAATTGTTGTGTTAATTGTTTTTTGTTAAGCCAAAACATAATTTTTTGGGGGGGAAAATTAATAATTGTGCAAATAGCGAAAGAGTTTTGTCATGCAATCTACAATAAGTCTGATTAATATAGAAAGGGGATTTACAGAGCTTGCTCTTCTGCTGAACATTGAAAAGTACAAAATATAGAACGTCCACAGATGAAACATTTTAGTCAGTCAAAAATAAAACAAACTGAAAACAAACTTGATTCAGCTGAATAAAACTGAGTAAATATTCACCTTACAGTGATATGCAATTGGGAAAATCTTGGCCTGTTCTTTATTGTAAGTAGTCAGGTTTCACTAGAAAGGTCCCTACCTTCCTTGCATGGTGAGAATCCACACGGTGGGTAGTCCAGAGGTGGGGAACCCTTTGGCCACTGAATCCTCTCTGTTGGGGACCACAAGACTTCTTTACTGGTCCCATTGTAGTAACCAACAGTCTGTGTAACAAGAAATATGCATAAACATATTTGGTTTACAGTGAGCTGAAAAACATTTCGGATAAGAAAACAACTTATTAAAAGAAAGATACATACAATGGCCTACCAACAAGACTATTTTCTATTTTTAAGTCAATGATCTCTGGTGGAAAATATTTATTAGAAAATATGAGATGATGTTTTTCTGCACATGATTCACTGTGTGTGTACATGCAACACTGACTACTCTCTAACCAGATGAAAAGAAAGTCTGAATATATTGGTGGCATAAGGGGTAACTATGGCAACAATGCACGATATAACTAAATCACTTTGTTACCAGCTAAATAACCATTCATTTCTCTTATTTTCTTATTTTCTTTTTTGTTGTGATAGGCCTCTCTAAATCAAACAAGACTCCCGGTACATTTATGAATGAACAAGTCAAGCTGAAAAATGAACACATCGCTTACAAGCTCATGAACACATGCTTTCGATTAGGACAGAAGGGCTAGTAAAGGATTTGATTTTTAAGCAACACATTATTTGGTATGTCGAGCCGTCCAACCACAGCCGCATTTGCTGTAATTATGGAGCATGTGGCATGTGGGTTAAATTAGACTGTTGTTCTACATATGCTCGACTCTTTAACCATTGTTATTCATTGTCACCATGTCTTTGAAAAAGATTTTCACTATGGAAACATTCTGCAGGAAAGCTAAATCCTTTATAATGTTATTTCTGTGTTTGCTAAGGCAAAACATCACAGTTACTATTGCTCACACACAGGGGTTCTGAAACTTATGAGGCAGCAGTAGCAGAGTCCTTTGGATGAAACTATATTGCTATGGTAAAAAAATAAATAAATAAAGCACTTTTTAAGGACTTTTGAAAATTTGGTGATGCCAAAAACTTTCTCAAAACTGAGTTAGTTTTTTTATTTATGTATGAATAAGAATCCATGTTTTGTATTTATGAGTTGGCTGAATTTGTGGACATTTCTACTTACTGCGTATTGCCCAGTTTTTAGGTTAGTCATTCCCCAAAGTCTGAAGTCTGTGTATCTGGTATTATTCCCATCTGTACTTACAAGGCCAGTCACCCCTGTGATAAACAAACACAAGCCCAGGGATCAAATAAACATTTTTATCTGGGTGTAAAAAGATCACATATTGTTTTTTCTTTGTTAGCACATTTTTAAGACAAATAGAAAAAAAATATTATTGAGAGAGGAAGCGCTAACATAGCTCAGATTATTTATTAGAACTGAGCAAATTAAACATTTAAAAGTGCAGAAAACAAGATCGATTAAGTTGAGAAGCGGAATCATGAGAGACTAGAATACATCTTGAATTCCGTGTTTTGGACACCATACATGACCTTCAGGAGAAAAAAAGATATCGTGGCCACATTTTCTGAATTTGTTCCCTCTGTTTAAAACTAATAGAACAATTCCTTCATTTTAGTTACACCATGTGTGCAGACTTCTCTCTAAATTGATCTTGTTTTCAGTATGTTTAAATATTTTTACTGAAAATAAGACAAATATACTTTTTGCAGTGCATTCAATATTCTGCCTGGTTCCTATACGTGTTTGAAACAGTGTGTGTAGTTTCCTTCAGGGAGAGGGCTCAGCAGATAGGTCGTCGTGTATTAGAAACAGATTTTCCATTCACAAGCTAGTTGGGACTCTGACCTCTACACTCCCTGCAAGAGAGGCTGAGAGTTTACCAACATCAACCTCAGAAGAGCTCTTACAAGCCTTCCGCTCACTTTAAAAAGAATCCAAGCGAAGTTGCCAAATCACTCCAGCTTGACACTGCTGCTAAAAACCAGATACTTGTCATCACATCCTCAAAATGTGAAGGGCCTAAATGTTGTAATCTGTGACCATCCTATTGAAATGAATGTCAAAACATCATCATATTGTGAATGCTTTTATCAAACATATATCTTTGCATTTGTAAACCAAGACCACTCAACGCACCCCAGATCCTGCGGTTTTGCATTCTATTAGTTATGTTGATTCCATCGTTCTGAGACACGCCGTCTGCTAACGCTTCACTGAGGGCTTTTGCATATAGCACAAAACCATCATGGAAACAGCCAGCAATAAAATCCATCTGAGGAAAGGCAAAACAGAGCTTTAATTCAGGGAAACATCAAGAAATCGTACTCGGTTACTAACGTAACCTCGGTTCTCTCTAGAGAGGGAACGAGTACTGCGTAATATCTTACGCTATGGGGAAAACTCTTTTCCTCGAGATATTGAAGCCAAAAATTATCCTTAATTTTAAACATGCAAAACGCTTTGCAGCAGCAAGCAGACAAGGGCGAGACGGCTCGCGCGCCCATTGGCTGCCTTGCTGGAAAAGCTGCAGCCTATCGAGGTGAGGCACTGCGTGACGTAATGACGAATGGGGACGCTTCGCGCCCATTTCGTCATGTCCCGCCAGTAGAGGCGTGGTCTCGCCCTATAAATACCCCCTCGATAGCTGAATTTCCTCTGATTTTTCAACGCCGAATCGAACCAGAGCGTATTCCAGGCACGGCAAGATACGCAGTACTCGTTCCCTCTCTAGAGAGAACCGAGGTTACGTTAGTAACCGAGTACGTTCTATTACGAGAGTATCTCTCGTACTGTGTAATATCTTACGCTATGGGGAACACCATGCAACACGCCGTGCGGACAGGGATCCAACACCAGAGTCCCGGGGCCAAGCCCGGGGCGCATCTAGTGCACAATCACCACAACTCACACAGAGTAGAGGAGGAGAGGCTAGAAGCATCACTCCCTCATAAAGTCCCGTAGGGGTAACAGACCCGTAGGGGTACACATAAGCCGCATGGCGGCCAATAAGCCCGAAGTTCAGACCGCCAGAAGCTTAGCTTGTAAGGCGGGCACCTCCAGGTTATAGTACTTGATAAATGTAGACGGCGAGGCCCAGCCCGCAGCCGTACAGATATCCTGCAGGGAGACCCCGCTATACCATGCCCACGACGAGGCCACGCCTCTCGTGGAGTGCGCTTTGACACCCAATGGGCACTGCAGGCCCTTGGAAGTGTAAGCCAGCGCTATGGCATCCACTATCCATCTGGATAGGCTCTGTTTTGAAGCGGCAAGTCCCTTAGAACGGCCGCCAAACAACACGAAAAGCTGCTCGGTCTGTCTGAACCCAGCCGAGCGGGACACATAAGCCCTTAACGCCCTGACAGGGCAAAGGAGACTCGCGTCCCTCTCCTCATTGGGAACCGGAAGGGCAGACAGGGAAATTACCTGGGCCCTAAACGGTGTATTGAGGGATTTTGGCACGTAGCCGTGCCTCGGTTTGAGTACGACCTTTGAGTCGTTAGGCCCAAACTCCAGACATGACGCGCTTAGAGAAAGCGCCTGTAAGTCCCCTACACGCTTCACTGAAGCGAGAGCCAATAGGAGCACCGTCTTAAGGGACAGGTGCTTCATGTCCGACAGCTGGATCGGCTCAAACGGGGCGCCTTTCATGGCCTCCAAGACCGTGGAAAGGTCCCAAGCCGGGACTGAAGGGGGCCTGGGAGGGTTTAACCTCCGAGCTCCTCGTAGGAAACGCACGACTAAGTCGTTTTTCCCCAGTGACTGGCCAGACACCGGTTTAGCAAACGATGCTATGGCCGCCACATAAACTTTGAGCGTGGATGGGGTCCTACCCTTATCCATCAGCTCCTGAAGGAAGGCAAGCACTTCCTTAACCCCGCAGTCCACAGGTGCAAAGCCACGGGCTCGACACCAAGTAGAGAACACCGACCATTTCGAGGCATAGAGCCGTCTGGTAGACGGAGCTCTAGCCTGCGCGATTGTGTTTAGCACTCCTTCCGGGAGGCTAGCGGGTACCCGTTGATGGCCCATGCGTGCAGGGACCACAGATCCGGGCGAGGATGCCAAATCGAGCCCTCTGCCTGAGAGAGGAGATCTCTCCTCAATGGTACAGGCCACGGGGCAGTGCTGGCCAGCCGCATCAGGACCGGAAACCAAGCCTGGTTCGTCCAGAGCGGAGCTACAAGCAGCACTGGGCATCCATTTTCCCTGATCCGCTCCAACACCTGAGGCAGGAGCGAGACGGGGGGAAAAGCATACAGGGGACCACTGGGCCAAGCGTGGGCCAGCGCGTCCCTGCTTTTCGAGAAGAATACTGGGCAGTGAGCGTTCTCGCGGGACGCGAACAGGTCCACCTGCGCTCTGCCAAACGTCTCCCACAGCAGCTGGACCGTCTGCGGATGCAGCGACCATTCTCCTGTCGGGACGTTGTTTCTGGACAGCCTGTCTGGACCCGCATTCAGGTGCCCAGGCACGTGCGCCGCTTTCAGAGAAAGGAGGTTGCGCTGGGCCCAGACCAAGAGGGGTTCCGTCAGCCTGCAGAGGCGTGTGGACCCGACGCCGCCCTGGCGATTTATGTACGCCACCACTGACGTGTTGTCCGACCGGACCAAGACGTGGTGGCCCTTTATCAGGGGACGGAAGCGCCGTAGCGCTTTGTCGACTGCTATCATTTCCAAGCAGTTTATGTGAAGGAGCTTCTCCCGCTCTGACCATAGGCCAGCCAGCGGTCTGCCCTCGAGCAGTGCTCCCCACCCCGTGGTGGAGGCGTCCGTAGACACCACTTTCACCTTTGAGGCGGTCCCCAGACTCACACCAGTCTGATACCAGCTGGTTACTTTCCAGGGTTCCAGAGCCGAAACGCACCATCGGTCGACCCTGAGGCGACACCGGCCCGTGGTCCAAGCCCGGGGCGGGACCCGTGGTTTCAGCCACCTCTGCAGTGGGCGCATGCGAAGCAGGCCCAGCTGGAGTACAGAGGATGCTGCGGCCATCAGGCCCAGCATTTTCTGAAACTGTCTGAGCGGGACTATAGAGCCGTGGCGGAAGGATTCCGCGACGCGCTGAATACTTAGTACGCGCTCCGGTGACAGGCGTGCCGTCATGGATAGCGAGTCTAACGCTTTTCCCAGGAAAGAAATTCTCTGGCTGGGACACAGCGAGCTCTTTTCCCAGTTGACTGTCAGGCCCAGTTTCTCGAGGTGCTCGAGCAGTGTGGCCCTGTGTTCTATGAGCTCTGACCGTGATCAAGCTAGAATCAGCCAATCGTCCAAGTAGTTCATAACTCGCATGCCCTGAAGTCTCAGGGGTGCGAGAGCCGCGTCCATGCACTTCGTAAACGTACGGGGTGCCAAGGACAGGCCGAACGGCAGGACTGTGTATTGATATGCCTGGCCCTCGAACGCGAATCTCAAGAATCGCCTGTGATGGGACGCTATTTGTATTTGGAAATAGGCGTCTTTCAGATCTATTGACATAAACCAGTCCCCTTGGCGCACTTGCGCGAGGATTCCCCTGGTCGTAAGCATCCTGAACTGGCGCTTCACAAGCGCTTTGTTCAGCTGTCTCAGATCTAGAATGGGTCTGAAGCCCCCATCTCTTTTCGGTACCAGAAAATATCTGCTGTATAAGCCCCCTTCGCTCTGAGCCTGAGAAAGGGGCTCTATGGCCCCCTTGCTCAGCAGTTTCGCTATCTCGGCTCGAAGTAGATGAGATACTTCGCTTCTCACCGTAGTCTCGACGCGCGCCGTATAACGGCGGGGACGTCGTGCGAATTGTAGCGAGTAGCCTCTCTTTATAGTGTTCAGCACCCAGTCTGATACCCCGGGTAGCTTTGACCACGCTTCTGCGTGAATAGCTAGAGGTAGAATGCAGACCGGGCTCTGGCCGTGACCAGGCAACGGCTCGAGAGCCCCGGTACCCTGGGAACACAACGCCGTGTTTACAGCGTTCGAGGCGGGGGGCGCGCTGAACACAGCGGGCAGCCTGGCCGCGCTCAAATTCTCTATGGCGGGACGCACAGCGAGAGTGAGCGGGGCGAATCCCGTGGGATTCGGCGTGCTTGCGGGGGGATGTGGGCGCAAACTTACGGGCACATCTACTGCACTGTACACGCTTTCGGTCGGAGCCGATAGAATGTGTGTTGGTTTCGTTTTTACAGAAACCAAGGGACACGCGGCATGTAGCGTGAGCGGGCATTGTATGGGCGCATTCACTACATTGTGTGCACAATCGACCTGAGTCAGATTTATGTGTGCTAGCCTCGCACCGTGGCGGGCTGTGTCTGGGTGTGGGAATGGGCACTGGGGCGTGGGCATTCTTACAACACTCATAACACCTTCGGCCGTGGCCGGTATACCAGAAAATACACTCTTTATTGGATTTATCTGGGTAGCCATAAAAACGGCTTTTGTGTGCAGGCAAGCGGGCTGAGACACCGGCTGCTTCACTGCTAAATACACTGGCACAGTCACATCGCAAGGAACTGAACGAGCGAATCGTTTCGGTGGGGAACCGGCCGCAGCGGGATCCGAACACCGTCGCTTTCCTAGAGTGGCTAGGAAAGCTTCGAGGCCTCGGGCTTGAGCTCAATCTTAGGCCGGGGCCCGCGCTGAGCGGGGCGGCGTCCAGCAGAGCGAGAGCGCGGTCTCTGATCCCGGGACTGGCGGCGCTGTGTAGCGGCGGCTGCGGGCGATGCAGGCCGAGGCTGCGAGCTGCGAGCAGACGGCTGCTTAGAGCGACCTGCAGCGGAGCTCGAGCGCTTCGGAAGGAAGTGCTTCATGGCCTGCGAAGTCTTCTGCACCTCAGAATATCTGTCCGCGAAATCTTTGACGGCAGATCCGAAGAGGCCCGCAGGGGAAATGGGCGCGTCGAGGAATACAGAGCGCTCAGCTTCCGTCATCTCAGACAGCGTCAACCACAGATGTCTCTCAGCAACGGTGAGAGAGGCCATATTCCGCCCCATGGCCTGAGCAGCGGCTTTAGCGGCGCGTAGAGCAAGGTCCGTAGCGCCTCGTAAATCCGCCACACTGACAGCACCCGGCCCTTCCTCGTCCAATTTAAGGAGAAGGTCAGCCTGGTAAATCTGCAAGATCGCCATAGTATGCAGCGCTGAGACCGCCTGTCCAGCGGCTGTGTAAGCACGCCCGTGCAGCGATGAAGTCACCCGGCAGGCTTTAGAAGGAAGCGTCGTCTGCGCGCGCCGTCCCGCAGAGGGCGGGCAGAGATGCGACGCGACCGCCGCCTCCACAGGAGGAACGGAGAGATATCCTTTATCTCCCGCGCCGACGACAGAGGAAAAAGCCGCAGAGGTGGAAGTGCGCATCCTGGCGGAGAAAGGGGCAGTCCATGACTTAGCGACTTCGTCGTGGAGCTCAGGAAGGAAGGGGGCGGCCCTAGACCTAGACGGGGCTTCGTCCTTCTTGAGAAAGCGCCCGTCGAGTCTGTTGCGCGGCGGCAAAGCAGGCGCCTCCCACTCGAGGCCGATGCACTCCACGGCCTGGGTGAGCAGACACATCAGCTCAGCCTCAATGCCGGGTCTCTTTCCAGAGGGTTGGCTAGATATGTCAGCGGGGGGGAGGTCCACAGAGCTCGCCCAATCCTCACTATCAGAAGCCACAAGAGAGCATACCTCAGCGGGTTCGTCCAACTCGGGAGCGGAAGCGGCGGCAGACGGCGGGCGCTGTCCGTCCGGGAGCGACTCAAGTGAAGCCGGCGAAGCAGGCGGGCGAACCGGCGAGCTTTGGCGGGCTGGAGAAGGCTCGGGAGCGCGCTGGGCGCGACGCTTCTTGCGGCGCGGCAGAGAAGGCTGGGACGCGGGCTCAGAGAACGACGCCAGGCGAGTCCTCAGAGTCACCACGGGCAGAAGTTCGCAGTGCGGGCATCCACCATCCGCGAGCGCGATAGCCGCGTGCTCGTGACCCAGGCAGGACACACAGATGACGTGACGGTCCTCATCACTGAGTTGGGCGCGGCACGAGCCACAGAAAGGCATCTTTAAAAAGACGCAGCTCTTTTAGAACAGAGAATGGGTGTTGCGTCACGTAAGCAAACACACACACACTTAGCAGAGTAAAAGGATATAGTACGCCGGAAAGCGCAGCAGGTACGGCGGTTGAAGGCGGCTGGGCCAGCGACTTCAGAAATGGCACGTCCCGCTGATAAGGCTACAAGTCAACGGCGCGGCTTCTCACTCTGGATCCAGCGATGCGTGAGCTTCGCGTGAAGAGTAGAAAAATCAGAGGAAATTCAGCTATCGAGGGGGTATTTATAGGGCGAGACCACGCCTCTACTGGCGGGACATGACGAAATGGGCGCGAAGCGTCCCCATTCGTCATTACGTCACGCAGTGCCTCACCTCGATAGGCTGCAGCTTTTCCAGCAAGGCAGCCAATGGGCGCGCGAGCCGTCTCGCCCTTGTCTGCTTGCTGCTGCAAAGCGTTTTGCATGTTTAAAATTAAGGATAATTTTTGGCTTCAATATCTCGAGGAAAAGAATTTTCCCCATAGCGTAAGATATTACGCAGTACGAGAGATACTCTCGTAAGAGAACTAAAACTACATGTCATTCTGTACAGACATGTAAGAGCTGCCAGTTGTCCTCTAAGAAAGTAGAAATGAGGAGAGGAAAATCTGGCAAGGCTGTCCATTGATGAAAAATGTAATTGAATTAATTATTAATTTGGCAGACCTAATTTCAAGATGGCTCATATTAGCTTTTTATAAAAAAAAAAAAGAAAGCATCTAAAACAGAACGATTTCAATTGACACAATTTTCCCTGCATTAGGGGTCAACTGAGTCCCATGGTAAACGGAATAATTTACCTTTTCCAATAGTTTTAAGTGTAGCATTAGAGTTAAAAAACATTTTGGAGCCACTGTAAACATCTTTACAATGCATGAGAGACTGGATGGTAATTAGTATAATTATTGTAAGCAGTAATTTGATTCATAACTTTCTCATAATTGCAATTCATTTTAGTACATACCAGTACTCAAAGTCTTAAATAATTCATTTCCTGAATGTTTTCATTTGGCAGCTACATGTGGATCTAGGGTTTCGGGGAGTTGTTTCCTACTTTTGTCAAAGGGTACAGCTGATTCAGGAAAATGGGACTGACATGAGGAAGCCAAACTTATGATTCTAGTGCTTTTAAGTGTCATATCTGATCTTGTGGTAAAAGGAAACACAGTTTAGCTCCTGAAAGCCTATAGAGCTGAACAGAATGTTCAATATTTTCAAGACAGTGATAGAACGCCAAAAAAGAACTATGTAGTCTGTACAAATGTTCTGATTAAATCTGATGTGACAGATGGCTCTGCATATGTGCCAATACCTGATCTTGTTTATGAGCAACTCACCATTGAGGGTTCCAATTTTATATTAAAGTCCTGCATTGCTCTCTTGTGGAGTTCTTTGCGAAAAGCGGTATACTCAGGGTTGTCTGGCTCCCGGTATGTTACAATGAACACACTCTAGAGGGGGGGGGAGAGAAAAAAACAGTCAAAAAGCCGTACAAAGAACATAAAGTGATCTGACCTGTAGGCAAATATTCAATTCCTGACACAATAAGTCGTTGAGGTTTTTACGGATGCCAGACATGTGATAAGAACTCAATCAACACAATTTACAAAAAGGGAAGGTTCACCCAAAAATGTAATTTCTGTCATCATTTACTCACCTTTACATTGTTCCAAACCCAATTGACTTTCTTTCTTAATTAGACAATAGCTCAGTTTGAAGAACATACTCGAATTTATGTCATTATTCTGTTATTAATAATTTTATCTTTTGAATTGTGTCCATTCATTCAAATAAATAGAGTCAGAGGTGATCTATAAAATTACTCATGCTATGATATAAAATGTTGGTCATACCATCCACCCCTTCTCTTATCTGCATTGTGACACTGACACCTTGACACTACATATACAGTCACTGTCTTTTCATACTTAACTTTAAGTAGTCGATGTTAATATTTGACAATGTAAGGAACTTTAAAATTGTCAGGTTTATGTTCTGATTTATGGACTTTTAGTTTGTATTTCCTTGTTTCCGTGTGTTCTGTTCCTGCTTTCTTTTGTTCGCCATTTTACCAGAGATTGTCTTATTATGGGCTCTATGCACGGCGGTATTTCCGGTGAAGGGTTAACGATGCTCGATAACTTCCGCCGATCGTAGAGTCCAATGCAATACACTCTCGCACTGTACTCCCTCTTTTAATGCACCTTAGACATTGCACATAACACACAAAAAAAAAAAAAAAAAAAAAAAACTTTGGGAAAAGATAGGGACTGATGAGATGTGGGGGAAGGTTATCTTATATTATCTTATCTTATTATATCATCTTTTATTTTATACAGCATTGACAATGGCAATTGTTACATAGGAGGAAGGATGGAAATAAAAATCGACCAACACAATATTGGCAATATGGTGGTAGTGGGGAGTGGGGTGGTGATGGTAATGACAATGGTAATAAATAATAAATGGTTACTTTGTTTACGCATACACAGACATACACATACCCACACTCACACCCGCTCACATACACACTTAGATCAAACAATTAAATCACTTTTTTGTCACTTCTGGAATTATGGATTTACAAGATTGCTCACTACTGTACTATGTTGGTTTGTATGTATGTCTGACTGTTAAATAAAAAAATAAAAATAAAAAATAAAAAAAATAAACAAAAGAGTCCAATGCAATACCAAGAATTAATATTGAATTGTATACTCCATGGTTATACTAAAGAAACGTTAGTCACAAAAACAGACAAAACAGACACCCCTCATTGTGTTTATGCTTCTTTTTAAAATTATATGAAATAAACATAACTATATATAAAATTACATCTAAACATATGAAAGTTTCGTTTCAAAGACGGGAGGACAGTACATTTTGAAGACTCTGCCATAATCCCGTTTTCCTCGGTTTTTCATCCGCTTCAATCTCCCCAACCGGAAACGGAAGAGCATCCTTGCGTCAAATGCGGAACTTATGCGTGCATATAGCCTATTGGGAGATGAGAGGGTCTGTGGCTCTTACCATTGGAAAAAGTGTATGTTAACTTGGATCTGTCACGATTCAATGTGTTTAGTTCTGTTTTGAGATGTTGTTGTTTCCTAGCCTGGCTCCGCCCTCCTACGCACTTCTGCTCAATTTCATTTTCCTTCAGTACTACGTCTGGGACTGTGCTGTAGACTTCGGTTTCCAGAAATCAATTTTTTGTAGGACCAATCAGCGAACAGAGGGAGTGGCTGAGAACGATGACGTTGATGTCGACTCGTGCGTTATTTTGAGTTGTAGTTCAAAATAAGAAAGATGCGAGTGAAGCCATTCGGTCAGTTGTGGCAACGCTGCCGAATATCAAGAAGTTAAAGTCGGAGCAAGAACAATCTCTGCTTAGTTTTGTGTTTATGGCCATCCTCCCACGGGGTTCGGGAAAAGACATATGTCACGACCAAACGTTAGCGATTGGTTATGGCAGATAGAGTGACTCTGGGCTGATCCAATAGTTTTAGACTTCAATAGAGTTCCCGCCTACAAGGAAGTAAACGTTTGTCAATGGAGCGGTGCCAGACTCTATGTACAAATGAAATGTACGAGAGTCTGGTAGAACCAGGCTAGTTGTTTCCCCCTGTCTTTGTGATTTTTGGTTTAGTCCTGTTAAGTTTTCCCGCTCCTCGTTCGTGTTCAGTTTCTTCACCTGTTTTCAGTTAATTATCTCGTTTGGTTCAGTTCATTTAAGCCCTGTGTTTTCCCTCAGTGTTTGTTGGTCGTCTATGAATGGTTGTGTGTTTCCTGAAGTCCTGGAGTCTGTTATTTTGTTCCTGTATGTTCCAGAAAGTTAAGTTTGTTAATAAATCAACTATATATCACAGATCTTCTGTCCTCATCTTCGGCATCCTGCACACACCCTGACAGAACGACCAACCGTACAATAATAAAAACGAAGATGAGCCAGAGGAGATGTCACCGGAGGAAAAAGGTGAAACCAATCAACACACCTATCCTCTTCCAAGAGGAGCGCTCTCTAGAAGAGTATGCGGGGCTGTACCTAGAGTTCTATGATGACGTGACTCAGGATGAAGAGGAATTGACGCAAAGTTTCTGGGGTGGATTAAAAGACCCTCTCGCCCAGATAATTTTGGTGAAGGACCTACAAATGTCCTTCTTGGAGTTTGTGGATCACACGCTGTGGGCGTGTGGATCCAACTACCACGTGGAAGATCTCCCACTCCAGCCAGTTCTAAGTCCGGTATGTCCTGAGCCCGTCACCTGCCCGCCAGAGCCTAAGCCCGTCGCCTGCCCGCCAGAGCCTGAGCCCGTCGCCTGCCCGCCTGAGCCCGTCGCCTGCCCGCCAGAGCCTGAGCCCGTCGCCTGCCCGCCAGAGCCTGAGCCCGTCGCCTGCCCGCCAGAGCCTGAGCCCATCGCCTGCCCGCCAGAGCCTGAGCCCATCGCCTGCCCGCCAGAGCCTGCACTCCTCCACCAGATCGGTCCCTAGACTTCCCCGGATGATATCCAGTATGAATGATCCCCCGCTGATGTCAGTGCGATCAGCCAGAAAGAGGGCTGCCGAGGCTGGGGTTCATGTCACGCTCACTGATCCTGAGCCTTCACCGCTGGTCCCGTCCAGCGTTAACCCAGAGACCGTCCAGCCAGAGACCGTCCAGCCAGAGACCGTCCAGCCAGAGACCGTCCAGCCAGAGACCGTCCCCTGCCCGCCAGAGCATGAGTCCAGCCCCGAGTCCCCTGATGTGCTGGCTCCGTCCAGTTCCGAGTCCCCTGATGTGCTGGCCCCGTCCAGTTCCGAGTCCCCTGATGTGCTGGCCCCGTCCAGTTCCGAGTCCCATGATGTGCCAGAGCCTGTTGATCCTGCGCCAGAGCCCACTGATCATGCACCAGAGCCCAATAATCCTGCACCCGAGCCCACTGATTCTTCACCGCTGGTCCTGTCCAGCCCAAGACCCTCGTTGCTGCCGGATCCCCCCTTTCCTGTCAATTTCCCCATTAAAATTTTGGGGGGGCGCCCACCCGAAGGGTCCTCACCGCCATGGCCACCCGAAGGGTCCTCACCGCCATGGCCACCCGAAGGGTCCTCACCGCCATGGCCACCCGAAGGGTCCTCACCGCTATGGCCACCCGAAGGGTCAGCTCCGCCCTGGACGCCCGAGGGCCCCACAGCTCCGCCCTGGACGCCCGAGAGCCCCACAGCTCCGCCCTGGACACCCGAGGGTCCCACAGCTCCGCCCTGGACGCCCGAGGGTCCCACAGCTCCACCCTGGACGCCCGAGGGTCCCACAGCCGTGGCCACGCCCACAGCCTGCTCCGCCGTGACCAGGCCAACAGCCTGCACCGTCGTGGCCACGCCCACAGCCTGCACCGTCGTGGCCACGCCACCAGCCTGCTCCGCCAAGCCCACAGCCTGCTCCGCCCTGGAGGCTTCCTGGACCTGCACCATGCCCTTGTCAGCCTCCAGGGCGCCCACCCTCCCACCCCTTTGGATGTTATATGCCGCGAGGAGGCGCCTTCGGGGAGGGGGGAGGTACTGTCACGATTCAATGTGTTTAGTTCTGTTTTGAGATGTTGTTGTTTCCCCCTGTCTTTGTGATTTTTGGTTTAGTCCTGTTAAGTTTTCCCGCTCCTCGTTCGTGTTCAGTTTCTTCACCTGTTTTCAGTTAATTATCTCGTTTGGTTCAGTTCATTTAAGCCCTGTGTTTTCCCTCAGTGTTTGTTGGTCGTCGTCTATGAATGGTTGTGTGTTTCCTGAAGTCCTGGAGTCTGTTATTTTGTTCCTGTTTGTTCCAGAAAGTTAAGTTTGTTAATAAATCAACTATATATCACAGATCTTCTGTCCTCGTCTTCGGCATCCTGCACACACCCTGACAGGATCTCGTGAAGCACCTCAGCCTATCATGTGGAATGTGCTTTACTGGGCGGTAAAAAAGAGCACAAATTGCTCTATTAGCTATTAGCTGGTCACTACAGTGCGCATTAAACCACATTTAAGATTAAATTTAAATCTGTTCATTTAAAAACAGCTTTATTGGGCATACATTACATAGCATTGATACTACTCACTAAATGTATTTGTAATTTAATTGTTGAAATCTAGAAGCCATAGAAAGAATAACTTTATTTATTAAAATCTTTATATTTTGTTTATTCATTAAAAAGCACAAAATCAATTTCAGACATACACAGCAGTCATAAATCATTACAATTCCAGTCTAATTAATTTGTTGAAACCTGGAAGCCAGAGAGAGTACACTTCATTGTTTAATTTATTTTTTTCATTAAAAAACAATATAATACAATATTTATAATTAAATTAGACATTTTCGCTGATTTTCTTTAGACAATATACAATATTACTAATATCACAGTTATGTTGAGTTTGAGTTTTATGGACTTTTAGTTTGTATTCTCTAGTCATGTGTGTTCCTTTGTTAGATTCACCCCCCCCCCCCCCCAATCTGTTACTATGGACACTAACTCTATCATCACAGCTGTTCGTCTTTGGTTAATCACCATGTGTATTTAAGTTTCTCTAGTTCACTCAGTGTTTGTCCGGTCACCATTGCCTGCCTGCCTGCCTGCCTGCCTGCCTGCCTGCCTGTCTGCCTGCCTGCCTGCCTGCCTGCCTGCCTTGCTCTGCTTACACAATTATGTCCTTCTCCTCAGCATTACTAAATGCATTAGCATTTTATCTGATTTATTTATTTGATTATTTATTATACTTACTCATTGGTAGCAACCCAAGTATTTGTCTTCTGATTTTGTTTTGATTTTATTGTATATGTCATGTCTGATGATGTGTTGTTATTTTTGTCCAATACTGTCTTGTACTGTCCTGAGTAACATCCTCCTGGCATCAACTTGAAAAAGGGATAATCACTGGCTGTACAATCTCTGTAACTCTTTTCTCACTGGCCATGAACATGATTGTCAAGTCGGCCGAGGTGGAATGTAGAGGGCCCAAGTCAAGATCTGGGACCCGTCAGCCGCCCATAAGAGCTTTTATGGACGACTTAACAGTGATGACAACATCCGTTCCAGGGTGCAGGTGGCTCCTCCAGGGGCTTGAAAGTCTCATCTCCTGGGCAAGGATGAGCTTCAAGCCCGCTAAGTCCAGGTCTCTGGTCCTAAAGAAGGGTAAAGTGTCCGACCGTTTCCGCTTTGCCCTGGGAAAGACCATGATTCCATCGGTGTCTGAAAAACCGGTCAAGAGCCTGGGGAAGATCTTTGATAGCTCCCTGAAGGACTCAGCTGCCATAAAACAAACCAAGTGCGACCTGACTTCCTGGCTCACAGCGATTGATAGATCTGGCCTCCCCGGAAAATTCAAAGCTTGGATCTACCAACACGGAGTCTTGCCAAGAATACTCTGGCCCCTGTTAGTCTACGAGGTACCATCATCAACAGTTGAGGTTCTAGAGAAGTCTATCAGCCAGTTCCTCAGAAAATGGCTGGGGCTCCCTCGGTCCTTGAGCAGCATTGCCCTGTACGGCCATTCCAACAAGCTGCATCTTCCTTTGAGTGGACTAACAGAGGAGTTCAAAGTCACCCGCTCCAGAGAGGTATTGATGTACAGGGACTCCAGGGACACAAAAGTCGCAGCAGCAGGAATCCTCGTGAAGACCGGGAGGAAGTGGCATGCGCAAGAAGCCGTCAATAGAGCAGAGGCGCGACTAAGGCACAAAACGCTGGTGGGCTCCGTGGCAACGGGACGAGCAGGTCTTGGTTGTTTCCCCAAACCACGTTACGATCTGGCTCGGGGAAAAGAGAGGCGCAGACTGATTCAGGACGAGATACGAGCAGAGGTGGAGGAAGAACGCTGCACCAAAATGGCCGGCATGTCCAAACAAGGAGCGTGGACCAGGTGGGAACAAGCAGATCCACGCAGAATAACCTGGGCAGAGCTCTGGAAAGCAGAGCCTTTTCGGATTAAGTTTCTTGTCCAATCGGTCTACGACGTCCTCCCAAGCCCAGCTAACCTGCATACCTGGGGCCTGGCAGACACTCCTGAGTGCAAGCTGTGTCAAAAGAGGGGCACACTGGAGCACATTTTGAGCAGCTGCTCAAAAGCGCTAGGGGAGGGGCGGTACCGCTGGCGCCACGACCAGGTGTTAAAGGCTTTGGCTGACTCTATCTGCACAGCGATCCAGCTCAGCAAGACCCAGGCAGCCCCCAAACAAATAATCACCTTCATCAGAGCTGGGCAGAAGGAACAACACCACCGGCCTAGCTCTACGGGGGGGCTCCTCTCCACTGCTCGTGATTGGCAGCTTCAAGTCGACCTTGGAAGACAGCTTAAGTTTCCAGGCAACATCACAGCCACTTCTCTCCGCCCAGACATGGTGCTAACATCTGATTCTACTAAGCAAGTGGTCATCCTGGAACTAACTGTCCCCTGGGAAGACCGTATTGAAGAGGCCCACGAGCGCAAGAGGGCGAAGTATGCAGAGCTCAGCTTGGAGTGCCGTAACAACGGCTGGAAAGCTCGCTGTGAGCCAGTCGAGGTCGGGTGCCGAGGTTTCGCTGGCCGCTCACTGCTGCGAACCCTCAAACTCCTTGGAGTGAAAGGACTACAGTTGAAGAAAGCCACCACAAACATCTTAGAGGCCGCAGAGAGGGCTTCTCGGTGGCTGTGGATCCGTAGGGGGGAAACGTGGAGAAACATGCCACTTGGACACAAGCCGAGGACTGATCACCCCCGGCTGGGTCGCCCGGGCGAGGGTGTATGAAGATTAAAGACCAGAAACACCCTATGACCCCGGGTTCTTCACTGATGACGTGTCCAAGTAGCACCAGAAGGTGTATTCAAACTCTTACCTACCTGGCATAGCCAGTGACCTCCAGGAAAGTCTGGATGACACCCACGAATAGAGTGGCGACGGCTGGAGAGACAGCAGACAGCTCGGAAAGACGGCAACCGGGGCAGGGAGGGCTAGCCCCCCGACCTGCAGCTCCTGTGAGGGAGCACCCACAATTGCTACGAAGAACCCTACAGAAATATACCCCCAGGGATACCCGAGAGGGGGGGAGAATGAGCATCCCAATCGGACGGAATTACTGGTAACGACTCAAGCAAATGGACAACGGAATACGAGCGTAGTCTGTATTTGCGGCAAGGTCTGTAAAAACCTGAAGGGCCTGAAGATCCACCAGGCAAAGATGGCCTGCCTCAGGAGGAATCATGTGGAGCTACGCGCAGGTGCGGCAACTGGGGCAGCAGTTACTGTCACGCCGGCTGCTGAACCTGGTGAGACGGAGGAGGAGCCGGGGCCGGAATCTCCCCACAGTACCCGGAACCTCCAAGCCACACAAATCCCCCCATCAAGCAGGAAATCGGAACACCGCAGGGTGAAGTGGCCTGCCGCAAACAATAAGGAGTGGCTTAGGTTGGACGAGGATGTAGACAAGTGCCTGGAATCCATCTCGAAGGGCAGAGTCGACCAGAAGCTCCAGACCATGTGTACCATCATAATGAACATGGGAGTAGAGCGGTTTGGGGTCGAGGAAAGAAAAGGGGACAGTAATCCAGCGAAGTTCAATCGGCGAGAAGCCAAGATCAGTCAGCTGAGACAAGAACTAAAATCCCTGAGACGTCAGTTCAAGACGGCCAAGGAAGAAGACAGGATTGCTTTGTCAGAACTCACAAACTTCATAAGGAAGAGACTCATCTCACTGAGGAGAGCGGAACGGCACCGAAGGAAGGGCAAGGAAAGGGCTCGGAAACGTAGTGCTTTCATTTGCAATCCCTTCAGCTTTACCAAGAAACTACTGGGCCAGAAGCGAAGTGGCCACCTCGCTTGCCCAGTTGAGGAGATCGATAAGCATCTCCACGCCACTTTTAGTGACACCTCGAGAGACCACGACCTCGGACCTTGCAGGGAGTTGGTGGCACCACCTGAACCAGCGACCCAATTTGACTGCGCTGAACCCACGCTGAAAGAGGTGGAAGATGCCGTTAGAGCGGCAAGATCCAGCTCAGCTCCAGGTCCCAGCGGGGTCCCTTACAAGGTCTACAAGCAGTGCCCGCAGCTCCTCAGACGTTTATGGAAGATCCTGAAGGTGATCTGGCGAAGAGGGAAAGTCGCTGCGCAATGGAGACACGCTGAGGATCCCGAAGGAGGAGGGCTCTTGCAACATCGATCAGTTTCGCATCATCTCGCTGCTCAGTGTTGAAAGCAAGATCTTTTTCAAAATCGTGTCCCAACGTCTGACGGACTTCCTCCTGAAGAACACCTACATTGACACCTCAGTCCAGAAGGGAGGAGTCCCAGGAGTACCTGGATGTCTGGAGCACACAGGGGTGGTGACACAGCTGATCCGGGAGGCTAGGGAGAGCAAAGGAGATCTGGCAACTCTTTGGCTTGACCTGGCCAATGCCTATGGGTCTATGCCACATAAGCTCGTGGAAACCGCACTGGTAAGACACCATGTTCCTGTCAAGATCCGTAACCTCATCATGGACTATTACAACAACTTCAGCGCGCGAGTCTCTTCAGGCCAAGTAACATCCTCCTGGCATCAACTTGAAAAAGGGATAATCACTGGCTGTACAATCTCTGTAACTCTTTTCTCACTGGCCATGAACATGATTGTCAAGTCGGCCGAGGTGGAATGTAGAGGGCCCAAGTCAAGATCTGGGACCCGTCAGCCGCCCATAAGAGCTTTTATGGACGACTTAACAGTGATGACAACATCCGTTCCAGGGTGCAGGTGGCTCCTCCAGGGGCTTGAAAGTCTCATCTCCTGGGCAAGGATGAGCTTCAAGCCCGCTAAGTCCAGGTCTCTGGTCCTAAAGAAGGGTAAAGTGTCCGACCGTTTCCGCTTTGCCCTGGGAAAGACCATGATTCCATCGGTGTCTGAAAAACCGGTCAAGAGCCTGGGGAAGATCTTTGATAGCTCCCTGAAGGACTCAGCTGCCATAAAACAAACCAAGTGCGACCTGACTTCCTGGCTCACAGCGATTGATAGATCTGGCCTCCCCGGAAAATTCAAAGCTTGGATCTACCAACACGGAGTCTTGCCAAGAATACTCTGGCCCCTGTTAGTCTACGAGGTACCATCATCAACAGTTGAGGTTCTAGAGAAGTCTATCAGCCAGTTCCTCAGAAAATGGCTGGGGCTCCCTCGGTCCTTGAGCAGCATTGCCCTGTACGGCCATTCCAACAAGCTGCATCTTCCTTTGAGTGGACTAACAGAGGAGTTCAAAGTCACCCGCTCCAGAGAGGTATTGATGTACAGGGACTCCAGGGACACAAAAGTCGCAGCAGCAGGAATCCTCGTGAAGACCGGGAGGAAGTGGCATGCGCAAGAAGCCGTCAATAGAGCAGAGGCGCGACTAAGGCACAAAACGCTGGTGGGCTCCGTGGCAACGGGACGAGCAGGTCTTGGTTGTTTCCCCAAACCACGTTACGATCTGGCTCGGGGAAAAGAGAGGCGCAGACTGATTCAGGACGAGATACGAGCAGAGGTGGAGGAAGAACGCTGCACCAAAATGGCCGGCATGTCCAAACAAGGAGCGTGGACCAGGTGGGAACAAGCAGATCCACGCAGAATAACCTGGGCAGAGCTCTGGAAAGCAGAGCCTTTTCGGATTAAGTTTCTTGTCCAATCGGTCTACGACGTCCTCCCAAGCCCAGCTAACCTGCATACCTGGGGCCTGGCAGACACTCCTGAGTGCAAGCTGTGTCAAAAGAGGGGCACACTGGAGCACATTTTGAGCAGCTGCTCAAAAGCGCTAGGGGAGGGGCGGTACCGCTGGCGCCACGACCAGGTGTTAAAGGCTTTGGCTGACTCTATCTGCACAGCGATCCAGCTCAGCAAGACCCAGGCAGCCCCCAAACAAATAATCACCTTCATCAGAGCTGGGCAGAAGGAACAACACCACCGGCCTAGCTCTACGGGGGGGCTCCTCTCCACTGCTCGTGATTGGCAGCTTCAAGTCGACCTTGGAAGACAGCTTAAGTTTCCAGGCAACATCACAGCCACTTCTCTCCGCCCAGACATGGTGCTAACATCTGATTCTACTAAGCAAGTGGTCATCCTGGAACTAACTGTCCCCTGGGAAGACCGTATTGAAGAGGCCCACGAGCGCAAGAGGGCGAAGTATGCAGAGCTCAGCTTGGAGTGCCGTAACAACGGCTGGAAAGCTCGCTGTGAGCCAGTCGAGGTCGGGTGCCGAGGTTTCGCTGGCCGCTCACTGCTGCGAACCCTCAAACTCCTTGGAGTGAAAGGACTACAGTTGAAGAAAGCCACCACAAACATCTTAGAGGCCGCAGAGAGGGCTTCTCGGTGGCTGTGGATCCGTAGGGGGGAAACGTGGAGAAACATGCCACTTGGACACAAGCCGAGGACTGATCACCCCCGGCTGGGTCGCCCGGGCGAGGGTGTATGAAGATTAAAGACCAGAAACACCCTATGACCCCGGGTTCTTCACTGATGACGTGTCCAAGTAGCACCAGAAGGTGTATTCAAACTCTTGTCCAATACTGTCTTGTACTGTCCTGAGTGAGCCAAATCACTAAAATGAATTCCAGGCGCTTTGCGTCGTTTTGGCAAACAAAAACTTGAACGAAGCCTGCCTGCCTGCCTGCCTGCCTGCCTGCTATTTGTTCTCATTGTTTAATTCTGTTTAATTCTGTTAATTCTGTTTAATTCTCATTAAACTTCGTATTGGAAGTTTATTCTTCATCTTCGTCTGTTTGCCTGCAACAACCCTGTATTACAATCAATCAATATAACACCAAGTATTCAATACTACTACACATTTGCAGGTGGTGGTAATGTTGTAAATAAGTCCTACCTGTCGTGACATTCTCTAAATACCATTTTTATAAATTTGTATGCTTTTTTGGCTAAAGGTTGCCGCTTATTTTCTGTTTCCTAGGTTAGTGTTTATGTGCTTGTTTGTTCCCATGGTTACTGATTGCTTTGTCCACCCGTTTTTGCTCAGTTTATTTTCTCCTGTGTATTTAAGCCCTCAGTTTAGTTCTACTCACATTCCGGTATCGTCTTTTCTTTAGGGAAGCTGTTACATTGATTCCTGCCTTCTGGATTGCCTTAGCCTTAGTTTTTGTAAATAAACTAAAGCTGCTGCAATTAAGATCCTCTACCACTCCACTTTCCTTGCCTACACTGTGACAAAAATTAGTCATTCTGTATGATAGAGTTCACACATTGAATGCTCCATTAATGACAACTAGGGGCCCTATCTTGCACCCGGCGCAAATGACTTTGTACACTGACGCATGTATCATTCCTATTTTGCACCCGCGCAAAGCAGGCTTTTCCCTCCACAGACGCACGTCGGTAAACTAGGAAATGAACTGGGCGGGTTGACGCAAAAAGGAGGCGTGTTTCGGCGCAAACATTCCCTAGTGCTATTTTGCAGTTCCAGAAAACAATTCCGCCACTGACCAGAAAAAACCTAGTCTAACGTCAGTGGCGCGTTGCGCGTTGTTCATAATGCTATTTTAAGCGCGCATGCTTGGCCATAATGTAGCGGATACACATTGATTCTCTCATCAACACAGATGCAGCAGTTTTTATTTTTGCAAATCATACATTATAACAAGGAAAAACATTAACACATGAGGGAAATCATTGTGGTGTCCATGAAGATGTAAAAAAATGTAGGCCTAATCTAGTTTACACATTTACACAAATTTTTCAGGCTATTTGTAGTAATGAAGGATCAGACCTGTTTGCCCAATAGTGGCAAGACACATATGTTTATAAGGACATCTGACAAATTAGTTTGTCCGTCAAGAACCAGAAAAAAAAAAAATCGGTCTCCTCGGCTGTGAACCGCTCCTGGCGCGCGCCTGGTAAACCCACCATAATAATAACAACAATCCGCCATGCAACATGCTCACCTGCTCTTAAAGGGTATGTTGGATGACGCTCTGATTGGTTTATTTCATGTTACGCCCAAACCACACCTATGAATAATGAAGCTATTTCAGACCAACCCCTTTTAAACTTGTGTCGGGCGCAAGAGTCATTTATCCCGCCGGTAAAATAACAACAGTCCCCAAGACCCGCCCACAAAGTTACTTGAGCTTCGCGCTTGATACTTGCGTTTCAAATCGTTAAAATAGGGCCCTAGGTGGCAAAATCGATTAATAGAATAGTTCACCCAAAAATTTTATTTCTGTCATCATTTACTCCCACTCATATCATAAGACTTTTGTTCATCTTCAGAATACGAATGAAGATATTTTTAATATTCTCTCATCAAACCTTAACTGTACCTAACCTGTATTAATTGACTTAAACTGTGGAATGCTAATTAGTCCTCACTATTTAAAACAATGAAAGTATGTTTAATAAACATCTAGCAGTATATAATACAAAAAAAAACCTGTTATAACTTTTCTCATTAAAATGTAGGGTCACAGTTTATTTATTAGGTGTATTTAACTATGTACTTACATTAAATATATATAATTGTTAGGCACAATGTATTGTGTCCATGTTGTATTGCAGAACAGTTTCTGGTATTGAGGTGGGATATAGGTAAAGGTTAGGAAAAGGTTTAGTTTTATGTTTAAGGGTTCTCTTTCATCATCTCGTGTTCGAGATCCACCTATGGGAAGGGCATCCATACCTGACCTCTGCAGAAGCATCCAATTGCACCAAGTCTGGCAAGACAGACAGAATTGCGCAGTCAATGCTAGGTAAGGCCCCACCCCCTTGCCTGAAGCCATATAAAACCTGCAAGCGCTGCTGTTCTCCCGTTGACATTCGCTTCTCGCAATCTCTGCACTGATACAGCTTGGTTGGATTTACGCTGCTCACCTTACGTGTCTGCAGGAGGACAAATTGCCAGATCAGCCTCCGCCAGGCGGGACAGTTGTCATGTTACAAGTTTAGCTGTGTTTCCTTCTGAGCCGCCCACGCTCTAAATCTGTTGCTTCTCCCCCAGAACATGTCACGGGCCTCCCCGGCCATGTGGTGCGCTGATTGCCGCGAAGCTGATTGCCGTGGTGCGCTGATTGCCGCTGACCTTTACTCATTCTGCATGGTCTGCTTGGGCCTTAAGCCCAAGCAGTGGAATACAAGCAGTGGAATCCAATACATGGAATATGCGGAAGAGGCTTTGAAGAACCTGAAAAACTACATTGCCTGATGCTGCCGACAAACCGCCTTAAAGTTGCTACCTAGTGTGTCGAGCTCGGATTTTCTGACTTGGATTGGGGACACAGTGAAGATGACGCGCCACCGGGGTCCTCCCGGGGCACGACTTCTCTTATCTGGGCTGACCAACCCAATCCTGCGTTCGCCGAAGAGAGGACATCTTCGCGGGTAACCTACCACTCGTCGACAAACCGGCCGCTTCTGGCGATGACGACGACGTAGGACGTAGGACTTCTCTGGGTCTCACAAGGAGGCCATCCCGCCCTCTGGCGTTCCCCAGGCCAGTGTGAGTGGGGGGGGGGGGTTTCAGAGTACCCTTGTTTCACAGGTAACAGTCTGTCTTCAGAACACCCCCCTTGTTTTCAGCTTTTTTGGATTAGCCCAAACCAAGAGAGAACGATAAGTATAGAAGCTTTGATGCTGAATACTATTTATTTAATTTTGAGAGCGTTTAATTGTCAGTCCTCAGTGTGGTAACATTTTGTTAAAATTGATAACGGGAAAAAGGTCGAATGCAAAGTTTGCAAGCAACAGTTTTCCACAGCTTGACGACAAACATGACATATCATCTAAAAGTGGTAAGCTAACTTGTCTGCGTTAGCTTGCCCTTTCTGTTTTGAGTAGGCTATGAACATATCAGAATGTGCATATTTCAATGTTTTAGTGTGATAACCTAACTTTTTATTTGGAGCCTATATGCGCAATTGCGCTGTGCCGACTGAGTGTTAGTTTTGAGCCTAAGATGCTTTATTTTTCAGTTATGCACTTTATTTCGTTTCTGCTCTTGATCTGGTTTGTTTAATAAATATTATTTTTTTATTAAAGTGGACGTGCCTTTTGTGTTTATTAAGAGTAAAAGCTAAAAGTTAATAGTCTATTCGTGTCTCAGCCGCGAAGCTGAGCTCATGTTCAGCCTAGCTTGGTGCGAGGACAAGCAGAGCGGCTGAAATGATAGTGTCTGACAGTTATAACATATGACAAAAATAATTGTATAAATTATATTGCATATTCCTCAACAGTTCTTGTGATGATATCACTAGTATCAACTACTAGCACACACTAGATATCACTACTGACAACATAGTAGCCTACTATTTTCGGAAATCATAGGCTATGATATTGCGCAGGTGCAGGTGATGCACCGCTGTCAGACTCGTGTGTCAGTGTCACGGATGGGTGTGTAGGCAGGAAGCACGAGGAGACGAGAAATAACAACTAACAGGAATTTAATGAACAAAGAACTCAGGAGATGCAACACATACCATTTAAACGCAACATATACAATAACCGACAAGGAGTGAGGGAAAACACTGGGTTTACATACACAGAGAACAGATCATGGGAACAAGACACAGCTGGGGCAAATTAACTAGACACAGGTGGAGGAACTAAACATAAACGAGGAGCGGGAAAACTGAGACACAGGACTAAACCAAAACACAGAGACGGGGAAAACTAAGAAACACAGGTCACACATGTGACAGTCAGACTCATTTCAGTGCAAAATAATTAGGTCAAAAACGATTTAATATACTGCAAATAGCCTACTAGTTTTTTATGTTTATTTATAATTCATTTAGGCGGACAACAAGTACCGCGCACAGTGCACAGCTAATTAATTTAATTTTTTTTTTCTAACTAAATTTTTAGTCGATTTTACTCGATTTTTAGTCGAAAATTTCAGGACTTCAGTCGACCAAGATTTTCTTTGGTTGAATACAGCCCTACACCCAGGAGGGAAGAACGGTGAACGGTTTGTGGCCGAGCAGACTACGTTCAGCGCACATAAATTATTTAGAGCTCATGACCATATGGAAAGCTCTGAATCATTTTTTACCTCGCCTGCTGGGACATCATGTGCTCGTACGCTGCCACAATACCACGGCAGTGGCTTACATCAACCGTCAGGGCGGCATGCGCTCGTAGAAACTGCATGCTCAAGCTCACAAGCTTTTGTTGTGGAGCAGACGGGTTTTCCTGTCGACCTTCTATCGTGGGGGAACCCCATGTATGGAGATTGGCGCCTCCATCCTCAGATAGTGGGTATGATATGGATGAGATTCGGACAGGCAACTGTAGATCTATTCACTTCGCGTGAAAACTACCTTTGTCCTATGTTCTTCTCGCTAAAGGATGTGGACATCATAAAGGATGTAGACGACATCTCCGATCATTATCTAGTCTCATGTAAATTACATTTAGCCAAGGCTGCAAAGCCGACTCCGTGTTATAAATATGTTAGACCTATCACGTCTGCCACTAAAGATCGCTTTATCAATAATCTTCCTAATCAGTTTCATCATCTCAGCATCCCGGATAGCTTAGAAGAACTTGATATTGCAACAGAAACGTTTAACTCTCTCTTTTCCAGCACTTTAGACACTTTAGTTGCTCCACTGCGCTTAAAGAAGATTAAAGAAAATAGTCCAATGCCGTGGTACAACGAGCACACCCGGGCCCTTAAGAGAGCAGCCAGAAAAATGTAACGCAACTGGAAGAAAACAAAACTAGAGGTTTTTCGGATTGCGTGAAAAGGAGAGCTCGATTGCTTACAGAGAGGCTTTAAAAGCTGCTAGATCTGATTATTTTTCAAACCTATTAGAAGAAAATAAACATATTTTATTTATGTATTTATTTGAAAGAGTGGCTAAACTAACAAAAAAGAAAGCTTCAAGCTCAGATGTTTCCAAGAAACACAGCAGTAATGACTTTATGAACTTCTTCCGGGTCTCCTCTCTTGGTGGAGATAAGGTTTTCCTTATGCCTAATCCGCCTTCATGCCGAAATGCTTCCCTGCGTTCACATCAGAGGTGTTACAGCTCTCCGCTTTTTACCCTCCACCTTTCTCCTCTGTGGAAGATCAAAGGCTGAATGCCCTGTGTCCTGTCCATGCCTTACAGACATATTTGGCTAGAACCAGTGCTTTCCGGAAGAGTGACCAGCTCTTTATTTCATGGGCATCCCCTCGCAAGGGGAATCCCATATATAAGCATTGCCTCTCACATTTGCTTGTGGACGCTATAATTTTGGCATATGAATCGAAGAGAGTACAGCCCCCAGGGGACATCAGAGCTCAGAGCTAAGCCCCTCGTGGGCTCTGTTCAGGGGAGTATCGCTGCAGGACATTTGCTCTGCTGCCAGCTGGGATTCTCCCCATAAGTTTGTGCGTTACTACCGGCAGGGTGCCACCAGAACCTCGGTAGCACATTCTGTTTTGGGGGTGGGGTCGTCTTAACCCTTCCTTCTCTTGTGTGTGTCACACACGTTTCATGTCCTGCCTGCACACAGCAGTTATGTGTGTGCGATAGTATGACGGGTTTATGATTATGGAACGTGTCAGGCCGCCGCTTTGGGTAATTGTCATTCTCTGGCTTACAGAAGCTCACTGTGAATGTATTGGGCAATCGGGGAGCTGTCCATGTCTCTTCCATAGGTGGACCTCGAACACGAGATGATGAAAGAGAACAATAGGTTACTGTCGTAACCCCGGTTCTCTGAAACACCAAGTGGAGAGATCCACCAGCTTTGCCCCGAGAAGCGAATATTCTTACTGGAGAACAGCAGCGCTTGCAGGTATTATATGCCCTCAGGTAACGGGGTGGGGCCTTACTTAGGCATTGGCTGCGCGATTCTGTCTGTCTTGCCAGACTTGATGTAATTAGATGCTTCTGCAGAGGTCAGGTATGGATGCCCTTTCCATAGGTGGATCTTTCTACTCTATGTTTTAGAGAACCGGGGTTACGTACGTAAGCTATTGTTTTTTAAGGTGTAAGGAAAGGGTCAACAGTGTAATTATAGATTACAGAAATGAATTACAGCTGTAATTACATGCAGGTATTTTTTTAAATATAAGTACAATGTAAAAAAAAGTATATATATATATACATTTTTAATATATATATATATACAGTAAGTGCATGGTATCAATTTATTAATTTAAATGTTAGTAGACTTTATAGTAGTTAAAGACACTTCATATAAAGTGGGACTGGATGTTGTGTAATGCACATTAAACTGCCAAAAGAAACAGCTCCAATTCAAGTTTCTCTAAAGTACCCTCCAAACTAAGCTGTTTGGCTCAATTATCTGTCGAAAAATATATATTTTAAAGAATTTAAAAAGCATGCCAAGAAATGGTGCATTTAATGGCACAAATGGATTTTGATGTAAAGTTTGAAGATGGTTTAAGAAAAAAGGGAAAAAGCTTTTTAACTATAAAAATAAATTATATGTGGTGCTGATGTTTACATTTACGCTTAACAACACAGACAGATATATATTATCTGTCGATTATGATATGTATGTGCAATTTATAGAATATTAAGTTATTAACTATAATGTTATATCTTTCGTTGTCAATTAAAGTAAGATAAACTAGGGGCAATAAGGGGTGGGGAACCCCAATGACGTGTGCCCCATTGACCACCCTAGCCTTCTGCCCTTATTAGAAAAAGTATTCTATTTATTATGTACAATCTTTTATATATAAAAAGCATTTATTATTCTTTTTTTCAATGTAGCTGCATTAATCAGTCTTAAGAGAAATTAGTCATTTAAGTAAATGGAAGCCTAATGCATTATTCACAATCAAAGCAACCAGAAAGGCTTTCCAACTAAGTGAATATCAGTCATATTAAAAGCTGTCTAAACGACTTTAAATTTAAAAAACCTTTTTAAAAAATCTGAAATCTGAAAAGGCTTTCAGCGATTTCTGACATCTTATTGTTTGCTTGAACACCTTTTGTCAAATTTAATTCTGCATGCAAGAAGGACATTATCATGAGAAAAAAAACTCACTGAAATCATACAAAACCTTGGATCACAATGTAAGGTTAAAGAAATTCAAAGTGTTATTTACTGTAGCTTCTTGACCAATCTCAAAAGCAAAAGCAAATAAATGGCACTAGTGATGTTAAAGCAAAGTTTGGTAGTTACTATGGGTATTATTAATGATACCTGAAATAGCTTGATGGGGTCATTCCACTGTATCGCTGAACCTTGCCAGGGCATTGGAACATCGCCACTTAAACACTCTGCAAACATGTCAAGGTAGAAGATGGCATAGTCCTCTGGATTCTTCACCTCATCCTCAAAGAGCTTCATTATTTGGAAGAACGTCTGTAGTGGCCCAGATATATACACAACTATGGTAGAAAAAAAGAAGACCAAAACACACTTTAAAACGGGGGGAGGGGGGGGGGGGTCACCTTTTTTTATATAGCGCTTTTTATGATACAGATTGTTTCAAAGCAGCTTTACAGTGATAACAGAAAAATAATGCAACAAAGTTTGTTTCTAGAAGAAAATAGTGTCATAGTCCAGCTAAAGTAAGATCAGTGATGATTAATTTTTGTTGTAAAAAAGTTAATAATAAAAAGTTGTAATTAAAAGTTCATTTATATAGCCGGTCTGGAGAAAACCGTGACGTCATCGTCCAGCTCAGTTCAGTTCTCATATAATGGTGTCAATGCAGTCAGATCAATAATATTGTTGAATATTAAATATCCACAACTAAGCAAGCCAAAAGCGACAAAGATTAAAGTGGCAAACAGCATTGAAAAGTATTTTAATGTAAAACTACATTAAATATAAGGTTAGATAGTTTTTCACTGTAAATAGTAAGGAAACTTAGCATTAACCAACTGGCAGTTTTTTACTGTAGCATTGTTACAGTTTGTAACATTTAAAATTACAAAAAATATATTTTTACGATGTACAGATTTTTAGTGGCAAATAACACTAAAAACTGCTGGTTGCACAAATGAAAATGATTTGGTGTTTCTCCTGGCTCTTAAGAAGATGCATAAAATAATGCATGGCACCATATTGATGCACAAGTGAAATCTTTTACATATGTGTGTGTATATATGTTTTCCTTGGCTTCTACACTATGGTCATTATTTCCATTAGCAGTGTCTTTCAATATTTCTTCTGCCAGCTCAGGAGCCAGACTCCCAGTTAGTAGACATTTCCTTAAGTGTTAGACCAAAGCCGGCCCCTGTCTGCCTCTCAGCCCCCAAATTCTAAGCTCTTCCACCGTAGCGTAGACAAACGCATGCCAAGTAGTCCTGCTGTCTCCTGGATGCGCTCCAAGACAAATGTACAAAAAGGCAAGGAAAATGTTAACAGTGTTATAGAATTTATAAGGATCTGCCTGAGCCTGGCTGATACAAAGCCAATGAAAAATGTTTGAGAACATTTTGTTTCAAAAGAGTCTACGATAAGATTCCGAAATGTGCTTGCGGTTTTGCGATTTGTTGCACTTTTGCACTAGGTTGTTCTTGTTAGTCATGCCAAAGACATTAGTTTGTATTGTGAAATGCACAAAAGATGCTCTGTTGTACTTTGTTGATTCAAAATTGTCACAACTGGTCTTTGAAAATTACTCTTTTGAAAATATGTTGATATCAACTGAAGAAAAATAAAAGAATTTATTGATCCACTTTGTCATTTCAGACATGTCTGAATTTAATATGCGTACTTTGAGGACTATATTTCCCTTAATTGCAGTCTTTTCAGGAATGAAACACTCTGGGGACCATTATTGGTGCAATTGGTTTGTGTTCGGGGTGTTTGTTGTGCCCCGCATCTGCATTAGATTAGCATTTGCGCAAGCTAATGCTCGGTCTTTCATATACAAACACATAAACACAACTTGGTCCTCTATTCAGCTATTTGGCATTTGGTTTTAATCTGCTTTCATTCATTTGAAAGGTAAAAACCTTTAGAAAATCTGAAAAGGTTCAGTGATTTCTGACATCTTATTGTTTGCTTGAACACCTTTTGTCATTATAAAAAAAAAACATTTAAATTCTGATTCAGTAACAGATAAATCAAGATAGCATCCCCATTACCATTGCTCATACTTCAAGTTTTTGAACCCGAGGTGGCCATGGCAACAAGGCACGCCCCGAGTACCAGTTACTCCGACCTGCCCTCAGACCTTCACCCCGTGGACGAACCTCAGCTTTCTACGGGCCGGAGTGCCCTTAGCCCTTAGAAAGTGCCCAAAGTGCCCTTTCCAGGCATATTGTTGTCTCCACCACGGGCTTGGGCGCCATGTGCAATGGACATGCTGCCGTGGGCTCCTGGACAGGACCCAAGCGCCTTTCGCATGTCAATTGCCTCGAGTTGCTGGTAGTACGCCTTGCTCTTCACCGCTTTCTTGCGCTGCTCAAGAACAAACACGTACTAGTCCGCTCAGACATTACCGCCGTATGTCGCAACTCGCCCGCCACCTCCTCCTATGGAGTCAGAAGGAACTGAGGTCGATTCGAGCCATTTATATTCCGGGAACCCTGAATTGTGCAGCCGACTAGCTTTCACGGTTTCAGCCTCTTCCTGGAGAATGGTGACTCCATCCCCAGCCGGTTCAGCTGATTTGGAAAAGTTTGGCGACTCACAGATAGAACTGTTTGCCTCCCCTGACTCTTCCCACTGCAGCCTGTTTTATTCCCTGACAAAGGGCACGCTCGGCACGGATGCACTGGCGCACGGATGGACTGGCGCACAGCTGGCCGTGGGGCCTCCGCAAGTATGCGTTTCCCCCAGTGAGCCTTCAGGGTGAAGGAGGAGCAGGTCATATTGGTTGCACCTCATTGGCCCACCCGGACCTGGTTCTTCGAACGTGTACTCCTCGCGATGGCAGCTCCTCGCCACCCTGACCAATTCCTCTGAGATAGGACCTTCTTTCTCAGTGACGGGGCACCCTATGGCACCTTCGTCCCGATCTTGGAACTTCCACGTGTGGCTCCTGGATGGGACGAGGCAGGTTTCAGTATTCTACCACCAGCAGTGGTGGCTACCATCACTTCCGCTAGAGCAGTAATTCTTAAAGTGTGGTCCGCCATCGCCCCCTAGTGGTCCACGAAAAGATGACCTAAACTAGGCAAGTGTTTACAAAATCGTCACTTTTTTAACCCTTTCGCACGTACGATCACAACGGTGTGATCAGTCTTGGCTGGTCCCTGGAGCGTACGATCACACCGGTGTTATTAGAACGGTCAGTGCATTACGTGATCAACTGCTAAATTCAAATGTGATTCGTGCGTTGGCTGGCGCTGAGCCAGAGACCAGGGCCGGCTTTGCCGACAGGCGACACAGGCGGCCGCCTGGGACGCCAACTGCTGGACGGGGCGCAAAATTGCAGAATTAAAAAAAAAAGTTAAATGTTATGAAAGCTGCGCAAACGCTGTACACTTTTACTGTGCACTGTCCACACGCTGCTTGTATTTGTTCATTTCTTTTACTAGATTATACAATCCTAAAAAACGACTGAGTCACTCTGACTGACAGGCAGCAGCTGTCAAACTCACGCGCGTTGCTCAGCAAACGGGAGTTGCGCGAAAACATCTGACCACTGGTTTTAGCGCTTTAAATGCGCTTTAAACGCCCCTTGGCGGTTGTAGGCTATAAATGATCGTATATTATATAATCTTTTATTATGAAAAGAACACCCAAGCCATCGGGACCGGCATTCCGAAAACGAAGGAAGGAGGAAGAAAAACGTGCCCAAAGCAGAGGTATCTATATCATCAGGCTCACTGGGCTCTCCGGGGCTCAGCCCCAGGCCTGCACATAAGCCTGCCAGTGGCGCAAAAATACCGGTATGTGTAGCGGAGTAGGCGCCCTTATAAGATTTCATCATAGAATTTTGACAGCGGACCCCCGTCCAATAATATCGCGAGCGGGCGGGGGCGCTGAGAGCGCTGAGCGAACAGACACGAATAGCTAGTGAGTTGTCGTCGAAAAAGATGGATAAAGCAAAAAAGCGGCCGGGGGCTAAAATAGAAATAGCCCATTCGTTTTGTTTTGCTTAATCGGCAGTGCTGGGTTAGTGCTGGTGTAATGCATTGGTCAAAAAAAGTCAGCGTTAGCTTTTTTTTCTGACACCGCATGAAACGCGTAGATCAGCGGCCCATTGGTTGTTTTCTTGATTGACACTGGGCTGGCCCAATCACATCTTTAATGTGAAGTATAAAAAAATATACTTTCTATTAGTATAGAAATTAGTACAAAACTTATGAAAGTTTCCTTTATTTTTCAGTGCATTGTTTTACAATATATGAGTATTATCATGGGAGTAATATTATAACTATTATTATGTAATGTAGACAGACACTAACTAAAAGAGGTTTGAATTTTTCTTTGTTCAATTTGAAAACTGAATATGGGTTTGAGCTTTTAATTTTGAACTCTCAAAGTGCACCAAATTGATGAATTTAACACTAAAACGCACATAATTTTCTTACGGGGAGAAAACCCCCGAACCCCCTAGCCTTGTTGCAGCCTAAAAGATTAGTAATAATAGTAGTGGTGGTAGTAATTGTCATTTATCTACTGCAAGTTACATGGTCAGATAAAATGTATTTGTACAATGCAACTATGTAGAATGATTGAATTATCCTGAGCGTTCTTTGTAGCATTTGTATAAACAATTTAATACAGTTCAAGTCATAATTTGCTTGTTGAAGTTTTTGAGTTACTATAAGAGCATTTTGTTTAGTTAAATAAATACTCATTATTTTTAGGGGAGGGGGGGGGCGGCAAAAATCAATCTCGCCTGGGGCAACAAAGGGCTAGAGCCGGCCCTGCCAGAGACAGGTTGCACTCAGTGCTGTCATATATCACAACTATTCAGTGTTTTCAACCACATAATGTTTATTTTAGGTTTCAGACATTTAAATACACATAAGTACTACTAGTATTCCAATTGTCAAATATGTGACATCATAGACATCAGTGTGTATTTTACAAACTCAAAATCATTTTTTTGCTAGTACTGTACTGTACTGCTAGTAAGTTTGTAATATACACACTGATGTCTATGGTGTCACATATTTGACAATTGGAATATCAGTGTTTCATGTTATAGCGAATACATTTTTGAATATTTTGAATAAATAAGGAAAAATTACATAAAAGCAGATCATCATTCATTCAGCGCTGTGTTGTGCAATGACGCGTCACCATGGAAACATAAAGCGACACAAAACTGTGATAACAGTTCTTGCCATTCTGTTTTAATAACGTAAAAATGGATCGATGGCTAAACCAAAGAGGAGTCAAAAGAAAAGACCAAGCGTCCACTAAAAGCAGCAAGACTACAGCGACACAAAGGCACACTGAAGCCGGTACCGAAGATACCAAGTCACGGCCACTGGTCACCACACTCCCGCAGACCACTAGCGCACTGTGGAAAACCATGTGAGTACATAAAGTTTGGATTTTCCTGGACTGGGGATCTTGAGGATCCTAGACCTCACTGTGTTTTGTGTTATGAAATATTGGTTAATGAAGCAATGAAACCATCTAAACTCACGCGTCACTTTGAGTCTAAGCACAAAGATTGTACAGATAAACCAGTGTCATTTTTTGAGAGAAAACGTGATGAGCTTGAGCGACACATGAGTAAAAACACAGTTTTTTATGCGTGCTCAGTCCACGAGGATTTTCTCTTCTGTAAATCCCTACCAACGAACACCACAGGAGAAGCGATCTTTGATACACTAAATGCCTTCATTGTGCATAATAACGTTGACTGGAAATGTTGTGTTGGAGTTTGCACTGATGGTGCAACTTCGATGACAGCCAAACACAAGGGCCTGGTAACGCGTGTACGTAATGTTGCTCCATTCGCTATGTCAACTCATTGCTGCATTCACAGAGAACAGCTCGCGGTGAAAAAGATGCCAAGTTGCCTTAAAACTGTTTTGGACGAGGCAGTTAAAATAGTCAACTCAATCAAAGGCAAGGCCCTCAACTCGCGTCTTTTTAAAGTCATGTGTGAAGAAATGGGGAGTGAGCACACAAAACTTCTGTTCCACACTGAAGTGCGCTGGTTATCCCGTGGCAAGGTCCTGTCTCGTCTCTTTGAACTGCGCGATGAAGTAAAATTATTTCTGCACCAAGCTGATGAACTGTATGATCGACTTCATGACTTTATGTGTCTTTCAAAACTAGCCCATCTTGCAGATATTTTCAGCACGCTCAATACGCTCAACTTAGCACTGCAAGGAAAGCGTCACAGTCTTCACTGTACAGGACATATTAAGGGGCCCGCACCGAATTAAAGCTCTGGAGTGCACATTCGATCGCCGTGAATTTGACTGTTTCCCCACTCTAGCGGACTTTCTTCTCGAAACTGAAGAGACCCTGGGTGACAACACCGTCACATCCATAAAGGAACATCTAGAAGGCCTTCACATGCAGCTGGGAAAATACTTTCCAGAGCTAGATGTGGACTTTGAGTGGATCCGAAATCCGTTTGGTGACATCATTAAGCAATGTACAAAGCTCTCAATACAAGAAGGCAATAGTCTTGTGGACATTGCATCAGATGGAGGTCTCAAAATGTCATTCAAAAAACAGCTCTTAACTGACTTCTAGGCTCAGCTCCTTCCTGAACATCCAAAGCTTGCAGAATCTGCCCTCAAAGTGCTCATGCCCTTCCCAACTACATACAACTGTGAATTTGGGTTTTCCACACTGGTTGGTTTGAAAACAAACAGCGCAACAGACTAAACGTGGAGCCTAGTATGAAACTGAAACTCTCCTCTTTGGAGCCAGACATTCAGAAACTGATGTGTGAGAAGCAGCACCACTCGTCTCATTAATATTCATGTTAAGTTTTAGATGGAAATTTCAAAATATAAAATCTACAGATCTATTACTTTTGTAATGTACTAGTTTTTGTTTCATGTGTAAAATCCCAGTAATTTCAGTGATATTGGACATTAAGGGGAGCATTTTATTGTTACCATATTTACAACCATAGACTTCGTTTACCCACCACCTCAGTTTTAAACTAATGGATCTTTGGAATGACATTAGGTGGGACCTAGGCTGTTACAGTATGTTTAATTGCAGTTTTTTTCCACATGTGCAGTTTGTTGTATATATTAAGCAGCAGCTCATTTCACATTTACTTTTTCAAATGAAATAAAATTCATATAATAATTTCTGATCATTTTATTGCATTTGTGTTTGAATAATTAGTTTTTGACTTGAAACAGTTGCATATTAAACTTAAATTTAGCTTATCCTTACAATTTTGTTGTTTTTGGGGGGCGTGTTAGAGTGGGATTCGCCACTATCGCCACACATCACGATGCAGTCGAAGGTAAGTCTGTGGGATATCATGACCTGATCATCAGGTTCCTAAGAGTAGCGAGGAGACTCAATCCTCCTCATCCTCCTCTCGTTCCCTCTTGGGACCTCTCAGGGGTTTTAACTGCCCTGCAGAGTGCTCCCCTTGAGCCTCTGCAATCAGTGGAGCTTAAGTTTCTGTCAATTAAGACAGCGCTCCTGGTTGCATTGGTCTCCATTAAGAGGGTAGGGGACCTGCACGCATTCTCAGTTGACGAAGCGTGCCTGGAATTCGGGCCGGCCTATTCTCATGTGATCCTGAGACCCCGGCCTGCACATGTGCCCAAGGTTCCCACCACTCCCCTTCGAGATCAGGTGGTCAACCTGCAAGCGCTGCCCCTGGAGGAGGCAGACCCAGCCTTGGCACTGCTCTGTCCGTGCCTACGTAGACAGAACACAGTGTTTCAGGACCTAAGACCAGCTCTTTGTCTGTTATGGTGGGAAGCTGAAGGGAAAGGCTCTCTCCAAGCAAAGGTTGTCTAACTGGATAGTGGACGACATTGCTTTGGCATACCAGCAGCAAGGTCGACCATGCCCCCTTGGTGTGAAAGCCCAGTGTGGCTTCCTCTTGGGCTCTAGCGCATGGCGCCTCGCTAACAGACATCTGTAGAGCTGCAGGCTGGGTGACACCCAACACATTCGCCAGATTCTACAATTTCCGAGTGGAGCCAGTGTCCTCT
This sequence comes from Chrosomus eos, assembly GCA_036326025.1. Lineage (NCBI taxonomy): Eukaryota > Metazoa > Chordata > Actinopteri > Cypriniformes > Leuciscidae > Chrosomus > Chrosomus eos. The sequence continues at coordinate 13,715,938 of CM070820.1, forward strand.
CATGTACTCGCTTCCACCAGCCGGTACTAGATCTGCTCAGGTGTCTCCGCTTGCTCGCAATTCCACTCCACGGATTGGATACGTGCGATATTTCCTCAGGTGAGCTTCCCGAGAAGCCCTGAGTTCCTCTAGCACTGCTGACGTCAACGTCAGAGTCTATGCCTCCGGCAGCTTTCGCGTTGGCCTCTGTGCCTCCATGTGCATGGTTCCCCCTCTGGGCGACACCCACATGTGTATTTCCACTGTAAGCCTCTTTGAGCATGTGTCTTTCCCACCCCTGGAGTTGAAACTTTCCACCCTACGGGCTGGATACTGCAGTGTTTCTCCATATGTTACCCCCTTCGGGCCATATGTGTATTCCTAAGTCCTCTCTTCAGGCAAGCAATAATTGCATATTTCCACTGATATATGCTTCCCAGTGTACCTTGGTATTCCTGTGTTAAGTAGGACTCCTTCGTCCATGCTTGTCTCACGACAGGGATCTCAGACTTACGCAGGGCACAGGAAGACAGCCGAGAAGGTTGATTGATTAGACTGGAACCCCATTCATCATCACAACGGAACTCATAGTGACTACGAAAGGGAACGTCTCGGTTACGTATGTAACCCTCGCTCCCTTAGTAGGGAACGGAGACGTTACGTCTTCCTGCCACTTCCACTGTACCGCTGGAAACGCCTGAGTTCAGTCTCGGCTCCACAGCAAGTAACATATCTGCATGTTGCCAGTGTACTTCCTTATATACCCACGAGGTGGGGCGGAGTTATGCTATGGAAAATCCGCAGACCCATGGCATTTCTTTACCATTGGCTCGTTTTGTAATACTCGAAGTTGATAGGCTTTCTAAGAGAAACCTCATTCGTTGTCACAACGTAACGTCTCCGTTCCCTACTCAGGGAGATGTTCTCAAGTGGACAATAAGAGTTTGAGTCCTGCTTGCATAATTTTCTTGTCCTACTTCCCCATCATTTCCGTCTCATTACTGTGTGTCTAACCAATAAAGAGGCAAAAAAAAAACACAAATACAAAAATAAATTAAAAAAAAAAGAGGAAGGAGAAAAGGTTTGTGATGATATTTCACAGCCTCTGGGCCGATTATTATCTCATCAACGCATGGAATGTGAGTTCACAAACTGAACAAGCCCAAACAACAACCAAAAACATGAATTAATCTGACCTCAGGGTCATAGCAACTAAACTCATTGAGGAAACAGTGAGAGACATTCTGACGTCTGAGACGCCTTTGCAAATCATTTCAAAAGAATTTTTACTATATGCTTTAAGATTGTCAGCACAGCAAACAGGTTAAGACTGTGAAATGGTGTATTATTGAAAGAATAAATTATCATCCCCCAACTGAAGGTTATACACATCTAAAATGGTTTATGCATTTATACATATGAAGTGTAGACCGATATATAAAAATCAACCACTTGCGGCTCTGCTACAGTGATTTTACAGAGTGTTACAGTGAACGACAGTGTAGCAATGTGGTGTGTTACAATAATTTTACAGTGCCTGTACTTTTATAAAACACTGCAATGGCAATACACTGGTCAATTATGTTCAATAAATAGCAAATGTAGGCTATTTATAATAATCAGAATAAACATTCCACAAAGTAAAATATTTACCGTTTTACGTATATGTTCTTTTTACCATAGCTTAAAAATGTGTCGCAAATATATCCACTACCTAACCTCAAATGCTTGCCTTATATTATATTGCAGCAATTTTTAACAAAAGCTTGTTTCAGATTGATTACTTTAGCATTACTGAAGTTAAATCCAGCTCAAAAGTTGTACATAGCAACCTTGTACACTCATTACTCATGAGAATGTACACTCATTATTTGCAATATGTTAATAAATGCATCTTATGAAGGAGTGGCTAATCAGGACCTGTAAGCAGCCAATCAAGCTAACAGTAAAACGGCAACTGCAAGCAATTAGCCATAAAAGTACTCTAAATGTTCACACACTACAACAGGGTAGTTAAATGTCAGAACAATCTAGTTACGTTGAACGGCTCCCAAAGGCTACTAAACAATAAGGTAAATATTATCAGAAAAAATGTCATGCGCTGATGCTATCACTTATTTTGGTGACGTACTTCAGTAAACAGGCTATGCTGCGGATAAAGCCAAACATGACAGAGTGAGGTTATGATAAGTGCAGAAATCTGGGGGCAGTCTAATATAAAATTAAATGGACCATACATCACTGCAATTCAACCTTCTTTTATTTTATATTTATTGATGTTAAATGAGCATACTGTATTCTTATATCAAAGTGTCAAAGACATGGCTGTAAAATGACAATTAATGTCTTTGTCCAATGCTGTAAGCAACATGGTGCTTTCCTTTGCTTTGCATGTTAAGAGACACTGGGAGACATGGATTTGTGTTGCCATGGCAGTGTGAATTCAGCAAAGGAAACCCTATATCTGACTTGTTTAGATTGAGGGATGAATATTTAACTTATAACATGTAACTGACAAAGGTTCTTTTTATGATTGGATTTGTTATATTATAATGACTAAACTTAGACAATTATGTATGCTGTGCAAATCTAGTTCATAAACTATGAAGAATTCCAAATCATGAATCCTTTAGACATTTTAAAACAACTAAGCGTCAAGTTCATGAGTACTCCGCGGTTGTGTTTAGGTCAGTGCATTCAGGCTGTGTAACGCAATTCCTACATCCGATAATTCATGAAAAATTGTCTTAACTGTGCATGGCAAATACAATGTAATCAGTCAATTATTTACAAAACACCATTTATAAGGCACTAGAAATACAAAACTGAAAAACAGTATGACCATCTAACCAATAAATGCGGTCTGATCATTCTGAATGAGCTGCATCTTGCCTGCCAGCTGCAGATGTTTTCAGACCCTAACCAGGTGTTAAATCCTCTGTTGATTTAAAAAACAAATCAACAATGAATTGGTTTTATTTAACAAACATTTTCATCACATGCAAATTTCCTCAAAAAATTCAATGCATTCAGCTCAAATTGAATTCAAATCAGTAATAATGGTCTTAAAAATGTAATAAAAACATAATAATAAATATTTTTTTAAAAGCAAAATTACTTTATAGTGAAAACTATCTGAGCAATATCTGACAAGACATAATAATGGTACAGCACAGCTCTATGGTCAAAGAAACATTGTGCTTTATAAATTCACATTTATAATTGGGGGGGGGGGGGGGGGGTAATTCATCAATGAAAAATTGATAATTTTTCAATGCCTATTTTATGTTTTAGAAGACCATGCAACTTTGTTGTGTGTATATATTTAGAAAGAGAAAACAATAAAGCGATATAAAAATCGAAATGTGAAAATATGTTTATTTGTTGCAACACTCTTTTATTATCGAGCGTTTCTTACTCTGTCTGAGAGCGCACTAATCTTAAATATTTTCTGGAGAAAAAAAATGATGAGAGAAAAACAAACAAGCAAACATTGTTCTCTGAGGTTATTTAACTCTGATATCATCATTTTGGGGTAATAGCAGTTGGCCTTTCTCCACATCCTGATATAAACAACAAAATCTAGAAATCTGGACTTAATGCATCATATACTTTAGTAGCATTATGTGATGTATTGAAACTCAGTGACCAGCTGTGTACTCTCTTATTTACTCTAAACTAGTTTGGTAAATGGACTGCATTTATATAGCGCTTTCATCGACCCAATGGCCACCAAAGCGCTTTACATTTTGCCTCTCATTCACCCATTCACTCACACATTCATACACCGACGGCGGTGTCAGCCATGCAAGGCGCCATCCAGCTCGTCGGGAGCAGCTGGGGTTAGGTGTCTTGCTCATGGACACCTCGACACTTGGTCAGGTGGAACCGGGGATTGAACCACCAACCTTCCAGTTTGTAGACAATCTACATCAGGTGTGCCCAACCCTGCTCCTGGCGATCGACTGTCCTGCACAGTTCATCTCCAACCCTAATCAAACACACCTGAAGGTCTTCAATTAAGGTCTTAACAACCAATTAAGGTATTCAGGAGTACTTGAAAATTAAAGGCAGGTGTGTTTGATCAGGGTTAGAGATAAACTGTGCAGGACAGTCGATCGCCAGGAGCAGGGTTGGGCACACCTGATCTACATGAACCACTGAGCCACTGCCGCCCCATAGTTTAATTCATTACATTAAAATACATTAAATTGTGCTGTGTGAATCTTAAGGGAAGTAAACAAAAATGTAGACACTGATATGCTAAGTGAAGACACAAAGACCTTGGTGACATTGTGTTCTCCTCGTTCCATGTATTATTTCAGCCATGCCACAATAATTGTGTGTGACAGCTCAGGGGGTTATGAGAATGTCAAGCACTGAAACAAAGAAAGGAATCAAGCTGAAAATAATGAATTTGGAGGGTTTTCTGAAGTCTCCTACGTAAAGAAAAACCAAACAAAAAAAAGAAAGGAATCAAGAATCATTTACTTGAATCAACATTAAGGAAAATAAAAGATCAGTGTTGTTTCTGGTGTCTTTAAAACACCAGGCCATTTGTAATTTTGTAAGGAACTAAAAAAAGTTTTAAAAAAAAAACTTCTTAAGTTATTCTCAATGAAACTAAATATTTTCTGTTTAATTATAAGTATATATTTTAAATTCTACCTACACATTTTCAATAGTTAAAGAACTTCTAAAGGACTGTTAAAAGTTGTATTTGGTAGATAACTGAGCACAAGTCAATAGATGTTGACTGCATTGCTTTTAAACAGTGAATAGGGTGCATGTCCTCCTGTTTTGGTGGTGCTGTAAATAACTTGCACAGGGCACCACAGGTCCAAAAATACAGCCTGGGGGAACACAGGTGGTGTCAGTCCTGAATGCTATCAATGCCTCATTGTAGTATTCAGATTTGAGATGTAATGGATCAGTGTGGTTGCCATGGAGCGATGCTTTATGCAATAACACAAACATGCTTTATTGATTAAAGCCGGTAAAGGGAGGGGTGGCAGTGACCAAACTAGATGGTAAAAATGTGGTATTTTGATATATGGTATTTTCCAAAGTGGTAGTACTATTTCTTTTAAATATCTTGGGATGGACCATAGCATATGGATATGTAAATTAACTTACTTTCCCCATTGTCCTTTATGTGATGATTGCTTTCTAACAGAAAATTTAGAGATTTTTATATCCTTCTATATATTGAAGGATACATCATTGTAGAATTTGGAATGTTACACTCTACAAAATACAGTGTCATGTAACATGAACATGGTTACTTTTAAATGAACTGGTTATTTAATTAATTCAAAACCATTTCTGACTAAATTAACCTGAATATGTAACACTAGGTTAAACTAATTGAAGTCATTTCCTAAAGGTCAATTCAGGTATAAGTTAAATCTGCACATTTTGTAGATATATATGTGTAGATGAACTGAACATTTCAATGGGCTACCATTGGATAGTAATAATTCAGATGGTAGGCTAATGTCTGTATTCATGTACCAAAGTATCTCAAAGAGCATCCTGTTTTTTTTTCTGAACATGGACTTTGTAGTCTTTAATATACATTGTCATGTAAACATGAGTAAGATTTATTGCTGATTTTAAGGCTATTGACAAAAAATGAACAACGGAATTGCAATATGGTAGTAGCTACCATGGTATTCTTTTGGAGTAACGTAAATAGTTTACCATGCATATGAATTAAGTAATCATTCTATGATTATGCTATTTCAAAGGACTAAGACACTTTTTTTTTCATGCTAAAGCATTGTAGCTGTCAACGAACCTTTGCTGAACTGAACCTAAACTTACTTCTCCCGTTGTCCTTTATATACGTGACGATGTCTTTATAATTTAAAGTTTGTGGATCTTCGTAAGGGCAAGCACCCATGGTGATGTTTTCATTTAGCAGAACCATGTAAATGCCCTCGGCGAGGAAGTAATGCGGCCGGTCGTCTTGTTTGAGGTCGTAGTATACCACCAGCGCGTGAGAGCTCCAGTTAAAATGCGCGTGCAGATAACTTACAAAGTCTCCGAGTTTTGTGGGGGTCGGGCCCGTCCTGACAATAGTTGTGAAGTCTTTTAATTCATTAAAACCATATGCGTGTCCTCCCGCGGTTATCAGGGGAGTTTCCAGTGGGACGCGAACCGTCCGACGGACGCGACCGAATAAGAGCAGCCGGGTCCGATGAACGCATCTGGTTTGTTGTAAAGTTTTGTGTCCACTGCGATAATCTGTGCCTTGTTTTCGGAGCAAGAACCATCGGATTCTGTGCTGAAATTAAGGAGGTTGATGGTGTGTCCCTTTAAAAGTCCGCTCTTCTGAATTTTCTCTTGCGCCATACGGATCGCGGGGAGGACGCGCGGCGATGCCCACGAATACTTCATATTGTCGGGCAGCATCACTGCTACGGTAATATTCCCATTTTCTGTTCTGCATTCCGGTACGAGTACATGTATAAGTACCACAATGTAAAAACTATATCCCATCCTAAATCCCGATACCGTCTTAAGTTGACAAACAAATCCTAGTTTGAGCGCGCCAGGTAATAGGATGTATTCTTTTCAAATCGAACTTCAATGAGAAAAATCCTCTTTTAAATGAAGAGAACAATCCATTAGTGACGTCGTTCTTCCTTGTAGGCCAACTAAATTGCTTGACAGAGTCTCCTGGTGCTTTATATGATGACTTCTCCCGTCCAACTCCTCAGTGAGATTCAGTGTGGCGCGCGTCCGTGTGTGTGTGTGTGTGTGTGTGTGTGTGTGTGTGTGTGTGTGTGAACATCCAGATAAGCGCAACTTCACCGCGCGCGGCCCTCGCACAGCCCCTACACGTCATGACAGCTACTACACTAGTTAATGGCTCCCTCTGTCTGCAGGTCAGTTAACCGCACTCCTAAATGGAGTCAGGATAAATTTCAGGGGATTTATAATTATTGTAGCACAATGTAAAAACTAGGTAGCCGTTTCATTCTAAATTCACGCACACACACTGGATCTCACTGAGGAGTTGGACGCGAGATGTTCATCATATAAAGCACCAATGGACTCTGTCAAGCATTTTAGTTGGCCTACGAGGAAGAAAGACGTTACTAATGGATTGTTCTCTTCATTTAAAATAGGATTTTTCTCATTGAAGTTTGGTTTAAGAAGGATACATCCTCTTACCTGGCGCCACGGGCATCATTTCCTATGGGGGGACAAGTCAAAATAACGTTTTTATCCTCACAAGAACAGTCTTAAAGGCAGTGGTTAAAGTGGGATTTGGCAGGTGGGGGAACCCTCAAATTTTGTGTAGGTGCAACAGGGAAAATGACTCTCAGTGGGACAACATATTGAGTATCGTGGTATAACAATACTTTTGGGGACAAGAGTGTCACTGTGGCACCAAGTATCACAATATTTATTTACTTGATATTTGAATGTTTTTATTTTGGTCCATTAATGATATGATGACGATACTATGTTAAAATTGCTGAACACTGGGACAAAAATTGAGCCTTGGCACTGTAGCCACAGCCCCAACCACAGACATGTGCATTAAAATGTAAGGTAGGGAGGTTCGGGGGCATGCTCCCCCGAGAAAATTTGGATTTCTCTGACCTACAAATGTGCAATATAAGGCTTTTGAAGGCAAAAAAAAAATTTAATTAACTTATTTGTCAACACCGGCTCTCCTCATCTCCATCTTTCTTTTTCACTCAGTCTCCTTATCCTGCCCTATTTCTTCCCCTCCTAAAGCTGAATTTTGACTGATAGTCTTTTCATTTTCTTCTGTGTGTAACCCGCCTAAAAAGGGGTTAACCAGTAATTTGTATTTAATTATTATCATTGTTTACCCATACGTTACGTTATGAGAAATGGGGGTTTTATTTTGAAAAATACATTTTATTTTGCGGGAAACCGGAAGTAGCGCGCTAAAAATAGAGGTGTGCGATACCGCTAGATTTGGTATCGATCCGATACCAAGTAAATACAGGGCAAGTATCGCCGATACCGATACCAATATCGATACTTTTTAATAATTAAGGTGGATGCGTCTTCAACCTAAATCTAAATGAATTTTCATGACTTTTAATTTGTTTTTGTGATTTGCAATTTGGGTTATTAATCAGTTAAAATCAGTACTACAAAAGCTTTTGTTCAGAAACAACTTTTGGTTACTTCTGTTCTATTTAAATAAACAAAGTTACAAAATGATTACTTTACAAATATAAAACATGTAAAAACAAATTCTCTTTTCAAGTAGCATGTTAACAAAAAATGTTTCTCCTCTTTTGTGCACTTCTTTTCAGGATTTTTTTCTTAAATAAACAAAGTCACAAAGTTTTACTTCACAACAAATATTATAAAAAATGTAAAACAAATACTCCTTGTAATAAGATATAATGAGAATAAAATAACGTCATATTTCCTCCTCTCTCCGTTTCTGCAGCTCTACATTTTCTGGTCTGTGATTTTTCATATGTTTGTACAAATTAGTTGTATTGCCACTGTATTTTAAAGACTTTCTACAAATGGTACAAGTCGCTGTTGTCTCATTTTCGGCCTGAAAATACAGCCATACAACACTCCTCTTTCTCTCTGCTGCCATTCTCCGTCTTTGACTGTGCTGCTGTAGAAATGCGCGGTTGCGCGCGCGTCTGACTGACTGCTGGTGGTAGGTAGCGGTAGCGCGCTAGTGGTGAGTCACGTGACGGTACAACACAGGAGAGGGGGAAGAGAGCAGAGCACTCTTTGGAGGAAGATTACAGAGAGCTTGCTAAGTTGCCCTGCTCTGTGACAGCAGCAGCATTTTGACAAACACGGTCAGGTAGCAAAAGGAGAGAAACTGAAACTTAAGTATCGATATTTTCACGTTGGTATCGATCAATACCGATACCAACGTTGGTATCGATATTATCGATATTAGTATCGATCTGCCCACCTCTAGCTAAAAATACTTCCGTTGGATAACACTGTTCAAATCAGATGGAGCGCTGCTTCGGGTTCTTCCACGAGTTGTAAAGATAACTGATAAGAAAAGAAGTTGGAGAGCCATCCAGAAAATCGTTTTTATCTGTCCTGGCTTCTCATATTGAAAATCCTCTCTTGGTCAGGTCTTTTTATGAGGCGAGCAGAAGTTCCAGATGATCCAGTCCTTGAATCATACCAAGTGAACCATTGATCCATCGATGGCGAGCCTTCCCAATGAGCCGTGAACCTCCACCACAGCATTCCGGAAGCCTGTGGTAGGATTGTGTCAGTTCACCAAACTGTCACCAACGAGATCGTTCCTTTCGACTATTTACCCTTGACTTTGACTATTCCCCTTTGACTAACTGACTCGAACTCTGGATTGAACTCTGGAATTCCTAAGGACGATTTCCAAGGAACAATTTCACAAAAGGACATTTTATTTTATTTTATTTTATTTTATTTTGGGCCCATAGCTAGTGTGCACATAATGTTGTGAAGTGTTTGAAATATTTTGTTGAACTAAAAGTTTACACATTTCAAACGTTACCTTGGTGTTGCTTGGTTATTACTGTACTTATCAGCTCCTAGAACCTAGGGTGTACATACTCTGAAGTGGGTTAAACGTGTCAGTGAAGAAAGTAAACATATAGGCTCAACTGATATTTATGTTTTATGAAACATTTTCTTAGATAAGTTAATTTACTCAAGGCTACCAGGTTAGTAGGAACCTTCTACAAGCTTTGGAATTTTAAATAATACAAATTATAGGCTACGTTTAACGCAGTTAATGTAATTGGCAGACTCGTCATGTAATTTTCCCTCGTCATGCGCTGTGGAAGCGCGTCAAAGCATTCTCATGTATAAACATGGAACATTAATGCAAGTAGGTGATTTTGAACGAATATTTAATGTCGATATACAATGGTTACATAATGTTAAAACTAATCCTGCTATTGATATATTTGTAAGACTGCCAACCCTATAAAACAGTGGCTAGGGAAAACAAATGTCCGGCGAAATATCGAAAGTAAAACTAACTTTACCACGCTCAACCACTGTGAGTGCATTTCACGCATTTGTAATCGCGCGCCTTCAGCGGGGAGGAAGGGAGGTTGGTCGGTCGGTCGGTCCATCGGGACTAGCGAGATTCGTTGAGATTAATGAATCTATTTATTTATTAATTTATCTGAGGTGCCGGAACGTCGTTCCGGCCCACTTTAACCCCTGCTTAAAGGGTACCTATTATGGCATTTAAAATGTTCCTAATAATGTTCTGGGAGTCCCCAACAACAGTTTTACATGCATGCAATGACAAAAAACACTTTTGTTGTCTTATAATATGCATTTATTTTTACCTGATTTGCTCACCGACTCCCTAATGATTCGTTTGACGACTCATTTGTCCAAACCCCTCCTTTGCATGACGCTAATCGGCGGTGATTGGTCAGATGACGCAGTCAGTTATATTGCGTTAGCCAAAGCTTAAACATATTGATAAAGCACTGCAGTACTACAATACGCTTCACATAATTTCACATATTTCAAAAAACAAAAAAATGACATTGGAGTAGAAGCTGCTGAGCGTAACTCTCACTCTCACACACACACACGCACGCACGCGCACACACACACGCACACACACACGCACACACACACACACACACACACACACACACACATAAAAGCAACAATTATTAATAGTACTTACAGGTTGTGATTCGGAGGAGGAAGCTGATCTAAATAAACTTGGTATTGAACCTTCCTATATCAGCCGACTCGCGAATCCACACTTGAAAGCATTTGTGTTTGTGAAGCGATCGTCATTAAAATAACGCGAATGTCACAGGTGAGGGGCGGGCGCCAGCGGGCCGCCCACCCCTTCGAAGCGGACCACCGCCCGAGGAGCGTGCCGTGGAACACATGAAAGGCAGACTAGGGTTTAAAATCAATAACAATTCTTTATTAAATAGTTAAAAGCAACTTTAAAAGTCTCTTCCTGTTCAGAGAACAGCACAGCCGTCAGCAGACTCACTTCAGGATTCACAGGGCCTCTTTCGTTCATAGAACAGCACAGCAGTCAGCAGACTCACTTCAGGATTCACAGGGTCTCTTTCGTTCATAGAACAGCACCGCAGTCAGCAGACTCACTTCAGGAGAATGATTCACAGGGTCTCTTTCGTTCGTAGAACGGCACAGCAGTCAGCAGACTCACTTCAGGAGAATGATTCACAGGGTCTCTTTCGTTCCTAGAACGGGTAAGAATCTTCACAGTACAATGTACTCTCTTCAGTGCACAGCAAGAAGACAATGGATTAAAAAGGGTACGTTACCAGTGATGCTGCATGCGTCTGGACTCAACAGTAAGTGGAACAGGTAAGGATCTGCACAGTACTCTCTTCAATTCACAGTGAGGAGACAATGGGTTAAAAGATCGTTTCTCCAGTGATGCTGTAGGCTTTTGAGCTCAAACAGTAAATAACAATTAAGGACCTTCACAGTACAGAGTACCCTCTTCAGTGCAGCTGTATCACACTGGACTTCCAATGGGGAGCAGATATAGTAACTTTCCACAGCGTGTGAATGGGGCTAGGGCCACTTCTCAGCAAAGGCACAGCACACTTGTGTTCACTTCAATTCCACAGCCACAAATCAATGTGTATCAATAAGACAAAAGCACTGCAATTCACTCACACGTTAAGGCTGGTCAGAGGCCCCACTCCGTTTGTTGCGCTCGCTCCACGAGGGATTTCTCTTTCAATTCCTCTTCAACACACTCTGAAACACATAGCTCTTCCAACAATCAGATCCACATTTACTGCATCCTCTTCCCGCAATTTAAATACTCATAAGATGAAATCAGTTCACTTATCTCTTCTCTCTCCTTCCACAGCACCAATCCAGACGATAGCTCAGTCCAGCAGACTTCCCACAAACGATCACTCTGATCCAGCAAACTCAAATGGGCGATCTCCACACCCCAACGGTTTTCCTGAGGAAGCTTGTATCCAACACTGCTCCAAGTCAACCCTTTAGGCTCTTCAAACACTTCCAACTCACTGAGCACTTCAAACCCACTGAACACCGCTGCTTCGGCCTCAGCCTCGGCCCCTCGACCTCTCCCCTGCTGCGTGCACGCTCCGTCTCCGTTCCTGTGTGTCTTCCTGTGTGTTCTTCAAAATGGCTTCCATTTATACTCCACCTGGGAGAATGTGCCCCAATCACCAGGCAACTCCTCCCACCCAACACCTGCTGCTCCTCTTTATAATCACCCGGTGACATCCTCCCCCACAAACTGGTCGCCCCATGGTCCCCGGTCGCTCAACTCGGGCGGAATCCTGCCGACTACGCCACTTATGTCACAGGTAGGGGGGGAGGCCAGCGGGCCGCCCACCCCCTCTAACCGGACCACCGCCCGAGGAGCAGGCCGTGAGACTCATGAAAGGCAGACTCAGGGTTTAAAATAAATATAAGTTCTTTATTGAACAATTAAAAGCAACTTTAAAAATCTCTTCCAGTTCATAGAACAGCACAGAAGTCAGCAGACTCACTGCAGGAGAATGATTCACAGAGTCTCTTTCGTTCATAGAACAGCGCAGCAGTCAGCAGACTCACTTCAGGAGAATGATTCACAGGGTCTCTTTCGTTCATAGAACGGCACAGCAGTCAGCAGACTCACTTCAGGAGAATGACTCACAGAGTCTCTTTCTCAAGGCTCGAGCAGAGGGAGAGTTAAAAACCGCTTCCGCATTCTCTTCTCCAGCTTCTCCTCTTCAAGGCTCGGGCAGAGAGAGAGCTGCAAACATGCTGGGACTGCGAGTGGACAGCAACAACACCATTCCCACACTCGTGCTCACAATAGAACTGCAATTCAACAGACTCACTGTGCAATCAGGGCTTACACCCGCAATCCCGCCGAAATCTCGTTCTCTCTCACAGCCTCCCTCCGCTGCTTCGGCCTCAGCCTCGGCCCCTGGGCCTCTCCCCTGCTGCGTGCACGCTCCGTCTCCGTTCCTGTATGTTTTCCTCTTCAAAATGGCTTCCTTTTATACTCCACCTGGGAGCATGTGCCCCAATCACCAGGCAACTCCTCCCACCCAACACCTGCTGCTCCTCTTTATAATCACCCGGTGACACGAACACAGCTCAAGGTGGCTATACTTGTGTGGTATAGTTGTAAATATAAACTCTAGCCACTGAGTCTTCACATGCTTGTCCCTGGGCAGTGAAAAAAAAAGTTTGCTTTTGATTCGCACTTCAGAACAGAGTCTCGTCGACATGATGTTGTCAGGTTTCTCTGTCTGCTCGGCGCGCGCACTGAGTGGGCGTGTCGAATTCAAATAATTTGTACAAGTGACGTACGAAAGCTAGAGAGAAAGCATCGTTTGTCTATCGATTCATATCAACGACTCAGAGTCGACTCTTACTTTTGAGAGACAATAACTTTGTATACGGTGAACTTTCATATTTAAAACTTTGCAGGATGTTTTTGTTCACTTAGATCTATGTTACACACTACATGAAAGGTAATTTTCAAAATTCCATGATAGGTACCCCTTAATTGAGTTAAAGGGGGGGTGAAATGCTGTTTCATGCATAGTGAGTTTTTTACACTGTTAAAGAGTTGGATTACCATGGTAAACATGGACAAAGTTTCAAAAATGAAGTTGTAAGTTTGATGGAGTATTTCTGATCCAAAAATACTCCTTCCGGTTTGTCACAAGTTTCGGAAAGTTTTTTCGAATACGGAACTACGTGACGTCAGAGTGGGCGGAATTTCCTTATACGGGTCTTAAGAGCACTTCTCCCGGAAGGGCGCGTGCAGCTGTAGCCTAGAGCGTACGAGAGCGTCCATCAGAGCGCTGGGCTCTGCTGCGCTTGCAATCAAAAAAATGGCACCAAAAAGTGTGTTTTTGGTTGCCAGGGCAAGACAACACTGCACAAATTTCCAAAGAACCCAGCGTTAAGGTAGCCTGGTAATACCAGACTCTGCTACTTCACTTTGCTTCGTAAACAGAGTCTGGCATAGCATAATAGAGAAGTGTTTTCTCTCTCGCTAGGGGGCGATTTCTAAAGTTTAAAATCATTGGTTAACCGTAAGCCAATCAGATAAGTTTATTTATGACGTATGTTATGCGCTGACACAGCCGCATCAAACCACAGACATCATGCATCGAACTCGAATCTATGATCGAACTTCCACTGTAAAACTGCTGGAAACACTTGATGATGCTAGCGAAATACCGGAGTGAACATGGCTGTGAACGACTTTTTTGATCGGTGAGTGATGTAATAGAATGACTGCTGCGCTTGACAGGGCGCAAACTAGCAGAGAGAGAGAGAGAGAGAGAGAGAGAGAGGAGAGAGAGAGAGAGGAGAGAGAGAGAGAGAGAGAGAGAGAGAGAGAGAGAGAGAGAGAGAGAGAGAGAAGAGAGAGAGAGAGAGAGAGAGAGAGAGAGAGAGAGAGGAGAGAGAGAGAGAGAGAGAGCGCGCGCGCGCACTCTCAGGTCTTCAAACAACACGAGCGCTATCTTGCTCTCTCCCTCGCAAATATTAATCAAAATCAATCGACAAGATAGTAAAAGATCGGAAGACCGCAGTTTCACGTGGAGCATTTGGAGATTTTTAGAAATTAGAGACTCTAGGAACAACATCTCAATGAACAACATCTCAACACTAAATTATAAAGGCCTGTCTCCTATAGACGCCTGTCTCAAATACAAGCCGGTGCAGTTAGACGATTTGGGCAAATAAAATCCTGGGCTATTATTTGAAGTTTTACGGTATTTAAGACCTGGAAAAGAAAGGAGACACTGACCTGTCAAAAGGCTCCCCAGTTTCTCGGTGACGATCGGCAATAGTTGATAAATTAAACTTTTCCCAAAGGGAGTAGGGCCACAACATCACCTCCATTCAAAATGTTTAATACACACTGTTCTTGTTCAGGCTTCAGTTTGCTAATGCCGGGAATATTCTCCACAACAGAGCGAATTGCATCCGCGTCTCCCTATCCGCGGTCGTTTTCGATTTCTCTGAACTAACTCTTAAACTCGGCGCTTAGCGACTACGTCACGGCTTTCAGCCCGCCTTCTGTTCAGTGATTGGCCCGGCTGTTTTTTTAGGCCGGTGGAAAACAGAAAGATAGGCTGCTATCTCAGACTGACTACAGGAGCAAAATGAAATTAGCGGAAGTAGGAAGTCTGTCGTAGTCAGGCTAGCGTTAAGGGACCTGTGGATGGATTTTGTTTTTCCAGAGCAGCAACGGAGTTGCGCAAGTGTTCTTGTTTGTTCCCTTCATTTCGGCGGTAGCTGCTAATAGTTTTAAACAAGGCACAGTTCGACGATTTGCAGATCGCCTAATACTTAAAGATGGAGCAGTCCCACGATAAAGGTTCACTGAACCGCAGGCGGTGAGTAAAACTGCTTCAAATGTCTGTGTGTTGTTAACTATCGGCGTGTAAGCTAAGCACAGCAAGTAAACAACATGATCACGTACAGTTAATGTATCGATGGAGCATGCGATGTATGGTGTGTGTTTGTGTGTTTAAATACAGTTGTTTAGCTGGCCACTGTAGGTGTCAATTTGTTTATTGTAAAACTAAATCATGTCCTCATAAACCACGAGTCTGTCTGTTTACAACACACGCAAAAGCTTTGCGCGCTCCCGCCCACACGGCACGCCTCCACCCGCTCGGGTTTTTCCAGAAAGACTCGGTACAGCCTATCTTTCTTTTAATAAAACTAAAGACTTTTTGGAGATATGAAGGATGCAATACTACTCTATAGGTACTCAAGATTAACATGAGATTGAGTGAAACTGAGTATTTCACCCCCCCTTTAAATAAAATCTTAAATGAACGTAATGAGAAAATGAGATGCGCGAGATCCTGTCAGCAGGCAGATCTTAAAGGGGTGGTTCGGAATTTTGGACATCAGGCCTCATTTCCAAGTGAGCCTTAGTGTTATCTATCAGTAGGGACATTTTTAAAAAAAAATTCAACCAGTCGTCCCAGTTGCGTAGTTGGCCGGTGCTAGGCTAGCACGAATCAATGGGACCAGTTCTAGCATGCCATTAAAACAGTTTTACCCACTCAACAGTACACAAAAAGCAAATCCATTATAACGCCAGACTGTCGCTATCGATGTAAGTGTCTGTTGAGAGAATAATGTTAGAAATCAAACTATCCTTTTCATCGCATTGCAATAGTTATATTGTTTTACCTATATTTATTAGCACAGTCTACAGCAGCGGTGGAGTGATATGTTACCTAGGCAACCGAGTGAGGCGGTCCACACGACAATCACGCAAGTGTATTTACTCGTATTTACCTGCCGCTGACACTCATCACTACAGAAACAGAGTATAATTTATGATATATGTAATAGCAAGACAGAGGACTATGGCAACGTTTGAAAGCAATACCATTGTTTTGGACTTTGAAGACGATGAAGACGAAAAATGTGAGTTATTCAACGAACCATATGTATGAGCCAGAATACACAGATGAAGAATTATTCAAGATGGATGCTAAAAGGGCAGAAAGAGAAAGAATGTCTGTAGAGACAGCAGCCAGTGGAGATGCCGTAGAGAACCGGGACAGAACATCGGGAGACTGGTGGTGCCAGTGCAGAAAATGTATACAAATACCGATGGAAGACGAGTGTTTTTGCTGCAAGGAGTGGAACTTAGTTACACAGATAACAGAACTGGAGCTAGATACTAGTTTCCAAAATTTAAATGTTTCCGGGCACAGCGCCTCCCGAGACAGACCAATGTGCATAACAGAGCACCAGTTGTCAGTGTCGATCGTCTCCGGTTACTTACGTAACCTCGGTTCCCTGAAAGGCAAGGAACGAGACATTACGGATGTCGTATATGGGAACTCCTCTCATCCTTCACTTCCGCTGAAATCTTATAGGCTAACGCCAGCAGAGCTGGCCAATTGACGCGAATATGCAAATACTGACACATCGTAGCAGTATAATGCGAGTGCAGCGTCAAATTCCCTTCAGAATCGATCGAAACGCTAAAAACAATAGCGAACACGGCGGCGAGCGTAATGTCTCGTTCCTTGCCTTTCAGGGAACCGAGGTTACGTAAGTAACCGGAGACGTTCCCTATCAAGGCTACGGAACTTCGACATTACGGATGTCGTATATGGGAACAGTATAGAATCCCGCCGTGGCAGCCAAAACAAACCACTGACACAGATCCAATACCAGACCGCCCTTCCGGTATGCAAGCCTCCGATAGGCTGAGATTGGCCAATAGCGAACCTCTAACCTCTGATAGGACCAAAAAGACCAATCACAGGCTCACAAAACACTGCCAGAATTTGCATATCCCGAGCAGTATAACTGGGAAATATTTGCACTGTCAGTAACAGGGCAACACAACAGTAAGAAAAAGCCAACGCATAGCGATGACAACAGTAAAAACGCACAAGCACACAGAACAACTCATGAGCAAAGCGCAGAGCAGCTCTACAATGCTGTGTATGCTATCAACTCACCGAAAGCACTCGAGACGCTATAGAGGGCAAATCCAACTTGTAAAACCTGGCAAACGTGTTCTGAGAAGACCAGCCAGCCGCAAGACACAAATCCTGAATAGACATACCCTTAGTCCAGGCCCACGAGGAGGCTACCGCCCTAGTCGAATGAGCCTTGACGTTAAGGGGACATTCCTGCCCCAGGCAATCATAAGCCAAAACAATAGCGTCCACAATTCAGTGAACAAGCCTCTGCTTCGAGACCCCCCGTCCCTTGTTGCGCCCACCAAAGCACACAAACAGCTGGTCCGATTGCCACAAAGCGGACGAGCGAGAAATGTATTCCCGGAGCGCTCCTACTGGGCAAACAGCACTCTGAGCATCCGAACCCTGCGAGGTTGAAGGCTCAGCAGACATGGCAGGCAGAGAAACACTGAGCAGTTCGCTGGGTCTATGCCTTCTTCCTGACACCATTTAGAGAAAACACCCCTTACTTCAGAGCATACAGGCGCCTGGTGGACGGGGCTCGCGCTTCCGCGATCGTGTTCAAAACTCGCGAGTGAAGCGCATCCGGCCCGCTCAGCGACCCTGTAGCGGCCACACATGGAGGCTCCACAGTCCCGGGCTGTGGTGCCAAATAGTTCCGCTCGCCTGGGGAAGCAGGTCCTTCCTAAGCGGAATCTCCCATGGCTGGCCTGCCAGTAACCCCACCAAATCCGCGAACCAAGGCTGATTCGGCCAGTTCGGGGCTACCAGAGTCACCAACGCCCTCTCCTCCCTGATTTTGCACAACACCAAGGGCAAGATTTTCACCGGAGGGAAAGCATAGAGACAGCCTTTTGGCCACCGCGCGGTTAGCGCGTCCGTCTCCAGAGGGGAACGGGACAGCGAAAAGAACAACTGACAATGCTCTCGCTCGTCGCAAAGAGGTCGACCTCCGCCCTGCCGAAACGATTCCATATCAGCTGAACCGTCCCAGGGTGAAGCCTCCATTCCCCTTGAGGGATCCCGCTCCTCGAGAGCATATCCGCCCCGCGATTTAGAACACCGGGGATGTGCGCCCCTCTCACTGAGAGGAAGAACCGGTCTGCCCACAGCAGAAGGGACTCCGCCTGCTTGAATAGGGCTCTGGAATGTACACCGCCTTGACGATTTATGTACGAGACCACAGAAGTGTTGTCGGTTCGAATCAACACATGTTGCTGCTCCAGCCGAGACCGGAACGCTTTTAGAGCTAGAGAGACCGCTTCCAGTTCCAAGCGATATATGTGCCATTCCGTCTGCCTCTCTGACCACCGACCCGAGGCGGGCATGCCCAAGCAGACCGCTCCCCATCCGGTGGACGAAGCGTCCGTCAGGACCTCCACGCGCCGCGTCACTAAACCCATCGGGACGCCTGAGCTGAAGAGATCTGGATCTTTCCACGGGGTCAGGGCGTGGGCGCATCCGCGGATGACCATAATGCGTTTGTGGCCGGAATACCACGCACTCGAGGGAACGCGTGCTTTCAGCCAGTGTTGAAGCTGTCTCATATGCAGCAGCCCCAGATGACACACTGAAGACGCCGCTGCCATCCGTCCCAGTAGTCTCTGAAATTCCTTCAGTGGGACGAGCCTGCCAAGGCTGGAGAGACCGAGCGAAGAGCTCAGAGCCTCCGCTCGCTCGGGGGAGAGACGCGCTCTCATGCTCACCGAGTCTAAGCACTCTGTTGACGGGTCTCAGATCCAGTATAGGGCGGAGACCCCCTCCTTTCTTCGGCACTACGCAGTAGCGGCTGTAGAACCCGCTCTCCCGCTCGCTCGGGGGGACGGGTTCTATCGCTCCCTTCTCGAGCAGGCTGCACACTTCCTGCCTCAGTACGTGAGCACTTTGGGGCAAAGTTAGTGACTGAATAACGCTGCGAAAGCGGGGTGGTCTGCGTTTGAACTGAGTGTGTACCCGAGCCGAATTACATTCAACACCTACGGCGAAATGCCCGGAATAGCTTCCCACGCTGTCTGGAAACGACTGAGTGTGGGCCGAACTAAACCTGCGGTCATCGCCGCTGTGTGAGGGCTGGGAATAGACACCTCGCGCTTCCCGCGAGGTGCCTTTATAGTTAATGACCGTGACTCTGCGCTGCTTAAGGGCAGGGCGGGTAACACTCACAACATAACTGCACGTGTCGCTTGCAGAACTCTGAGGGACCACGTGCTCCCGAGCGCGTCGCTTGGACGCGGGGCCATCCTGGCGCTCTTCTCTCCTCTTGCCGGAGCGGTCAGGGAGACTGCTTGGGTCTCGCCGGGGACGAGGCGGGCTTCCTGCGCGGGCTCCTCTGAGCCGGCCTCTTGTTTCCCGCTCCATGCCACTGTCCGCTTCGGCCTTTACGGGCATCCGGTCCCGGATGGGGCGCTAACTGGCGCCTGGCCGCAGCTTGCGGTTGGCGACCCGAGGCGGAAGACGAGCGTGAGCGGGGCTGCGGCAGTGGCGGCGCCTTCCGCGGAATCACGTGGCTCATCGCCTTCGCTTTCTTCTGAGTCTCGGAATACCGCTCGGTTACCTTCTCTACCGCGTCCCCGAACAGGCCTGCAGGGGAGATCGGTGCATTTAGCAGCGTCTTCCTGTCCGCTTCCTGCACGTCCGACAAGGTGAGCCACAGGTGTCTGTGGAGGACCACCAAGTACCCCATCGAGCGGCCAATCGCCTGGGCCGAGCGCTTCGTGGCCAGGAGCGCGAGATCCGTGGCCGAACGGAGATCCCGAATGGCGTCAGCGTCGACCGAGGCGGCGCCATCCAGAGCCTTCAGCTGCTTGGCCTGCAGCACCTGAAGCACGGCCATGGCGTGTAGTGCAGAAACCGCCTCCCCCGCGGCGCCGAAGTCCTTGTTCGCCTGGTGGGCCGTAAACCTGCAAGCTCGGGACGGCAGGCTGCGGTCCGAGCCTAGGGCGGGAGCCGACGGGCAGAGATGTGCGGCGACGGTCTCCTCGACAGGGGGGATGCGGAGGTATCCATGGTCCCCCGCCTCGTCCACGGGGGCAAACATGGCCTGGGTTGAAGTGAGGGTGCGCGCCGACTGCGGGGCCGCCCACGACTTCACCACGTGCTCATGCACGTCCGGAAAGAACGGTGTTCCTCTTCTCGAAGCGGCCTGACGGCGGCTCGATTGGAGGAACCACGAATCAAGCTTGCTCTTAGATGGCTCGTCGGGAGCTTTCCAAGACAGATCCAGTTCCTCGACGGCCTTAGAGAGGATCCGGAAGAGCTCTTCCTGCAGGTCCGCCGGGTTCTCTTGCTCCGTGGTAGCCAGCGGAGCGGCCTGCTCCGTACCCCAGTCGTTCTCGGAGGCCGACAAGGACATAGAGTCTTCCTCCTCGCTCGCCCCGAAGGACACAAAGTCAGCGACCTCGCGAGGGGGTTGAAAGGCAGGGTCGGGGAAACTTACCGGGGGTCGAACCTCGACTCCGCGGTTGGGGGGGCCTGCCAGCGGCTCGGAGGCGGCAGCAGGCCCAATCCCCGCAGCAGCGCGAGCTTCGTCCCGCCTGGCCTTGAGGGCTCGGAGGGACATATCCGCACAGAAGTCGCAGGACCCTCCGTCCCTGAGGGCTGACTCAGCGTGGGCCAGCCCCATGCACGCGACACAAAACAGGTGCATGTCTGGGGGCACTATGGGGCCCGAGCACAAGTTGCAAGTGGTCGCCATCGGATGCTGGAGACAGTTCAGGTATCTCCGGCGCACCTTCAACGACGGCGAATAATCCAATATTGTAGAGTAGTATCAGCTTTCTAGCACACGATTTTGAGCGTGAAGAGAGAGATTCTGAAGGGAATTTGACGCTGCACTCGCATTATACTGCTACGATGTGTCAGTATTTGCATATTCGCGTCAATTGGCCAGCTCTGCTGGCGTTAGCCTATAAGATTTCAGCGGAAGTGAAGGATGAGAGGAGTTCCCATATACGACATCCGTAATGTTGAAGTTCCGTAGCCTTGATAGGGAACTATCAGTTATGAAAGGGCTAGCTTCATAATCTAGATTCATAATTCACGATCTTGCTCCATTAGCTAGCTAGAGTAGCCTAACAAAAGTTATTACCTGTACATCTGTTGGTGCATCTGGAAAGACGGCTGGAACTGCATTCCTTGTCATAAACCTGTGACTGTTTCGATTAAATGCTTCTTTAAAGTCGTCTGGTCTAAAATGGTCACTGCAAATCCTTTTTTAGAGTCCAAATTTAGAATCTCTGCCGGTGTCTCCTTGTCCAAGCCCGAAGAAATAATCCAAAGTTGAATCCTTTCTGGATCTTCAAAATGAAATTTGTGAAAACTTCGCGATGAACATTTATTAGGTTTGATTTTGCAATTGCGAAATGCACAGCGAATCACCATGTTGCCTTTGTTTACCTCAACAATTATTACTAAGCTAGTAGACCTCCCGACTGTCATGCTTCTGTTCCTCTTATTACTTTTTGACGCAGTAACGTTACTACTAACCGGAGCAAAGTATAATTCCGCCGCTGCTGAGAAACTAGTTCCTGTAAATGTAATGCAATCATTAAGATGAAAAGGATAGTTTGATTTCTAACATTATTCTCTCAACGGACACTTACATCGATAGTCTGGCGTTATAATCGATTTGCTTTTAGTGTACTGTGGAGTGGGTAAAACTGTTTTATGGCATACTAGAACTGGTCCCATTGATTCACGCTAGCCTAGCACCGGGCAACTACGCAACAGGCTATATGCACGCACAAGTTCCGCATTGACGCAAGGATGCTCATCCGTTTCCGGTTGGGGAGATTAAAGCGGAGGAGAACTGAGGAAAACGGGATTATGGCAGAGTCTTCACAATTTACTGTCCTCTCGTCTTTGAAACGAAACTGTCATATGTTTAGATGTAATTTTATATATAGTTATGTTTATTTAATATAATTTTAAAAAGAAGCATAAACACAACGAGGGGTGTCTGTTTTGTCTGTTTTTGTGACTAACGTTTCTTTAGTATAACCATGGAGTATAAAATTCAATATAAATTCTCAGTATTGCATTGGACTCTACGATCGGCGGAAGTTATCGAGCATCCTCAGACCTACACCGGAAATACCGCCGTGCATAGAGCCCACTGGGACGACTGGATGAATTTAAAAAAAAAATGTCTCTACTGATAGATAACACTAAGGCTCACTTGGAAATGAGGCCCGATGTCCAAAATTCTGAACCACCCCTTTAAAGTGGCAGCAGTCACTAATTCTCTCTGTCAGTAAAGTTAACCAAAGAACAAAGGGAACAGAGAAAATTACTCACTGCTCTTGACTAAAGAAATTTTGTAGCTTTAATAAGGATTAATCCATATTTAATTTATAATATATGCAGTGCGGACTGTTTGATAACCTTATTCAATTTCCGTTCATACCTGTTAGACACGAAGGGCACAGGTAAATATGACATTTATGGGTTTATGTGAGGATTGTTTTAAGTTCACTTAAATTAAAAGTTGTTCTATTTTTTAAGCCTAATAAATGTTTAAAATTTTGGGGAAAATAATTTCCATCAAGATATCAGTAGCTATATTAATATCAGTGATAGTGGCATTCATAAAAAGATGCCTTAAACAATTATTTACAATATACTGTCTTTATGTTGTTTGTACATGAATTTGGAGATTAACTGAAATTATTACATTATAAAATATATTATATATATAAAACAAATAAAAACGTAAGAGTTTTAATTGTAATTAATCGTGATTAAATCACGGAAAAATAGGAGTGAACATTTTTGACTTTATAAAATTATTCTCTCAAGTCTTGGCGATCAACAATTAAACAACTATTAAACTATTAAACAATAAAATAAGAAAGACATCTTTTTCTTATACATAGTTTAGTAGCCTACTATTCTTTTTGGTAGAATTTATCATTATAATCAATTTAATTGTTTTCTGGATTTTATATCAACATAGTCCCTAAATGTATGTAAATGCAGGAAATGGGATTCAAATCGAAAACATTTTCCTACATTTTGTGCTGCCCTTGCCTCTGTCCCTCCCCGCTTGTCAACTACGCTGCCAAGATAGGTAAAGCTTTCCACTTCCTCTAGTGCTTCTCCTTCTAGCCTGATGGGAGCCGTGTTCTGCCGTGCTAAGGCAAAAGACCGTAACTTTGTGTTTGGTCGAAAATGAGTTTTTTATATTTTTGGCACATTCAAGACCTGCTTTATCATGTGGATAAGTATCTTGAGTCAATTCTTTTATTTTTACGAGAAAATGATGGGTTGTCTTAACAGTAACTTCCAAAAGCCCATGAGAAACTAAGGCAGAACACCGTAACATCAGTTACGGTTCTTTGGCTTTGTTTTGGAAGAGAGAGAGAGGCGCGGGCGCAATCGAACAGTGGAAAGATATAAACATACTCCATAATTTTGTACAAGACATCATTCAAACTACAAATAGTTTGCTTATACTTGTGTACACTCACAATAAAACACAACATTGTGCATTGGTTTTAATTTCAGGTTTTTTTAAGTTACACATTCTACATTGATTAAAAAAGAAAATCAAATGTGTTTTTAATGGTAGTATTATTTTATACAGAAATAAATTATTTATCATACAGATGAGAATAAAACTAGTATTAATAAATGTTAGGACATCTGCAAAATGACTGAGTATGAAGAATAGGGAGGGGAACAATCAGGCCTCATGCCCTACAGACTCACACAGCTCTGATCTTTACACACACACAACCCCAACACACACACACACACACACACACACACACACACACACACACCACACACTCACACACAACAACACACACACTCAGTTTTAGAATCAACTTTTCAAAAAACCTTTACATATTTTACATCTTTGATACATTCGTGGTGTTAATCAACTTTGTTTTATGAAATTTTTAGTTAAATAAAACCATTCATACTTTTCTAACTATTCTTACTACAGTACTTCAACCTCTTGTTGATACATGTAAAGCCATTTTTATCATGAGTCCAATAGGGTTAATATTGCTTACATTTTAAGTGTTATCATAACACTGTGCTATAAAATAGAAGTTAAGGTCTTTTGCCTTGGTATGACCGATTGTCATTTTGTGGGCAATCCTAAGGCAGAATACAGTAACTTTCGAAAAAGGGTCAAAGGTCAAATTTGAGTTAAAAAAAATTTGTAGATAGGTTAATACATGTATACACTACAAAATGTGAAAATTACAATATTATACATATAACTCAATTGTCAGGACATTAAGATAACTTTAAAGTAGGGCTGGAAAAAAATCAATCGCAATTAATCGCATCCAAAATAAAAGTTTTGTTTACATAAAATATATGTGTGTAGTGTGTATAATTATTTTGTATATATAAATACACACATATGCATGTATATATGTACGAAATATTTGCATGTACAGTGGTGCTCAGAATTAATGGTACCCCTGGTAAAAATGATAAAAAATGGCTATAAAAAATAAATCTGCATTGTTTATCCTTTTGATCTTTCATTAAAAAAAAATTGGTAAAATTCTAACCTTTCATTGAAGTAAAAGAATTGAAAATGAGGGGGAAATCACATTATAAAATAAATATTTTTCTCCAAAACACATTGGCCACAATTATTCATACCCTAGAATTTTTTATGAATAAAATATCTATGAAGTATATTCCCATTAATATTTACCTTTTTTAGCACACCAGGGTGACTAGGAACATGAAATTGTCCCAGCTATGACTTCTTGTTTACAGGAGTTTAAATATGAGGAAGCACAAAGGCCAAATTCCCTTAATCATCCATTACAATGAATAAAACCCAGAACATGGTTCTGATGTGCATCTAAAGATTGTTGAGCATCACAAAATAGAAAGTGGATGTAAGAAAATAGCTAAAGAATTGAAAAATCCCATTTTGACCATCAGGGCAATAATTAAGAAGTTATAATCAACTAAAGATGTTACGATTCTGCCAGGAAGAGGACGTGTGTCTATATTTTCTTAATGGACGGTGAGGATGAAAGTTTGAGTGGCCAAAGACTCTCCAACGATCACAGATGGAGAATTGCAGAGATTAGTTGAGTCTTGGGGTTTAGAAAGCCTATTAAAAAAAAGCAAACAACCCCTACATCACCACATGTTGTTTGGGAGGGTTTTAAGAAAAATGCTCCTCGCTCCTCCAAATACAAACTCTAGCATATTCAGTTGTCAGACACGACTGAATCTTCAAACGGCGCAGGCTTCTGTGGTCAGATTAAACTAAAAAAAGAGCTTTTTGGCAGCAAACACACTAGATGGGTTTGGTGCACACAAGGATAAAAAGTATCCCATGTTTACAATTTAATATACCATTGGATCTTTAATGTTGTGGGCCTATTTTTCTGCTGGAGGTCCTGGACTTCTTATTCAGATACATGGCATTGTGGATTCTATCAAATATCAACAGATAAAAAATCAAAACCTGAGGCCTTCTGCTAGAAATCTTATAATGGGCCGTGGTTGGATCTTCCATCAGGACAGCGATCCAAAACAAACATCAAAATCAACACAAAAATGTGTTAGGGAGCACAAAATGAAGCTTCTGCCATGACCGTCCCAGTTCCCTGACCTGAACCATATAGAAAATGAGTGGGCTGAACTGAAGAGAAGAAGCACCAACATGGATCTGGGAATCTGAAGGATCTGGAGAGATTCTGTATGGAGGAATGGTCTCTGATCTCTTGTCAGGTGTTCTCCAAACTCATCAGGCATTATATGAGAAGACTCAGAGCTGTTATCTTGGCAAAAGGAGATTGCAAAAAGGTATTTAATAAAAGGGTATGAATAATTGTGGCCAACGTGTTTTGGAGAAAAACATTTATTTTATAATGTGATTTCCCCCCACTTTCAAATCTTTTACTTCAATGAAAGGTTAGGATTTTGCCAATTTTTTGAATGAAAGATCAAAAGGATAAACGATGCAGATTTATTTCTTATAGCCATTTTTTATCATTTTTACCAGGGGTACCATTAATTCTGAGCACCACTGTATATACTGTATATATATTTATACATCATTTATATTATATATAAATATACATATTATTTATATTAATAACACATTTTTCTTAAATATATACATGCATGTGTGTGTATTTATATATACAAAATAATAATTTGTATACATACAAAATAATTATACACACTACACACACATATTTTATGTAAACAAAACTTTTATTTTGGACGCGATTAATCGCGATTGATTTTTTTCCAGCCCTACTTTAAAGTCATTTTTCTTCAGTTTTAAGGTCTTTTGCCTTAGTAGGGCAGTGTTGTTATTGTTGACTTTGAGGATCTTACTCTTCCCTTTGTGTATAATGAGTCCTAGGCTTGCTGAATGAGTTGCGATGCTGTTTATCTTCCCTTGCATTTGTTGCTGGGTGTGGGAAAGTAGTGCCAGGTCATCAGCAAAGTCGGGATCATCTAAATGTGTCCAAGGTGTCCATTGGATGCCATTTCTCTTCTGGGCAGTTGATGTCTTCATTACCCAATCTATTGCCAACAGGAAAAGGAAGGGTGACAATAGGCATTCACCCCTGTTCGCACTTGGAAGGCATTGATAAGCTGCTGGCCATGTACCATTCTGCAGGTCATTCCCTCATATGAGTTCTGATGATGTTAGTGATCTTTGCTGGTACCCCATAGTGTCTTAACAGACTGCCTATCCACGCTGTCAAAAGCCTTCTCATAGTCAATAAAATTGACATATGAGGTGAGCTCCACTCCAAAGACTGTTCCAGGATAATCCGCAGAGTTGTTATCTGGTCAATGCAGGATCTACTCTTCCTGAAGCCAGCTTGTTGGTCTCTGAGATGTGGTCGACGCATCTTTTATCCTGTTTAGGAGGACTCTATTGAATATCTTACCTGGGGTTGACAGCAGTGTTATCCCCCTGTAGTTGGAGCAGGAACTAAGATCACCCTTCTTTGGGAGCTTGATGAGATAGCCCTCCTTCCACTCTGTTGGAATGTCTTCCTCCTCCCAGATGTTTTGGAATAGAGGATAGAGCATTTCCACAGTGGTCACTTCATCCACTTTTAGAACATCTGCAGGAATGTTGTCTGGTCCGGCTGACTTCCCGTTTCTCAATTGCTTGATGGCCTTATGCATTTCTTCCTTCGATGGAACGCCACAAATGATAGGAAGGTCACAGTTGGCTGGATATGTACTGGATTTAATGGAGAAGGTCTGTTTAAGAGGTCCTCGAAATGCTCTGCCCATCTATGCTTTTGCTGTTCTATCCCAGGAATAGCTTTTCCTTCTCTGTCTCTAATTGGCCTCTCTGATTGGCTGAATTTACCTGAGAGCTTTTTGATGTTTGTATACAGCTCTCTCATGTTACCATTTTGAGCCACATATTCAATTCAATTCAATTCAATTCAAGTTTATTTGTATAGCGCTTTTCACAATACACATTGTCTCAAAGCAGCTTTACAGAAAGTGCATTTCAGAAATGTACAAAGAAAAATACAGTTAGTTAATCATGTATAAATGTAGGCATAACATATCGCCGGTGTTTAGTCGTCTCTTCACAGGCGTCGAGTCGTCTCTCCACAGGCGTTTAGTCGTCTCATCACAGGTGTTGGGGCATCTGAAGTCTCCGTGAGAGGCTGGATACAAACTGGAGCTGACGAACGCTATTTACCTCGGGACTAGCGTCCCGAGATAACAGCAGAAAGACAGATGGGAAATAATTAGCATAGCTGATGTTCATAATATTAATGCATTCGAACTGATTCAGAAGTAGTATAAAAGGTAAGCATTAAGTGAATGCTTGGTTAAAGAGATGCTTCTTTAATCTAGTTTTAAACTGGGACAGCGAGTCTGAGTCTCGAACAATATCAGGAAGGCTATTCCAGAGTTTAGGAGCTAAATGTGAGAACGCCCTCCCTCCTTTAGTAGACTTAGATATCCTAGGAACGACCAGAAGCCTCGAATTTTGTGATCTTAAAGAGCGCGATGGAAGTAGGGCGATAGAAGGTCTGTTAAATACACAGGAGCTAAACCATTTAGAGCTTTATAAGTCAATAGTAATACTTTGTAATTGATACGGAACTTAATAGGTAACCAGTGTAGAGATGATAAAATTGGTGTTATATGATCATATTTTCTTGATCTAGTAAGAACTCTAGCGGCTGCATTTTGCACTAACTGTAGCTTGTTTATTGAGGATGCAGGACAACCAGCTAATAAAGCATTACAGTAATCTAGTCTCGAGGTCATGAATGCATGAACTAACTTTTCTGCATCTGAAACAGATAGCATGTTACGTAGCTTAGCAATGTTTCTAAGGTGGAAAAAGGCTGTTCTTGTAACATATGAAATATGATTTTCGAAAGTCAAGTTGCGGTCTAGCATAACACCCAGGTCTTTTACTGTAGTGGATAGAGTAACAGGACATCCTTCTAAATTAAAGTTGTATTGTAAGGGATTTTGTGGGTAGTTTTTAAGACCAATAAGTAATACCTCCGTTTTATCTGAATTTAATAGCAGGAAATTACACGTCATCCAGCATTTTATATCTTTTAGACACTCTGTCAAGTTAGATAAGTTAGTGTTTTCATCTGGTCGTGATGAGATATATAATTGAGTGTCATCAGCATAACAGTGAAAATTAATTCCATGTTTTCTTATAATATTACCAAGTGGCAGCATATATATTGAGAATAGCAGAGGGCCTAGGACAGATCCTTGCGGCACTCCATAGTCTACTGATGTTATCTTTGATTTTTCCCCATTTAAACAGACGAAATGGTAACGGTCTGATAAGTACGATCTAATCCAGCTTAATGCCTGTCCCTGAACACCAGTGTAGTTTTGTAGTCGATCTAAGAGTATTTTATGATCTATAGTGACGAACGCAGCACTAAGATCAAGTAGAACTAGTATTGAGATACAGCCTTGGTCAGAGGCTAAGAGTAAATCATTTGTAATTTTAACTAGCGCAGTTTCTGTGCTATGATGCGGTCTGAATCCCGACTGAAATTTCATAGATATCATTTTCTCGCAAGAAAGAGCACAATTGAGCGGACACAATTTTTTCTAGTATTTTAGACATAAATGGAATATTTGAGATGGGTCTGTAATTTGCTAGGTTATTTGGATCTAATTGCGGTTTCTTAATGAGAGGTTTTATTACTGCCAGCTTGAATATTTTTGGAACGTGACCTAAAAAATAAAGACGAGTTAATAATATTGAGAAGAGGCTCTTCCACTACAGGTAACACTTCTTTAAGTAGTTTAGTGGGTATTGGATCTAATGAACATGTTGTTGGTTTAGATGCAATGATAAGTTTATTTAGTTCTTCCTGTCCTATAGTTGTAAAGCGGTT
Organism: Chrosomus eos; assembly: GCA_036326025.1. NCBI lineage: Eukaryota > Metazoa > Chordata > Actinopteri > Cypriniformes > Leuciscidae > Chrosomus > Chrosomus eos. The sequence goes on from CM070820.1 coordinate 13,745,729, forward strand.
TAGTTGTTCTAGAGGGGCCATAATTGAGGCTGAGTCATAAGACACCATAGAGGATTGTACATTTACAATAGTGTTTCGGATGCTTTCTATTTTCTCATTGAAGTAATTCATAAAATCATTACTACTATATTGTAATGGAATATTTTGCTCTGGAGATGTCTGATTATTTGTTAGTCTGGCCACGGTGTTAAATAAAAACCTTGGATTATTTTGGTTATTTTCAATTAGTTTGCGGATATGCTCAGCCCTGGCTGATTTTAGAGCCCTTTTATAACGTGACATACTGTCTTTCCACGCGATTCTGAAGACCTCTAAATTAGTTCGTTTCCATTTACGCTCTAAGTTACGAGTTTCTCTCTTGATAGCATGCGTAGCACTGTTGTACCATGGTGTTTTAGTTTTCTCTCTAACCTTTTTTAATCTAATTGGTGCAACAATATCTAGTGTACTAGAGAAAATGTTGCTCATACTGCTAGTCATTTCCTCTAGTTCATCTGTTTGTTTGGGTTTACTGAGCAGCTGAGATAGATCAGGTAAGCTATTTGAGAATCTATCTATAGTGGTTGGAAGGATTGTTCTGCCTGGTCTATAACGTGGTGCAACATGACAAATTTCAGCAGTGCGTATTATGCATGTTACCATGTAATGATCAGAGAGATCGTCACTTTGCGGTATAATATCTATATCGGTTGGATCGGTTCCATATGATATAATTAAATCTAGTGTATGATTTAGACGATGAGTGGGACCACTGACGTTTTGCTTCACCCCAAAAGAGTTTAATAATTCTGTAAACGCAGCCCTAACGCATCATTTAGGGCGACAGTGGCTCAGTGGTTCATGTAGATTGTCTACAAACCGAAAGGTTGGTGGTTCAATCCCCGGTTCCACCTGACCAAGTGTCGAGGTGTCCATGAGCAAGACACCTAACCCCAGCTGCTCCCGACGAGCTGGATGGCGCCTTGCATGGCTGACACCGCCGTCGGTGTATGAATGTGTGAGCGAATGGGTGAATGAGAGGCAATATGTAAAGCGCTTTGGTGGCCATTGGGTCTATGAAAGCGCTATATAAATGCAGTCCATTTACCATTTGTATTATCTACGTGTATGTTAAAGTCGCCAATAATTATTGCTTTATCGACATTGACCAATAGGTCTGAGAGAAAGTCTGCAAAATCTTTTAGGAAATCAGCATATGGCCCTGGAGGTCTATATACGGTAGCCAATGCTAGAGATAATAAGGATTTCTTTCTTACATCTAAGAGAGTAACATTTAGCACAAGTACTTCAAACGAATTAAACCTATGACAAGTTTTCTGAGTAACATTAAGAATATCTCTATAGATTGTTGCAACACCGCCGCCACAACCGATCAGACGGGGCTCATGCTTATAACAGTATCCTGGTGGAGTAGACTCATTTAGACCGAAATAATCATTTGGTTTAAGCCAGGTTTCAGTAAGGCAAAGAACATCGAAATTATTATCTGTGACCATTTCATTTACAATAACCGCCTTAGGTGTGAGCGATCTAATGTTTAGAAGACCTAGCTTTAGAAATTGTTTTTGTTCACTGATATTTAGATTTTCTGGTTTAATTACAATAATATTCTTGCTAGATCTTACAGTAGATTTGTTGTTTGGCTTCACTAAGCGAGGAATAGACACAGTTTCTATATAATGTTCTACATTGGTACTTATATCAATTAAGTTGGGACAGCAAAGACTATGATTTGGACTTTGACTTACTAGTCAGATGGTGTGTAGCGTCTTGGAGATGTTGTCCGACAGAACAGCCGCTCCGACTCTGCTGGGGTGCAGACCATCAGGACGGTACAGCCTAGGTCGCTCCCAAAACAGATTCCAATTATTTACAAAGAGCAGTTTCTGTTCATTACACCATGACATTAACCATTCATTTAAAGCAAATAATCAACTGAACCTTTCTTGTCCAAGTCGGTACGTGGGAAGCGGTCCAGACACGACGATCGTTGCTCTAGGCGATGTGCTGCGTACCGTCTCGATCAGGCTCCTGTAGTCCTTCTTCAGAACCTCCGTCTGCCGCAGCCTGATGTCATTCGTCCCCGCGTGCAGCACGACAGCTCCGACGCGCTCGTCACCGTTCAGGATCTCGGGAACCTGCGCAGCGACATCAAGAACACGAGCACCAGGAAAGCAGTGAGTGCGCACCTTACCTTTACCCGAGGTAGCACGGACATGGCGGACCATGGAAGTGCCGATGATCACGGCGTCGTCGCGTTCCGACTCGCGAAGAGGGGAGAAGCGGTTCCGGGTGGAGATCTCGAAGACCGGGAGGGGCGGAGAGGTTCTTGCTCTGGTCCTGGCTCGTGTCGTGACCCAGGGTGCAGGAGTGATTGAAGGCAGAGATGATCGCGTCCTCCTGGGCAGAGAAACGCACGGAGTAGACGAAGTCGGAGTCAAAGTCAAAAAGTTACTAACCACTGAATTGTGAGCATCGGCGCGTGATGTTTCAAGCGCTGATCGCCGATCTCGCAGCTCGGCTTGCTTCTCCAGCAGAACACGAATCTGCTTCTCCACCGACTCCAGCTCCAGTCGTACCGAAATCAGCTCGAATGTGTCCTCACCTGCACTCAGAGGTAACGTTAGACACACATCCGATATGTTCGCCATTATAACAGATGAACAGTAAATTAGTAGTAACAGTAAACAGTAAAGCAATCCGATTGTTTTTTTATAAGGAATAGTATCGAGGATAAGTTCACATGATATAAAAATAGAAAGTGCCTGTTTACAATTGAGTGGTAAAGAAGAAAATCAAGGATTAATGAATCAATTCGACGGAGCTCCAAACACAAACACAGACCGCACGCGCATGTGCTTATGCCCCGTTGATGCGGGCTCTAAGCACAATCAGCGTGTGTCTGTACTTTCAGAGAAGCTTTCAGAGAAACGGGTGTAAAAGATGAGACGACGCTCGATAGGCGCGAGGCCACGCGTGAAATGCTAGCGGGCTAAAGTCTAGTAGCCGAGATTCGGAAAGTTGGATCTAAGTAGCGATATCAAAGCAATCCGATTGTTTTTTACAAGGAATATTATCGAGGATAAGTTCACACGATATAAAAATAGAAAGTGCCTGTTTATAATTGAGTGGTAAAGAAGAAAATCAAGGATTAATGAATCAATTCGACGGAGCTCCAAACACAAACACAGACCGCACGCGCATGCGCATGCGCTATTCTGTCTCTGCTGCCAGTGCTTCCATGTAATTTCTCTTGTCTGCCCTTATACTCCGCTTTACTATTCTTTTTGCTTCTGTATACTGCTCTTGGGCCTTGGCTTTTCTATCACGTGTGCGGCTACTGTTTATTTCTGCCTTCTTCCTTTTCCTCTCCTGGATCTTTTCTAAGGTCCCCACTGAGATCCATTCTTTTTGCCCCTTTTTCTTGTTACCTATTACTTCCTTACACGTTGATGTTATTACCTCTTTTATGTACATTTGCTTACCTGTCTAATAAAGTACATGCAAGAGCTCTGTCAAGTCAAAGTTTGTCAAACATACTGAGGTAAAAATTCAAAATGTTGAGTTTAAAAAATAAATAAAGTATAGTCTAATGCAGTGTTTCCCAACCCTGTTCCTCGCGGCACACCAACACTGCGCGTATTCTTTGTCTCCCTAATCAAACACACCTGATTCAACTCATCAGCTCATAATCACATGGGTTAATGAGCTGATGAGTTGAATCAGGTGTGTTTGATTAGGGAGACAAAGAATACGCGCAGTGTTGGTGTGCCGCGAGGAACAGGGTTGGGAAACACTGGTCTAATGTATGATATAGGCTAGCTAGTTACATAACCATGACCAAGGGAGCTGTTTTGCTGAATATTATCACGAAGTAGCCTATTTATTTATCATAAATGTTTATTAACATAAACAAGTAGCCTATTTATTAAGTTACATTTTAGACACATTATTGACTGTTTTAGGCCCCGTCCACACGGACACGGGTATTTTTAAAACCGGGACTTTTTTAACGCGGTTCGGCCGTTCGTCCACACGAAAACGCACTGAAACCGAACATTTTTGAAAACCCCTGCTGAGGGTGAGTATTTTCAGAAACGCCGGTTACGTGTTGTCGTGTAGACAGTGAAACCGGGGTTTTTGCCTTGCGACGTCAGAGCGTGCGCCGTTATCCGCTGTGTTTGACGTCAGATTTGCGCCTACCGGAACCGGTAATAACTTTTTGTTAGGCTTCTGATTGGCCAACGTGGCTTTACGGTTAGGGTTATTTCGCCGCCAGCTGGCGTGGCATGCTCTTGACCGCGCTTGATAGCGTGTTTTTGCGTTTTCATGTGGACGGGATTTTTTTTAAAAACGCTGGAGGAAAAACTCCGGTTATAAAAATACCGTGTGGACATGGCCTTAGTTATATATGTTACCGCTGAAAATAGTTACAAAGGAAAACAACAATCAGCACGTTGTTTTGTTACTGAATGATTATGATTCAGCGTTTTGAACGAATCGTTTGAACAAATTACTTACTTATTAAGACGGCCACTTGGCGCCACCTACTGGCGGTTTAGTTTCATGTTTAAAAGTATTATTACATTTTTTCTTGTATATTTAAATAAAATTAGGCTATTTATTGCAGTTGCAATTCTGCAGTCTATAGGCTAAATTATTTAATTTGATTGGTAACAGCCCCATTTTATTATTATAACTGAATTTATTGATCAAATGTAAGAATTTGACATGAAAGATGATGCATACATTTAATAAGGTAAAATAAAAATTTACAACACTGGCGCCACCACCGATCTTGCATACCCCTCAGCAAATATGCAGTTGCGAGATATGAAGCCAAACAATTATCCTAAATTTTGTATTTATTGTCAACGCAGTGCAGCAGCTAGCAGACCTAGAGCAGGCTGTCTAGCGTGCTCATTGGCTGCCCTGCGGCAACTGCAGTACCCTACCACTGAGCCTGGCGTGACGTCACGCCCAATAAAAGAGAGGCTCGGAGGCTGCTTCCCTGGTTTTCATCGACTGAAGCGAAAGTCGCTCGTGGCGCGAGCACGGCAGGTTACGCAATACTCGTTCCCTCTTCTAGAGAGAACCGAGGTTACGTTAGGTAAGCGATACGTTCTCTTACGAGAGGGTCTCTCGTATTGCGAAAGTTGCTTACGCTACGGGAACCCTTTGTCAACGTCGTGCGCGCCAAGCATCCACTTCATGAGTCCCAGGGAATCCCGGGAACCCAGATAAAAGGGAATCAGGCGGCCAGCAACGCGGGCCGGCACATGTTCATAAGCACTCATAGGGAATACAGAGCGGCGTTGCCGGTCTATATAAAACATATCAACCCAATATAGTGCAGCTCAACCAGGTGAGCTAAGTCACGTGAGAGTAGCCTGCGCACGATCAGATCTGGGCAGAACATACATTCCACTTGTACTGACAGAAGTCTTGCCTACAGGGCGGGAACTTCCAGGTTATAAAACCTAACAAATGTGGACGGGGCAGCCCGCCGCCACACAAATGTCATGAATTGAAATTCCGCTGGACCATGCCCACGACGAGGCCATGCCTCTAGTGGAATGAGCCCTGACTCCCAAAGGGCATTGCAGACTTTTTTACGCATAAGCAGCTGCGATAGCGTCCACTATCCATCTGGACAGGCTTTGTTTCGAGGCGGCGAGACCCTTGGTGCGTCCACCAAATGAAACGAAAAGCTGCTCCGAGCGGGGCGGAGCGCGTAATGTAAAGCCTCAGCGCCCTGACAGGGCAGAGGAGATTAACATCGCTCTCGCTATCAGATGCTGGCAGAGCCGATAGGGAAATGACCTGCGCTCTGAAGGGAGTGCCAATCACTTTAGAGACTTAGCCATGTCTAGGTTTGAGGGTGACTTTAGAGTCATTCGGTCCAAACTCAAGACACACAGCGCTAACAGACAGCACGGGTAAGTCCCCCACACGTTTGACAGAGCTGTCAGAAAAACGGTTTTGAGCGAGAGGTACTTCAGATCCACGGAATCTAACAGTTCAAAGGGATATGTTTTCAGGGCCTCAAGGACCAAAGAAAGATTCCACATAGGAACCGAGGGGGGACACGGGGGATTCCTCCTCCTGGCTCCTCTAAGGAAGCGGATGACAAGCTTGTTCCTTCCTATTGACTAGGAACGGCCGCCACATAGACTTTAAGGCAGGGTCTCAAACTCGCGGCCCGCGGGCCATTTGCGGCCACGGGCCATTTGCGGCCCGTGGGGTGATATTTTGTGGCCCCCCACTTGACATTAAAGTTTAATGTTAGTGCGGCCCGTCGTTGCGTGTGCCGCGTTTTAAAAAAAATGATTATTTTTTTATCCCTTATGGGCTACCATAGATAGTCTCGTGACAGCTTACGGTGGGCTTGTTGTCAATAGTTGTCATAGACAACCGCGAAGTGCAAACATACTATGCGCGCGTCGCTTCAATTATGAGCGCGCTTGCCGCGCGCCTACATTTGAAATAACGAACTTGAGTGCGCAAAATATGTGAGCGCGATATGTGAACAGGACCCTTGGCGAGTTACCACCAATCAGGCCACGAGCTACTGGCCGCTCGCGAGCGACGTGTTGGAGAGAGACCCTGCTCTAAAACAATGTGAGAATAATCATTTTGAGCTTGTTATATGTGTCCAGCAGGTTGATAAGAATGTTTGCTTTGATTTGTGCAAAGTCAGTAATTTGAGACACATATATTTGTAGAAAGAATTCAATAAGACGGGCAGACATGACTGCAAATATTTGTATTTCAAAAGCAATAATTGTTTTTCTAAGTATAATAAAAGGAAATGTGCCTTCCAAAAAAACATTCAATATCATTTATGTGTTGTATAAAGAAAATAAAAAGGACATAAGCAAATATAAATATCACAAATATGTGTTATAGGGAAAAGACAAAGAAAGTTTGTAAAATGAACTTCAACTGTCAGAAGGACAGCTCATGAAGAAGCAATCATGTACAGAAAGGAATTTTCAAATTCAGAGGAACAGTTCAGAAGAAACGTTAATAATAAATATTGAGAAGATTGGATCAGTTGTGCTCCTTTTTTATAATACTTGAATACTATTTTTTGTGGAATACTTGATGCGGCCCAGCCTGACCCAGACTTTACCTCCAGCGGCCCCCAGTTGAGTTGAGTTTGAGACCCCTGCTTTAAGGGGACCTGCCCTTATCCAACAGCTCTTGAAGGAAGCTAAGCAATTTGTGGGTCCAGATTTCTGTCGGTGCACCATTTGGAGAACACAGGGGCTATAAGGAGCACCGAGTGGCGCGTTTCCCTGATTCTCTTGATTACCTGTGGCAACAGCGAGATCGGAGGGAAAGCATACAATGGCTGGCTGGGCCAGATTTGGGCCAGCGCATCCTCGTTCTTTGAAAAGAACATTGGACAATGAGCGTTGTCTTTTGACGGAAAAAGGTCGACTTCCGCTTTGCCGAAAAAGGCGCCATAGCAACTGGACTGTTTGGGGGTGCAGGAACCATTCCCCCGGGGGAACGTTGTCCCTGGACAGTTTGTCTGAGCCGTCATTCAGGTGTGAAAGAGCTTCTCTTGGTCTGACCACAAGCCAAAGACCGGTCTGCCCTCAAAGAGAGCGCCCCAACCTGAGTTGGAGGCATCCGTCGAAATGACCTTTCGGTACATGACAGTTTCCATCGTCACCCCCCGCTAATACCAGTCGGCCGCTAACCAGGGCTGCAGAGCTGCAATGCAGCTCTGAGTCACTCTGATTCGTTTGCAGCTGGAGGCCCAAGCTCGGCGAGGCACTCAAGCGTTCAGCCAATGTTGCAGCAGGCGCTTGCGCAGTCAGCCCAGCTGAAGCACTGCTGCAGCTGAGGCCATACAGCCCAGCATCCTCTGAAATGTTTTCAGAGAAGCAATGCTGCCCTTCTGGAAAGACTCTGAGTCACTCTGATTCGTTTGCAGCTGGAGGCCCAAGCTCGGCGAGGCACTCAAGCGTTCAGCCAGCGTTGCAGCAGGCGCTTGCGCAGTAAGCCCAGCTGAAGCACTGCTGCAGCTGAGGCCATACAGCCCAGCATCCTCTGAAATGTTTTCAGAGAAGTGTTACGTCCAGAGCCGTAAGGTTTTGTTTGTGGGTGCCCAAGCTGTGCTGTGTGTTTTTCTCTCTCTCTCCCTCTCTTCGTAGGAGAATGGTTTCCACCTGAAGCCAATAATTAATGCCCTGCTGTGATTGGATGCTGGGAGTGGAAGGAGACTATTTAAACTGCAACCATCATCAGAGCTGTGTTGGTGGTGGCTTGGTTGTGTGCAGTGGCTTTGAGGTCCTATCTCCAACCCCAGACCTGATGTATTGTTGTAACAAGTTGAGAGTATCGTGTAACTCTAACTTTTTGGTGTTCTACTCATTGCTGTTTTCTCTCGGTCGTCCCTTGTTGACCACTCTGTGATTGAGATTCACAAAGGTAGACGTGTTAATTTTCATGATGAGGGAGACGGGGTGGCTTCATGCTGCTGCACATTCATTTCACCACCATCCATTTTCTTTTGCTGTTGCTTTCCTCCCCTAGACCAATCAGGAAACCGTAACAGTAAATGGGGGCTCGTCCCTTTGTTGACTCATAGTATTGAAAATTTGTCTACTTTGTGTGACAATTATTTGAGGTAAGTGTTTTTCATTTTTGCATTTTTCACATTTGTTCACATAGACACTGGGGGTTTGTTCACAATTACCGGTAGATGGGGTTGGTTTCATTCTGGGAAATGATCTTGCAGGTGGCAAAGTCTTTCCTCGTCCTATTGTTGTTCATGAACCTGTTGCTACTGACGCATCTAAGCTTACGACTCAGTATGCATCTGTTTTCCCTGCCTGTGCTGTAACACGAGCTCAATCACTGAAATTTGGAGATGTGGCAGATCTCTCAGATACTGTGCTGTTTTCTCAACCTGAGGATATGGAGAGGGTGACAAAAGATAAATCTAAGGTTGAGTTAGAAAACATTGGATGCCCTGTGTTACCGAAACTTGCATTGAAAGTAGGTAAGGTGGAGTTAGCTGCTGCACAGATTACTGATCCGTCCCTGGCTGCTTGTAGAGATGCTGTAGTAGATTTCACCCAAGTATCTAAAGCTAGAATAGCATATTTTTGGGAAGATGGAATTTTGATGCGCAAGTGGAAACCCCTGCATTGTGATGCAAAGTGGCAAGAGGTTCGCCAGATTGTATTACCCACTGATTATCGAGACCATGTACTGGAGTTAGCTCATGAGAATGTTCTAGCAGGACATTTAGGAGTAACAAAAACATTCTATCGAATCACCAGATACTATTTTTGGCCTGGTTTGAAGTCTGCCGTTTCCACATTTATCCGCTCATGTCATACATGCCAGTTAGTGGGAAAACCAAATCAGACCATTCCGGTAGCTCCTCTAAAACCGATTCCTGTCCTTCACGAACCGTTTGAATGGCTGCTTGTAGATTGTGTAGGTTCTTTGCCTAAATCTAAATCTGGGCATCAATATATCTTAACCATCATGTGTACTGCGACTCGCTATCCAGAAGCGATTCCTCTCCGCACGATAAAAGCTAAATTGGTGGTTAAAGAGATCATTCGCTTCTGTTCTCTCTTTGGTTTGCCTAAGGTTATTCAATCTGACCAGGGTTCTAATTTCACATCCAAAGTGTTTACACAGATGTTGAGTGAACTGGGAGTTAAACATCAATTGGCGAGTGCATACCATCCAGAGTCTCAGGGTGCATTGGAGAGATTTCACCAGACTCTTAAAACTATGCTTCGAAGATTTTGCACAGAGACTGGTAGAGATTGGGTGGAAGGTCTACCTTTAATGATGTTTGCAATTAGAGAAAGTGTCCAGGAGTCACTTGGATTCAGCCCTGCAGAATTGGTGTTTGGCCATACCGTAAGAGGCCCACTAAGGTTACTAAGTGAAAAGCTACTTTCACAGGATTCTGCACCTGTATCTATACTTGAGTATGTGACTTCTTTCAAGAAAACGTCTTCACCAAGCTTGTCAGTTAGCTCAGACTCATTTGTTGGAGTCTCAAGCGAAGATGAAAACTCGTTTTGACCACAAAAGTGTGAGGCGTGAGTTTCAGCCCGGTGAATCTGTTCTTGCCCTACTCCCTGTGCCTGGAACAGCCTTGCAAGCTAAGTTCTCTGGCCCTTACATAATTGAGAAAAAACTTAGTTATACTAGTTATGTTGTTGGCACTCCTGAGCGGCGACGTAAGAGCAGAGTGTGTCATGTCAACATGTTGAAGGCATACATCACAAGAAATGCCAACTCAGCTGTTCCTGTTAAACCGGTGTCTACAGCAGTTTTGCAACCTGCTGAATGTTTGGAAGAGGATAGATTTTTAGCTAAAGATGCTCAAACTTTGTGTGCCCGTTTGCAGAATTCAGCTATTTTGAGTGATTTGCAATCCTATCTCTTCCACTTAGAAGAAGAACAGCGTAAAGCAGTTAGTGACTTAATTGTTAACTATTCCGGCCTGTTCTCTGATGTTCCTTCCCAGACTACCTTGTTGTGTCACGACATTGATGTGGGAGATAACCAGCCCATTAAACAACATCCATACAGAATAAATCCAAAGAAACGAGTCGCCATGAAAGCTGAGGTAACATATTTGTTAGAGCATGGGTTTGCAACTCGCAGCCAAAGTCCATGGAGTTCACCATGTATTCTAGTGCCAAAGTCTGACTCTACATTCCGATTCTGCACTGACTATCGTAAAGTTAACGCTGTGACCAAACCAGACTCTTTTCCCCTTCCAAGAATGGAAGATTGTGTTGACAAAGTTGGTGCTGCTCATTATGTTACAAAGCTAGATCTACTAAAAGGGTACTGGCAAGTCCCGTTAACTTCTCGTGCCTCTGAAATATCTGCATTTGTCACACCTGATTCATTCCTACAGTACTCTGTCATGGCTTTCGGCATGGGAAATGCACCAGCTACGTTCCAGCGGCTCATGAACAGAGTTTTGTCAGAGGTGACCGATGTTGAGGTATATTTGGATGATGTGGTAGTATATTCTAATACTTGGGAGGAACATCTTGAAAAGTTAAATGTTGTTTTTGAACGGTTAAGTAGAGCATCTCTAACCCTGAATTTGGCTAAATGTGAATTTGCCAAAGCAACAGTCACCTCTTGGTGACTTGGTAAATGAGTTGGCCAAGGACAAGTTCGACCTGTGGAAGCAAAGATAGCTGCCGTTGTTGAGTTTCCTAAGCCCACTAATAAATGTGAGTTGCGCCGTTTTTTAGGAATGAGTGGCTACTATTGAAGTTTCTGTAAGAACTTTGCTGCTATTGTTTCTCCTCTCACTGATCTTTTGAGTGCATCTAGGAAGTTTGTGTGGACTCCAGAGTGTATGGATGCATTCAATGCTGCAAAAGATCTCCTCTGCACTGCACCTGTTCTCTCTGTCCAAATTTCTTACAGCCCTTCAAACTACAGGTTGATGCCAGCGCTGCAGGAGCCGGGGCAGTCCTGATGCAGGAGGATGGAGCAGGAATTGACCATCCTGTATCTTTTTTCTCAAAGAAATTCACTAAGTGTCAGCGAAATTACAGTGTAATTGAGAAGGAAGCTCTAGCATTGTTACTAGCCCTTCAAAATTTTGAAGTCTACCTGGGTGGAAGTGATAGCCCTATTTTGGTTTATACAGACCATAATCCATTGGTGTTCTTAACTCGCATGTCTAACACTAATCAACGTTTAATGCGGTGGTCTTTAATTGTGCAGGAATACCATCTTGACATTCGGCACAAGAAAGGAGTTGACAACATCATTGCCGATGCCCTGTCTAGAACTCATTCCTTAGACAGTTAAAATGTTTTGCTAATTAGTGACTTAGTACGTTGACTTATAACCAGTGGGTGGTTATAGTTTTTGGTGGCGGGGGTGTTACGTCCAGAGCCGTAAGGTTTTGTTTGTGGGTGCCCAAGCTGTGCTGTGTGTTTTTTCTCTCTCTCTCCCTCTCTTCGTAGGAGAATGGTTTCCACCTGAAGCCAATAATTAATGCCCTGCTGTGATTGGATGCTGGGAGTGGAAGGAGACTATTTAAACTGCAACCATCATCAGAGCTGTGTTGGTGGTGGCTTGGTTGTGTGCAGTGGCTTTGAGGTCCTATCTCCAACCCCAGACCTGATGTATTGTTGTAACAAGTTGAGAGTATCGTGTAACTCTAACTTTTTGGTGTTCTACTCATTGCTGTTTTCTCTCGGTCGTCCCTAGTTGACCACTCTGTGATTGAGATTCACAAAGGTAGACGTGTTAATTTTCATGATGAGGGAACGGGGTGGCTTCATGCTGCTGCACATTCATTTCACCACCATCCATTTTCTTTTGCTGTTGCTTTCCTCCCCTAGACCAATCAGGAAACCGTAACAGAAGCAATGCTGCCCTTCTGGAAAGACTCGGCCAGGTGTCGAACACGATAAACGAGCCGTCATGGAGTCTAGTTCTATTCCTAGAAAGGAAACTGACTGACTGGGCAGTAATGAGCTCTTGGTCCAGTTGACCGTGAGACCCAGGCTTTCCAGATGACTAAGGAGCACTGTTCTGTGAGATAAAAGTTCTATCTCTGACAGCGCCAGAATCAGCCAATCGTCCAAATAGTTTATAATTCGCAAGCCCTGATTTCTCAAGGGGGCGAGAGCCACTTTGTGAATGTACAGAGTGCTAAAGACAGGCCGAATGGAAGGATGGTGTATTGATATACCTGACCGTCGAAGGCGAATCTCAATAATGGCCTGTGATGGGGTATTATCTGAATCTGAAAGTAGGAATCTTTCAGATCGAGAGACATAAACCAGTCCCTCTGGCGAATTTGCACAAGAAGTTGTCTGGTCGTGAGCATTTTGAACGGCCTTTTCATGAGAGCTTTGTTCAAATATCTCAGATCTAAAATGGGTCTGAGGACTCCGTCCTTCTTGGGTACGAGAAAATAGCGGCTGTAAAAGCCTGACTCGCTCAGAGAAGGCGGTACCGGTTCTATGGCCCCCTTGCACAGCAGTTTCGCTATTTCTGCGCGGAGTTGATGTGCTACGTGCAATAACGCGGGAGACGGCGATCAAACTGTAGCGAATACCCCTGTCTTATTGTGCTCAGCACCCATTCTGATACCCCTGGAATAGCTACCCATGCTTTTACATGTACAGCTAGGGGCAGAATGGCCTCCGAGATTTCAATCGCCGCACTTCGTGGGCTCTAGAAACTGAACTGGAGGTACGGGCGGGGCGCGTCCTCTGTGCTTGAATACGGCGGTTCGCTGACAGCGATGGCTGGCTGTTTTACATGTGACGTGCTGAAACATGTGATTGCTTTGAACGTGATAACTTTGTGATGCGCGAGCAGCGCCGGGGGCAAAGTGTTTGTCAGTGAGCGTAAGCAGGCACGTTACTCACATTCATAACCTGACCGATAGGAGGCTGTTTTGGCCGTGTGACAGAGCGAGCAGAAGAGTAGGCGTGGGCACGTGGTTGTGGGCACATTTCCTACATCTAACACTCGAGTGGCATTTGCCAGCTTTATGAGAGTGGGCTCTGTGAGTGACACGGGGGGCATTGTGCTTGTGTGTAGGGGTAAACACTCCTCTTGCTGCCGCTAGGAGGGCTTTCGCGTGCTCGGGCTTCAGCAAAATCTTCGGCCGAGGCCTCCGCGGGGGAGGCGGCTTGTGATGGCTGGATGAGCGCGACCTAGGGCGGTCACCCTGTCGTTGCTGCAAAGGCTAAGGCTGGGTAGCACTTCGTGCAGGCGGCTGGTCACGTGGGCGGCCTGCAGCAGAGCTGGAGCGTCGAGGCAGGAAGAGGTTCAGGCCAGATTCGCCCGGGTCCGGGTCCGGCCGGATTCCTGGATCAAGGAGGAGGAGTGATGAGAACCCGACCACTCCTCGCTGTCCGAAGCCAGGATAGAGCAGCAGTCACCTGTGGCGTTTCCTTCCGCCTTGTCACCTGAAGTGCGCGTCCATGAGGGGGGGCGGAGAAGGCGAGGGGGCGAAGCTCTAGGGAGAGACTCCGGCGAGCATTTCGCTGTAACCACAGGCTCCGGTGGTCTTTGAGAACGGCGCCTCTTGCGCGGTCCAACAAAGGGTGGAGTGACAGCTTCAGTGTTGAAAACTTCGAGTCGAGCCCGCAGGGTCGACATCGGAAGTTCTTCACAGTGGACGCAGCCTCCCGACGAGAGAGCAAGGGCTGCATGTTCGTTTTCCTGGCCCAGGCAGAGAGCGCAGATCACATGGCGGTCTCCGGCGCCGAGCAAGGCTCGGCACGAGCCACAGGAAGTGCGAGACATTTTTAGAAAAACGTCTCGTGCTCTTTTAGAAAGGGGGTGTCGCGGCTGCGAACACGCACTGAATAGAGCTTAAAAGGATACCCGTTGCCGGATAGCGGCAAAGACGACCGGCTTCTTCAGACGCTTTCCTCTGCAGGCTCTGTCGCTTTTTTGACAGCGGCTTCTCTCAGGATCCAGCGATGCGTAGAGCTTGGCTGAAGAGATGGAAAGCAGCCTCCGAGCCTCTCTTTTATACGCTAAGCCACACCCATTCTGGCGGCCTGTGACGTGTAGAGGGCGCGACGTCACGCCAGGCTCAGTGGTAGGCTGCTGCAGTTGCCGCAGGGCAGCCAATGAGCACGCTAGACAGCCTGCTCTAGGTCTGCTAGCTGCTGCACTGCGTTGACAATAAATACAAAATTACGACTAATTTTTTGGCTTCATATCTCGAGAAAAGATGACTTTACCTGTAGTGTAAGCAACTTACGCAATACGAGAGAACCTCTAGTAAGAGAATCGCTGTTGAACAGTGAACACTAGAATTGCCATTTTATAAGTTGCCGTTAGAGGTCAGAAAAGTTAATTTGTAACTACAGGAGGGGGACATTTTTTTTATTTAGTTAAATTACAGACAAGTACAATGCAAAAAGTACAAGACAAATACAAGGCATTGAGGTACAGTTTAGGGTATGTAAAACAAAGAATAACAACAACAAAAATAAATAAATAAATAAATAAAACAAGGTGCTATATAATATTAGGGCAGTTACATGGATTTGAAAAGCTTTAAAAATATATATATAAAGCTTTTTGTTTTGTGATCTCATGTTTAAAAGAGTTTCAAAGTTTATTGTGAGATCAATATTATAAAAGGTAATATATGAGGATTTCTTTTTGAGTTATTTTTATTTTATGAATATAAAACTTTGTTTATAAAACCCTAATTTTTCTGAAAAACTAAATTACAAATAATGCCAAAGGACAAATGCCACCAAAAAATCTCAAAAATAGTAAACCACTCTAAAAAAAGATCACTATTCCAAAGTCATGGAGGGATAACACTTCACAACATTTTCATGTGTTTTATAAAGAATTAAAACAGCACCTATGTGATCCAGAATCAACAAAAACGTTGAATCAGCTGGAAACTACAGTGGTTGCCATTAATCCACTTTCATCCAAGGCCAACCCAGATGCATAACCTGGTGTCAAGAGCTCATTCTTGGACACTGAGCAATGGAAAAAGCAGTTTGATCTGATGATTCAGCTCTCATCCTATTTCATACTAAGAAAATAAGAAGAGGCCTTCAGTTGACCATCTACTATGTGGCCCCTACAGCATTTTAACCTTTAGGGCAACTTTTGGAGAAAGTTGGTGCAGAACAGATGTCCACCTCTCTTTCCTCAAAGATGGAGTTGGGGTCCTGGTTGAACTCTGAACATCAAGTAGAGACAGAATCCAACACCAAATGTTCATGCCACTCAAATGCTGCTGTCATTAAGGTTAGGGTTAGTAAAATAAGTTGCATGCGGTTGCAGTTACTTATACTTAGTTGAAATAAAGTGTAACCCTTTCATGTACAAAGATAAAACATCTTGATTAAAGGTATAGTTCACTCAAAAATGAAAATTCTGTCATTAATTACTTACCCTCATGTCGTTACAAGCCCGTAAGACTTTAGTTTGATGAAATCTGAGAGCTTTCTGTCCCTCCACTGGCAGCTACACAACTACAATTTTGACGCTTCAAAAATAAACAAATTGTAAAACTAATCCATATGAATTGAGAGGTTTAGTCCAAATTTGCTGAAGAGATTCGACTGCTTTATATGATGAACAGATTTAATAGTCTTTTATTTACATATAAACTTCGATCAGCGAACATAAACAGAAGATTAACTGAACCTGCTTGAAGCACAAGAACAAATCTCTTGCGGAATCTCAAACGTGCTATGTAACACACGAGAATGAACCTCATTGGTTCTCTCACATCTACTGAACATGCTTGAGCTTCCGTTTACCATGACTGATTTGATGAATGTTTATATGTAAATAAAGCCTAAATTCAATCTGTTCATCTTATAAAGCGATCAAGTCTCTTCAGAAAATTTCAAAAGTCAAAAGTGGTAGTTGTGAAGCTGCCAATTGAGGTACAGAAAGCCCTCAGATTTGATCAAAAAGATCTTCATTTGTGTTCCGAAGATGAACAAAAGTCTTACGGGTTTGGAACGACATGAGGGAAAGTAAATAATGACAGAATTTTCATTTTTGGGTGAACTATCTATTAAGAAAAAGAGGGACAAACCCAACATAAATGTTTATTAATTTTTTTCACTAAACTTTTTCCTCAAATTGTTAGGCTGATAATTTATATTCAAAAATGTGTAAATCAAAAATTGAATTTGTATTTGAATTTAAAACACAATCTCAAAAGCATTTTCACTAGTGCCCCAGACCCTACTATATTTTACAAACCAAAAAGATTGCAACAAGAGATTACAAACATGTCATAAGTTTATTATTTTGCACAATGAACAATTTGTGTCTTTGACATCATCGTTTTTCTGGTTTTTCACTATTGAGTGGTCTTAGGTAGCCTGTAGACACCAGTGGACACAATAAGCTGGTGGGCTCTGACTTTCTTCTGCAGGAAGGCCTGCAGCTCATTCACATCCATCTCAGTGACTCCAGGCCCGGCGGCCACGAACATTCGAAGCATGGAGTGGATCCTCTCCAAAGTCATGCTCTCCAGGTTAGTCAGCATGGCCTGAATGTAGGCCCAGAACAGCTGAGAAACAACAAGGGAAAATAGTTTATCATTAACTTAGCATTACATGCAATTAATGCATTACATGCCGAGTTCAGACTGCACGATTTTCAAAATAATCGGGTCACTGTTGTTTTCACACTGCATGACTGTCTGGGGTAACATTCAGTTGCTGCTGTGTTCACACTGCACGATGGATCGGCGACAGGAGGTTTCACACTGCATGACTTTACAAAAGAAATAATCGCCGACAACTTCTGCCTGGTCCGCAAACTACGTTTCACAACCAAACAAACGCGAGAAGTGATAAGGAAATAACCAGAGTTCTCGCGCGACACTAAATTTGTTATTAAAAATGAAAGCCTACAAGAAGATTGCGATCCAAATAGTCTGTGCACTGATTTGTAGCGAAAATGAAAGAAAAAAAAAATCAGCTTATGCAGGAATTGGTGGCGAAGACGAGGGGAGCAAGGACTGTGTTTTGCAAAGAGAGTTGGGGGTAAATAAATAATTTTGCAAATGACGTCCTGCTGTTGCTGCTGGTCACGCGAATGTTTGTGCAAACGTGTTTCTGTTTGATTTAATTGT
The DNA here is from genome assembly GCA_036326025.1 of Chrosomus eos. Lineage (NCBI taxonomy): Eukaryota > Metazoa > Chordata > Actinopteri > Cypriniformes > Leuciscidae > Chrosomus > Chrosomus eos. Next base: position 13,763,358 of record CM070820.1, read on the forward strand.
AAATATAGGCCTATCTATTAAAATACTGATATTCTGGTCTATAACTCCTCCTCGAACATCCTGCTGTCCTGCATCTTGCTCTCTCGTTGGCTGTCGGTCATCGCCGATGTAGTTTTCAGTCAGAACACACAGCAGGATTGTGAATCGCCGACAGGTCCAGATATTTAGCATGCCAAATATCTCACGGGCGTCGGCGACTCGTCGGCGATTCTCTCAGATCGCGTCTTTGCTCATTTACACTGCGTGATTGTCACTCGCGTGAGCGAGCACCGATTTGCCTGTGATTTCGGGCATTTGTCTGCGATTTCTCAAAACCTGTCGGCGAGCCAAAATCGGGGCTAAAATCGTGCAATCTGAACTCGGCATTAGCCCCCAAGCAGCGTTATGACGGTAACACTTTACAATAATGTTTGTTAGTTAACATCAGTTAACTACATTAGTTAACATCAACTTATAATGAACTGCACGTATACAGCATTTATTAATCTTTGTTAATGTTAATTTCAACATTTACTAATACTTTATTAAAATCTTGTTAACATTATTTAATACACTGTGAACTAAGAACCATGATCAGCTGTATTTTTTTTATTAACTAACGTTAACAAAGATTAACAAATACAGTAACACATGGATTGCTAATGGTTTCATGTTTCATGTTAGTTAAAACATTAACTAATGTTAACTAATGAACCTTATTGTAAAGTGTTACCGTTATGACAAGTGTTGGAAGTGTATAACTAACCTGTAGTTTCTCTTCTCTCTGTTCAGACTGTGTTGCGGTGTTGGAGTCTCCCTCCTCATCACTGTCTATGAGCATGACACTTCTGTCAGATCTCTCTCTGCAAGAGCTTGTCTCCTGGACAGTATACTGACCTCCGGCTTCCTCCCGCAGCACACCCTGCTGCTGCCACAGCGCCAATTTCCTGCGCACCATCTCTTGAGGTACGCCCAGGATGCCACTCAGTTCCTCCAAGGTCCATGTGCCTAATAAAGAAAAACAATCAAGATTATGTCACTTATTGGCGCACTAGGTAGAGAGTATGCTCAGCATTTCAGCACTTCCGGTTCCATCTTCCCGAAGTCGGTTGGAAGTTAAATGGCTGAAATAAGGTCTGTGGTTGACACAAGCTCAAGATATTAATTTTTTTATATTTAATTCTACAACTTAAAAAACATCAGTAATAGTTACTTGTGATTTTTATAAAACCTTTTACTTGTCTTAAAAAAAGCCATTTGCTAACAAGTGGCGAAAACAGATGTTGTTGTGCACATTAAACGTCATCACACCGAACAGGAAAACTGCTAAGTATGCTCACTAGTCCATTTTCAAGTCAAGTCACCTGTATTAATGTAGAGCTTTATACAAGAAGGGTTGTTTCAAAGCAGCTTTACAGTGATGACAGGAAAATTATGCATTACGGGCATTTTTCAGCAGTTGAAGTCGGTTCAGTGTGATTATAAACAGCCTCGTTGTGTTTATAATCACGCTCTTGCAAACTATTTAACTGAAAGAGTTCTCGATAGCTAAGGAATGGTTATGCTAAAGTCATATGACTGTGTGTGGTGTAGTTTGTTTATGGCTGGTTTATGTTTAAATCTAGCTTTTTACTGTTACATTTATACTTGGTTGGCCATATATACGTGTCCCCTACAAAATTTCCATCCGATCTTCAAATTCTGCGCTATATGCAAAGTTAGCTTCACATCAACGCAAGCAACAGTTATGAGCTGCATTTTATTTGTGATCAGCTAATTTCAAGATTAAAGACCACATTAGGAGAGAGAGTGGCATCAGCACCGGTGAGATAATTTAGTCTCTCACTACTACAACCCGTCTCCATACCGGCGTGATGACTCTGATCTTCAACTAAATGGAACTGGATAAATACTCTGAATGTTCTGATCCAATCTGACTTGTAAAGCTGCCTGAATCATAATGATACACTGTTCATTCGTTGGCCAGATGAGAACTAGCCCCCGACTGAGCCTGGTTTCTCCCAAGGTTTTTTTCTCCATTCTGTCACCTGATGAGATTTGGTTCCTTGCCACCGTCGCCTTTGGATTTTGGCTTGCTTAGTTGGGGTAACTTAATATTCAGCAATATTATTGATCTACCTGCATTGACGCCATTATATGAGAACTGAGCTGAGCTTTACGATGACACCACCGTTTTCTCCAGAGTGGCTATATCACTGAACTTTCTTAAGCTGGATTATGACGCTATTTTCTTCTAGATCTGCAGTACTGCAGAAACAAATTTGTTGCATTATTTTCCTGTTATCTCTGTAAAGCTGCTTTGAAACTATCTATGTTGTAAAAAGCGCTATATAAATAAAGGTGACTTGACAACTTAATGACTGTTTGTTAAGTTTCAGGATGCAATGCCAAACTTTCAGTGATTATACACCTTCAGTCCGTTCTTTACACAAAAACTGTATGATTATAGAAATCTTGGAATATTTTACATAGGTTGTACTACTTTAACAGTGCTTTTTTTTAGAGCTTGACAGCAAAAGTTGCTTTTTACTTCATGTAGAAAACCATAGCCATTTTTACTAAAGTTCTTTTGTGTTCCACAAAAAAAAACCTATACAGGTTTGGAATGACATAAGGGTGAAGAAATGATTTTTGGGTAAACTAATTTTCCACACCTTTGTCCTGGAAGTGTAAAATAATGGCAGCATGGATAGGAGACACTGTGAGGTTTGCGATGGTTCTGTCCTCCAGCTCCACGTCCAGCGTAACAGAACCCAGATGAGGCTTCCACCTCAGAGTCCTCATGGCCTGCACAACAACAAAAAAAGAAAGAAAAATAAATATGGCTTAAGATATTTCTATATTACACTGGAATCATAAAGACAAATCAGGTGAGAAATCCTGTATAATCATCATGAACTAAAGAATCTAATCAAACTCTTGGTACTGTGTTTGGTGAACACTTGGGGCCTTATATATTTGGTGCAATGCAGCGCCAGGCGCGACACGTGTTTTTTGTTATTTAAAGGGAGCATTATTAATATGCGCCTATAGACGGGTGCACAACGCGTGTACACTCTGATTATTACACACACAGGCACATGCAGCAGCACACAAACATGCCAAATATTGAAAGATTATTATTGTGTACATAAAGATATGGTGGAATCCGGCTTGTCCCGTAGATGGTCTGCTTGTGCGCTTTCACCTTGTGCACGAGCAGATCTGTTTCCTTGCTAGAGAAGCGTTCAGTCTTTCTGCTTGCAAATTCTGCCATGTAAATAGCAATCTGCTATGGCATGAGCGCAACTGGCTTTTAAAGCTGCAGTCCGTAGCATTTTCCCTTTTTGTCGCCATCCCTGTTCGAAATCTGTAACTGCAGTGATTCGCGGAATTATCATCTTTGCGTGGGTTGTAAATCGGCATGAAACAGCGCGGATGAACACAGTGTTTTGAAGCGAGTGCTGCTGTCAATCACCGCGCTGTGTGGATACTGTCATTCAGAATCACAGATTCACTTTTTGAAAGCTTGACCAACATAAGAATTTTCACCGGAAAATGTCTTCTGAACAAGTAAGTAACATCCATTTTTGTTCTGATCAACTAAGGGGGGGGGGGGGGAAGCATTCGACATGACAAGCGATCGTTAGATTTAATCAGCGCGATTTACAGCAACCGTGCAAATCATAGCCTACTTTGTTCTCAAATTGTTCGTGTTAACAACATCAGCATTGCGTGACTAACGTTATTTAATGTGTTTTATGATTACCTGTGTAGTTCAGAATTCATATTCTCCATAGCTAAACGAGAAAGGCACAACAAAGGAAACTCCATAACTGTGTGAATTAAGAAAACGTACTGTTACACGATTGAACTATTGAAATGTCTTACTTGTTCAGCAGAAAAAAGCTGTCTCTTCTTCCGTTTCGAACCCCTTCCAAACACGGAGTTCACACACCTTTCAAAAGCCCCACCGATGTGTAATCCATGTGTTCGCATGAGACGGTTTCTGTCTCTTTCCACCTTAAATCCGAAGTACGAAGTCTTTTGGGTTTTATAACTGGTTAATCTCCAGTTGACACTGATGATTGTTGTTTGGATCTTTCTGGATCTGCCATAAGTTTAATCATGTAAAGTGCTGCGAGAAAAGCCTATCTCTACATCTCCTCACGCGCAGTAGCCGGCTAGCCGAAACTCCATCTTTATGTGTACGGATGTGATGTAATGACGCAAAGACATGCTCGAATTTCCCGCGGAAACCCACCAGTACCACTGGAATTAAAATCATTATTACAAGCTAACCGTTTTGAATCTAGCTATGGCAAGCAGATAGTTTTGAACACTGGCTGAAGATGTTTTTTTTTAAATAATTAATTTGGACTATTTTTAACTTAAAAAAGTTACGGACTGGAGCTTTAAAGGGAATAGGAGATGAGACTCTGAATAGTCTAATGCACGTTACGCCCAAAACACACCCATTACTCATTAAGAGAATAGGGACCAACCCTTTTAGACCATGCACTGGGTGCGCGACAATTTTTCCCGTTGTTAAACTAGCAAAAGTGGATTCAGACACACCCTAAGTGCACTAGTGCCATGCGCTTAGATCGTTAAAATGGGACCCTTGATGTCCAATGTAAAATCTGGGTCCTAAAACAAAACCAGTTGAGAACCACTAGACTGGAGTACCTTGAGTTTCTCAAAGCGGTGTGTGTAGTCCTCCATGGCTTTAGAAGCAACTGCAGGCAGTTCCAACTTCTCCTCCTTCAGCTGGGGCCAGAATTCAGATGATATGATCATGGCAGACAGCAGTAATGTAGACTGCTCCTCAACAGGAAGACGACTCTCCTCATCTCGGATATTAGTGTTGATGCGCCGAGAGTCTGCTACATCCTACAGAGGAAGACAGACAAGTTCAATATAAATAGCACACGTAATGGAAGTAAATCCCATTGAGGTCACATATCATGATAACAAGATGAAGGATAACCAAGAGCAGTGGATTTGCGAACCAAGAGCAGTGGATTTGTGGGCCTGAGCTGAGAAGCGAGCGGAAGGGAAAGCATACCTTTAGCATCACCTCGCAGTAATGCATGTGGGACTCGCCAAACCTCAGTTTCAGCAGCTCAACGTTGCGAATCTCTCTATAAACACAAACACAGAGAGAATTTAAAGTCAGTGCGCAAAGAAAATTATAATAGTCTTTTCTTCCCTATTGTGACGTACTGTATATCTGAGTGAAACGGCTTCTTAAAAAAATAATGACGTGCGTAGATAATTTATTTATAATAAATACTGCAATATTACATAAAAAATAAGATGTCAATTTTGATTTAAGTACACAAGAACTGTACATATTAAAAACACGGCACATTCCATTCTCTTTTGCTTTAAACCCTTGTCATGGGATTTTTTTATTTTCCTTGAACCTTTGTAGTAGTTCATTATACTATGAAACATAAAATAACTTTAAGAACTCAAAAGGTCCTCCCCCATCAGAAAAATTGCATTTTTACTCGGTTGAAATTAGGGTTGTAAAAATGAATCTGTTCCCTTATTATGCAGTTTTCCCACAGTTGAATACATTTATGGAGATTATTTTATACAAAGTGACATTCAGTGCATTTAAGGTCCACATTTTTAACAGACCATGTTCTTTCCTTGGGAATTTGAACACAAGCATTCATGGCCACCCACATTTACATGTCTACAACACCTACTTTTCTTCCTCATTTAAATTAAAATAAATTTCCAAACTTTTAAATATGGAAAAAAAAAACAGTCTATAAAAAGAGAGCCTATCAAAAGCTTAGACAGCCTATCAAAAGTCAATATATCAAAAAAGAAGGCTGATCTTTATTCAATGATTTCAAAATAATATTTTAAATATATTCCATTATTTGTATTAATATTATGTATTGTTTTTATTCAATTTATGTGGATATGATTGTTTATGTTGTGAATTCTTAATAAAACAAAGTTGTAAAGCACATTGTAAAGCTTTGCAAAGATGTTGTTATTGAAAGATGGCGCAGTGCAAACTATGGTCTGTGAGCAAGCATTTATATTATTTCACGAGCAGAGATGTCAGCCAATCAAAACAGAGGGTGTTAAAGCTACATGCATTAAAGCTACAGTAGCAAAAACTATTTGTTAGAGAGAAAGTGATAAATGCGGAAAATGAAAATGATAAAGTGAATAAAGTATAATATAACCCAAAATCAAGAAAAGTTGGGACTTTTATAAAATGCAATAAAATCAAGAATCTTTGATGTGTTCAGTTTTTACTGAACAACTTAATTAAACATGAGATTTCTCTGGATTCCCTGAATATTTTCACAATATTATGTCTGGCAGAAGGTGAAATACCCAATACTTTGCAATCTTGCATTGAAAAATGTGATTTTTGAATTGTTTGACAATTCTCTCATGATATTTGGCACAAAGTGATGAGCCATGACCCATGACCGACTGATATGCTCCTTTTACCCTCAAACACAATACCATCCACTATTACCAATTCACATACTTATTGTGAACTGTTTCAAGAGTTATTATTGTAGCAAGAATATTATTGTAATTAAACCAGAAAATCTAAATATCAGTGAACAAAAACAATTTTCTAAAGCTAGGTCTTCTAAACATCAGATCGCTCACACCTAAGGCAGTTATTGTAAATGAAATGGTCACAGATAATAATTTCGATGTTCTGTGCCTTACTGAAACCTGGCTTAAACCAAATGATTATTTCGGTCTAAATGAGTCTACTCCACCAGGATACTGTTATAAGCATGAGCCCCGTCTGATCGGTCGTGGTGGCGGTGTTTGCAACAATCTATAGAGATATTCTTAATGTTACTCAGAAAACTTGTCATAGGTTTAATTAGTTTGAAGTACTTGTGCTAAATGTTACGCTCTTAGATGTAAGAAAGAAATCCTTATTATCTCTAGCATTGGCTACCGTATATAGACCTCCAGGGCCATATGCTGATTTCCTAAAAGAGTTTGCAGACTTTCTCTCAGATCTATTGGTCAATGTCGATAAAGCAATAATTGTTGGCGACTTTAACATACACGTAGATAATACAAATGATGCGTTAGGGGCTGCGTTTACAGATTTATTAAACTCTTTTGGGGTGAAGCAAAACGTCAGTGGTCCCACTCATCGTCTAAATCATACACTAGATTTAATTATATCATATGGAACCGATCCAACCGATATAGATATTATACCGCAAAGTGACGATCTCACTGATCATTACATGGTAACATGCATAATACGCACTGCTGAAATTTGTCATGTTGCACCACGTTATCGACCAGGCAGAACAATCCTTCCAAACACTAAAGACAGATTCTCAAATAGCTTACCTGATCTATCTCAGCTGCTCAGTGAACCCAAACAAACAGATGAACTAGAGGAAATGACTAGCAGTTTGAGCACCGTTTTCTCTAGTACAGTAGATATTGTTGCACCAATTAGATTAAAAAAGGTTAGAGAGAAAACTAAAGCACCATGGTACAACAGTGCTACGCATGCTATCAAGAGAGAAACTCGTAACTTAGAGCGTAAATGGAAACAAACTAATTTAGAGGTCTTTAGAATCGCGTGGAAAGACAGTATGTCACGTTATAAAAGGGCTCTAAAATCAGCCAGGGCTGAGCATATCCGCAAACTAATAGAAAACAACCAAAATAATCCAAGGTTTTTATTTAACACCGTGGCTAGACTAACAAATAATCAGACATCTCCAGAGCAAAATATTCCGTTTCAATATAGTAGTAATGATTTTATGAATTACTTCAATGAGAAAATAGAAAGCATCCGAAACACAATTGTAAATGTACAATCCTCTATGGTGTCTTATGACTCAGCCTCAATTATGGCCCCCCTAGAACAACTACACCGCTTTGCAACTATAGGACAGGAAGAACTAAATAAACTTATCATTGGATCTAAACCAACAGCATGTTTATTAGATCCAATACCCACTAAACTACTTAAAGAAGTGTTACCTGTAGTGGAAGAGAGCCTCTTCTCAATATTATTAACTCGTCTTTATTTTTAGGTCATGTTCCAAAAATATTCAAGCTGGCAGTAATAAAACCTCTCATTAAGAAACCGCAATTAGATCCAAATAACCTAGCAAATTACAGACCCATCTCAAATCTTCCATTTATGTCTAAAATACTAGAAAAAATTGTGTCCGCTCAATTGTGTTCTTTCTTGCAAGAAAATGATATCTATGAAAAATTTCAGTCGGGATTCAGACCGCATCATAGCACAGAAACTGCGCTAGTTAAAATTACAAATGATTTACTTTTAGCCTCTGACCAAGGCTGTATCTCAATACTAGTTCTACTTGATCTTAGTGCTGCGTTCGACACTATAGATCATAAAATACTCTTAGATCGACTACAAAACTACACTGGTGTTCAGGGACAGGCATTAAGCTGGTTTAGATCATACTTATCTGACCGTTACCATTTCGTCTGTTTAAATGGGGAAAAATCAAAGATAACATCAGTAGACTATGGAGTGCCGCAAGGATCTGTCCTAGGCCCTCTGCTATTCTCAATATATATGCTGCCACTTGGTAATATTATAAGAAAACATGGAATTCATTTTCACTGTTATGCTGATGACACTCAATTATATATCTCATCACGACCAGATGAAAACACTAACTTATCTAACTTGACAGAGTGTCTAAAAGATATAAAATGCTGGATGAAGTGTAATTTCCTGCTATTAAATTCAGATAAAACGGAGGTATTACTTATTGGTCCAAAAAACTACCCACAAAATCTCTTACAATACAACTTTAATTTAGAAGGATGTCCTGTTACTTTATCAAAGTAAACTTTATCCACTACAGTAAAAGACCTGGGTGTTATGCTAGACCGCAACTTGACTTTCGAAAATCATATTTCATATGTTACAAGAACAGCCTTTTTCCACCTTAGAAACATTGCTAAGCTACGTAACATGCTATCTGTTTCTGATGCAGAAAAGTTAGTTCGTGCATTCATGACCTCGAGACTAGATTACTGTAATGCTTTATTAGCTGGTTGTCCTGCATCCTCAATAAACAAGCTACAGTTAGTCCAAAATGCAGCCGCTAGAGTTCTTACTAGATCAAGAAAATATGATCATATAACACCAATTTTATCATCTCTACATTGGTTACCTATTAAGTTCCGTATCAATTACAAAGTATTACTACTGACCTATAAAGCCCTAAATGGTTTAGCTCCTGTGTATTTAACAGACCTTCTATCGCCCTACAATCCATCGCGCTCTTTAAGCCTTCCTGATATTGTTCGAGACTCAGACTCGCTGTCCCAGTTTAAAACTAGATTAAAGACGCATCTTTTTAACCAAGCATTCACTTAATGCTTACCTTTTATACTACTTCTGAATCAGTTCGAATGCATTAACATTATGAACATCAGCTATGCTAATTATTTCCCATCTGTCTTTCTGCTGGGTAAATAGCGTTCGTCAGCTCCAGTTTGTATCCAGCCTCTCACGGAGACTTCAGATGCCCCAACACCTGTGATGAGACGACTAAATGCCTGTGGAGAGACGACTCGACGCCTGTGAAGAGACGACTCAATGCCGGCGATATGTTATGCCCTAAATTAATACATGATTAACTAACTGTATTTTTCTATGTACATTTCTGAAATGCACTTTCTGTAAAGCTGCTTTGAGACAATGTGTATTGTGAAAAGCGCTATACAAATAAATTTGAATTGAATTGAATTGAATACTATAAGCTTTTCACTTTAATTCGGCCTCTGTCCCAACTTTTTAGGAGTGTGTTGCATCCATCAAAATCTAAATTTGTTTATATTTACAAAATACAATTAAAGTGTTCAGTGAAAAATTTGGAAAACTTTTCTTTGTACTTTTGTCAGTTAAATAAAGTTGAAAGAGAATCAACAAATCACATTCTTGATTTTATTGCATTTTACACAATGTCCCACATTTTCTGCTTTAACTAAACTGAACCAAAGTTAAAAAGCTAGTTCAGGAGCATTAAGTAAAGGAGTTTTATATTGGTGGGTTACCTGACTGTGTTGTAGTTGAGCTGATGAAGAAGTCGGTCGGCCAGTACAGTTTTGTACTCATTAATAAAGATCTCTTTACTGCCGTAAATGCTGACCAGCAGACTAATAATGTCAGAAGAACGCCGTTTAGAGCCAGTTTTATCTGCAGAAAGACAGAGAAGAGAGAGAGCTGAAATGTGGACAGCCTGTTAGGACCCATATTTTTGTGACTGCAGTTTGTATTGACTATTCTACACACAGGCCAATGGTTGGTGAATTTGAGAAAAAAATATACCAATATATCTATATATTATCCTTGCAATGAAACTACATTTAGCATTACATACTTTAGTTTAGATATTAATATTGTTAAAGTCCTCATGTAAAAAAAAAAAAAAAAAAAATCAAGCTTTTAATGTTTTTTATATGTCTATGTTATTTTTTTAATATTCCTAAGACGAACCATGTGCAAATTCATAAGTCAACACCATTGCTGAGTATTTTCTCTTTAAACCTGCAGTGAACCAAAGACAGTCTCAAAAACACGGTTTGAAATCGCTGGTGTTTCTGACGTCACAAACTACCTTGTAACCAATCACATCAATGAGTGTTCGTCAAAGAGTGGATCTCTGAGCTGGTGTGAGTTAGTGGAGACAGGGCTAATTTGCATATTCAAAGAGCCGCATATACTTGAGGCAATGGTGTAGTTATCCAATGGTGAATTACATTCAAGCTATTTTAAGGCATGAAGATTTTTTTTTCCAAGAAAAAATTATTTAAATATGTAATTTTGGTGATCAAAGATGAGTTGTTTTAAGGGATACAATTGAGGACTTTAATAAAATTAATAGTAATTATATATTAATATATGCGTTTATTCAGAAAAGAATCCTGAAAAAAAAGATTAGTTTCACAAAAATGTTAAGCATCAAAGTTGTTTTAAAACATTGATAATAATAAGAAATGTTTCAAAGAACCATATTAGAATGTTTTCTGAAGGATCATGTAAATTCAGCTTTGCCCATAACAGGAATAAATTACATTTCAAAATATATTAAAATAGAAAACTGTTTTTTTAAGAATAATTATTTAATAATAATTATACGGCGTACAGTTAGTATATATGCCATTGCCAACTGTTACTTTGATTTGGGGCTTGAAGTATTCATGTTGGTGTGTGTTGGTGGTTAACACTAACCTGTGAGAGCATCGGTAGGATCAGGAGTCCAGTCCTCTGGATCACTTCCCTCATCTTCACTATCCTGTGTCTCCAAGGTAACAGGGTCAGCTCGAGAAAGCTCATTAGCAAGATCAGAACAACCCTCCGCATCACCTGTCAGACTGCCCACTATCTGGCGCACAGTGTCCTCACGGGTTCTGGAATTTCCAACATTACAAAAAAAAGACTAACCACTTCAGTATTGGAACTTGTTTACAAAAAAGCACAACTTCCTTGAGACAGACGACACCAGAGCAGTTGACAAACCTGAGATACTTGCGAATGGGTTGGCAGGCCACTTGCAAGATGACCATGGAGGGGTCGAGCTCCCTTAGAGCTTTGATGGCTGAGATGTAAACAGTGATAATGTCAGATGTATGTACTCCTGAAGTGGGAAAAGAAAGGTAAAAGCATGGTAAATGTCAAAACATTTTTACACGAGTTTAGCATTCCGCGAGTGTGAAAATGGCCTGAATCACCGACCTGGATGCAGCAGTCGTGTTTCAAAGGCTGATTTGAGAGAGGCCAGAAGCTGCTGTCTCTGATTGGTCCTTTCCAGACAGAACTTAAGATCCTCAATGGCGGGAATAGACTCTGGAAAATCTGCAACAATTAAGCAGAGAAAAATACATGAAAACAACTAGGATAAGATTACATGCAGTATATACGTTTTCCAAGCATTAGCCCCGCTCGTTTGCAGGGTTCGCTTCATCTGAATTATCCACATACACACATTGGATTTGGCACAGCTTTTACACCGGATGCCCTTCCTGTCTATCACACTCCACACACTCTTACGGCCAATTTGACATGTCTAATCCACCTAACCTGCATGTCTTTGGACTGTTGGGAGAAAACTCCCGTAGGAAACTCATGCTGACATAGGAAGAACATGCAAACTCCACACAGAAAAGACTCCTGGCTCAGACGGGACCTTCTTGCTGCGAGGCGACAGTGCTACCCACTGAGAACCCATTACAAGCAGTATGCACACAAATGGAGTTTCTTTCTCACCTCGTATGATGCTGAAGAGTTCTTCAATCCTCATGTTTACGTAGATACGGCAGAAAAACTGGTGCATGTGACAGTGCCAGCGCTGGAGGAGAGCATTGGTTGGCTGACCCGTCTTGCCATCTGTGGTTGTGGCATCGTTGCCCACCTCTTCCACCTTACTGGCAAACACCCTGCTCAGCCATCCTAAACCTGCCCAACCACTGGAAACACAGTGATTAATTAGGCACTTTAACCTTGAATATTAAAATATAAAAAATAGAGCTTGTTTTTACAAATGACTTTTTTGAACATTTAATCAATTTCAGTTATGATTTTGGTAACACTTTACTTTACATTCATGTTCTGCAGGAACATACTATGTAACTACAATAGATAAAATAACTGGGTAACTAGTTAAAAGCCTTGATCCTGACTTTAACCTATGTACAGTAGTCAACATTTGAAGTAGATCAAAAAGTTAATCAAAGTTGTCCTAAGACAAGAACGGGTATTGTTCAAAATTAATGTAGAACTTTGATGAAAGGTTTTGATCCACTTCAAAAGTTGACTAGTGAAGTTACCTATTACGCAGTACTTTGTTAGTAAAGTACACATACAGTTGTGGTCAAAGTTTAAATGCACCTTGCAGAATTTGCTAAATGTGAATTCAACACAACAAGGGTGATCATAAACAATGCATGTTATTTATAAGATATTTTTAAGTTTATAATAATTTAATTTATAAAAATGACCCCATTCAAAAGTTTACATAAGCTTGATTCTTAATACGGTGTGTGGTCACCTGGATGATCCACAACTGTTTGTCCTGAACAGTTAAACTGCCCACTATTTTTTTCAGAAAAATCCTCCAAGTCCTGCAAATTCTTTGGTTCTCCAGCATCTTTTACCCAGCTTATTTGAACCCTTTCCAGCTGTGACTGTATGGTTTTGAGATCCATCTTTTCCCACTGAGGAAAACTGAGGGACTCAAACACAACTTTTAAGTAAAAAAAAAAAAAAAAAATATTTTGATGCTCAAGAAGAATTTTGTCTTCTGGGAAGCATTCAAGTATCTTCTGTAGCTTCTGAAGGGTAGTACTAAATAAAAAAAATATAATCTTTAAACAAAATTAATTTTTCATCCTGTTCAAAAGTTTTCAACCCCTGGTAGCAAAACAAAAAACAGTCATGGACCATCTAGGTCAAGACACACATTTTATTAAGAATCAAGAGCATGCAACATTTTGAAAAGGGGTCAGACTTTTTAAAACTATTATTTTGTCTTCTGGACTATATGTAAATATTTTTCATATTCAGGACGGTACTAAATAAAAATAACACTTTTTTAATGATCCCTCTTATTATGTTAAAATATTTCTACAACAACTGTACTTTTAAATAAAGTGTGACTATGATTTTTATGATGTATTGTTTTTTTAACCAACTGACCATTTTGAATAGAAAATGTCTCCAAGTGTGATAGAATAATGATGCTGAACATTATTTACTTATTAAATCTAGAGCACAGCCTTTAATTATTAGTGGTATTTGTTCAATTTGTTGTATTTGCATGACTACTACTGTTCATACTTAAGGTCATGTAGCTGTTGAACATTCCCAAACCCTCAATATTAAACTTTAGTTTATAATCCGCATTGTGGTTCGCCTTTGTGCCAGTGAGTTTTGCACAGGAGAGAACCACTAACATTTTCTCTAGAATATTTCTCATATTTGTTTTCATAACTTTAAAAGTTCAATAGTTTGAGTAATGATTTAAATTAGCACACATTACACGATTTGCACACGCTGAAGTCATGTTGGCCAAGGTTTTGTTAACTAATGCACCTCATTTTAAAACTACATGCATCAAGTGACACATTTGGGATTTTGGAATGTCGATACACGTTTGAGTATCAACATGGTTAACGTTTCTGTAGATCATATAAAATAAAATGTTTTCTGCTGTGTAACTGAATGAAAATTGTGTACATCATTGAAGTCTGTGAGAAAAGAGCTCTCGTATTCTCCCCGGCAGCGCTGCTCCATCCTCTGCTCTATCAGCTGGTGCAGGATGCTGGTCACGGCCTCAGAGCTCACGCGCTCTAACAGCTGTAGTCTGGAGCTGAAATCACCAAACACACTAATTAACTCTGCAACAAACGTCTCATTGGTATATTTGGAATTGAAGACAACCATACTACTTTTGAAGTACATATCACAGAATATGCATATTTTCTGTATGTGTGGAATAATGTAAAAATGCAATGAGATCAACAAACATGACCTTCCATGACTAGTGTGATGAATAAGCCAGAAGTAATATCACCTATGACGTTCAACATCTCCTTGACTCATTTGATCAGTCTGCCATAAGTTGCCATGTTATTTGAAAAAAAAAAGATTCAAAGTAATATGTATCGTCTACGTTAATAGTGTAATTTTTGTTTTAAAGTAACACCAAGTATTTTTTCCTCTTCGGTCGCCCTACTGGTTGGAAACGAAATTGTCCATTGCCGCTGTCGTAAATAATTTAGCCTACCGTCGCACGCTCGCTGTTTATCCAGCACCGGCTTTAGAATGAACGATGTCCACAGACAAGGTAGAGTATGTTACATGATTTCATGAAAGGATGATGTATTGCGACATCAGAAACGAAGAAAAACGAAAAAATGACTATTGTAGCGCTTGACGTAAAGCAGTGAATTTTGTAGTTCTTTTTGTGCACGGGTTCCTACCCGAAACCTGAAGTTGCATAGTGCCAGTAAAAGCGATACAGACCCCGTCAGGCTATGGCAGACGTGTCATTTAACTTATTTTAAGTCGATGTACCATCACAAGAGTCTTGGAAATATATTATGAAGGTTGAAAAACTACATAGTGTTACTTTAACAATGTGTAAACTGACATTACTGAGTGTCACTCATTTTACAAAAAAAACGAATAAGAGCGTGACTTGAGTGCACGCTTTAACTGTGTGATGTAACCTATACGAATTGTTATATTTATATCATATATGATATAATTACATAATATCACACAGCAATAGTGCTGTTTTTCCTGAATATGAGCATGATTGCAAATCTGATATTGATTTATACAATAATTTAATAAATAAGTTAACATTGAAAGTTATATTTTAAACAGAATATTGTTTATAACAGGTTTTTGCTAAATTTCACCAACAAAAATTGTTTCGAACCAAGCCACAACAGAACCATTGTGCAACTACAAGCAGCACACAACAGTGTGTCAAGTTAGGTGAGTCAAAGATTCAATTACCTATTCTAAAAGACAGTCACTTGCTTTATTCCTGAATAAATCAGCCATTAAAACAAATTGGTTGAATGAAATACCAGGAAATATCGAGATATCATTTGTCAAACTCGCAAACTCCTAATTGAAGGTTTAAAATAATCATATTTATTTCCAGATCATTCCTTTAAACATGATGCCACATAGTAATGTACCAAATGCAATAAACTATGTAACATACTGCAGTGAATACTGCATAATGTTATATAGTGTTTAAATACTAGGATGTAGTAAGCATCTGTAGTTGTATCAGAAAGGTACTTCTCTTCAACTCACAGTATGTGGCTGAGCTCTTGAAGCTGCTCTAGAGCTTCCTGACACCAACACATGTGAGGGAGGGCGGCACAGCCTGGACACAAACCGCCTACATCATGTTCCACTGAACCCTCCTCAGCCTCCACAGCTTCCCCTGCCTGACTCATGTGCACAGAGAATGTGCGGCTATAAAACTCCAACACACGCTCCTGCAGCACAGGTGGAGGAGAGAACAGGAGAATGGCACGAACGACAGAGAAAGCTCTCTCAGTCAGACCACGGGCCCCTGGACCACACAGACCCCCACGGCTCTCATCCTGCCATGAGCCCAGTCTCTCAAGACCACCTTGAAAGAAAAAGGGAGAGTACGATTAAAACAGTAGACTCAGGAAACACTGGACCAGTTAAAACTATTCAGATATCACATTATGGCATTATATCAATGGATATTAATAACATTACACTACAAAATTCTCATTATTGTAATGCAAAAAACTAAGCAAATCAGCATATAAAATCAGCATGAATTTGTCTCATATTGAGTACACAACAAACACTAACCATATATATATATATATATATATTAGGGCCGGGACTTTAACGCGTTAATTAAGATTAATTAATTACAGACTTTAACGCGTTAATTAAGATTAATTAATTACAGACTTTAGACTTTGCACCGCGGAACGTTTCTCACTGGATGAGTTTCGGCGGACCGATTACACTGGAGCACCAACTAGCGCCAGAAGAGCTCATGAGAAGAGCTGACGGGATCGCGCTTCATAGATCGCCTCAGTCGGACTAAATTAAGTTATTTTGTCCTACAAATGTGACTCACACCTTCACTCTCAAAGAGGTTATTTTTTATTATGAAAATCCAAAGTTGCTTTCCCTTGAGTATGTTGTTTACTTCTTTATCTTGTATGCAAAATTCTTCATCCACAAGCAAAAATGGCTTAAATCTCCTTTGAGCTTTCCTCTTTTTCTGGCTGATTTTGACTCTTTTATTTCGTCCCTTAGACTTATAAATAAATAACAAGAAAAGTGAAAATGTTTTGATGCATTATGATGATTTATTCAAAGACATGACTTGACATTATTATGCTTTTCTTTCTTTTTTATGTATTACATAATTTGATGTATGCAAACCCAGGATATTTATTTTCTGTTAGGTACCTTTGTTTGTTTGTTTGTACACCTTGCTTAACTTCCCTGAGTTGGTAGTTATGTATAAGTTCTGCAATAAGAAAAATAGATCGCCTCGATCGCTTTGGTTGGCCCCGTGGATGTGAAATTTTGTTATACAAAACGAACGGATTGAAGCGTCGATAAGAGCATGGTTGTGTGCAAGCTGCAACGAGGAATTCGCTATTGCTATTAGTGTAATGTTGCAATATGCTATTGCTACACTTAATGGCAAAAATTGCACTGGTCTGTTGGACTTGGTTGAACAAAAATAAACAATATGTTGTTGCTTAAGCTTATGTAGGCCTATTCAGTCATTATTCAATGGTATACTAAAAATCCATGTGAAAAAAATGACTTCTCACTGTTCTCAGGTCAAATATTTATGCGATTAAAATGCGATTAATTCCGATTAATTAATTACAAAGCCTCTAATTAATTAGATTAATTTTTTTAATCGAGTCCCGGCCCTAATATATATATATATATATATATATATATATATATATATATATATATATATATATATATATATATATATTATATATATATATATATATATATAATAAAAGTTGAAAAGTTTTAAACCGGTAAGATTTTTTATGTTTTTAAAAGAAGTCTCTTCTGCTAACCAAGGCTGATTTATTTGATCCAAAATACATAAACAGTAATATTGTGAAATATCTTTACAATTTATAATAACTGTTTTCTATTTGAATATACAGTAGTACTGTGCAAAAGTCTTAGGCTAGTATTTCACCCCAAAAATGTGTTATTTATTTACCGGTATATCTTTTGGTGTAGTGTGTTATTAGGAAATATCAGTTTACATAACATCAATTTTGACATTAATTGTAACATACAAAAACACAATTTTTGTATGCACAAGCAGTCTGACAACAGCCGGTGCTCCACATAGAGATCTGATCTCACCATCATCAAATTTGTCAGTGATTACAAGAAGAAATAGAAAAAAACCGAGACAGACTAAATCCAAAAGAACCGCAGCAACATTTCCAAGACGTTGCTTGCATCCTCACTTTACAGCATTTTTACACAAGTGTCTAAAACTTTTCACAGTAGTGTAGTTTGCAGGAAGGTTTCTTCAAGCGTCTTGGAGAAGTTGCTGCAGTTCTTCTGGATTTAGTCTGTCTCAGTTTTTTTCGGTTTCTACATGTAATCACAGACAGACTCGATGATGGTGAGATCAGATCTCTGTGTGGATCATACCGGCTGATGTCAGACCCCTTGTGCATACATAAAATTATTACATTTACTACAATATGGCACATTTAATACAATAAATGGCTAAATGGATGTTTGGAAATGTAAACTGATATTTCCTACAGCAAAATATATAAATAATTGGTTTAAAACCTTTTTTGGCAGGGGGGTGAAAATATACTAATGTGCCTAAGACTTTTGCACAGTACTTTAAAATGCAATTTATTCCTGTATTGCCAAAACTGAATTTGCAGCATCATTACTCCAGTCTTCAGTGTAACATGATCCTTCATCTTCAAAAATCGTTCAAATATGCTGATTTGCTGCTCAAGAAACATTTATTATTATTACTATTATTACTATCAAACAAAGCTTTTGTAACACCATAAATGTCTTTACTGTTACTTTTGATCAATTTAACGCATCCTTGCTAAATACAAGTATAAATGTCTTTAATTTCTTCCACTTCTGACACCGTAATATTAGGTATTATAAATATAATTAAATAATATTGATTTTGGGTTGTAATTAACCAGCAAAAAACAAGTACAATTTATATAGTTTGATGTTTCCTAAAAAAAAAAAATTGTCAATGGGTCGGCCACAATATGCAAACCCTATACCCGTCTAACCCCCAAAACACATAGGCTTCGCTAAATTAAAGCTGTGACATACCAAGGAAAGGTTCCAGCTGTTGCAGAAGGTTTCTGAAAGCTTTAAGTAAAGCATTTGCCCTGTCCCTCTCCTGAGACTCCCCCTCTGGCTGCTTGAGCCCCGTCCAGAACTCAGGAGCAACAGATGTAGTCAAACGAACCTGCAGAGTCTCCAGCAGCCAACCCTCCACATACTGACCCAAACCATGCCCACCCAGCAGGGCCAAGGCATCGCAGAGAACCTCATCTGTCAACGCATTGGTTGGCAGAGGAGACACCTACAGAGACATGGTTAGGTTACAGCTTTTGGCACGCAAATGTACTTCAACAATACCATGCTATAACATGGTCATGTCCAAAATGATATTTGATACACTGTAGTATATTTACCACTCACCAGTGCAGATGTCACTGTGTCCCAGGCTGCTGACAGTCCCTGTGGCATTGTCTGCATCTCGTTCATTCCAACTCATATATCCTGGGTTACAAGTATATTGTCCGGTGCCGTTACCATACATGCATAATCATTTTACTACGAGACTCTAATTTAGTGCCAAAACTATATGATCAAAGCAGCCATTCGAAAGATTGTAAACAGTTATTACACGGAGAAATTGTAGCGCTCTTCTTTAAACTCATGTCGCGCGTCGATGACGACGACATTGTCGATGCCGGAAGTTGTCTAAAGTGTCAATATTGTTAATACTAATTATAATAATAATAATAATAATATACTTTGAAATTGAATAAATAAGGGAGGTACCCAGTGTATTTGCATTTCCCTTGTATGTTAATGGTCTGACTGTAGTTTTATTTCTAAATTCTAAAATAAAAGTCCACGCAAACTGTCGTGGTGAGGCTTCTTGAGCGTTCCCATGGAAACAGGAGGGAGACTTGACTTAGCCGCTTCTGGAATGTTTTCTTTAAAGTTACTCCCCTCGTAGGTTTGCAACATTTAACGCGCGGTAAATTGTGTGGCTTGCGAATTCCATAAACAGTTTACATCAGAAGGTACAACTAACTTACTGACTTCACCGCATGCAACGCTTTTAGTGTTAAAACGAGTGCAGGCAGGCCTGCTTTTCTTGTAGTGTGCGAGCTAACCTGCTAATCAGAATGACCCAGCAAGGAGCTGCGCTGCAAACCTACAACAATGAGCTTGTCAAATGTAAGTAACCATCGACCCAGATGTACTATTTTGCTGTCTGGAGAACATACATTTTCTTTTTCATATAGTTTTTTTTTTTAAATTGTAAGTTATATACACGTGATGGGTAGTAGAAGGAACTTGAATGCAGCTAACGTTAGACTCCGTTGACATTTGCAGTCATTATACTAGTTTAGGAGTGATTAAAAGACTAGTGTGACACCTATTGTGTATTGTGCCTTTCTTTGTCCTTTCCCTGATAGAATGAAGTCAGTTCTCCAATTAACACAGGTGTCCAGCAGAGTAACCACTGGTGTATTTCCTTTCATGAACTAAGAACACGATTCACCAATATTTGACAAGCAGAAAGTGCCACAGAATTTTTAAACTTTATTTTGAACCGTTCACCTGTTGTAGTTTAGTGATTTAAAATGAATACAACACAATTTGCAAAATGTTCCTCTTAGAGGAAAAAGGGTTATTTTTATTTGTATGAGGTAGTTAGTGTCCAGATACTTTTTTAGGGCAACTGTACCCACCCACAACACAATCATTTAATTCAATTTTGCCTAAAAGTTTATTATTTGTATTGTATAACATACTATTGTTATGTTTTGTTTGTCTGTTTCCTTTTTTACATTTTAATGGGTTTCTTTTGTTTAGCCTATTAACTTTTCGTTTTTAGATTTGTGTTGGTTTAAACTTTTTGGTTATATACAGTAGGCTACTTTGCAAAAGTCTTACACACATTAGTATGTTTACCCCAAATAATGGTTTTAAGCCAGTTATTATATTTATATCTTTTGCTGTAGTGTGTCAGTTTACCTTTTCAAACATTCATTTAGCTATTAATTGTAATAATCCAGTGGGATTTTTTTTATGCACAAGCAGTCTGACAACAGCCGGTCTGAACCACACAGAGATCTGATCTCACCATCATCAAGTCTGTCTACTATTACATGAAGAAACAGAAAAAACTGAGACAGACTAAATCCAGAAGAACTGCAGCAATGTCTCCAAGACGCTTGAAGAAACAGACGCAAAAAGCTACCTAAAAAACTATGTGCAAGTGTACATGGACAAAAGCTGTTTTAAACACAAAGAGTGGTCACACCAAAATATTGATTTGATTTAGTTAATAAAAGTTAATTGATAAATAAAATCAATTTATGACATTATTTTTGAAAGCATCCTCACTTTACAACATTTTTACACAAGTGCCTAAAACTTTTCACAGTACTGTCTGTCACAATATTTAGTCTGTCTCAGTTTTTTCGGTTTCTTCATGCAATCTCACTGGATTGTTAAAATTAATGGCAAAATAAATGTTTAGAAATGTAAACTGATATTTCCTACTGACACACTATAGCAAAATATATAAATAACTGGCTCCAAACCACTTTTGGAGGGTGAAAATACTAACGTGCCTAAGACTTTGCACAGTACTGTATATAGTATGTATGTTTTATATTTATATAATATATATATATACACACCACACACACACCACATTTGTTTTAATTGTGTTTTATATTTCTTGTACATCACTTAGGTTTCAATATCTGCTTTATAAATCAAGAAAATTAAACATACATGTATATACATTATATTATTCACGTTACTGGACTGTTTGAATTAGTGTTTGATAAATCCTGTTCTTTATTGCACAAATCAGCAGGAGGAACTCCTGAGCAAGCCCTCATCAGCAACTTATACACACTCCCTCTCAGTTATCACAACATGAAACACAAATAAAACACTGATTCAACATATTTTAGATGTGCCTGGAGCTGCCCTTTTCATCCTCCTTCTCTTTCTCAGGTATAGAGGAGCTGTGCTCTAAAAGAGAAGATCTAAACCGGCTGATCCAACAGGAGGAAGCAGAGAAAACTCGTCTTCAGCATGACATCCGTGTGCTGACAGAGAAGCTGAGTCGCGTGAACGAGAGCCTGGCACGCCGTCTCAGTGCCCGCGCTGACTTTGACCGTACCATCGCAGAGACGGAGGCTGCTTACATGAAGGTAAGGACATAAGAAAAAAACAAAAACTAGCTTTATTAATGTTGCACCGGTGAGACCTTCACCGTGTCCTTTTCTTTTTATGTCTACCAATGTTTTTGCCAAGCCCAGTACCAATATCTTAAACAAAACTTACACAACATTTATAAAATGAATGAAGGGAATTACTTGAATTGATGGCAAGAATAATGTTGTTAGTTGGCCAGGCAAAATTATTAGCTGATATCTCAAAATGGTCAGATGTTGGCTGATAAATATTGTATTGTGTTTTCATCATGAATCTTTTGTTTATTAGTCGACCACTGTAAGTGTTTTTTCCTCCAATGTACAGTGCTAATGTTAATATCTGATAACTAGCAGGATGGCTGATAAAATCAGTCTTGTACTTTAATTATATATATATATATATATATATATATATATATATATTATATATATATATATATAACTCTATTTCAAACTTTATATTCATCAGAGAATAAAGAAAAAAATGCAATATGCAAGAATATGCAATTTTAACATTGATAATACTGAAATGTTTCTTGAGCTCCGAACAGTCCAATTTGAGCATAACATATAATGGTTGCTAATACATTTTCTTTATAAATATATTATGTTATTTTGGCTAATTTTGTTTTTTCAGGGTTTCTGCAGGTCTTAAAAAGTCTTAATTCTCCTTACACATATTAAGGCCTTATAAGGGTCTTAAATCAGATTATGTATGGCATTAAATGTTGCATGCATTGCAAAAAATGTATATCTTCCTAAGTATGTTTTCCAAAACAAATATCTAAACATCTTTGATACATTTACCTGATGCAAAGCAAGTCTTGAAAATTTGAGTTTAAAGAGATTTTGAATTAAGTTTAAGCTTAAAACAACAAGACGTATGAGTTAGGGATGCACCGAATGTTCGGCAACCGAAATTATTCGGCCGAAAATAGCAAAAAA
This sequence comes from Chrosomus eos, assembly GCA_036326025.1. Classification (NCBI taxonomy): domain Eukaryota; kingdom Metazoa; phylum Chordata; class Actinopteri; order Cypriniformes; family Leuciscidae; genus Chrosomus; species Chrosomus eos. Next base: position 13,786,350 of record CM070820.1, read on the forward strand.
AGCACTTTCGGTGTTCGGCCGAACAAGTAAAAAGGCCGAATAAATTTGACCGAACAATGACGTTTTTGATGACGCGATCAAATAGTAACCAGCGTAGAGTGAGAGAGGCACGCGCTTTATAAATGCAGCCAACATGCCCCCTTTGAGGAGAAGACAAAAGAGAAGCTCATCTGATGCGTCTGTGGCAGACGTTGTTACTTGCAGCACTAAAGCGTCTTTTAACCCTCTTGAGAAACGCGCCGCCGCGTTTTGCTGGATTTTTTTTCACATAGCAGCAAAATAGACTTAAATACTCCGTCATTTATGGTCACTTAAATGCAGACTTAAGAAATATGAAAAAATAAACTCTTAAATGACTACTTGTGTCCACTTACAATCGAAACAAAACTGTGCTTTTGTAAAATAAAGAAAATAAACAGGGTGTGCTTTCTGCCTCTGTCTCCGTTAACTTTTTTTTCTGGAGCACGTCTCTAAAAAACTCAGCCAATACAATACTAGTCACACAGGCAAAGGCATATATCTTTATAATCATTGTCTACTTTTAAACGATCTAATTCAAAACGAAAACAAATATTCTCTGTTTATGTAATCTGTATGAAAAGAGAGAGATGAAAAGAGTCGTTCTCATGGCAACTCCTTATCTGCTAATCGCCACGGAGAGCGCGCGCTATATTGAAACCCAAGTGATCCAGGCAATCCATGCAAACCTGTCAACGCCCATGATAAAGTTTAAGTAAACCGCAAAAGTAGGCTTATGTCTAGGACAGTTATTCATTTGTTGTGGGTTCATCCACTTTTGCACTTTTCAATGCACTTTTTTAGTTATATTCTTTCAGCAGTCAGTTATAGGCCTAACATAGGCTATTCAAGAAGGGGGGCTTCAAAGATGGCCAAATAAAAATATAGTTTTTATTTTACTAATTTATTTATTTTAAGTTATATTGTGCTTTGTTTAAATAATATCTGCTGGAATGTTAAAAAATTCAGTGTTAAACAAATTGTATTTTTGGAATTTGATGTTTTTCTCAAGACAAAATAGTAAAAAAGCATATTTTTACTATTTAATTAAATGCAATGGTGAAAAAATTGGCAAAATAAATGGAAAAAATGTGAAATACCGCGTTCGGTATTCGGTATTCGGCCTTCGGCCAAGCGTTTCATTATTATTCGGCTTCGGCCAAGAATTTTCATTTCGGTGCATCCCTAGTATGAGTTATGACATCTTCCCTTTTAATTAAGTAGATTTTTTTGCGACCCTGGGCAGATATTTGTTTTTGTTTTTAGCATACTCACTGCATTTTCATAGAAAATAAGACTTCATATTTCATGCCATTATGTAAAATGTCTCCAGTCAATTGCTAATTTGACTGGAAAACAAGACAAAAGTACTGAGGAAGAACATCAATGTTTTGTAGTGTGTTAAGAAGATACATACAGTAAAAATGATGTCCATATTCTTGTGGTTGAGAGCAGAGGTATTCCAGCTAGTTTTCTTTCTAAAAATGAATTAAAAATGAATGGACATCTGTTGGAAGTTGTGTTGTCAAATGTGTTGCTAATACAATTTATTAGGTTTCTCCACAGGCATTTACGTTTAGAGAACATATTTTATTTGCTTAAATTTTCTTTACTAAAAAAGATTTTTTTAAAAACTTTCAGAAACCTTGTTTTTTAGCAGTGCACATGTTTTGTTTTTTAAATAATGATGCTGGTGTGTGGACAGCCACCACATTTCATATTAATTAATCTGAATGATACAACTGAGCCAACCAAAAAAGTAGGGCAAAATGTTAGTTACACAAAGAAAATGTGTTTTTATGGTTTGAACAAATCTCTTGTCTGTCTTTTTCAGATTCTTGAAAGCTCTCAGACACTGTTGAGCGTTCTGAAGAAGGAAACTGGGAATCTGACCAAAGCCACCGAACCAAGAAGCAGCAAAGATCACTGATAAATACTGTATTTTCCCTTTCACTCAGTATTTTCATTTGTCTATATTCCATTCATCTCCTCTCTCTTCTTTCATCTTTACCAGCAACATTTTCCACATAACATCAGAGTGTAACTTCTCATTCTTATCAGGAAGCTGTGTATGTAAAGTGTATAGATTTGTAATGTTTTGATATATGATTAGTGTTTAATGTAATGCTTTTATTTAAATTGAATGTTTTAATAAATCAAATGAACAAGTTATCTGTTTGATGTTATTTAAAGGGCTACAAAGGGAATTTCTGAATGTAAATAAATAATATCTCAAGACAAAGTGTGAAAACTCCGCAACCTTCATCTGTTTATTGAATATTTCCTTGTTTGACATTTTTTTCCCCTCTGAGTTCATCAAAACCAAATTGTACATTTAATATTCTCTTGATGCAGAAAACAGAAAGAATGAGAGAAAGTTTTGACAAACTAGTACATTTGACAAAAAGTACATTAACCACCAGAGCAATGAGCAGCTTGATTGGAGTTACAGTAACTAATGAAACAGTTGTATTACATTTTGTAAGACACAAAAGGAATAGTTCCCAACCCTCTAACTATCTAATATGCATTCCTCAATAATATTTTGTTTGCTATAACATCTGGAGGATCTACTGTCTATAGACTGGAATGGTAAGCGAGTGCTAAAGTGACATACTGCAGAACTAGAATGTAAGATTTGGTTGAATTCTAACACTTGGTGAAATAGCTCCATTTCAAGTCCTTAAATAAAAATCACCTTTAATTTTGAAAAATCATGGGTTCAAAAATCAGATTAATTTTTTTCTAATACACTAGCATTCAAAAGTCTGAGGTCAACACGATTTTTTTTTAATGTTTAAAAATCTCATGCTCACCAAGGCTGCATTTATTTAATAATAAACATATTTATTATTGCAACTTAAAATAATTGTTTTCTGTTATAATATATTTTAAAATGTAATATATTCCTGTGATGGCAAAGCTAAATTTTCAGCAGCCATTATTACAGTCCTCGGTGTCAAGTGATCTTTCAGAAATCATTCTAATATGCTGATTTGATGCTTAAGTAACATTTCTACTTTTGTTAAAACATGTTGTGCTGCTTAATATTTTTGTGGAAACCGTGATAGTTTTTTTCAGGATTCTTTGATGAATAGAAAGTTCAAAAGAGCAGCATTTTTTATTAAAAAAAAACAATGTAAAAGTCTTTACTGTCACTTCTGATCAATTTAATGCATCTTTGCCTGAATAAAAGTTTTAAATTCTTTCAAAAATCGCATTGACCGCAGAACGTTTTAAAGATACTATGTTTAGTTTGTAGTCAATGTTATGCTCCCAGTGAACACAGATTCTAATTTTTATTAAATAAATTATAATATGAAAGTGATTTTAGATTCATTAAAGGCATTATTCCAACCAACTCTCAAAACTTAACTGCATCAGGTGCAAAATAAAGCAAAAACAAAGACAGTGCAAATGAATGAATACAAAAGCTGCATGTAAGCTGTCTTATCAACACTCATGTCATGTTGTACATGATGTCAAATTATCAAAATAATTATCCTGAAACACCTCAGTGCTACTGTTTGCCCCTTTGACTAAAAATATGAAAAAGTGGTAAAATAGATCAAATAAATTATGAAAACTTTATCCTGGAGTGTACAAACTATACATCAATACTGGTCGGAAAAGGCTGAGGAGACAAGTGAGCTGATACACCGAAGCCATTTAACAGACATGACACACTCAAGTCAGTTGGCATTGTGTGTATTTAGTCTTCATGTTTCGCACACACACATGCTTACAGTGTGTCCAATCAAAAATCCACAAAATAATGTTTCCTACCTTCATGACTAAAACTGACCGCTCCCATTTTTACTGCAAGAATGTCCAGTTCAGAACACATAAGGATATAAACTTCAGCATGATTATTGATAAAACTGATGCACCAGTTAGTAACACTGTGCTTAAAATGGCATAATCTCAGATTATAAATCTCACAAAACCTGCCAAGAACATTTCCAGGTCATATTTCATCCCAAAAAAAAAACAGTATTTTAAGGATAATTAGGAGGCAAATAAATTAGGTACATCCAGTTCCACCGAAATTGTCATTACCGTAACGTGAACGTAATAATGCAATATTAGGAGTGTTTTTTTTTTTACTGTAATGCAGTAAGAATTCCAAGTTATGAATAATGGGGAAACAACTCACACGTATTACGGTAATAAGAATCTCGGAGGAAAACATGCTTAAATGTCATGGAAATAATGTCAGAATGATGGTCCTAAAAACAGGCATCATTTTAACTTTTTTTTTTTTTTAAATTTGGGGGGGGGGGGGGGGGGGTCAAATGTAACCTGGGCATGTCTTCACAGGATTAGACTTGAATTTTTAATTGCATTTGTGATCCAAATCATGACCAAGTATTTTTTATGTATATTTATGTAATCTTGTGTATTTTACCATTAAAAAGCAAAACAGAATGATTTTGCTTAACCAGCTCACTCAATTCAGAAATTAAGAGCTGCTCTTAAAAAAAAAAAAACAGATCTAGAATCACTAAGTCAACACTAACATGTTGTTAGTATATCAGCTGTATAGTATATCGGTCTGTGCATTAGAAATGTCTACCTTGAAACACAGACGTACAAAAGGAAACATGAAACTAAAGTGGACGAATTCTATAGTTTGGGGAGTCAATACAGACCTACACATGCACATACAAAAACATCACATAGAACAAGGATTGTGGCACCCTTTCACCAGTCATACATAAACAAGTCACTTATTTCATTTTTTGTTGCTTCACCCTCTTATTGTCCTCTTTCTGGAGTCCTGTTACGCACACTCAAGTTTCCTTCTCTATTTAAAGGACAAGTCTTTCATCTTTCACTCTTTTAGAAATTTGGTCACTTTCATGAGGTGAGTATTACATACGTAGAGCAAGTACGTGATGGAAGAGTGAAATTCAAGAGCGGAATGGCTATTCAAGCCATTTTCAACGTTATCACAGTCCATCACGATCACAATCGGTGGCAAAAGGAGGTCAGATGTGTGTGACACATCCGCTAGTGGATCAGCGGTGAGGAAAACCCTGCTGACGGCGTACGGCCACGGAATACGAAATGTACGTTTACGTGCTGGTTGCTACTGGTCCCCGTTGTTCTGGAAGTTTTTTCTTTGCATCCAGGCTGGTGCTGGCAGGCAGTGGTTGGTCCCGTTTCTTCCCGACGTCTGGAAGGTTTAGAAGTAGAGGGCTGGTTCACTGCTGAAGTCTGACAGAGAGGAGCTATCAGCAGGTGTCAGCTGGTGAACAACAGCAAAAAGACAAAGTTAATCAATAGGTTTAATTCCATGCTTGTCTTGTGTATTATAGGTAAAAATAATTGCTCTGACAATGATTTGATTATGGTTGTTGACTAAATGAACTTTTGTTCAGAACTTGGTTCTGTACAGGTCGTGTTTCATATTAAACATATTTCAGGATTCTTTGACAATTATTTTCAAAAGAACAGCATTTATGTGAAACAGAAATCTATAGTAACATTATAAATGTCTTTACTGTTGCTTTATTGGTACTGGTAAAGTACTAGTACTGTACTTTATTGGTTATCTGCAATAATTCTTAACATAATTCTACATAGTATATATATATATATATATATATATATATATAATATATATATATATATATATATATTTAGAATTACATACAGTACACAATTTGTATTTTTTTCTGCAAAAAAGGAATATATTATTTATATAAATATATTGGCAATATTATTGCAATTTAAAAAAAAAAACTGTTTTCTATTCTAATTTAAAAATGGCATTGATTCCTGTGATTCTAAAGCTGAATTTTCAGTAGTCATTATATCAGTTGTCAGTGTCACATGATCCTTCAGGAATCATTCTGGGGTTTTTTTTTGTTTTTTTTTTAAGTTTCATATTAAACATAATTTGCTTATTTTCGTGGAAACCCTGATGCTTTTTTCAAGATTCCTTGATTAACAGAAAGTTAAAAAAATAGCAGCATTTATGTGAAACAGAAAGCAATTGTAACATTATAAATGTCTTTACTGTCACTTTTGATTAATGTAATGCATCATTGCTAAATAAAAGTATTATTATTTGTTTTTTTATCTGACCCAAGCTGTTGAATGGTAGTGTTTTGCGTTTGCAGTTGTGCTTAAATGTTTGTGCTGTAACCTATTGTGAACGAGAGACACTGCTGTATTCCAAGGACACATACCAATCATTTATGAGAGTCACTTGTGCATTTTAATGCAGTTGTCATTATCATAGAGGACACAGAAAATTGAGGGAGGGCTATTTTCACTTGGGCCCGTGATAAACCACCCAGAACAAGCAACTAGCAAGCAATGCCAAATAGAAAACACTGTACACCTCGTTTTACATGAACAGGGACCAGTCACATTTTCTACTTTCCACTGCATATATTCTGTTTTTGTTTGGTTTTTACCATGACCCCCTCTGTACTCTGTGAAGTGTCTTCCTCCCGGAGAGCCGACTCATCGAGCTTGTGTTCTTGCCAGGCGTTAAACTCCACTGAGTGTTTGGGTGTGTAACTGGACAGATCTAAGGACACGAGAAGAAAGATATTAATCAATGTCAATACAGACTGAAGAATCATCACAGAAACTATACTTCATCTAAAAATATTTGAAACATATAATTGCAATTATGTAAATGTTTATATTATACAAATTGTATATACACCTTCCCTTGTACCTTTACATATAAGTTGACTTCTGAAATGTTAAAATTTGTTATTATTTGTTTCAGCAAAATGTCCTTGTCAACTACCCAAATGCTATGTAACACCTCATTACTGACCAGCAGGTGGCAACACTGTTCAAATGTAGAGCCATAAAGCTTTATTGTAATGATGAAGGTGATCTGTTCTAAACACAGAGATCAGCCACACAAATCATCCTTACCTCGTTCATTTCAACAAGCATCTCTACAATACTGAACATGAATCATTATTTTAGATCTACTATGAATTCATCAAACTGACCCCACTTCCTGTAAGACCGCAAGAAACAGGTCCCAATTTGCATCATATTTATCATTCCAAGAGTTGCATCCCAAAAAATATAGGACAAAACGTGTGGCTAAAAATAGGATGTGAACCGAATCCATTTCCTGTTCACCTCATCCAAGGTTCCTGTACCTTCCTCTCATTCTATCCCTTTCCTGTCATTCTTCTCATCTTACTAACCCGTGGCGTTGTTGGAGTGAGTGGGTGAGCTGGTGTAGCTGGCACGAGGAATGCTTATCCTCCCTGCAATGATCCCTCCATCATCTTCTCCTCTTTTTTCCTCTCCTTCCTCCTCTTCCTCTCCGCTCTCCCACTCGCTGTTCTCGGACGGGTATTCAAATGTACTCTGTAGGCTGGACTCGTTGAAGGATATTTTTAACTGTAGTGGAGACAGAGGACAGTTTGTTAGGTTTCAGACCTGCACGCAATCCGCAAATGCAAAACTTCAAATAATGCTGTGAAGATTTCCACAAGAGTTTGAACGGATACTGAAGGAAATGTCCAGCATATCTGTGAACTCTTTCGATACTAAGATTTAGCTACTAATACAAAGTGTGACGACTTTGAATAAGGTAAAACATAGGACAGTTTTTGGTCACTACATAATTATCCAATTTGTGTTATTTTGAAGTTTTTAGGACATGAAATTATCCAGAAATGCAATAATGAAACCTAAAATTATTAGAAATAATGAAGTATGAGGTGTGTCCAAACTTGTATATGGCTCTATGGCAGGTCCTGACCAAAACAAATATTTGTTTAGCAAAACTGTACCAGGCCTGTGCACCTGATGTATTTATCTACACTACACCATGGACCTATTGAAACAAATGGAGGCATTTTTGCTTATATGCACATAATGCAAACGAAAGGGAAATTGTGGGTCAAAAATTAAGCATTAACAGAGAACATAGTTTCCTTATTGCTTTATTTGTTACTCTTTATTATGATTTTATTATGATTTATTTAAGCTTGTCTAATAATCTAAGTCAGACATGGTCATAAATGTTGACACAAATCGATTGGGAAACTCAAATGAACTAAGAGCACCTTTTGGGAAGTGGTGTGACGGTGCCGTATCATTCACCATCATTACTATTACTGGACCCATTTTATAAGTGTCTTTTACTGTGTATGAATTGCACTTATTGTGTACATTCATGTTTAAAACTAAACATAAGAACACTTAAAACTAAACATAAGAAATGTATCCCTGGACTTTATCCATACCCTACCTCAATAGCTGGAAAAGTGGTCTGCAATATAACATGAACACAAGAATGTCCTTCAGACTTAAGGACTGGCTTCTTTAAAAAACTATCACCTTGAAACCACCAAGAACACCCTAGCATTCACATATTAACGTATTCAGGACTCCATAGCAACGCTTTGGCAACCACTCACAACACCTTAACATTACGTTAATCTTATTAAGGACTTATCAGACGAATAAATAATGTGTTGTCTAATTCAAACTCAACGTGAAGGGCCACTAGAAGATATTATACCCATGATAGTATGTATGTAGTGTCCAAAGCACCCTAGTGAGAGTCACCTGGTCAACGTCTGTGCCCTGGCCCTTGTGTATCAGCACTGTCCTAAATCTACTCTAATCTCAATCACATGTCCTTGCTCGACTACATATAAGCAAGCTTATTTTACAAAGGATATGAAAATGGCCTTACATGGCACGCCCTCAAAACGATCGGACAAAGGCCGCACATAATTGGGTGATGTTTATTTGGTGTAATAAACATAACCTTATATACCCTCTTATATACCATGATCATGATCACACACGTGTGCGTGCGTGTATGTGCGCAAAAAAGTTTCGAAACTACCATTTTTACTGTTTTGGAAAGAGGTCTCTTATGCTCATCAAGCCTGGATTTATTTAATCAAAAATACAGAACAATAAGTATTAAATGTTTTTATAATTTCAATGGTTTTCTATTTTGTTACACTATGTAATTTATTCCTGATAAAAGCTGAATTTCCTTCAGTCTTCTGTTTCACATTATCTTTCAGATATCATTCTAATATGATGATTTGATACTCAGTTATTATCAACGTTGGAAACATTTGTGCTACTTGATATTTTTTGGAACCTGTGATACTTTTTGCAGGATACATTGATAAATAAAAAGAACAGCATTTGTTCAAAATAGAAATCTTTTTTAAAAATACAAATCTTTAATATCACTTTTTATCAATTTAACATATCTTTGCTAAAAAACACAAAATACTGACCCCAAACTTTTGAATGGTATAGGCTATATTGTTTTAAATAAATGATGTTCTTTTTTCTTTTCTTTTTTACCTTTTATTCATCAAAGAATCCTGAAAAAAAGTATCCCAGGTACTAAAAAAACCTGTGAACCTAAAACGTTTTTTAAGATGTGCTGTACAAACTTTGCTCTCTTTTAGTAACTTAGTGTTGCCAAATCTATTGTGGTTACATAACACAGTGGACATGGGTGGGTAGACTGGGTGTGTCGTCAAATCTGTCACTCTTTTTATAATTAAAAAAAGATACAAACATGATACCTAAAGGATTAACTCATACTGTAGCAGTATACAAGCTGTGCTTCCTGAAATAAAAGACATGCAGCACCTTCAGAAAGTATCCACCCTCCTTTCATCTTTTTTTTCTGCTAAATCTCTAATAACACAAATCATTTATGAATCTACACACTCACTTTATTAGGTGCACCTGTTCAACAGCTCGTTAATGCAAATATCTAATCACATGGCAGCAACTCAGTGAATTTAGGCATGTAGACATGGTCAAGATACTCGGCTGAAGTTTAAAACGAGCATCAGAATGGGGAGAAAGGTGATTTAAGTGACTTTGAACGTGGCATGGTTGTTGGTGTCAGACAGGCTGGTCTGAGTATTTCAGAAACTGGTGATCTAATAGGCTTTTCACACACAACCATAATGGTCAGAAAAAGAGTAAATATCCAGCGAGTGGCAGTTCAGTGGCTGAAAATGCCATGTTTGTCTCCAGAAGAGCATATCTGAACGCACAATACAGCAGCAAGAAGACACACTTGGTGCCAATCGTGTCTGCTAAGAACCGTAAACTGAAGCTACAGTATAATTTGCACAGGCTCACCAAAATTGGACAATACAAGATTGTTAAAATGTTGCCTGGTGTGATGAGTCTTGATTTCTACTGTGACATGCAGATGGTAAGGTCAGAATTTGGCGTAAACAACATGAAAGCATGGATCCATCCTGCCTTATATCAACAGTTCAGGCTGATGCTGGTGGTGGTGTAATGGTGTGAGGCACACTTTGGGCCTCTTAGTACCAACTGAGCATAATTTATGCCACAGGCTATTGTTGCTGACCATATCCATCCCTTTATGACCACAGTGTGCATCTTCTGATTGACAGTACTTCCAGCAGGATAACGTGCCATGTTACAAAGCTCAAAGATCTCAAACTGGTTTCTTGAACACGACAATGAGTTCACCACACTCAAATGGCCTCTAGTCACCAGATCTCAGTTCTATAGAATACCTGTGGGATGTGGTGGAGCAGGAAATTTGCATCATGGATGTGAAGCCAACAAATCTGCAGCAATTGCGTGATCCTATTATGTCAATAAGGACCAAAATCTCTTAAGGAATGTTTTTAGCATCGTGTCGAATCTATACCACATATAATTAGGAATTAAGGCCGTGTGTGTGTGTGTTGTGTGTGTCTGTGTGTGTGTGTGTGTGTGTGTGTGTGTGTGTGTGTGTGTGTGTGTGTGTGTGTGTGTGTGTGTGTGTGTGTGTGTGTGTGTCATTAGAAAAATTATCAATTAAAGATTCAAAAAAATGAAAGAGTTAATTATAAATGAAAGACTTTAAATAAGACTTCTAATTAAATAAATGTAAGACTTCAGCAGTTATTCATTTTTTCCCCATTGTCCTTTAGCTGCAATTACAGCCTATAATTTTCTTGGGTTTGAGTATTGCAAATTTAAAGTTTTGCCTAATCCTAAATGCAAATTTGTTCCAACTCCAAAGTAGACGCTGAATATGTGTGGACTACAATTTTCAGATCATACTACTGATTCTCAATTAGAATTGGGTCTTGGTTTTCATAATACTAACTTTTTGCAATCCATTTTTTTCACAGCCTTTGCTGTGTGTTCTGGGTTATTGAGCTGCTGGAAAATGAGTCTCCACCCAAAATTAAAATCTCTGGCAGACTGAATCTAGTTTTCTTTACAGATTTGCCAGTGTCCAAGTTGCCATGATAACAAACAGCCTTTTCAGTTTTCTCTACTAGAAACCCCCCCAAAAAACCTCCAAAGCATGATGCTTCCACTACTATGAAATGTAGACATTATCAAAAGAGATGTCTTACGCCTACATAGGCTGAAACTGAAAGTGTTATCAATTGGGATGTCAAAACATCACAAACTTGTTTGCACTGAACAACATCTTGAAATTATGCCATGTCTTAAGACTTCATGATGTATGAAACTTATTTGCATTTACAATTTAAAACTCCAAAATTTAAAATCCAATTTAAACTTTTTTTATTTGACTTTGCAGCACATTAAATCGTCGAAACCTTGGATTTATTACTTCGCTGAGCTCGTCTCAAGACATTCTGTGCTTATCTTCTACAAAAGAAATTATTATATGCTGCCTCAGAATAGACAAATATCTTAGAGAAAACAGAAATAACGATGACTAGCTTTTGAAACTCTTTGTGTCTAGAGCATCTATGTGTTCTTAAAATGCAATAGGCAGCTCAAAGGTTTTGGAATAGAGCAATTACATCCCACTCATCCCACTAGCCATTTCCCCACTCAACTACTGTAGTTTTTTCTTTAACCTATACTGCTTTCTGAGGCATGATTTACCCAAACTCTGAATAAGTCATTGGCAATAACAAGCAACGTTTCTGGTGTGGAGTTATTTAGTCATTCTTGGCTCATGTTGAAATATTTCCTGACTTTTCAGCTAGCGTTAAAAAATATGAGCACAGCCTGATATGCTGGCAGTTTCAACTATTTCCCATCACAATTCACCAGCACAAATATTTTAAAATATACTCTTTGGCGTGAGAGAAAAAGTCAAATTCCATTCAAGCAGATCAATCATTATTTAGAAATATTTTCAGAGTGCTCATATAACACATTCTGGATGAAGTGATTGGAAGAATAAACACCATTGGAAAGGATTCTTCATATCCACTCCATTTTGCTCTCTATGCCTATTAAAGCTTGAATAATTGAGAAAGAGTTTAACAGTGGTGTTTTTCAGACCTTAAACTCTTATTTTAGCACACATTCACACAGAAAGCAGTAGCAGTTCAAACAAACCGTTCAGCTGTGCTGGATTGCAGAAGAATATGAAAAGAGAGTTCAAAAACTCTTACTTCAGCAATAAACACAAAATGTAACACAAATGTGATGTTTAATTAAAGTCCTTTTTGCTTATTAGTGTGATTGTATTGGATCATCGAAGGTCGGCATCAAAGACATTGGTTAATATAGTGAGATTAAAAACAAAGTATATTTGTTTTATTTAACATATTTAATCATTACAGGTTTGCATAATATTCAGATTTTTTCTGAAATTTGCATTTCTCTATTTGAATTAATTTTGAGGAATACTGAATCTCTTTATGTCCAAGTGAGATGAGTAAATGCCTAACCCAATACTTGAAAAAAGTAATCTGATAACATAACTCAAGTTACTTGTAGGCTAATGCGTAAGCCCAACACAGCTTGTTGATATACATTAAAGGGTACCTATTATGGAATTTTGAAAATTACCTTTCATGTAGTGTGTAACATAGATCTAAGTGAACAAAAACATCCTGCAAAGTTTTATATATGAAAGTTAACCGTAAAAAAAGTTATTTTTTCTCAAAAGTATGAGTCAATTTAATGAATCGTTTTTTCAATGAGTCATTTTCCTTTTCGTTGTGACGTCAAGACGAAAAATGATCAAATTGGCCACGCCCACTCATTGCGCGCGCCACACAGACACCAGGGAAACTTGACATCAAGACGCTGTGTTCTGAAGTGCAAATCAAAAGCGATATTTTTTTCACTGCCCAGGGACGACATATCTGCCCAAAATGACATATCGCGTCATTTTAATGACGATTGCTTTACAAACATAAATGCTTTCAAGTGTGGATTCGTGAGCCGGTTGATACTGAAGGAAGGTTTATTTATTTATACCAAGTTTATTTGGATCAGCTTCCTCCTCCGAATCACAACCTGTAAGTATTATTAATAATTGTTGCTTTTATGTGTTTTGTAGCATGCTCAATAAGTAGTACTTGTGTGTGTTGTGTAAGTTACGCTCAGCGCAGCTTCTAGGTCTCCAATGTAAAAATTTTTTGAAATATGTGAAATGTGTTTGTCGTTGTTATTGTAGTTGTCATAAAGAATAGAGCAATATCTTGTAGTACTGCATTGCTTTATCAATATGTTTATGTGTTGGGCTAACGCAAACAATAACTGATTGGGTCATCTGACCAATCACCGCCGATTAGCGTCACGCAATGGAGGGGTTTTGAAAAATGAGTCGTTGAACGAATCTTAGGGAGTCGGTGAGCAAATCAGTTAAAAAATAAATGCATATTATAAGACAACAAAAGTATTTTTTGTCATTGCATGCATGTAAAACTGTTGTTGTTGACTCCCAAAACAATATTAGGAACATTTTAAATGCCATAATAGGTGTCCTTTAATCACAGGTCATAATAGGTCAGAAGTCAGATGGGATCAGAACTTTCACGATATTTATCCAGTTCATCTGGTTGAACATCGGGCGTGAATACTCCGACTCCCAACCAGATGAACTGGATAAATATTGTGAAAGTTCTGATCCCATCTGACTTCTGACCTATTATGACCTGTGATTAAAGGGCACCTATTATGGCATTTAAAATGTTCCTAATATTGTATTGTATCCCCACCCCCCCCCCGACCCGACTGAGCCTGGGTTCTCCCAAGGGTGTTTTCTCCATTCTGTCACCTGATGGAGTTTTGGTTCCTTGCCACTGTTGCCTTTTTCGCCTCTCGCTTTGTCGCCTTTGGCTTGCTTAGTTGGAGACATTTAACATTTAATTTTGAATTTAACAGTACTATTACAACATTATTTTCCTGTTATCTCTGTAAAGCTGCTTTGAAACAATTTGTATTGTATAAAGCGCTATATAAATCAAGGTGACTTGACATGTCAATATGGCAGCTTATCTCATCCTGAATGTCCGGATCATCACTGGGCTTTGTACATATTAATGTGGATAAGTAGTCAGATATGTTTTAAACAAATAGAGATATTACAGTTTTTCTCAATTGCTAATACACAATTCATGAAACAATTCACCATTTTCTCACAAACACAATCTCGTAAATACACACCAATTTGTACAAACCTCAAAACTTCCACGTTCAACACAAATATTTCAGTCAAAAACATTCTCTTGTCAGAATCAAACTTTGGCCTCAGATGACACATAAAACCCAAATACACAGACTACTACCCAGTGAACACTAAGTGAGATAAATTCATAACACTGTAACAGCAACCTCTTATTGGGAATCAGGAATGATTTTGCAGCTCATTGTCTATACAATGTAAATGAAAGAGTGCAGATACAGTAAAATACAACAAGCTTTCTGTAAAAAATACTTTTCATTACACTACTGTAAAATGATCTTACAGTAGATGAAAAGCACTAGAAAAGAAAAGGTCAAATATTAAAGAATTGAGTATGAACTTGGTATACAATACAGTACTGTACAGTAAAAATAAATACATAAATAAATAAATAAATACATTCAGCATCCTCTGCACCTTTTGTGAAATTTCATTACAGTATACTGTAATACAGTTTCTTGGTCTTCTGACAAAAGACTTTCTCTACCTCCCTTAGGCAGTCATTTTTCAGTTCTGCAAAAAGCAGTACAGGTAAAAAAAAAAAAAAAAAAAAAACTGGCCACAAATTATTTTGACAATCATGAGTTTGAGGCTATAGAACATGTGCTACAGGTTACTGTATACAGAATAATGAAAATTCCCTCATATAAAGTACTGTTTACTAGCCTGGGTTTCCCCATGTTGCCTTGACCGCAGCGCGATTTTATTCACGCTAGTAGGCAGCCTGGATTCCATGGACCAGATTTTCCCCTCAGCGAGGGGACCAATCACAGAACGGGGAGGGAGCAGCAAGATGATGATGACGTCATCTATGTGACACACCGGAGCAGTTTGTAGAGTGTCTGTCAGTTTGTCTGTAGAGTGTCCATATATACCTTCTCTTTTAAGGTTACACATTAATCTCTGACCCATCGTCTTCTTTCTCATCTAATTTCTGTCGCTCTACATACGTCATCTGGTATAATTGAAATGATTGGCTATGAGCTACGTACATGCGCATTTGATAGACATTCGTAGCACCCAATAAACGGCTCTGAGCATTCGTAAACCACGCCTCAAATACGAGAAAATTAACATGTGGTTCCCAGACCCACGTCTCAATGAGACGAGGTCTGACATTAGCCAGGCTAACTGTTTACGGTTTACTGAAAAATCTAATCCTGGACTACTACAGCAAGTTCAGTCTGAGAGTCTCTGGTGGCCCGCTGTCTTCAGACTGGAAGACTCTCGGTGATTGTCTTTGCGTTGGTGATGAATATGCTAGTCAAGTCAGCAGAGACGAAGTGCAAAAGTCCCCGCAGCTAGTCTGGAGTGAGGCAGCCACATATTAGAGCCTTCATGGGTGACCTCATGGTAACAACATCACGGTAACAACATGGGCGCGTAGGAGTTTTAAACCTCTAAAATCCCGGTCTTGAAAAACGGAAAAGTGACGGTGACTCTTAGCCTGGTTAAAACCAGATCATTCTCAGTTGTAACTGAGTTAGGGTCTGGCAAAGCTTCATAGACAAATCATTTCCAAAGGGGCGTCACCAACGGACATCGCTCAAATGCCTCTGTGCGCAATTGGATAGACGTAAAACCAATCAGAGCGATGAAGGAGATGACGCAAACTGCGTCGGTGCGGTGAGAGACGTAGCCTACGGCTCGGGTAGATTCGGCTCGAAGTTGTTCATCCTCGGATGCTGCAGTTACAAAAAACGGTTGACGTTTGAAGGCTATGACGGTTGAAGGTTTTGAGTATAGAGTTGCCATCTACGCAAACGGTTGGGCGTGCCCAACAGGATATGTAGAACAGGATATTTGGAAATGGAACCCAGAGAGGATAAAGTTAGCCCAGCCTCCCTAGCCCTGCCAACTTGCTGGTTTGGGGCAAGGTAGAAACTCCAGCATGCCCCCTGTGTTCCAAGACAGACTCTCTTGAACACATCTTGAGCAGCTTCTCCCGGGTTCTGGGTTATGGCTGTTATCACTGGAGACACAACCACATCCTCAAGACCATAGCTGAGGCAATCAGTAAAGGCAACAGCGAGAGCAGAAGCGCCAACACTACAGCCAGGATGATTGCATTCATCAAGGAGGGAGAGCAGCCTGTGAGGAAAAACAACCCTGTTGGCTTGTTCTACACAGCACGAGATTAGGTGAGGACAGTTGACCTGGATAAGCAGCTGAAAATTCCAGCACACATCACCCAGTCCATGCTTAGACTGGACATCATCCTGGTCTCAGAGTCTATGAAACAGCTTATCCTACTGGAGCTAACTGTGCCTTGGGAATGGGTGGAAAACTAGATGCATGCCAGTGGATGTGGGTTGCCAAAGATTTGCAGGTCATTCACTCAGCAAGGCTTACGGAATGCTGGGAAAAACTGATGCAAGGCAGAGAAGAGCCATCACCAACACCACGAAGGCTGCAGAGCAGGCATCAAGATAGCTTTGGTTGAAAAGGGGTGACACGCACGGACCGCAAAATGCTACTTGGACACAGGCCGAGACTTGATCAACCTCTGTCGGGTCACCTGGAAGAGGGTGTATGTTAAAAGAACCAAAACACCCAATGATGCTAGGAAACAACACTGATAATGTGTCCAAGTTTGTGCATCAGTGGTTTTATGAATAACTGAAACTAACATACTGTGTAAGTAGTGTAAAAACTATTAAAAAGATTGTATGTACATTTTAGTATAAAAATCATCATGTAGATGATTCTTTCAGCTCTCTCTCTAGTGTCAGGATGCATTTTCTAAAGCATAAAAATCCCCTGTGGCCCTATTTATATTACCATGAGATCCTGATTGATGTGTCATCAGGTTTGCTACTTAATGTTTACTCATGGATAAATGTGTGCAATTTGAGTTCACATTGTGTGCTTCAGTTAATTATATTGTGTTTTTTTATGAATGAGATCATGGTTAAACCTGTGTAAAATGAGGGTATTTTGTGTAAGGTTTGTGATTTGCAGAAATCATTGAGAAAATTGAAATGTGTGTGAAAACAGGTGAAATGAATAAAAAAAATTGTCTTTTTTTTTGGAACTGAATGAATAGTTTGCATGGGACATTGTGACAACTGAATCAGTTAAAGTGTGTTGGCAATTGAGAAAAACTGTAATTTTCAAGAATTTCCACTGTCGATTACAACTGCAATAAAGAATCAAATAATCAATAACATTAACCCTGCAAAATGCAAGATAAAGACTCCAAAGTCAATGTAGTGCAGGGTCGCACCACTACTCCAAAAGTGGTGGGGAAAAAATGGTAATGCTTTTACAGTGTATAATTGCTGTTTTATGATCTTGTGATTTTAAACACTTTAAAACAAGGTTGTTAACATTACAATTTAAATTATGTATCATAAATGAATGCATATATCTTTCACATATTTTTTCACCTTAGTTAATGTTCATTTTTTTTAAATATGTTTGCCCATTGTGTCACACAACCTCAGGAAAGGGTGAATAAACTTAGGCTTTATTTATACACTAAATGCAGACTCCAAAATAACAGGTAACATAAATGCTCAGAATATACTCAGGAAGTGTCTCTAGACGAACACTCAGGAACCAGGAATCAGAAATAGACACGACCAGACGAGGATTGATGCGGTACTGACGAGATCGGACCCCGAGTGAAGAGTGACTGAAGCTTTTATGCAGCGTGAGTGCAGATCATGAGGAAACGAGGTGCAGGTGATCACAATCAGGGAAAGTGCGTGCAGGTGAGAATCCAGGGGAATGCTGGGACGTGTAGTGCGGGACAGGACCAGGGGAAACCGTGACATTACCCCCCCCTCCCGGAAGGCGCGACCTCGCGCCTAAACAAAACCGAACTCCACGGTGGCATTGCTGGAGGGAGGAGCCATGGGTACAGACAGCCAGCAGGCCTCAGGGCGATGACAGGAAGCGATGACAACGTGGAAGGCGGAGCCCACCGTGCCGCCGGAGAGCCGAACGAGTGACAGGACACAGGAGACCTCGGAGACCACGACCGAGCCGCAGCGACATCCCTCCGAGATGGCAGCAGGGATCCGGAGGGCAGAGGTTGAGCAGGAGCGACCGAGGGCAGAGGTGGAGCCTGAGGAAGGGAGGAGCACACAGTAGCCAAAGGGGTGGAGGGCCGGAGAGCATCGAATGGCCCGCAAGTCCGCGGCGAATGTGGTGCGATGACCGACCCAGGTGTAGCCGAAGTACTGAGGGAGCCCGGTGAAGCCGAATGACCGATGGTCACTGCAGACATCGAGGGTGGGTGGAGCATAGGCGTGGGAGTCAGGGCGACGGGTCGAAGTGGAGTGGAACGTAGAGAGGCTGGAGGCGAAGGCACGGAGTCCTCACGCCCAGGATGAGAAGACCTCCAGCAGTCCAGCAGTGGAACCACACCACTGAGAGGTAGAGGTGGAACAGCGGGGCTGATGGGGGGAGACGAAGACTGGGCAACAACAGTGATCTCAGTAATGGGTGGGTGGGTGGGACACACTTCCATGCCCTCGAATTCCACTAACACTCCCTCGGCCAAGGATGTCATCGGCTCTGTAGGCGTGACGAACTCAGGCTCTGGCGGGCAGGCGACGGGCTCAGGCTCTGGCGGGCATGCGACGGTCAGGCTGTGGCGGCCTGCGACGGGTTCAGACTCTGGCGGACAGGCGGCGGGCTCAGGCTTGTGCACTGCTTCGGCTGGCCAGATGAGATGCGCTGGTTCGGCTGGGCTGGTGAGGGAAGTGGACTCGGAGGATCCGAAGCGAAAGGGTTCTTCGGTATGGCGGGTGTGGGGAGTGGGTTTGGTGGCTCCAAACAGAAACGCCGGTTCGGCAGGGCGGAGAACGGAAGAAGAACGGAGTGGGGCTGACTTGCGGAGAAGGAAGAGGTGCTGGGGGTCGAAGGGCGTGGATAAAATCCATTAACGTGGCATGGATGGAGTCCTGCATTGTGTGTGTGGTCCGATCTTCTGTCACACAACGCTCAGGAAAGGGTGAATAAACTTAGGCTTTATTTATACACTAAATGCAGACTCCAAAATAACAGGTAACATAAATGCTCAGAATATACTCAGGAACCAGGAATCCAGAAATAGACACGACCAGACGAGGATTGATGCGGTACTGACGAGATCGGACCCCGAGTGAAGAGTGACTGAAGCTTTTATGCAGCGTGAGTGCAGATCATGAGGAAACGAGGTGCAGGTGATCACAATCAGGGAAAGTGCGTGCAGGTGAGAATCCAGGGGAATGCTGGGACGTGTAGTGCGGGACAGGACCAGGGGAAACCGTGACACATTGTTATTTCTTGTTAGTTCTTCTTAATGATATTACTTCATTTTATTTTAATATTAAAATTAATTTGTATATACATTTATATAAGCCGAATTAAAAACTATTTTTTGTACATTTCACTTTTTCTTTGTATCAGCCCAAAATGATTCTGAAAAAAAAAAAATGTGGCGAGAGTCTATTGTTATGCTGTAACTGATTCAACTTTCAGGCTCATCTGATTGACAGATAAACTGCACACTCATGTTGTAAATGTGGATATTTCAGCAAATAGTTTCATTCAGTTTCACAGCATTAAGTTAAAGAGGGCAAACTTTATCATTCAACTGAACTGAGCACATGCATTTTATACACTTTTTGTTCTCGCTTCGTCCTTGAATGAGTCAGGTGTTCTAGCGTACTGTGATTAACAGCTCAGGTAATGTCAATGGTATGACATGTTAGGGGCGGCCAAAATTACAATTTAAAATCAGAATATGAGCATAGCTCACTTACATTCACTGAAAATATTGAAACGTTAGCAACACTATTAAAGTGTCACTTTGCAGATTTTTTATGCTAGAATATATGTTTAAAAAATGCAAACATATTTCAAAATAGCTTTTTTATTATTACATTTATTATTTTTAATTAAGTTAAATAATAATTATATTTTTATATTTTTTTAAAAACGGATATAACTTTTCCCCAATAAAACTAAGTATACATTTTGCAGAATTATCAGACCAGAATTCACTAGATATGCTGTCCTTATTTGTAACAAGGTTGAGACTTCATGTAAACACACACACACACACACACACACACACACACACACACACACACACACACACACACACACACACACACACACACACACACACACACACACACACACACACACACACACACAAATAATGGGGGTTTCTGTCTGAATTACAACCTTTGGTTGGCAGCACACTGTGAAGCAGAAGCTGTCCAGCAAATGCTGAAGCTCTTTGTCTGTATGCTTGTGTGTGAGGGGAAAGATTGTTACGGCCTCTCATTGAAGTGTAGGGCAGATTGAGCAGATGCCTGATTAGAGCTAATCTGCTGCCAGAGTGTTTAATATTAGAAATCCCTTAGCACAGTACAGCTGGTAAGACCTACAATACATAAACACACACACACACGCATGGTTTCATAAGCGTGTGATGTAGGTGAACTAGCAGAATAGACGTGTATTCTTGCATGATCTCTAGGGGATTAGTATTCAGTCACGTCTGAATCATTTCACTGGCCATTAAGGCATGCGAAAAATCCATTACTGTAATTTTGAAGGTTAAAATGAACAACTGATTATTAGAATAAAAAACATTTATATTGCACATTTTCTTATTATAATAATAACATTATGACATAATTATGTTTCTACTCCAATTCATTTTTTGAATGATAAACATTTAAGGTGGCTTAAATGTTAAAGTGACAGGTGGCTGGCACTTTATTCAAACATTCATTAAATATTGAAGAACAGGTGAAAGTCAGCATGAAACAGAAGTTGGAATAGTCCTTTCTTCCCTATTGTGGCATACTGTACAAATGAAACAACAAGATTAAATTGGGAATTGATAGGATTGTTGTCATTTGATGATATTGCATCAATCTCAGAGAAGGGAATTCGCTACAAGAGGGATTGAAAGTTATTTTGATTAAAGATTACAAGTAGGGATGCTCCAATCGATCGGCATCGGCCGATAATCACATTCTATGACTCGATTGGTAATCACTAACAGAGGCAGCCTTTGCAGTTTGGAGGCTCGTTTCAAAGACTCGCACATCTGCTATGTTTGTAGTTTTCTAACACTTTTTATTTGTGTCGTTTCTAGTCAAATCCTTTGTCCAATGCATAATGGGTCGTGGGCAATGAATGTGCACTGCACGGATCGGCATTTTGGATTCTAACTGGAAAAAATAAACCATCTGGGCATAGATTTGCCCAATCTGAATACCTTATTCGGAAAGGCACAGATAATGGCTTCAAAATACTCATTCACTCCTCGTGTTTGCTGGTTTGCTGGAGTTTCTTTTTAAAAAAAGGGCTTTTACAAGAGAGATGTCAACTAAAATACTATATCATACACATTTTTTATTTGATATGTCTATTTAAATGTGTTAAACCTTGTACGATGTTACACAAATGAGTGAAAACTTTATGAATTAAATGAGAACAGAGCGATTGCAAATCAAATATTCACAACATCAATGAATGACATAACAGCATGCTAATATCAATGGAATCATAATAATAATATTCATCAAACTGAACACCACCTCTCAAGAACAACAGAACTGTAAAAGTTTGTATCTGTGCCCTAACCAAATTAATATTAGTGTCCTCACTGTAAACAAAATGCTGCAGGAACTGAAAAAAATTATAGCCAATCAGAACATCTGATGTTTAATAAACAGCAATGTAGAGCAAAATTTTGAACCAATGAGATTTGTGGTGGACAGAGTCCTTAATCGTTAGTCCTTAATTTGTATACTTACTCTGTACAGTATGCATTGGTGGTGGGAAATAGGGCTGGGTATGGCAACATTTTAAGATTCGGTTCAATTAAGTTGAGATATATCAGGTACATTTCCATATCAGGTACTTTTCCACTGCATGGTACGCTCGGTTCGGTACGGTTCGATTCGGCGGGGAACGGTTCGGTTCGGCTTCGCTTTTCCGCTGCGTGGTACGACTCGGCTCGGTACGGTTCGGTTCGCTAGCTCGGTTGCTTTTCCACTGCAGTTAGTACCCATTCAAAGTGGGTGGGACTGATCGTTACACTGTTTGTAGGTCCGGTGATAGCCGTGTGCGGCTAAGAGCTGAGCTAGCTGCTACTTCTTGGAACACTTTTTCATTCTGTTTTGCCCCATCCAGCTCTCGCTGGACCCGCTCCTAGGCAACCAACGAGAGGAATGTCTGCACCTCGACCACGATTCAGCCATTTCCTTTTTAAAGTGTTGATCTCTTCTTTTTTTTTCAAGTAAGTAAAACACAGGTGCTACCGTGTTGGCTGTTGTCTACTGGTTATATGACTCTGTATAGCGGTTTAGTGTCTCGTGTCGCAAATCCAATGACGCTGGTAGTGACGATTCTGTCTGTCAGACCAATCAGTGATCTGCAGTGTTTCACGTCACATTTTAGTACCGGTACGGTACGCTTGGAACCTCAACAGACCAGGTACCATTTAAAGCGCGCCGAAGCGCGCCGTACCGTACCGTACCATGCAGTGGAAAAGCACCACAAGTGAGCCGTACCGAACCGAACCGTACCGTACCATGCAGTGGAAAAGCGCCAAAGCGTGCCGTACCGAACCGAACCGTACCGTACCATGCAGTGGAAAAGCGCCATATATGTCCACTTTTTCTCAAGAGAAAACGTCACTCAACTAAAGCTGTCACTTTACTATAATATTAAAGTTGGCATGAAATGCAAGCTGCAATAGTCTTTTTTTTTCAATTGTTACACATATTCAAGTGAATTGGCTTCTCTAACTGATTTGTATAAAAAACATTTAAATCACACATAAGGCAGTTTTTTATGATAACAAATGTATAATGAAATAATTATGTTTCTACTACAATTCAAAAACTTGTTTTCATGACGGATTTATTCAAACGTACAATGATATTGAAGAACAGGTTAAGTAAAAATATAATGAATATGGAAAATAGCGCATATTTAGCAAAAAGCTCCTCACTATAGTTTATTTTAGAATATTTTCTAAAATATTTTCAAAAGAATATTTTCAACCCAGCCTTAGTGGGAAATTATAGTAAGACATATATAATAGGAACATGCTAAGGTTATATTCTTTATGCTCATCTTCTATTGCACAAGGGTAAGGGTAATATTAGCTAAAAAAAAATGTAAGGGCACACATTTCCAAACAAAAAAGCATCCGTGTAGCTTTGGTCAAAGTCAATAAAATATTAATTGGGACACACTAAATACAATTTCACTTATTATTGGGACAGATAATATGCAAATAGACACAGCCAGCCAAGGTGTTGTTGAGGTCACAGCAAGTTAAAACAAAAAGATGGAAATGGAAGAGATTTTATCACTTTATCTTGTCATCCCTGGTTTGGACACATGCCTGGTTTGGGTGTTCATGAGAAACTACTACAACACATTATTTTGTTTGTGGACATCATGTAATCAATCATAAAGGTTGATTAAATGTCCGTAAAGGGCTGCAGAGGTGCGGGCCTAACAGCCTAAAGCTGGCCACACATTACAAGATATCCGGGCCGATTATGGACCGATTTCTCCCCTTCCGACAATCCTAGGTGAAGGATTTTATTTTGATGGTTCTACAGATTATCTTAAATCTTAGTGTGTTAATGCCAAATTCCCACTACAGGATTTTAAGCCCGATTTGCAAGTCACTGAGATCGCCGACAGGTCGGGATGTGATCGGGGGCAAATCAGCGGGTGATCAGTGCTCGCCAATCTTTATGTGTGAACAAATCAAAGAGGCTCGCTGAAGCCTCACGACCGCCAGACAAATATCTAGCATATTTAATAACTGGAGCTATCGGTGGACTTGACATCCTGTGGTGCCAAGAGTCGCGACGAGCTACAGCCAATGAGAGAGCAAGGCAACGGTTGAGGTCACCGGAAGAAAAACAGTAGCAGCAACATGCCAAACATCAACATGAGCAGGCAGCTACTTTTTCATTATAAACATGTTTTACTCAACTCCAACTCTCTTTGTAGCACAGACAATCCTTTCTGCCCGCTGTGCTGATCAATTCTTTCACCCATATTTTTTGTTTTTTCCTTTTTTGGGGGGTTTTCAGAACAGATCATCGCATAAACAGCTTGCAGCGCTAATTTCTTCCCGACGCCCATTTTCATATAAACAACTCCTGTTTTGCGCGTTGTTTCATGTCATTTCCAGTTCCACTTCTCGTGTGTTTTCTCGTGATAAAACGTGGTTTGAGAGTCGTTAGTTGTTGTCAGCTCGTGTAGTGTGTGACCCCCAGTTGCGAATCATTTACATAGTGTGAACACCACGACGACTTCAAGACTCCAGACAGCAAGTCTTGTAGTCTGAACAGCACAGCGATCTGCCGACGCTTAAAGTCGTGTTGTCTGAACTAGGCATAAGAGCGTCTGAATCTGCTCGGAAGAACATGGGAGCCAACGTTATCTCGGATCAGAAATCCTGTTGTGTGTGGGGAACCCCGAGGACAAACGTGTGAACGAATGGAGATTGTCATGTGGAATGAAACAATTCCCAATCAGAAAGCGAGCTGACGGAAGACTCACCTCCAGCTTGCGCTGTAACATACATGTCCATGTTCACACCGTCTCAATGACTTCATCTAAACAACCCCCCCCCACACACACAAATTTTCTGTTAAAAGCAGTCCATAAACTATAAGCGCCAATTCTTCTTGTCTGTCCTCCACCACGTTTGTTTACTTTAAAGTCACTTTAAACTTTGTTTGTGAATGTAATCTGTAAGTGTCTAGTGTCCTTTCCTCATGTTTGCCATGTGTCTTTGTCAAGTATTGTGTTCCTGTAGACCACTGGTTGTAAGTCTATGTTCATGTTTCTGTCTTCATTGCATGAGTTTTCATGCCACGCCATGTTTTAGTTTCTTGTTTGTAATAAACTGCACATATATTTTTCATAGTGACGGAACTTACAGAATATAAAATGCACTAAATGCACTCGTTGTGTGTGTGTAACCTACATGATGGTATTTTGACCAGCATTTTGACCAGCTGAGAACTCGTGAAGAGCTTACAAAATGTGTAAAGCAGTGCACAATAAATTAAAACTTGTTCAGATTCCACGTGGACCTAGATTTGATGCTCTTATTTACGGAAGGGCTTGAAATATTAATCAGGCCTAACATAAGCACTCATGAACAACACTGTCTAAAGGTGTGTAACGCTGCCTGGTCTGGGCGGTTTGATAAATCATTGGCAAGTATAGGGCAGAAGTAGGGAAGGAAATGTTTTGGAAACAAAAAGGCACAGATACCTAATTTAAGATTTCTAATGACAGGATAGAAAAGCTGTGGTTTCTGTTGCTCAGCGACAGGAACCATAGCTATTTTTAGAGAAAAGAGCAGAGGACGAAATACAGCAAGAAAGCATGTAAACAGTGAAAAGACCCATAGTGGAAAACAGGCAGACAGAGAGAGAAAGAAGATTCCTATCCACAGGCTTATCACAGAAAACCAGGGTAGAAAAACACACTGGCTGCCTATATCATAACATATATAAACACACACAGTCATATCATTCTTCCTGTGATGACCTGCAGTGGTCAGCTGGTATTTTGAGCAGCTTGAGCTTATGGTCAATGCTTATTTGAATAAGATTTGCATTGGCTATTTCAAGCTCGACTCTCAAACAACAAATTAGCATATGTGAAAACATCCATGCTAGTCAGAGCACAAATAATCTACACAAATGTTTGTCATTCAGATTGTGTCATTTAAAAGAATATACAAGGTTAAAATTAATTCAAGGAATTGGACATCCATAAAATGAAATTGTCATAATTTACTCATTCCAACCCTTTATGGATTCAAATAGGTGTGTGTAAGGAAAATTATATTTTTAATCACATGATTGTTCGGTTTGCAAATCTCATTCTTGTTCTAATTCAAATTTTAAGATTTTCAAAAAAATTATATTTAACCGTGTCAACATATTAATAATATATTTTTTGATGATTTTTTGTTTTTTAAAGATTGTGAGTGTTAAGCCTAGTTCACATCACAATACATCACTTTAAAACGTCGGGCTGAACTGTGCGGTTCACACTACATGACTTGCTCTCTGTGAAATCAGGAGTGTTCAAGTTTTGGAGCTGGTCACACCACACGACACAACGTGATTGATCCGCAACAGGAGGTAATGCACTACACGAGTTCTGTCACCCAACGATAAACGAACCGGAAATGACGTGAAACAGCACGCGCGCCAATACCCAGTGAAGAAGACAAAGAAGAACACAACACGTGAATATGGACGTCAGACAGAAACTAGTGCTCCAAACGGTTTGCGTGATGATTGGCTGTAGCTCATGGCATCACGTGAGGTTGAGTCGTGCGACAGCTCTGGATAGCTAGCATGCTAGATATTGTTCTGGGCTCGGCGAGGCGTCTGCGAGCGTCTTTAATGCATTGTTGGCTCTTTCATACTAACAGATTGGCGAGTGTTCATCGCCCACTAATCCCCCGTGATTATATAATAATCTTTTTTTTTATTTAAGCTTATTTTTATATAAAGAAATAATAAGCAAGCACAATAAGGTGCGTTCACACCATGTTGGAATTACCGTTATTACGAGATTCCGACTTGTAAAAAGTGCTCACATTCTCATAGAACTCGCAATAATGACTTGTAAAATCTGAATTTTTTTGGGAGCACCAACTTGTACCACGTGTTGGTACACTTGACAGCGGCAGATTCATTTTGGAGTTGATAGTGTTGTCATTGAAACGCATGATTCTGAAGACGTGTCACACGATCCTTCATTCTAATATGTTGATGATCAAGAAACATTTCTTCCTATTATCAATGTTTAAAACAACTGTGCTGCTTAATATTTTTATGGAAACCGTGCTACATTTTTTCCAGGATTTTTTGATGAATGGAAACAGCATTTATTTGAAATAGAAATCTTTAGTAATATTGTAAATGTCCTTACTGTCAATGTTGACCAATTTCACTCATTGCTACTTCTACAAGGAAAAGAGAACACAACACAATACATTATTCAATATGTGTTCCATCTTATGGGTTTGAAATGACACGAGGGTGTGTAAATAATGACAGAATTTTCATCTTTGGGTAAACTGTTTCTTTAAGGAAATAATTAACTTAAAAAGCACTCTCACATTCACGTTAACTATAACTTTCTCTCTCTCTCACTTCAGCTCTCTATGATCCTCTCTGTCTCTCACACACATGCTGGAGTGACTCTTGAATTAAACATGACAGCAACAGTGGCGCTTTGCAGTCTGAATTCTAATTACATCGACTCTATTGTAGACACTGCTGCCATGTGACAGGCGCTCACACACTCACTCTCTCACACACACACACACACACACACACAGAAGTGGTCCATATGGGATTACACAATGGCGTCAAGACTGTAGGACACAGCACTAAATTATCTGAACTTCAAAGTCCAAACACAACAATGCATACCAAAGGCAAAGTAAACACACAAATACACAGCTGCTGAAGAGTCAGTGTCTGTCTGTAAGGAGAACTTCCTGGAGGACACCAGTAAGGTTACGAGAGAGGAGAAACAGGGGGAGGGGCAGAAACGGAGGAAGTGAGGATAAGGACAGAGACAGAGGTGTGGTGCATGATGGAGGAGACGGCATTCTGTCTGGTCAATAATTAAACATGGTGGACTTTCACACTCGTAGCAGGACATACAGGAGGGTTTCCATCCGCCTCCTTGTGTGTTTGTAAGGCACACATCATAAGATTTGACATTTTACAGACAGAAAAACATTTTGCAAGCTAAAAGAATCTGCAACCAGAGGTGTGTCCTCATTTAAGGGGAAATTATGTATTAAACAGTTAACTAGTAGAGGACAATAAAAGTTGTCCAAACAAAAATATGTCTGAACATATGGGTCCATTACAAATAAGATTTTTTCCTTTAAATATTCAATAAGTATACACTCCTTGTCAGAAGATTTGGCAAGACACCGCTGCGCTTAGGAATATATGTGGAAAATAGAAGAAACCGAATCGAAGAAGAGAATAGAGAGAAATTTGAAAGTGACTGCAGCAAGGAACGTGTTCATTTAAAACTGGAGGATTTCGTCTCCATTTCGACTTTTGCTTCAAGTGTTTCCTTTTCTCTAAAATCCAAATCACGTGAGCGGGATTTCAGTCTGTTTTTAGATGATTTTTGACACCGTGACACTGTTGCCTCTGTTGTTACTCCAGTAATTCTGTGTGTGATTTTAATTCCAACCTAATTTGAGTTCATTTTATTCAAGCAACATAGTAATTTTTAAACAATAGTTGAATTAAATAAAACAGCCCAGCATGTTGGGTCAAACTGACAAATGTGCATCCGTCTAACGTGAATGACTGATGTAACATTAAAGTCCGTAAAACAAATCTTGCTCCATCCTTTATCATTACTCAAAGTAGTAAAAATGAGAGACAATCTGCATTAATTGATACAGTTTTAGGTAATAGTGAGCCGTAAGTTAACCGCCTAGCTTGAGACCTACACAATATAAAACACAAACCTACTATTTTGAACACCTGGTAAAAAATATACGTCAATAATTGTATAATACGTCATACTTACAATCATTTTATTAAATACATCATACTGTACGTGATTAAGAGGATTAAGTTGGTCAGAGACAATTTATAAGAGACATGTCACTTCCTCAATCCTCAATAGAACTATATAGGGAAAACCTGTAACGCCAAAGATGGCGGTTGTATGCACATGTCCCGCCCCTCCCGCTGGACAGCCAATCGTCTGCTTTTAACAGTCAAGCCGGGAAACATTTGAGCCTATCGTCTGGTTCCTCTGACGCATGCGCACAGTTGAGGTTTGCGACAGCGGAGAATACGTTACTGTTTGAAAAAGCGGCAGATTTGATATGTACTCACTGTATGTGTGCGTTGTGTAAATATCAGAGATCCCAAGTCTCCCGCATATTGATAGCGGCTCCCTGATGCCCGAAAATTAGTTCAAATCTCCCCGAATCTAGAGCGAGTGTGCTTCAAACCGTGTAGCGTGCGCACCGTACGGCAGAGAGGGAGAGAGCGAGAGACCTTGAGTGTTGGTGTCGTGAACTCTTGCGCATGCGCAGTAAAAGTATAACAGGTGGGGGAAAAGTCGTTTTAAACCTTATTTTGAAGCAAAGTCGGCCAACTTTTTCAGTGATTTTTATCATATTTTACTGCTGTTTCTATACATGCAGTTTTTATGTCCCGGTGACCAGTGAAACTGCAGTTCTGACTCTCTACCCATTCATTTAGATAGGAGCCTGGTCTTGTTAGTCAGAAATAGCTGCCCGGAGGCGTTGCCAAGATGGCGGCCGAGTGGCAGGACTTGCCTAAAAGGACTTTGAGTTGGTCCAAATAAAGTGGGTACTGTCCCATCTTTAATGGATAAGTGCTTGGTAAATCCCACTTAGACCTCACAGAGATTTGAGAAGCATTATCAAACAGTTGCTGTTGTATCACGGTGATGATTTTAACCACTGACTCTTCACATCCCAATCCTTTAGAGGTGTATGCAAAGAGAATTTGCTTTCGCAATGCAGAAAACAGAACGACATGTTCACAACACAAACCAGCTAGTGTTTGAGGGCAGTTCAAAGTAGATGTTGTTCGCGGGCTGCCAATGCAGACCATTTGGAATTATGCAAATTTGTTTCCTTTGTTACATGAATGCTACAGAAATTACTGATGACTCATTTCGGCAGTTCAGAATAACCATGAGCTTGGCGAACAGTTTTGGTTAATTTGATGTTTTCGCATTCAAAGATATAGGAGCTGCACTTGTATGTCCGAGAGGCGTTTGAAAGATGGCCACAGAGTGAAATGACTTGTCTTAAAGGGGCTTTGTTAAAGCCCCGCACACTTTCTAAAGCTGGGCAATGTCAAATTAAACCTTTAATGGTTCATTAAAACCCTCCCTCTTCAAGCGCTTCAGAATGAGCAGCAGAGACATTAAAGCTAATATTAAACCATGACGAAAGTCCTCTGACATATTCTGCCTCAGGCTTTTAATAATATTAATTTTCTATAAACGCACTATAAATCTGAGCACTTTCATGTTCAGATCAAAGATCTAATGTTAATGCAATTAATCGAATTTTGGTTCCGCTTTGACTTCCAACGATTATGAAAACACGATTTATTTTTGTACACTCGCTCTCAACCCAGAATGTACTTTGGTTCAAGACAGTCTGTAAAATAGCTAAGCACAAGTGGAGCAATAGGTCATGGAGTTCAAATATTGTTTTAGTGAAGTTGTAAGCCTTATACATAAAATGCACAGTAAAAATCAAAGTTAAGAACGAGCAGGGAGAAGAGATTGAAAGGGAGTGTGGAGAGACAGTGCGAGTTCGCAAAGATTCACATTGGAATCTAAAGCGGCACATTGGCAGAAAGCAACTAGATTGCTACGCAAACATAGTGCAGCAAAAGGTGAGCTATAGGCCTATGATAATAAATTAGATAAATATGTAAGGTATGCACTGTATTGTATTGTACCCCGCTCTTTATACGCGAAAATTAGTTTTTACGTGCATATGATATACGCAGTTTTCGTGTGCATATGATACGCACTTTATTGCTTGTAATACACACGCATCTCACAACACTAATCCTACCCAAACGTATAATACATAAGTACCCCACACCACTACTAAACCTAACCATGCTTATGATATGCACGATAAATTGCACGATAAACACAATGCGTGCTATGAGACGCATTTAGTCTGACCGGTTTGCACCACAAATTAAGATTTCCTTCCCATGAATTTAAGAATTCGTTCTCTCAAATTAAAGTGTACTTTGAGCTTCGTGTGCATGCCTAAATGGTATAATACAAATATATGTCAAAATGCTGGGCTTGGCCACGTAAACCACAGGTTTAAACACTGTTTATGTTTCAAGTAAACTTAAACATTTGGAAGAAAATTAGGATGTGTATCACTGGATCCAGGCATTAGGTTTTAAAGTAACAGCAGCCTAATATACCCGATCTGCATCATTAATGTCAAGTATTTTTTTTGGACTTTTGCACTGTATTTCAGTCTTACTGAATACAATAAAAAAGTTATTTAAACAACAAAAGAAAATGAGAAAAAATAACTCAACTATAATGCTCACTGTGAAATAGACATTTAGTGCCTCGTGTGTCGTGACTAGGGTTGCCACCTATGTCTGATAAAAAAACGGGACATCGATGACCCGCGGGGGTTGGTCGGGTTGTGGTGTTGGCAATGCGCCCCCACGGAAGAAAATTTTGAAACATAACCCCTGAAATTCTTACATTTTATAGCACATTATAATGCAACTTATTAGGCAAAGTTGCATTATATATATTTTTAATATTTTTACAAGTTGCACATGAATTAATAGCAAAGTAGGCTTAATCAATATACAAGACTTTTAACACTCAGATATATAAAGGCTATAATGATCATTTTGCCAAACATTAACCATGTATTTGTTTAGTTATAATACGTTTTATTTTTAACTTAAACAAATACAACATATAACATTCAAAAATCATCGGCTTACTGCATTTGAAGAAAAATAAACACATCAGTTTTCTGTAGCCTTGTGCAAACTTATTCAATAGAATTAGACTTCTAGAATGTTCTTTCCAGTGCAAAAAATTATATTTTTAATGTAGTAGTTTTTCTTATCATAGCCTACAAATGTCTCAGTTTACTCGATTTACTGAAGCCTGTAAAACAAACGCATTTGCAGCTGCACAGCCGTGTGTATATCTATGCTGCAGAGCGTCTGGCTCGCTCATAGGCTGCTCTGCGGACACTGACATCCAATAGCGCGGGCGCCTCTGACGTGCGACCAATGAGCCAACTCTATGTCATTACACGTCAGAGCGCATGTTTACATGCGCATGCAAGTCTTTTAGGGGTGCGCGCTTCTTCTAGAGACACGCACACTAGCACACACACGCAAGGTCTCTCATTTGCCGTGCGCGCGGCGCGCAACACGTTTTGAACATACATATTCACGTAGCTTTCGAAAACCGGGACATTCAGTGTCCCGGAGAGTGCATAAATTTCCCGGGACAGGTTATTAAAAAGAAGGACAATCCCGGTAAAACCAGGACAGGTGGCAACACTAGTCGTGACCCTGCTGGTGTTTTTAAAAAAATGTGGTTCTCCCATTGAACACAATTGGAAAAATACGCTAGCCTCGAGAAAAAAAAGCTTTGGTGGACACACGGCATAATTATAGTATTCTGCTATACTCGTATAAGGTTTTGTTCATATGGCCCCCTCGTAATCGTGATTAAAATATTGACCAAAATAATTCTGTTCACTGTATGGTATATGCAGACTGGAACGCTGTATACTCTACTAATGTAATATTTAATAAACAGAGCATTATTTAGAGTCGACATTGTCAGGCAAATTGCTATTTTATCATTTCATGTTAACAATCCAGACACTTAAAGGGCCATCATCTCTGATTCTCTGTTACATTGTGCTATATCGTAATTACAGAGTAAATTTTGACATAACATTCAGCAAATAACTCATGATCTTACCAATGAATGAAATCAGACCATACTAAGCTACACACATACTTCTGCTTCCAAAAACATTAGATCTTTTAGTCTTTAACTAAAACCACTCCTATTAATGATATGTATTATTACACGTTTACAATGGTTGAGCACAGACTTGGGTTTGTAGATGTGTTCTTGAACTAAATCACTCTCATTGCTCTATTCTCAGTAGGAGTGTGATCTCAAGTCACAAGCAAAACTAAAGGTCATAACATAATCATGATTATCCAACACAAGAACAGGATTCAGTCAAGCCCCAGAGAATAATGAGCCGACCCGGGGCAGACAATAATGCTAAAAGCATTGGTGAGATTTTAGCCCAACCCCCTCAACCACAGCTCACACAAGACCCCAAGTGAAAAGATAAGAAGAATCAATCATTCTAGGGGATTTTGTTGGGGAATACATCTGCATAAGAAATAAAAAAGTAAAAAATTGAATTTTTTTGAGTGCAGAATCTTTTAGGGCTAAAGAGTTAGGGAAATACTTGAAAAATGTGGGTGTTCGGTTTGCACTTGGATACACTTTACAAGAACCAACTCAAACCTCTTTCAGTAACGATAGAAGTAATTATTATAATTTTTTAAATCTCTGTCCACTTGGGGTCTTGTACGTCACATTACCACTGTTTTTGACCCATTCAACATGACTATAAAATTATTATTGTGATGGTTTTTATTGTGATTATTATTAAGTACAAATATTAAACGAAATATTGTAATACTATTGTACTGTGAAATAAAAAAATGTATTTAATAAAAAATAAAAGTCATGTGTTTTATAGTACAACTATAAAATTACAATATTAATATTCATACTTTAATTTATTGCAATTAAATCAAGTTTTTTTTTTTTTGCGGGGGTGGGAGGGGGGCTGGGGGGTTCAGCGTCTAAGTCTATTTTATGTCAATCTTTTGTGCAGTCTAAATTAGTGGTGATTGCCAAGGCTAGAAGATCCTAGAAGATAATAATTAACCAACCAACCACAGCAAAACAAAACCCCTAGCAGCCAGTCATAACACCTTAACAACTACATAGCAATGCCCTAGCAGCCAGCCATAAGACCTTGGCAACTGCAAAGCAACAATCTAGTCACCATTTATAACACCTTATAACTGCATTTAGCAACAACCCCAAAACATCCTAGCAACCACTAGCAACAGTAACACGCTGAAACCCACAACCAACCAAAACATCCTGGCATTATGACATTGAGTTTTGCATGGGAAACCAATTACAGTTGGTTTAGTAATGTTAAATATATATTTTTTTAAAAACCTAAATCATGGTAAAAAAAAAACAGCAGCAAAATAGTTAACACATCAAGAACTTGAAGAGCTTTTAGAGTAAGTAGGCCATGAAGACTCCCCCCTCAGTTCTGCAGAAATAAAGACTGTGAACCCACAGAGACCAACCACAAAGAGAGAAAGAGAGCGAGATGGACATTGACTGTAAATTCCAAACAAATGACAATGACATCTCCTTGATGTTGCCATAATTGTTTCCTTCTCTAAGCTCCGAACCAGGAAGAGCTTCAATAAAAGCTCTAAAACGCAACAAAAGAAAGGTGTGGCATGAGCCAATCCTCAATCACTAACATCACCTACAAACACAACAGAGAGAGAGAACAAAAGCAGCACATAACCTAACCCAACCTGGGCCTGGCCAGCTGGATGCTTCACCAAGGTGAGGCAACAACACTGTTGGTAACATGAAATCAAAAATTTCTATCAATGATCAACTTAGCATGATTCCATTATGAATTCAAATGTACCCCCCAAAACTGAAGCATTTATTCATTGTGAAACAAATGCATTTCACACTGATGTAGTTCAAGAAAATGTGAGTGATGCGTACCCTGTGTCTGAGCACTGGATTGGCCTGTTCACACCAAGCTTAATAACTAGATAACTATAATGAATCCGAAACCTATATTAGTGTCCACACCAGCTGATTATAATGTTCTATTTCTGCACACTGCGGTTATGTCGTCTGCCACTTTAAATCAACAGAATTATGCAACAACGGAACAGAAAAGAACAGAAAAGCTTAAATACTGTATATAAGGAGTCTTAAAAACAGCGCTCAGGTTGCGAGACTTCAGCATCACAAAACTAGCACATAATGGCTGACATTTTCTTGAAAATTATTATTGTTTATTTTTGAAGTACCAAAGTGCTGCTTTAGCAGTAGATAATCTAATAACACAACTGTAGCTGTCAGTATGCTAAAATCCTCACAGAGCAATAGTGTCTCTATTCATCTCCATTAGCAGTACCGCTAAAATATTAAAGCTAAAACTAAATTTGAAGAACAAAAATAAAAACTCTAATAATGGACTCTAATGTCAAACAACTGGAACCATCATTAGTCTAAATACATTTTATGGATCTAACCCTAGTTTGATAAACCTAGTTGACAGCAACTGCATAAAGGAAGTGAAACAGATCATTGGTGCTTATTTGGTTTCCTGTTTTGAGACTGATTTTGACTGTGAATGACAGCATGTTATGTGACAAGTCAAACAAATCTCAAGTACGGCTTTGTAAAGTTACAAAGTTATCAGTTCTAAATACAAATCTTAACTATGTAGTAATGAGATGGCAAAAAACAAATACAATCAAATGTCACCTTTTAGCAAAATGCACTAAAATAGTTTTTGAAGGGGAGAATAAACAGGTTCCCTAATGTTTGCAGTTTCACATTCCCTTCAGGATTCACTGACAAATCTGAGAGAACTTTATTAGATCTCACTAAATCCTATACTTGACTCCAAACAGAACACGTGACTCTTTTTCCACCATAAACCACCTGACCTCCTCCGGCAAGTTTTTTTACTGCTGGTTTACCTTCGGTTATACAATAAACTCACAATGTGAGCATAATACTACGGGCTGTTTTTGACATGGCACATTTTCTGTATTATTTGCCCCATAGCATTTTTTTACATTGTTTTCTAGTTTTTTACTTTACGTTGCCCTTCTAAATGTGTAATGTTGCTTGAGTTTCCAAAATCGTTTAACTGTAAAGCACAGAATCCCCCTTAGACAGTTATAACTAGTTTGGACTGATGATGTCTAGCAGGAAGTATCTCATTGTTCTGTAACATGATCAACTCAAAATCCACAAGTTTACAAAATGTAAGTGGAACACCTTAACAGCTTTTCAAGATCCAAATACTCAAGTTTACAGTTCCACTTGATCAGTGATCTCCCAGTACAAGAAAAACCAATAAATTACAGCACTATGATGACACATTTTGAATGATGCAGTGATAAAGAATATAGTGAACCTTTGAACAGCTCATAAACACCCAACAACTGTCTTATAAAATATCCTGAAAGGTTTATTTTTTTTTACATTTGAGCGTGGATTTGCACACATTTCAAACTTTAAAAAAAAAAAACATATACGCTCATTAGTGGAAGTGGAACACAAAAGAGGATATTAGGAGGAATAAAAATAAATGGTGACTAAGGGTTCCTAATATGTCCTTGTGTGCCCCACAGAATAAAGCAAACGATGCAGGTTTTGAATTAAATGAGGGGGAGTAAATTTCTTTTTGGGTGAACTATCATTTTAGGCCTCTTCTTAAAGACATAAAACTTATTGAATAAATGTCTAGAGAGTGAAGTCTAGATATTATGCTAAATATGATAACATATTTACCTTTTTTCCTGATGATCCAGTCTTCGAGAGGCAGGATCGCCCCAGGGAAAGATAGCCCCCAATGACCTCTATCTCTTCTGCAGCAGGGTAACGCTTTTTAATCAGGGTGCCCAGATGGGCATAAGGGGCTTGTGGCGTGCTCGGAGATTCAGTGACAACCTCCGGGGTCTCAGAAGGGCCAGGCTGAGTCTCGGGCCTCCGTTTAGGAACAACTGTAAATGTATTCCCTTTGCGCCTCTGCAGTGCAGGGCTCACGACGGATGGCATGGGCTCCACGACTACGTCATCGATGTTTGTAATAGGCAGCGTATCGATTGGAGGTTCCTCTGGGGGTGAGGCTGATTTGACAGGTGAGCCAATTGAGGGTGGAGAAGATGGGGTTGGGGAGGTGGGTGTGGCAGGTGGGGTATGTTGCGGAGACCCTGTTTTGGCTTGTACGGTCACCTTTTCTGTAAGCTTTGGTCCGAGGGGTGTGAAAGTAGTAGGCAGGGGGGTTGGCACAGCGGGCTCTGAAACTGCCACACCCACCAGGGGTCGTGGTGATGGGGGGAAAGGACAGGGCTGGACGGGGCAGTGCTGCCAGGTGACGAGATGGCCGCGCGACTCTTGGGAATGACGGTGAAGGAATTGCGAGACTGAAGACGCAGGTTGGCGAGCGCACGGGCCTGTAGATCACCGGCCGGAAGGAGAGAAAGATCGGGGCGAGGGGAAGGCCGGATCTCGAAGCTGGGCGATAAGGGGGGTGACGTGGGGCTAGGAGTGCAGTCGGCACGGGCACGGTGGCTCTCCGGAGAGCATGGCACCTTGGCTTTGGAGGCCTCATCTGTGATGTCCCAGTCCCGTTCTCTAACAGGCTTGGATGGGGACATCTCAGCGTCCTCCTTGGGATGCACAGTGACACTTCGTCCCCCACTCCCCTCAAAACGTCTACGTGCAGAAGACACTAACTGAGGGGACCCGGAAACAGGCGTACTGCTCCCTGAGTCACAAGGAGAGGTGAGATGATTGATTACGGTAGACTGTGCGTTTTGGAAGACTTTGCTGTGTGGAGAGCCAGCTTGCGGAGACACTGGACATTTTGGCACCACATCTGGCTTGGGTCTGGAGCTTGGCCTGACAGGAGTATGGTCCAAGTCCAGGAGGTTTTCTGTGCTGCGAGACTTGGGCTGCAACCTGCCATAATTCCTGTCAAATTTCTGTAGCATGCGACTCACCCTCCCTTGGCCCTCCAGCGGAGAGGAAGCGGGTCGTCCCAGCGTGCTGAGGTTTTCCTCGCTTTTACTAAGCGCAGTATCGTAAATGACAACTTCCTTCGCGCGTATCTCCGTAACAGGACTACCTCTCTGATCTAAAAGGTCATTGAGAGAGCTATATCCGCTCACCGTGCCGTTCTGCTGCAGTTTCGACGCGTTCTTCAAACTATATCCTTCCGGAAAGTACTCAGGGTCGGATTCAATGATGATGATATTCTCAGCGCGTATAGTCCGTATCCCGGGAACGCTCCCATATAACTCGAGGATGTGCTGAACGGGACGCGCGGCGTTCTCTTGGCTCTGACGCTTCTTGCGTTCTTTCTCCAGTTTAATGAATGGGTTTTCCTGCAGCGGACCCAAGCTCTCTTGCAGCACCAGACTCTCTTGCGCTCCGTTGTCTCTTTCTGTTCTCTCCTCCGAGTCGTAAGGATCTGCGGATGGCCAGTGCTCTTTTGTTTTCACCGGTGACAGATCCGGGCTTTTAGTCGCGCGCTTGGCAGCAGTAATGGTATAGTTCCTGCTAGAATGTGCGCTGGTAATATCATCCTTGTTTTTGCTGTCCGTTCCCTCACCGTTAAGTCGAGATGTGGCGGACTCGGCACCTGCTCCGGACCCGCCGCCCTTCGCCTTCCTCCGCTCAAGGATCTCGCGTTTCCAGGCCGGCATCCTCGGGCTCTCCTGCCCTGGCTCTTGGCGAAGAACGCGAAGATCCCCGCCCGACATTATGGGAGAAACTGGGTTTATGGGGGAAATGTGTGAAACAGAATAATCTCTCGCTGTACCTGCAGCTCTTCTTCCTATTCCTCCTCGTACATCATTGCAGCCGCAACAATATATCCTGCATGATGATGATGTGCCAGTCTACCGACACGACCCCGCCCTCGGCGAGTGACGTCATCCTCTCGTCTCAGGGTGGACACCTCATTTGGTCATTTTGACTTGAGGCACACCTTTTGTTTTAACATATGCCCCGCCCACTTACCCTCTACTATTGTGAATATTAAAGCAAGCCCTGTCAGTCAAACATAACGAGACCCACCCATTTCATAGCGTTAACCCTTTCAGTATTTCGGAATTTGAATGAACATTACGAAAGATAACTGAAAAATAAAATAGTTATTCCTTCTGTATTTGTGCACACTTGGTGAATAAAACTCATTTTGATCTGAATAAATTATCTTTCTATTATAAACAATATCTAAACTGCATAGAATTATAGGCCTATGCTACTGTTTTTGAAAGAAATGTAATTTTTAAATATTGATAAAAATTAACTTATTGAAAAATAAGATTAAACATTAAAACTCTTTATTAATAATACTATTTTTTGATCAAAAACGGTATTTGGATAAATAAATCTTAATATATATATATATATATATATATATATATATATATATATATATATATATATATATATATATATATATATATATTACAACAATGTCCTGTGATGACGTGGTACAACTGGTGTTGTCGTCATAATCCAGTTTTAAGATTAATTAAATGGAACATAAATAAAGATAGCAAGACATTAAGTACAGCGTGTCAAGTTATTTATAAACTACTTCATATAACTGTAGCCTATTATGCACCTACGCTGTGAATTTAGATGACCTCAAAATAATTATGAAGACAGGAAAACATGTTCATTTAAGATACGGGTGTGCAACCTTTAATATAATTGTTGCCATTTACAGCCACAATGGCTTGCAATAAGTACTGCATGTCCAGTGTGGCAATTCATTGTTTAAAAATGCCTAAAGATATGTTCAAGGAAATTATTTTATGCTATCACAAACCAAGTGCAAAGTCCAAAAATAACATTATTTGTTGTACCTGCTGACAGGAAATAAACATAAATGCTTTCTATTTCTCTGTTATATAACTCAAATGGAAAATGACTGTTATTTCTACAGTTTAATTAGAAATTGTGAAGTGTTAGTTAAAGCTTCAGTGCCATCTAGTGACTATTATACGACTTACATTTTAACGCAAGATAACCAACCCAACATAAATATCAAACAAACAAAAATAACTACAACTTTTTAGGTCACTTCATAGCTAAAATGTTTAGGTCACTTCAAGGCATGGTCACAAACCAAGGAAGAAGATCAAGAGAACAGTGAGTGTTCTAATGTTGATGGTTTATTTACAATTGTACAAAAAACAATAAAAGCTAATAACAGATAAAGCAACGTTGACAGTATTCAGAGAAAATCCAGACCAAATCTCTCATAGCACTTAAGGACAATAATAATAATCAAAAAAATTGCACATTACTTGAAGAATCGTTTGAAATGCCATGTTTACATGCTTGAGACAGAAATTCAGTTGAATACATTAAAAAAAAGGTCACGATGACTTTGCAACGATTTATTCCTCCTGGTTTAAATGCAGCAGGAGTCCACTTCATTCACATAAGTCCCTTGGCATGTGTACAGACCGCAGTCCTTTAATTGACACGACAAGCGCGAATCATGAGAGCTGCAGAAGGATGAAAAGCGGGGAAACAATGAGACCGAACCACAAATCATGTGCCTGGTCCTGTTCAGCCAGTTTCTGGCACAGCAGCACCTCACACACCAGCTTGAGGCTGAGCACGGTCAGCACCCACAGCAAGCGCAGCACTGCCAGACGCTTCTCTCCTTCTTGATAGAGGCGGATGGATACAATGGCTGTGAAGTAGGTGCTGAGGCCATCAGCAGCAAACAAGGGTGAGAAGACAAGCCACCAGCTCATCTCAAGAGTCTGCTTGTCCAAGTCCATGTGCAGGGCCACCAGTACGCTGAAGACCAGCAGTGCGCCCAAGTGGAGGAACAGCTCGAATGTGGCAAAGCCCAGCCATTGCACCAGCTCTCGCAAAGAGAACAGCATTATTGATGGGGCACCACTGAGCGTTGCTTACTCGGGAGACTAAGGTCAAACACTAGCCTAAGAAACTGGAAGTGAAGAGACACATTCAAATAAGGTAATGGATATTCAAGTCTATGAACAATCCTCCAATGAAGACTGTTTCTCTATTTTGGCAGCATCATGCTCCTTCTGAGATGGATCAGGTCCACCTTCTGATTCATTTGACAGCTCTTTCAAAACCTGAAAAAATGGGGGAAAATACTTCATTATCAAAATACTACTAAACAAAATACAACTTTCTAATTGTATGGAAAACACCAATACCATAAAACACAGTCAACAAGCTATTCTACCGCATACAATTATAGTGAATTATTATTATATTAGCCTACAATGGTATTTGCATGATATGCAACCATGCTCAAAAACCTGATATCCTGTATTGATATCAACAAGGATTATTTAACTATCCTTAACATCCAATCCTCTGTATTATAAATATACATTATAATCTAGGTTAACACTGTGCAGATAAACGTGTTATTGGTAAATTAACGACCATCACTTTGAAGAATTTAATTTGGAAGTATAAACAAGCGAGCTGTCAGTTAGCATATGATGACGAGTACTAAATGCGCCAATGATATTGATTTTACCTTACATATATCACTCACAGTGATGGTTGAAGGCAAACAAATAATGATAACCTACATTTTTAAATGATCGTTATTGAACGGATGGGTTGACAGCGGTGGATATGCAGCTGTAATGAACCAAGCTAGCTGAGATAAGCTATTTACCTTCTAATAGGAGCCCGGGGAAATATCGTGAGATTTCACATACGAATCACAAGAAATATCGCGAGACCCTTGAAACTGGATACTTTCTACGGAGGCCGAAAGGCAGCAAGACTAATGAAATCACAGAAAAATTGGAAAGCGCCAGAATGACAACT
This sequence comes from Chrosomus eos, assembly GCA_036326025.1. Lineage (NCBI taxonomy): Eukaryota > Metazoa > Chordata > Actinopteri > Cypriniformes > Leuciscidae > Chrosomus > Chrosomus eos. Next base: position 13,828,105 of record CM070820.1, read on the forward strand.
AGCATGAAACGGAGGGCTGATACAACGGGCGTGGCTTATAGGCCCCAGTCTCTTCAGCACTCAGGATACCTATACATTTTCTTATTTTAACTCTGTAACGTTATATTTTATTGTATGGTTTCTAAGAGGCATTATTCAAGTCATTGCTAAAATCTAACGTAGCCAGCTCTATCAAGTGGCACCTGTTAAGTTACTTTTCTCCGCGCCGGTTAGGATGGAGCAAATCATAGTCGTTTGTCATTAAATGATAATGTTCAGAAATTTTGTAAAGCCTACATGAACGTATTTTTATTTATATCTCAGGAACGAGAGTTTGGTAAACTATATATTTACAAGATTATATTTTTTATAGTACTGATGTCCCCAATTAGACAAAACGTACTGAAATGTGATGCGACTAAATGGAGAATTTGCCATTCTGATCCACCAAGCGCCACCTAGAGGAAGACAAGGTTCGTGTAGTCTAACAGGAAACAGTTGACAGATAGCATCATTCCTTTCATGAAACACACACGTTTTAGGTTCAAGGAGCAACACTTCATTTCGCAAGATCTGGGTCATTTACAGTTTCCATTCCCATCCTAAACACAAAGTAAGTTCATCGCAGTGGTATGTATTCACATGCTTTCTGATGTTTATGAAATGCTTGAAATAGTTTGCATTTTCAAAGCTTCAAGTCTCCGTAATATTTACATTATACAGTATTTTGCAGTAGTACGGACGGTCACTAAAACCTGTCAAAAATGTTACATGTGTACGAGATATTAGACCAAGTGTGTAATGTTAGGACTGCTTTTTAAAGTTATTCATTACATTGTGTAAATGTTTAAGTAGCCTACTTTTTGTTTATTAATTATTGACATTTCAACATTTATAGATAAATTAGTAATGAGTTGACCTGATGCAGTATGTTTGAATTATAATTCACTATGCATGCATTATAATAAATAATTTCTACTTAACAGCTTTAGAATTGAAGATATTAGTGTACTTTTACAAAAAATGTGATGACACCATGGTACAATAATGGTATTTAGATGGTTTACAAGTTACTCTAAGACACCTCAGTCTTCCGTGTATATGTCATTTTTGTTTTGGGTAGATAATAGATTAACCCTATACCACTTTTATGTGGAAAAGATATCTTTTCATTGATTCAAATATGGTTGCTTCAGTTTAGCATGTGAATACATGTCTTGTCTGCCAGTATTTCTGCATGCCTGCTTCAGTTGTATGGCGAGAATGTGTCGTAATCGCTCATTGCTCATTCATTTAGAAGATTTATTTTCATAAAATCAGTGATAGAATAACACAATTAACCCCTGTCCCAACCACTCAGGATGTGTTCATTAAATTGAGATCATTTTTTTAAAATGGTATTTTCTTTTATATATATATATATATATATATATATATATATATATATAATATATATAATATATATATATATATATATATATATATATATATTTAAATACATTCTCTTTGGATTATCATTTTTGGATTTGTAAATATATACATATATATATAAATATATATATATATATATATATATATATATATATATATATAATATATATATATATATAAATGTTATTAAATTAATAATAACATGAATAATAGTTAACTAATTTAAACATTTTATAATTATTTTAATTAGATAAGATGTTAAATGTAGTAGGTTTACAGGTGAACAACAATACATTCAAATTCACATATATCATCTGAAATCAAGCCTTAATATGTCCTCTAATGCAGTCTCGCTTTTCAGTTGAATTTATTTTATTTCTTCATTATTATTATTTTGTTTTAAGAATGATTTGATGCGTTTTTTATTCTGGGAAACAAGACAATGAATTGATTAATACTATTAATACTATTTCTGCAGTGTATGCAACTATGATTCATAATTCTGCAGTTCCGTCACTATGTTTCATAATTTTGAAGTTACGTCACATGTGGAGCAGATTGTGTCAGTAAGTGTTTGTCTTCCATTTAAATCTACAGGACGATGACACAGCCGGCAGACTCCATTCTACACAGTGGTTACTTTCACCCAACTCTCCGATACTGGCAGACCTGTGCTTCAGACCTTAGACCAGATAACCTCATATATCCTATCTTTATTACGTAATGTCTTCCCCCTCATTATATTATAGGTTCAGGAGTTATTGGTTTGTTTAAAGTTTAAAGTTGTTTAAAGTTGCTTGTTTAATGGTACTATTGTCCGTTTGTTTGATTGAAGACAAATAGTTATGTTTCTCCCCAACTGATTTAACAGTGACAGTCCTGATGCAGTGGAACCAATCGCAAGTCTACCTGGTCAAGCGAGGTATCCTTCACTGTCATTTTTTTGTATTCTCTCATCTTTGTTTCTCATCCTTTACTAAAGTAACAAGTATCATTGGATTAAGGAATCTAATGGATTACTAATGGAGTTGAATATGAAGCTAGACTGTTATGATCAATTTTAAACATTTAAAGGAAAACCGGCACTTGACACTAATAATGTACAATATATATATTTATTTTTTTAAGGGTAATGTCTTTAACCTTCAGAAAGTGTTATTTGTCTGACTCAGGACCTCAACCCTGTTATAAAAATTTGGGACAAGGTTGAAAATAGGGGACTTGCATAAAAAACTCTAGAAGGAAGGACTATGGGCAACATGGTTGTATGGTTGATATAACAAAGATGGAGTTTGCATGTAAAGTTTGGGCTGGTGGTCTGAGATAAGATTCAGGCAGGGTGGTAGCCAACAAAGCACAAAGATAAACCAAGGATCCGTTTATTCTGGGCGGTTGTAGTCAAAGTGAGGTCGTAATAAAGATCGTATTCAGAAAGGAATACTATATCATGTTGGTTACTACTTACTTAAAAAAATAGTATGTGGGAAAAAGCACATTATGCAGCACAGCAGTTAACATTTAGTAATAAACAGTTTTATGCAATGTTGTCACATGATCTCATGGAACATCGTTGCATGTTTCATTCAGCGTGGGATATCTAGTTATCTCAGACAAAGAAAGACAGTTCACTTATATTACTATAAATGAGAAAATTCTCTAGAGAGGAAGCTCTAGTAAAATAAGTCCCATCTTCTGAGTAGCCAATTGGCAAAGTCATCGTGTCATTGCAGCTGCTGTGTCCTAATGAATGCCAGTGTATTGTTAAGAAATCTTTATAATAAATAATGTTTCATTCTGTTGATTTCAGATATGGCGTCAATAAGATAGAGGGTTTACTTCGTCCCCTTGTGGATAAAGGCCTGAAGTGTGTGCTGATTTTTGGAGTTCCTGCAAATGTTGTGAAGGTCATTGAGAAGTGAAATGGTTTCAGTAATATTTCTGTCATTAATTTTATGAGGGAGTTGGTTAAATATTGTTTCTTTGTCTTTTCATTTCCTGTTTCAGGATGAGAGAGGCTCTGGTGCAGACAGAGATGACACTCCTGCAGTGCTGGCTGTGAAGAAACTGAGGAGCACATTCCCCGGACTTGTGTTGGCCTGTGATGTGTGCCTTTGCCCCTACACCTCTCATGGCCACTGTGGTTAGTTTCAGTATTGGATCTGTTTACATCATTTAATGGTGCACCAAGTAAGTTTTTTCAGGGATTTACAGAAATTAAAAAACTGACTGATACCAATTTTCAAGCCAATAATTATTTTCATGGTCAGTAATGCGAGTTACGTAATTAGATTACTTTTTTCAAGTAACTAGTATAGTAACGCATTTCTTTTAAATGTAAAACAAAATATCTGAGTTACTTTTTCAAATAAGTAACGCAAGTTACTCTGTGTTTCCATTTATTGACTTGACAGCTCTCCTGTCCCCATCTTGAGAGAAATCAGTGTTACACACTGTGTAAACATGATGGTTATTGTAGTTCTAGAATAAATGTGAGCATGCATTTACTCATCTCATTTGCACAAAAGCACATTCAGTATTCCTCAAAATGAATAAAAACAGTAAAATGCAACCTCTGAATACTATGCAAGCCTGCAATAATGAAATATGTTAAATCACACAAATATACTTCATGTATTTAATCTCACTTTATTAACCACTGTCTTTGCTGCTGACCTGCGATGATTCAAAATACAACCATACGAATAAGCAAAGATGACTTTAGTTAAACATCACATTTTGAGTGTTGAACTTTCTTCTACTGTGTCAACTTCGTCAAGTGGACGAGGAAAGTTTATTGGGATAGACCCTTGACCCCTGGATTTTGGCCGAGTGTCTACTCAAAATGTACACTTTAGGCAGATCCATAGACCACAATGCAACATGATTGTGACGTCACAGCAGGTCACTCTTAATTTACCCCCACCCCACACAACTTTAGTGTATGATATTGGAGTTATTTTGACATTTAACTGCATTTAATACTTGTAGCCACCTACTAGGGGTGTAATGGTTCTTGGTAAAAAAAAATCAAACCATACAGTACGGTTCTGCACGCACTTGCACCACAGTTAATCTTAAATCTGATGACGCATCTATAACATGGTGTCTTGAAAATAACAACACGTAAAACAGACAGGCAGAGTTCGGCTAATGTATGTTTCTGTCGATGGCTTCCCAGTGCATTACAACAGCGATGATCAAAAAATGTGTGCCGTATGCACGAACATGACCAGTCGTTTACACCGTCATCACCGTGTTGATAGCGCGCGAGCGCAGGCGAGACCTGAACAGCACATGTTGCTATCTGTGTTTAAACTAAACTCATTTAAGCTTTGCCAATTTAAACATTCAAGAGCAAGACGTAAAAGAGAGCCACGTCTCAGACAACACGCAAATATTGAGTTCTCTTTCAAGGCTTGAACAGTCGAGAAAGACAACGCATGTGTTGTCGCAGTTTGGATCTGTGCATTATGTCTTAAAGTGACAGCAGCCTAATATTCCTGCTGTCTGTGTTTTTGAATGTTAATCAAACAACAAAAGACAAAGAAATCAATAGCTTTTATAACTTTAATAATGATTAATCTTTATTTGATTGATACAGTGAAGATTATATGCAATGTTATTTTACATTTGATTACTTCAATTTTAGATACCTAAATAACCTAAAAAGCACTGTTTATTTTATTTGTATCTTTGCTCAATTGAATTTATTTGTGCTGTTGCTTGTAATTTGATTATTTGTTCTTATTTTCTTTATTTTTATTTGACAGTAGTCCTTTTTTTCCCTGAACATAGAACAAACCGTGACCCTAAAACCATGATACAAACTGAACTGTGAGTAATTTGAACCATTACACCCCTAGTAGCTACCTTAAGCTGTCTGATTTTTAACACAGTTTAAAGAGTAACTAAACACTAAACCAACTTTTTTTAGTTAATGGTCTGTAAGACTGGGGCTTTATTAGTGCTGATCATTGATTCAAGTAACTTTTTTGACATTTGGGTATAAAGTGTTTTAATTCTACAATATATGGTGTAAAAACGTCTGAGTGCTGCCCTCTTCAGGTTGAACAGTGGCTACTGCAGTTGAATTTTCCTATTGGATGTTTGCAGTAGTTCATGACGTCGTAAGCGGTGAGAGCTGATGTAAGCAGGTTCCAGCTAACCATGCTCTTGGTACAAGCTACCACGCCCTTGGCAGTGTAAAAACCATCTTGTTTCGTCAAAACCACTGTAGTGAGTCAGGAGTTGGAATTGAAAGTATTGAAAACGATCAGGATAGAGTATTTCTCTAGGTCAGTGGTGTCAAACTCAATTCCTGGGGGGCCAGAGCTCTGCACATTTTTGCTCCAACCCTAATCAACACACCTGATCCAGCTAATCAAGGTCTTCAGGATTGCTAGAAAGTTCCTTGCAGGTGTGAGTTTGAGCTGGTTGGAGCTAAACTGTGCAGAGCTGTGGCCCTCCAGGAATTGAGTTTGACACCACTGCTCTAGGTTCTCTAAGCGATCCTGGTGACATCACTTCTTGTTGACGTTCGAACTATTGTCAAACAAAACGGAGGCTAGCTAGACCCTCCCTCCTCCTCATCCACGCACTAACCCCTCAAACCCACCCCCAAACCATTCTTGTCGGTTATTGGCTGGAACAGTTTGTTATGTTTCGTAGAGCGGGTCGCTAGAGTTTGTTTTTGTAGCCGTTTGTGGAGCCTGGGGTGTCCGCAAAGACCGCGTTTTTTTACAGTGTGTTCAGGGGACAGGCAGCTAGCGGATAGTGAGGTAATGTTTGCTGTATGTGACAAAAAATGTTTTGGCCTTAAAAACGCGTGACATCGCTTAGAGCACCTTTAACTGCCCTCAGTTCATCCCGTATATCTCCGCTAGGCTCCGCCCACTTTTCCAGCATTTTCAAATATTGCCAGTGGGTGGAGTCAGGCTCTGACCAGGGGTTTAGTTACCCTTTAAACGTTATTATATTGTTATAATTTTCGTTTATGTATTTTTTAATATTTAATATCTGTTTATATTTGTTTTTTTAACAGCCCAAGCATACATGCAGGCCTGTAGAATGGTGCGTAAAACAAATTCATAAGAAAAAAAATGTAAATTAATAAATCAGCTCCATTGCAAATTCCAAGTGATCAAGGGTTTGGAACGTTCCATTTAAAAACATTGCAAAGGTTTCCGCCTGTAGTGGGCACTCGTGCAACGGATGCAATGACGTACATCCGAGTGAACAATATGGAGGGAAGTTAGCAAGGGAAAATCACATAGACAGTAAAAGAAATACGACTTAAATTGGACAAACCAGAATGGTAGCACTGCTGAAAGGTTTGTTTGAGCGGCACCCTCTATTGTACAGGAGTGGATTTGCATTCCCTTCCGCCTGAGGCTTATTCGTGTCACTTTTGGAGTGAAAGGGCCTTTACAATTGCCAAAAATAGTACTTTTTTTAACGTTGTAAAAAAAAAGAAGAAAGCCCAGCTTAGTTGACAAAATTAACATAACAAATTACTTTTCTTTAAGGAGTAACACAATACTGTAACATACTGTATTGCTTTCCCCAACACTTTTCATGTAATAACCAAAAAAAGGATGATATTAAAATTCTATTCAATTAAAATTAAATAATAAATATTAAAAATATAACAGTAAAATACATTAAGTGAATATAGGCACATTTGTACTATATGAAAAATGGATGTTGGAAAATTAACAGATACAATTTAAATATCCAGCATCAACTGAAAAAAAAATTCTAATATTGACTGTTAACTAAAATGCCACTTATATGTTGTGCATCTCTTTTTTGAGACCTAAACAAATAGTATGTTTTCTTTTCACAAAATAGATTTCAATGTTTTTTCACATGACCATCTGAAAACTACTCACTTGTAATTTCATATTTCCTATTTTATTCACAATGGCATTTTTTACCAAACATCTGTGCTTTGGCATGATTCTGCATCCATGCTGATAAGTGTCAGTATGAAGCTCAAGGACAACAGAGCTCACCTTTGAAAATGTACAAATAATTACTGAATGCTCCTTTAATCATAAACAAAGTTGGGACGACTACTATCATAGACACCTTTAGTCTAGTCTTTTATCAATCCTATGCAATTTGTTTTACCTGGTATTTTTAAATGAACCCTTTTACAGTGATATTACCAAAGTGTGTGTCTTTCTCTGTGGCACCTTTAAGGAATCCTGCGTGAAGATGGCAGCCTGGATAATGCCGCAAGCTGTTTGAGGTTGGCTGAAGTAGCTCTTGCTTATGCTCAAGCCGGTTAGTCCTAAATTATATTACAGATAATATTTGCATTTTTGAATAATAGGTCTATAGAAGTCATCATCATCACATTAGGTCACACTTTTTCTCTGCTTAGGCTGCCACATCATCGCCCCTTCTGATATGATGGATGGACGAATTGCAGCCATTAAGCAAGCACTAATCGCTAATGATCTTGGCAACAAGGTAGAGAAATCTTGCTTTTGGGTCACACAATAGAGTTAAATAGAATATTGCAGATTCTGACTTGAGCTCTTTCCCCTTTCTTAGGTGTCAGTGCTGAGCTACAGTGCTAAATTTGCCTCCTGCTACTATGGACCATTCAGGTAGTGTATAAATATTCCCTTTATCAACTTCCTTCTTAGTTCTTATAAGATGAGAAGACCAGGATGGGTTCATTCTTTGTAAACCAAAATTCCCTTAACATTTGAAGGGACGCTGCCCAGTCTAAACCTGCTTTTGGAGACAGACGATGCTATCAGCTTCCCCCTGGTGCCAGAGGACTAGCACTGCGGGCCTGTGTAAGAGAACGCCCATGCACCTGATGAGCACAACTTTCTTTCCTGTGTTTAAATGTTTTATAATAGGAATTTATTGAAAAGCCATTTCTAACATCTTAACTACTAAAACAGCACTGATATAACAATCCAGGACCCTAAATCAAATTTTAATTACAGAAATGGACACAATGACTAGACCTGGGTTTTTTTCTTCTATTGTATGGGATGCAGCAAGTGAATTAAAAGTATAAGGAAACTACTTTTTTTGCTGGTAGGACCGGGACGTGAAAGAAGGCGCTGACATGCTGATGGTGAAACCTGGATTACCATACCTTGATATTGTGAGAGAGGTCAAGAATAAGGTAATAACTGTAAGAGTCAGTGTATGACTATATTTATGAATTTTGAGTTATTTTCTGACACCTCATGTTACATCTCAGCTTTAAATCGTATCTTACATTGTAGAAATGTAGTCCCAAAAATGTATTTGAAGACTTCAAATACACTCATAATCAATCATAGTAACATAGCTGTCTTTGTCTGATCTATCATTCAGAAAGGAATAGTTCATCCAAAAATGAAATGCTCTCATAATATACTCACCCTCAAGCCATCCTAGGTGTTTATGACTTTCTTATTTAAGCCAAACACAATCAGAGTTGTATTAATTAATATCCTGTCTCTTCCCAGCTAAGCTTTGTTATGGCATTGAATAGCGCACACATTTTTGAAGCTCCAAAAAGCGCATCCATCCATGATAAAAGTAATCCAACTCCAGTGGGTTAATAAATGCCTTCTGAAAAGAAGTGATGGGTTTTTGTAATAAAAATATGTATATTTAAAACTTTATAAACCGTAATTACTGGCTAGGTGTGCTTTTTGGAGCTCGGGCAATATTTAGTGCCATTACAAAGCTGGGAAGAGCCAGGATATTTTTTTAACTCTGATTGTGTTTGGCTGAAAGAAGAAAGTCATATACACCTAGGATGGCTTTATTATGGGATACTTTTCATTTTTGGGTAAGCTATTCCTTTAACTACGCTCACACAAGCCTTAGTGCTCAATTCAGATTGATTGTGAGCCACATGCATAAAATATAACCTACCGAAGAAAAACACCATTACAATTTATTTAAAATCTTTAAATTTTCTCCTGTCAGCTGAGAAGTGTGATTAATGTTAACCTAAAATATAAAATAAAGTAAAATTTGCACGAATTCTGATATAACTGTCTGATATAACAGACTGAGATCACATATTTAGGACCATGTCAGAATAGAAAGATCAGATTCAGGTTTGAGCTGTTTATTCTGTCATTAAACTAAAACAGATCTGAGGGTTTGGGCTACTTTTCCCTGCAGTCTGAAAGTAGCCTTTATGCACACTTATAAATGCTTCAGTGTCTTAGCATTTTGTAACAAAATATAACACATGTGGCACATAAACAGTTTTGAAGACAAATACAACTCTCTCCAATGGACCCTTTTCACATTTCCGGGGTTCTCGGAAGCGGGGTTCTCATCATAGTTGGGTAAACTTCTATAGTGGTTAATGAGAGACGACAGCAAATGTAATTTTTGTATTCCCATTTGCTCCAATTTCAAAATAAACGAACATGATAGCATTTCCACGACTTCCCAAAAGAGGGAAAAATATAGATTGATTACAGCAGTCAGGAGAAAGAATTAGGTGACATTTGCCGTCATACGTTCAGTCGTAGCATTAGAAACACTCTCGCACCTAATTCTTTATTATTTTTAATTAATTTTACTAAAAATTTACTGCCAAGGTAATACAAAACAATTTAACATTTAAATATGCAAATAGGTTTGTGCAATGTTGATAATTGTGGAAATGCATCATCAAAGTCTGTGAAAAGGGACCATATTTTAAATTTGGACTGCTGTACTATTTCAACCACTAATTGTCAATATTACACACTGCACCTTTAAGCAAAAACTTAACAATGTAAATTACTTTTAGTCTTAATACCTGTTCTCTGTCTCCCATCAGCACCCTACTCATCCACTGGCAGTGTACAATGTATCAGGTGAATTTGCTATGCTGTGGCATGGAGCTGAAGCTGGAGCTTTTGAGCTGCGCACTGCAGTTATGGAGGCTATGACTGCCTTCCGTCGAGCAGGTGAGAAGGGGGACATGGAAGATAAAGTAAATGAGTTGAATCTGTCTCCAAAATTGTAACTAAAATGAATGATTGCAGCACTTTTGGGCAGGTCCTTGGTGGTGTCTACTTAATTTTTCACTGTATTCTTTTTTTCAGGAGCTGACATCATTATCACCTACTACGCTCCTCAATTGCTCACATGGTTAATGGAGTAATCTGTTGGTTCTCCTGTGTGATTAAAAATGCAAATGTACTGTCTCTTTCTGAGAGTGACACTTAGGATTAAAAAATAAAACTGACAAGTAAATATTAGTACACAAATCAGCCTTTTTTATATGATTTATGTATTTAGTTAGAAACGCATCCAACCAGCTTAGATTTTTCTAGTTCTCAAATTTGGGCCGTTTGGTGTATTACTTGAAGTGTTTTCATTAAGATGTGTTTCACATACTGCAGTGTAAAACTCATAGAAGGCACTGTGTCTCACTTCAGCTGCTCTGAGCAAAACACCCAGCCACTTTGGCAAACCAGGTGTTTTTATATGAAGATCCATATATCAAGACCAAGGATAAGAATGACACTAAACCATGCATTAAATAAAGTTTTTTTTACCAGGTAAATGGTTCACTGCTATTAGAAATGGAGCCAAGAAAAGAGATGATTAATTGGGGAGAACAAGAAGTTTAGTTAACTTAAAGAAGAAGTTAACAAAAATGAAAGATGACTTAACGAACACCCCTTGGTTGAGGGGCAAGGTGTAAGAGACTGTATAAAAATTTCAGTTTTGACTGAGCGGCTTTGTTGTCTCCACCAATAAAGTCTACGTTTTGGCATCTGGAACTTGTCACTCGAGTTATTTCTTACAAAAAGGGGAAGACTTTTTCCATGACACAAGCTTTAGCATTTTTGTAACATACAGATGTTAAATTGGTTCATGGGCCTTTATCTGTGAGTACATCTAATTTTAATGTGCATCTGTATACCGGTAATTGAAAATAGACATTGGGCTTGTAATCACAGCTGTTTAGTTCTGAAATGAATGTACTGATAATTATATATTATATATAATAAAGTTTGGCATCTCCATTTTAAGCTTTAATTTGTAGTTAATTTGCTAAATGTTATCTGCATATAATCTAAAATATAATAATAAAGCTAGAGCCATGTTGTCGTTTATTTATTACAGGGTCATATGGGAACATTGTATTTTGTTTATATTGACCACTCAGTTTTGCATTATGCTTTACACACTGAACAGGTTATCAGAAATGCCCATCCCTTTAACAGAGTTTACAGGCAGTTCATCATTACTGTCAGTATAGGAAAGGATATTGTCTTTCTTAATGGGTTAATAATTAGTGCTTTCATTCCTAACTGATTATTAAAAATGCTGCTTTATATAGGCACCACACTGCATGTGGAGGGGTCACTTGATAGATGTGCCCTTGAGACTGACCAAACTTGCTGTCCTGCAAAAGAAGAAATAAGAATTTCAAAATTAGTGCCTAAACTGTAAGCTGAATCCTGTTTGTTTTTACTTACTGTTAGCATGTCACCCTGTGTTTGTGACTCCTTTTGAAGATGTAAGACATGAAGCTAACCTCTCAGCAAGGTAAGACAGCCCTAAAAAGCAAAAATAATATTTCGCATTACTGAACACTTGTACAGCATTTGCATTCTTCTGCTCACACTAGCAGTACTTCACCTACTTTGGAACAACATGGTGTGGTAGGTAGTACATGTAACTTGCATATAGAAAACCTGACTTCTAACACAATGAACTACTGAACTACTAATTAATACAAAATCATAAGTTGGAAGAACTCTTAATGGGCATTATTATACAGTATAAAGGACAGTATACAACCAGTATAATCGGGTTATGATAAAAAAATTAGAAATACACATTCTCTTAGGGCTTTTTTCTTTTTCTTTGATCTTCTTTACAGAACTTGCTCATGTAAAGTGATATGACCAGAGTCAGCTTTCTTATCCATACCGCCATTAACTTGAATTTGAGCCATTAACTTACATTTTTACATCAAAAACAAATTAAGTTCTTAATAGTTTGTTTACATATTCACTGTATACACACACACACCCTAATAACTGCGTGCACAATTTAATTAAAGATTTCTGTTTCACATAATTGAATAGATAAATAATTACACTATTAAAGAGCAAATTTTAGGATTAAACTTACCACTCATAATCAATCATAGTAACATAGCTGTCTTTGTCTGATCTATCATTCAGAGAGCTCAACCTGAGACATCCTACCTACGCCTACGACACAGACGTAAACATTTTCTGCGATCGACTTTTTTGACCTGAGCTATTCCAGCACGAATTGCATCGGAGTTCGATTATTGTAGACTGGGTGGGGATTGTGCTAGTCGTTTAACCGGAGTTGAAACAAATTAAGGATGATATATTTTCCTTACCTGTAAACCAGCTATTTATTCCACAGGTTGTGACGTTTGGCAGGTAATTTAAAGTTAAAGTAAATATTTATGTGAAATATAATTTCACAAAGCTTGTCCGATGGATTTTTGTTTGTCTTGAGCTTTGGTAATGAGATTAGCTTGTGTTATTAGCTGCTTTAGCTGCTAACGAAAAATAACAACTAACAGCTACATGTCGGTATTATATCATGCTTATTATGTGCATTCAAGCAGTATATTCTTGTTCTGTGCCAGGTTGCAAAGAAAATGATCAAAATATAATAATGTTTTGACACCCTTTTAAACGCTTGTATAAAGAAAATTAAACACTGGAGCTTAAATTGAGTTTAGTTTGGAACAGACATGACAGTATAGATGTTCAATATCTGCCATGACATAAAAAAACATCTAAACTTGTTACCAAATGTGTATGTGGTTGTATTGCCTAAAAAAACATATGCCTTATGTTATACATCTGACCTGATTTGGGCGTTCTTCTGGGTTGGTCATAAATAAAAATTAATTATATTGGTTGGTAACCATCACTGCATGCCTACAAAAATAACGTAGTAATTGATTTTTGTCTTATTTTTATTTCATGATCAAGCTTATCTTGTATTATTTATATAGATTTATGCCATTGTATCAGTTAATGTGAAATTTTCAAATTCAATACATCCCTAGAATACAAATTATTTTAGCTTTCTTAAACATTGTAATTAATAATTTATTCAAAGACACTTCTCGTTGTGTAAATAAAGTTTTCTTTATGTGCTAAATTCTTTTAGATCAATTTATTATCAGTAAAAAGGTGTTCAAACATCAACAAACTACATATTCCAAAGTGGTGGCTTTATATATTGAAAAAAACATTTATAAATAGTTTCCTTTAACACTTTACCCCTAAAAATAAACATATGGGTGGAGAAGGCGAGACTGTTACTAATATTTCACAGCTGTCAGGTCTTAAATTAGAATAGAAAAAAGAGAGGGCATTTTTTTACACGTTATAGTGGATGGATTTACAGGTAGGGTGTCAAAAGCTATTTTTTGAAAGATTAGCTTAAAATTGCTTGAGATGGACATTGTCTGTTATGTATGCATATCACTATATTATTTTTCTTTTATAGTCAAACCAAAAATTATTCAGACATCAGATATAATTTCTGATATTTTTTTACTAGTGGGTGCAGGACACTATAGTCCATTTATGGATAGCTAAATAAAGTAAACTGTGACATATTATACCCAAACATTCTTCATACAGTGGACTACCAGTAAAATTTTAGGACCAACAATTATTCAGACACTTTGACCTGACCATTTTTTGCTGAAGTGTTTTTTCTTTAATTGCTAATGCGACCTTTTTACACCACAGACTGAACAAAATGTAAGCATTGCTTGGTAATTTGTTGACCTAAATTGGTATTACCTTATTATTGCTAACAGCTGACAGCTATTAAACCTAATTCATTTTTGAGACGGTCTAACAGAAGGATGGACAAAACCAGTGAAATATCAACTGATTAACTGAGTTCTTGTCATATTGTATTACCATTTTCTAAACTATAGTGAATAAACTGTGATAATGTGAGAAATATTGGAGGTGTCTGAATAAATTTTGGTTTGACTGTATTAACATTTTCTAGCTAATTGGTTATTTATTGTCAACTGATACAGTAAATGGCACCATTTTGTAGATTTATTTTAATAAATAGTAGAGGGCCAATCTATCTCAATTGGTTCAGTGGATGTTGCTTGACCATTTTTATTTGACTTAAAAATGTTTTAGGCTACTTTATATCTATGTATTGGGGGTATTTTTATGTTACTTTTATGAGTCACAATAATTTTGTGTTCTACAGATGTTTCTGGAAACCTTAATATCTCATTCTCAGCCCGTTGATCTCTAGAGCACATGGTACAAGGAAATATATTAACACTTTTCTCATTCTTGTTCCTTATACAGAACCTAAGCCCAAATGTAATGAAGATTGTTTACAATTTTACTTTTAGGTTAAATTTATAAAGGGAAGGGTTCAAATCTCAGTTCTGATTTTAAGGGAGTACATTGGCATGGATTGTGTCCCTGCAGAACATTTTAGGTTTGAGGCTTCTGAGTTTCTTCTTACGTGTTTGAATTGATATGGCATCATTAATGTTATGTTCTCTTAGGATGTCAGGATGGCAAGTGGCCCTGGCTTGCCGGACAGCCTGGTGCTGGAAATCTTCTTGCATCTCCCTCATGAAGCGGTGCTGAGTGCTGGGTTTACCTGCCATCAGTGGTTTGCCGTGTCGAGGGATGAGTTCCTCTGGAGGGAGCTCTTCTATAGCTACTACCGCATCCCTCGCTCAGTGCCTCGCCACCCAGGTACTGTAGCTGCACCACAGTTAATGAATGAGTTAATCTCATCCTTCGGATGAGACGTTAAACCAAGGTCCTGACTCTCTGTGGTCATTAAAGATCCCATGTCACTTCTTGTAAAGACTAGGGGTGTAACCCTGGTGTCCAGGCCAAATTCCACCCATTGGCCCTTGACAATCATGGCCTCCTAATAATCCCCTTCCTTGAATTGGCTCTATCACTCTCTCTCCTCTCCATACAGCTGTTGTGTGGTGAGCGGCTGCCGTCGCATCATCCAAGTGGATGCTCACACTGGTGGTGGTGGTTGAGGAGAGATCCCCCTCTGGGGGAACAGTAGTACATATGAAAGTGCTATATTCATTCAATCATGTGTAAAATATACTAGCATGCACCTTTCACATCTGTGAAGAACATCTGAAGTGGAATGTGTACATATGGCCTTTAATAATCCACTTAGTAGTAAAATATGACGGTGCCTAAAGTTTGGCACTTTTTTTGTCATGACTGTGGCAGCACCTTTTGAAAGTAACAATGCAATTCCTGCATGTGCGCAGCTGCTGCGTCGTGGTATAGGGAGTTCAAGCGGCTGTATGACTGCATCCCCTGTGTGGAGGTTCAGACTTTGAAGGAACATCATGATCAGGTCCTGCATTTGGCCTTCTCTCACCGTGGACATCGCTTCTCTTCCTGCTCTAAAGACTGTACTGTTAAGGTAAGTCTACCTACTGCAGTTCCTTTCAGGCAAGTCATTTCACTCAGCGGCCACTTTGAAACGCAGCTAATTCAGGCCCCGGTCGATTGGATCACAAGCGAACGACTCTAAATAGAGGTGTAAACTGAGTTTAAAACGTTTTGAACTTGTCCACTTTCGACCACTTCCAGAGGTAGTCGAAAACTCATTAGACCTGAATCTGATTGCTTTCGTGGTGTTGATGCTCATGTGGTCGAATGTGTTTGAACAGCCGCCGCAAAGGACCGTCTACTCTCCGCCTACTAACCTGATGCGTAAACATAATGGGAAGGGAGCTAGCCAGACGGGATTTAGACGTCCGCTGAAGACCCAAGTTTGGTTTGAGGATGTACCAAGCACAATGTTTCTCTCACCATTCTTGATTTCCAACATGCACTTAACGTGTTCGGCATGGTCTTGCTACTATCAGAGCAGAAACAAAACCTGCTGCTCTCCGTATGTTTTTCCGTCATATCCGGGTGCATTCATATGTAAATTGTGCAAGCTTCCTTTGTCCATTAGATCGAAAGAGCTGAAAAAAATAGCAACATACATTTAGCTACCCATAGACCCTCCCCTGAAAGAAAAAGTGGAAGAAAGAGAATGATTAAAACACTTTTATCTTGAATGATTAAAACACTTGTAAACTTGTCTCTCTCGTCCACTTGTGAGCCGGTGGACCAAAACACATGTTAATACCAGCTGTAAACAGGGCCCCAGTCATGCAAGTACAGCTCCTATCTCTTTGAATGGGTAAACATCAAATTCTCCAAAGCTGTTCACCAAGCTCACAAAATCATATTATTTTATTAAATAATAATTTCATGTTCTTAGTGCAAATGATACGAGACAAGTTATGAATGTTATACTTTTTAAAATCAAATAACAGCAAGGTCATTGACATGATGCTTTTTTTGTTCAGATGTATTTATAAATGCAATTCATATGTATAATGACTTAACTTCTGATACCATAGTGAAGAAAAAAAGCCTCATTTATTGTATTGTGACTGTATCAGTGCCAAAAATATCAGATCATTTTACATTTTTATGACAGGCAATGTTAGTTTAGGTTATAAAATATCATGTGGTGCCACACCCAAACCATTTAGTGGATTTTTTTAATTTATAACTTATGATATTTGTATAAAAATAGTTCTTAGGTTACACTTTATCTTAAGTTGATGTTGTTACAGTGTAATTACACAAATAAGCACTGAGTAATTTTAACTACATGCACTTACTATAGGGTTAGGTGTAGGGTTTGAGTTGCTTGTAATTATGCATAATTTACTGTTACTATATTACTGTATTAAGTACATGTAACATGTAACTATGTCATCTTAAAATAAAGTGTTACCATTTTGGAAAATGTATTGTAAAACATTTTCAAAAAAAATGGTTATGATGTGTACGTTCAATGTGTAAGGAGATTATATTCTAATTTATGGTTACACCACATGATATTTTTTGAGTTATTAAAGTTAGTATTAAATGTTTGTAAAATTAAAAGTTTTTACAACCACATGAAACATGCATGATGTAACAGAGTGCATTTCTAAGAGCATATTTAAAAAAGGGTTTTAACAAAACAAAAACCCTTACCCTTCATCACTGACACACTTATGTCATTGGGCCATGAGTGATGGTAACAATGATGTTTGCCTTAGCAAGCACCACTAAATATACAGTTCCCTTTAAGCACTGTATACAACATGTAAACTACAATCTCAATGTTGAAAATAAAATTGTGTTTGTTACTGCTTTGTTATTCACTGAATGTTGTTTCTACAGGTTTGGGACACAGAGAAACCAGATGGCAACATCTCTTTGGTTCACAGCTACAGTATGCGCCAGTTTAACTGGGGCTACACTCAGTTCTCCCAGTTTAACGCTGATGACACACTCCTACTGGTGTCAGGGGTCTACCTGGGCCCACATCACTCCTCCTCTGGAGAGATTGCAGTCTTCAGTTTGGGTAGAGACTGTTGTTATATGCATCGACTGCACACACCCACAGTAAATATAAGTAGATTTTTTGTTTGATATTGTTGTTTTGGATCCGTAGAGAACTACACTCTGCTGTCCCGCGTGAGAAATAAACCCTATGACGTGTTCGGCTGCTGGCTGAATGAGACTCACCTTATCTCTGGTAACCTGCACTGGATTGGCAACATGACCTCTTGCTCTGTGCTCTGGCTCAACAAAGCCTTCCAGGTACATATGTGTTCATTTAATCATCATTTAGCAGACGCTTCCAAAGCAACTTACAAATGAGGAGAGCAAGAGAAGCAATTAAACTAACAATAGGGCTGTCAATACCCGTTCTTGTCTTAGGACAACTTTGATTAACTTTTTTGATCCACTTCAAATGTTGAAAAAAGGCTTTTTACCCAGTGATAAAACAGTTTTTCCATTGTGATCTTCAACATATTTTCATTTTGGTGGATTATTAAATATCTGTAGCCACATTGTAGTAGCTTTAGACAATATAGACAACAGCCCTAACGACTCAGTGTTTCCCCTCTCCATGTTCAGAACATTGAGTCAGAAAACGTGAATGTGGTGAAGCGTCTCTTTAAGATCCAGAACATCAATGCCAGCACTATCCGCACAGTGATGGTGGCCCACTGCCGTCGACACGACTCTCCTGACCTCCTCCTGGACTACGAAGCTCAGTCACAGGCACAAGCTCAGCGGACACAGCAGCACCAGCCTCTCTTCTTTGATCTGGGAAATACAGACAGTGAAGAGGAGGAGGAAGAAGATGATGAGGACGAGGAGAATGAGGAGCGAGGAGAAAAAAGAGTGTCAGCACATCTGCCCTCATATAACCCATCTGGCCTGCAGCATGTGATGCATGTAAGATCTAGAAATCACTAGCATCTAGGGGTGTAACGATACCCTCATGTCACGATTCGATACATATCAGATACTGAACTCACGATACGATATTATTGCGATACTCCAAGACATATGATAAAAGCTTAACAAAAAATGTAAATGAATAGGCTTGGACTCTGTGCTTTTAACCCAAGGACAATAGAGACACCTGAATAACAATATTCATGATCCTGAAGCTGAAAAAACAGAATTATTTTAGACGAATATTCTTGTACTTTTTCCACTTGTTGGACACTTTTTACTGGTCAGATAACATAAGGCATTTGGCATTATCAGGACCCACAAATATTCCCCCATTGCATTATTATACATTATATTCAACATTATATATAGTAGTTTAATGTAGTACTGACACTAAAACTCTGAAAACTTGAATTCTTTCCTCACACAGTAATTTTTTTGGGGGGAGGAACTATCCACGATACATATTGTCACTATCCACGATACGTATTGTTGCATTTTTGTATTGCGATATATTGTGGCACGATATATTGTTACACCCTTACGCATCTCATGTGAAGCATGATCCCAATGATTTTGTGAAGGATGCCTAGAACGCTAAATGAATAAATGTAAATGTAGAAGAAAAAATAGGCAATATTTTACAGAGCAGCATGCACACAAAGTTATTAGTGTTCAATTGGATTTAATTATATCTTTTTGCAGTCTATGGAATTATATTGTGTATGTGTGGGGGGGGGGTCCTCTCTTTGAAAATGGGAAATTTGTTCTATAACCACGTGTTCCTGAATTTTGTTTTAATCATTTTATGAAAACTTTTCCATTAACAATACTATTAAATCAAAAGCAGTGATTATTAGGGTATAATGCAATATCAAATTATTCATGCCTGACATAGACCATAATGTTTTTGGTTCCACATCTATAGATTCCTATAAATATTCTGTCAGTTTCCAGTTTTTAAAAAGGTGACTGTTCAATATTGCAAATCAACATTTCATTGAAATTTAATTGCATGAAATCAAAACAATTTACAGTATTTAATACATGTTGCTGGCCTAATTGTGAATTACTTATGTAATACTAAAAAAAACCTAGATTTGTCTTCATAATTCTTTAACTTTCCCTTTTCCAAGTCTACATATTTTGTTCCTCATTTAATATTTCTCTGTTTCATTCTGAAGTGTGTCAGATTACGGAAGTAAAATGGACTGGGAATGGGAATGCTTTTTCTTTTTGAAGTGTATTTCCTTAGCAATTAAGAATAACAGACCCTAGCAAAAGATCAACTATGATTGAAAACTGTTTCAATAAAAGCACTCCTCTTGAAGTGTTATTATATGTCATCAGTTATGTGTGCTGTATTTGCTGCCGGTAGGGTTGTCAGGGCATAGCTGCTCGGGATCGAGAGTTGGAGACGAAGGTGGCCAGGCTGATGGGCAGCAGACGCACCAAAGCTCCTGATCCAAACCTGGTGTCTCCCTCAGCTCCTGGAGAAGGAGAGGACAAGACCTACCTCCTCTTCACCACCGGCAGCCTCACCTACTCGCCTCACCAAATCGGTGAGTGTGCACTTGTGTTTTCCATACAGTACATGTTCGGATGGTAAACTCATGTGTGTATGTGTGTATGTGTGTTTCAGGTATCAAGCGGATAATGCCTGATCAAATGACAACAAGCGGTCCTGTGTTAGGAGAAGAGCGCAGTACAGAGGAGTTCTTTGACTCGCTGGATCATGTGATCGACATACACGGCCACATCATCGGCATGGGTCTGTCACCTGACCATAGGTGTGTGTGCTTTGCAACAGTAGATGACTAGCATACATGAGCTTTTAATTGACTTTGGACTGATGCAGTTTATTCAGCAAGTTCATATGACCTGTGGAGGACCATCAAGAGAACACATTTGTGTAGAATATTATTTGGCTTGACTTACCATGCAAATCCTGGATGTTGCTGTTCTGTTTCTATGGGATACAAAACCACAAAGTCTTCCTTCAGGGGACGCAAGCAGGCTTAGAAAGCTGATAAGGCCATAAAAACTTTAAATGGTATAAGAAAAGTCTTGTTTTTCAAGAGGTCTTACATTTTGTGGACAGAAAAACAGGAATCGCGGTATGGCTTAATGTGATTATTAAACTTCAAAACGCTTAGATGTAATCGCTGTACATTCCAAAGTAAAAACATGGCGCCTTTGCGTGTTCTACAGATTTCAGAGCAGTTTGAATACCACACATTTATGTTTAATATAAATATAATTTTGACTTTAAAAAATGGTTTATGGCTGACCAGAGAAAGTGGTCAAAATGTGTAAATCCTGCTGAAATGAAAGTATCATCAATAAAAGTGTCAGCTGTCATTCAGTGTTTGTCTGTTGATAGGTACTTGTATGTGAACAGTCGCGCATGGCCGGCGGGATGTGTGATCTCTGACCCCATGTCCCCTCCGCCCATCGCAGAGGAGATCGACCTGCATGTGATAGATCTGAAGAGTCTTAGAGAGGAGCGCCGTAGCCTTCGAGCCCACCGGGCCTTCACACCCAACGATGAGTGCTTCTTCATCTTCCTCGATGTCAGCCGAGACTTTGTCGCCAGGTAATTTACATCCCAGTACTAGCACATAGTATTTGCTGTGGTAAACAGATAATTAGGTCTGTTAATCAGTGCTGCCATTTGGATTACATGCTGTGTACCATTGTAAACCATAGCTTTCTTTCACTAGCTGATATGACATTTATTCCAACACTAAACGACATCATGAAAATGTTTTTTAAGTGCTGCAATTTTATGTGGTGGAAGTAACATTGAGTGGATTGAGTTTGTCATAGCATTTTTTGAGTATTTAAAGTCCCCATGAAATCAAAATTGACCATACTTACTTTGTTTGCCTAAATTGATCGTTTTGTGGTGAACAATTCATCCATACAAGTCAATTTACACAAAAAAAATTTTTGGCTTCATAATCTTTAATCAAATTCTGAAAATGCCCCTCCCCTCTGCGTTGGAGGACCTTGCCCGATGACGTAGGCTTGATGGTTTGGGTGTCTGCTTAACATCCGTAACGCCCCTCCAACTGACATTAGACAGGCACACAGCGTGTGAAAGGAGAGATGGCGAGGAGGTGCATTTTTCTAGATCCAATCAGGTGCTAGTTGAAAAAAAAAAGCCACGCTCACTATTTTGCCTCATTTAGTATTCCGTTTCTCTCGGAAATACGTCACAGCACTGGAGAAAAGTCGTTTGCAACTTCCGGTTCACGGGGACTTTAATAACATGTTAGTTGCTCAATTAACCATCAACTGGTTGCATAATTAATTAAACTTTTACGTTATAATTGCAAGCTCGCAATAAACTTCATGTCTTGGCATATAGAAAGCAAATAGAAGTTTCAACATGTTCAATATACACAAGCTAAAATTTGCGCCAGAATATGAGCAACACAGATAGAGCTAGTTGATAAAATGGATATCTTGATATTTTTCAGACCTTATGAGCATATTTGGATATTATATAACTATATGTAGGCATTGGCTCTGAAATTGCTTTAAAGGGTAATATTTTTATTTCCCCCTCTTTTTCTTTTTGTAATAATCTCCAAGAAGAGAATAATTTTTGGTGTTAATCATTCTAAAAAAAAAAAAAAAAAACTTTTAATTTTAATTTTGAAGTGAATTATTCCTGTTAGTCTAAGTTGTTTTTTCTTTAACAATTTTGACAGATGTCTAGCTAAAAAAATTCAGATAAAAAAAAATGTGTTGTGCATTCTGGTTTTCATGATGTAATGCAAGTCATTATGTTTTAAGTAAATTAGTTAACATAGTTTTTAAAATACTAAATGCCAATTACCACAGTTTTTCATTAATGAACAAAATATTATTGAAAGAATATTATGTGTTAAACATTAATTTATATGAGCACTATGGTAATCAGCAATATTTTAATGGCTCTAAATAACTGTTCATTGAACTGATTCATTGAATAGGATAGTTAGAATAACATTCACAGGAATGAATTTGAACTAAATATTTTGCTGCTGAGATGGTATTCAAAATCTCTCTTTTACTTACGAGTACTAAGTCAAAAAATTGCAGTGAAACTAGCCTACTGGTACAATTGTTTGCAAATTTGGAATCATATTAAAATCATATGCTCAATGAAAGAACGTGTCAATTATATATTTCCCTGCCCTATATAGACTAGTTCCAATAACTGGCATACCTTTCCTTCACTTCATCTTATTAATGATTGTCTGTGACACACCAAGCCGGCATTAAATAACTAGTGGCGATGAAAGCTGACTGTGTTGTCGCCTCACGTCGACTGCGTCTCGGCCAAAAAGATGAGCTTGAACACCCCACAAAGACTAAAGGCGACTGCTAGCATGGGCGTTTTGCACCTGTAAAGAAATAACTGTCTATATCAGCAGGTATCAATTCAATAGTCTGTATTCGTCATTCAAAAAGGGAAACAGTAACTAGGACAGCATATATTCAAACTTAAAGCTGCTCTGAGCGATGTCGCGCGTTTTTTAGGCCAAAACATTTTTTGTCACATACAGCAAACATCTCCTCATTATCCGCTAGCTGCCTGTCCCCTGAACACACTGTAAAAAAAGTGGTGTCTGCAGACACCCCAGGCTCCAAAAAAGGCAACAAAAACAAACTGGGCTAAACATACCAAACTGTTCCAGCCAATAACCGACAAGAAGGATTTGCGGGGTGGGTTAGGGGGGTCAGTGCACGGATGAGGAGAAGTAAGGGTCTTGCTAACCTCCATTTTGTTTGACAATACTTTGAACGTCAACAAGAAGTGACGTCACCCAACATCGCTTAGAGCACCTTTAAAGCAGCGCTTGCTTATCATTTTAAATATCAATCATGCTGATCACTTTCTTCATTCCAGGCGGCTTATGCTATGAAAATATTCTCGTAATAAAATGCTCAGGTAAGGTGACGAACAATTAGAACAGCCTTCTGTCTGTGCCGTCTTTACTTCTTTACTCTCTTTCATCACTTGTGCTGAAAACACTTCACTTGTTCGCTAAGCTGAACAGCCAATCAGAGTTCTCTCTTCACCGATGGACACTGATTCAACATGTTCAATTGACCAAAAGGCAGGTTCCGACTAGTGTCAACTGAACACACCGCAAAAACTGGGCCAGCCGACGCTCAATAAAAGCCCGACTTACGTTGACCGACCTCGACTTAGTGTGTTGGGCTTTACACATAATAATGGAAGTCCGCACTATGTACTCATCTACACATCGAAACCATCATTAGATGCTTGCCGAACAAAAGATCTTAAGGATTGAGTCATAACTGCACTAGAAGTGTTTATTCTCTAATAATTGTACTTGTCTGTGCAGCGGAGCAGAGGACAAGCATGGTTACATCTGGGACCGACACTACAACATCTGCCTGGCACGCCTGCAACATGATGATGTGGTCAACTCTGTGGCCTTCAGCCCAGCAGACCAGGAGCTGCTTCTGTCTGCCAGTGACGACTCCACCATTAAAGTGTGGCGCTCCCCGCGCATGCTGCGCCTCACACAGCCCCCCCGACACCCGCCACGGGCTCGCAAACTGATCTCATCCTTGCTCGGCCAAAGGAGAGCTAATCTGAACGGCAAACCCTGACCTGGACACTGGCAGGCGTATCGAAACATTACAGAAGGACACTCCATGAGCAGAGAAGGCATGTGTGAGGTCAAGGAACTGTGGACTTCTACATGGGTGCCTATGAGAAGATCAAGGGTACATGTGTTTTCTTAGTGGCCCTCTTACCGGATGTACCGCCGTGACCAATAAATCACTGAAAAATGAAAAGTGATCTTTGCATAAAGAAACAACAAAAGAAAATAGGATTTTTGGATCACCTTATTTGTGAAGATTAGTTCTGATGCGCATAGAAACGTGGACATCAACAGGATATGTGACTCAAAGGGCAAAGAACCAAGGATTTGAAGAAAGTATAGGTCATATTCAAATGTGAGTGTGTCCCGTGTGCAGTTGTAAGTCCATTTAACCCAGTCGTGGTGACTGTAACTCCGCCTGTGCATGTCTGCACGTTCATATTTTTTATGTTTTTTTTCTTTTTTCTCTGCACCTTTTTTAGTACGTTACTAAAAAGCCTGACAACCAGATGATTAGAACAAGAACATGATCTAGTATTTAAATACTCACAAAAAAAGGGAGAAAAAATCTAAATTTGGTACAAATTTGCAACAGTTATGCGTCTCTGGTTTTTATTTGTGGTTTTATAAGAAAGAGCAGTTCAGTTTAACACGGTTACAGAATGACGATGTTTATTTCTACTCCATCTATGCCTTTATTATTGAAATCAATTGTATCCTTTGTGCATATGGATTTTGTCATACAGGATTAACATCATACTATACTGAAAATGTACAAATTCCAAAGAAACTCAAGCCTTTATGTTTGAACCTTTATTCAATCATTCGGTTTTAACAATGCACCAGTGACGCACCTCTGTTATGGTAGCATATATTTATTTTATATGTATGACCTAGTATGACATATGTCATGACTGTATGTGCAGGTTGGATTCACATTTATTTCGATAGGATTGTTAAAACTACCAAAAAGGCTGAAGAAAAAACTAAATTTCAGGTCCTACCACAGGCCATTTCATTCTCCATTCTATGCGCTCTATGACTGTACAGCAGTTGCTACTTTATACCCACATCTCAGCTCCCTGTGTCATAAGCTTACATTTGTTTACTAACATTAAATATTCAGCAAAGGTACTCATTTGTTATTATGTCATAGATGTCATGACATATGAAAAGCTCCCCATGGCTCACATATATGATCTATACATGTGAAGTATTTGTTACTTGTGCATTACGGCAGAGTATGAGAAGTTTGGATCACAATGTGCAGCATTACAGTCTCTGTGGTTGTGATCAGTGGTTTTGTTTTTAATGGTCCTGGTTCCGTGTGGTATTTGTTTGAGCTTGTGAATCTGGTTTTCCCACCTGCCCTTTGGCTGTTTGCCATAACTTTAGATTTTTTATTGTGGAATGTGTAAAATTTGTTTGACCCATTAAACTATTTTTCTTTTGCCAGATACGGTGTACAATTTTTTTTTTTTTTTTTTACCCAAAGCAACTAAAGGTGTATACACATTTTCCAGTCTTACTCTTTGGTAAAGGTAAAAACATGGGACATAAAGACACTGTAGACACTGAATTAACTGTTTATTTTTTTTTCAGTAAGTTTACATATTGTTGGCACACAATTTCAAACAAATGTATTATATAGGAAGAAAGACTAAATTTCACAAAAAGCTACAGAACCTGGTAATATGCTTAAGCGAAAGCAAGCGTAAAATCAGAATAATAAAATAAAGGGTATATCACTATCTAAACGTACTAAAAATGAATATTATCTAAATAAAATACAAACTTATATAAATGGATAGATGACAGCTAAATGGTACAAATTACTACCATAGAATTAAATAAAGTTACATATTTTCATTCATTTATTATAGAAATGAAAGAGAAAAAATGCCTCTATTTCTTCTTTCCAATAAAAGCAACTATTTCTAATTCAATCCAATTAACATGGACTGTTATTTAACTGAAAAGGATTTATACTGCATCCAGTTCATCTGTTGACTCAGACAATATCCCATGCTAACCTAAAGCACAGTGATGTTACAGGGGAAAAGGAGCTATTAGTATGTCTGGTCCATTTTATAAGGGCTTGAAGATAATTAAATGGCTACAGCTGTACAATCTGTGTAGCAATTTCATTCTCAAGCCCAAACAAAAAGAGCCAGACCTACGATCAGATGTTTACAAGTAGGCTACCTACGCTGAATTTAAGCACTGTTAGTCAAGATGTTTGGACATCTATACATTCCTTTTCCCTATCTTAATTCAATTGAATGCTGTTAAATATTGTAGCCGCATGCACATAAAGAACAAACAGCACAATGATTAATTTCTATGAGCTGATTCTTAAAGCGCTCAATCAGTTTATGGATATTAAAGTTGCTCTATTATTAAGTTAGTCACGTTTGTAAAATAAAAGTAGACTGATTACAAATACGCATCTATTTATACACTATACTTCCAGCAAAAGTGACCACCCCCCTAAAAATGTCCTCAATTGCAGTTAGCACCCTATTCCAGATTTTAACAGCATGAAAAACCCTGCCAGCTTCAGGTCACGCAAAACAAAAATCTCCAATCTCATAAGTAATATTATGTTATCACATACAAAACAGGTATAGTGCAAATATGTGTATTATACATTTATATTATATAAATATATATTATGATAATATAGTGCATATTAAATAATCAGTTCTATTAAAATAGTTTGATCACTGCAACTCCGTAGACATATTTGTTTCAAGAAATATTTTCATTGATAATAATATTATTATTATATGCTATTGTAATATAATAGTTTAGATTGAATAGTTTAAATAGTTTGGCTTCCGCAGCTAAGATATGAGATACAATAATAATACCATCCATTGTTATTATGAATAATGCGTTATAAGCCAGTGAGGTCGACTATGGCTTTAATAAAAATGGTGTCATCTCTCAGATATGAGCTTTTGCCTGCCAGCTTGGCGAGGGGGCAGAAGAGAGGACAACCGCTGGCAATGTTCATCTCACTGATGGGTCTCTGGAAGGACGTGGAGCTCACGTCAGGCCTGAAGGCATCAATGATGTGCTCTCTGTTGTTCTGGTCCAAGAGCATTAATGTCACCTGGAAGGAAAAAACAATTACAATCAATGTAATGCCAAGCTTATGTTCTAAAGGTTATACTGGACATCAGGTGACAGAATACATGTGCTAACCCTTAGATTAAATAGTCATTACAACCACCACATTAATTCTCAACCATTTAACATTTAATAGTCAATTATTCATTAGATGTTATATTCTAACTACATGTATTCTACAGTTTATCATGTATGTTGAATATCACAACAGAACAGCCTCAACATTCAGTCCCTGCAATAAGTGGTTCATCTAAACATGAGTGGTGTTGTGGTGCTTTAGTTGGTAGAACAACCCTACAAAAAAATGAAAAGTAAAGAGTAAATGAACGCCTGAAAGAGGAGTGAAAGCGTATCGGCACATTTACCTTCTGGCTGAAGGGCCACTTCAGGAGTGCATCGTATTTGCCCCTCATGACCACAAAGAACAGGGAGAGGTGAGTGCCCCGACCTGTGCCGTCACCGTTCAGGTACAGTCTCAGGCACATCTTATACCCATATTTACTGGAGTAGAATGCTGAAGAACAGAAGAAAGGTGCTGAACAGCAGGGTCAGAAATTAACTCGGGCAAAAACATCACCAAAGGTGACTAAAATGCTTCACAAAAATCAGCTCCGAAAACAGTGAATAGATTCTCAAGCTGAGTAGCTGTTTCACATTTTTGTAATTAATAGATTTAACTGAACTTTGACATAAAATGCTGTTTTTGTACAGACACACATGTTATCAATTTTAATCGGTTGATGCATTCTAAAAATAACTTTAACATAAGCTTAAATTCCAGTCAGGACATTTGCTAAGTACCACAATGCGTCAATGCCCTCAAATCCAAGACAAGTTCTGCTTACAATTTACTATTTACAAAATGCAAAGTAGGATTACAATTTATTGAACCAAGAACATTCTAGGACACAAGTTCAATCAACAGCATTTGTGACAATGTTGAATACCACAGAAAATAATGTACGATTATACTATTATATAGATTATTCTCCAATAATCACCCCTTGGTATCAAGACAAATAACTGTAAAGCATGTACACCCGGTAACTTTCGTATGATGTCCCCACATAAATACCAAACAGGGAGGAGACATAACTTCTTTTTGTGGAGCTGAGCAGAGCATATCAAACATATGAGATTCATTTTTCTGCCTTTAAACCCTCTGGACGCTGGTACGGTTTACGTCCACTGTAAGTGTCTCATGGTAACCCTAATTTTTGCTTAAATTCTTAAAACAAACCAAAGGGTGAGTGGAGAATAATTTTCTGTTCTTAATCGACAACATGCAGCAAACACTGTTTATTGAGCTTAACCTGCACTGAACCTTGAATCTGATCTTAACCTTACCTGGTGAGAACATGGCAGGTGCACGTCCTCCCACTGCGTCTTGTCTGCGACGAGAGAAGTCTGCAATTTTCCAAATGAACACTCCATCGTATGTGCAGAACTGCAGCTCCCGCAGAGACTGATCGGATTCTGCTAACTGCAGATCTCGCATGGTTAAAGTCCGTTCCAGCTGTCGCACCTTCAAGAGTCACCAAACAGAAGAGAAACAGGGTTATGGAACTGACGAAATGTAGTTGTAATAACATAATGATGATTTACACAATCCTCTATTGTGTCTGTCTTAGATGTAAAGTTGGTGACACTGGTACATTGTCTTTTGTTCATTGATGGCTATGCTTCTATGGTAATTGTTAATGGAGAAGTTCTGTCATTAAATGAAAATGAAAAAGATTAACTCTTAAGCAGCAATGGTGGAGCTGAAGTAAAACGATGATACACTGACATATGATGGATAAGTAAAAACTGTCTATTGTGTCTTTCTTAGACTTTGACTTAGGTATTGTACATGGTTTTTAGTTCATTGGTGTCTATAGTTCTGGTAATTGTTAAAGGATAATTCCGGTATTTATCACTTTGAGTCTATTTTCTAGTTTGTTATTGCACGAGTTATTGCAATGATCCTCCAACAAAAATCATGCGATTTAACAAAATGGCAAATAAAACACGACAGAAACTGTATTTGGCTACGCTACTTGTTTTGGAACATCAACGAACACCACTAACCACTCTGTGAGTTGCACAATTTTGAAAACGAACGTTAAGAGTTGTTTTAAGGACATGTTTCAGTATGCTCGTAGACTGCCACTCTGAAGCGGTCAGAGGCGATTCTAAAATAGTCAAAAAGTCGAGACAGGACCCATCGTCAACATTTCTGTGTCCACCACTCTAGTTCATCCAAAACAAACTACAAAATAGACTCAAAGTGCTAAATACCGGAATTATCCTTTAAAAGAGTACTGTAGTACACAGTAATAGTTCTGTCATTAAAGGAAAGATTAAAATTTTTGGTTGAACTACTCTTAACGCAAAACTGATCAATTAGCAGAAAGTCCAGGATGGTTCCCGCTTCATATCCCATGTGAATTAAGGATCATGGCAGAGACAGCGGAGGCTCTTCTGCTGGGGGAGGAAAACCGGTTTCACAAGTAACAGTCGACAGAAACAAATCTTGCTAACAACCGTTTCATAGTAAAGGTTTTCACTGGCAATCAAACACCTGAACTTTTTTAAATGATAATACAAACTGACTATTAACTAGCTACTAAAAAAAACAGGGTAGTTTCCCTAAAAATAAAAACACTCATTTACACAGTTCATGTTGTCCCAAACTTGCATGACTTTTTTTTCTTCAATAGAACATGTCGCGCCCAAACGTAACGCACCAGCACTATCAGAAAAAGTTGCACATTCAGTATTTTTGTAATTATAAATTCACTTACACAAACCTATCATATGTTTCAGAAGTTGTATGGACCACTTAATGTATAATGCGTTTTGTTATTTTTGGAAATTGATAACATCTGTCCTCCATTCACTATCATTACATGGAAAAGTAGAGAGTTCTTCGAAATTTCTTTTTTCGTGTTCCACGGAAATCACACAGGTTTGTAACGACATGAGGATGAGTCATTTTTGTGTAAACTATCGTTTGAAGTCAAATGTTCCACCAGTCTGTTATAAGACAAGATTGATACGTCATTATTTGGTTACCTGCAAGGTGAGAGCCTCGCATCACCTTCGGACACATAGCAGAGCATCAAAACCATCTCTGCTGTCCGAAAGAAAAAAAAAATGTCCTATAAATCCAACTTAGCGAGCGTTTTTTTACTATTTAAGTGTATCATTTCCTGCAAGGTGTGCGTAGTACCTTGTTTGACAAGTTCTCGATCTTTTCCTGGTCTAGCCGATGTTGCCGGGACAGTGCCTCCAGGGTGAGGGCCGAGCGTTCAACCTCTCTGTTCAACACACAAACTATGTTCTCCAAAGCTGTGACTTTCTGCTGCACACCAGGAGCGCCTCCTCTTACTGCATTATGGGCGGCAGCATCAGCCCCCGCCAGAGGTGCATCTTCAGGTCCGCGATACAACCCAAGCCCAGAATCTTCCTGCCACTCCACAGCCCCCTCGGCTCGCAGGCGCACAGAGGACAGCACCGCCAGCATGAGACGCAGATGCTCCATCACACTGGTCTGCTCATGCTCCTGCTGCTTACCGTTGTCAACCTAAAGACATTCATATATTATTTAAAAAAAAGGTTACATTAAAAGCAAAAAGTGGTGTCATTTCTTTGATGTTAAAACATCATTTATGTTGTAAAATGTCATATGGTTATCAAAGAGAAAATATAATTAAGGCAAGACACAACAGGTGAATAGGGTAAATTTAAAGATATCACTGTGCTTCCCCAGTTAATTAATCACAGTACATTAGGACATTACATTTTGTATGACAAGAATAAATATATAATATGTTATATAAATCAGGTGAATTTTATATGAATAAACCCCTCTGATAGATAGGAAAAAAAACTACAATGTTTGGTCTATGCATGTACTACTAAAGTGGAGATTTCTGTCTCACTGACTGCATTGGAAAAAAGATTTTTACTGTAACTAAAATCTACGGAGGCAAATAGATCAATTGTAATAAAATAAACACTGAAATGTGTATTTTGGATGTTTTCTTTTCATCAGTTTGTAAGATGTTTTTATAGAAGCAGAGTAATCCAAAATCTAAAAATTGACCAGTGCTTGAAAAAAACATTGTTGGTTTTGCCAGTAGTGTCTTGCCTTAGAAAAAGGGTTAACGACAACGCATCCTAAACATGAGCCACGCCACCACAACATCCACTCCAACAACGGTGATCGCAAAGTCACAGTCCACAGATTGATGCATAATGGATATACAATTTCAGTTTTCATGTATGAAAGGGAGTCACTTTTAGTCAACATCCTCATTAGATGATAAATGATTATCTACTGCAGTTGACTCCCTTTAAAAGCGCATTTCTAGTTTCAGTAAATGTCTTGATATTAGTTTTGGCAGAATTATATCATTAATGAGCTGTTGTATCCACAGGTTGGAGTAGCAGTATAACTGGTGGCAGGTCAGAAGAGGAACACTCTGGTCCAGAGACGAGTAGGTTGTCATATTAAATGTCATTTCAATCACTATGATTTAAGGAGACAGAACATGCATTAGCCAAATCAAATTTAACATTTACATTTTTTTTTTTTTTTTTTTACTTTTTTTTGACATTTCCAATATTAGCTCACTGGATTAATAAGCATATTATATTAAAATGTCACCTTAAAGTTTGCTTAACGTTTTACATCTCAAAAAGTCAGCATGAGCTAAATACTATTCACTTCAGCATTATTGAACATGTTGTGATGTCCAGGGCCATTCTTAGGGCGGTGCAACCGAACCAGGAACCGCAGCAAACGGACCAGGAGAGGCAGTCCTAGGGTGGATGCTTGGGACGGCCCTGGTGATGTCATTACTATGCATCTTCACCTCCACCCTCCCCAACTTGTTCTGGCACCACTGAACTTCAACAAAATCCTTTTTAAGCTCCATTTCCTGAATTGATGAGCTCATTAATGCTGTTAATCCTGGCAATGAAACTGCAATCATTGAAACTTTTCTTGTGTGCTTATATACTTTTACTAATTCTGCAGTAAATATACTAATTTCCCCACCTCTTCCACTGGACACACCCCTGACTCTACTCCCAGAGCACAATATCTGTGATGAGCACAGGCACTACCCACTGCACCAATACTGTGACCACCCTCTTGATGATCTAACTGAAGGACTTTTACTTTAGATAGCTGTTTCTACTGCAGCTCTCCACTTGTGCCAGTTTATTCTCTGACCAGTAGAGGGCACGTTCTTAAAAAGAGATGCACTGGGGAAATCCTTTGACTTTCCTTGAAGACTTCAGAGGTAGGCAACACTTCATTTTAACTTACTGTGATCTCAACAGTAGAGAACAGAGGCGTGAATTTATAATACATCCGTTACCATCTGAGATGCATTTCCCCCAATGATTCACCAACTTTACATGTTCAATGATTACAGTACTGCATATATTTCTTAACCGAGAGTTTGGGACTTTTCTAACCCACACTCCAAACTATTTACATAGTTTGGTTTTATTTTAAAGTCATGTGGAAAAAATGCAAACTGAGAGACAGAATAGATTCCACTGGTCTGACTAAGTCAGACAATATAATCTAAAGGCTTTTGAAAGTTATGACGCATTTCAGAATGACTAAAGGCCCATTCACATTAAGACGGTAACTATAACAATAAAGGTGTCTGTAGTTTTAAAAATCGCTCTAAATGTAAAAGAATAGCAGAACAACAATAACGGCACTGAGAAACAATATCGTTGGAATCATTTTCACACTTTTTTTTCCTAGCCTGATGAATGAAAAAAAACATTGACAGCCATTTAGAATCCATTCTACTTTAAAGACATTTAGCATTCAACCCGCTTAACTGTCACCGCCCTGCTAGCAGGACGCTTTGCGCTCTTTTTTATTATTGCCTCTTTTTTTCTATCACATATTTTAGTAATCATCATAAATTAGGCATCATTTGAAAGCTTAAACGCTATTAATTCATCCTGTGAATACCATTTTGAAATTGGACATTGCGTTACCATTGAAACGATACTTTACATTCTTTTAGCGGGCTCCTCCCCCAAGTGGGCGGTTTCGTGTTTCATGTTACGTTTTCACATAACTATTTTAGAATTTAAAAAAAAGTGTTTTATCTTGACAAAACACATATCGTTGGAAAGGTCTGAAACTCAAGGCTCCATATTTGGTGAAAGAAATGTATTAATTTGTTACAAGAGAATACATAAAAAAAATTTCAATGGAATGTGGGTGTCACCCGGTGGCTATTTTTTGTATTACGCCAAACAAAATCTCTTTTACATTTTTGTGATATCAACTTCAACTTTGAACAGTCAATGGGTTAAAGTATCTGCTAAAGGATCTGCTGCAAACAACAATTTACACAGAGCCTCATAATCTTTTTAGAACTCCAATTTGTATCTGATTTTCAATGGAGCTGTCAAAGTACTTCCTAATACAGTCAGTGTATATTAGGAAGTACATGTGTGGACAGCCACATTGAAAACTAGCTACAGTTCAAATTCTAAAAAGTTTGAGACTCTGTGTGTTACTCTAGTGAAAACACCTTAGTGAATCAATTAATGCAAACTTGCATGCAACTATATGACACATAACAAAACTTGATGGTTCAGCTATGAAGATAAAAAGTAGGGCCGGGACTCGATTAAAAAAATTAATCTAATTAATTAGAGGCTTTGTAATTAATTAATCGAAATTAATCGCATTTTAATCGCATAAATATTTGACCTGAGAACAGTGAGAAGTAATTTTTTCCACATGGATTTTTAGTATACCATTGAATAATGACTGAATACATAAGCTTAATCAACAACATAGTATATTTTTGTTCAACCAAGTCCAGCAGACCAGTGCATTTTTTGCCATTAAGTGTAGCAATAGCTACACTAATAGCTATAGTGAATTCCTTGTTGCATAGCTTGCACACAACCATGCTCTTATCGACGCTTCCATCCGTTCGTTTTTTGTAACAAAATTTCCCATCCACCGGCCAACCAAAGCGATCTCATTTTTTATTAACAACAGCAAGTAATACAGAAATTAGAACAAACACCAGAGGAGACACGAAAAAAAGGAGAAAAACAAACAAACAGAGATAGCAATAAAATAATACAAGAGAGGATAATCAAATACATAAAAGAGATAGAGCAGTTAGAGCATAAAACAGTTAGAGCATAAAATGTGACAACTTTAAGGGAGGATTTTGAAGAGAACACAACAAGATAATGTTTTCCTTGCTTTGGTCTTCTCTGAAATAGAAAGCGTTTGGAGGTATTGGTGAAATTCCTTGAGAAAGACTTTGAATAATGAACCAAAGCGATTTCGTCAGCTTCTATGGTCAGCTTCTTCGTCACGAACGCTAGTCGGTGCGTGCGCCAGTATAATCGGTTCGCCGAAACTCATCCAGTGAGAAACGTTACGCGGTGCAAAAATAAGTGCGATTAAAATTTTTGTGTAATTAATTAACGCGTTAAAGTCTGTAATTAATTAAACTTAATTAACGCGTTAAAGTCCCGGCCCTAATAAAAAGCAATGTGGGTTTTAAGTGACGGATGTGCTGTTACATAAGCATGTACCAGTAATCGCTTTTAAAATGCGCCCTTTAAGGTTTTTCGGAAGAAGTTCAAACCATATCCACCCTTCTATTCAGAATTGACTCAACATCTATTCTGATTCAAAATGCATTCATGAGAAACAAATACACACCACTGCCCTGCAGCCAATCTCACTGAACTGGCACGCTGTCTTTGACTTTGCACAAGATTTGGTGTGCTCTTGAAACTGCAAAAAAAAAAAAAAAGAAAAAGTCAGAGAAAAAAAGGTATTTTATGAATGAAAATAAAATAAGGTATGCCTATTTCAGGTACGACATACATAGCAGATTTGTATTTCTTTTATATAATTTACGACAGCATGTTACTAGCAGTTGTGTGCGAATGAAAAAGAAACATAGGCCAATATACTTTCAACATTCATACTGATAAATAGCACGAATAATGCAGAAACAATGTATGGCTGAGAACAGAGACCAACCTTCTCTCTGGGGATTTTCTTTTTACCACATTCTTTGCATTGCATGGGGAATTTCTGACATATTTCATCATGAGCCTGAAACAGAAAAGAGTAGTGTAGGAGGGGGAATCAATAAAGATGATATAACAACTATTTTGCCTGACCTTTCTGCAATGTTGCTCAACTGCTATACATTACTTATGCATATCATTGTTGAGCTACTTTCATAAATGAGAGAGTTCAGCGGCTTTCAAGCTCCAATAATAAATTATAAAAAGTACCATAAAAGTAGTCTAAATATCTTGCATGATAGCTGTGTGCGGAACATAAAGAAAGCTGCTATTCACTGACATGTTTGTCCTTTTCTCTCTAAAAATGCCAGTCACTGATTGCCATTCACTTTTATAAATATGGCAATTAAGCTTGAATATTCTGGCAGAGGTAAAAGTAAATAATGAGAGAGAATTATCAATTTTGGTTTAACTACCCATTCCATCATGAATTCAGCCACATTGGTGTGTAATGCAATTATCCTTTACCGTGGCAATTTATTATTGCAACACATTGAGTATGTTGACACAGCAAACATTAAAAGTACAGAATGTACACAAACCACAGACCAACCAACAGTAAACTTAAGAACAGACCACTTCTGGCGCTCTTACCTTAATTTCCTTAAAGTTGAATGTGACCTTGCAGTATCTGCAGTTCAGGGTTCTGGCCTCGCATTCCCGCTCATTGTGGCGGTCTTTCTCGCTAAGCAAGATGACTGCTTGGCATGCTTCACATTTTACACGTTCAAAGTCACAACGACCTTCGTGTTGACCCTAGTGAAGAAAATAATAATCAGTAAATTTCTAGCAGGAATGTTGAAAGGAAAAATGTCATAGTTAGCTTACTAGGTATGACTGCAAACTCTTAAATTGTCTTTCATGTGCCCTGTTTTCAATTATCTTGAGACTGTTAACAGCTTTGTATAGCTGTTGTTCATTCCATTTATTCCCCATGTTATTTGTATGCATTTCCTGTTTTCAAGTTAGTAAATGGTCACAAGATCACTGGTTGAAAATACATACTGACCTTGTGATTAGAACAAGACAGAACAATTGTGTCTGTATTACCCAAAAAATTCCTGTTCATTTACAAAATTTCAAAAATCCCTTAGATGTGCTTAAAGGCATTATTCATATTTTTTTTCTTTTCTTTTTTTCATATGTCTTTTCCTTGGACAATGTTGTATGGCTTCAGAAGATTTCAAATATAGCATTCAAGTTGCATTAACTATTTTTTAAAATCCTAAAAGTATAAGTATATATATAATTATATAATATATATATATATATATATATATATATATTATATATAATATTATATTATATACTATATATATATTTATTACAATTTTGGTTTGGAACAAAATGAGGTTTTTGAGAACAAACAGAAATTGAGAACTAACATGAACAAACTACAGTTAGTTATTAACTAACGTTAACAAATATTAACAGATACAGAAACAAATAAATTGCTCATGGTTAGTTCATGTAAGTTAATAATAAATTAAACCTTATTGTAAAGTGTTAACGTTTGTGCTTCACTACCTCTTCATACTATTAGTTTCCATTCTCAATGTCTAGATCAAAGGTCAAACAATTGTAAAGCAGCAGTTGTGCAAATGCCTTGCCTATTCATGAAACATTATCTATAATGATTCTAGAGTTACGCAGAAAGGGTGTGGTAAATGTCATGGCAGTTATATCTGTTACTGAAAAAGCAAACAAGAAGATAAGCTTCAAGCTGGTTTGGTTAGACACACCCACTTTTTTTTTCAAATTGCACAAGCTGCATTTCCAAGCAAGCACATGTTTTGTTAGATGCAAACTGTGCAATCAAGTTCATGTGAAATGCTGCTCGAAACATATTACTTCCATAATGTGACGTATTTCTAGGTGAAACATCACAGATCAAAGACCAGTGTCAAAGATCAATATACAATAAGGAACATGAATTTAACCTTTAAGTTTACACATCATGACATTAAACCCAGGACAGGTACAGTATAGAGGGTATGCTTTGACGTCACTTTCCCGCCAGAGCACGCCCCCCTCAGCCGGACTGAGTGGCAAAAGAGCTGCTGCGTGACTGGATTTAATAGGGGAAACCGCGAAAACACGAGTAAAACAAAAAATTATCAGTTTAAACTAAAGGTTGGACTCGATATAGTGTTCCTTACAACTTATCAAAGATGCAGTGATCCACGGATATTGACATGCAGTCAGGAATTGCGTTTCCTGACATTTACACGTGCCTGATTTCAACGGCGGGGAAATACATATTACCTGTTTTTTTGGTACAAAATTTGCCTGTGAATGCTTTATATAAATACAAGCAAGGTAGGTCTAAATCAATGTGATCACTTATATCAATGCTGTATATATCGTCCAGCCTTAAAACTTGTATAGTTTATTGTCTGTGTTTATTTATAATTTATTTTTATTTATTTATGTCAATACAATATATAACAATACAATATATAGGGTATGATTTTACCCCATAAATTTAGCATATTGACACAAAATGATAACTGCAAATCCACCTTTCGCTGCATTGAGTCCAGTTGTTTCTGTGAATTGCAACGATACATTTGCTTCTCTGGCATTTGGCAGTCCCTAAAAATATACATCAGATTTCTCGTCAAATCTATTTGTACAGTCAATCGCAAAGATCTTTCCCATAGTGGATGTGTCATTGTGTGTTTTTCGCGGCATTCACGCTGAAAACAAATAACACTTAGTGGGTGTAACTGCAGCCAATGCGGCCGACGGTGACATCACGTGCATACCCTCTATTTTCTGGTTTGAAGTGGCATAAAAATAGCACTTAAAGTCAACATGAATTTAATACGTTTTAATGAAGTAAAATTTGATCCCATTTACTTTCTAAATGGATGTTCCTGATCTTATTGTGAGCAATTTATCAGTGCAAATTATTCAAAAGAAAATACATTGTGTCCTGATCCAATTAATTCCCACTGGATATTGTTGCTAACGTCAATTTCTGTTGACTTTACTGTCCAAAACTACCCTCAAATTAATTCTGGAACAATTGACCTGGGATAACTATTGCAAAAACTTTTAGGGGAATTTCTTGCTTTATCTCTTTAGACATCATGTCTCCACACAGATGAATCAACACTGATTCAGAGTGTGTGTTATGGCTTCAGAACAGCTTTAGTCAGGGTTAAGGTTACTTAGTCACTAAATAAGTAAAAACGGAAGAATGGAGTCAGACTGATACTTTTGCCAGCTAAAATGGAAGTAAAAAAACAAGACTAAGTTAAACTAGTTTCAGGTTTTTAAAAATAAGAAAGTCAGAATGGAAACTTGGTAAGCATTTTTGTTAGCAAACAAAATCTGCTATGTTCACAGGCTATAAATAAATTATTTTAAAATAATTTACAACATACTTCAAAACCCTATAACATTTGAAATGAAAAAAAAAATGAAAATAAAGCCTTCTAGACTTTAAAAAAAATTACTATAATTAAATTATAATTGCACAAAATGGCAATAAGAGTTATTATGGTTTTAGCATTATAAAAATACAAAAACTACACAGCCCAAAGATAATGAGCTTTTAAAAACAACTAGCTTTTGATTAGGTAATGCTGGTACTTTCCAGCTAGCTCTGGGACTTTCCGAACAACCCCCATCCTTCCTGCTGGTGATTGACTGTGAGCAGTTGTTCTTTTTTTACTGAGTCAGAGTCAAGTCAAGTCACCTTTATTTTTAGAGCGCTTTAAACAATACATATTGTTTCAAGTCGTCTGGCCAACTAACACGTGTCATTATGATTCAGGTTGCATCACAGGTTAGCATTCATATTGGGATCAGTATACAGTATTCAGATTAGGTTCTTTTGCTTAGTAAGTATCAGGCTGGGTTTGGTTTGAAATGTGCAAAGTAGTTTGCATTTAGAAATGAAGAACATTCTATATGACAACAAGCTAGATGAACTATGTTCTTACCTCATAGTCTTTCAGTGTACCAGACCAACAACAACCATCATTTGGGCATTTAGCAGGCAAGCTATCAATTTCTCTTCGTGCTGCATTGTCAGGAAATGCCTAGGGGGAGTCAAAGACCATGGATGTTTTCATTAATGAATACCTTTTGAAATTCTATTCCTGTACATGTCATTGTGGAGGTTTTTTTTCTCCACTGTGTAATTCTACAGAACCTCTGAAGTGTACATTTGGCAATACCAGGAAATAGGAGTTACCAGGAAGTTAAAAACAATGTTTGATTTCCAAGAGGTATTATTTAAGAAACATAGCTTACCACTGTAATATTGAGCATAGACATTGCCTCTTCAAATATACCCTCAGTACGACAGGCTTCACAGGGTATGGGCCCTGAGCTAATGAAGAGGAAAGATTTTACTTTAACAGTGCAGGAGAGGATAGCATGGGGGAAAAGGCAATCAATCTAATCAAATAAGCAGACTTTAAACACCACAATTTGGGAAACCATTAATATACAGGCAGTTCTTTCCTCTGGCTATTTATGAAACAAGAAGAAAGAAGTGCTTTTATAATGGTAAAACTGAAGTGAAAGCAGCATGTGTGCAGAAATACATAGAAGTAAAGTATTTGTGAAGAAGGGCAAGTATGTTACAAGAAATGTTGGGAAGCATTCAAGAAAGTTTATTTTATTAGTGTTGCATTACGATACCTTACTTTTAAAAATGGTATGGTTCCTCATTTTAATAGTACCGGTACTTTAAGACTGACAGCGTTTTATTAAGAGCCGTATTGACATGTAACAACAGGGTAGTGCGTGTCCAGCACTTTGCTTCCACTCTCTGCAGACACAGTGACTGGGCCATGCCAAACTTTATATATCTCCACAGCACAGGACTGTTTAAAATTATGGACATGAGTGATTAAGAAACATGCATGGATGAGAAAATAAAGCGTACGTTTTTGATGTTTTTAAGTTATTAAGCGGAATAAGCCTCGAAAAAGAACTAAATTAAGTACTCGCATTACACCCGAAGTGTACAGAACACGATTACAAAGTAAAGCGCTTCCGGGTTCTACATCAAAACGCCGGGAACGACTCATCAGAATGACAGTCACCACTAACTGGTGTAATCATGTAACTTACAGAAAGTCACAGAATAATTCTAATGCATCCTGGCATGAACGGAGACAACAGATTTTTTACGGCTCTTCCATTCACCAGGGTTTCTCTCATCTATACCTTAACTGCATGTGCATATTCTTTAATAAAGTGCTCTCTGGAGTCATTTAAAAGCATCTCATTGTCTGCGCCTCATCTGCTCCACTATAGCTATTGCGGGTAGCTGACTTACTGGAAAAATAATTTTTAAATTTGCTGACATCACTTTCCACTACAAAAATAAATTGACCAAGCAACTTGTTACCAGACCAAAAAATGACGGCGCATGAGATCATGTGTGAGTGTGAAAACCTGTGGTGTGCACATAAGTGCCTACGTCAGATGGCAGCAGCACGTCTGGGGCCTGATGTATAAAGGTTGCGTATATGCACAAAAAAGGCATTGAAATGTGCGTACGCAATTTTCCACGCACAGATCACCATTTATAAAAAATAAACTAGGCGTAAATATGTGCGCACCGTACGGACACTCTAGGCCGTGCGTACGCAAATTAGAACACCGATGCAGCAGGATAATTTCCATAATGGCCAACCAGTTAGCGTCTGGTTTGAGACGTGCTTTTTTGGCCGGTAAATAATGGTGCAAACACCAGTAAATCTGACTAGCGCAAACCTTTGTAAATAACCTTGCTTGGTTCATATAAATACTCTCGCCCCATAAATGTTGCGCCTGAATGGAAACTGCTACAAATGCATATTATGCAATATAAGGTTAGCTGCAAAAATAACTGTCCACGCCTGTCAGCACTAATTTTTCACTGTGTGTCTTTAATAAATCCCTTTCGATTTCCGATTTTCCCTTTTTTCCCCCTTCATCTCATAAAATCTAACCATTAATAAGAATATACAGAAAATTGCTTAAATAAAACATTTATTGATAGCCTCTCCAATCAGTGCACTTGTATAAAATAAAATAAAAAATTATGTATACGTTAAAATACAAATAACAGGTCATCAAAAATCTAGACTGTTAGATGAAAAAAGAAATGTTGAGTGCACAAAACATAAATAAATAAATAAATAATATAATAAGAATAACTTGTAGGTTTAAAATTCTACATATGGCACATTTATTGTTCAACAAAAAATATTTTAGCAATTTATGTACATTTTGTAGAATTATTGCGCTTTTATTCTATTATGCTTAGACGGTTTTTCATGCATATGTGTGGCAGCGCTCGTTCATGGTAATCTGTTAAGTTTAGCAGAGAGTCAATCCTGACAGGAAAATGGAAATATTTGCACGAGTTTCTAACATTTACAGATAAAGAATGTATCTGTGAAATGTAACTTATGCACTGAGGAAAGCACTACTACAGAATCCCTGAACCACATGGTGAAAAAAAGAAAAACATCTCATTATTTCGGCATAATAAGTCGTTATTTCGACATATCTCGTTATTTCAACATAATATCTCGTTTCCACATATTCAACGATATTCTGCCACATAGCGTTCTTATAGTGGTTTGCTATGGAGGAAAATGCTTAAAACGTGAAATGACATGCATATTCTGGACTCATCTGATCATCTGATTATGATTTTAGCATCATAATGATTAATAAATGCGCGCACAATTATCCGTGACCTTGATCAATGTTGCAGATATGTTTTACTATCTACAAACAAATTACTTTCAACTTATGTGTGCAAAATTCAGAATTCAATGAATGTGCAGCAATATGTAAATAGAGACATTATTGTGAATAAAATGTTTTATTTCGTATTAGTGATCATAATTTGCGCATGCAACCAAGAAGATGTACAGGTGACGCGTGCATTTATTTACGTCTTTTCTGGGTCGATCTCATTTGAGTGTATTCGGCAATGCTTAATGTGTAATTAAATGCGTTAAGTTTATATTCTGGGTTCATTAGAATTTTTTGTACAAAGTATACTTTATAAGTCTGATTTTTACTGTGTTTGGTCTGTTAATAACACTCTCCGTCTCTTTTTGTTTAAGTTTGTATTAATTTCGATATGCCACTAGAGGGCAGAATAAGACAGGGAATTAAAAAATGCATTGTAGTTATGTTGTGTTGACCTACTGTTATGCACTTTTACAAGTTGGTGCTCCAAAACCCC
This sequence comes from Chrosomus eos, assembly GCA_036326025.1. Lineage (NCBI taxonomy): Eukaryota > Metazoa > Chordata > Actinopteri > Cypriniformes > Leuciscidae > Chrosomus > Chrosomus eos. Next base: position 13,870,911 of record CM070820.1, read on the forward strand.
TGAGGTTTATTATGGGAATTTACATTCAAGCCAGGGATATGCATTCATTCCATTCCAGGCTAACCTTTAGTGAGGTTAAATTTATGTAGCCCATCAATGCTACAGCCTATATTGCTGTAGTATCCCAGTACTGTTACGATCAGCTGTTCTTCCACCTTGATCATCGTTTTTGCTTTTTGTAGACAATCTGCTAAAATGCAGTCAAGAAATCAAGTTTCGAGAACGTTCACTTCGTATAGCGTAGCTTTACGCAGTGGGAACCAATTTTAAAACGCCGTGGTACTAGTTAGCGACTTTGCCCTGAACCATTACCTGAGGCTAAGTAGCCCGAGGTCAACAGTAGAGTTTGAAAGTCACAATTCACCCTAGGACCAGACAAAGGTTGGGTCCTTTATTAAGGTATAATGTTGCAGAGGATCGGGGCCGAGGCCTTTAGATAGAAAATACCCGTGCCTGCAGAGGGACCTCTAGGATATAAAATCTCACAAATGTGGACGGTGAGGACCAGCCTGCTGCCGCACAGATGTCTTCGATTGGTACAACACTGGACCAAGCCCATGAGGAGCCCGTGGCTCTAGTGGAATGAGCTCTAACACTTATGGGGCATTGACGACCCATGGAGGTGTAGGCTAGAGAGATGGCATCTACTGTCCATCTAGAAAGACTCTGTTTTGTGACCGGCAGACCTTTAGTGCGGCCACCAAAACACACAAAGAGCTGCTTCGACTGTCTGAATGTGGCGGAGCGCTCTAGATGGATTCAGAGAGCCCTGACAGGGCAGACCAGATTTAAATTATTATCATCTTCCGATGAGGGAAGAGCTGATAGCGATATTACCTGGGCTCTGAACGGTGTTGAGAGCACCATAGGAACATAGCCGTGTCTTGGTCTGAGCACGACTCTAGAGTCGCCAGGCCCAAACTCAAGGCATGTAGCGCTTATGGAAAGTGAAAGCACACTTTTGATGGACAACATAAATATGATTTCACCCAGAAAGTGCCCAAAATGCACAACTGGAGTGTTTTAACAAGAACTGGAGTAGGCTATGTCAGAAAAGAAAACGAAGTCTCAAATATTTATAGAAAATGTACCCATTTAAACTTGTTTTTTATTATTTCCCAATCGTTTCCCTACACTTGCTCCACTTGCCCGAGCTTACCTCTGCACCATGTGCAAGCGTTGACAGTGAGCACTTGTTTAACCTGGCTGCGATTTGCGAGGTCGCTCGTTCTGCTGAAGGGGCTCGTCAATGGCAAAGGCTCGGAGATCAGCGAAGAAGGTCGCTGAAGGAGATAAAATCTGACTCTATGGCGAAATGGTCTCCTTATATAGGGATAAGCCACGCCCATTCTGGCGGGTTCTGACGCACACTGGGCGTGAAGCGACCCGATTGGTTCGAGCGCCTCAGCCGCCTCGCCATAGGTTCGTGCAGTTTCTGCAGCACAGCCAATGAGCAAGCTAGACGCTCTGTGTTTTAAAATAATGGCTTTAATATTCTCGAGAAAAGGAGTTTTCCCCACTGCGTGTAGCTACGCAATATGAAGTGAACATTCTCGAAAGGGAACTGACTGTCATAAAACTTTGAACAGCGGGCACTGACGTGACTGCCATTACACGATAAGCTGAGGTGCCTCACGTGATCCAAGTGAGCCGTTACGCTTTCTCCAATGGTAAGAGATACAGACCCTCTCATCTCCCTATAGTAAGACAATCTCTGGTACTTCTCAAATCTGTCCTGAATATGTCCCCTATCGATAACATTCAATTTAGGTTTTCAGTCTCTACTAATGAGCTGTCAGACATGATGTGTTGAATCAGGTGTGTTAGTCACACAAAATGTGTGGTGGTTGGGTAATGCATCGGGTGATGACTGAGGATGAGTGTGAGAGGGACCTCATGTTCTTACATGTGTTATTAAGTATAAAGAAAATAAATAAGCTCTTCATTTTAAAATTTGTATTACTCCACTGGTATATTGCTAGAATTTAGAAAAATAGTTTTTTTTTTGGCAAGCTTTTCAAACAGCAAATTTAATTCACAGTCATGGACAATTAATTCAACCACTTTTGAATTTAGTCAATTTTTTTCGCTATGGTTGTAATTTTAGTTCATCTAGGGAAGCAATGAATGCAATCTCACCAACACAGGAGAATACATCACTGTCTCTAAATATGCAAATTGTTGTTCATCACGATTTCAAAATAAAAGTTTAAACCCTCGCTCTCAGTTAGCTTTCAGTTTTCCACATGTTATTATTTAAGAAATTACAGTGGCTGTACCATTTCTATCATAAAGAGTTGGACAAATATGAAATATTAAGTAGACATTTGAATAAATGTTGATAGGCCAATATCAAACAAGGATTTGATCATGCTGTAAAGTGTAACAACAACAATCACCAGGCCATTGGTGCCCTCTGCAGGCATTTGTTATTAAAAGTAATGTAAATAACTTGATTATGTTTATATTATGTATTTTAAAAGTGTTGTTCAATAAAACCTTATGATTACTTGCTTTTGATACTTTATTGCCTGCTTGTTATTACATATGTAGTCTAATTTAAGTCATTTTAAAGGCTATTGTTCACTTAGGTATTTTTACCACAAAAAAGTATCTGATTACTCGATTTATCGTCAAAATAATCAACCAATTACTCGATTACCAAAATAGTCATTAGTGACAGCCCTAGTTGTATCATATAAATACTTGTCTTAATAGGACAACTAAATGTTGACACCAAGGTAAAGCTCACCAAAGACATATCCACAGAGGTAGTATATCCAGATGCAAGGAGAACCCTTTGGGTTAAGAGGCAAAAGAGTGGATGAACATCAAGCAAAAGGAGGGATTTTTTCCATCTAGCTACAGTGCAGTGGTAGATTAAAGAGATTGGGAATGTCCATGGAGAGGGTGGCAATTAATGCAGAGCATGAGGTGGAGGGTTTCCCTGGGTACCTGGTGAGTTGTTTGAAACAGAACACACAGAAGCGATGTCCACACTGTGCTTGGAAAGGTTTCCTAAGAATCTCTTTGCATTGCTGGCATTGATATTTTGGTTCCATGGACACCGACAACACTTCTCGAGATATCCCAGGCAATGTGGAGTCCAAAGAGGATGGTAAAGATGGACGTGCCATTGCCTTCCATTTACCCACAGTGCCAGCAGTGCTTATCATCTGAAAAAATGTAGAGCACAACTCATCAGAATAACAGAACAAAATGGTTTAAAGTCGACATGAAATTACATTTACAACACATTTTACTTCCATTATATGACATATTTAGTGATGACCAAAATGTGATATACAGTTGACTGAGGAGGGCTACGCCTGATACACCTTCAGTCCCCACTTTTTCAGATCTACTGCTGTTTGCTTTTGTTACCAATTGCCATAACCTTTATTAAATTAACTGCTGTTAAATTACTGCATTAACTAATCGAAAATATTAGCACGCCTACATTTTTAATGCAGTTGTAAAATGGGGGGGGGGGGGGGGGTTGTAAAACTAGTCTGCAGTCTACGGTTGTTATAAAAAGTGCATTAAAAAGCCTATATGTGTTTTTCTGAAATTTAAACTCGCGAATGACACATGTGGACAAAAAACAGAACTGCTCTTCCCTTCTCGTCACATCCGTCACATCTCGTCACATACCTTTCGTCACATCTGCAGGCAGCGCGGGAAAAATCCGACCCGATAGAAAATAGGAAAAATAGGATACAGGCTTATAGGTGCACTCACTGTGAGCGGACAAGGTGTCAGTATGCTCAACAGGAGATGTTTGAGTCATAAATGGAAAAATAAAAAGGCTATTGTTACGTTTATTTTGGGGAAAAAGTTGCATATAGTCCCTTTAAGCCGCAAAAGAGGCACGGTTCCCTTTCAAGGGAACTCGTGTTGCGTCGAGATTGACACTGTGGGAATGCACTTCGTGATTGTGTCAAGACCAAACATTGTCAGCTTCTGTGTCTTCAACAAGCGCTCTGTGTGAAACTGTCTCTGATTTATCAATGTTTGTCCACAAGTATATTATATAATATATAAACAGGAGTATAATGGCAAGCAAACAGCATTTTGGATCGTGTGTTCCTCCCTGCCCTCGCTTCATTACGAGTGGGGATACACGCGATTTAGGTGTTGTTTGTTTGGAAGTAGAGAATGCACGCCGGTCAGCACTAGTAAAAGGGGGCTGACAGTATTCATTAATAAATTCTCGACGTGTTACATATGCACCATCAAGATTTTTAGCTCTGCTCCTGTTGGCTTTCTTCTCGAGGGAAGCAAATCAATAAAAATTCTTTGGCTCAGATCTCGAGTTTGCCGAGGTAGCGTGTGGATTATGGGTCTGTATCTCTGCAATAAGAATCTAGTGGCTCGGATCACGCGTTTGCCGAGGCAACATGTAGATTATGGGGGCACATTATATGCGCAGATGGGTACTATTATTAAATAGTACTCATCTGATCTTTGAGGAGTTAGATGTCTGTATAAATATATACTATTCAGCCTTTCATCCAGACCATGTTTACTTGTCTGATTGATCTTTTGCATTTAATTCTGAAGAAAATAAATGGTGAAATTCCTGGGGGGAAATGAATAAAACCTAATTATACAGTGCCCATCTCCCTTCGGTGCCCACAGGGGCCGTTCTGCCAACCCCACCACCTGTGTGCACGTGTGCTTCGGGGCGCAGTGGTCTCCAGCGAGTTCTAGTCTCAGTGTCTGACTAGCAGGAGGAGGGTTTTAATCTCGAGAGGCTAGGTCCTTTAGTAGTCTCAGCTGTAGTCGTCTTGGGATAAGACAGATCTGAGGACAGTGATTATCTCGAAAAAAGGCTTTACGAAGAGTTCCTGACGCCAGACCTCTGAGGGCAGTCCCCTCTGGAGGGGGAATGGGTTAACACCTCACTATACAGTGCCCATTTCCCTTCGATGCCTTCAGGGGGACGTTCTGCCAACCCCGCCACCTTGTTCGCCTGGAAACGTAGTGGCACTGGGATGCTCACCCCCTCTGAGGAGGGTCTCAGAGCAATCAATTCGGCTGTTAACTGCCGGTTCGGGATACCGAATTGGTCACTCAAGTAACACCTAGACCGGTGTTTAGACTTGAGGTTCTCTTAGTAGATATTTTGGCAGGGTGGGAACTTCTGTCAAACATATCAACAGAAGCAGAGCGTTTGCTCCCAAGCTCCAAATAAAAGATGGGGGTCGGGCTGGCGCTGTAGAAGCTAGTCTTACAGCATATAAATTCTGTGGTTCCAGACACAGTGGACCCTCTTCAGTTTGCTTACCGCTCAAACAGGTCAGTGAATGACGCAGTGGCACTGGCACTTCATTATATCCTGCAGCACTTAGACACTCACAATTAGGGCTGAAGCAATTCATTGAGTTACTCGATTACAAAAATTCCTCAAAGCCTCGTTAAATTCCTATGACGCGCACTATACGCGCAGGGATCTATTATATTATAGCGCGTGGTACATTTTGAATTTAGTTGGCGCGATGGCGGAAAGTAAAGATGTCCATAAACGGCAGAGAATATCTAGTTTGGGATCATTACATACTCAAAAAGGAAGAGAACAAGGTGCAATGTGTCTACTGCAGAGTAGACCTGGCATACCACAACAGTACGACTTCAATGATTCAGAATCTGAACCGAAAACATCCACTCCATGCTGTTTCACCAAGCATCGCTGAAACGCTGTTCACACCACATTAGCCTAAAAAAATAACCCCTTCACACACACATACGCACGCAAGCACACATGCACCCTCGTCTCTCTCAAGCGACAGTCAGATCAATTGCGGCAATGCATCATATGCTTAAACTTTTATGTAGCCACGCAACAATAATTTCAGCATGCATTCACTGTATACACCGCGACGTGATGGAGGAACAAATATTGTATTGCAGTCTTTGCGAGACCTTGTTTGTATGTCACGGCTTCCAAATAGTTACAGACAACAACAAAAAAAATGAAACTCCGCAGCCTGCTTCTTCACTCGTACTTTTGGGGAAGACATTTTAATCGGCTACCAAAGTAATTGAGCATAGAACATTGTTGGCACTTATACTAAATGGGTAAAAATTGCAATAAATAGGCTTAGTTTTGGAGCCAAATGTTGGAGTTGGAATAAATACCAGTATTTTTTTTTTTAAGAAATAAAAGTCAAATGCTTGATCATTATTATCGTTATGCATTATTTGTTTTGGTTGTTTAAAAACACAAAAAAGTTTTATCCGATTACTCGATTAATCGATCAAGTGCTAGATTAATATAAAAAGAATCGATAGCTGCAGCCCTACTCACAATACATATGTACGGTTATTGTTTCTGGATTACAGCTCCGCCTTTAATACGATCCGGCCAATGAAGCTGACCGCCGGTGAACTGGCAGGCCTGGGCGTACCAACAACCACTTGTAACTGGAAAACGGACTTTCTCACAGACAGGATGGGAAACAATGTCTCATCTCAGCTGACAGTGAGTACAGGAGCCCCGCAGGGCTGCTGTCTCAGCCCCAAACTTTTTTCACTGTATACACATGACTGTCACCAACCAGGACAATAATAATATAATAATATAATCATTAAAGGATAATTCCGGTATTTAACACTTTGAGTCTATTTTCTAGTTTGTTTTGGATGAACTAGAGTGGTGGACTTAGAAATTTTGACGATGGGTCCTGTCTCGACTTTTTGACTATTTTAGAATCGCCTCTGAGCGCTTCAGAACTCATTAAAAAAAAAAGGCGTGTACTTTCGTTTAGACATAACGCTGCGTGTAAACGAATATTACGCAGTTTGTACAGACTGATTAGAGGGTGAAAACAACGCAACATGGGCATGTTGGAGGCTTGATCTGAACATGTTACATCTCTGGTTTTGTATGCAAAAAGAATGATTGAGCTAGCCATTTGGTTTCAGTTTCTATAGGCTTTTAAACAGACACACGCAAATGGGAGCACCGACGCTCCCGTCGGTCTTAAAGGGTTAAGGAGGGCAAAAAGTAGTACAACAATCCATGTTTTTAATCCACCAGGTGCATTCTCACTATCATTGTAATGACTTGTGCAATAGTACTTTATTTAGAGTTTCTACAATGCGCAATATTATTAACTTAGGCCTATTTTACCTTTTACAATGTGTATTTATTTAAACTAGAAAGTTTATTTATATACAGTCTCTCTCTTTTGCATTTTTAAAATGAACCCAGAATGAAACCTAGAATACGGTCTAACACTTGATGGCTGCTCTGTCAAGTCTTCGTCGTCGGTTAGGAACCTGGGTGTGCTCCTTGATACTAGGCTACATTAACAAGTGTAGGCTACAGCCTATGTACGCTCAACAGCTGTCCGAATTCGCTCTCTCGTTTTCATTCACTCATTCATTTGATCAGTATTAGCGGACTAACGTAGGGAATAGCCACGTTTCCACTGCCGGGCCAGGGCTAACAGCGAGCCGAGCCGAGCCAGTGGCCTCGGGCCTCAAGCACCGGGCTTGCGTTTCCACTGCCGGGCCAGACCGCAGCGCTGCCCTAAACCCCGCCCCTAACACGCCTTTCTGGATCAAACGTCATACAACCCAACCCATTTCAGCGGGTATTATGAATTTATTTATTTTTTAAGTTAGGAAGATAGCATATTAACTCACCGGCCGTGGCTGCAATAGTGTCCGACTTGTCTCGCTTGTCGCCACTAACAGCACCGTCCATCAAGTCGAACCATGGAAAGTTCCTTCTCTGAGCTCCGCTTTGTTTATTGTGCGTTTGAAACGCCTTGTACACTACTGCGCCTGCAACTTTTTTATTTTTTCCCAAACTTGAAGTGTTGCTCGCTGAATGCTTAGCTTGTTCAGCATCAATGTATTTCATAACGTCCTCGTTTCTTCACGCGCCGTCAAATTGATGTTGTACCCTTTCTTCTGCCCAAATGCTCAGAAGAGCTTTGGGATCTTCGACAGACCAGTACCTACAGGCAATTCTCCATTTCGAGCAGCGAATATTTTGCGTGATATAAAAAAGTGAATTATGCATCTTGCTTCAGATCATAACGTTCCATAACACCGATAAACACCGCCTTTTACCTTGAGCATGCCTCTAGCCCGAGCTGGCCCGCTTTGGCCCAAGGTATTCGACGGTCCAGAAATCTTGGCCGTTGACCCAGAGTAAGCCCGATCAAGCCCTGGCAGTGACAGTGGAAAAGTGACTGGCCCTGGCCCAGCATGTGGAAACACGGCTAATGAGGGTTTAGTGGGCGATTTCGGATGCAACCCATGTTCTCAAGCAGTGAAAAATAGAGGACACTGACAACGCGCTGACAGACAGGACCGAGCAGGTAATATTTCATATTTAATAAGTCTCAACTTTCAAATATGGTCAGTCAAAGAACATTAAAAAATAAATAGGCCTAAAAACTAGCGTCAAATTGGTGAAACAACCCCACCCAGTGGGGTTATATATATTATAAGATATATTATAATGTATATTATAAGATATAATATATATTTAAAGATGTTTACTTTAAAAAACAAAGTAAAATTTTTCACTGGCTTACCATGGTTACTCAATGAGGTACGACTACGAGTAAATGTCCGGGTAAGACACCTCTGGTCACTGGGTGGGGTTGTTACACCAATTTGACGCTAGGAGAATGAAGAGACATGTTTTTAAATTGACCAAATTAAGTTGGTTGATGTATCTTTCACGCTCTAAGGCAGGCAGGGTGGACATGTAATTACTTGACATGTTTAATCTTAATTCTTAAAGGAACACTCCACCGTTTTTTCATATTAAACTATGTTATTCCCTTAACTAAGACGGGTTGATACATACCTCTCTCGTCTCAGTGTGTGCACTCAATCGCTCTGGCGCATTCATTCAGGACTCAGGAGTGATGATATTACTGCGCCGAGTCGAAGTGCTCTCAAGAGCTTTTCCGCCATACATTATAGTTATCCATTTTACACGCTTAGAAAAGCGCCACGTTTTATTTTGTCTCACCATACTTGGTCGTGTAACTGTATTTAAATTGGGAAAACGTGGAGGTGTTTGGTCGCTTCTAATTTCATCTCTGTTTGGCCCCTAATGAATGAAGTGGATCAAAGTGTCGGCGCGCGCCAGAGCGATTGAGTGCACGCACTGAGACGAGAGAGGTATGTATCAACTCGTCTTAGTTAAGGGAATAACATAGTTTAATATGAAAAAACGGTGGAGTGTTCCTTTAAGTTATTCACGCTTGCTGGCTGTGTACGGACGTTGTTTTGTGACGCTATTTTGTATTGAAGTCTATGGGAAGTCTTTTTATTTTCCCCTAAAAGTAGGCATGAATCTGTTCAGAGACATTGTATGATGTTGCGCAGGTTGTGCGTATAGGCACGAGGCCGCAGGCCGAGAATACCCGTCCTGAACACCATAGCAACTGCTCAGAAACGCCCTACCAACCACCCAGAACACCCTAGCAAATGCCTAAAAACAACCCAGAACGCCCTAGCAACCACCTAGAATACCCTAGCAACTGCCTAGAAACCACCCAAAATACCTTAGCAACACCATAGCAACCACCCAGAGCCCCCTAGCAACCGCTTAGCAACCATCCAGAACACCCTACCAACGTCCTAGCAACAATCCAGAATACCCAAGCAACTGCCTAGAAACAGCCCATAATACATTAGCGAACACCCTAGCAACCACCTGAACAACATGAATAAGCCATATCCAGCACCAGAACATCGTACATGTTTGTTGGCTGGTATGTTTTTTGACAAATACCACACTCTAGCAACAAAGTGGCGAGTTTTGCCACTGCAAGCACCACTCACATTTTCTTCAGGAAAAGTACATTCTGGTTCATTTTAATATACTAAAAATTAGTATGCTGGTTGGCATTTTTTAACATCCCATTTTTTGGACAATTTAATTTTGACAATTTATTTAACCCCTTATCTATAAAGTGCATAATTTGGACATGGCTGTATAGTTAACTATAGATATAAATCTATACAGTGGATAGTTAACACAGTTGTTGTTGTTGTTGATGTTGTTGTTTTTTGCCAATTTCCTTTAAGTTATGAAAACTTTAAACCTTCCATTTTAAATCTTTTGTCGTTATTATCGAAAGCTGTAATAGGAAGTATGTTCAGATCTGTTTAACCACATCCTATCAACCTAGCTGCTACAGACATTTTGCACAACTTTAAACCGTCAGCCTGATTCAGTTTAAATCATCAACTCACAAAAAAACTCTCGTGTCTGTCCAAAGTCTCTCAAGACTGGGCCTAAATTGTAGCCTGCGAGTGTTCACCTTGGTGTAAACAAAATATTTTTCCGAGTTACAACCACTAAAACATTCAAAAGATATTAATCAAACAAAATCAACAGATTACACTAGATATGTGAATCAAGTGCCTGAAAAGACATATAAACCAATTTAATAATAATAATAATAACTAGCAGTTAAAAGCAATGTATCTAGGTAGCTTCCTTATACTCTCCCGAGTGAGAGGGTAAAAAAATGGCAACTCGCTCGAGCTTCCGCGCACTGCGCGCACACTGTCCACACACTGTCCAACTACAGGCAACATGTCACGATTTCGGCACACTCAATGTGAATATAGAAGCAACTGGGAAAAAATGTCAAAGTTACTCACCAAATACTCGCAAATACTGTGGGGGGGAAAGAACTAACCGTCGATGTTCTTGAATCGTGTCATTAAAAGCAGATAGGTGTGGCCCATAAAAAAACGCCTCCTTTATGAGCTAAGCCTATAACATGTAGGAAGCACAGTACTATCCAGTACTTTCCCATAGACAGTAAAAGAAACAGTGCTTTCCTTGCAGTTAGTCTTTCAACCCCAACGTGATGTGTGGGCTACCGGGTTATTTCCGTAGAATTTGTAAAACCTATCGAGGATATTATCGTCGACGTTCATTTGGAGGTATTTGTAATACGTTTTTAGAGGTCAACTACTTCCATAGGTAGATGTTATTCCACGGTATAATAGTGTAGAAGTATGTTTTCTTGCAAAAATGTCTGACCTTGCAAGTAGCTCACTGGCTGACCAGTACTGTGAAACGTTAGACCAACAATATGCTGGTCTGTCAGTCATCCAGCACAACGTAGGCTACTTGATTGTTTATAAAAAATGTTCTAGTTGAAATGCATGTTTGGGGTTGCCTTGCATGTCAACAAGCACAGATTTAAACCACCGTACCAATTAACCTAACGTTACACCAGCTGACCACCAGCACCAAATATTGTATTTCGTCTAACAATCCACGTGCTGTGTTTGATAGTTTTTATCTTTTATTTAGATGATTCGTGTGATCATCGCGTTTAGCTAAAAAGTGTTGAGCCTATGTGCTAGTTCGGTGTCTAAAAAGACTTAAACGTTTTAAAATGTCTAAAAAACTAAAGGAAATTCCCAATTCAGCTACCAAGTATTTTACCTCTTAGCACCTGCACCGATGAATCAGTGAATCGTCTAAACAACTCTTAAACAAATATATACAGAACATTTAATCAGAGAATGTCTAATAAGGGGAGAACTGGCACTGTCTGGTTACTTCCGGTTTCTGGACTGGCTGCAGTAACACGTCTCTGTCCATGCGGGGGCGCTCGCGGGCGAGGGCAGAATGAATGGGAGTCTATGGGGTTTCACCCCCAGAAATCCACTTTTCTTGGGATATATTTTAGTAATGTCTAGTAATTTGAATATTGTATTCGAATGTAGATGCAAATAAATTACACACTGCTGGGTGCTAGATTTTTTAGAGTCACTTATTTGCTTTAAAAAGTCTTTAAGATGTCAATGACGTCATACACATCGTATTATTAGCAGAATGCTAGCGTGTTATGGGCAACAACAACTCAACCTGTAAGAAATCGAAAGGGCATAAGTACTCGTTCATTCAACTTTCGACCTATAACCCATATTGAACTTGCAAAACCTACAATAGAATCTGAGATTTCTCAACGGCAATCGGGTGAGAGAGACACATTTAGCCGTCTAGCTCCATAGACTCCCATTCATTCATGCACTCCGGCGATCGCCCTCAGTGGAACTCTGATGGAACTACAACCAAAATTCGGTACAATAGGACTTAATAGGGAGTGCCCAGGCTTTCCGTAGACGGGCTTTGATTTAATTCAACGCCTCTTAACTGACTGCCCTATACATTAGAACTTCATTGACGCTATAGTGCCCCACAGACCCCACATATCTAAATATTCAGCATCTTTCCTCAGAAACAATGTTAGACCTGCTACTTCACAAAAAAAAAGTTTTAAGTCCTAGATGTTTATGTTGCTATGCGTATGTACTTTGGTTTTCTTTCATTTTTACAGTAGATTTAGTAATAAATATGTCAAGTCACCTTTGTATATGATTTATACAATAGGCTACAGATCTTAAAATAAATAATTTTGTGGACTATTAAGAAATTTTGTATAGTGACATTATTTTCCTTACAAGGAAGCATATATATTGTATATAAATAAATTGGCTCAATTTTGAAAAAGTTTTTCTACATCAATACAACCAATTCCAGAAAAGTTGGGACAAGAATCTGTGATTTGTATATTCTCTTGAACCTTTATTAAACTGACAATAGTACAAAGAAAAAAATGTCAATGTTTTCACTGGCCAAATTAATTGTATTTTCTAAATATAAACATGTTTTGATGGCTTCTTCACACTCAAAAAGTTGGGACAGAGGCTAAATAGAAGTAAAAAAAAAAAAAAGTTTACAGAATGTCCAATTTGAACTTTTTAAACCGTCCACAATTAGCTGGTGAATTGGTGTTTTCGTGATTGGATATACAAGCAAAAATCACATTCCTCAATGCAAGATTATTAGGTATTTCACCTTCTACCATACAAAAGATTGTGAAAAGATTCAGTCTGTGAAATCTCAGTCTGTGTTGGGCAAGGCAGGAAACCTCTGTTGATTGTGTGAGACCTTAGAGCCTTAAGATGGTATTTCATGAGTAACCGTCATGTGTGAAAATACTGTGTTAAAAAAAATAGCCACGTGATCTCAGGAGTATAACGGCTCAGGAAACATTGTCAATTAAGAAATGCAAGACGAAAGCAACCATCCAGACTTTCATCAGTATTTTATCCGTCATTGGTATGGGGGTTCATCAGTGCAAACGGACTGGGTGACTTGCATGTGTGTGAAGGTACCATTGATGTCAAGGCAAACATTCATTGGGATTGTACATTTAATGACATCAGGATTAAATCTTTCCTGGAATATAAAGAAAATGCCAGGCCTCATTCACACATGCTACAACAGAGTGATTTTGTAGACATTCTACCATACGTATAGAGGATGTGATTGACTGCAGTCCAGATCTGTCTCTTATTGAAAATGTATGGGCCATCACGAAAAGGAGAATCAGAAAACAATGACCACGGACTATTGAGCTGCTGTCTTGTATCAGGCGAGTGAGATTGGACAAAAATCCCACTTGCAAATTGTTTACTGCAACAATAAGTATCCTCAGTTCCCAAATGATTAAAAAGTGTAATTAAAAGGAAAGTTGATGTGACCGTGTTAAACAAACCTCTGTCCCAACTTTTTGGGAGTATGTTGCAGCCATGAAAATCAAAATGTGTTTATATACAATTGTGGTCAAAATACAATTATGTGTGTCAGTGAAATCATTAAAAAATCTTCTCTGTACCTCTGTCAGTCAAATAAAGGTTAAATAGAATGAACAAATGGAAGATTATTGATTTTATTGCATTTTACAAAATGTCCCAACTCTTTTTGGAAATGTGGTTGTAGTATTTGTTTTTTGTTGTACTGCTTTTAAGTCACCTTTATGTATATAGCACTTTATACAATACAGATTGTTTCAAAGCAGCTTTGCGGTGATAACAGGAAAATTATGCATTTTCAGCCGAAAGCTGTTGTTCAGCTGAAGTCAGTTCAGTGTTGATTCAGTTCCATTGTAAAGATCATTAATTATTAATTTAGTTCATTTTAACTATAAACCTGTTCTGCGAAAATTATGTCATCATCCATCTCAGTTCATTTCTCATGCAACAGCCTTAGTACAGTCAGATCAATAATATTGTTGAATATTAAGTGTCCCCAACTAAGCAAGCCAGAGGCGACAGTGGAACCCAAACTCCCATCAAGGGACAGAATGGAGGGAAAAAACCTTGGGAGAAAACCAGACTAATTTTTTATTTTATTTTTTAATGCTGGAAAGGACGATTATCATTATTGCATTTCAGTAAAGTAAGTAGAATTTAATGCAAATCATTGAGAATAATTAAAATCAGTTCCAAAAAAGACACATCCAGACACATTACAGTCGTGTGTGTGTGTGTGTGTGTGTGGTGTGTGTGTGTGTGTGTGTGTGTGTGTGTGTGTGTGTGTTGTGTGTGTGTGTGTGTGTGTGTGTGTGTGTGTGTGTGTGTGTGTGTGTGTGTGTGTGTGTGTGTGTGTGTGTGTGTGTGTGTGTGTGTGTGTGTGTGTGTAATTTCACTGCAACCCTGTATGAGTTTCTTTCTTCTGCTGAACACAAAGGAAGATATTTTGAAGAACTTTGGCACCATTGACTTCCATTTTATTATTTTTTTTCTACTATGGAAGTCAACGGTGCCAAACAACTGTTTGGTTCCAATCGTTTTTCAAAATATCTTCCTTTGTGTTCAGCAGAAGAAAGAAACTCAGACAGGGTTGCAACAACTTGAGGGTGAGTAAATGATGACAGAATTTTCATTTTTGGGTGGAGTATCCCTTTAAGTTTGAATTCAAACTTTTAGGATTTGTTCAACTTCAGAGCCATCACTCTCTCTCTCTCTCTTCTGTACTCAGTACTCACTGGACAGCAGTACACAAGCTCAGGCTCACAGCAGTATGATGGAAGGTTGTATCCTAGCCACATCCCAACGAGCTCGGTCCAGAAGGCTATTTTGGCTGTAGGTTCTGGAGTGGCGGCCCTAAAGAACCCCTACAGACATGGTGAGGCTATACATGATACTGGATGATGTAGTGATGATTGCATATCGGATTCTTGATTACAGTTACAGTTGTTAGTTTCCTTTTCAGTATTAGTGGGTGGAAAGTCCACAATTGTTTTAGTGAAAGCGATACTTATCAACAACTTCAAGATTTTACTGTAACATTCACTTTCTGGGTGCAGGAGTCTTGAACAAGAAATGCTACAGTGATGTTAGCAGATGACACACCAACACTAGACCCAGATGGAATCTGCATACCTTTTTGAGGGAAAACCTGTAGAATCCATTCCGTGGAAAGGATTTAAATATGGAAGAATGGGGAGACATTTTGTTGGTTCATATGCTGAACATTCATTCAAAGTGACTATACACATTTATTGTACAAACACAAGAGATGGGAAATGTATAGAATGTTGTGTATGACAGATATTCAAATTCTCTGGAAATTTGCAGAGCTTTCTGTGGATAAAAATATTGTTGGCATGTAAGCATGCCGCAAACTTTGTGCTGTCACACAGATGTTTTTCTTGTTTTTAAGAAAAGATTAGTCAAGTCAAGTCAAGTCAAGTCACCTTTATTTATATAGCGCTTTTTACAATACAAATTGTTTCAAAGCAGCTTTACAGAGATAACAGGAAAACAATGTTGTAATAGTATTGTTCAATTGAAAATTAAATGTCCCCAACTAAGCAAGCCAAAAGGCGAAGGCAACAGTGGCAAGGAACCAAAACTCCATCAGGTGACAGAATGGAGAAAAAAACCTTGGGAGAACCCAGGCTCAGTCGGGGGGTCAGTCCTCCTTTGGCCAACGAATGAACAGTGTATGATTATGAGTTAGGCAGCATAATGTCAGGAGTCAGATGGGATCAGAACTTTCACGATATTATCCAGTTCATCTGGTTGGGTAGGGTCAATTAGGTGGTAAATGTAACCAAACATCACTCCACAACAGCCTTTTTTTTGGTATTTCCTAAATCATGCGAGCTGGAATTCTTACAGTAATCCCCATGAATCAGAACTTGCATGTATATTAACATATTTTACCAAAACAGATATGGTTGCAGTGCTCGGGGAAACGACAGGACACCAGGCCCTGATCAAGTTAAGGGATCGGATGAGAAATGACGCTGAAGGTTGCACTATTCTCGTGTATGTCCCGTTGGTTTACTTTGACTACTGTTATCATCATCCATAATGGACATCAAATCTCCTTGGTAATCCATACTGCTTTAATACTACCTTTATCTTCAAATTTTGTCTTTAGAGAGCGTCCTAAGATCCGCTTATCTACATTAGACCTCACTCAGATGTCTTCTTTGCCAGATGGGACTTTAGGAAGAGAGTATCTCCGTTTTCTAGAAGAAAATGTAAGACAAATGAAAAACACACAAATTGTCATGTAACATATGCGAATAGGCCAAATTAACCATTGTCATCTCACCTTTTTTCAGAGAGTCACCCCTGACTCGAGGGCTGATGTGAAGTTTGTTGACAATGAAGAGCTAGCGTATGTCATGCAACGATATCGTGAAGTTCACGACCTGTTGCATACTTTGCTTGGTATGCCCACCAATATGCTAGGTGAGACTTTTGTAACATAACACAAACCATGTCCACTTTTTCAGGTGTTTAGAGATTTGATTTGTTGTATACGTCCAGAACTATCCCTTAGACGTTTTAGGTAAGTTCAGGTTTTAGGACTTTTTCTTTTGGTTTTGTGTAAATAAAATGCTCCATCAAAGCTGTTTTGTCACTGAAGTACATTAAGCTCAGGGCATCATCAATACATTCTCTTGTGATCTTTACCATCCATTAGCCACATTTCAGACTGACAGCCAGTACACAACACAATCTTTCATCTTTTGGAAGATTTTCCTGTTATTCTTTACCCACAGGTGAGGTTGCTGTGAAATGGTTTGAAGCTGCACAGACTGGCTTGCCCATGTGTGTTCTGGGGGCAACGCTTGGACCCCTCCGACTGTCTGTCAGGTGAGTTCAATGTTCCCAGTTCATTACAAGTTTTATAGCTCTGTGGACAGCAACTGTAATATGCTGTCAATTACTAATATTATTAAAAGTAACAGTAATATAAGTGCTTTAACAAAAATACAAGCTTAACATAACTTATTATAAGTAAGTGTATTACTGTCACAGCAAGTCAACATTGTGACTTGTCAACATTATTTTCTGTGGTAACTGGCCGAAAGTTAGAGGTCTGTAGAGCTTAAAGGGGTAGTTCACCCAAAAATTGAAATCATGTCAACAATTACTCATGTCATTCCAAATCCACAAGACTTTCCATTCATCTTTGAAACACAATTAAAGATATTTTAATGAAATCTAAGAGATTTCTGTTCCTCAATTAAAAGTCTATTGACCCAAAAGTCGGATGGTTCAAAATGTTCATTAAAGGATAATTCTGGTATTTAACACTTTGTCTATTTTCTAGTTTGTTTTGGATGAACTAGAGTGGTGGACTTAGAAATTTTGACAATGGGTCCTGTCTCGACTTTTTGACTATTTTAGGATAGCCTCTGGGTGCTTCAGAGTGGTTGTTTACGAGCATACTGAAACATGTCCTTAAAACAACACTTAACATTAGCTCTCAAAACTGTGCAACTCACCGAGTGGTTCTCTTACGAGAGTATCTCTCGTACTGCGTAATATCTTACGCTATGGGGAAAACTCTTTTCCACGAGATATTGAAGCCAAAAATTATCCTTAATTTTTTATTAATGTAAAACGCTTTGCGGCAGCAAGCAGACATAGGCGAGACAGCTCGCGCGCCTATTGGCTGCCCTGCGGCAACAGCAGCAGCCTATCGAGAGAGGCTCTGCGTGACGTCACGACGAATGGGGGCCTTTCGCGCCCATATCGTCACGTCCCGCCAGAAAGGGCGTGGTCTCGCCCTAGAAATAGGCTCGATAGCTGCTCTTACGTTGATTTTCATCTCTTCAGCGAAGCCTCCCGCATCGCTGGATCCAGAGTGAGAAGCCGCGCCGTCGACCTGTAGCCTTTCAGCGGGACGTGCCATCGAGCCTGGAGTCGCTGGCCTCGCCGCCTTCAGCCGCCGTACCTGCTGCGCTTTCCGGCGTACATATCCTTTCCTCTGCTTAGAGTGTGTGTGATTGCATTATCTGCCTTTTTTCCCACCCCTCTAAAAGAGCGGCGTCTTTTTAAAGATGCCTTCCTGTGGTTCGAGCCCCACTCAGCGATGAGGACCGCCATGTCATCTGCGTGTCCTGCCTGGGTGAGGATCACGCGGCCATCGCGCTTGCTGACGGCGGATGCCATCATTGTGAACGCTTGCCTATGGTGACTCTGCGGACTCGCCTAGCTTTGTTCTCCGAGCCCGCATCCCAGCCCGCCGTGATGCCGCGCCGCAAGAAGCGCCGCGCCCAGCGCGCGCCCGAGCTATCTCCAGCCCGCCAGAGCTCGCCGGTTCGCCCGCCAGCTTCGCTCGAGTCGCTCCCGGACGGACAGCGGCCGCCGTATGCCGCCACATACGCCGTCGAGTTGGACGACAACACTGAGGCACGTTCTCTTTTGGCTTCGGATAGCGAGGATCGGGCGAGCTCCGTGGACCTCCCCTCTGCTAACGTTTCCCGCCAACCCTCTGGGAAGAGAGCCGGCATTGAGGTTGAGCTGATGCGTCTGCTCACCCAGGCCGTGGAAAGCATCGGCCTCGATTGGGAGGCGCCCACGCTGCCGCTGCGCAACAGGCTGGGCGGACGCTTTCTCGGGAAAGACAAAGCTTCGTCAGAGTCGAGACCCGCCCCCTTCCTCCCTGGACGGTGAGAGACATTCGTGGCTAACGCTATCCGAGATGACGGAAGCTGAGCGCTCCGTGTTCCTCGACGCACCGCGCTCTCGCTCTGCTGGACGCCGCCCCTCTCAGCGCGGGCCCCGGCCGAGGATTGAGATAAAGCCCGAGGTCTCAAGGCCTTCCTAGTCTCTCTAGGAAAGCGACGGTGTTCAGTTCCTTCTGCGGCCGGAATTTCACCAAAACTTCTCGCTCGTTCAGTTCCAAGCAATGTGACTGTTCCAGTGTATTTCGCAGTGAGCGAGCTGGTTCCACAGCCCGCTTTCCTGCGCACAAAGGCCGTCGTTTCGGCTACTCAGCAGCGCCGCCAGGCCCGAGATCAGACACCGCGCTCTCGCTCTGCTGGACGCCGCCCCCCTCAGCGCGGACCCCGGCCGAGGATTGAGGTAAAGCCCGAGGTCTCAAGGCCTTCCTAGTCTCTCTAGGAAAGTGACTGTGTTCAGATCCCGCTGCGGCCGGATTTCCACCAAAACTTCTCGCTCGTTCAGTTCCATGCTTTGTGACTGTCCCATTGTATTTCGCAGCGAAGCAGCCGGTGTCTCAGCCCGCTTGCCTGCGCACAAAAGCCGTTTCTATGGCTACCCAGATAAATCCAATAAAGAGTGTATTTTCTGGTGTTCCGGCTACAGCCGATGGTGTTATGAGTGTTGTAAGAATGCCCACGCCCCAGTGCCCATTCCCACACCCAGACACAGCCCGCCACGGTGCAGGGCTAGCACACATAAAATCGATTGTGCAGACTATGTAGTGAACGCGCCCATACAATGCCCGCTTACACTACACACTGCGTGTCCCTTGGTTTCTGTAAAAACGAAACCAACACACATTCAGTCGGCTCCGGCCGAAAGTGTTCTCAGTGCAGTAAATGTGCCCGCTGTCCCGCGCCCGCATCCTCTCACTGACACGCCGAATCCCACGAGATTCACCCCCGCTCGCTTCCTCTGCGCAACCCGTCATAGAGAAGCTGAGCGCGGCCAGGCTGCCCGCTGTAAGCAGCGCGCGCCTCGCACGCTGTAAACACAGCATTGATTCAGTCGGCGCGAGCTGACAGTATTCTCAGTGTAGTAAATGTGCCCACATTCTCTAACACACGCCGAATCCCACGGGATTCGCCCCGCTCGCTTTCTCTGCGCGTCCCGCCATAGAGAAGCTGAGCGCGGCCAGGCTGCCCGCTGTGATCAGCATCTCCCCCGCCCCCCCGCCCCGCCTCGAACGCTGTAAACAAGGTGTTGTGTTCCCAGTACACAGGGGCTCTCGAGCCGCCGTTCTGCCGCGGCCAGAGCCCAGATTTCATTCTACCCTTAGCTATTCACGCAGATGCGTGGTCAAGGCTTCCCGGGGTATCAGAATGGGTGTTGAACACTATAACGAGAGGCTATTCGCTACAATTCGCTCAACGCCCTCGCCGTTACACGGCGCGCGTCGAAACTACGGTGAAAAGCGAAGTATCTCATCTACTTCGAGCCGAGATAGCGAAACTACTGAGGAAAGGGGTTATAGAACCTTTATCTCAGGCTCAGAGCGAAGGGGGCTTATACAGCAGATATTTTCTGGTACCGAAAAAAGATAGTGGGCTCAGACCCATTCTAGATCCGCGACTGCTGAACAGAATGCTCGTGAAGCGCCAGTTCAGAATGCTTACGGCCAGGAAAATCCTCGCGCAAGTGCGCCAAGGAGACTGGTTCATGTCAATAGATCTTAATGACGCCTATTTTCAAATACAAATAGCGTCCCATCACAGGCGATTCTTGAGATTCGCCTTCGAGGGCCAGGCATATCAATACACAGTCCTGCCGTTCGGCCTGTCCTTAGCACCCCGTACGTTCACGAAGTGCATGGACGCGGCACTCGCCCCCCTGAGACTTCGGGGCATGCGAGTTTTGAACTACTTGGACGATTGGCTGATTCTAGCTCGTTCACGAACGGAGCTCATAGAACACAGGGCCGCATTACTCGAGCACCTCGAGGAGCTGGGCCTTACAGTCAATTGGGCGAAAAGCTCACTGCTCCCCAGTCGGAGAATTTCCTTTCTGGGAACAGTGTTGGACTCGCTATCCATGACGGCACGCCTGTCACCGGAGCGCGGATTGAATATTCAGCACGTCGCGAAATCCTTCCGCCACGGTTCTATAGTCCCGCTTAGAAGGTTTCAGAAAATGCTGGGTCTGATGGCCTCAGCAGCCTCCGTACTCCAGTTGGGCCTGCTCCGCATGCGCCCACTGCAGCTATGGCTAAAAGCACGAGTTCCCCCCAGGGCGTGGACCGCAGGTCTATTTCGCCTCAGGGTCGACCTTCAGTGCATTTCGGCTCTGAAACCATGGAAAGTAACCGACTGGTATCAGTCAGGTGTGAGTCTGGGGATCCCCTCGAGTGTGAGGGTGGTGTCTACGGACGCCTCCACATCGGGGTGGGGAGCGCTGCTCGAGGGCAGACCGCTAGCTGGCCTATGGTCAGTACGAGAGAAGCTCCTTCACATAAACTGCTTGGAATTAATAGCAGTCGACAAAGCGCTACGGCGCTTCTGTCCCCAGATAAAAGGCCACCACGTATTGGTCCGGTCGGACAACATGTCAGTGGTGGCGTACATAAATCGCCAGGGCGGCGTCAGGTCCCGAAACCTTTACAGGCTGACGGAGCGCCTCCTGGTCTGGGCTCAGCACAACCTGCTCTCGCTGAGAGCGGCGCATGTGCCTGGTCACCTAAATGTGGGACCAGACAGGCTGCCCAGAAACAACGTCCCAGCAGGAGAATGGTCTCTGCACCCGCAGACTATCCAGCTGCTGTGGGAAACGTTTGGCAAAGCGCAGGTGGACCTGTTCGCGTCCCAAGAAAACGCTCACTGCCCGAGATTCTTCTGGAAAAGCCGGGACGCGCTGGCCCATGTTTGGCCCTGCCGCCCCCAATATGCTTTTCCCCCTGTCTCACTCCTGCCTCAGGTGTTGGAGCGAATCAGGAGGGAGGGATGCCTAGTGCTACTCATAGCTCTGCTCTGGACAAACCAGTCGTGGTTCCCTGTCCTGATGCAGCTGACCAGTGCTGCCCCATGGCCTTTACCGTTGAGGAGAGACCTCCTCTCTCAGGCGGAAGGCTCGATTTGGCATCCTCGCCCGGATTTGTTGTCCCTGCATGCATGGGCCATCAACGGGTACCCGCTGACCTCCCAGAGGGAGTGTTAAAAACGATCGCGCAGGCTAGAGCCCCGTCTACCAGACGGCTCTACTCCTCGAAGTGGTCTGTGTTCTCTGCTTGGTGTCAAGCGCAGGGCTTTTCACCTGTAGACTGCGGGGTTACGGAAGTGCTTTCCTTCCTTCAGGAGCTACTGGATAAGGGCAGGTCCCCTTCCACGCTCAAAGTATACGTGGCGGCCATAGCAACGTTTGCAAAACCGGTGTCTGGCCAGTCACTAGGAAAGAACGACTTAGTCGTGCGTTTCCTTAGAGGAGCTCGGAGGCTAAACCCTCCCAGGCCCCCTTCAGTCCCGACATGGGACCTTTCCACGGTCTTGGAGGCCATGAAAGATGCCCCATTCGAGCCAATCCAGTCGTCAGACATGAAACACTTGTCTTTCAAGAGAGCGTTTCTTATGGCTCTCGCTTCAGTGAAGCGCATAGGGGACTTGCAAGCGCTTTCAGTGAGCGCGTCATGCATGGAGTTTGGACCTAATGACTCAAAGGTCATACTCAAACCGAAGCACGGCTACGTGCCAAAATCCCTCAACACACCGTTCAGGGCCCAGGTGATTTCCCTGTGTGCCCTTCCGGTTCTCAATGAGGAGAAGGACGCGAGTCTCCTTTGCCCTGTCAGGGCACTAAGGGCTTATGTGTCCCGCTCGTCTGGTTTCAGACAGACTGAGCAGCTTTTCGTTTCGTTTGGCGGCCGTGCTAAGGGACTTGCCGCTTCGAAACAGAGCCTATCCAGATGGATAGTCGGTGCCATAGCGCTGGCTTACACTTCTAAGGGCCTACAGTGCCCTTTGGGTGTTAGAGCGCACTCCACAAGAGGCATGGCCTCCTCGTGGGCATGGTCTAGCGGGGTTACCCTGCAAGATATTTGTATGGCCGCGGGCTGGGCCTCGCCGTCTACATTTATAAAATACTATAACCTGGAGGTTCCCGCCTTACAAGCTAAGCTTTTGGCGGTATAAAATTCAGTGCTATCTGCCCGCTGTGCGGCTCGGATACTGAGTTTGACCTGCGTATTGCTCACTGACCGGTACAGCAGCTCATTAAAAATGTTGACACACATGTGGCCACCCAGTTCAGGCTGAATGTTCACCCTGACGGTATGCTCTATTTGTCACATGATTAGCTCCTTTCGGATGCTATTTTACAGGGATTGATGCTTCTAGCCTCTCTTCCCTCACTCTCTGTGAGTTTATGGTGATTATGCACTATATGCGCCCCGGGCTTTGGCCCCTGGGACTTTGGTGTTGGATCCCTACCAGCACGGCGTGTTGCATTGTGTTCCCCATAGCGTAAGATATTACGCAGTACGAGAGATACTCTCGTAAGAGAACGTACTCGGCTACTAACGTAACCTCGGTTCTCTCTAGAGAGGGAACGAGTACTGCGTATCTTGCCGTGCTTGGAATACGCTCTGGTTCGCTTCGGCGATGAAAACCAACGTAAGAGCAGCTATCGAGCCTATTTCTAGGGCGAGACCACGCCCTTTCTGGCGGGACGTGACGATATGGGCGCGAAAGGCCCCCATTCGTCGTGACGTCACGCAGAGCCTCTCTCGATAGGCTGCTGCTGTTGCCGCAGGGCAGCCAATAAGCGCGCGAGCTGTCTCGCCTATGTCTGCTTGCTGCCGCAAAGCGTTTTACATTAATAAAAAATTAAGGATAATTTTTGGCTTCAATATCTCGTGGAAAAGAGTTTTCCCCATAGCGTAAGATATTACGCAGTACTCGTTCCCTCTCTAGAGAGAACCGAGGTTACGTTAGTAACCGAGTACGTTAGTGGTGTTCGTTGATGATCCAAAACAAATAGCGTAGCGAAATACAGTTTCTGTCGTGTTTTATTTGCCATTTTTTAAAATTCCATTTATGTCTGTTGGAGCCTCAGTGCTCGTTGATATCACTGCGCTACCGGATACCGAAAGGGGTCTGTTTACATTTGGTTGTAGTCTTTTTGCTCGGTTTTCCGTCTCTCAGAAGGCTAGCGTGAGCAGAGCAACTGCGGCAAAGTGGTTGTCGCCATCAAGTGGTCGGGAGTGTGCTAACGCTTCAGACTCAAATATTGAGCGGAAGATTTACACGGTTGTGACGTATCTGAAAATATAGTTCCACTATAGTAAATAACACGGATTGAAAGCATACATTGCGCCGATATATTTGTTTTTAATCATCAACGAACACCACTAACCACTCGGTGAGTTGCACAGTTTTGAGAGCTAATGTTAAGTGTTGTTTTAAGGACATGTTTCAGTATGCTCGTAGACAACCACTCTGAGGCACTCAGAGGCTATCCTAAAATAGTCAAAAAGTCGAGACAGGACCCATCGTCAAAATTTCTAAGTCCACCACTCTAGTTCATCCAAAACAAACTAGAAAATAGACTTAAAGTGTTAAATACCGGAATTATCCTTTAAGAGAGAAAGTCCATATGAATGGAGTGATTTAATCCAAGTCTTCCGACACGATCGCTTTAAATAATGAACAGAATTAATTTAAGCTTTTATTCGCATATAAACAGTGAACATGCATAGAGCATATGAAATATGGTTGATGAAATTCAAGAGTACTGCTTGACTTATGAGGAAAAACCTCATTGGTTCTTGCGGAAGCTGAAATGTGCTGCCATGACGTACGAGAATTAACCTCATTAACTTCATTGGTTCTCACATGTCAAGCAAGCATGCTTGAGGTTCCATTTACCAAATTTTAGTACTCTGTGTCCATTCGCTGATCAATGTTTATGTGAATAAAAGCCTACATTAAATCTGTTCATCATATAAAGCGTTCACATCTTTTTTCATAAGGATTTATCTCTGTATGGACATTTGATGACCAGAGTTTTGGGTAAATAGACTTTCAATGGAGGGACAGAAATCTCTTAGATTTCTTGAAACATATATTCATTTGTGTTCTAAAGATGAACGAAATGAAAAAGGGTTTGGAACATGAGTAATTGATGACAGATTATACTTTTTTAGGTGCACTAACCCTTAGTTGTAATGAAACCGCAAAACTCCTTTATGTAGATGTACAACCAATGACAAATTAAAATGAGTTAAAGTGTAAATTGCAGGTTCAGTTTTTCATGAAGATAATGCAATGAGCTTATGACGTCATCACCCAGTTACTGTAAAAATCATGCTACCTTTGAAGAAACCCCAATAAATGTTATTTTAACATATATATGAAATATATACATATTGAGCACTTTAATTTACACATTAATTGGTTGTGGTGGTTAACCTGCAATTTACACTTGAAATCTATTTAAATAGAACAGTGATCATTTGGATTGGATTGAAGTGCTGAAGTGTGTTCTATTATCAATTGAAGAGTTGCTAGCTTGAATTGTAAAATAACAGGAATACAGTGAATTTGTATGTCCCCTTCTGCTGAAATTTTCCGTGATTACAACCAACATTTGTCCTCACGGAGTATTTCCCATTCTTATGTTCATGTTATATTGTGGTTTAGTTCATATTTCTGTTATAATATGGTTTAGTTCATGTTTCATTATGGTCATTATGGAAGATTTCATTATGATGACATCCTAGCACTATCATTCCTGACCAGTTGTTAAGCTTTACTGGCTCTGATGTCACCACAAGCAAATTTCATGTTGTATATCCTGCTGTTAATTTCCTGCTTCCTCCTAATGCTGGAAATTCTGTCTTTGAACCAATTTAGAAGATGAATGTTCTGAAGCAAAGAAAGATATTTCTGTATCTGGGCAATTAAAAATGGTTTATTTTTGGTGGTTATTTTAGTACATTAATTTGATTTTTAATGTATCATTTCCTTTGTCCCATGGAAACATTTTAATGTTTGCCTTGAAAATATATGTGGATGATCATCTCAAAAGCATATCAAGAATGTTTAGTCATATTTCCCCCCAAAAGCAAAATAATTATATAGACATTTCTATATTTTTGCAATTTTCATGACTTATAAACACATTTTCCTTGAAATGACCATTTACTGTAATGCAAGAAATGTTTACATTGATAGAATTGGCTGTATTGTCTTTAACTTGTTTTAATCAAAAATCATAATGTTACAGTAATAAGTGAAATTTGATATGTGTTTGAGTCAGTCGTCTACAGTTGCTGGTTCAGTCTCTGGGACCTTGGGCTCTGCGCAGTGGCAGTCGTGCCAGATGTGTTCTGAGTGTCTTCTATGAACGGCGCTGGGACCAGAACCTCGATGAACTCAGACACCAGCTGAACATTGAGCCAGCCCCTGTCAATCTGATCCCATCCAGCAAGAAGACATCTTCAAACTCATAGTGCAGGAACCTGTCTAACTAAAATAACTGATGGAAATTTTTGCTTGTGGGAGAATACAAGGAAACTACATGCATACCATCGGTAACAACACACTTCCTCACACAGGGGGAAATAATGTCCAATAAATTTCATGTAACTCTGAGAAAAAACTATGGCATGCATTGTGACTCAATTAGATCATTCAGGAAGAAGATTAAGTTCTTCTGATAAGGAAAGTTTAATAACTTTTTGTAAACATCTATTTGTTATAGGATATTAATATTCTGTAAGAACTTACCTCTGGATTGTTCATTGGTGCTTTTACATTGGAGTTTAACCAGTGCATGTGGCATCTTTCATTTTTAATCAACACAGTGATGTTCAATTTTGTAATTTAATCATTTGTATATTTTAATTTATTTTAATTTGTTTTATGATTCTTTTGTTAAATCATACATATCCTTCTTTTTAACTTGACATCCAGATAAGAAAATCACAAACGTAATGAAAATGATAATAGTTGTTTGTTTTTGCATCCATTTTAAATGTACTGCAGTTTGAGTAAAGTCTGTTATCTGATTGTGAACCAGAAGAAAAATAAAATTGTCCTCTGCTTCCCTCTAGTGGGCAAAGTGGTTTAATTTGAAGGTTTCTTAGGCAGTGTTGGGTAAGTTACTCTAAAAAAGTAATTAAGTACATCTTCAACAGAATAATTACTCTATCTAAAAAGTAATGCATTACTTGGTGACACTTTACACTCCAGCTGGTGATCGTAACACAAACATATCATTGTGCAAAAGCATTATTCTGTTTCTGTGCATTCTACCACATCTTGTATGGAGGATTGCAGGAGTGCTGGAGCCTATCTCTGCATCTCGGACCAAAGGCAGGAAAACATAGACTCCAGTGAAAAAGCAGCCAGTTCATTACAGGTGTTTTTTTTATTGTTCCCTGAACATAATATACATTTATTAGACATTTGCTGTTGAGTCTCAAAACTGACAACAAAGTGCCATGGACTTTACAACTCATGCACAATAGATATGTGTGTTCGGAAGACATGCTGCACTTTTGTGTTTTTATTTGACGAAAATTTTCCACTCTACTGTAGCTGAACAGTCATACTGGTTTGGAATGGAGTCAATTTAGACTTTTTACAATTTCAAAAAGTTACTCATTTAATATGCTCCATTTCATTTCAAACTATTCTATAACTTTATTTAAACAATTTAAAGTTGTATATGCAATTATGGATGTAACTGATCTAACACCCAAGGCATTAAATCACCACTTTTGTATAGAGAAATAGTGGAAGATTATGAAAACAGCAAATTATTGGAGTGTTTTTCCTTTTCTAAAAAGAGAAATTCTGAAGAGATTGTAATCAGAGATCATGTTTTAGGTGTTTTAAGACAAAACCTAAATACATTACTGTTGTTGATTTGAAATCATATCTTATTTAGTGGTTTGTTTAAAATGTATTTATCAAAGTGTCTATTTACACTTTGTAGTCTAGTGCAAACAGACACTACCTTGTTGGCAGAGGTTATTTACACTAACTACGGCCACCATCTGAGAAAATGACAAAAGAAATTTCTGTTGAGTAAGATGTTTCATTGTATAAACTCGCTGTTCTCCCTTTTCCAAATGCATATCACCGCATATCCATTTTAATAATCTACACTGTATGAATATGTTGTTATTATTGCATACTGTTATATAATAAACTGAAATAGAGTGAAGTGCAAATAGTAGCCTATCTGCCATTATGTGCACCACAAATATTTACACTTAGTGCAAAGAAAATACTAATATTTTCACTTAATGTAGATAGCATATTGCTATTTACAGTGTAAATACTGCAGCATCTATATTGCTATTAATTTGTTACTGTAGCATCTACTGTATATTGGTATTTACTTACTGTAAAAGTGCACTTAGAGCAAATAACACCCCCTTTAATTTCATTCAGGAATACAAAGCTACCTTGATCACTAAAGCCAATGCAAATATATGATTATGTTGTTTATAAATACTAAATTTATAAGCAGATCACTAAATAAGATATTGGTGAAAAATTCAAGATTTTTTATAGCATTTACTAAACATTGCAATAATTTGAAAAATATAAAAATAATTCAATTCATCTTAAACACTGAATGACCATCCCAGAATAGCATTTTTAAAACAATTTTAATAAATGAGAGAATGAAAAAATGGTTTAACTATTCAGTCCACATTTTATTGCATGAATACATAACATAGGCCTACATTATCAGATAAAAGGTCAGAACTGAGTTTCCTGCTCCACATTTCCATGATCTCACGTGGTCACATGAAAACTCAATATCAGCCAGGGTACTGTTGACAAACGTAACTTTCACCAGAAATGCAGATAATAAATATAGTCAACAATAATTGCACTAATTTTAACACATAAACAAAATACTTGTTTCAATAAGAGATTAAGAATTAATCTTAAAATTAAGTTTCAATAACTTAACATGCATAAATATAAAAATATTTCAATTACATATATGTTGTATATGCTATTTTAAGCAGGTTGGCAAAATCAAGGAATTACAGATTAGCTTCTAATTAATTAGTTTCTTTAAATAATCAAACAATGTGATTGACATGATCACACTTTCTCTTCTCACTGCATGTATTGGTCTTCAATGGCACAGATAATGTAAAAAATCTTTTTTTTTTTTTTTTTTTAATATTATTGGTTCAAATGACATTGCATAACGTTACATCTACCGTTCCTTCAAGATCTCGAGATCTTCAGAACCCTTATTAACATTCTTCCGGTGTTCAGTGCACTATAGAGATGCTCTGATCAGCCACAGCACAGGCAGCCAGCAGCGGCTCGCTGAAAGCATGTCTGACAACATGCAGCACTGACACAGATTCAGGATCATAGAACAGCAGGGTCTGACTGGGCCAATCCAGCAGCAGCCCCACTCTCTTGAGCTTCTTAGCCACTGCGATACCCACACTGCATCCATCATGACAGAAAGAAAAGTCTTCATCATAATGCGAGAGCACCCATGATTTTGAGTTGTAGCCCAGCCGTGCGCCATTGCCGGTCCCCTTGCGTTCTATGCTGGCATAGCATACACCCACTTTAAAGGCGGCACTCGTGCCCACGTCAAGTACCCAGCTCTGAGTACCAGAGGACATGGGAGGGGAGCAGAGGGCGTTAGGCCAGCTGTCGAAGCGCGCAGGGTCATAGAGGGGTAACTGACGCTGACGTTTGGGCAGGAAAGTTAAGGTGTGCTGATCGTTGGAGAGGGAGAGAAGAGGACTGACCGTTTGATTTTCAAAGTGTAGCATAGTTGAACTGTGGGCTAAAGAAAAGAGGGATATGTTAAGATGATGTTCAGAGCAAGAAAATGAGACGTTGAATGTAAGGGAAGTAAATTTGTGATTTGAAGTACATACCAGTCAAAAGGTTTTGATCTGTAAGATTTTTTATGTTTTTAACAGAAGTCTCTTCTGCTCACCAAGGCTGCATTTATTTGATTAAAAATGCACCAAAAAAAGTAATATTGTGAAATATTATTAAAATTTAAAACAGCTGTTTTCTGTGAATATGTTAAAATGTAATTTATTCCTGTGATCAAAGCTGAATTTTCAGCATCATTACTCCAGTCTTCAGTATCACCCTTCAGAAATCATTTTAATGTGATGATTTGATGCTCAGGACACATTTATTATTATTATTATTATTAATGTTAAAAAGAGTTATTTACATTTTTATTCCAGGATTCTTTGATGAATAGAAAGTTCAAAAGAACAGCATATATCTGAAATAGAAAGCTTTTGTAACATTAAATACTACCATTTAAATGTTTGGGGTCAGTAAGATTTTTTTTTTTTTTGGGTAGGGTAGGGTAAAAAAAAGAAATCATTAATTTTATTCATCAAGGATGAATAAATTGATCAAAAGTTACAGTAAAGACATTGATGATGTTAAAAGATTCTATTTCAAATAAATGCTTTTGAACTTTCTATTTCAACATTGATAATAATAAATGTTTTTTGAGCATCAAATCCGCTTATTAGAATGATTTCTGAATGATCATGTGACACTAAAGACTGATGATGCTGAAAATTCAGCTTTGATCACAGGAATAATTTACATTTAAAAATATATTAAAATATAAAAAGTTTTTTTTAAATTATCATCATATATATATTTTTTTTATGAAATAAATGCAGCCTTGGTGAGCAGAAGAGACTTCTTTTAAGAAACATTAAAAACATTACCGATCAAAAACTTTTGATGTGTCAATGCCTCAAAATATTACAGTAGATTTGATTTGATCATATCACATTGCATATGTTATCAAAATGTAAGCAGGGTCTGAGGCTCATTTGTGGGGGTCTGTTTGAAAACCAGTGAGTATGGTGATCATGGATTTACATGCGATATACTGAATCTGTCTTAAATGAACTACTGTCTTGTGTAAACGTACATAGAAGTACACTTACCAGACGGCCCAAGCAGCAATGCACTTGCCCATAAACCCACCATGAGTTTACTGTCACTGCAGCCTCTGCCCAAACTCAGTTGCTCTGTATCTCTAGGTTCACCAACACCCTCTGCATCCTCAATCCTAGCACAGTCATATACACGTGTCAGTACGTGTCTCATTTTGTGTGTTTATTTATGTATGTGGGCTTATTGTTGCATTTATTGCAAACTGAAATTACCTGTCATTAATTTCCTCGTTAGAGCTCTAAAAAATAAAAAAATAAAAAAAATCAGTGGATTATCTCACAAATGTAATTTAGTCATACAAATATAAATATGTATGTTTTATGAATTGATTATGAACATCTAAATAGAAAAAGAACAAAGAACTGAGACTAAAAGACAATGAAACTGATTTAGGAGTTTTGAGTATTTTAGATTTTAATTATTATTTTGGGGAATCTATTTACAGTATTGAAACTAACTACTTTTACTCTACATTTCCAAGAAAAAGAAAAAAACATTGTACTCTATTTATAACTATGCTCAAATGTCAATTATCTGCTGATGAATTTGATGTGTATCCTAGAACAGTATGCTGTCCGGACAAATTACCTTTAATTTGATTGATTTTCCTTAATAAGTTTGAAAATTGAAGCAGTTGGAAAATTGTGATTTAACAGGTACTTTAAAGAAATCAGCTCTTCTGGGGTAAATTTCATCAGGACCATCATGTCCAGGTCATATTTCATCAAAATCAAAATAAAAAAAATGATATTAATTACATAGAAATACTCCAAATATGATCAGTTTTGCTTTATGTTTATGCATTTTGAATAATATTGACTTATGTTGAATGCGCAAGTACAGTAATGAATTGGTAACACTTTACAATAAGGTTAGTTAGTTAACATTATTAACTACCTTAGTTAACATGAACTAAGAATGAACAATACTTTTTCAGCATTTAATAATTTTAGTTAATATCATTTACTAATACATTATTAAAATCAAAGGTTGTATTTGTGAACTAACATGAACAAAAAATGAACAGCTGGATTTTTATTAACTAACATTAACAAAGATTAATAAATACTGCAACAAATGTATTGCTCATTGTTAGTTGAGCAACAATGAAATGTTAGTTAATACATTAATGTTAACTAATGAACATTATTGTAAAGTGTTACCAATTAATTCAATAACTTCAAATATTTATTCTTCTTACTGGCTCCATATGTAAGCAAGATGATCATACATATTGTGTGAATACATAAAGTGAATGAAGCATTGATTGAGATTTGGATTGTGCCCAAAATTCTCATTGCTGTAAGGAAAAAAATAACAATCTCATAAATCTCCTGAAATTTGGCAAAAAGATGTCACACTCTGTCTTTTGATTTCATCAGTCAGTTTCCTTGTTAATTTCTATAGGCCTACTTAAAATTTTCATAATTTATCAGCACTTTTTACACTCCTGACTTCTTCATTCACTCACCACAAGCGTGGCATCCGTGGAGTGTGTGAGTGAGTGCACCAGGCTGGTGCGTGTGTGTGAGAGTTTCTCCAGAGTGTGTGTCCAGTGTGCTCTCTGAGTGAGAAGGCACTGCTCAACACGTTCTTCTTCTCTCTGTATGGCCTCTAGGAGACGCTGCTCCTCTTCCTCCAGAGCCTCACGCACCACTTTCACCTGAGCCAGCACTCGTTCTCTAGCACTGTTTGCATCAATCTAGCAATGAAATAACACAAGAGGCAATTACAATAACATATTACACTGTTATAACTACACTTCATCTAAACACCAGGGACATTAAAGAAACCAGCAACACTTTACAATAAGGTTCATTAGTTAACATTAATGTATTAACTAACATGAACTAACCATGAGCAAAACATTTGTTACTGTATTTGTTCATCTTTGTTACTGTTGGTTAATATAAATACAATTGTTTGTTCATGTTAGTGCATTAACTAATGTTAACAAAATTTTAATAAAGTATTAGTAAATGTTGAAACTAACATGAACAAAGATTAATAAATGAAGTGCAGTTCATTATTAGTTCATGCTAACTAGTTAACTAAAGAACCTTATTGTAAAGTGTTACCAAAAAATCATTTGAAATCCTACAGAATAAGTTACCTTGGTCAAAAAAATAGTAATATCACAGTCCAATTATGTCCGATAACATAATATTACCATGGTATATGGTTGCCATTGCGTGAGTTCTGCAGACTCAGTTAATACACACAGTAATGCTCTCTCTCTCTCTTTCTCTCTGCATGTTCGGAAGTAGAAAATAACTGAATACTTCAGGTAGGCCTACCTGTACAGCTTTCTCTCTTGCTGTAAGCGTACGGTCAATGAATCGTTCAATCCGCTGGGCCTGCAGCTGCATTTTTTCGCAGACATCCACCAACTGATTCTGTTTACAAAGAAGAAGAATGACTCCAAGATCATGTAAGAGGCATTAAACCAGCAACTGAATGGTATGCAGATGGCAGGAATGTGAAGAAATGTGGATATGACCAGAATTTTCCTGTTGTTGAAAAAGTGTCTGAAAGGAGGAAATTTGTCAAGAATTTTCAGATCTACTGGCCCTCAAAAGTATACTTGGAAGCTTACAAATCTGTGATTTTTTTGTGCATTTTTTAGTTGAAAATGTTTATGCTATCTAAAATTGTTTAGCATTTTATGCAAAATTATATTTTGTTATCTAACTAGTTCAAATACTTTTTCTGACCACTCTGTAACACAGGTGAATCCAGTGTTAATGTGAGCCCTCCGGTTTAAAAAAAGGCACAGCATTGAAATACAAAGAACATAATTTTTTTTACAGTATGGGAAAGATAGTTAAGATAGTTGTTCTAGTGAATACAACATTTGCAATGCAATGTTGAAAAAAAACTGCCAGAAAAAGTAATTGTAGCTATCTTTTAGCAAAACGTTTATATAAAATGTTATATGAGAATATAGATAACAACTTCAATTTTACCAAATGGAATATGCATCTGATTGCAGTGATAAAATACATTTAATGAAGCCGTTTCTTCCTCAATTTTAGTGAGCCTTCAGGTAACTTTGGGGCGTCTGAAACGTAGGCTACTGACGTAATGAAACTGACCACGCCCTCTTGATGTGAATATACACAAACGCACAAGACTGCTTAAACTCTTACATGATTATTCTAACAGTAGAGATATATTTTAAGGAAAGAATTAATCTTTTTTTATGAATTATTTTGTCAATGTTTTATACGTTTGACTCACCCTTACTACAGTTGCCCGGGTAACTAGCTCTATCACTGTATGACCCTGACAAGCTCCATCCAACACACATTGCGAGCATTTCAGTCTCCCTTCTGTATTACAGTACAGCTGTAGTTCGCATTCATGTTCTGAACATAGTTTCGCTTCTCCTGAAGCCGATACGGAGTCTGCCCCGCTGCCTACAGGGGTCTCCACATATTTGCGCACAGGTTTTGTCGACGATTCTCCATTAGCTGTGACATTTGTGTTTAAAAAGACTTCGCCTTCACGTCTTTTTCGATCTTCATGTTTTGGATGGTCGTCCAGTCCAGGGTCAGTTTCCAGGTCATTGACGTGCAAGGAGACCGTTGCCAGTTCACAAAGTCTATAGTCCATACTCATTGCACCGAGAAATAATATGTTAAGTTCCTTAGCAGAATAAAATACGATGGGTTTGCCTGGGTTCCCTGATGTACAGTATACTGTAAAATACCCGTAGCGCAGGTGTATCCAGTTTTAGAGCCCTGCCTACCTATCGCAGGTGTATAACACGGAAGTGGACTGGTAGTAGAGTGCGCAAGTCTGAAATTAAATTTGTCTGCCACTGGCCAAGTGAAACTTGGGGCTGTTCTTGACTTGCAATATGCTAATTTGTCATCTGATCTTGCATGTAGGATATTGGCTGAAATCAGACACTACTCTGTTAATGTGTAACTCCATTCACTAGTCTATTTGCTATACAATCCTTACCATGTTCATAGACCACCTAAAACATTTCAAACAATAAGATGGCACAATGTAAAAAAAAAAAAAAAAAAAAAAAAAAAAAAGAAAGAAAGAAAAAGAAGTGAAATATTACAATGATAATACAAAAAATAAAAATTCAAGATATTGGTGTGCAATGAAATGTATTGAGCACCAATATGCTGCAGCTGCAGGTGGAGGGGTCCACGAGTTCATGTGCTATACATTTTGTACATGGAGTACAGCATTGTTAAAGGGGTTGCTTTTTGTTAAACAGTGTTAGGCTCAAATCTTTGGAATCACTGCAAAGATTCTTTCAAATTTTAATCAGTGACCCTTTTTGAAGTACATCGTTAAGCCAGAGGGTGGCTACAACTATTGTCATTATGAGTGAGTCATTGAATCATTCTGATTCCAACTGCAAAAAGTTTTAAGCCCCAGTATGTTTCCATCCTCCTATTTTTATGCGCATTTGGGGATGTCACAAAAACTGGTGGATGGAAAGATTGAAAGACAAGATAAAAAAACGTATGCACTCGTTTGAGTCGGATCATTCTTTATCTGTTAAGAAAACAGGCGCATAATAGTCTACAATGGAAACACATTTACAGAATAAATTCCTTGATGCACATAAAAAAAAAATCATGTGACTTTGCGATGGGACGGCATAACAAGGCAGTCAGAACTAACCAGGAGATCGATCTCGTTGTACAGCTTCCGAAATGCTGTTTTGGTTGTTCTGAAATTACTGAGCAAAGTCTGTCGGCAAAGTGGTTCGGTGTACCATACCTCCCAAAGCTGTCTGACAGAACTGTGTCCCCAAACAGCAGCATCTGCCTCTTTTATTATATACAACAATTATTAGATACATTGGATTCTCCTACTTTTCTTAGTGATATTTAGTGCCAGTTTATCAGGAAGTGACGTTTTTGTTCTCTTCGACTCACTGGATGGAATTAGTGCTTTATTCGCGATTCGCGATTGAAAGTGTTTTATGTGATATTCCAATTTTGCGCATAAGTTAAATTCACAACTTTGGATGGAAACATAATTATGTTCCTTTTTAGAAAGAAATGTGATCTGCGAGGATTTTCAGTCAGGATTTAGACCGTATCATAGTACTGAGACAGCTCTCATTCACAAACGATTTGCACAGTCACAAACGATTTGCTCTTATCATCCAATCGTGGTTGTATCTCTCCATTAGTGCTACTCGATCTTAGTGCTGCATTTGACACTATCGACCACAACATTCTTTTAAATAGAATAGATAAATGGTATTTTGCACTAGCACTAATTGCACTAGCATGGTTTAAATGATACTTATCTGACCGTTATCAGTTTGTAGCATGTACAGAGTGAACAGCAACAGTCCTAGTACTGAGCCTTGTGGTACTCCATAGAACTTTTGACCGATAAGACATCTCTTCCTTTACTGCTACAAACTGATAACAGTCAGATAAGTATGATTTAAACCATGCTAGTGCAATTCCACTAATACCAACATAATTTTTGTGTCTATTTAAAAGAATGTTGTGGTCGATAGTGTCAAATGCAGCACTAAGATCGAGTAGCACTAATAGAGAGATACAACCACGATCGGATGATAAGAGCAAATCGTTTGTGACTGTGCAAATCGTTTGTGAATGAGAGCTGTCTCAGTACTATGATACGGTCTAAATCCTGACTGAAAATCCTCGCAGATCACATTCACAAATGATACTCTACACTCTGCACCATAGAAGGGATGTGCCTGCCTGTTTACTGCAGTCCTGATGGAAAATGTATGACCCATCATGAAAAGGAGAATCAGGCAATGATGACCACAGACTGTTGAGCGGCTGTCTTGTATCAGACAAGATTGGGCAAATATTCCACTAGCAAAACTCCAACAATTAGTATCCTCAAGGTGATGTGTCACAGTGGTAAACATGTGTCTGTGAGTTGCAGCCATCAATATTTTCATATTTACAAAATATAATTATGTTGGTCAGTGAAAACATTGGAAAACTAAACTGTTTTAACTAAAAAAGTTAAAACAGTTAAAAAAAGGTTAAAAAGAATGAACAAATAACAGATTCTTGTTTTATTGCATTTTACAAAATGTCCCAACTTTTTCTGATTTGGGGTTGTAACTTTAGCTGGACAATAACTTTATTCTAGAGCTGCTGTAAAGCCAAAGCAATCTCTGTTACTTTAATTTCCTATTATCACTGTAAAGCTGCTTTGAAACAGTCCATATTGTTAAAAGCGCTATACAAATGAAGATGATTTGACTTGACTTGACTAGTGTCATACTCGTTACTTTGGGCATGCAACATTTCTGCGGACGCTGCAATGGTTGTAATATGACGTCACTGTCTGCAGCATCATTTTTTTTTTTTTTTAACGAAGGACAATCCTTTGGCTGTTTCTGAAATTACCCCCTATGCACTGCTGGGGGCCCCGCGAATTAGCACCCTCAAAACAAGAGCACCCTCAGGTGATATTGCAATAATATCATTGTTGAAACAGATTTGGCAAACACTCAGAGTGTATTTGTGTTTGCGCTCTGGAGAACGTCAATCTATTTACAAAGTTTTTGCAGCGATTAGCAATGTAGCCAATCACAGACATATCTGTTCATCTCTCGAATGCAATGGCCAGTCAGAGGTGTTTAAGTTAAAATCCATTTACTACTCAAATTTGAAGAAACAATTGGAGTCAGGTCAAGAAAGACTCTCTTTATTTTTATTTTAGAAAAACAAGTATTTATGTTAAGTGAAGTCAAGTCAAGTCAAGTCACCTTTATTTATATAGCGCTTTTTACAATACAAATTGTTTCAAAGCAGCTTTACAGAGATAACAGGAAAACAATGTTGTAATAGTATTGTTCAATTGAAAATTAAATGTCCCCAACTAAGCAAGCCAAAAGGCGAAGGCAACAGTGGCAAGGAACCAAAACTCCATCAGGTGACAGAATGGAAAAAAAACCTTGGGAGAACCCAGGCTCAGTCGGGGGGCCAGTCCTCCTTTGGCCAACGAATGAACAGTGTATGATTATGAGTTAGGCAGTATAATGTCAGGAGTCAGATGGGATCAGAACTTTCACGATATTATCCAGTTCATCTGGTTGGGTTGGGTCATCCGGCGCGGTGAGGAGATGAGTGGTGAGGTGTCCATGGACCTTCACAGCCCTGATAATGCGTGTCGACGTGTCCATGTGATGGTCCTTCATCAGATCTGGATATGCCCTGGATCCGGCGGTCTGCGGTAAACCTCGGGATAAACAGAGAGACTAATATTAGCGTAGACGCCATCCTTCTTATGATGTACAAAGTACATCAGGAATTATGGGAAGTGTTCCCGGTTCCGGCTGATCTAATCTATGCAGCCTAACATTGAATTATAGAAATCTATAATGTGTTATGTGTATGCTAAGCCAAAGAGATGTGTTTTTAGTCTAGATTTAAACTGACAGACTGTATCTGCTTCCCGGACCGTGTTAGGAAGATTGTTCCAAAGTTTTGGTGCTAAATAGGAAAAGGATCTACCGCCAGCAGTCGATTTTGATATTCTAGGTATTATCAACTGGCCAGAATTTTGAGATCGCAATAGACGTGAAGGACTATAATGCGTTAAGAGCTCGCTCAAGTACTGGGGAGCTAAACCATTTAGTGCTTTGTAAGTAATCAGCAATATTTTAAAATTTATACGATGTTTAATAGGCAGCCAATGCAGTGTTGACAGAACCGGGCTAATATGGTCATACTTCCTGGTTCTGGTAAGAACTCTAGCGGCTGCATTTTGAACTAGCTGTAGTTTGTTTAATAAGCGTGCAGGGCAACCACCCAGTAGAGCATTACAATAATCTAGCCTTGAGGTCATGAACGCATGAACTAATTGTTCCGCATTTGTCAGTGAGAGCATATGACGTAATTTAGATATATTTTTAAGATGGAAAAATGCGGTTTTACAGATACTAGACACGTGACTTTCAAATGAAAGATTAGTATCAAAGAGCACACCCAGGTTCCTAACTAACGTCGAAGACTTAACAGAGCAGCCATCAAGTGTTAGACAGTATTCTAGGTTATTAGGTGAGGAAGTTTTTTGTCCAATGATTAGAATCTCTGTTTTTTCAGAATTTAGTAATAGGAAATTACTGGTCATCCAATTTTTTATATCAGCTATGCATTCCGTTAATTTTGTGAATTGGTAAGTTTCGTTAGGTTTTGAAGAAATATACAGCTGAGTATCATCAGCATAACAGTGAAAGCTAATTCCATATTTCCTAATTATATCTCCTAATGGTAGCATGTACAGAGTGAAGAGCAGCGGTCCTAGTACTGAGCCTTGTGGTACGCCATACTGAACTTGTGATCGATAAGACATCTCTTCATTTACTGCTACAAACTGATATCGGTCAGATAAGTATGATTTAAACCATGCTAGTGCAATTCCGCTAATGCCAACATAGTTTTCTAGTCTATTTAAAAGAATGTTGTGGTCGATAGTATCAAATGCAGCACTAAGATCAAGTAACACTAATAGAGAGATACAACCACGATCGGATGATAGGAGCAAATCATTTGTGACTTTAATGAGAGCAGTCTCAGTACTATGGTACGGTCTAAATCCGGACTGAAAATCCTCGCAGATATTATTTCTTTCTAAAAAGGAACACAGTTGTGAGGATACTGCTTTTTCTAGTATCTTTGACAGAAAAGGCAGATTCGAGATCGGCCTGTAATTGACTAATTCTGTAGGATCAAGTTGCGGTTTTTTAACAAGCGGTTTAATCATAGCCAACTTAAAGGTTTTTGGTACGTATCCTAATGACAAAGATGAATTAATGATATCTAGAAGAGGATCTATGACCTCTGGAAGCATCTCTTTCAGTAGCTTAGTCGGTATAGGGTCTAGCATACAAGTTGTCGATTTAGATGAATTAACAATTTTGCAAAATTCTTCCTCTCCTATAGCAACAAATGAATCAAAATGTTCCTCACAGAGACTACAATATACTCCCTGATGCGATACTGTAGTAGACGGTTGCATAGTTATAATTTTGTCCCTGATATTATCAATCTTATAAGTGAAGAAGTTCATAAAGTCATTACTGCTGTGTTTCTTATAAACTTCTGGGCTTGAAGCTTTCTTTTTCGTTAGTTTAGTCACTTGTTCAAATAAATACCTAGGATTATGTTTATTTTCTTCTAATAGGGTTGAAAAATAATTAGTTCTAGCATCTTTTAAGGCCTCTCTGTAAGCAATCGAGCTCTCCTTCCATGAAATCCGAAATACCTCTAGTTTTGTTTTCTTCCAGTTTCGCTCCATTTTCTAAAAATGAAGAAAATGAAGTCAATAAAGACTGTCTTTATTTTTTTATATAAAAACATGTATTTTTCAGGAAATAGTTTTTTAAAATGTCAGGAGATACATTGTTGACGTTACTGTTAAAAATGCACTTCCAATAAAGTGAGTGTTGGCAAAACCGGTTGTCATTTTTATGTTGAGGCGGCAGGGGCTGTTGTCGGTAGCTGCTGAATGTAACTAATAAAGTAACTTGTAATCTAATTTAGTTCCTTTTAAAATCAAGTAATCTGTAAAGTAACTAAGTTACTTTTTAAAGGAGTAATCAGTAATCAGATTACTTTTTCAAAGTAACTGTGGCAACACTGCTTAAAAACACCTGAGTTTATGTTTAGTGTGGCACACTCGCAAAACCTCTCTCATTAATAAATAATGTGTAGGCACGATGTAAGTAAGAGATTCATTGTGCTGTGTAGACAGCTTCATTGATTATAAAGGAACTTTGCGATTTTTTTAGTGATCATAATGGGAGCGCTCTTTACATGCATTTGAGGCTTTATAATCCACTGAATAAAAGTTTTGTTTTTCATGCTGCTTATAGATAACTGACGGCCAATTACACGCTGCAAAGTTTTGGAAGTGACATCCACATATAAATGCAGGCACACGAAGATGATTAGTTCCAACATGAAGTTTAATAAAGATCAAACAGGAAAACAGCAGACCAAACAGATAATGAATGTGAGGGATCAACTTATAGCAAACACAAACTAGGATATGCAACTAACTGTCACGGTTCATAAATACATTGTTTCCTTCTTGTCTCGTGTAGTTGTTGTTATGTGTGTGTGAGCGTGTGTGATTGTGGGCGTGACGGCTTGTTGCACTTGATCAGCGATCAGCTGATCGATCTCCTCTCCAGCTGAATCCCATCTAGTCTCCTATAAATACTCACTGCATTCTTCTCTCCTTGTCAGATTGTTGTTTGATGTTCTCGTTCGTGTTTGGTCCTGTTCCTGTCTTCCCAGTTGTGTTGCGGTTCGCTCCTGTCCTGGTTCCGGTTTCTGTTCGTGTTTGGATTATTCACCATCACTCTTCGTCATCTCAGCACTCAACTCTTGGACTCTGATCATCTTGTCCCGGCGTCACCAAACGCTCTTGTGACTGTTCTTTTCTGTCAATAAACGAGTTACCTGCACTTTTGCTTCCGCCTCATTCGTAATGACAGAACAACCTGACCCTCAGATGGAAGCAGCGGGTAGTTCGTCGGCGTTGGAGGATTTTGTGAACACCAGCATTAGACGCATGGACAACCAGGAAAAGGGTCTTAACACCCTGTTCCAGGCACTCGCCGCCGAGATGAAGAGGGTGTTCGACAGAGCCATCGCCGGGAGAGAGGCAGCTCGTATGCTCACGGAACTCAAGCAGGGTGAAAGATCGGTATCGGAGTACTCTATTGAATTCAGAACCCTGGCGGCTGAGTGCCGGTGGAACGAGGAGGCGCAGTGGGATGTATTCCTGCATGGGTTGGCTGACCGCGTCCAGAAGGAGATTTATGCCCTGGACCTTCCCACTTCGCTGAATGCCCTGGTGGACCTGGCCCTCCGGGTTGATGCTCGTCTGACCAGAGTGGAACGGTGGAGACTGCCCAGTCGACCGCTAGAGGATACCGGGAGTCAGCGGTCCAGCGGCGGGGACGCGGTCAGCCCCGTCTACGATCACGAACCCATGCAGGTCGGGCGAGCTCGGCTTTCTCGGGAGGAGAAGGAAAGGCGGAGATCCCAAGGGATCTGCTTGTACTGCGGGGCCTCGGGTCATTTCGCCTATAACTGCCCAGTAAAAGGCACAACCCGGCAGTAAGTATGAGGCTACTGTCGGGTGGGATCTCCGCTGCGAAGACCTCATCTACATCTACTCTCCTCCCGGGAAGACTAAGATGGTCAACTCACGATCACAATTGTCAAGCACTGGTGGACTCGGGAGCCGAAGGTAATTTTATGGACCATTCATTTGCACGCAGACTTCAAGTTCCTGTTTTACCTCTCACACACAAGATAGCAGTCCACGCACTCAACGGCTAAGATCTACCCACCATCTCTCTTATCACCGGACCCGTCACGCTTATTACTTCTGGCAACCATTCGGAAACTATTTCATTTTATGTTCTGGATTCCCCTCTTGCACCCATTGTGCTGGGGCACCCATGGCTCATCAAACACAACCATAAAATAGACTGGCAGCAGAGAGCTATATTGGAGTGGAGCAGTAAATGTCATGAGTCCTGTCTTGTGTCTGCTTGTTCGTCTGTTTCTGTCTCTGTCTTTCAGGAGGAGGCAATGGATTTATCTAACGTGCCCACGGAGTATCTAGACCTGAAGGAAGTGTTCAGTAAGTCTCGTGCTGCTTCTCTCCCTCCGCATCGTCCCTATGACTGTGCCATAGATTTACTGTCAGGTAAGTCTCCGCCTAAAGGCAAGCTCTATTTGCTCTCTGTCCCAGAGAGGGGGGCTATGGAGAAATATATTTCTGATTCTCTAGCAACGGGGTTCATCCGCCCTTCCTCTTCTCCAGCGGGGGCGGGGTTCTTTTTTGTGAAGAAAAAGGATGGATCCCTGCGACCTTGTATTGATTACCGAGGGCTGAACAACATCACGGTAAAGAATACCTACACTTTGCCGTTGATGTCTTCAGCCTTCGAGAGGTTGCAGGGAGCATCTGTCTTTACTAAATTGGATTTACGTAACGCTTATCATTTGGTCCGCATCAGGGAGGGGGATGAATGGAAGACTGCTTTTAACACCCCCAGGGGTCATTTTGAATATTTGGTTATGCCTTTCGGGCTGTCCAACTCCCCAGCAGTCTTCCAGGCGCTCGTCAATGACGTGCTGCGAGATATGGTTGATCAGTTCATATATGTTTACCTGGATGACATATTGATTTTTTCATCTTCTCTCCAGGAACACGTGCAGCACGTTCGACGAGTGCTTCAGAGGTTGCTAGAGAATGGGCTTTTTGTCAAGGCGGAGAAATGCGAGTTTCATGCACGGTCTGTTCCTTTCCTAGGATCCATTGTGTCGACTGAGGGTATACGTATGGATCCTGAGAAGGTTAAGGCTGTGGTGGATTGGCCAAGTCCAGATTCCCGTAAGGCCCTACTGAGGTTTCTGGGGTTTGCCAATTTTTACCGGCGGTTTATTCGCAATTTGAGCCAACTAGCCTCGCCTCTGACCGCTTTGACCTCCCCCAGAACGACGTTCAGGTGGTCAGACGCAGCGGAAGCTGCGTTTGCTAAACTCAAAGGCCGGTTTATTTCAGCCCCCATTCTCGTTTCCCCTGATACATCACGTCAGTTTGTGGTGGAGGTCGACGCATCAGAGGTGGGGGTAGGTGCATTGATTTCCCAGCGTTCTTCCACAGACGACAGAATGCATCCATGCGCGTTTTTGTCTCATCGTTTATCCCCTGCCGAACGCAACTATGACATTGTTGTTGGCAGTCAAGTTAGCGTTGGAGGAATGGCGTCACTGGTTAGAAGGGTCGGGGGTACCGTTTACCGTTTACAGGCTCGGTGGGCACTTTTTTTCGGACGTTTTGATTTTACTCTCTCGTACCACCCGGGTTCCAAAAACATTAAACCCGATTCTTTGTCGCGCATTTTTGAGCATTCCGAACGCCCGTCTACTCCCGAGTGTATTTTACCCGAGACTCTATTTGTCT
Organism: Chrosomus eos; assembly: GCA_036326025.1. Classification (NCBI taxonomy): domain Eukaryota; kingdom Metazoa; phylum Chordata; class Actinopteri; order Cypriniformes; family Leuciscidae; genus Chrosomus; species Chrosomus eos. The sequence goes on from CM070820.1 coordinate 13,914,641, forward strand.
CCACTCTCATATGGGCGATCGAATCAAAGGTCAGGAAGGCCTTAGAAGGGGTAACGCCTCCGCCCGGCTGCCCACCGAACCGTTTGTTTGTACCGGAGGGATTACGGTCTGTTGTCATTCAGTGGGGGCATTGTTCCAACGTGGCTTGTCATCCAGGAGTCAGTCGAACTAAGTTTTTGGTCAAGCAACGATTCTGGTGGCCACTTATGGCTCAGGATGTTCACGATTTTGTTTTGGCTTGCTCAGTTTGTGCCATTGGTAAGACTTCCAATCGTCCTCCTGATGGGTTACTTCAACCGCTGCCAGTCCCTTCGACCCTGGTCCCACATTGCGCTAGATTTTGTAACCGCCCTCCCACCCTCTCGAGGGAACATGGTAATTTTGACCGTGGTGGACCGGTTCTCGAAGGCGGCCCATTTCATTCCCTTGCCCAAATTACCCTCAGCCAAGGAGACAGCGTTGACCGTCGTGGATCACGTCTTTCGGTTACATGGCCTCCTGACGGACATGGTTTCCGACAGAGGACCCCAATTTGTGTCCAAATTTTGGCAAGAGTTTTGTAGATTACTGGGTGCGACTGTTATGGCGCTTTTCCACTGCATGGTACGGTACGGTTCGGTTCGGTACGGCACGCTTTGGCGCTTTTCCACTGCATGGTACGGTACGGTTCGGTTCGGTACGGCTCACTTGTGGTGCTTTTCCACTGCATGGTACGGTACGGTACGGTGCGCTTCGGCGCGCTTTAAATGGTACCTGATCTGTTGAGGTTCCAAGCGTACCGTACCGGTACTAAAATGTGACGTGAAACACTGCAGATCACTGATTGGTCAGACAGACAGAATCGTCACTACCAGCGTCATTGGATTTGCGACACGAGACCGCTATACAGAGTCATATAACCAGTAGACAACAGCCAACACGGTAGCACCTGTGTTTTACTTACTTGAAAAAAAAGAAGAGATCAACACTTTAAAAAGGAAATGGCTGAATCGTGGTCGAGGTGCAGACAATCCTCTCGTTGGTTGCCTAGGAGCGGGTCCAGCGAGAGCTGCATGGGGCAAAACAGAATGAAAAAGTGTTCCAAGAAGTAGCAGCTAGCTCAGCTCTTAGCCGCACACGGCTATCACCGGACCTACAAACAGTGTAACGATCAGTCCCACCCACTTTGAATGGGTACTAACTGCAGTGGAAAAGCAACCGAGCTAGCGAACCGAACCGTGCCGTACCGAGCCGAGTCGTACCACGCAGTGGAAAAGCGAAGCCGAACCGAACCGTTCCGCGCCGAATCGAACCGTACCGAACCCAACCGAGCGTACCATGCAGTGGAAAAGCGCCATTAGTCTGTCCTCAGGGTTCCATCCCCAGAGCAATGGTCAAACTGAGAGAGCCAACCAGGATTTAGAGAGAACGTTACGATGTTTGGTCTCCAAGAATCCTTCTTCCTGGAGCCAACAACTGTCTATGGTGGAGTACGCCCACAATACATTACCAGTGTCATCTACGGGCCTGTCTCCGTTTGAGTGTAGTGTAGGTTACCAGCCACCCATTTTTCCTAGCCTGGAATCCGAAGTCGCGGTTCCCTCCGCCCACGCCTTCGTCCAGAGGTGTCATCACACTTGGACTAGAGCCCGTGAGACTCTACTCCAAGTGGGAGCGCGCACCAAGGCCAAAGCCGATCGCCACCGGTCTAGGCCTCCCGTATACGTCGTTGGTCAAAAAGTGTGGCTTTCTACCAAGAACATTCCTCTCCGATCCGTCTCTAATAAACTTGCTCCCACATTTATCGGCCCGTTTACTCTCGCCAAGATCATTAGTCCGGTGGCAGTCCGCCTCAACCTTCCTCCAGTGTACAGGAGGATACATCCCGTCTTTCATGTGTCTAAAATTAAACCCATGTTTCGTTCTCATATTAATCCGCCAGTCCCGGTTCCCCCACCGCCGCGACTCGTAGAAGGGGAAACCACATATTCGGTTAATCGTATTCTGGACTCGAGGCGAAGGGGACGCGGATTCCAGTATTTGGTGGACTGGGAAGGTTACGGTCCAGAGGAGAGAAGTTGGGTACCTGCTAGAGACATTTTGGATCACTCTCTTATCGATGATTACAATCGATAGGTAAGGGAGTCTGGAAACGCCGGGAGGCGTTCCTAGGAGAGGGGGTACTGTCACGGCTCATAAATACATTGTTTCCTTCTTGTCTCGTGTAGTTGTTGTTATGTGTGTGTGGGCATGTGTGATTGTGGGCGTGACGGCTTGTTGCACTTGATCAGCGATCAGCTGATCAATCTCCTCTCCAGCTGCATCCCATCTAGTCTCCTATAAATACTCACTGCATTCTTCTCTCCTTGTCAGATTGTTGTTTGATGTTCTCGTTCGTGTTTGGTCCTGTTCCTGTCGTCCCAGTTGTGTTGCGGTTCGCTCCTGTCCTGGTTCCGGTTTCTGTTCGTGTTTGGATTATTCACCATCACTCTTCGTCATCTCAGCACTCAACTCTTGGACTCTGACCATCTTGTCCCGACGTCACCAAACGCTCTTGTGACTGTTCTTTTCTGTCAATAAACGAGTTACCTGCACTTTTGCTTCCGCCTCATTCGTCATGACACTAACAGCACATATAGTGACATAGTGACAACATCATTCGTGCCTTCAAGTGATTTTTTAAAAGCTTTTACTTTTTAAAAACTTTTACTAGCTTACAGAGGTTGTCGGGAACATTAAATGTCATTACACCGAAGATCCTTGTTGTGTTTATTAAAACGGTCTTGCAAACTTAATAACTCAAACGTTCAGGGAAATTGTTTTTTAAATAAAGACTGAAAGACTTGTCAGAAGCTTAGTGATGGTGAAGTCATGTGGCCGTCGTATTCTTAATGCATTATAGTCCTTCACGTGACACATCTATTACATTCTCAATTCTCTGTCTATTACATTCTGGCCAGTTGATAATAGGCTACATATCAAAATCAACTGTGGTAGATCAATTTCCTGTTTAGTCTTCCGCACAGGCACACTTAGTCAGTTTACACATATAGACTACATCTCTTTAACCTGGCATAACACATTATCATTTTCTGTTATTCATATCTGTTAAATTGTTGTTATAGGCTGCATAAATTAGGTCAACTGGAACCTAGCACCGGGAACACTTTAGCACCTGATGTACTTGTCACATCGTAAGAAGTATGGCATCTATGGTAATATTAGTAAGTCTCATCCCGAGGTTACCGTAGTCACCCAGATCTGGTCCATATCCAGATAAGATAGTGGACCTGCACCTAGACATGATCAAAACACAGCCCTGAAGGTCAGTCGAGACTGTGTCTACAAGACAATCACTGCGAAAGACCAAAGAACCATAAGAACCAGACAGGTCCTCCACACAAACCCTATGGCCAGCTTTGGCTCCATACTGACGTGGCGAATCAATCTTCAAGCGAAAGGAACTATGAATATTTAAAGGGTACCTATCATGGAATTTTGAAAATTACCTTTCATGTAGTGTGTAACATAGATCTAAGTGAACGAAAACATCCTGCAAAGTTTTAAATATGAAAGTTCACCGTATACAAAGTTATTATCTCTCAAAAGTAAGAGTCGACTCTGAGTCGTTGATATGAATCGATAGACGAACGATGCACTTTCGTACGTCACTTGTCCAAGTTATTTGAATAAGATACGCCCACTCATTGCATTAGGAGACACCAGGGAAAACATCATGTCGACGAGACGCTGCTGTGTTTTGAAGTGCGACGCAAAAGCAAACTTATTTCATCTGCCCAGTGAGGAGCATTTGAAGACAGTGGCTACAGTTCATAACTATACCACAGAAGTATTATAGCCCGAACTCGTTCTGTGTTCGCGTCATTTTGAAGATGATTGCTTCACAAACCTAAATGCTATAAAGTATGAATTTGCGAGCCGGCTGATACTGAAGGAGGGAGTTTCAGTACCGAGTTTATTTGGATCAGCTTCCTTCTCCGAATCACAATCTGTAAGTAGGCTGTTGCTTTTATGTTTGTATCATGTTCTATAATTATTTTGTGTGTTGTGTACGCACAGGCACAGCGCAGCTTCTAGCAGCTAACTTAGGTCTTCAATGTCAATTGTATTGAAATATGTGAAGTGTTTGTCGTTGTTAATGGAGTTGTCACAAGGCTCTCGAGTGTCACGCATCACGCATTGAGCGTGACAGTCACTCATTTCGGTCTTTTGTCACGCTCTCCGGCCACACATTGTATTTCTCACGCTGATAAACTATTTGTAATATATTTAATATGCCGCAGTGCCCAAAACTCACTCACTGTGGAACCGGCAGGATTCAAGCGCGTCTCCTCCAGTGTTGCCAGGTCTGTATGCCTGCACTGTTTCCGCGGGTTGTTTGTGTAGTGCACGCTGGTTGACGCGATTGTTTTATCCACTGGAACATGATTGTTATTGAGGAAACACCCGGGAACGCTATTTGAATATTTTTGGCCGTGATTGGGTTAGTTTGATGAGCAATTGGGCTGGTTTTGTTGTGCAGACCTGGCAACCCTGGTCTCCTCTGGTGTTGTTCGTCTGGTGTTGTTAGCCAATCAGAAAATAGCACTGTTGTATCTGGGTAAGATCTAGCGCAACAACCAATGACACCCCGTCGGCTGGGTGTCTAACATATCACCACAGATTAGCGTCACGCAAAGGCGGGGTTTGGAAAAATGACTCGCTAAACGATTCATATGGGAGTCGGTGAGCAAATCAGGTAAAAATAAATGCATATTATAAGACAACAAAAGTGTTTTTTGTCATTGCATGCTTGTAAAACTGTTGTTGGGGACTCCCAGAACAATATTAGGAACATTTTAAATGCCATAATAGGTAGGCCTACCCTTTAAATGCTACCAATCCCGATTTTAATTCGGAATTGAGATGCAGCTTGAATCATAATTACACTGTGTTCATTTGCTGGCCAGAGGAGAACTGGCCCCCTGACTGAGCTTGGTTTCTCCCAAGTATTTTTTTCTTCATTCTGTCACCTGATGGAGTTTGCCTGAACAGTTCTGTCACCTGAACAGTTTGCCACTGTTGCTTCTGGCTTGCTTAGTTGGGGACACTTTATATTCAACAATATTATTGATCTGACTGTACTGACGCTGTTATATGAGAACTGAACTGAGCTGGATGATGACATAATCTTTTGCAGAACTGCTTTAGATAAAATGAACTAATTTAATAATTGTTATCACTGTAAAGCTACTTTGAAACAATCCGCATTGTGTAAAGTGCTATAAATAAAGTTGACGACTTGACTTGACTAGTTTAGTTCGTTTATAGCCTACGATTAGCTTTTTTACGTCTGCTGATTGTATTTAGGTTTCGATAGTCATTATAGTTGTGTTCATTTGAGAAACTTATCATGATGAACAAAACGTGTAAGAATCATAAACTTGTGTCAGTCACAGATCTTATATTCTGCAATAATCCAAAAGCCAATGGAAAAATCCTGCAGCACTCTGTAGCAGATTTCATTAGAACCACAAGAGGCCATCTGTCTGATATATAAAGCAACCAATCACAGTTTGTTTTGTACAGTATCATGCTTAGGGGTGTGAAAATGTAATCTCTGTGTTCCTACAGACCTGCTTGGATATCTGGTCTATGCCATGAACTTCATATAGCCTACTTCTGAAAATCCAACATTCAGTTGATCCTGATAAGCACTCGTTGTCACAGATGAAAACATGATGGCCTTTTTCTTTCATGAGGGGGTTTAGCATGCAGCTTTCTTCTAGGAGGACAGTTAAAGAATGCGACACACATTTCCTGTAGGATTCAGCCAATATGATGATGACTTAGAAACTTCCAAAGTGTTTCCTATTTTGTGCCTTATGCATCAGACATTCAACCAACAGTCCGTAGGCATGATATCTGAGGCTGAATCAATTCCCGCATCTCAACAGAAGATATGATATAAGTAGGCCTACTTCTGATCACTCGCTTTCATTCACTCATTAAATGGATTATATTAATGGAGTAATGAATAGGGAATTGTGAATTAGGGTATGGGGCTGATTTCGGATAGTTCAGACTCAACACCGACTCATTGGGTTAAGGGGTAACTCAACGAGTCGGTGTGGAGTCTGAACTAAATTTAGAACGTTACGGAAAGAATGATATCTAAATGAGCTAGGACATCATTTCATGAATGAACTCTATGAAGGAGGGCTGGAACTGAAATCACCTCTTAAGAAAGGCTCTTTCATGGCCACATTCAAACGCGGTCACATGCTTCACGAGTTAATAAATAGCCTATATAAAATTGATGAGTGGCACCTTTTGCTATTTTTTTTATAATTCAGACCTTGTTCTACATTCTCTTATTTTATTGTTTACATAATTTAACCAATGCAACTTTCTAGCATGTTCATTGTAAATTGTAAATGAACATTTATCTTGAAATATGCACATGTGCATATTTTTTTTATTATTATTTACAAAGGGATTCCGAAATGATTTGTTTGCTTAAAAGATTAATAAAAAATAACATTTTGATTCCTAAATTAATTGTACAAATTTTAACCTCACCATTAACCTTAATCCATCTTTCAGAGAAAACAATAAGGCTTGTTAGTCTGTTGAATGGACCTGCAACATTCACTTGGAACAAGAATAAATATATTTCAGATATGTCATAATAATTTAAATGTTACATTTACGTTTCATGGAAATTAAGATGAGAAAATGTTTTAATGTGTGACAATTTTTTGTCACAAACAGTGCTCAGTTTTTCAAAATAAATTTAATTGTATTTAGGTTACTAGATTGAATCAAATCTTTAAAATTGTTAAAAAGAAAAAAACTAATATTCTGAAATCGAATAAAAGATCACATAATCCAGTTGTTCAAAAGTAATCTGATCAGATATTGCCAATCGGATTTGATAACATCTTTAAAAAGGGATGTTCAAAAGAAAAAAAAATGCACATCAGTGTCCAAAAATCCAAATCTTGGTTTTGATCTGGATCAAATCATAAGTTTGTGTTGTTCTTTTGGGTCGTAGGCCTATACTTTTTAGTAAGATTGGGATAGCCTACATTTGAGTTTAGCAGTTAATTAGAAGTGCACATTAGGCTGCCCATTAAACCTTTCACACACAACAGTAAAGTAAAAAAAAATAAAGATTATTTTAGCACCATTAAAAAATCCCCCAATACTTTTGAACAACTGGTACCTGGACCCAGCTGTGCCGGTGAGCATTTCGCGCTAAAATGTCGTATTTTAGATAGGAAAAGGCGTTGTTTCTCATGAGGCGGGCTCTGTCGTAAAATCTCGTATTGTGATTCGACAGAGTAATATAATACGTTCACGTATATCCACATACGTCAGCATAAGAATTAAATACCCAACACGAATGCATCGACGATGCGCAGCTCTGATTGGACAAATCACTGTCAGTCCTCTTTTACGATTGGTTTACGGTCAGAATTAGCTTAGTCCCTCCCCCCCGAAGCTGGCAGGTTTTTCCAACGCCTCTCAGCGGACGGCGCATCACGGAGGTTTGGAAGCGGGTGGGGAAGACGCGGGCAACGACTGACCCTATTACACTAAAAATTGTACTCGGGGTTGGTTTGCCCGCACCGATTTCCAGCCTGATACCGACATACCTGCGCTCACATTTCAACCCAGTCCTGACATCCCCTCTAATGTCGGATTTCAAGCTCGGGATTGTTCGACTTGGCCGTGTGGCCGGGAAGGTGAGCTGAAACCTAGGGCTGCCATGTGCGACGCAAAGGGGAGGGGAGCCAAGACCCGTGAGCTAAATGCTTCTGTTTAACAATTAAGTGGCAGATTTGTCCATTTTTTATGTTGTCGACCTTTGTCAGAGGGGGATATGTGTAATATATGTATGTAGTTGTCGTCGAAACAGGCGGGTTTTTATATAAACTGGTCAGCTCATCAGCCGAGTAGGTTTAGTCCCGTATGAACCGCCTACTTTTGATGTGTAGTGCCGCTACCGTGGCTACAGCGCAACTAGATGACTCGGGCGAGAGTTCGCTTGCTAACTAGGGAATGTAAAAGTTGTATTTTTTCGGTTATACTTGAATAATGTATTTTAAGCACAAGACCGTTGCGGTTTCCGATGCGTGGTCCACGTCAGTAATGACACTGGCATCCAATATGGCTCAGCCAGCTCAGAAAATGCCTCAACCAGGAACCGTTCGCAGCATGACAACCGGCATGTCGGCTGTGATGAGCCTTAGCCCTGTCTTTACCAGGTTTATCTGTCAAACATACAGTCACTGCTTAGCCACCTTGTAATTTATCGCTTAAATGTTCTGCGAAATGCTGCAGGCTTCTTAAACTTAACTGTTTTGATCGGTTCCTTTGCGTCATCATCCCGAACAAATCCAAGCTGCCTCTGGGATGACAGGCCGCTGATGCCATGACACTAGAGGGCAGCCGGTAAACAAATCTCTATGGGGTTAAACAACAGGACCATGTGAGTTGCTGCATGAAAAAGTGCGCACATAAGACGCATAGTATACAGTAAATGATGCCTATTTAGGTTGTCATGATATATGGCGTTATTTTCATGAATGTCGAGAGCGCATTATTGTAAACGCGAATGCACTTTCATCATGTTCACACCATTATGAACTACTTCAACTCTCGCTCAGATATTGCGCTCAAACTGTGTCCTGACACCTGTGCACTCGCAAATGTCTAAACGTTGTCAAAAGTTATCAACAAATCAGAAAAGACTTCCACGACTGACCGATGAAAATACTCCATGAACTGAGGCTGAGAGTGAACTGCACCTAAAATTCTTTTGATAATCAAAGATTGATCTTTATTTTCTTTACAATGAAATATTTAACATTATTAATCAAATTTATATTTGAAATGGATCGGAATTTGGCACTTGGATAATTTGTACATATCAATAAGCTATGTTAAAGCTACACTGTGTAACTTTTTTAGTTTATTCTTAGCTAAAAACACTTAGTTCTTTCAAAAATATATGTGCTCATTAAGGTATATTTACTTCGTTCAAGTAATAAAGTATTCTCGTGAGTTTATAATATGCCATTGAAAATACATATGGGTAAGGGGTTCTAATGTCGGTCGCCATGTTGCCCCTCCATCTTGAAAGTACATTAGCCAAAGAGGGACATACCCTTTCGCGTTTTAACACGCGTGGGTTAGCACTCGAACTGCCTAACGCTCGAACTGGAAGCCATGTTAATCTTGGACTACATTGGCCACCGTAGGAGTTAAACCGAAATCGGAATTGAGAGGAACTAATATTCACTTGATGTTCATATACCTTTTCACCGCTAGATGGGGGTAAAAATCACACAGTGTAGCTTTAATAATGTAGTTGTTTCCTATCAACATCAAATGCAATAGTAGACGTAAATTATGCCCAAGATATCATTACCAATAAATCTGTGATTCTAGCAGAGCATTTATGTTTTTTTCATTCAGTGCTTGTTTTTTAGTTCTGATTTATTTATCCCCCCCCCCCCCCCAAGAAAACACATTAGAGATGCGCTTATCAGCTCGAATCCATCATCCGAATCCGCTGTTAAAAATAAATCATTCACTCACTCAAACTTATGATGATTTTCTGATTTAGACATCCGCACCGGATCGTCACAAGTCGGTACTGAAATGTTAAAAATGTGCCGCTTTGAGCGCTGTTGAGCAGAATCGTAAACACTTCTGATTGCCCATTGTGCTTGCGTGCTGTCAAATATTTTGTGTGATTGGCTACAATGATCAGCGCTTCAAAAACATTGTAAATATACATCAATGACACACTTCACCGAGCGCTTGCACAGATACACACGGGAGCGTTTGAAAGCAGGCGTCTATCAGTGGCCAGCTTGTGCTTTCAAATGCTCCCATTTTCAAAACACTATCAAACACTTTTGTGTGCTCTCAAACGCTCCAGTGCGTTGATCATTGTAGCCAATCACAGACATATCCGATGAGTGCGTTAACACAATGGCCAATCAGAGGTGTTTACGATTGCGCTCAAAGCGGCACATTTTTAACGTTTTCATTTCTCGAACACACAATTCAAAATAAATGCTAAGGCTGGAATATAGCTTCATACAATGCTTCTTAGCACTTACCCAGCACTTGATTGGTCCTGGTTAGAGTTGTCAAAAAGTACAGACTTCGGTACTAAGGCGGTACTGATAGATACTAGCATTTCCCTCTAGCATTTTGAGCGCTATTGAACGGATTCTTAAACGCCTCTGATTGGCCAATGTGTTCACGTGCTCAACATGTATATCTGTGATTGGCCATTGTTTTGACATGCTCAATATATATATGTCTGTGATTGGCCATTGTGTGGAGACGTGTTCAACATATGTCTCTGATTGGCCATTGTGTTGATGCGCTTAACATACATGTCTCTGATTGGCAATTGTGTTGATGCGCTCAACATACATGTCTGTGATTGGCCATTGTGTTGATGCGCTCAACATACATGTCTGTGATTGGCTACCGTGATCAACGCTTCAAAAACATGTTGTCTTTATCGAACGCTTGCATAGATACACACGGGAGGCGGCGTCTATCAGCGGATATATTAGGGATGTATCCTCTAATGCATCTCTAACTTTAAGGTTACATCAGTCATTCACATTATTGCTTGGCTAAGGTATGCGCCATTATTGATACCGGTAATGCAGTTCTTGTATGTGCACCGCAATAAATTAGAAATATACATGAAGGTTTGTTGATGGACATACACTTGTTAATGCTGATGGTGAGGAATTACAGTTGCAGCATCTCATAATGTACCTCAAAAAGCATATCACTGAGAAACGTCCTGCTCAAGTCGTCCTTGCGATGGAGATTCGGGTTGAATAAATAGTTCTTCCAATGTTTCATCGGACTCAATTTATTCAACCCGAATCTCCATCGCAAGGACGACTTGAGCAGGACGTTTCTCAATCAACATCATCGTTTGTTACTGTTTACAGTGTGTACAATACAATCGCTGAGGATTGTCATTATGGTAATGGCCGTTTAGCTTCCAACAATTTGGTAGACCAATCCCAAATAAGAGCAGAGCAGGCTCTCGGAAACAAGGGATTTAGAGAGACTGATTCATCCTAGTCATTTGAGAATCATTGAAAAATGTGGTGATGTGCAATGTATATTATGAGAAAATAATATAAATGTTTTTTGACCTTTGATTTATGTAAACCTGTTGTAGGAGACCTCTAAAACAAAATTTGGAACCTTTAAAATAGCATAATGGGGGAACTTTAAGCTTGATGTCGACTAGTCGCTGATCATGGCCTTTAGAGGGTGCCACAGGATAAGAAAACTTTTAAATCCACTTTTACGCTGTTTTCAACACTTATAATGAAAAATAAATTCATACTCCTAGAGTGTTCCACAAGATATGTTTGATTATACCAGATTTGAATGCTCAAAATTGATTGGGTGGATGCATGTTTTAAACAGCTTATTGTACATGTAAGTTAATTGCCATTCTATACTAATGTGCATTGTAACACGCATGCATACAGACAGTAGCTTGCACACCACATGCAGATCGCGAGCACAGAAACATACAGTTGCGCAAAAATTTATTGTCAATATTGTTCTGTGATTTATCTATAAAATAGCTTAGAAACTGAAAAGTTCTAGCATATATTTCTTAGTAACTAAAAACCACTACAATATTAATAGATAGACGCTGCCAGATAGAATTTATTCACATGCAGTCTCTCTCAATAATGCATTAATATACATGTAGTCTTAGCTCGAGTTATAGGCTTATTTGTTCATTAATGATGTCATCAGCGACTAGTCGTCAATGACTCGACTTTCATTACATGACTTATTGTTGACTTAAAAAATCTGAATTCTGGATCAAAACAAACTTTTTAAAACCCATATCCAATAATTGCAAATAAAAAGGTTGTAGACAATTCATTGGTCAAAATGTGGGAACCATGCTTGTAGCAGTTTTAAGGAAACTTGGGTCTTCAGTGTGGAGACGCAACAAGTAATATGTTTTGAATTGTTTTTAATGGACTTTCTCTGCATTGTAACAACATTTTGTTCTTTTCAGACAAAGTACACTTTGATTGATGAGCAAGACATACCATTAGTGGAAAACTATGCCTTTGAGGTGAGACCCTGTTGTTTTTCTTTTCTTTAGGGCTCCAAGCATAGAAGTTGCTAGAACCCTATTGTGTTTGTACTAATTTTCTTCTTTATTTTTATCTTCCTGCCCTAAAAATGTATGAGCATCAGAGACCATAATCGCTGAGACCCCAAACTCAGCAGAATGGCCCCGATAGTGCACAGCTACTCGGGCACACACACATTTGTCTGACACTAGGTGGCGCTACAAGGCTATTTGCTTTGGAACTTTGGAACCCTGAGGGGAAAGAATTATTTTACCCCTGAATCCTTGAGTCAAGACCTACAAAGAGTTTTCCACCATTTAGAGTTTTATTTAAGACCTACTTTTTCAAACTCCTAGGCCGGTAGTCCGATCTTTGCCAAAATAGGCACAAAACAGCTAGGGACTGCGCTGGCAAAAAAATCTTTGCAATGTTTCAATAAATGAATGGAACTTGCTTAACATAACTTGACATGCATAGACAACAGGACATTCTGATGATGCACACCAGGTTTGGTCAACTTCTGGGGCGCTACAACTAAAAAAATATGTATAACTCTGTATAAACATGAAATTGTTATGCGTTTTCTTTGGTTGATGCCCCAATCTTCTGACATGACTGACTTAAAAAACAAAAACAAAACACGGCCGATTTTAGCAGCTAATGACATTAAATCTGAGTCTTCATCAAACTTCACCAACCTTTGCACGTCAGCTCTAGACCATGCTAGCAAAAAGTTATTGAAAGCATTTTGATTTATTAAACATTTTAGCAAATATGATCTGACATATTTGATGGGTGTTTCCTGTTATGACTATTATGCCTATATCTTGTGTGCACAGAAGTCCAAACTTCTCAAAACGTTGTACATAATGTAGAACAAGTCATTCTGAGCAACAATGCCTAATTTCATGAATTTATGATTGGTTGGGAAGCTAATAGCAAATTCTAAACTGTCAGCCATTTCAGATAAAAGATGAAGGCTGTGATATTAATGTTATAAGGAATCATTTAAGCATAATCTTTTTCTACGGTTTCCATTCCTTTGAATGGAAATAAATGCATAATCTAGTTATTTTGTATAACTATGGTGTACTGACAGTATGGGTTTATGTAATTAGTGTACATAGACATCTATGAAATGCTTCTAGATCGTTAAATGTCTATTTAATTTTTATAGACTCCAGTAAAACACTTTTTCAAGTTGCCTTAAAATTAAGAGACAATTTTCTTTTTCAAGATAATATATTATACAATTTCTATAAAGGCTCTTATTTACTGTTGTGGTATGAATAAAGCAAATGTGTGTTAAACTAGCATACATTTTCATACTGTTTTTATTTTTATTCATTATTTTTACAATATGGACTTTGCTGTAAAATCTTCATAATAACATGCATTTCATTTGGATCGTTAATCATCCTCATGGACTATTAATGCTCGTCTCCAATGATTGTCACTTTTTTTATTGAAATATTTGTTTGGGGTTTGAATTGTTTACCAGCTAACATTTTCCACATTCAAGATTTTGAAAACATGTTATTGTCACATTCTTTCAATACTATTATTTATTATACTATTATGAAATTTAATGCCTGAATGTTTTTATTTTCAGGCACGAATGGAAGTTGATGCAGATGGGAATGGGGCAAAAATCTTTGCTTATGCCTTTGACATCGGTAAGGGTAGATGGGCTGGTCGACCACTGCATGAGTTGCTCTGGTGAGTGTACTGCTAGAGTCCATTGCAATTCCTAGAGCCTACTGCTTTTTCGCTGTTTACTGTTTCCTGATATGACAACACAATTTAGCCACTAGTGAAAGTTGGAATGAACGTTCAGTTTATTAGTGAAGTTACCTTCTCATTAGGGGTGTAGCAGTACATCAACATGGATCAATACATCGATAAAATGACATATAATGTGTAAAAAAAATCTGCACGGTGCACACAACGTCTGTCAAAATATTCTATACATTTGTCAAAGCAGGCACTCTGGCATATTCTCTGGCACTAGTGGCATTCTCCATTTTGTTGAATATACAGGGGGAAAAAATAAAGAATCGTTCAATTGGGATACTAGGAAAAAACATTCATACTACATTTGCAAATTTGCAAATCACAGAAGACAAAAGCTTTCTTGACTGTTGTCAATGCTTATCGCATTGCACAAGCCTATAATGAACTCCTCAGAAGATGGACCTCATGTAACCATGAAAAAAACTTAATTGAACTCTCAAAATCCTGTAGCACAAAACACAACAAAATCAACCCTAAATAAAACACTGAAAAGTCACTTCAAGTTTAAGTTTCAAGTTTGTATTTATTTATATAGCACATTTAAAAACAGCAAAACAGGGCTGACCAAAGTGCTGAACAATAGACAAGATAAATAACAAGGAAAACCACACATTCATGACAAAATATCACCATGAATTAAAAGCTAAAGAAAAAAAAGGGTTTTAAGAGAGGATTTAAAAACAGTTGGAGATTGAGCCGCTCTGATATAAACCGGAAGGCTGTTCCACAGCCTAGGGCCAGCAATCGCAAAGGCTCGGTCTCCTCTATTCTTTAACCGTGATCTGGGGACAGACAGAAGTCTCTGATCACCAGACCTCAGGTTTCGTGTGGGATTGTGTGGACAGAGTAGCTCAGACAACATTTTTTGCAACATGCCATGGGATTAATCAATGCATGCTTATGAATAGTGGTCTTAATGGACCAAGGCTAGCAAAGACTTTCTGGGTTGCAGAATAAATACCTGAAATATATTAAAAATATTCATGAATCTGAAGTTGAAAATACAGAATTATTTTAGACGAATATTCTGGCATGCACTTTTTCACTGACTAGATATATTTAAAATAATATTGGACACTTTTTACTGGTCAGGTAACATAAGACATTTGGTATTATCAGGACAAATATTTCCCCATTGCATTATTGTAATGTAGTACTGACACTAAAACTATGAAAACTTGAATTTTTTTCTCACACAGTAATTTTTTTGGGGCGGGGGAACTATCCACGATACGTAATGTTGCATTTTTGTATTGCGATATATTGTGGCGCGATATATTGTTACACCCCTAATAAAAGCACAAATTTCAGGATTTTCATGGATTTTGGACAGTAATTTTATTCTGTAATTTTAAGCATTCTACATTTGAATTATATACAATCTATTTATTTACATTTGAATCATATTCTATCTGTCTGTCTATTATCATCTTTCTATCAGCATCATCTTTCTATCTTTTAAAAATCATTAAACATTCAAATGTATGCATTGGATTTTAAAAGATTAGAGTATTATAATACGCTGATTCAGATTTTTCGTTATCAAAGTTTATAGTTGAATCCGAAATCTCACACTCCTTCTTACCTTCTGGATTTTATAATCTTTTCCTTTTCCTCTGTCGAGCGATTACTCTCATCTAACCGCTGAGAAGACGTAGGAAGGGGCACGGTGTTTCGTGAGACCTTTTCATTTTTATATGCCTTTAATTCGTGAATTCGTAATTGGCGCGTTTCACCATCAGTGTGCAATGCGCGTGACGTCTACTTTCGTCAATAAATAAACTGCACGTGTCTTGCGGAAGAACATTGTAGCCGGAGCTACTTTTCTCCGTTAACGTCAATGGCGAGTCACACAGGCACTGGGCAACTCCGCAACCGAGCTGAGCCCGGGATAAAATAGTCCGAATATAAACACTTATTATAGGCGTACCGTAGTGATTCAGGATAAGTCAAAAACACGGTTTGGAAAATGGATTCATGATGTATTGTATTGTATCAATCATGATGATTGAACATAAATTACGTTACGGACTGCAGCAGCTGCTGATACAACGGCGCTGTTGCGCGAGCGTCCACTCGCACGAATGCGACCACATACATTTTTAACTCGCACATTCTCAAAAAATGGTCGCATATGCGACCAATTTGGTCGCAGTCTGGAACCCTGTATGCCATAGTAAAGAGAGTTGCAATAATCCAGCCGCAATGTAATGAGCGCCAATCTCTAAGGTTTTCTCAGAGAGAGAGAGGATTTGATCTTAGAGAAAAAAACAAGAACTAATCACGCATTTATTTGTTTTTCAAACAAATTAGTGGCAAATCAGTCACTTAATTAAGACTTTATTTCCCCCCCAGTGTGTTATTAGTGTTAATTTTGTTGTGGATTGTGTTACAGGAATTTGAGAGTTCAATTAATATTTTTTTATTTATGTTTTGGCAACATGTGAGTTAATAAAAACATGACTAGTTGTGTAAAATAGGAAATAATATTGTAATAGTGATCTATCGATTGCAGGCCCGCTGAATATAATATGGATGCACCGATGCTATTTTTTCATGATCGATTCAGTTACCCAAATTCATGAATGTCGTCCAATTCAGATACCAGTATTGTATTGTTTTCTTTGTTTGTTTTGTTTTTCTTGATTATTGTAGGATATCTATACCTCTGTGTGTGGAACTGATGATCAATCTTTTGTTAAACACGATACACTAAATACTAATTCATTAGAGAAAAACAACAACTGAATAACAATATATTATATCTTAAACAAAAAATATAATATAAATTAAGCGAGTGAATAATTCAGCAGCAAAAGTAATTCTAGAAACAATGATTTAGGAAAAAACAATTGAATGGGGAAAAAATAAGTTTGTGTAGTGCTAAATCTGGTAAAATGTTAATTACAAATCACTATACACAAACAATTTGATGAAAATAAACTAAAAGACGTTTTATTTCAAATGTATTGTGCAGCTTTTTAAGGGGCAACAAGATATTGCAGAACAAGATAGCTTTGCGCACATGTAAGCTTATTAATAGCCTATCATAATATCTATCAGAATGATGTGCTTTAAAGCAACACGGAGTAACAGCGTGCAGCACTCCGTATTAAAAAATTAATTGAGCCGCAGGCCCCGCTCCGTTCGAGACCAGCAACTTTTAGTGCTTTTTCTGATGCAGTCGAATTGCACGGTCGGTGGAAAACGGGTGTTCTGATCATGTGATTCCCTTTCTTGAGCTTTGTCGACAGACGGAGGCGGCACGAAATTTGACGGAGGCGGCCGCATTATAATTCTCTATATACAGGAAGCATTTATATGCGTAAAAATAGTTTTCAGTTGTCAAGTTTTTTTTTTTTTTGTTAAATTAGTAATGTTGCCTTTTGACCATTAAATCAAATCACACTCTTACATATGACAAATTACTGCCCTTGTTTATTCAGAAACAGCAGTAACTTAATGTTATTCATGTGGTTTGCTTGTCATTTTATTAGTGTAACAACACCCCCTACATAAATAAGACCATATTTGTGCATTTGTATTATTCTAAATGTCTTTAGGCTACTGTTTTTCATAACAAATACCATAGAAACAGAGTATACAGTGTGTGCATATTTATTGTGCAAGTTGATATTCTGATCATATTTTTTTCCAAGCACATTTTACCAAGTCCAAACCGCATTAATCTTAACCACTATTAATTTTGTATTCAATCATTTCTAAGTGATATATAATTTTTAAGGAAGGCTGGAAGTGAAAAACACCTTATATTCAGGTGTGCATAATTATTAAGCAGGTTTTCTTTTACAGGTAAAATGGGCTAAAAAAGAGATTTAACTTGCACTGAAAAGTCAATTATTAAATGCTCATGAGGATGCATTACTAATGCAATGAATAAAAGACACATGTTAACTGCAAAAAAAAAAAAAAAAGGAATTCATGTGGAGATTTAGATGTGAAATCATCAGGAAACCTGCTATCATTTTCCAGAACTGTAGCATATCTGGAGTCTCCAGAAGTGAAAGATGTCAGGATCTCTGAGACTTTGGTAAAGGTAAAGAATCCTGAAATATGGACCACACTTAAGAATCACAAGCTGAACTGTTGTGAAAAACATGAAGACCGTTTATAGACAACCTATCTGTCTAAAGACATTATAGAAATATAGGTTGAGAGTGACTCTTGAGGGACCACCACCAGTTCAAGCCACATAGAAGCAGCTTTGGTGAGGGAGTTGTGCTGTGAGCTGCTACTAACAATGAGCAAGACAGACATTTCAGGGTAGGAGATGGACTTAAAATCAACTCCCAAAACTTACTGAGAGATTCTGGAAGATAATTTCTTCAAACGGGTACGAGAGGATGTTGTGCTGGTCCTTCAAGAATCACTCCCAACCAAGTGGCAACATTCTAATCTGAAAAATGAAGCCTACCCGGAAGTGCGAAAACTGCAATACATCGAAAATCCGCTAGGGGCAGGTCCCAAAAGGGAGCAAATGTCCATAGACCCCCGTGTTAAAATGTCCGTTTTTACAGGTTGGTCCCATGGACTTTTATTGTATTTTTCGATAGGTTCCGAGTGCCTGACAACTGTGAGGGGGGGGGGGGGTGAATTTTTTTTTCTAACTTGTTAGTTTAGATCGTATTTAGATATAAAATGTATGACAAATAAGGGCGTGGTTAACTTTGATTGACAGCTGATAACTGGCTGCACCGAGTGGAATTCCTGAAATTTGACATCCCGGCCATGATCTGACACAACACATCATATCACCTCTGTATCCTTTCCGAAAAGATTTTCCAAGATGGCGCCGCCCATACCCCCCCATAAACGACCTAAAAAAACATTCTTCAGAAAGTCTATGGGTGACGTCACAGACGCTTTGTCCATATTTTTTACAGTCTATCTATCTGTCTGTCTATAAAGCCTATATAAAAACAGTATTTCATGCATTTCACAACACTTCAACTTGTGATTCTTAAGTGTGGGTCATATTTCAGGATTCATTACCTTAAAAAAGTGAGACCCTGACATTCTGGAGACTCCAGGTAGTGCATTCTGAAATGGTAGCACTGAACTAAAGGGTTCCTGATACCTAATTCTTCACCTTAATTCCAAATTTTTTTTTGCAGTTAACGTGTCTTTTCTTGGTCACACCTTCATTTTGGAATTTCTAGTATTGCATTAGTAATGCATCGTTCTCATGAGGATTTAATTTTTTTTTGCACTTTTCAGCGCAAGTTAAATCTGTTTTGGCCCATTTGAACTGCAAAAGGAAACCTTCTTAATTTTTCACTTCCAGCCTTCCTTAACAATTATATATCACTTATAAATGATTAAATACAAAATGAATAGTAGGTAAGCTTGATGTGGTTTGGAATTGGTAAAATGTGCTTGGAATAAAATATGATCAGAAATATCAACTTACCTGTGGTTAACATGATCCAAATACTATGGAAGACCCTATACAATTGTACCCTTTTAAAAATTCATTGACCCTTTTAATTACTGATGTTACTGTTTTCTTTTTAAATAAATGCATATTTACATCTGCATCTCATCTAAAGCTACTGTCAACTCAAGCTACTGTCAAATGTGCATTTCTAAGAGAGAAAAAAACATAATTTTATATTTTAATTAATAATTATATTAATATTAATTTGGGAAATGTGCACCTGTTTGGCAAGTGTTTGTCATGTTCTGACGATAAAGACTAGTCTGATGATGATGATGATGATAAAACCACACTTAACTGTTTGGTTTCTACAACTTTCAATTAGGAGCACAAATCTCCATTAAGCTTGAAAAAGATAAAGATTGGACGTTTATTGTGATAATTATCAATATCGACTGATAATGAAAATTTGATCCTATTTTTTTTGCTTTATCGCCCAGCCCTACTTTCAGGCAACTCATCGACTAGTTGATTTTGAAAATATGTAGTTTTGCAAATGTAATGTAAACCACAAAGAGGCTGTAAATAAGTAGACATCATCTTGTTTTAAGTAGTCATGTTTAAGTGTACTTGTTCACAGGGAAAAGCACAGAGGTGGAATTGCTCCAAGTTTCCAAGTAGTTCACATAAACTCAGTCACAGTTGACAACCGTCTAGACAACTTGCGCCTCGTTCCGGTGGGATGGTGTCCCAAACCAGAAGAACTGTCTAGCAAACAACGGTAATTTAGATCCCACATGTGAAAGAAACAAATATCTGCTGTTATCTACTCTTCTCAAATTGTATATAAAATATGTATAAAATATCTTCTCTAGAGAGCAGTCGCTGTACTGGCTGGCCATCCAGCAGGTTCCCGCAGACCCAGTGGAAGAGCAGTATTTGGAGTTGAGTCGTACACGCTACTACAATGCCAACGGAGAGCTGGTGGAAGAGGAGGAGTGCTCCTGTACCTACTACGAGTGTCACTACCCACCGTGTTCGCTCATTGAGAGGAGGGTCAGTATGATCTAGACACGAAAGTCATTTAATGGGCATTTATTGGGTGTAATTTAGATGGAACTAAAAAAAAAATAATGGTCAGAAGTAAAGACGTGCATATCTACATAGTGGGTTGTCTGAAAAACAAGAACATCAGTCTAAAGCCTCGTACACACCGGGACGAATATCGGCTCGCGTTATTCGTCAGCGTTTTTCAACGCGTTTTTTGTGTTCACACCCAAGCGATTTTCGCTGACGATGAGCCGAGTGAACATGCAAATTCATTCCCTGACATTAGATGGCGCTTAATGTAAAACAGAAATACCCGGTCCACAAAGTGCTTCTGACACTCGCTTGTCACTCAGAAGAAGAGAGCAAGTTTGTCGCGTTTGTCATATAGTTCTTTATTCTCGTTGGGGTCTCTTTATAAAGACACCAACAAGACCAGCAGCTCTGCATTCATCTTGCCTTGTATCTTCCTCGTCTTATTTCTTCCCGGCAGCGCTGTATGTCTTCTTCGCCATTACATATGTGTGCTCGGCAAGACCGTGTTGTGTTTGAGCGCCCCCAAGTTTTGTTTTACTGTAACCTCAGAAGCTCCAGACACGCAAGCAAAAGCGCCAATCTCATTGGTCGGATAGTTTTTGACACGGCGCGTCAAACCAAAGAAACGAACCCGAGGCGTTTTTTAAAAATTGACGCTTTTACGCGTGGCGTTTTACGCATCGGTGTGCACATTCACATTGGCGACCATTGTTTAGTCACGAGGTGTTAAACGTTGGCGAATATCGCACGCGAAATTCGTCCCGGTGTGAACAGGCCTTAACGGCCGTTTCACACTGCATGCGTGAGCGGCGCTTGAGCGTAACTACATCGTCACTGCAGCTGCAGACGCGCGGGAGTATTCACACTGGAAGTGTTTGTACAGTGTCACAGCAGCGGCTCCAAAGCTGCATATCAAGCGAACAATTCTTTACAAAGACTGTTTTTAGAAGTTGGTCATTTATAAAATTGATAGTCTTGAAAGTTTGTTATGGGGAGGTGTACAACATTCGCATATTTAAATGGTAAACAACAAAACAACACAGAAAACAGCTCCAATCTTGTCGTTTCAGTCATACTTTCGATATGTTTACAAAGACTGCAAACTCCCCGGATAAAAACAAGCAAATAAAACGCACACTCTTGTTTGATTTGGGTTGTGCCAGTCTATAGCTGTCTTTGTATTACATAAACTAAAAGAAAGTTTAAATATAATATTTTCTGGCTATAGTTTAGTTTAGTTTTTTATAATACACCATACTTTCACACAAACGGAATAATGAAAACAAATTTAAATGGAAAGCCTAATCTTCTATAAATATTTTTGAGCCTTTTTTTTTTTTTTTTTCCTACTCCAGTTCTTGTTTAAACTCACTAAACTAAATTATTCTGTGCATTTCGGGTACTTTTTGTGTGAAATCATTTATTTTGTCCATCAAAAGTGAGCTTTCACTTTAATTGAGCGTCAGCAGCGCAGCAAAAATAGACTCGGCGCCGAAACCCCCGCTTCACTGCTGCTCACGCGCCGCTCCTGCTTGACGCTCACGCGCTGCTCCTGCTCCCGGTGTGAATGCACTTATTGATTAACATGCACGGCGAAAAAAATACGCGCTGCTCACGCATGTGGTGTGAAACGGCCGTTATGGTGCGTTCACGTGCTATGGAAAATATGATATTTTCCACTTGTGATCTGGTATTTACCAGTGTGTTGCATTCTGTACTTTTGTGCTTTTGTTGTCGTAAAAAGATGGAGATCCAGACCTGTTATTTAAAACTATTTTAGATTGCTTAAGTCATCTGCTACAGCAAGCAGATGATCTATCAAAACTCAAACGGTAAATAATATTCTGTATATTTTCTAGATCTTGATCTAGAATCTGTGCCATTTTGAAAAGGTCAAAGGTTATCTCATCTCGGCAACTCGTGCATCAAAATATTCTACGAGCTGCGCAGTGGAAAATACCACATGAGGGGGTGTTCATGTGCATTTGCCACGTCGACTTTTGGTATTTACCATAATTACCATAGCACGTGAACGCACCATTACAACACGGGTGCATTTCATTTAGGATGTATTTAAAAACAGCTGGATGGAGCACAAAATAATGAAACGGAAAACAGCAGTATGTCTTGATTTAAGTTTTTAAAATGTTTCAAGCAGAAAAAAGCATAATGAGCGAGCAGGTAAATTTGCTTACATGGATATATTTTTGGAGATGTCGTGGATGTATCTTTTTATTGCCCAAAATGATAATTTCTCACAAAAATTGATATTTTGAGATTATACTTATAGCATTATTTTTTACACAAAGCTGTGTTCTGATGACTGTCATGCATGTGATGCTCATTAGCACTCGCTTCATTCCCACGGCTCTCGACCACACCCTGCTTCCCACAATACCATTTTAGTGCATGTCTCGTAATTCAATTTGTTTAAACCACTGCTGTGCAAAATATTAAAGGTGCTTTCGCACTAGCACTGGGGTTTGATTGTATCATGTAAAAGCTGTTTTCTGAACTCTGGTTTGCCCCGGTGAACTGTACCCGGGATCCATCTAAAAAGGGTTGTCTGGGGTAAGGTTCATGTGAACTCCGCTACAGTTCGTTGCTATTATGAACACAATTGTACTAAATCATGGAAGTTAACCGCTATTTTGGATGACTTGATAAGTTTGTGTGTTCTCACTTACTTAGCTGACAAGTGTCATTGATGCACTCCAAGCAGAAAGAATGTACATCTAATTTCTGCTCTGCTTAAGCAGATATGGATATTTATAGTACATTCGCAGCAGATAGACGCAAGTGCCATTATTGAAAACAAAACCAAAAGCTCAACTAAAATATAAGTGTGGCGAGCAACACTATGAATTTTCAACTTAGTCGGCGTAACCGACCATGCAAATTAGTCGACGCCAATTTTTTTAGTCGACGTGTAGTTTTACTATTGACCGCCTATTTATTTTTGGTCTCAGGCCCCATCCACACTACTGCGTTTTAATTTAGAAACGGAGAATTAAAACGAATACGATCTCCGTCCACACCAGCGTTTTAGCTGCGATCTCCGTCCACATTAAAACGACTGAAAACGCGGATCACGTGACCATTCACCTACACTGGGCATGCGCGTGCCGGTGTAAACACCATTCCTCAGGAACCACATCTTCATTGATAAAATTATCCCACCATGCGCTGGTTCTTCCCGGCTTAACCCAAAACCGACGCTCCATGCACGGTCGATACCGCCGCTGCACACGGCATGGGAATTGTCACAGATCGCTGGAATAATAGCTTGCCTCCGGCGCATGTAGGCAGTTAATGTTACAGCACCAGGTAAGGATATGCTATGACTGATGACACCCAATCAGATAGCCGAGCGCGAGCCTCTGCGTCATCGTTTCTAAAGTCCTCCGTTTTGACCCGTCTTCACTAAGGCCCCATCCACACTACTACGTTTTCGTTTAAAAACGGAGACTTTTTGCTACGTTTGCACCTCCCGTCCACACTAAAACGGCAAAAACGAAGACCTAAAACGGAGAAGTTTAGAAACGCTGCAGACCCGTTTTGCATTTTGAATCTCCGGAGGGCGTTTTAGTGTAGACGGGTCAAAACGGAGGACTTTAGAAACGATGACGCAGAGGCTCGCGCTCGGCTCTCTGATTGGGTGTCATCAGTCATAGCGTATCCTTCCCTGATGCTGTAACGTTAACTGCCTACATGTGCCGGAGGCAAGCTATTATTCCAGCGATCTGTGACAATTCCCGTGCCGTGTGCAGCGGCGATATCGACCGTACATGGAGCGTCAGTTTTGGGTTAAGCCGGGAAGAACCAGCGCATGCGGGATAATTTTATCAATGAAGTTGTGGTTCCTGGGTAATGGTGTTTACACCGGCATGCGCATGCCCAGTGTAGGTGAATGGTCACGTGATGCGCGTTTTCAGTCGTTTTTATGTGGACGGAGATCGCAGCTAAAACGCTGGTGTGGACGGAGATCGTATTCTTTGCTTTGATATGAAAAATTGTGGAGAGGCAGGTGACGGTGCTTTCACAGTAGGCTCGTTTGCTGCGGTCTGAGCGCGATTGTTCCTGCCGCCCCCCGCAGTGTTGGTCTGGATTCACACTCAACTTAATTCTATCTGAACACTGGTGCGTTTGCGTGCATCTTATGCCTTATGACTCTTTTGAGGAGACAGTGGATTTCCAAATGTGTTGCCCTGATTCCATGCGCAAAAACACTGCAGGCTCACTCAAGCTCGTATCCAAGGTAAATCATTAACACTATCATACCTTACATGTGTTTTATTTAACTAAATACATCATAATCAGCTAAAACGCATGCGCAGGTTACTTTACTTCCTGAACAAAAGCACACTGGAGTCCACGTTGCTTTCACATTCACGCGAACCGCGGCACGGGCCCGCCATGCACGCAAGTGTAAACGCGAGCTGCATATCTGCGTGCCTGCCTGCTTTCAGCGCGACTCATTATTAGGCAGAGCTAAGCGTAGTGGGATAGTCCAGACTTTCAATTCAATTCCAATTTATTTGTATAGCGCTTTTCACAGTATCAGAAAACGCATGTATGGCATTTACAATTCAAGTCAAGTCATCCTCATTTATATAGTGCTTTTAACAACGTAGATTGTTTCAAAGCAGCTTTACAGAGATAAACATACAATTTAAGGTAACCGAGAATGGTTTGGTTTTATAGCGGTTTTTGAATAATGTTGTTTCCAGCTAAAGTTAGTTTTGATTGATTCTCTTCCGTCGAAATGATCATTTTTTTTTATTGAATTAGGGGCCGCTAAGACGACGCCGTTCTCTCTAAACGCAAACCTGTGATAAGCGCTGATGGCGTTCACATGCGCATTAAGAATTTATTCTATAGTTATGTGCGTTTGAATATGTGCGTAGGTTTGAAATTCGCTAAAAACCATGCCTAAACAAACTACTTGTCTTGCCTATAAATTTGATGCAGTATTTTATTTTATCATTTCGGGTAGGGACGCGAAAACCGGAATTTCAACAGCGCTTTATCTGTAGAGTGGAATAGGGATCCTCCATAGGGAGAGGCTAGTTGGCACTTCAGCACTGCGTTGTCATCGGGTCCAGGCGAAGGTCCTTCGTCAGATCTGGAAACGGCCTGGATCCGGCAGGCTGCAGGAAAACCTCGGGATAAACAAAGACACTAAATTAGCATAGATGCCATTCTTCTTATGATGTAACGAGTACATCAGGATTTCAGAGTGATGTTATCAGTTATGCATTTCAGAAATGTACATAAAAAAAATTACAGTAAGCTAATGTATTAAAGGCAGAACAAAGAGCTAATTTAAGTAATACATACATGTTTGTTAATAGAGGATTAGATTAGGACTAATATGGTATAGCCTAATGGAAATGCAGATAGTTAATGCTTAGATTGTTAACCCTTCAAGGCCTAAGGGGTTTTATGCCCGCCTGGCACTATGTTGATTTTTATGGCTTCTGGAATGGTCAATTTTCATAGCAGAGTGAAGAGAGTCATATTTCTGGATTCTATAGACTCTCAGCTACAATGTGGATGCATTTACAATACACTTTTTGAGACACTTGTATGTGTTTTGCTGTGATATATCACCAAGAAATACAAAAACAGAAGTTCAATTTTTTTGTTTTTATTATAGAAAAATATTAAAACATAGATGAATAAGGGATTTTACAACAAATATTGATTCGTCAAAGGCTTTAGAAAAAAATAAAAAAAAAGGGGTGAAAAATTTAAGAAACAAATTAACTATTTAGATTTTGGCGAATGTAGTCACCATACGTTTTTTTTTTTTAAAAAAAACAGCAATTATAAGATGTAGGGAACAATGTTAATTTTGAATTGAATATTCTATCAATTTACCAAACACATCCAAAAACAACCTCTAGATGTCACTGTGCACTGCATTTGCACATCAGTCCACACAAGGGCGCGCACGCGTGGGTTGCGCGATGATGCAATCGGCTGTTCTTGGGCTGTTCTAAAACACAAAAATGTGGTAAATAAAGATTAGCTATTCATCATCATGTGTGTATTTTTAAATCCAAGTCATAGAACTTCTAACTACAATAATCTAACTATTATTACTGGAGCGTTCATCTGGAGCGTTCATCATTACGCACCGAGTATACGTCTTACAAACCCCCATGTAGACAAATACAAGTCTTAGGCTTACTGCACCATTATTTCTGAAAAGCTACTATACAATTTTACTAAAATAAAAACAGTACAATAAAATAGACAAGCAAAGCAAAGTAAACGAAATAGCTTGTAAATGAAGAGAGACTACATGGGCCAAAACGCGCACATTATTTGATGGCGCACATTAGCCTATTTGATTACTGCTCCGTTATTTCTGAAAAGCTACAAAAATAATTTTGCTAAAAAATCATACAATATATATTAGAAAATGCATTATCAGCAATATTGCATTCATTACTTACTCTTCAAATGGATCGATTCCGTCCAGAATTTGATCATCTTCATCCGAATCAAATCGATATGGATCAGATCCGCTCTCGGCAAAAATCATTTCAGCAGCTTGCTCGGCAGTGAATCTTCGTTTGGCCATGTTTTCTTTGAAAAGAATCTAGTACGTGTATCTCCAATGTGTTGTGTAAAGACCGTGTATAAGACGAAACCATTTTGCGAATCCCACGTGGGATTGATTCCAAACCCCTCCCCTTTCTTACGTACGTGACGACGTCATTTTTTGTTTTTGGTCTGTAATTGGTTCACACAAAGGTCTGTCATTGGTTCACACACACAGATCTGTCATTGGATCACACACACACACACACACACACACACACACACACACACACACCCACAACAGCACTTTATATCAATAGATAGGGTTAAGTACATTTTCTCTGTTTTGCGGTAAAATGCTATAGATTTGCACTCAAATACGGAAGGCTTATCATTCGCGGAAGTCAACAAAGTCAGACTCCTTTTACGCAGACGAATGTCAGCTTTTTAATAAAAAAAAAAGTAAGTTAATACCTTGATACATTCCGAAGTTATTAGTAGATTTGTAAGGGGAGTGCATTTTGACGCTCTAGAGCGTCAATCGGGTTTGGAGGGTTAATACATAATGTTTTTGAACAGGTGACATTTTATGTTTTGACCCTTCAGTTGAGTTCAAAATAAAATGGACACAATGAAATAACAAACACTTGATTTTTTTTTTAAAATTGGTCGATTAGATTAGTTGACTAATCGAAAAATTAGTCATTAGCAACTAATTAGTTGCAGCACTAAAATAAATGTAACTTTTTTTTTTAGATATACTAGTCTACTTAATTTGACTAGTCAATTGTTGAACTTCAACCATGAACAACAGTCCCATCGTAGTGACAGAAAAAAACACACCTTAAAAGCTAAATAATTTTTTTAATAATTGTCATTTCGACATGTTAACTTTTTTCTTTATTTGATTGACTCATTTATTTTAGTTGTGACAATATCTTGTCTTTATCTGTGTACCTTTCCAGCTGAGGGAGTTCAACATCTGCGGCAGATGCCAGGTGGCACGCTACTGCGGCTCACAGTGTCAACAGAGGGATTGGCCGGCCCATAAGAAGCAGTGCCGTGAGCGTAAACGGGTTCTGGCGCTGGAGTCTGAGCCAGAGCGATGATCCCCCTCAACCCCTGTTTGAAAAACAAGGGAAACGGGGTGTGGGGCGAGACTGGAGTTGAAATGCAAAAACTCACTGGTAGGCTTGGGGACAGTTTTGGTAAGTTGGATGGGCCTATTGGGGGAAAAACATTCTTCCCAGAACTTTCAAATCTCCACAACTTGCCTATGGGGATTATGGGAAATGGAGTTTTTTTGTTGTTGAGAGGGAGGTCTTAAAAGCTCTACCTGCTGCTATGGATGCGTTTGATGAAGAAAAACACCATGCCGTCATAACTCTTTCTCTATGGACTGCATTTGAGTATTGACAGTCATGCGCTCGCTTGTTCCATCCACCCTTCTGTCATGAAGTATTAGCCGCCGAGGGACAAAACTGCTGTACAACTGATGATGGGATGGAATACGGACCTCCTCACTGTACTACCCTTCCTCCTCCTCTTCTCCCGGTTGGACTTCTTGTGACATAACCAAGCACAGTCACTCACCTGCCATAACTTCTACAAGTATACAGTTGATAGCTGTGCAAAATCACACCACCAGTATTGTGTGTGCAATGCCATTTTTGACTGAAGGACATGGTTGAAGTGGTTGAATGTGTTTTTTTGTTTGTTTTTGTTTATTTGTTTGTTTGTTTTTTTTTGCTTTGCTTAATGGGAATTTTTTGGGGGGGCGGTGTCGGGGAATAGGCCTCCTTTGGGAGGCAGTGTCACTTTTCCTGTCTACCTGTTTTTGAAATGCATTACAATCCTATTTACTCTTCCCACTCATGTCATGTTTAGTTTTACTTACCATAACAAGCACTCAGTTTAGAGGGATGTCCTGGGAAAAACTTGAAAACCCACATGGAAAGTTGACTCTGATTCATGTTGTCAATGTGTACTAAGTTGGATGTCTAACATTTTCATTTGGGTCCCAGTCATTCAATGATTAGTTGTCTTGTTTGTCTTAAAATCTTTGTCAAAATGAGTTTAACTTATGATTTTTTTTTTTTTTTTTTGAAATTTCTCATCTTGATACAAAAATATGTGCACACAAGTTCCAAGCGTGTCTTCCTCTTACGTCAAGGGCAACTCAACCAAACTGACGCACACACACAAATAAGCATGTATAATAGATGCATACATGTGACGTTTGTCTGTGTTCGTATTCCGAATAATTTATCTGGTTGGGGTTGAACACTGTGCACTGAATATCCTCACTTTGATTCTTGTTTTTTTCTGAGAAATCGGAGTCTGGGGAAGGTTGGTGTCTGTTCTTTTTATTTTTTCTAAGCTATTACCATACAAACATTAAAATGCATAAATATGTGAATGGACAAAGTTTGTGATAACTGACCATCTCTTGTCACTGTAAAATATAAGAATAAAATTAATGAAATAAAATCTCAAATGTGTATAGGTTAATCTGGTTGAAAAGAGTCTGTTTTGCCCATATGTTCTCTTATGTGGTATGTCTTTCAATTTCTTTCTGTTAAACTAAGAATTTGGGCTATATTGTTATTAGGATGTTCGCATTCTGCACAATTTGAATACATTTGATATGAGTCAAAATCAAGCTTTTAAAGCACCTACAGGATGGTGAAATTGAGGACAGGAAAAATATATAGACTTCATTCAGATCTTTAAAAAACCAACACTTCATACGAATTATATTGGAAACAAGATTTCTCAGTAATTCTGAAGATGTTACTATAAATTACAGCAACACTACCCCTTTTCCTTTCAGACAAGGATCATGTTTATAGCAGTAATTGTGGACTCATTTAAAGTAATCTAATCATCTGGTTTTAGCCACTTTTTTGTATTATCGATCACAAGTTCAGTATGGCGTACCACAAGGCTCAGTACTAGGACCGCTGCTCTTCACTCTGTACATGCTACCATTAGGAGATATAATTAGGAAATATGGAATTAGCTTTCACTGTTATGCTGATGATACTCAGCTGTATATTTCTTCAAAACCTAACGAAACTTACCAATTCACAAAATTAACGGAATGCATAGCTGATATAAAAAATTGGATGACCAGTAATTTCCTATTACTAAATTCTGAAAAAACAGAGATTCTAATCATTGGACAAAAAACTTCCTCACCTAATAACCTAGAATACTGTCTAACACTTGATGGCTGCTCTGTTAAGTCTTCGACGTTAGTTAGGAACCTGGG
Organism: Chrosomus eos; assembly: GCA_036326025.1. NCBI lineage: Eukaryota > Metazoa > Chordata > Actinopteri > Cypriniformes > Leuciscidae > Chrosomus > Chrosomus eos. The sequence goes on from CM070820.1 coordinate 13,944,885, forward strand.
TGTGCTCTTTGATACCAATCTTTCATTTGAAAGTTACGTGTCTAGTATCTGTAAAACCGCATTTTTCCATCTTAAAAATATATCTAAATTACGTCATATGCTCTCACTGACAAATGCGGAACAATTAGTTCATGCGTTCATGACCTCAAGGCTAGATTATTGTAATGCTCTACTGGGTGGTTGCCCTGCACGCTTATTAAACAAACTACAGCTAGTTCAAAATGCAGCCGCTAGAGTTCTTACCAGAACCAGGAAGTATGACCATATTAGCCCGGTTCTGTCAACACTGCATTGGCTGCCTATTAAACATCGTATAAATTTTAAAATATTGCTGATTACTTACAAAGCACTAAATGGTTTAGCTCCCCAGTACTTGAGCGAGCTCTTAACGCATTATAGTCCTTCACGTCTATTGCGATCTCAAAATTCTGGCCAGTTGATAATACCTAGAACAGGGGTCGGCAACAGGCGGCCCGCGGGCCAAAACTGGCCCGCCAGCAATATTTTCTGGCCCGCGGATTATTTTGGAATTCCGTTTTTTTTTTTTTTTTTTTTTAATCAGCCTATTTTTATTTTACAATAACGGTTTACAAACAGGCGCCATGTAGGCCTATCATTCGTTCAATAGTCTTTTTCAAAGTAAAAACAAAAAATAAAAAAACGACTTGTTTGTCCATTATTTCCTGAACTAAAATGAAAAAAACGAATAACGACTCGTTTTCCGTTTTTCTGATTGTGCGCTCAGATCAAAAATAGAAAGAATGAATAACGGGTATAGACGAATTTTAATTTTGAATCTTAATTTAACACCTTATCAGACATATACGAATGAAATCATTTTAAACAGATCAAGTACTATTGTGGTAACAGATTACAGCCATTTTAATAAGGGTGTGAATAGCAATCGCGCTCTCCTGTCTCATTCGCTTACAGTCCGACTTTTGAACTTTTTTCATTATTATTTATTCGGGTATAACACACTGATAAATAATATGTATTACCTGATAAAAAATATTTGCACTAAATGCTGCACAAAACTATTCCACTACTTTAGATAAGCCGCCGCGCGCATCTGACAATTTTGGGTTCAAACACTCACATGAGCGGCTGATCTGCAAACCACACATACTTAACAGTGTTAAGTTTGAAAAATACTGTTTGATAGATGCTTTGTTGCGTTGTTTTACTGATGCTTTGTTACCACATCTGCGTGCTTCCTCAGCGATGAAGTTCACATTTGCGGCTATCCAACAAGAAAATGCATGCAGCAAGTCTTTCACAATATTTTCTTCAGATAACTCCAATTTTCTCCCACACACTGGACTTGATTTTTTGATGACTTTTGTCGACAACTTTACAATCCCCACTAGCTATTATTTTCTTCAACTCCTCAGCATCCATCTCGACAACTGCAGAACGCGGCATTGCGCGTGCGGTTATGAGGAAATTTTAAAAGTGAAAGTAGTAACGTTATAGGTCCTGGGAGGGCGTGGCGCGTGGGCACAAATAAATGTGGATTTTTAATTATTTTATCAACTTGAAATACAGCCATATTTTTGTAGATGTGTTCTTAAAAATATGCATATTTTACATTTGCATGTGATGTTTTAAAACCGTGTTACCCGTGTGTATGTTGCTTGAGGGATTTGAGTGATAGGCTTTGCCCTATTTAATTTATTTATATTTCATAATTTTTTTTTCTGTGACATTTTTTTCTCTGCTGACAGTAATAAATAATATTTATATTGACACAACACAATTTTTGTATAGCATTTATAATTGTTATAGGCTACTTAATCTCTCTCTTTCCGTTAGAGACATTTGAATGAGAGATTCTGGAAATGAGATCTAAATTTTGCGGACCGTCAGGTCGGGATATAAAAAGCGGGTGAACACAGAGGGTATTTTAAGCGGTTTAATTTGTATCCATAGGCCTACTCCGTGTAGCTGGCCCGCCATCTACTGGCTAAAAAAAATATTGGCCCGCGGCCAAAGTTACTTGCCGACCCCTGACCTAGAATATCAAAATCGACTGCTGGCGGTAGATCCTTTTCCTATTTAGCACCAAAACTTTGGAACAATCTTCCTAACACGGTCCGGGAAGCAGATACAGTCTGTCAGTTTAAATCTAGACTAAAAACACATCTCTTTGGCTTAGCATACACATAACACATTATAGATTTCTATAATTCAATGTTAGGCTGCATAGATTAGATCAGCCGGAACCGGGAACACTTCCCATAATTCCTGATGTACTTTGTACATCATAAGAAGGATGGCGTCTACGCTAATATTAGTCTCTCTGTTTATCCCGAGGTTTACCGCAGACCGCCGGATCCAGGGCATATCCAGATCTGATGAAGGACCATCACATGGACACGACGACACGCATTATCAGGGCTGTGAAGGCCCATGGACACCTCACCACTCATCTCCTCACCGGCCGGATGACCCAACCCAACCAGATGAACTGGATAATATCGTGAAAGTTCTGATCCCATCTGACTCCTGACATTATGCTGCCTAACTCATAATCATACACTGTTCATTCGTTGGCCAAAGGAGGACTGGCCCCCCCGACTGAGCCTGGGTTCTCCCAAGGTTTTTTTCTCCATTCTGTCACCTGATGGAGTTTTGGTTCCTTGCCACTGTTGCCTTCGCCTTTTGGCTTGCTTAGTTGGGGACATTTAATTTTCAATTGAACAATACTATTACAACATTGTTTTCCTGTTATCTCTGTAAAGCTGCTTTGAAACAATTTGTATTGTAAAAAGCGCTATATAAATAAAGGTGACTTGACTGACTTGACTTGACTATTATATGATTACAAATTGGGGATGTGATGGGATTTATCTGACCTCAGTGACGTGAGTCGGCTAGCAGACTGGTTTAGTCAGTCTGTCTGCTTCCTGACCTGAGCCCCAATTCGTCATGTTTGAGCTCTAAGACTATGTGCCATAGAGAGAAGAACAGCACCATCCCAGGGATGAATACCATCTATTTTCACTAGGTCAGGTCTGCCCCAATTTGTTTCCAATTGTCTTTGAGTAAGGACCATTGAGTAAAGCCATTGAGTAAGGACAGTCTACTAAGTATCTCATCACTCTGGCGAACAGGAAGGGGGTCAGAGCAAATTACAGTGTCTGACATCGTGCTTGCGAGTTCAAACCAGAGTAACCTTAAAATTAAGGTTAATTTTAGTGATCTCCGACTGGCGAAGTCGAACATCATTAGTGCAGACGTGAATAATAATCTTAGAGAATTTACGATTATTATTAGCCAGCACTTTTAAATTTGCTTTGATGTCAGGCGCTCTGGCTCCCGGAAAACATGTGACTATGGTGGCTGGTGTGTCTATTTTCATGTAGTGTGTAATAGAAAGGCCCATAACTAGGGCACATTAAACAGGATTCTCAGTGGGTGTTTCACTGAGTGGGGAGAATCTCTTTATTATTGTAATCTGAACGGAAGAGCGGTGTTTTGTCCCCCGACCACAGTTCCTTATGGTCACCCAGTTGTCCTGCTGCATGGGCTCTACAGACGGAACCGAACAATGTACAGAGTTCACTAAGCTAGATGACCTGGGCCCCAGTTAGTCGAGGTTCAACTCTAAGACTATGGTGCCATATTACTAGAGAGAAGAGCGACACCATCCCAGGAGGGATGAATACCTTCTCTTTTCAACGGGTCAGGTCTGCCCCAAAAACTCTTCCAATTGTCAATGAACCCTATGTAATTATGTGGACACCACTTAGATAGCCAGCCATTAAGTGAGGATAATCTTCTAAGTATCTCCTCATTACGATGAACAGGAAGGGGGCCAGAGCAGATTACAGTGTCTTACATCGTACTTGCAAGTTCACACACCTCTTTAATGCTGATTTTAGTGATCTCCGACAGGCGAAGTCGGACATTAGTGTGGACGTGAATAATAATTTTAGAGAATTTATGATTAGCATTAGCCAGCACTTTTAAATTTGCTTTGATTTCAGGCGCTCTGGCTCCCAGCAAACGTCACTATGGTGGTTTGTGTCTCTATTTTCACATTTCGTGTAATAGAATTGCCAATAACTAGGGCACTTTCAACATTATTCTCAGTGTGCATGTGCGTCACTGAGTGGGGCGACTGTTCTTGATGTTCTAATCATAACGGAACACCTGTGTTTTGTCCATAGACTGTAAAAAAAGATGGACGACGCCCCTTTGCTATTTTCCATTGGTGAGAACCATAGACAGTATAAGAAGTGGACAGAGCCATCTCATTGGAACTCAGTTGAGACAGTTGAAGCCCATTTTTAGCAATTTTTTAGCACTTCCGTTCCTGACGCGCAGACTCAAACCGACTCAAACTAAGCTTGATGACGTGAGCAACCCGTCTGACAGATGTAAATCTTCTAGTAGCTGTGCGTGAAAACTGCCAACGTTAATCTTGCAGAGACGGCGAGCTTGAGCAAAGAGTTTTCTGGTGTGAGTGAGCAGGACTATGTATTTTTTATAGTATTTTTTTTAAATGTAACGCCAGTACGGCATATTAAGTTAATGCTTTTATTGCCGGCGAGCGTCTCCTCCTATCTTTACGGTCATTCCTGTACTGTGAGACAGAGAGTCGAGTGGTTATGACGCAATCGTTAGCCTATTTTTACAAAAACTGCTTCTACGGGGCCATAATGTAACATAGAAGTTAATGGAGCCCTTTATACATTGTCGTGTGTCTTTAGAAATAAATAATGGACAAATGGAGTCTTTAAACGCCTCAGATGTAAAGTTATTTGCTGTCAAAGTGACGCCAAAATGAATGGGAGTCAATGGGAATGCTAACGCAAGTGAAGTTCTGCTCCTGCGAGGCTTCAGTATCAGGTCGAGGGATTAGCCCCTTGGTGAGAACTGAAGCCGCCAGTGTCCCGATGTGGTGCTGACATCTTGGGACTTGAGTCTGCGCAGTTGCGTTTTCGGGACCAGACCTGCACAGTAGTGAGCAGGAAGTAAAGCCGCGAAATCAAGGCCCCGCCCTCACTCTCGCTGAATCAAGCGGAAACACACGCCCCTGCACTTTTCTTAAGTGGCCTTTGTCTGCTCCGTTCCTCTCCAATGATGTCTGCTGATTGCAGTACCTTATTAAAACAAGGTAAATAAAACTACTAACCACATTGTCAACATTTATTTACTAATTAGCTTATACATTTAACTTACCGAAAAAAACTCAAAGATTGATCGGACATGCCAGATCGGTTAGCACATTCTACTGTAGAACAACATTATGACGGTGTGAAATAATTAATTATAGAAATGTAGATGTTAAATTTAAAGCTCCAATCTCTTCAGTCCTCCGAAGATCCCGAAAATAAGTCAACTTCGCTCAGAGAACCTGTCAATCACAGCTGTCAATCATGATGCCACAGTTTTTATAGCATCAAAAAACAAAAACAAACTTATTTTAAAAACAAATACTTGAAATTACATACACGTGATAGAAACTACAGTAAATGACAGAAACTATCTTTGGACAAAAGATATGTGAAGTGTAATTTAATTGTTTATTTGGTCTCACGTCCCGTTGAATAACATGGCGAGGCGGAGTTTATGAGCTATACTAGGACCGGTCACCGGGGGGTGGGGGGGCGGCGATCGAGACGTTTTGGCTTCACTTTTGAGGCACGCTTGGTTTTGTCAAGGGGGTAATCTATCAGCCGGAAGTTGAAGCCTCCATTGGAGCCGCCATTGTAGCAGAACTTCACCTGCTGTTAGCATTCCATTGACTCCCATTCATTTTGGCGTCACTTTGACAGCGAATAACTTTACATCTGAGGCGTCTAAAGACTCCATTTGTCCATTATTTATTTCTAAAGAAACACGACAATGTATAAAAGGCTCCATTACTTTGTATCTACGTTATGGCCCCGTAAAAGCCGTTTTTGTAAAAATAGGCTAACAATTGCATCATAACCACGCAACTTTCTGTCGCACAATAGAGACATTACCGTATAGTCAAGAGGAGAAGCTCGCATGCAATCTTTTACTGTCTATGAGGCAATCGGGGGGACATAGAGGCATAAAGTCAAGGGAGAAGCCCATAGATAGAGAGTCCATAAAAGCAATGGGACAAAATATTTCAACAACGTTTTTGAGGAATTAGGTGATTCAGATTTGTCTTGCCACCGCTACTAGAAGATTTACAACTGTCAGACTGTCGTCACGCTTAGTTTGAGCCTGCGCAGTTGCTCAGCCATCAGACAGGAAGTGCAATAATCGGGCTTCAGTCTTCTCCGTTGAAATCAATGGGGTCGCTGTGTCCATTTCTTTTACTGTCTATGGGTTTTGTCCCGCGACTGTGCCCACAGTCACCCTGCTGTACGGGCTCTACAACTGGAACCGAACGATGTTCAGAGTTCACTAAGCTATAGTGGCATCCAAAGCAGTATCTAAAACCTCTTACTATCCTCGGAAGCAGATACAGTCTGTCAGTTTAAAGCTAGACTAAAAACACATCTCTTTGACCTGGCTTTCACATAATACATTATCAACTTCTATAATTAAATGTTAGGCTGCATAGATTAGGTCAGCCGGAGCCGGAACTGGGAACACTTCCCTTAAATCCTGATATACTCGTTACATCATAAGAAGAATGGCATCTACGCTAATTTGGTGTCTTTGTTTATCCCGAGGTTTTCCTGCAGCCTGCTGGATCCAGGCCGTTTACAGATCTGACAAAGGACCTTCGCCTGGACCCGATGACAACGCAGTGCTGAAGTGCCAACTAGCCTCTCCCTATGGAGGATCCCTATTCCACTCTACAAATAAAGCACTGTGGAAATTCCGGTTTCGCGTACCTACCTGAAATGATAAAATAAAATAAAATTCTGCATCAAAATAGGCAAGACAAGTAGTTTGTTTAGGCATGGTTTGTAGCGAACTACAAACCTGCGCACATATATTCAAACGCACATAACTATAGAGTCAAATCTTAATGCGCATGTACGCCATCAGCGTTTATCACAGGTTTGCGTTTAAAGTCTGTTTAGAGAGAACGGCGTTGTCTTAGCGGCCCCTAATTTGGTAACAGGTGATCAGTTCGACGGAGGTGAATCAATCAAAACTAACATTGGCTGGAAACAGCATTATTCAAGAACCGCTATAAAACCACACCATTCTCTGTTACCTTAAATTATATGTTTGTCTCTGTAAAGCTGCTTTGAAACAATCTACATTGTTAAAAGCGCTATATAAATGAGGATGACTTGACTTTCTCGGGTTTGACATACCTCCCATTCTGAAACGGAAAACCTAGAGTTTGCCTCATTTCAGGTTTAACATACTCAGAGTTCTCTTACGAGAGTATCTCTCGTACTGCGTAATATCTTACGCTATGGGGAAAACTCTTTTCCACGAGATATTGAAGCCAAAAATTATCCTTAATTTTTTATTAATGTAAAACGCTTTGCGGCAGCAAGCAGACATAGGCGAGACAGCTCGCGCGCCTATTGGCTGCCCTGCGGCAACAGCAGCAGCCTATCGAGAGTGGCTCTGCGTGACGTCACGACGAATGGGGGCCTTTCTCGCCCATATAGTCACGTCCCGCCAGAAAGGGCGTGGTCTCGCCCTATAACTAGGCTCGATAGCTGCTCTTACGTTGATTTTCATCTCTTCAGCGAAGCCTTCCGCATCGCTGGATCCAGAGTGAGAAGCCGCGCCGTCGACCTGTAGCCTTCAGCGGGACGTGCCATCGAGTCTGGAGTCGCTGGCCTCGCCGCCTTCAGCCGCCGTACCTGCTGCGCTTTCCGGCGTACATATCCTTTCCTCTGCTTAGAGTGTGTGTGTTGCATTATTTGCCTTTTTTTCCCACCCCTCTAAAAGAGCGGCGTCTTTTTAAAGATGCCTTCCTGTGGTTCTTGCCGAGCCCCACTCAGCGATGAGGACCGCCACGTCATCTGCGTGTCCTGCCTGGGTGAGGATCACGCGGCCACCGCGCTTGCTGACGGCGGATGCCATCATTGTGAACGCTTGCCTATGGTGACTCTGCGGACTCGCCTAGCTTCGTTCTCCGAGCCCGCATCCCAGCCCGCCGTGATGCCGCGCCGCATGAAGCGCCGCGCCCAGCGCGCGCCCGAGCTATTTCCAGCCCGCCAAAGCTCACCGGTTCGCCCGCCAGCTTCGCCGGCCTCGCTCGAGTCGCTCCCAGACGGACAGCGGCCGCCGTCTGCCGCCGCGTCCGCACTTGAGCTCGACGAACTTACCGGAGACGGCATTGAAACTGAGCTGATGCGTCCGCTCTCTCAAGCCGTGGATTACATCGGCCTCGACTGAAAGGCGCTCGCGCAACTAACGCGCAATAGGCTGGACGGACGCTTTCTCGGGAAAGACGAAGCTCCGTCACAGTCGAGACCCGCGCCTTTCCCCCCTGAATGGTTAGAGACATTTGTGGCTAACGCTATCCGAGATGACGGAAGCCGAGCGCTCCGTGTTCCTCGACGTTCTAGCTCTGCTGGACGCCGCCCCCCTCAGCGCGGGCCCCGGCCGAGGATTGAGATAAAGCCCGAGGTCTCAAGGCCTTCCTAGTCTCTCTAGGAAAGCGACGGTGTTCAGTTCCCGCTGCGGCCGGATTTCCACCAAAACTTCTCGCTCGTTCAGTTCCATGCGTTGTGACTGTCCCAGTGTATTTCGCAGTGAAGCAGCCGGTGTCTCAGCCCGCTTGTCTGCGCACAAAAGCCGTTTCTATGGCTACCCAAATAAATCCAATAAAGAGTGCATTTTCTGGTGTTCCGGCCACGGCCGATGGTGTTACGAGTGTTGTAAGAATGCCCACGTCCCAGTGCCCATTCCCACACCCAGACACAGCCCACCACGGTGCAGGGCTAGCACAAATAAAACCAACTCATGTTGGTTGTGCAGAAAATGTAGTGAACGCGCCCATACAATGCCCGCTTACACTACACGATGCGTGTCCCTTGGTTTCTGTAAAAACGAAACTAACACACATTTAGTCGGCGCGAGCCGACAGTGTTCTCAGTGCAGTAAATGTGCCCGCTGTCCCGCATTTCCTCACTGACACGCCGAATCCCACGGGATTCACCCCCGCTCGCTTTCTATGCACAACCCGTCACAGAGAAGCTGAGCGCGGCCAGGCTGCCCGCTGTGATTAGCGCGCACCTCGCACGCTGTGAACACAGCGTTGATTCAGTCGGCGCGAGCCGAGTGTTCTCCGTGCAGAAAATGTGCCCGCTGTCTCGCGCCCGCATTTCTCACAGACACTCCGAATCTCACGGGATTCGCCCCCGCTCGTTTTCTCTGCACAACCCGTCACAGAGAAGCTGAGCGCGGCCAGGCTGCCAGCTGTGATCAGCGCGCGCTTCGCACGCTGTAAACACAGCAGTGATTTAGTCGGCGCTAGCTGACAGTATTCTCAGTGTAGTAAATGTGCCCGCATTTAGTAAATGTGCCCACATTCCCTCACACGCGCCGAATCCCACAGGATTCGCCCCGCTCGCTTTCTCTGCGCGTCCCGCCATAGAGAAGCTGAGCGCGGCCAGGCTGCCCGCTGTGATCAGCGCGCCCCCCGCCTCGAACGCTGTAAACACGGTGTTGTGTTCCCAGTACACAGGGGCTCTCGAGCCGCCGTCCTGCCGCGGCCAGAGCCCAGATTTCATTCTACCCCTAGCTATTCACGCAGATGCGTGGTCAAGGCTTCCCGGGGTATCAGAATGGGTGTTGAACACTATAACGAGAGGCTGTTCGCTACAGTTCGCTCGACGCCCCCGCCGTTATACGGCGCGAGTCGAAACTACGGTGTAAAGCGAAGTGTTTCATCTACTTCGAGCCGAGATAGCGAAACTACTGAGAAAAGGGGCTATAGAACCTCTATCTCAGGGCGAAGGGGGCTTATACAGCAGATATTTTCTGGTACCGAAAAAAGATGGTGGGCTCAGACCCATTCTAGATCTGCGACTGCTGAACAGAACGCTCGTGAAGCGCCAGTTCAGAATGCTTACGACCAGGAAAATCCTCGCGCAAGTGCGCCAAGGAGACTGGTTCATGTCAATAGATCTGAAAGGCGCCTATTTTCAAATACAAATAGCGTCCCATCACAGGCGATTCTTGAGATTCGCCTTCGAGGGCCAGGCATATCAATACACAGTCCTGCCGTTCGGCCTGTCCATAGCACCCCGTACGTTCACGTAGTGCATGGACGCGGCCCTCGCCCCCCTGAGACTTCGGGGCATGCGAGTTTTGAACTACTTGGACGATTGGCTGATTCTAGCTCGTTCACGAACGGAGCTCATAGAACACAGGGCCGCATTACTCGAGCACCTCGAGGAGCTGGGCCTTACAGTCAATTGGGCGAAAAGCTCACTGCTCCCCAGTCGGAGAATTTCCTTTCTGGGAACAGTGTTAGACTCGCTATCCATGACAGCACGCCTGTCACCGGAGCGCGGATTGAATATTCAGCACGTCGCGAGATCCTTCCGCCACGGCTCTATAGTCCCGCTCAGAAGGTTTCAGAAAATGCTGGGTCTGATGGCCTCAGCAGCCTCCGTACTCCAGTTGGGCCTGCTCCGCATGCGCCCACTGCAGCTATGGCTAAAAGCACGAGTTCCCCCCAGGGCGTGGACTGCAGGTCTATTTCGCCTCAGGGTCGACCTTCAGTGCATTTCGGCTCTGAAACCATGGAAAGCAACCGACTGGTATCAGTCAGGTGTGAGTCTGGGGATCCCCTCGAGTGTGAAGGTGGTGTCTACGGACGCCTCCACTTCGGGGCAGGGAGCGCTGCTCGAGGGCAGACCGCTAGCTGGCCTATGGTCAGTACGGGAGAAGCTCCTTCACATAAACTGCTTGGAATTAATAGCAGTCGACAAAGCGCTACGGCGCTTCTGTCCCCAGATAAAAGGCCACCACGTATTGGTCCGGTCGGACAACATGTCAGTGGTGGCGTACATAAATCGCCAGGGCGGCGTCAGGTCCCGAAACCTTTACAGGCTGACGGGACGCCTCCTGGTCTGGGCTCAGCACAACCTGCTCTCGCTGAGAGCGGCGCATGTGCCTGGTCACCTAAATGTGGGGCCAGACAGGCTGTCCAGAAACAACGTCCCAGCAGGAGAATGGTCTCTGCACCCGCAGACGATCCAGCTGCTGTGGGAAACGTTTGGCAAAGCGCAGGTGGACCTGTTCGCGTCCCAAGAAAACGCTCACTGCCCGAGATTCTTCTCGAAATGCCGGGAGGCGCTGGCCCATGTTTGGCCCCGCCGCCCCCTATATGCTTTTCCCCCTGTCTCACTCCTGCCTCAGGTGTTGGAGCGAATCAGGAGGGAGGGATGCCCAGTGCTACTCATAGCTCCGCTCTGGACAAACCAGTCGTGGTTCCCTGTCCTGATGCAGCTGACCAGCGCTGTCCCATGGCCTTTACCGCTGAGGAGAGACCTCCTCTCTCAGGCGGGAGGCTCGATTTGGCATCCTCGCCCGGATTTGTGGTCCCTGCACGCATGGGCCATCAACGGGTCCCCGCTGACCTCCCAGAGGGAGTGTTAAACCCGATCGCGCAGGCTAGAGCCCCGTCTACCAGACAGCTCTACACCTCAAGTGGTCTGTGTTCTCTGCTTGGTGTCAAGCGCAGAGCTTTTCACCTGTAGACTGCGGGGTTACGGAAGTGCTTTCCTTCCTTCAGGAGCTACTGGATAAGGGCAGGACCCCTTCCACGCTCAAAGTATACGTGGCGGCCATAGCAACGTTTGCAAAACCGGTGTCTGGCCAGTCACTAGGAAAGAACGACTTAGTCGTGCGTTTACTTAGAGGAGCTCGGAGGCTAAACCCTCCCAGGCCCCCTTCAGTCCCGACATGGGACCTTTCCACGGTCTTGGAGGCCATGAAAGGTGCCCCATTCGAGCCAATCCAGTCGTCAGACATGAAACACTTGTCTTTCAAGACAGCGTTTCTTATGGCTCTCGCTTCAGTGAAGCGCGTAGGGGACTTGCAAGCGCTTTCAGTGAGCGCGTCATGCATGGAGTTTGGACCTAATGACTCAGAGGTCATACTCAAACCGAAGCACGGCTACGTGCCAAAATCCCTCAACACACCGTTCAGGGCCCAGGTGATTTCCCTGTCTGCCCTTCCGGTTCTCAATGAGGAGAAGGACGCGAGTCTCCTTTGCCCTGTCAGGGCACTAAGGGCTTATGTGTCCCGCTCGTCTGGTTTCAGACAGACTGAGCAGCTTTTCGTTTCGTTTGGCGGCCGTTCTAAGGGACTTGCCGCTTCGAAACAGAGCCTATCCAGATGGATAGTCGGTGCCATTGTGCTGGCTTACACTTCTAAGGGCCTACAGTGCCCTTTGGGTGTTAGAGCGCACTCCACAAGAGGCATGGCCTCCTCGTGGGCATGGTCTAGCGGGGTTACCCTGCAAGATATTTGTATGGCCGCGGGCTGGGCCTCGCCGTCTACATTTATAAAATACTATAACCTGGAGGTTCCCGCCTTACAAGCTAAGCTTTTGGCGGTATAAAATTCAGTGCTTGAGTTTGACCTGCGTATTGCTCACTGACCGGTACAGCAGCTCATTAAAATGTTGACACACTTGTGGCCACCCAGTTCAGGCTGAATGTTCACCCTGACGGTATGGTCTATTTGTCACATGATTAGCTCCTTTCGGATGCTATTTACAGGGAATGATGCTTCTAGCCTCTCTTCCCTCACTCTCTGTGAGTTTATGGTGATTATGCACTATATGCGCCCCGGGCTTCGGCCCCTGGGACTTTGGTGTTGGATCCCTACCAGCACGGCGTGTTGCATTGTGTTCCCCATAGCGTAAGATATTACGCAGTACGAGAGATACTCTCGTAAGAGAACGTACTCGGTTACTAACGTAACCTCGGTTCTCTCTAGAGAGGGAACGAGTACTGCGTATCTTGCCGTGCTTGGAATACGCTCTGGTTCGCTTCGGCGATGAAAACCAACGTAAGAGCAGCTATCAAGCCTAGTTATAGGGCGAGACCACGCCCTTTCTGCCGGGACGTGACTATATGGGCGCGAAAGGCCCCCATTCGTCGTGACGTCACGCAGAGCCACTCTCGATAGGCTGCTGCTGTTGCCGCAGGGCAGCCAATAGGCGCGCGAGCTGTCTCGCCTATGTCTGCTTGCTGCCGCAAAGGGTTTTACATTAATAAAAAATTAAGGATAATTTTTGGCTTCAATATCTCGTGGAAAAGAGTTTTCCCCATAGCGTAAGATATTACGCAGTACTCGTTCCCTCTCTAGAGAGAACCGAGGTTACGTTAGTAACCGAGTACGTTTTCCCTTAACCTCCTTTCTGAAACAGGCCCCAGTTGTTTGATGAACTTGTAGTCTTCTCTTTGTTTTGATAAAATAAGACATTGTTACGAGAAAGTTATTATTATGAGATGTCAAGTCATTTGGAGAAACTTTCTAAATATACGAGATATGTTGTTATTACTAGAAACTTTCTCATTATAATGAGATGTTCTGTTGTGATAACTTATCTAGAAAGTATAACACTAACTTAATTTGAGAGTTTTTGTGGTAGAAAGAAACTATATAAAATGGAATTTGATTGTCACTAAACTATTTACCATCCAAAATTATTTTGTCTTCCGCAAATGAAAGAAAGACATACAGTTTTGGGATGACACGAGAGTGAGTAGCCTATATGATAACAGATTCTTATTTTTTATTTTTGTGTGAACTATCCCTTTAAGTACTTTTCGGTTTTGCTGTAGTAGGTTGAAGTATTGAACAAACTCAAATGAAGCAGTGCGGGTCAGTTTAATGTGCGTCTAACAAGGATGTCGTGAATAACCTTTAGCCAAACGTCACCGTGGGAACCAGGGGGAGGGGTGGTTATTTCATTCGCTGTATCTCCAGCCAAATGTTTTCAAGACTTCTCGAATTTTAACGAGCAGTTATACACCTCCAATTGAAGCTAGCTAACGGTTTTGAAGACACAAGACGACGTCCAGGTACATAAACGATGCAAGTAAGATTAATTGTTAGATGATAATGTGTATTTTATCTTTTGCGCTGATTATTGTTGGAATTATAACCATTGTATGATTTTTTGTGCATGATATCGGGACACGGATATGTTTTAGAATATTATTTTGGGAAGGGCCATGTAAATATCAAGGATACATGAATTTCATTACAATGGTTTGCCCAAAATGCCATCCTTAATGTGACACTACGCACATTAAGGATGTCTTTTTGGGCATACCATTCTAATACTTTTTTTTTTTTTTTTTTTTTTTTACATAGTGCTGTAAGAATACCATGGTATTCTTGCAGTGGCATGTAAATTAATATGGTAATCATTCAGTACTGTACCTTGGTAATTGTCTGACATTTTAAGGCATTAGTGTGTGTGTGAGAATGATTGTTATTTCCTCCCATTTACCAATTACTTTTTCCTTTGTTTTATTGATTTTTGTATACCAAGGGCATTTTGAAAGATGTCATCAACAGCTTGCTGTCCAGCTCCATGTAATAATGGAAATCCCTTAACATGGCTTCTTTGTCCAAACATTGATCATGTGTCCTCTGCATTGCAAATTCTTGTTGACCTTGCTCGGGAGGACAAAGGTGAACTTGTTGAAAAGGTTCTTCAGCACAGCAACCCAGAATTGTGCATAGATGTTCTACGAAAGCTGCTTAAGTCATCTGCCTCATGGTCAGTAGTACTTCAATCTTAAGCATTTGATGGGTTAAACCAGTATGTTAGACAGGTGAAACCAATAGCTTGGTTCTATAAATGACTCGTGTTAGAACTGAATTGGTCAGACACAAAAACAATGCAGAATATTGAGACTACTGGCCAATTAACTGTTATTGATCCTGTAATGTGAACTTCTGCTGCACCACATCACACATTTAAATTATGTTATACATCAAATGCTCATGATGGAGGTCAAATAGTGATTCCAATCAGTGCATTTGCACATATTAGTGAGAGTGATCTGCTATTCCTAAAAGATAAAAAATGGTGTATATTGTAAAAATATTTCACCACTACAGAAATGATAAGTACTTTTGGTGCATGTTTATAGTCATGTACATGAATGACTGAAACTTTTGACAATGCTGTCTTATTGGTGCTCCAAATACAAAATTATTTAGAGCACCCTATTGTGTTTGGCATTTTAAATATTTTCTCTCAGATTGTTTCAGCATTGATAATTTTACTTTAAATTAGGATACAATGCTTGACAAAATACTGTATTATCGAGGAAGCCTCAGCAATGAAAATACAGCTGAAGTCATTAGAAAT
Organism: Chrosomus eos; assembly: GCA_036326025.1. Lineage (NCBI taxonomy): Eukaryota > Metazoa > Chordata > Actinopteri > Cypriniformes > Leuciscidae > Chrosomus > Chrosomus eos. Next base: position 13,960,144 of record CM070820.1, read on the forward strand.
GGTCACCTCAGTAACAGCGACAGCCTATTGTGTTGGGCCTATAAAGTTTGATTTATGAGAGTTATCTTGCTCAACAGTTCTCTTTTGACCTCTTACAAATGCAGTCCTTTGAGAGGTCAAAACGTAATGAGTGTCTTTATCTCTGCCGAAAGGGTGGAATGATTTAAGGCAAGCGACTGGCTTTTGCCTTTCTATTGAAACAGTGTCCTCAGGTTGAACTCAAACCAGTAGAAAGGAACAGTCTGTGTCTGCTGAGGTAAAGATGGCCCTTCTGTATATCTGTAACCATGAGTAATGAAGCACACACACAAGTGTTTTGTAACAAGTCCTACTCCCTTACCTACTGTCATTAGCCACACAAAGTCACGCAAAATAATAGCTTGGCATTCATGCATTCATTACTACTGGAGAATTGTCATTTTGTGTTTTTCTCCGAACCATCATGAACAAATGTCATTTCCAACACAACTCAAATCAACATTCCTACTAATTCCTTTGTCTTGTTAAGGCTAATTTCATAGCTATTGGAGAGGATGTTAAAAAAAGTGCTAACTTTTGCTAGCACTTATGTTATTGCCTTCTAAGGTGAATCGATTATTGAATTCCTCATTTCTAAGTCACTTTGGATAAAAGTGTCTGCAAAATGAATAAATGTAAAATATATTATATTCCGTGTGGGGGGAAATGCACTACAAGTAACGCGGGTTACGTAATCAGATTACTATTTTCAAGTAACTAGTAAAGTAACGCATTACTTTTTCAAAAAGTTACTTTTTCAAATAAGTAATGCATGCAAGTTACTTTGTTTTGCCATTAATTGACTGATACCTCCTCTTTCCCGATGTTGAGAGAAATTGGGAGTAATGAGAAGACAGTGGCCCTCATTTATCATTCTTGCGTAGAAACGGGCGTATATGTTGGCGTAAGATTATGCTTACACTCCTCTCACCGCCTGATTTATGAAGCTGTGCGTACCTTTGAAATCCCGGTGTACGCAATACCTGTCCTTGATAAATGCCGCGACTGAAAACGATCGTCATTAGAATAACACGTCTCTAAATATTCAAGTCTCCGCTTCCCCCACGCCCTCATTTTACGCCATGGACACACGGAAGACGGCAAAGAAGAGAAACTTCTCCGACGTGGAGATCAAATGACCTTACAATGCATTATTTTACAGCACGTGTTTTGAAACAATTAGCATTTAATATCGTATCATGTACAATAGTGATGATGATGATGTGATGTGGAGTACCATTCATTCACATTAATAATTGCATGTCCATTTGTAATATTCTTATTATTATTCGTGTTTGCATTTATGAGGAAAAAACAATGATACGGACGTGAGCGCTCTAAAAGCGGCAATAAAATATATTTTAAAACTTTCACAGAGACATCAAACATAAAGCACAAAACATTTCTTTAAACTGAATTTCTTTTTGTATTAATTGTATCTTAATTTTAATGTTTCATCAACCAATTAGGCCTACCTGGATTTAAAGGAGTAGTTCACTTTTAAAATGAAAATTCTGTCATCATATACTCACCCTTAAGTTGTTTCAAAACTGTATGAATTTCTTTCTTCTGCTGAACAGAAAGGAAGATATTTAGAAGAATGTCAGTAACCAGGCAGTTTCTGGTTCCCATTGACTTGCATAGTATATTTTTTTCCTACTATGGAAGTCAATGGGAACCAGAAACTGCCTGGTTACTGACATTCTTCTAAATATCTTCCTTTCTGTTCAGCAGAAGAAAGAAATTCATACAGGTTTGAAACAACATGAGGGTGAGTATATGATGACAGAATTTTCATTTTAAAAGTGAACTACTCCTTTAACAAATAGGAAAGTAAATAGCAGATGATATGAAACGGAGAACGCGTGAACTGAGCTCATCTCATAAATGAACCGAAACTCAGTGTATAAGGTACCCTACTTGCCTCAGACATGTCTACTTTTAAACAGAACAATTCAAAACGAAAGAAAACAGACTGCAGACTGCTCTCTGCTTATGTAATCTGAAATGTGCATTTCTCTCTGGCGCGTTCATTACTGCGAAGATCGCGAGTCAGCATCTCAACTTCATCTTTGCAGCCGACACAAAGAAAACACTTCTTTATTAATAAACAATTAAAATATCTCCTTGCTATATTTTACATATTCATAATCATTACTTTTGCCGGTCCTTTGTGACAGATTTTTGCACTGAAGTTTATAATTAGCCTATGTTGTTGTTTTTTTTTTTTTTTGTCATATGTTTTAGTTTGTCAGCGCGTTTTGTGGTGTTAGGAATTGTTTTTCTGCGCATTTCCGCACTAACTCAAACGTGCGTACACCACCTCCTGAGCTGGCATGGGATTTGAGCGTGCCGTACGCCAACGTCCATATTGATAAATCTCAAAGTCATCATGGTTTTGGGTGTACGCCAGGTATACGCTCGAAATTTGGTGTACGCACTTTTGATAAATGAGGGCCACTGTGTCTGCTGTATAAACATGACAATTATTATAGTTCTAGACTATGTCAAGTCACCTTTATTTTTATAAACGATTGTTTCAAGTCAAGTCAAGTCAAGGCCCCTACATTTATATAGCGCTTTTAACAATATGGACTGTTTCAAAGCAGCTTTACAATGATAATAGGAAATGAAAGTAACAGAGATTGTTTTGGCTTTATTGATTCACTTCCGCAAAGATCATTATTTATTAACTTAGGGGCGCTTAGACTACACTGTTCTAACAGAAAACTCTTAACGCGCTCCGCCCCGCTCATTCGCACAACAACAGTGCCTGGTAGCTCGAGAACGCAAACATTAAAATAGGTTCCAAGGTGCAAGCCTTGAAGAATATATATATATATATATATATATATATATATATATATATATATATATATATATATATATATAATATATATAATATATATATATATATATATATATAAACAAACAATTATATATTATAAATGCAACACTTTTGTTTTTGCCCCCTTTTTTCATGAGCTGAACTCAAAGATATTGTTCACAAATATGTCTAAATCTGTGTTAGTGAGCTCTTCTCCTTTGCCGAGATAATCCATCCACCTCACAGGTGTGGCATTTCAAGATGCTGATTAGACAGCATGGTTATTGCACAGGTGTGCCTTAGGCTGGCCACAATAAAAGGCAACTCTAAAATGTGTAGATTACTATATGGGGGGTCCGAAAACCAGTCAGTATCTGATGTGACCACCATTGGCCTCACGCTGTGCAACACATCTCCTTCGCATTGATCAGGTTGTTGATTGTGGCCTGTGGAATGTTGGTCCACTCCTCTTCAATGGCTGTGCGAAGTTGCTGGATATTGGCAGGACCTGGAATACGCTGTTGTATACACTGATCCAGAGCATCACAAACATGCTCAATGGGTGACATCATGTCCTAGGAATTCTGTACAGATCCTTGCAACATGGGGCCAAAGTGCCAGACGCCATCGAATGTGAACATTTGCCCACTCAAGTCGGTTACAACAATGAACTGCAGTCAGGTTGAGACCCCGATGAGGACGACGCACATGCAGATGAGCTTCCCTGAGATGGTTTCTGACAGTTTTTCTTTGGTTGTGCAAGCCGACTGTAGCAGCAGCTGTCCGGGTGTCTGGTCTCAGACGATCTTAGAGGTGTAGATGCTGGATGTGGAGGTCCTGGGCTGGTGTGGTTACACGTGGTCTGCGGTTGTGAGGCAGGTTGGATGTACTGCCAAATTCCCTGAAACACCTTTGGAGACAGCTTATGCTAGAGAAATGAACATTCAATTCACGGGCAACAGCTCTGGTGGACATTCCTGCAGTCAGCATGCCAATTGCACGCTCCCTCAAAACTTGCGACATCTGTGGCATTGTGCTGTGTGATAAAACTGAACATTTTAGAGTGGCCTTTTATTGTGGCCAGCCTAAGGCACACCTGTGCAATAATCATGCTGTCTAATCAGCATCTTGATATGCCACACCTGTAAGGTGGATGGATTATGTCGGCAAAGGAGAAGTGCTCACTTACACAGATTTTGACAGATTTTTGAACAATATTTGAGAGAAATAGGCCTTTTATGTACATATTTATGTCTTAGATCTTTGAGTTCAGCTCATGAAAAATGGGGGCAAAAACAAAAGTGTTGCCTTTATAATTTTGTTCAGTGAATATACATATATATATTATTATTGTTTTTAAATCTCTGCGCAAGCTTTAAAAACGCAAACCTGTGAAAACGCTGACGGTGTGCACATGCGTATTACGTGTTTAGTCTATAGGTATGTGCGTTTTAATGTGCGCAGGCGTGTAGTCTTTCTTTACAAATTAACCTAAAAAAATTGCTTCCGAGTAGCCATGTGAACAGGAAACTATTTTGACAACGTTTTATCTGTACAGAAGTGAAGGGAAGGAGAAGGGGGTCTTCACAGGGGAGAGACTAGTTAAAAACTTCAGGACTGCGTTGTCGTCGTGTCCAGGCGCAGCTCCTTCACCAGATCTGGATAAGGCCTGGATCCAGCGGACTGCGGTAAACATCGGGATAAACAGAGAGACTAATTGTAATGCAGTTCAGATGTTATGGGAAGAAGGAGGTGGGAACCGGCGAACATGCAACACTTTTAATAATTAAACAAATACAAAAACAAAAGTATAAGCCCCTCACGGACGACTGCTGGAACATAATAAAACACAAACAAAACAAAACACAGGTTCAGGCTATTCCTCTCTCGGTCTCTACTGTCGTTGCTCCTCCTTTAATGCTTCCGCTCCTCCATGAGAGATACAAGACCGGTGCGTCGCGCAGGTGGTGCTCATCAGTAATCACGCCACCGGCATCTTTTTTATAGCATCAAATAACTAACTAACTAAAACCAAACGTATTTAAAAACGAACACTTGAACTTACATCACCGTGATAAAACTACCTAAAATGACATCTTTGGAAAAAAAATATTCAAAGTGTAGTTAATTGTTTAGTTTGTCTCACGTCCCATTAGATTACATGGAGAGGTTGGGGTTTATGACCTATACTGGGACCAGCTACCTGGGGGCGATCGAAACGTGTTGGTTTAACTTTTCAGGACTTGTGAGGCACACGTGGGTAGCATGTACAGGGTGAAAAGCAACGGTCCTAGTACTGACCTTTGTGGAACTCCATACTGAACTTGCGATCGATATGACATTTCTTCATTTACTGCGGTCAGATAAGTATGATTTATACCATGCCAATGCAATTCCAGTATGTACTTGCAAAGATGAGTGCTATGTGACCATGCATTTACTCATCTCACCAGCACAAAAACAGATTCAGTATTTCTCAAAATGAATAAAAACTGTGAAATGCAAACTCAGAATATTTGTTAACCTGCAATAATTAAAGGTACAAATATACTTTATGTATTTAATCTCACTTTATTAACCAATGTATTTGCTGCTGACATTTGATAATCAAATTCAGCCATAATAATATGCAAAAATTACTAAACATCACATTTGTTTCTTTTTTTATAATTATTTTTGCTGAAGTAAGAGTGTTGAACTTTCTTCATCTTTGTCCTATTCATCTGCAATCCAGATGGCTGCACAGCGAAGCAGTTATTTTGAGCTACTCCTTCTACTGTACAGAGGTGAATTTGCATTTACTTCAGCCTGAGGCTTATTCATTTCACTTCTGATGTGAAAGGGCCATTACATTTGCCAAAAATATAACTTTGGTGGTTTTTTTTAAACAACAAACAACCAAAGCCAGCCTACGTGAAAAAAGTAATGTAAAAGTAACTTAACGCATTGCTTTCCATAAAAAGTAACTAACGCAATTAGTTACTTTTTTTAGCGAGTAACGCAATATTGTAACGCATCACTTTTAAAAATAACTTTCCCAAATACTGATTATATTATATTAATCATATAATATTAATCATATTATATTATACGCATTATTATAAACAAATTATTATTGTTGTTGTTATTCACAAAGGTATCAACATTAGTTAATGGACAGCAAACATTTGTCAGCACAATTGTTGAATGATCCTGCAGTGTTTTCTTTAAAAGGGTTGAGTCGATGGACCAATTCTGTGCAGTTTTTGTTTATTTCTGCAGGCTGAGCAGTACTGCAGTTTGTATTTTTGGGGTCCTGCTGGAGAATGAATTCATGGTGCTGAAACTTCAGAAGGGGACTGAACTTGAAGAGGACAACAACCTCATATGTGACCTTGCTCAGATGCTGACTGAAGATGAATCTGATGTTGTGATGAATGCTGCTGGAGCCATAGCCTCATTAGTATGTCTGTTATAGAATAGAATATGTCTGTAATAGAATGCATGCTGAAGCATATTAAATGTTTATTTACTCCCTCTGTAATGACCCCCATTTTGGACATCCCATTGGTAGCTGGACATGACACAGCTAGACTTCACATGATACAGAAGATAGAGACAATATTTGTTGTTTTAGCCTTTACTTGTCACACCACAAGACATATTGTTGTGTCCTAAAGCTCTTTGTGTTCTTTATGATTTAGGTTGAAACTGCATCAGGGCGGACGTGGTTCCTTCAGAACCAATGTGTGTTCAATGAAGTCCTTGAGAGCTTATCTGTTCTCCTGGAGAATGAGAGAGAGAATACAGTTAACTCTGCAGTGCTTGTTCTTGCACGACTGTCCCTGTGTGAAGAAACCTGTGAAAAGGTTTTATCCCATTCATCTGCCTTCAAGACCTTCAGATGTTTGGTACAATGCTTATCATGTAGCCAGAAAGGTCAGTGTAGAAAAAACTGATTGTGTTAACATTACACCAACAACAGCATCATTAATGATATTTACATTTTCTGATGAAAATGTATTTCCATGGGGCCCAGGACATTCCTATGAGGTAGCTAAGGTGGTTATGGGTGGATCCTTAGGTATTGTTAGGTGGTTGTTGCAAGTTCAATTATATTATATTATTTTTTAGATATGGCTCCCTCATTCTTTGTAAGTCTATTTATGTTTTAAATAGATATTTTTGCATTTTATGATTATTGTATTTGTGTAAAAGAACCTTAAAATCAGTTAGCCAACAGAACAAAAAGAAAAGCATAAAGTTATGGGCTCCAGTTATGCTGTCCAGAATTAAAAAATGTTTTCATTAATCGTATAAATTATACCAAATCGATTATGATTAATAATCATTATTTGTTTTAATCTATTAACAGCCATACATTTCTAAGATTAAGCCTCATATTAATATCTTTTGAATTTTGAATCTCATTAAAATACGAAATTAGTCAATAACATCAACATTTTTATTATTGCAGACACAGCCATGAATGCAGCATTTGCTGTTGGCCGTTTATGTGGGAGCAGACAGGCCAAGATCCTTATTTTGAGAGAGGCCAAAGAGCATCAGTTGGTACAAGCTTACAAATTCTCTCCATAGGTCTTAAATGCTTGGCAATTGGATCATGTTAAAATCTCAATCAATTAAACATCAATTATGAGCATAATTTTATCATTTGCCACAAGGTTAGCCGACTGCAGGCTCTGCTGTTGAGCGGGACAGGAGTGGAGATGGGCCAAACGGCATGCTTTGCTCTGAGCTGCTTAGCAAATGATGAAGACGGCCATGCTCTGCTGATGGAAAGCACTTCTATCCCTGCTTTGCTGGATGGTCTTTTACAGCTGTTGCAGAGCCCAGAACCAGACAGTATCTGGTTTGCTGCTATGTAGGTTATTTGATTAACTTTAGTTAGTGTTGTATGTAAGGAAATTATTTCAAAAAGTAGAGATAAAGATTATAACATAGCATGTAATACTTATTAATGGTAGTTGTTCTCTGCCATAAGCAACAGACATTTTAAGCCAAGATACACACACATTCCGCCTGCACATGAATAATTAATTTGACAGGAGTTTTGACTGAAAGGCTCCCCTTTGTCCAACACAAAACATAAACTTTTGTAAATGTACATTGTTAATGTAAATGTTAATGTTTTGAGTATTGATATATTAAATTAATTAACCATGAATCATTTTGTGATTCCAGAAATCTCAAGAATTGTAATGCTGTTCAAAAATAACAATAGTTATTTTATTTTCTTGCAGTTTACATCTAGACTTAAAAAAAAAAAAAAAATTTAAGCATTTTTAGCAGAGTTTGGTTATTTTAATATATTTTCTAAGGGTTAAGATGGCTAATATATTTGCTTCTGGTTTAGATGGTTGTCTGGTGGTAAACAAATCACTCTTAACATCCTAGCATAGCATTGTTTTAGTTGCCCTAATTGAGGTGAACTATCCCTCTAAAGTCGTCATTTTCACTTTTTAAGACTCCCCCTATTTCTGTCTATCAGGACAGTGCGAGTGCTGGTGTCCCGGCCGAGTGCAGTGGTTCCTGTCAGGATGCATTATTCTCTGCTTGAGCAGCTAAAGGTTTCATGATCATTGTGTTCATAATACAGCTGTGCTGTTGGTTGTGTATATGATACATTTATGAAGAAACCTTTTTATTTTTTATTTTTAATCTGCTGTCAGTTGCTCTCTGTGTCGCCATCCACTGGGCCAGAACTTCAGGAGGAGGTCAACATGTGTCTCAGGAGACTGGAGCATTTATCCAAACCACCTCCAGTGAAGGTTACAAACATCTCATCAACAAGCTGCACTGTATCATGGGAGAAGTGTGAGCCTGAGAGCGGCCTGGAGGTCACATACAGGTTAAGCTTCCACAGCAAGATGTTACCTTGATTAGATATTTTCCATTTATGTCATATAAGAATCTTTCTGTATTTTTTATAAATCATGTTACAAAACTCCACTTAAAGGGTACCTATTATGGCATTTAAAATGTTCCTAATGTTGTTCTGGGAGTCCCCAACAACAGTTTTACATGCATGCAATGACAAAAAACACTTTTGTTGTCTTAAAATATGCATTTATTTTTACCTGATTTGCTCAGCGATTCCCAAATGATTCGTTTGACGACTCATTTTTCAAACCCCGCCTTTGCGTGACGCTAATCTGTGGTGATTGGTCAGACGACCCAGTCAGTTATTTTTCGCGTTAACCCAAAGCTTAAACATATTGATAAAGCACTGTAGTACTACAATACGCTCTATTCTTTATGACAACTCCAATAACAACGACAAACATTTTACATATTTCTAAAAACACACACACACAGCTTGGAGACCTAAGCGCTGAGCGTAACTGATACACAGACACACACCACACACACACACACACACACACACACACACACACACACACACACACACACACACACACACACACACACACACACACACACACACACACACACACACACACACACAACACACACAGCTTGGAGACCTAAGCTGCGTTGAGCGTAACTGACACACACACACACACACACATACACACACACACACACACACACACTTATTGAGCATGCTACAAAACCCTTAAAAGCAACAATTATTAACAGTACTTACAGGTTGTGATTTGGAGGATGAAGCCGATCCAAATAAACTTGGTAGCTGCTACTGAACCTTGCTTCAGTATCAGGCGCCTCGAGAATGCGAATCCACACTTCAAAGCATTTATGTTTGTAAAGGAATCCTCATTAAAGGGTACCTATTATGGCATTTAAAATGTTCCTAATATTGTTCTGGGAGTCCCCATATGGAAGTAAAATAATGACAAATGTTTTTGAAACAAAAAGCCTGTTGAAATGTACTTATTGAAAAAAAATATGCATTGCATTAACCCTGCTTGTATTTTACTGCATTGTATTTTTAGGGCTTGTATTTTTATGGGCTGAAATTTAGCATGGTTGAATATTTAGGCTGTGAATATTTCAATTCAAAACATTTCAAACACATTTTCATTAGTACATTTTCAATAATCTATATTCACCTTTCATATTTCACTTCCAAAATATTCAATCTGATTAAAAATACAACCTATAATATTCAACAGGCGGTTTTCGGTCCATTTTATTTCGCTTTCAAATTCGCTTCCTCAAATTCAGTGGTTTAAATTCGACAGTAAATTCAACGTTGACATCCAGGAACTGCAGGAAAAGCAGTAGATTACCGAGCAAAATCTCCATCTGCTGTTAGTCGACCTCACCAGCTGGGGGTGCAAGCGCGTGTTGTTGACGAAGATAGAGCAGTTAGAGCAAGCCATTCATTCATAAAAAATAATTTACAACAATGTAAGTGTTTCTGTGATTATGACGTCTGTTTTATGTGAAATTCAGTGTCTTCACGATTACTTTTCCTGTGTAGCCTACATGCATCTTTCTCTACCGTGAACGAGATTATAATGTTATTCCCCCGACGCGGATGTACAGGTCCAATGTTACATTTGAGTTTGACATAATCTATTGGTTGTTTAGTTGCGGCGATGTGCTGCATGCATTACTAGGGTTTCCCTCAATAGCTCAGGATTCCCCTGCTGGACATATAAAACGCTTAACGTAGCTTAATGGACTAATACAGTGATATAAAAGACCAAACTCGCAGGCAAGCAGAAGGACTCAGAATATGAACTTAACGCGCAAAGTTTAATGCTCAGCGTTTCCCAGTGATACTGGCATAAAGTTGGCTTGACTCTCCAGTAGCACCTCATTGCAGTACACGAGATCCGGGGGGCGGAGTCGGATCCAGATTAAGGGGTGGGGTTGGGTAGGTTTAGGGGTGGGTTTAGGGATAAGGGGTGGAGCTGGGTAGGTTTAGGGGTGGGTTTAGGGATAAGGGGTGGAGCTGGGTAGGTTTAGGTATGTAAGGTGGGAGGAGTTGGATCTAGATCCGACTCCTCCCCGTGGATTTCATGTTCTGCAGTGAGGACCATCTCTGACATTCGCACATTTAGGGACCATCTCTAAAGTTACATACGACATTGGTATACACGTTTCTAACTTCAATAGCATTTGAAGAGAACGACTTACAGTCATAAAACTAACTGTAAAGTGTTCATGTAGGTGTCAGGCATAATGTGCAATTTATTCAAATAAATTGAAGTTTGCTATTGAAGTTAGAAAGGTTTAGGCCTAATAGGACTACCAATGTTACTTTAGAGACGGTTCCTAAATATGCGAATGTCAAGACAATTTTACGTTTAGTCATTTCGCAGACGCTTTCATCCAAAGCGATTTACAGTTAAACTAACAATATAGAACAACAATATGAAAGTGCTATGAACCTTCCCAGTTTAATCTAATGCAGTACATGTATGTTGGCATACTTCCTCAATAAAGGTGCGAGTTTTGTCTTTTATATCACTGTATTATTCCATTACAGGAATTGCCAGTTTTGTCCCGACAGAAAGGGAATCTTTGAGTATGATGATGAGGTATTGAGGGAAACCGATAATCCCGTTCATGGTAGAAAAAGCTGATAACATGTAAGGCTACACAGGGAAAGTAACAATGAAGTTAATGAATGAAACATAAAAACAGCTTTTGTGCCTTAATCGTCTTTTCCGCATATATACTGACCCAGATAATCATCACAAAAAACGTAATGCATGCTCAATTGTTGTACAGTTTTCATAAATGAATGGCTTGCTAACTCTATCTTCATTAACAACACGCGTTTGCACCCCCTGCTGGTGAGGTCGACTAACAGCAGATGGAGATTATGCTCGGTGATCTCCTGCTTTTCCTGGATGTCAACGTTGAATTTACTGTCGAATTTAAACCACTGAATTTGAGGAAGCGAATTTGAAAGCGAAATAAAATGGACCGAAAACCGCCTGTTGAATATTATAGGTTGTATTTTTAATCAGTTTGAATATTTTGGAAGTGAAATATTAAAGGTGAAAATGGATTATTGAAATTTTACTAATGAAAATGTGTTTGAAATGTTTTGAATTGAAATATTCACAGCTTAAATATTCAACCATGCTAAATTTCAGCCCATAAAAATACAAGCCCTAAAAATACATTAAAATACAAGCAGGGTTAATGTAATGCATATTTATTTCAAGTAGTACAATTCAACAGGCTTTTTGTTTCAAAAACATTTGTCATTATTTTACTTCCATATCCCCAACAACAGTTTTACAAGCATGCAATGACAAAAAACACTTTTGTTGTCTTATAATATGCATTTATTTTTACCTGATTTGCTCACCGACTCCCATATGAATCATTTAGCGAGTAATTTTTCCAAACCCCGCCTTTGCGTGACGCTAATCTGTGGTGATATGTTAGACACCCAGCCGACGGGGTGTCATTGGTTGTTGCGCTAGATCTTACCCAGATACAACAGTGCTATTTTCAAACATCTCATCAACAAGCTGCACTGTATCATGGGAGAAGTGTGAGCCTGAGAGCGGCCTGGAGGTCACATACAGGTTAAGCTTCCACAGCAAGATGTTACCTTGATTAGATATTTTCCATTTATGTCATATAAGAATCTTTCTGTATTTTTTATAAATCATGTTACAAAACTCCACTTAAAGGGTACCTATTATGGCATTTAAAATGTTCCTAATGTTGTTCTGGGAGTCCCCAACAACAGTTTTACATGCATGCAATGACAAAAAACACTTTTGTTGTCTTAAAATATGCATTTATTTTTACCTGATTTGCTCAGCGATTCCCAAATGATTCGTTTGACGACTCATTTTTCAAACCCCGCCTTTGCGTGACGCTAATCTGTGGTGATTGGTCAGACGACCCAGTCAGTTATTTTTCGCGTTAACCCAAAGCTTAAACATATTGATAAAGCACTGTAGTACTACAATACGCTCTATTCTTTATGACAACTCCAATAACAACGACAAACATTTTACATATTTCAAAAAACACACACACACAGCTTGGAGACCTAAGCGCTGAGCGTAACTGATACACAGACACACCACACACACACACACACACACACACACACACACACACACACACACACACACACACACACACACACACACACACACACACACACACACACACACACACACACACACACACACACACACACACACACACACACACACACACACAGCTTGGAGACCTAAGCTGCGTTGAGCGTAACTGACACACACACACACACACACACACACACACACACACACACACACACACACACACACACACACACACACACACACACACACACACACACACACACACACACACACACACACACACACTTATTGAGCATGCTACAAAACCCTTAAAAGCAACAATTATTAACAGTACTTACAGGTTGTGATTTGGAGGATGAAGCCGATCCAAATAAACTTGGTAGCTGCTACTGAACCTTGCTTCAGTATCAGGCCCCTCGAGAATGCGAATCCACACTTGAAAGCATTTATGTTTGTAAAGGAATCCTCATTAAAGGGTACCTATTATGGCATTTAAAATGTTCCTAATATTGTTCTGGGAGTCCCCAACAACAGTTTTACAAGCATGCAATGACAAAAAACACTTATGTTGTCTTATAATATGCATTTATTTTTACCTGATTTGCTCACCGACTCCCATATGAATCGTTTAGCGAGTCATTTTTCCAAACCCCGCCTTTGCGTGACGCTAATCTGTGGTGATATGTTAGACACCCAGCCGATGGGGTGTCATTGGTTGTTGCGCTAGATCTTACCCAGATACAACAGTGCTATTTTCTGATTGGCTAACAACACCAGACGAACAACACCAGAGGAGACCAGGGTTGCCAGGTCTGCACAATAAAACCAGCCCAATTGCTCATCAAACTAACCCAATCACGGCCAAAAATATTCAAATAGCGTTCCCGGGTGTTTCCTCAATAACAATCATGTTCCAGTGGATAAAACAATCGCGTCAACCAGCGTGCACTACACAAACAACCCGCGGAAACAGTGCAGGCATACGGACCTGGCAACACTGGAGGAGACGCGCTTGAATCCTGCCGGTTCCACAGTGAGTGAGTTTTGGGCACTGCGGCATATTAGATATATTACAAATAGTTTTTCAGCGTGAGAAATACAATGTGTGGCCGGAGAGCGTGACAAAAGACCGAAATGAGTGACTGTCACGCTCAATGCATCACGCATTGAGCGTGACAGTCACTCATTTCGGTCTTTTGTTTCGCATCACGCGTGACACTCGAGAGCCCTGTGACAACTCCATTAACAACGACAAACACTTCACATATTTCAATACAATTGACATTGAAGACCTAAGTTAGCTGCTAGAAGCTGCGCTGTGCCTGTGCGTACACAACACACAAAATAATTATAGAACATGATACAAACATAAAAGCAACAGCCTACTTACAGATTGTGATTCGGAGAAGGAAGCTGATCCAAATAAACTCGGTACTGAACCTCCCTCCTTCAGTATCAGCCGGCTCGCAAATTCATACTTTATAGCATTTAGGTTTGTGAAGCAATCATCTTCAAAATGACGCGAACACAGAACAAGTTCGGGCTATAATACTTCTGTGGTATAGTTATGAACTGTAGCCACTGTCTTCAAATGCTCCTCACTGGGCAGATGAAAAAAGTTTGCTTTTGCGTCGCACTTCAAAACACAGCAGCGTCTCGTCGACATGATGTTTTCCCTGGTGTCTCCTAATGCAATGAGTGGGCGTATCTTATTCAAATAACTTGTACAAGTGACGTACGAAAGTGCATCGTTCGTCTATCGATTCATATCAACGACTCAGAGTCGACTCTTACTTTTGAGAGATAATAACTTTGTATACGGTGAACTTTCATATTTAAAACTTTGCAGGATGTTTTCGTTCACTTAGATCTATGTTACACACTACATGAAAGGTAATTTTCAAAATTCCATGATAGGTACCCTTTAAAATAACGCGAACACAGCTCAAGGTGGCTATACCTGTGTGGTATAGTTGTGAAATATGAAAGGTGAAAATGGATTAATAATAATAATAATAATTCATTACATTTTTATATAGCGCTTTTCTAGGCACTCAAAGCGCTTTACATAGAAGGGGGGGAATCTCCTCAACCACCACCAATGTGCAGCATCCACCTGGATGATGCGACGGCAGCCATATTGCGCCAGAACGCCCACCACACACCAGCTTACTGGTGGAGAGGAGACCGTGATGAAGCCAATCAGTATATGGGGATGATTAGGAGGCCGTGATGGACAGAGGCCAAGGGGCAAATTTGGCCAGGATGCCGGGGTTACACCCCTACTCTTTCGAAAGACATCCTGGGATTTTTTGTGACCACAGAGAGTCAGGACCTCGGTTTAACGTCTCATCCGAAGGACGGTGTTATTTTGACAGTATAGTGTCCCCATTACTACACTGGGGTGTTAGGACCCACACAGACCACAGTGATAGCACCCCCTGCTGGCCACACTAACACCTCTTCCAGCAGCAACCTGGTTTTCTCAGGAGGTCTCCCATCCAGGTACTAACCAGGCTCAGCCCTGCTTAGCTTCAGTGAGTCAGAGAGTCAGGACCTCGGTTTAACGTCTCATCCGAAGGACGGTGTTATTTTGACAGTATAGTGTCCCCATTACTACACTGGGGTGTTAGGACCCACACAGACCACAGTGATAGCACCCCCTGCTGGCCACACTAACACCTCTTCCAGCAGCAACCTGGTTTTCTCAGGAGGTCTCCCATCCAGGTACTAACCAGGCTCAGCCCTGCTTAGCTTCAGTGGGCAACCAGTCTTGGGCTACAGGGTGATATGGCTGCTGGTGGATTATTGAAATTTTACTAATAAAAATGTGTTTGAAATGTTTTGAATTGAAATATTCACATCCTAAATATTCAACCATGCTAAGTTTCAGCCCATAAAAATGCAAGCTCTAAAAACACAATGCATTAAAATACAAGCAGGGTTAATGCAATGCATATTTTTTTCAAGTAGTACAATTCAACAGGCTTTTTGTTTCAAAAACATTTGTCATTATTTTACTTCCATACTGGACACAACGACAATGCAGTCCTAAAGTTTCAACTAGTCTCTCCCTGTTAAGGCCCCCTTCTCCTTCCCTTTACCTCTGTACAGATTAAGCATTGTCAAAATGATTCCGGTTCACATGTATTTACGGAAGTGACAAAAAATTCTGTATTATGAATTTTTAAGGCCAGAGAAGTAATTTGGTGAGGTCAAAAAAGAAAGACTACACGCCTGCGCACATATATTTTTAAACGCGCATAGACTGAACATGTATTACGCATGTGCACACCATCAGCGTTTTCACAGATTGGCGTTATTGAAGTTAATGGGGAGATGATAAAGTTTCAAGGTTTGCTTTCTCAAGCCCCTTTTTACAAGATGTAATATTGGTCTTGGGTGTCCCCAGAATGTATTTGTGAAGTTTCAGCACAAAATACCCCACAGTTAATTTATTATAACCATTTTAAAATGTCATTTTTGGGGCCTGTTTTAAAAAGAGCTGTTTTGGTGTGTATCACCTAAAATGTAAAAGAGCTGCATATCCCCGCCCTGAGAAATGTGAGAAGATGGCTACAGAACATACACAGTTTTTTAATACAATATCTTTAAAAAATATATTTATAAACGTGGGTTACACACTATACAAACAAGGTTTAAATTATATAGCCTACACAGACACCCTACGACGACGACAACAACTTTAGACGCATTTGTTGTTGAATTGGCTGACATCGACTGAAATGACTATTTGCTCAAAAATCATAAAATACACTTACTTCTTCTGGAGGTGACGTTGGATCGCGAACAGTAGGCAATGATCCACACTTGAGGATTAACTTTGAAGCAAGACCTGCTTTGAATTGACCCTCGTTCACAAAACAGTCAGTCAGAAAATGATTCGTGCAAATATAAACGTATTTTGGAAGTTTAAGTGGCGCCTTTCCTTCATAAATAAAATCTATCCACTGCGTTTTCAGTGGCTCTGATGTCGGAAGTGAAAACTACTATGTACATTATTACATCCCACAACAGAACACTTAACGTTATGTTTCTTAGGAGACATTACCGGCTGTCGTTGAAACAATGGAGAATGTACAGATCACAGAGGGCGGGGTCTATCCCTAAACCCCAGTGTCAATCAAACCACGTCAGTGGGGCTTGCGCAATTCTACGTCACAAAGCGCAGAATCTTAGATCAGCTCGTTCTGAGACAGTGCTTATTATTTATTGAGATTGTAAAAAAAAACACTGGGTGGATTTTTATCATTCTAGGGTGGTTTTGCTCACACACTGCCAACACACATTTATGTTCAAAAACCATGTAAAAGTGAATTTGGTGCCCTTTAAGGGTTTTCTGTTAAAACGGTGTCGCGTCAGCGGCCCCTAAGTTAATAACTAATTAATGAGCTTTGCAACGGAAGTGAATCAATCAAAACAAACTTTAGCTGGACAATAACTTTATTCTAGAGCTGCTGTAAAGCCAAAACAATCTCTGTTACTGAAAGTTCCTATTATCACTGTAAAGCAGCTTTGAAATAATATATATTGTTAAAAGCGCTATATAAATTAAGGTGACTATTTAAGGATGAGGCACCGAAAACTATATCATAATTGTTTATGACACAAAACACCTTGAATATAAGTGGAGCTCTGGGGGAAGAATATTAAAATAATGGGATGATGTGCCCCCTTTAGGTTAACTTTATTGATTCTATTTTGATTCACTGCTTAGATTACTTAAAGGTGCACTATGCAATATTATCCAAAATAATAATAATTTGGTCCTGTGCCTGCAATTTCTTGTTTCCCTGAATAACTGTGCTTGGGACGTTTCTGGGCTGCAACCGAGACTTGGGCTGCTTGTGCAACTGATACATCAGGGGAGAGGGCTTACAGTTCTGGTGGAGTTCTGGCCAGTTTGAATGTTGTATTTACAACCAGTAACTGAAAGTCCTGCACAGTGCATCTTTCATATTTTACATCCGCCTATTTTAATGTCCATCATTTTATTTTTCTTTGGGTTTCCAGTCTCTTTGACAGAGATGTGATGCTGTACCATGGCCTGTTATGTCAGGTAACCTTACCTGGTTTTCCCAACCAATCTATGAAGCCCCTCTCCCTACAGCTCAGCATGTCTACACCTGATGGTAACATTAGTCCTTTCAGTGAACCTGTTGTTATTGATCCTGAGCAGCTGGACATTAGACTTAAACCTCCACGAGAGCTCTGTGTGATTGGCTCTACACCTACACATGTACGCCTTTGCTGGATAGAGCCAGAGGGAAGAGTCAAACCCAAATCATACCAGATCTACTGTAATGACACACTGCTGAAGACCACCACTCTTCTGGGGTGGGTCAGACCAGTCTTTCATAAACATGTTAAAGGTGAAGTGTGTCAATTCAATTGTGCCACAAATCAATTCACAGAGGATAATACCCTGTCTCACCCATTTTTCTTTTTAATGTTTGTTTTACTCATAAAAAACCCCAAATTATGGAATTAAAATGAGTTGCCAAGGCATTTTTTCCATGTTTTTGTTTACATTAAAGTCACACACTTCACCTTTAAGTTGCATTGTTTATTTTTATTACAAAATGAAGACATTCAGTGATGTTCAAAAAACGTGTGTGCTGCATGTTGGTTTTGTTTATTTTGCTGTAATTACAAAACCAATAGTCTTGCAATGTTACTGTAATTGTTTTTTGTCTAACAGGGCTACAGTGAGCGGTTTATCTCCCGCTACCTCCTATAAACTAAGTGTGAGTTCACTCAGTCCAGGGGACACAGAGAGTCCTAGAGCAGTAACTGAGGTGAGAACAGCAGACGATCAAGATCATGCTCCTTCTGCTCTGACTGTTGTTGTCCTGGGACGCCACGAACTGCAGATAAACTGGGGATTTCCAGTTGCTCCTTTGGGGAGACTCTTCAAATACGAGCTAAATATGAATGGGTGTGTGGTGTACGTGGGAACAGAGCGGGCATACGCTGCTCGCCGCCTGTCTGCCAACACAGCATACACCTGCACTGTGACAGCCATCACCTCCAGGGGGCGCTGCCACAGTAGTCCAGTCACAAAGAAGACGGCACGGGATGAATACCTGCACTCAAGCAGGTGAATTATGAAGGAAACCATAACATCACAAAAGGGCTAAGATAATGATATTTTTCTTCTTTTGAATGCTTTATTATTATGGCTGTGAAAGAAAGTAATGTGAGATTTAATGTTTTCCCTAAAAGATTTTATGCAAAAATGAACGCAAAATGATATTCAAAAGAAAATTAGGTAACACTTTATTTTACAGTGTCCTTGTTACATAAGTTACATGTACTTACCATAGTAATAACAGTACATTATGCATTTTTACATGTAACTAACCCTCAACCAAATCCTAATCCTACCCTAACCCTATAGTAATTGTAGTTGCTTAATATTACTCAGTACTTAAATATATAATTACACTGTAACAATGACACCTTAAAATAAAGTGTAACCGAAAATTATGTTAATATATTAATCATATTATTGTCAAAAACGAATTTATTATTTTATCTATAGTCATTTATTTTTTTTTGAGAGGGAAAAAGAGGGATTTAAAGGAGTAGTTCACTTTTAAAAAAACTTTTGCTGATAATTTACTCACCCCCATGTCATCCAAGATGTCCGCGTCTTTCTTTCTTCAGTCGAAAAGAAATAAAGGTTTTTGATGAAACATTCCAGGATTTTCTCCATATAATGGACTTCATTGGGAACCAAACGGTTCAAGGTCCAAATGACAGTTTCAGTGCAGCTTCAAAGGGCTTTTTTTCATCGTCTGATATCGTTTAAAGCCCTTTGAAGTTGCACTGAAACTGTCTTTTGGACCTTGAACCGTTTGGTTCCCAATGAAGTCCATTATATGGAGAAAATCCTGGAATGTTTTCATCAAAAACCTTAATTTCTTTTCGACTGAAGAAAGAAAGACGTGGACATCTTGGATGACATGGGGGTGAGTAAATTATCAGCAAAAGTTTTTTTAAAAGTGAACTACTCCTTTAAATGTGCTTAAATAGTGTTTCTCCATCTTAAGAGGTCAAATGAAATATAATTAGAATCTGCTTTATTTTGCATTTATGAGGTTTGCAAAAATCTAAGTTAACCCTGTAAAGATTGATGTATGAAATAATAGTTGGAAAAAATATATCATTTTTTTTTAAAAAAGGAACAGTTTAGTGAACACAACCTTTTAAAAAAGATTAAAAAAGGTTATATTTGATCCATCAGACATTTGTGACTCATATATCACATGTATGGAGTTCATCCTCGAGGAGGAAAAAATTAAATTACAAATAAACATTGCTTAAAAGCCTGATTTGTTTTAACATGGGATGTATGGATAAGTAAACCTAAATTGCTTCAATCCAGTAAGTACACATCTTTAAAATGTTACTAACAATATAACAGTTATTCCTATGTTTATTTTATGAATAATAAGTAAAGATTTTACAGCAAAAGACATGTGTACCACAACATTAGGTGGACATTTTAAGAATTAGCTACACTTAAAGGCCTTTTACTACTACAAAAATGTAAACTATCAATCAGACAACAAAAGGCATGTAGTAGATTGTGTAGATTTTAAAGCAAAGTTTTGATCATGTTCATAGTTGAGAGGCCTTTACTTATCAAATATGAAACAGTAGACTTAAAGGGATATTTCACCCCAAAATGAAAAGTAATTGCTCACCCTTATGTTGTTCCAACCCCGTAAGACTTTCGTTCATCTTCGGAACACAAATTAAGATATTTTTGATTAAATCTGACAGCTGGATCACTCCTCCATAGGCTTCTAAGGGATTAAAACTTGCTGGCCCAGAAACATTATTAAAGAAATCGTTAAAATAGTTCAAGTGACTACATTTAATATTCATATACATTTCTCTGATCATATTCAGTGAAATCGACACTATAATCCGACAGAACAACATAAATAAAGTGGTTTTAGAAAAAAAACGAGCTTCTAACTCCACCTGGAGCTTGTTATTTGTTTTGCAAAAATCCACCGCTCCCGGATCATCGGGTCCAATCAGCGCAGGGGGGTGTGAGATCTGACTGGGCACACGCCACCCCTCGCGCACGTTACAATCACATGCACACGTCTGAAGTTCACGCAGTAACGAAGAGTGATGGCGGAAAAGCTCATTTAGAGTATAAATGACGTTAACAATTGCAATCTATCGGTAGATTAGCGCTGCGTTCAACAACCCCCTCCCCCCGCCAAATTATGTCAGAATAGGTGTTGTCTAAATTGTTAGTACAGAGTATCTTGGGATCAAATGTGGGCTTGTAGTTCTTGTCAAACCATTTGCCATAAAGCAAAATAAACTGGATGATTGGGTTGCATAATTAAGCTTGATGAATGCAGGCAACATTAAAAATTAAAATCCTGTCATAATTCTCATGTGCCAAACCTGTATGCATTTATTTCTTCTGCAAACCTCTCTCACCCCAGACCCCCCACCGCCCCGTCAATTGAAACTGAAATATCAAAATAACAAAATATCTTCTTTCCTGTTCCACAGGAGACAGTCGCCATACAGATTTGGAATAACATGAGGGTGAATTAATCGTGATGGAATAAAAATGTTTGGGTGGTCTAAATAGTTAATTATTTTTCAACAATAAATGGAATATTAGTGTAACAATTTGTGTCAAAATTTTGACGTGTTATTTTATTGTAATTGCAATTCTAAGTGTTATTTATGCCATTTTCTTCAGGTATATGCTTTCTCCTACCCATCAGAATGCCTCAAAACACTCCTCTTCTGCTCCAAGTATCCAAGTGATAAGTGAGGTCAAAAAGAATGACACAAATTCACCAGCTACACTAAAGTCTAAAGTCCACCACGCTTTGATCCAGCACAGATCCATTGACTTTAGAAAAGACAGACAAAGGTTGAGAAGCATCTACTGTAATTGTTTTTGATGATGTATCAGTTGCTATTCATGGATGATTGTGTAAACATTGAAATGGTTTAATAATTGTTTCCCTTTATTTCCTTTTCTTGGTTGTGTTTGCAAGGCAATCATCAGTTCAGATACATAGTCCAAAAGCAATCCAATCTTCCAGTCACACATCTAAGGTATTGTTATAGTAACCTTTCTTGCCTTGATGTAATGTTAATACAAAATTAATTTGTAAATAATCTGTTGAAGAGTGACAGACAGTGTCCAGCTGTGTTTCCTGTGTGCTCTGCTGACCGCCTCACGGGCCCTAACGGAGAACATTCTGAGTACATATTCCGGAAGCAGACCTTGTCATCCATTCCAGAGGACTTCACACACTTTAGGGCCAAGATCAGCCCAGGTACAGTTTCATATGTGATTGTGAAAGCAACAAAAAAAAGAACAAAAAAAAAAGAGAAAAGCTTCATTCAAAGGTGTTACTATATCTAAAAATCCTACAGCCAGGCTGATGCGGTGGAGCTCAGACAGAGAAGTTCCAATTGACAGAGAGAAATTTCCATACATCAGCAAACAAATCTGTGAGTTTGTCTTCTTGACACTTTTTCCATATAACCACTAAATCATCACTTCATTTGAATCATTTCCTTTTTAATCCAGCTGAGGATGTGAGACTGCTTCAGCCCGTTTCATTTAGTTGGTCTAATCTGGAATGGACAAAACAACATCAAAACAGATCACAAAGGGACAGGTATGAATTGTTTAGTCAAAAAATCCATTAGGTTGTGTACAGGATTTCTGAGAGAATTTCTAAAATAATACAAAACCAATTCTATGGACAATGAGAATCCTCTAAGAATCTAATGAGATCTGGTTAGATCTGAATTATGCTACAGTACATTACAGTCATGAGAACATTAGTTATTGTTTTGTTTGCTCACCAATTGTTCAGCTGAATATTCTTAACACATGTGTTTGAATATTTTGTAGAATGAAATTAAATACATTGATTACATATAGTATATTTATGTATTTATTTTTCAGGATTAAAACTGTTTTGAAGGTCCAAAGTCAGCAAAGAGGAAGACGATACCAAGTACCATCACAAACCAAACTCACATAAACAAATGGATTACCTCTGACTGTTCATATGTTTCCTTCTTAGTAATAAATAAATAAATGTTTATGATTATTTTATTGGTCCCTTTATCAATGTGTTCGTGTTGATAAGTCAAATGCATTTACGTCTCCAGTCCATAAGAGGTCACTGTGAGAGAACCTGTATCTATTACTCCTTTCCTTTCACATTTTCTTCGCTGCACATGCGGAAATTACACAACAACAACAACAACAACACAGTGAAGTTGAATAAACCCTATGGTCACACCAATTTGAAGGTTACAGTCCATAATTGTAGCGGGATGGTCAACCTTGGTCTCACTAAAGTTGATGATGCGGTTGCTGCAAAGCACCCGGTGCGTGTGTTTTATATTGTAACATATTTGAGTTTAATGGAATAACATATAGTCAGGCAAGCTGACTATGATATTTTCACTATTCACTGAGTAGTTAGTGCGGCCGTGCGGGGCTAGCTGTCACACTTTTTACTCAAGTGAGTATCTCTCGTCCATTACTTTATGTATCGCATATGAAAAGAAAGAAATTATTGATCAGGAAAGATTTCACAGTTCATTTAACAAAATGGTAATCAGCAGTTTGACAATTTAGCAATTTGAGAAGAAAACATTTTTATTCTATGATGCCCACAAACAACCTGTAGACTATTTAAAATGTATTTAATAGCTTCCCTGCTGTATATAGTAAACATTCAAAACACTTCTTGTTCCTACTATTTTGGAACTATTTAGTTGCCAACTGTTTTGTTGACATTTTTGCAACAAAAAAAAAAAAACATTGTTCTGCTTTCACATTTTAACCTCTTAATTTTCATTATATATGTTTGATTTATCAGAATGTGTTATTCATTGTTCAATTCACCAGGTCTTTCCCCAACTCTCTCTCTCTCTCTCTCTCTCTCTCTCTCTCTCTCTCTCTCTCTCTTTTCTCTCTCCTCTCTCTCTTCTCTCTTCTCTCTCTCCCCTCTCTCTCTCTCTCTCTCTGAATTCACAACTACTGCATGCTTTTGGATTGTGGGGGAAATCCATGCAGACAGGGAGAACATGCAAACTCCACACAGAAAGGGCTCCTTGCTTAGTCTAAAACGAAGCTAATTTAAGTTTGTTTAAATAAGATGCCTGAAACTACTGTCATTTAAAACTACTGACAGAGAAAACAAATGTATGCTAATGGACTATAGACTAAATTGATGAATATCCACTGTGACAACTAGCCCCAGTCTTCCCTACAGTATAATATGCTTCCATCTTAATAATTCCATGGTGATTATATTTCACTGTCCTCAGGGTTTGCAGCAGTACGCCGCCTGTCAGTCTTACGCCTTTATGAAAGGCACAGCAAGCTTCATACTGGGTTAGTGTCATATTCACATTAGGAAATGTTTATGCCTGAACAATTTAGTGTTTGTAAAAGTAAATGACAAATGAGATATCTCTTTTCAGTATCTCTTTCGTTTACACAGCAGTGAGATCAAATTTGGATTTTTCTCTTTCTTTACATCAGATTAATTGTGTATCAAATTTTCTACTTAGAAACAACACCCTTGTCATATTAAGTCTTCTCTAGAGATTCAGAAAAATCTCAACAGTGTATCATACTATACTTTTTTAAAAAATTTTCATGAGGACTTTCAGGAGAAACATTTAAGACAAAGTTACTTTTATAAAACATACCTGCTGTGACATCCTGTCACATCCTGCTGTCATGATAAAGAAATATATCTATATTTTATTTTAAATGTATATTTTATTTACTTTTAATGTGTTTTTGTTTTTTGAATCCTTTGGCTTTGGGTGAAAATGTAACTATCTTCAACCAGGCACAGCGGGTTTATTTTTTGCACAGCGAGTACTTCAGACAAGAATCCCATATCCCCTTCAGTGGAATCTTCTAGTATCTATCGGTAAGTCTGATGCATGCAAGATTTTTTTCATAAACAGGATGTAGGCTTAATTCAAAATGTTATAAAGAAAATAATTTGTGTGATGTTAGCTATTTTTTTTCCTTTGGTCTTTACAGTTTCCTCCTCAGTATTCAGCTATACAGTGACTCGCTGGGAAACCATGAAATGCTCAGACTTGTGGTTATATCTTGAGACAGGAAGTGTTCCTGACAGAAACTCTACTAGTAAGCATTTAGTTGTTTGTATCTGCCATCTCGCTCTTTTTATACCAACGCATGTTACAATAGATATTTGGCGCCATCTTGCGTCTGAAAACTGGAGGACCTTTAATACAGAAGCAAACGTTACTTTTAATCCAGCCTGTCTTTTTTCAGCCTGTAATTCAGCCTGTTACTTTTAAAGGATTAGTTCACTTTTAAAAAAACTTTTGCTGATAATTTACTCACCCCCATGTCATCCAAGATGTCCATGTCTTTCTTCAGTCGAAAAGAAATAAGAAATAAGGTTTTTGATGAAAACATTCTAGGATTTTTCTCCATATAATGTTCTTTACTGGTAGCCAAACGGTTCAAGGTCCAAATAACAGTTTCAGTGCAGCTTCAAATGGCTTTAAACGACACCAGCGGCCGGTTGCATAAACCTCTAAGACTAGTCTTACAAGTTAGACATCAAATTTGTTTCTTTTAGACTGTTCATAGCTTTTTTAAATCAGTTACATAAAAACGTAGATTGGCCTAATTTGATACTGAAAAGTAAGACTGACTGCCCCTGACTAACTGCTAGTGGGTCATACTTGAACTTAAGACACTGTCTTAACGTAATGGCTATGTTTATGCAACCGGCCCCTGATGATGCATAAGGGTCTTATCTTGCGAAACGATCGGCCATTTTTAAAATAAATAAAAAACTTTAAGTTTTATGCCTTACTCTGTTCCGTAATGCGCGGTCGTGACTCTCCTGTTCGAACTCGTTCATCAAAATGAACGAGTCTTTTTTCGAGTCATTTTGTTTTTTGAATGAACGAAATGACTCGAAAAAAGATTCGTTCATTCGTTTTTTTTTAAAGTTAACTAATCCTTTAAGTCAGCCTGTCATCACAAAATCAACGTTTCCGGTTGAAATAATCCCACAATCCTTCTGCGTCTTATCAGGGTCTTTAGCACACGGTCAGTGTTAATTTTATTATAATGACTGGCTGACTGTACATTGTAATGTAAATTGTTTGGCTATTTTTGGACTTCATGATGGAGGAATCTGACCATTGTGTCTTTATTATTCACTTAGAGGAAGAACCACAAACTCCTGCAACACCTGTAGAAGATCCCAAAGTCACAAGATATGGGGATGTGCTGGAATAAGCTAAAAGAATTGTACCTTTGTTTGCATAATTAATAGATATACGAATGTTCATTATTAATGTTTAAAACATATGAAATAGTAGACTAATGTTGATGTAAAGAGAATAAAATATTATTATTCTCTCTCTCTCTCTCTCTCTCTGTGTGTGTGTGTGTGACAAGAAATAATTGATATTTAGGATTGTTTTGCTTTTCTTCTCTTCTGGTTAACACAATCAAATGTTCTATGAAAGGAGTGTAGCCATAGCATGATGAAGCTGAAATAAAACATTTTGGTTTTAGTTAGCCAGTTTTCATTTAGAAGATCTTAATCAGTCCATCAGGGAGGGATCTGTCATCCTGCAACTACATTATGCATCAGTTGTACAAAGTCATTTGAGAAGGACTGAGTCACATTTTTGTTCCTTTATGTAAAGAAACAATTCTGTATCTCAAATGGACATCATGTTTGTGCCATTTTAAGTACACAGAGGCGCTTTTATTCTGAGAGTAGGCTAAAATACTTAGAAAGATGAGAAGGTCAGAGGAACAAAAGGACAGAGCTTGAAAGGGTTTCAGCTGTAATTGAAGTAATATGTATCATTATAGTATTAATGTGGCTTTGTCCTACTTTACCTGGTATTTACATTTGTAATTTTGTAAGGTGGCAACATTAGTAGATATTACTGTTAGTTATGCACTGTACTTTTTATGGAAAAATATTTTCTTTTTTGTTGAGAGTCATCCTTTAGTTTTGTAGTTTTTACACTCATTTATTCTCTTTACATCAACATTAGTCTACTATTTCATATGTATTAAACATATAATAATGATTACACATTCTTTTTTTTCTTTTTTTTTTTTACACATTATTTGAATGTTTCCCTGTTAGAGTGTAATTAGCCTACACAAATAAGTAGGCCTACTTTGTAATATATTAATTAACATGTTCTATAGGATTAGATTTGTTAGATTTTGGTTTAGGGTTAGTTGCTTGTAATTATGCATAATTTGCTGCTATTACTTTAGTAAGTATATATGTAACAAGAGCATTAAATAAAGTGTTACCGATTCCGAATATTCTTTACAGAGGGGAGCTTTGTGCAATGATGACACAGTTGGAGTGCGCATCAACCGCCTGAAGGTGTCACTTGATGTAATTTACAACCGTCCAATCACAGGACATGTAACAAAGGATGGGGCCAATGTCTTTGTTTTGATTGGTTAAAAGGGCGTGTTGGGATGATAGACGTAGCCTGGCGAATGCAATCTGACATTCATACTCAGCAAAATGTCCACGCGCATCGCATGACTGGGAGGAGGGTTATAGAAGATACTTCTGCTTCTTAAAAATGGCACTGTAAAATTATTTGTCAGTAATCCTAACAAGTAGGATTCTTTATTATTATATGTTCTTTTATTCAAGAGGGCTGCTAAAAAAAGTAGGCCTGTTTATTGTTGAAAGTCAAACCAAACAGCCTGTCCATCACCGGTTTCCGGGCATTACGCGATTGAAACATGGATTTCGTTCTCGGCGGCGTCGCTGCGTGTGGGGCTTGTTTTTTTACAAACCCGCTGGAGGTTGTAAAAACTCGAATGCAATTGCAGGGAGAGCTAAAAACCCGAGGAACCTACCAGGTGTATTATAGAAATGTATTTCACGCCTTTTACACGATAGGCAAAATAGACGGACTGGCTGGTCTTCAGAAAGGTTTGGTCCCCGGGTTGGTTTATCAGTTTTTTATGAATGGGGTCCGGCTGGGGTCCTTCGCCATCATCGAGTCCTTGGGCTACATTCACACGAACGGAAGGGTCAGCGCTGCAAAGAGCACAGTGTCCGGGGCTATCGCCGGTGTGGTGGGCGCTGTAATGGGCAGTCCTATTTACCTGGTGAGTAACAACAATTGTCTGCGTTTATGTCTAGTACAACGGATTAAGCACGTGCTTAGTGACGACATATTCTGTGGTTACTCTGAATACCATGAACATAAGAGTCGAATCACAGTAACCTTATGAAAGAGTTAAAACTAGACAAAGTACATAACGTAGCGCAAAGAGACAGACTGCATCAGTGGTGCGAACGAAACGGATAGTTTCGAGACTGTATTCTGATTAGATGAGATAGATTAGAAGAGACTTACAGGATAAGGAATGAAATTAACTAAATATTTGCAATATTATTACATAAATAAAGTATTAAAATATAATATAACACGCAACAATAATACATTTATGTTATTAATACATGTTGTAAATAAATAATTTAAACATGTAATGAGGAATCAATATTTCCCATGTTTTTGGGTTCCAAACACTGAAAGTAGATGGTGCTCCAAAATGGACAAAAAGCACCAAGTGTCTTTAGTTTACCAGCAGGTTACCTACTCTATTTGTATTTCTTTCAGGTAAAGACACATCTGCAAAGTCAATCCACTTCCTCTATTGCAGTTGGACACCAGTATAAGCACAGGGTAAGTTAATGGTGACCTCACAGTAACATCTATGATAACATCTTTTTTTTTCCTTTTAATGTCACTTTGATCTTCAAGTCGACTGATCCTAGGGTTGTAGAGATTTTCTGTAATGTTAAATCCCATTGCATTTGTGGTAATGTACGAATACTCAAAGGCAGTTTTGTTTGCATCAGTGGTAATAAGAACCAGCTTAAATCTAAAACCACAAACATTTCCTGTTTGTCATATCTTTGTTTGTATATCTTTGCTATTCTTTCTGTCAGGGAATGATGCATGCATTATTGGCCATCCACAAACAGTACGGAATTCTGGGATTGTGGAGGGGAGCAAGTGCAGCGGTCCCAAGGGTCAGTGTGGGGTCAGCTGCTCAGCTCTCTACTTTCTCTGCCTCTAAAGAGCTGATCACTGACCTACAGGTAAGCATACCGATATTTCACTTCAACTGGGAGTTATTCACAGTGAGAATAGAAGAGGGGCTAGACCTCTGTTTTCAAACACTATTGTGTTAGGGGAAAACAGTTAAAGACCCAGAACCAGATATGTAGAATGAAGACCCGGAGTCAGAATTATAATAAATTAAAGAAAAGTTTTACTGAAGATAGTTTGCAGTTTCATCTGCAGAAGTCAGCTTCAAGACTCTCACAGGAGTTCGTAGGCCGTCCCCTTACAGTTACAAAGATCACAGCAGTTATACCATTGCCAAGGTCTAAGCTACATCATTACTGGTTGAATGATTCTCATTGGCTAAGAAATAGATAAACACAGTAATTTTCCACACATATACAGATAGACGGAAGCATATCTCCATCGATTATGCGTCTGACACTCAGACCCTGAAGTTATGCACGTCATGACCTTCCAGGTCGCAGATTTGGGTTTTTGGGCGCCAGCCTGTCTCGAACAACAATTCACTCGATCTCCAATAATGGCAGTGGTTCCTTAACCTGCAACCATGAAGACTAACATACACACCGACACACAGCTTTTCCAAGGTTGGAAACTCATTTCTGGAAGCCGGGCTAAATGAGCAAGCACAGTTACTGCATTCAGATATCAAATACAGACATTAAAGAATACATGAAGTCATTCAACTCACTTGATATTTAGAAGGAAAAATATTGATTTATACCTTGATTATAATCACTCGTTACATATACATTGAAGCAGCAGTGGATTCCAATCCACCCCCTTCAATTGAAGTGGCTCCTTTAAACTGTAAAGAGTAACACCAGGATCCGGTTGCATAAACCACCAAGACTAGTCTTACAAGTTAGTCATCAAAAGTCAGTTACATAAAAACATTGATTGGTCTAATTTGATACTGTAAGACTGTATCTGGCCCCTCTAATACATATAATTGACAGTTCCCCAAACACTGACTGTGTAAAGTAGCCTTAGCAGTCCAACTCAATCATTGTTTCTTTGTAGTGCAGGACAGGGGACAATGTTTTAGTAAATCTGCTTTTTTTTCTGGGCAGTCAACTCTTAATTAATTAAATTAATTTTTAACATTTCTCTACATTCTCTTAGTAGAGATTTCCATTTACCCTTTAAGGACCCCATTAAATAAATAAAAAAATTGTAGTCATTAATGCGTGTTAGCTTTGATGTCATCAATATGCTTGTGCACTCCACAAAAATTGACAAAAAAATCCAACTCTTAGAAATACACATTTATAGTCTCTTTTCATGGAAATTGGACCAAGATTATTGATGTCTTGTTTGACATGGGCATAAACATTATTTTTGTCCAATAAAACGCTCTCTACAATGAGGATGTTCCCCCTGCCCCATGACTAGAAATATTGTAGGAAACAATGGTGTTGTACAGCAACCACTAGCGCACCGTTGACATATTCTCTTTACATCAACATTGTATGTTTATGCCACCTTGCCATAAACATAGCCAAAATTTGATGAGTAACTTGTCCTGCCATACCTTCTTGTTTCAAAAGTAAATATGTCAACAAAGGAAAGACAGTTGTGTCCTGAAAGACATGTTTAAAGCAAACACCTTGTATTTAGGGCTTTAGGCTTTGCCATGGATATAGTTTAAGCCCATTGTGGAAGTTATTTGACAGTTACTTAATGTTACTACTAGTCATGTTGTCCAGGTTGGTGAACAAAGGGGTGTTTTGTGTTTCAGTTTGGAGTCATTTAAAGCGTAGTAAATGTAATACGAAACTGGCAATGATCTGAATAAAAAAAAAAAGTGCTTTCACACCTGGATCGATTTGTTTTGTTCCGGGACAGATCCGAAACAGAATACTTTGTTCCGAATCAATTTAATATGTCACTCTGTTCACACCACACTGTTGTAAAGCGTTCCAAATCGCGCACCCTTCCAGGGCTTTCCTTACGCCATTACGTCACTAGTACCTCATGCGTGCAGGTCGCGCATTTCATTGAGGGACATCGCCATGACAACAGTAGCCTAACACTAAATGAATCGCGGGTTGACTTGGTGCTACGAAGAGGTGAAATGCCTCAGATATTTGGTCGGAAGAACATCTCCCGGATGTTGGACACTACACACATAGGGTGACCAGACGTCCGAGAGGGAGAGAGAGAGCGAGAGACCATGCGTGTGTGTGCTAGAGTAGCTGCTAGTAATTACACGCGCGCACGACAAAGAGAAGGAGAGCGCGAGAGACCTTGCGTGTGTGTGCTAGAGTAGCCTACGCATTAATACGCACGCGTCTCCCCCCCGCAACAAATCAGCAAAATACGCTGATATTGGCGTCTGTTGCCAGGCTACATATTGATTTGTTCCGGTTCGTGGGTCGGTTGTTTTCTCACTACAAACGAACCGCTCCAGGGTTCGTATGGAATCGAGCCGAGACCACCTCTTCTAGGCGTCTCGGCTCGGTTGTTTTGTTCCGATTCAGAGTGCGATTGTTGTGTTCACATTATGACCAAACGAACCGGGCCAAAAGGGAAACGCCCCTTTGTTTCGGAACAACGTCTCCAATCGATCCAGGTGTGAAAGCACCCTTATTTTTGTGCCAAAGACCAACAAATGATTAAATGGTAATGTAATCCCTGGCGAAAAAAAAATGGTAAGTATATTTGCAGCAGACTAATTATCAGTATACTTCAAGTGTGTTAATGATTAGTTAACTTGAAGTGTGCTATGTAAGGGATAATGTATAGCGAGTCGGTTGTTATAGCGAATACCACCCCGACAGGCTGACAAGGAGCCTGACGCGAAGCGGAGGGATCTTAATCAGCCTGAAGGGGTGGTATTCGCTATAACAACCACCTCGCTATACATTATCCCGCTTATTACATGGCTACCTACCAAATAAATCAATAATTTGACTCAAAATATTGATTCAAAAAGGAGTTTATCGATTTAAAAACGATTGTATTGCTTCCGCTAAAGAAAATAGTCCGTTCCGTCTCTGAACTGCGCCCATGGCAACTCTCTGTTTTTCATGGCAACGGTCTGTTATACTCAAGGGGGTAATTCATCGACCGGAAGTTGAAGCCGCCGGGTGCCGCCATCTTGTAGCAGAACTTCACTTGCGTTAGCATTTCCATTGACTCCCATTCATTTTGGCGTCACTTAGACAGCGTATAACTTTACATCTGAGGCGTTTAAAGACTCCATTTGTCCATTATTTATTTCTAAAGAAACACGACAATGTATAAAGGGCTCCATTACCTTCTATGTTACATTATGGCCCCGTAGAAACAGTTTTTGTAAAAATAGGCTAACGATTGCGTCATAACTCGACTCTCTGTTGCGCTGTACAGAAATTACCATACAGACAGGAGGAGGAGCTCACAGGCAATCGGGGGGACGTCCTGTCAAGGGAGAAGCCCATAGATAATGAGTCTATAAAAGCAACGGGACAAAATATTTCAACAACGTTTTTGGGGAATTGGAAATAATTCGGTATGAGAACTACTCTTTGAGAAGTTCCCCGTCTCTGCAAGATTAACGTTGGCAGTTTTCACGCACAGCTACTAGAAGATTTACGTCTGTCAGACAGGTTGCTCACGTCATCAAACTTAGTTTGAGTCGGTTTGAGTCTGCGCGTCAGGAACGGAAGTGCTGAAAAATCGCTAAAAATGGGCTTCAACTGTCTCAACTGAATTCCAATGAGATGGCTCTGTCCACTTCTTATACTGTCTATGGTTATACTAAGCAGCGGTCTGTTATCAAGAAATAACAGACCGCATTCTACATTGGAGTTCTACCAAGCCATGTAATAATTTGAAACAACTAATTTTGTACTAAGTATATTTTAGAAGTAATTAAATTTAATTACTACAATTGTAGTAAAGCATAACTTGAAGTTGGTCCAATTTAGTACACAAAAGTACACTAAATACACTTAAAATGATACTTTAAGTATATGCCTGTGTAGGGACTGATTACATGCTTGATTAGTAATATTAAAGTGTACTTTATTTGTTACAAGTACATTACAAATTCATTACGAGTGTCTTCGAAACATACAAGCAATATACCATGAGGGAGGGGGAAATGTCCACGAGCCAGGACTCCCGAAGCACATGTCGGCGCACTTGCCCACGAGGCTATTGTGGTGTTGTAAGGGGTATACAGTCAAAGACCCAGAACCAGATATGAAGAATGAAGACCCGGAGTCAGAATTATAATAAATTAAAGAAAAGTTTTACTGAAGATAGTTTGCAGTTTCATCAGCAAAAGTCAGCTTCAAGACTCTCACAGGAGTTCGTAGGGCGTCCCCTTACAGTTACAAAGATCACAGCAGTTATACCATTGCCAAGGTCTAAGCTACATCATTGCTTGCCTTACAGGTTGAATGATTCTCATTGGCTAAGAAATAGATAAACAGTAATTTTCCACACATATACAGATAGACTGAAGCATATCTCCATCGATTATGCGTCGTCTGACACTCAGACCCTGAAGTTATGCACGTCATGACCTTCCAGGTCGCAGATTTGGGTTTCTGGGCGCCAGCAATTCAACAATTCACTCGATCTCCAATAATGGCAGTGGTTCCTTAACCTGCAACCAAGAAGACTAACACACACACCGACACACAGCTTTTCCAAGGTTGGATTTGGCCAGGCTCTAACTATAAACAGGAGAGTCCTCTCAAAACATCAAGATAATGCGTTCTTTCTCTCAAGGAGAGCTACACTTTTACCTAACTGGAAAGTAAGGCTGTAACAAAGAAATGGTGCCTTAAACTATTGGCTTCAATGACCCATATATGTTTTAACACATTGAATCAGATATCAAATACAGACATGAAAGAATACATGAAAAGAACATTTTTCAGTAATCACACGGTTTGTTCTATAACAAAGTAAAATCTCACAAGCCTAGAGAAGTCATTCAACCCATTTGATATTTAGAAGGAAAAATATTGATTAATACCTTGATTATAATCACTCATTCATTACATATACATTGAAGCAGCAGTGAATTCCAATCCACCACCATCAGTGTGATATATTTGAGTTGATTTATATAGGCTCATTAATACCTTTGGCTTATTCCAAATACTACAAATTGGATACTTTGTGTTCCGATAACAAATGTACATTGTTAGACAAATAAAACTTAGCTATGCTTTGTACAAAATACTATAATGTATTTTGAAAGTATACTTTCAATGCATTGTTACAATGATAATTTCCAGCACAGTTCAAATGAACCTAAAATATATTTTTAATAAAGTGCAAATAAATACACTTTCAAAAACATTTCACTTCAAGTATATTTTTCTAAAATATACCAAAGTACAATTATTTTAAAGTATGTTAAAAGAGTTATTATGAAAACAGGTATAAGCATGATTCTAATATACTTTCAATATATTTAAAGATAGTACAATTTTTGTTAGTATATTTGCAATGGGGAAGTATACTTTTTTTCCCAGTAGGGATTCTACTCAAAAGTCACAAGAAGCTGATATATTTTGCTGTAATAGGCATACAGTACATACATGTATTGTTGGGGTTTCTGAGGATGACCTCAGAATGGGCAAAACAATTCCAATGGTGTTATAAATCTACAAACTTCCCAAGATATATGAAATGGCGCTACAAGTTCAGTTCTGTTAACACCCATAGTTCACAGATGAGTTTGTGATGTTTACTTGCATGGAAAGGCAAGTGTGGAGGGCAAGCAATATCCGACCGTAGTTGATGACAACTGTCATTTTTGAGTAAACTATTCCTATTAAAACTATTAACTGTTGAAGAAAACACTCCCAATACAGTTGAAATGTGAAAGCACTCTCTGTTTTGTTTGTAATCAGTTTCTTTTTCTTTCTGTATTTGTAGGTGTTCTCTGAGGGCAGCTGGTTAATAGCTCTGAGTGCTGGTATGATCAGCAGTGTAGTGGTTGTATTAGCTATGACTCCTTTTGATGTAGTCAGCACTCGTCTCTACAACCAGCCTGTGGATCATCTTGGCAAGGTGATCTCTTGCCAACTGTCAAGTACATACAGAAATTTGTTCACAAACCTTTACTGTAATTTTTATCAAATTGGTTTCATTTGCACACTTACATATATCCAGTTTCACCTACAAAGTGCTAAAACTGGTATAAAAAAAATTAAAAAAAGGCCTTTATCTCACTCTCTGTACTTTTCTCATGCAGGGTGTATTGTACAGAGGTTTCATGGACTGTTTCTCTAAGACATTGAAGAAGGAAGGAATGACTGGTTTGTATAAAGGTCTCGGAGCCTCCTACTTCCGCCTCGGACCTCATACCATCATTTCTCTGCTTTTCTGGAATGAGCTGCGCACTTTGTACCATAGCTACAGCTAGCATTTTGCTATTGCCTGCATCAGCAAAATATCAACTGATGTTTCCCTGATTAAAGAAGCAATCAAGCACTAAGGTATGAAAGGCCCTTGCTATATTTTGAATATTGTCACACAACGCACAGCAGAGTGACTATACTAGCAATGCAGCATGGCCTCAAGTGCCTTATTGCTTTTATAAAGCAGCTACTACATATTAAAATATTAAGACATTATTTTATTAAGCATTAATCATCAACTGGCAACCTTCAACTAGAAGTACTTTCTGATATAACCGAATGTTGCTATGCAACAAAAATGATGCACTGTGGGAGCTGCGCTAAACTTGAGCCATTACTATATATTGGAATAGCACAGCTGGAGGGCTGCATTGACCAAGTAGCCAGGACTATAATTAACCATAAAACTCCTTTAGGGTGTACTGTATGTACACTATAAAAAACTATATGATGAATATGAGAACATATATTTTTAGATTGAGCAATTTTCAACTTTTTTTTATAAGTTATACAAGTCAACTAATTTTTAATAAGAAGTCAGTTTAATTCAATTTAAGTTGAATTGACTTAATTTAAGGCAGCAACTTAAAAAAAACTTTTTTTTTTTACAGTTAAAAGCAAGGATGGGACATTTATTTGACCATCATTTTATGTATCACACTCCAGCAAAGTTTTGCAAAAGATTTTATGAAATCATTATATTTTTTACACTTACTGGTTGAATCAAAGTTACTGTAAGTTTTGTGTGCATTGATTATGCTAATTCATTTCCTGAATCCTGATTCTGATTGGGTGACGCATGTTCCAAGGGTATTGACTAAATGATTAGTTCTTTTTAAAAAATATTGTATATATTTGTACACTTTCCTAAAGATTAAATGTGAAACACTGGATCAGAATCAGTTGAACCATTTTGTTTTATCGTAGTATAAAAACACAGAGATTGTGGTAGAATGACTGGAACACAAATAGTCTTTTCATTTTGTGACTGATTTGACAGCTGTAATAATCTTGCTGCTAATCATTAATCATGAAGGACAAATACTTACTTTTGAGTAGTTAGAGTGAGGTAGCACTCAAGCTTAATGGTTAAAACATAACATCAGAAACAGTCTTTTTGTTTTGTTTGCTGATGCCTTTAAATGTCCTAGGATATTAGGACAATAAGACACCATTCAATGGGACTTGGGACACGACACAGAATAATGGTCAGCATTGGCCTTAATTGTGCTCTACTGAAAGTGAATGAACTTGTGTATGATGCTTTAGAGAAACTAATGTAACTAATTATATGCATTAAATTATAGGTACATATTTGGTCTGTACCATATGACAGTATATAACTTGAAAATAAATTATTTTTAAAAGAATGACTATTCTATTTCTATATACATGGCAATAACAATGCAACCTGTCCTTGTCTTTTAAGTACGAAATTGTTATGGAAAAATTAATATTTTAGTTTTCACTTTGATATTGTGTGGGTTTTCCCTGTAATTCAATCATGTATTTTCTGCATACCTGGTGGAAACTGAGACACACACCCAAAGCCTCTGGTCAAACAGTCTCTAAATTCTTTAGCATGGATAATCAGGAAAGACCACTGTATTATAAAACCTTTGAACTCACAGGTGTCCAACGAAACTAGAACTGGTTGAACTGAGATGAGTGGAAATATCGTCTAGAACTGGTTAGTTTGGGGTGAACGGAAAACTACAGAGAAAGGACTCTAGGGAAGGGGTATAAAGGCTGTCTGTTTCATGTGCGATTCAGGTCTTGTTTCTGCTACGAGGTAGCTGTCGTGGTATTTTTGT
Source organism: Chrosomus eos (assembly GCA_036326025.1). Taxonomy (NCBI): domain Eukaryota; kingdom Metazoa; phylum Chordata; class Actinopteri; order Cypriniformes; family Leuciscidae; genus Chrosomus; species Chrosomus eos. The sequence continues at coordinate 13,997,375 of CM070820.1, forward strand.
GAAACAAAGCCTCCTTTAGAAGAATAAACTTTCTTTTAAAGTACAATTGGAATCTGATGTCTCTTACTATGATGTTATTTGTTAATTAAATTTTTTTTGCCACAACAAAATACACCACCGATAATACACAAAACATATTTTCACATTTAATTCACACTTTAAAATGTCTGAAAGCCATTGTATTAATCAAACACATGAAGTGATATCAGCATAGAAATATATTAAAAAATAAACTTTTTTTTTGGTTAATCAACTGGTCCCATTGTCATTTTAAATGGATTTACGAAGATGTTACACTTAAGCCACAATACATGCTGTTTTCATTTTGATCACTTTTTAAAACCTAACTTTTTTTGTGAAAGGTTTTGATTGTGCTATTTTTCTTCAAAATAAATGTCACAAGGTCTGTGACATTTTTGGTCAAAAGAAAAAAAAGAATCATTGTCTCAAGAGTGTTTTCACTCTTTCAGTTTGATAGGAAAGTTGATGAATGTGTGGAAGTGTCTAACATTTCAAAGTTAAGGAAAAACCCAAGATAAGTTGATGAATGTGTGGAAGTGTCTTACATTTCAGAGTTAAGGAAAAACCTGAGTTTCAACACAGTTCCAGTAAAGTTGTTAAACATTAGTTTTGTGGTCAAGAAATAGAGATGTTTGAATCAGCATACAAAAGACAATGATGACTGCAAACCTTTGATAATATTAAGAAAACTCCAAAGACATGTTGCTGGAATGAATCAGCATAAATTTGAATTGAGTAATAAATGCTGGTTCTTCACTTGAGAAGGATTCAGAAACACACAATTTCTTATAAAGAATTGCATTTATTTTTACTTGTTAATAATTCAAGATTCTCAATTTATTTGCACAGCCTCATCTATAAATTAGACAAATGCTAAACCTTGCCACTACAAGGAAAATATTTCATACGTTGTTTTTTTTTTTACCCGTTCAGTCATTGTAAATGCATAATTTAAAAATCTTCTGAAAAAAAAAAAATTTGTAACCGAATTTAGACTTTCTTGTGATTAAATATGCATGGAGAATCTACCCGAACACTCCAGGGTCAAGTAGACAGAAGGACTGCAGAACACCCTGGAAGTCCTGTAGTGTCCACGGTGAAGCTGCCGCATGTCCAACGGCACTGCTGCTGAGGGGACTGGGACAGAAGATTTTAAATCAAACCTCTCGATATTCGTTATAAGATCCTGACTATATTTCATCTATGAACACCATGTGAATAAATGATTAATAATCATTTTTAATTTAAGACATGTAGGTAATCCTCCAGTGTATGGGTGAGTGGGAGTGGAGTGACTTTAACCTGTATGTGTTTAACTAACTCACTTGATGCAAACAGGATCGTTGAATGTCACTAAGATGTCAGTAGTGTACTGTGGCAAGCGGAACAAGCACAGGTGAATGTTCACAGTGTTCTTGGCCTGTAAAAACATGTAATTCAAGGCACAAATCTTAACAATAAAAGAAATTACAGTCAGTATAGTGTTAGCAGTCATACAGTTGATTAACTAAGGTTTTGCTATTCTAAGTCACGTCTAAATTTAACTAAGGTTTCTCAGAACCCTAAGCTGCATCCCCAGTTCGCATACTATGACACAGTAGTGTGTCCCAAATCGTAGTATGTTGAAATGGGTATTCCAAAGATAACAGGATCTACTACGGATCTGGTAGAACTGGTCAACTTTTTCCGTTTAGAATCCGAAGTACAGATTCATGCACTCTAACGGTAGAGAGGTTTAGATAAAGGGGTTTGAGTGATTAATAAAAATATATATATAACATTATCCACATTATATTTAGTCTGCAACAGCATTCTAAACTTTTATAAAGATACATTTGGTCATTAACTTTTAAAAGCATAATTTTGGAAACACATGAGGAGAGTTCTCCGCATAAAAGAATCATGACTAGCAGATCAACGTGCTACTACATTTCTCTCCGATATGGTTGAAAAATAAAAATAATTAATTGTGGAAGATTTTTTAGATGATTAATGACATGATGATTGACAGGACAGTTTAAACGGTGACAGGATGCATGTGACTAAGCACCAGAGCGGTCTGTTAGAGATGTAATTATGACGAATTATTTTGGGGTGTACTAGAATATACTTTCATGCTTAATTGTTCAAGAACACATTTTTTTTCACATATTTTACACAGCACCTCTCTTCCCATATCTGGCTTGAACGCATCGTTAGTTCCGGTTTCGATGAAGCCCCTGATTGGTTAGCTGGCTCAGAGTGTTGTGATTGTTCCGTGTTCCGGTAATGTCACGCTCAGGTGTAAATATTAAGGATGGTGTTAAATCCAAACAATTCAAGGCTTAATGTTAAACAAGAGGATCGTGCAGAACGGATTTCATGCACAGACTTTGCAAGCATGGATTTCACAAGACGTTTCAGAGTGGTATGTTCTTTTTGGTAATTTTCTGATACATTTTAGATACGATTTTGGGTGGATATTATTTATTTAAATCCGTGCTAGCAAAGTCTGTGCAACACTATGACTTCACAAAGCCCAGAAAAAACTTGTTTTAGTCCAAATGAGTCATTCGTTGTAGTTGTTAGAAAGTGCATTCTATTAAATAAAATATCTCCCTTTGCAGTGGAGCACTTTGAGCTTTGTAACCTTGCAGATCTTTTTTATGCTCAAACAGCAACATTACACACTAACTAAAGTTGAAAAAGCATAATAGGACCCCTTTAATAGAAGTGAATTTGTCTTTGTTTAATAGTTATAACTAAGCATTCGTTTTAAAGTAAAGGGACAATCCGAAGAGCTTTTATTTATTCGTTACAACGTATCATCCGTCATTTTGTTAATAAAAGTATGTTTAAATTTGCCATTGAACTATTTTAATATTGATGTGTTTTCATTTATAACTATGAACCACTATAAGCATTTGTTTTTAAAGTAAGGGAAAAATCCAAAGAACTTTTATTTATTTGCAACACCATATCATCAGTCTTATTCATTTTGTTAATAAAAGCTCTGTGTAACAAGCTAGTTTTTTCATTAAGAATTATATTAATTTAACATTAAACATTCTTTTTGTTCCAAGAAAAGGAAAGATCTAATATTAAATATCAAAATAAGCGCTACAGGTCTAGATTATCATTGACAAATATACTATCTGGTGTTGTCACAAGGTAATTAATTAAACAAACACATAAACACAGGTAATATATGTATGCCTGTAGTCAAAGCACAATCTCCTAACACAACTGCAGGCTGCATGTCGACAGCACATAAAAATCAACTCCTATCGAGACCAGCCACAAGAAATATATCCAATCAAAAATTATATAGGCCTAATTATTCAGCAGCCTGGCTGCTGCTGGTAGGGCGCCTGCTCGGCAAGTCTGCTTCATCCTCCGATAATTGATCCACCAAGTCGAGGATTTATCTTTTTTTATTTTGTTTGGGCTTCCCAAAAAAAGTCAGAAATGCGTTTTTTTGCGCCATTTGGGCTGTTGTTGTTGTGTAAAACGCTCGACCTTCACTCACGAGTGCGCGCTGTGACATCATGAGACAATTGTTGCTCATTTTCATTGTATCTTAGGCTACTTTCATGTTCAAATTAATTTTACTGAATAGCTGAATTAATAACATTAATCTTTTTTTTTTTTGTTAAAACATTTTGTATTTATTTAATTATGAAGTATGAAGTATGAAGCTCTTCTGCTACACACTCAAAAGTATGTACTTTTTCTTCACAAAAAGTTCACATTTTTAGGGCATAGTATAAGTAGACGAATCGGGATGCAGCAGACAAGATAATTAGGATAATTTAGTGTTGTCTGGAACAATAATATTTCCATTAGAAATGCAAGTTAGTAATAGGAATTGTAAAAAGGATCACAGATGTACCTCCTCATTGAATTTAGAGACCAACTGAGCTCCAGACAGCAGCCAGGCAGAGCTGCATTCCTGCATTGACAGCTCTGATTGGGAGAGCTGCTCCAGCCCTCTGACCTCCCAGGAGCCATTCTCTACCGCCTTATTACTTGCAGCCACGTCCTCAAAGTGATACCTGTCACAATACAGACCAGAGAAATCATTTTTATTTATATCTATTTCCATTATGAAATAATTCAATAATGAATTAGGTGTATATTTTTTGTGAGAAGTTCTCCTGTGTGTAAAAATACGAACTAATCCACGCAATTATCAGAATGAGAACAAGTGACTTACTTCTAGAGCTGCTGTACAGCCAAAACATTTTTCTTTGTAGCATTTATTTTCCTGTTATTACTGTAAAACTACTTTGAAACAATCTGTATAGAAAAAAAGCACTATAAAAATAAAAGTGAATTGACTTGACTAATGTTGGTGGGGAAAATATCACATTCACATATGTAAATGGAAGAAATGTAAAACCACCTTTGTCAGAATAATTCAAAAAACAAAGTAGAAAGATGGAAAACCTATGCTCCTCTACGTCAAAATATTTACCATTTTAGTGGTGTCCTGAGCCTTAAAATCTTGCTTTTTTGGAAGTGGGGTGTTTCCTTAATGACATAGGAATGCTCCCTGTCTTGGATTGTATATGTGCAAAATGTGCAATAAAACCTTTTAAAAGACAGTTTATAAACATTTCCATTTTAAATAACTTTTAAAAAATGATTCACATTTCTATTTATCATTTCATATTTCTAGCTATTTGAATATTTTGGTTAATCAAAAATCCCGATAAAAAAAACACACACATTCCACATTTCAACCATTTTAGCTATTAATAATAAGAAGAATGTTTCTTGAGCACAAAATCAGCATATTAGAATGAGATCTGAAAGATCTTGTGACACGCAAGACTGGAGTAATGGAGCTTTATCTTCACAAGAAAAAAACAAACATTTTCAAATATATTAAAATAGAAAGCAGTTCGTTGAATATTCCTGTTTTACTGTATTTTCTAAAGGGTACCTACCTATTATGGAATTTTGAAAATTACCTTTCATGTAGTGTGTAACATAGATCTAAGTGAACGAAAACATCCTGCAAAGTTTTAAATATGAAAGTTCACCGTATACAAAGTTATTGTCTCTCAAAAGTAAGAGTCGACTGAGTCGCTGAAATGAATCGATAGACGAACGATGCTTTTTCTCTGTCTAGATGATGTCAACTTGACAAGTTATTTGAATAAGATACGCCCACTCATTGCGCGTGCCGTAGACACCACTGAAACTTGACAACATCATGTCGATGGCTGTTCTAAAGTGCGAATCAAAAGCAAACTTTTTTTTCACTGCCCAGCAGTGATGCCGGTAACGCGTTACTTAGTAACGCGTTACTCTAATTTGACCCCTTTTTTCAGTAACGAGTAATCTAACGCGTTACTATTTCAAAACCAGTAATCAGATTAAAGTTACTTATCCAAGTCACTGTGCGTTACTATTTTTGTCATTTTCCTTAGTAAAAATATATATTTATTTCTTCTTGCATCTCGGGGAGTGTGCGCGACAAGTCACGTTTTCAGCATGAGGTTCACGTCACGTGTACGTACCACGCAGCGACACAAACGTAAACAACAATGGAGGGAGGAGAGAGATGCGCTTTTTCTAGCTGGAAATACAGTCACTATTTTGAGTTTGTGTCTGTCAGCTAAAGATGGCAACATTAAGGTCCGTTGTAAACTCTGTGCTGGTGGCGACAAAGTGTTATCTACCTACAAAAACACTTCGTCGAATTTGAAAAAACATATGGACTCGCAGCACCGCACAGTCAAACTTACGCCCGTTTCACACATACTTGTCTCCGTCTGCAGTGCGTATGCGGTGCATATTTTTTCCCGTACCCATGTTAACAGGTTAGAGCTTTCACACTGCACGCGGGTGCGGTCCGTCGATCCGTTCCAGGTGCGTGAGTACTATACAGCAGTGCAGAGATCGTTTCCGCACCTAGTCTATTTTTGCTGTGCTGCACCGTGCTGAATTAAAGTGGCAGCGCATTGTTCACATTAAAATAGACATAGATTGACAAGAAACTGTATAAATTTCATCATATACGCAAAATTACAGTTAACGTGTTCTACAGTTACTAAATTACAGGGTCAAGAAAAACAAAAAAACAATATATATTTTATAAAAACAAGTATTTATATTAAGTGAAGTCAAGAAAGACTGTTTTTTCAGGAAATAGTTTTTAAGTTCAACTTTAAATGTCAGGAGATAGATTGTTGATATTACTGTTAAAAATACACTTCCAATAAAGTGAGAGTTGGCAAAACCGGTTGTCATTTTTATGTTGAGGTGGTGGGGGTGTTGTCGGCAACTGCTGAATGTAACTAATAAAAGTAACTTGTAAAGTAACTCAGTTACTTTTAAAATCAAGTAACTTGTAAAGTAACTTAGTTACTTTTAAAATCAAGTAACTTGTAAAGTAACTTAGTTACTTTTTCAAAGTAACTGTGGCAACACTGCTGCCCAGGGACGAGCATGTGAAGACTCAGTGGCTAGAGTTTATATTTACAACTCTACCACACAAGTATAGCCGAACCTTGAGCTGTGTTCGCGTCATTTTAATGAGATTCCTTTACAAACATAAATGCTTTCAAGTGTGGATTCGCGAGCCGGCTGATACTGAAGGTTCAGTACCAAGTTTATTTGGATCATGGGTTTTGTAGCATGCTCAATAAGTATATGTGTGTGTGTGTGTGTGTGTGTGTGTGTGTGTGTGTGTGTGTGTGTGTGTGTGTGTGTGTGTGTGTGTGTGTGTGTGACAGTTACGCTCAGCGCAGCTTAGGTCTCCAATGTCATTTTATTTTGAAATATGTAAAATATGTATGTTTGTCGTTGTTATTGGAGTTGTCATAAAGAATAGAGTGTATTGTAGTACTGCAGTGCTTTATCAATATGTTTAAGCTTTGGGTTAACGCGAAAAATAACTGACTGGGTCGTCTGACCAATCACCGCAGATTAGTGTCACGTAAAGGCGGGGTTTGAAAAATGAGTCGTCGAACGAATCATTTGGGAGTCGGTGAGCAAATCAGGTAAAAATAAATGCATATTATAAGACAACAAAAGTGTTTTTTGTCATTGCATGCATGTAAAAACTGTTGTTGGGGACTCCCAGAACAATATTAGGAACATTTAAATGCCATAATAGGTTCCCTTTAATGAAATAAATGCAATCTTGGTTGGCATAAGAATGAAATAATGAAATATCATTAGTTTACCCAAGGAGCAGAAAAGCCATGAATATAAATAATAATGAGTGTTAAAAAAACACTTTAGAAATTTGGTATTGAAACTTTAATTAGGTAGATTATAACAACATCAGCCAATCATCAAACAAGAGCATATTTTTGTTTTCCCAACAGAAAAAATACACATTGTGATATTTAACCCAGGTTTCACAGACAAGTCAAGCCAAGTCCCGGACAAAAATGCACATTTGAGCTGTATTAACTGAAATCAACTTAAAATGTGTCATGGCTATTTGTCTCATAATGGACATCAGAAAAAAAAATTTCTAAGGCACGTTTAAAAAAAAAGCTAAAGCCTAATCCTGGCTTAATCTAAGCCCCGTCTGTAAAACCAGGCCATTGTGACGGAATGCTAGATGCCCAATTCTAGTTGCTATCCCTGGATAGATAGTAGATTGTTTTATTTAATGCCATGTCAGCATCTAAGGCTATTTTCATGGCAAAATTTAAGTATAAAAATACAAATATCATATAAATACAGGACAGTCCAATAAAATATGTTTAACAGAGAGGGGAATCTTACAAAACATGCATAGAGTTGGGTCTTCACCTTTAAAGGGGAAATGAAACGTCCATGTTTTGGCACTGGTAGTAGCTACATATATTAGAAAAATCACTCTGACTAAAATTTTATTTTTAAAAAGTTGTTAAAACCACAGATATGACCAAATTAATTTCTTATTTCTAGCTAGCTATCTAGCTTGCGAGTCGCCATTTTGGAGTGACGTCACAGCCTACGTAACGGGGTTAGTTGGTTCCATTGGTGAGTGAAGAGAGTGAAGCGTTCCTGGATCGGACTCCATACACGCACCTGATTTGAAATGGTGGAAGACGAAGTTGAAAGACCTGTTGAGTCCGTGCGTCCCATTGCTTATGCATTTGAGCCGATACAGCGTGGGAACCGAGCAGTGGTACGTCGCTATGTCGGACAGCCGGTGGTGGACATGGCCGTAGCCAGCTATGAGGCCACAGAGGTCCGGACCTCTGACATTTTTTTACATTCAAAAATAAAATTTCAAGCTCTCTGAATGATTGATTAGCCGTTTAAACCACCTTATACGAGTGTTTGCAATTCATATTGCTGCGAGAAGCTAGCGCAGTGAACGAAGCTTGAGAGCGCGTTGTGAGTGAGGGGGCGCGTTGTGAGTGAGTGTGCGGGTGCAGCCTCTGTGTTGCCAGTTCCACATAATGGAAAGGTGACAGTAATCTTCTGGACTCGTTTTTCTGATTTAATGTCACACTTTAGGAAGTTATTAAAGTGGAAAGTTGCATGTTATGGTTCGTGATATATTAGTCTTATTTCCAAAACACAAGCTTTCAACTTATTTCGGATTATTTCTTTATTTTTATTTCTTTATTATTTCTTCGTAGCAATATCTGGCAACATTTTACTGTCGGCATTAAAAAAAAAAGCTTATAGAAGAAATGTTATTACTGACAGGAAGATACCGCATTCGGTAAGACAAACGCAATGATCATTGTGATTATCTGTAAGAAATGTATAACACTATCAAAAATAACAACATGCATATTTGTTAACGAGCCAGTGTGATGCAAACATGTATGAGAGGTTTGAAATGATAATATGATAGCAGATGAACGCTTTTTATGCGTAGTTTAATGTTAAGTTTTATTTCTTTCACTGCGTTTTACTGAACTCAGCCCAGAGCCTTTAAAGCCAACCAACCCCATGACGTCACAGGTTAGAATACTGCACAATGGCGGCGCCCTTGCTGCAAAAGATATAACGTTTTTTTTTTTTTTTTTTAATGTTTACATTTGTCATGTTTCTTATATAATTGTTGATTATAATGGAAATCCATCTTGTAAATCAGGTGAATTTGATTGACTGCTTCATTTCCCCTTTAAGCAAAAAAGCATGAGTCAAGCTTGCATGACCTATACGACACCTGGTGAATACCACTTGATCAGATCTAGTAAAGAAAAAAAAAAAGATTTCTGTGGTGGAAAACATTGTGGCACCAAGATAGTCTACTAAGAAAGGGGCCCGTGGGTTTGCTATAATGGGTCCTATGTGTTTTATATCCATGCCTGTACATGTCACCTGGCTGCTTCAGCATCCTGCACTTGGCTTTGGTACTCCAGCAGTTCAATGATGATACTCTGATCTGTCTGAGAGTGAGCGAACACTTCTTGATTATCAGGGATCTGCCTCAGTTCACTGCAGACAGTAGGAAAGAGAATGATGGGCTTTTACTATACAAATTAGGTAAACTCAAGCTTAAAGTCACAACATGCAAACCCACGAGTGGTTGTAAAAAGATGGCGGCAACCGCAATGTGATAATAATCAGACTTTTATTTTATATGAATGATCACAAACAACCAGTTTTTTTTCCGCCAAGTAATATAGTTAATTTAATACTACTCATCTGTGGGCTGCTTGCAGTTGCAAAGAAATTGACATACTACAGTTTCTTAATTGCTAAAACACAATTCATGAAAATTTACCATTTTCTCAGAACTATAAACACAATCTCAGAACTAAACACCAACTTGTACAAACCTCAAACTATCGCATCAAAATGAAATGTTTAAGTCAAAAACATATTCTCTATTGTCAGAATCAAAATTTGGCCTCAGATGAAATACAAAACCTAATACACAGACTATCTTCCTGCCCAGTGACCACTTGTGAGATTGATTCTGCAACAAAAAACTCTTCTTGGGAATTATTTTACAGCTCAATGTCTAATACAGCATGCAACATAAATGAAAGAGTGCAGATACAGTAAAATAAAACAATATACTTTAGGAAAAGTAAATTTTCATTACACTACTTTAAAATGATCTTACAGTTGATGAAAATCACAAGAAAAGAAAAGTTCAAAAACCAAAGAAGTAAATATATAGTCGGCATTCAACAATACATTATACTGTCAATTACAGAACAGTAAATAAATCAATACTTTCAGCATCCTCTGCACCTTCGGTCAAATTTCATTACAGTATTATAGCAGTTTCTTGGTCTTTCTCTACTTCAAACAAACTGTGTAAAATGAGGGCATTTTTGAGTAACGTTAGAGCTTTGCACAAATCATTCGAAATATTAAAATGTGTGTGAAAACAGGTGAAATCTGTTAAACATTTTGAGAAATGGTTCTTTGTTTTTATAAATTAATTAAAGTTTTGGCAATTGTGCCAACTGCCAACTGAATCAGTGTGTTAGCAATCGAAAAAAATTGTAATATCGCAATTGACGTTCTGTGACATGTGTACCGGTACGTTGACTTTGGAAATACAGTTAACGTTAGCAGCTAATAGATTTCTACGTCACTGAAACATGCTGTTTTATATAATTACCTAATATCCTTGGCATTTAGGGGAATAACAGCTGATAAAGCACCGCCAAACAGAGTCCGAGTCATAGCTGTGTGTGTTCGCCACTGCAATGATAAAGCCAGGTATGTAACGTTACAATACACGACAACATATCAAAGAAAAGTATAACGTTAACTTACTGTAGGGTTATCAATGTGCTATCAATAAAACAACATCTTAAAAACCCTCAATACAACTTCAACCTTTTAATTGAACACATCGTAATTTCATCACAAAGGTATAGACATATGACGTTAACTTAATGAACTTAGGCCATGTCAATATTTTCACATAAATATACAACAGACTCACGACTGACCAGCCAATATGACTTCCCGCCTCCATCAGCTGGTACCGGATGTGATGTGAATTGAGATCGAGCTTGCCCTCTAGTGGTGTACAGTGTATAACCACTGAAAGTCATTCTATAAAACACATTTGTGAAGGAGTATCAACTATTAGCTCCATTACATAATATAAAAGGCACAATATTATAATTATAATAAACAGCTGTCTTACTTTTCCATTTGTTGACACGACATGATTAGAATCAGATGGTAAATATCACAATATTTATAATGAATCCTTCATATTTTAAATATTTACTCCCATGTGTGGGGTTAAAAGGCTCACATTGCCACCTCATACATTTATACGATTTTTAAACAAATCACTTTTATAATTTATTTTCACTCAAAATCTGTTGCTCCATCAATGTTCAATATATTTTTATTTCAATCATTTTCTCCAATCGCTATATGTGTAGGGAAATCATATTTTGCTTAAGGTGTGCCTTTAGCCCATACCTTTATATTTATAACATTTTATATTTTTTGTCATCAAAACTGATGTGACCATTTTTGTGACCAAAAATGTCAAAAATAAGTCAAAAGGATTGTGCGTAACTAATTAGAAAAATCACCACCAGGTGGCGCAAAGTTACAGTTAATACCATTACTCAGTGAAGTTGGAATTATGACATTTTCACTTGTAACTGAAGATAAATAATTTAATAAATGAAACAGGCCATTTAAGGCCCATTTGAAGTTACTGACTGTTCCTTTGTCACTGCTTTCGGAGACATTATGAAATAATTATTCAGTGCCACTGCTCAATCTGACAATAACACCCTCCAGTGTGTTTGGAAACCATATGATTATTTTATACTAATTTCTGAGACTTTTCAATGTATTTTTAAGTAGGCCTAATATCAAGTCAAGTCACTTTTATTTATATAGCACTTTATACAATACAGGTCATATCAAAGCAGTTTCACAGTGATAAACAGGAAAATAGCAGAATCAATAGTGTCATAATGTATCTCAAATTTAGCTTTTACAGTTGTAATCAATATTATTCAACCCCCATTGCAAATCAGGTTTATTGGCAAAATGTACAGACTTTTAGCTGTTTGCAAGTCAAACAAAAGTAGAGAAATATCTCAACACAACAAACGTTTCAAGTGGTTTCCCCAAATTCAACTGAAAATGCAACTTTTAATGACTTCTGCAGTCTCAACATTGTCCACCCCCCTAAAGAGAATAGGTGTGTTCGACATCGGCTGCGGCTGGATGTAAGCGATCGACGAGAGTAGCCGCGTGCAGGCGGGGAGGAGCTGCAAACGGTGATGTGAAGTCGGACACTTTCTGGTTCCCGTAGTGACTGCTCACCCCTTATCAGCCGACGTCACAGTTACGTCACGGCGCTAGCTGGAGGCAAAACAAACGGAAAACTGCAGGCGGCTAATACAAACCAGCACAGATTCGGCTACATAATAAGGAGCTTAAATTATTATTATTATTGTTAAATGTCATCTTGATGTGTTGTTGGGTGCAAGAATCAATGAAAAATGAGTATGCTGTATCTGGAATTTTTATTTCTCGAAAATATTCACATCATTAACATTGCACGTACTGTCACTGTTTACATTGTCGTCTTCTCGGCGCTGGCTCGGCAGAACTGCGGATCGTACACACAAGTCTTGTACATGACCATTCAGCACATAGTTATAGGCATCTAAAGATTTATATGCCCTCAGTTTCTCTTTACGCTCGGTTTCTCTATCAGGTAGGTGTAGAAGTCAGGCCACTCAACCGGAGGTAGCGTTAATCCTGTCAGATCGTCCATTGAGTGAGCGTGTACACGGGTCAGCCGTAAAACGTTTTTTTACGTCTGGTTCCGTCCGTTAAAATTAACTTTTGCAAATAAAAATCGCGGTCCTGGACACTGAGTGACCTTGCACATTAAGATAAAACCGGATTTTCTCCAGTCATTGTTAAAAAACAAGCTAACAAAACTTGCAAAATAACGTTAGGGAAGCGGCCAGAGGGATCGTTCTGCAGCCAACTAAGCTCCGCCCACAGAAAAACGTCACCATGTTTACCAACTGATAAGGGGTCTATACATACAGTTGGATTGCGCGTGATAGTTTGGGGGGGGGGGGGGGGGGGGGTGTGTCGGCGTGGGGGAACACGCCATGAGCATCGTGTGTATTTGAATGACAAAAATGTCTTATTGTGAGGCCGACCGGCAACGATACATTGCAAAATTAACTGCAATAGGATTGCCCTTATCCCAGATAGCACAAGTCTCTTTGATGTTATATTTACATCTGGAAGACGTATTTTAAAGAGTGTTTGCTCATCTGCAATACACGCCATGAGCATCGTGTGTATTTGAATGACAAAAATGTCTTATTGTGAGGCTTATTGTGAGGCCGACCGGCAACGATACATTGCAAAATTAACTGCAATAGGATATGATTGCCCTTATCCCAGATAGCACAAGTCTCTTTGATGTTATATTTACATCTGGAAGACGTATTTTAAAGAGTGTTTGCTCATCTGCAATACGGACGTTTCTGTCAGATGCAGGGGCGCCACCAGGAATTTTGGGCCCCATGACAAAAAATCACATTGGGCCCCCTCTGCGCAGCTGTTGTCACCACATCTCTAGGACCTAACTGTCCCATCAAAAGCTTTACATAACTCTAATCAAAGGCTTGCAACTGTCTTGCTTCTTGTAGTTCAATACTAGTATTACCACTATATTTACTGCTGGTGATTTATAAATGCAAGTCTGCATACAGTAGCCTATGCATTTCAATATTTTGGTGCCATACACCAATAAATAACACTAACACTACAGAACATTGACACAAATACATTAGATACTGTGTGTGTGTATGTGTGTGTGTGTGTGTGTGTGTGTGTGTGTGTGTGTGTGTGTGTGCGTGCGTGCGTGCGTGTGTGTGTCAAACAAATTGCCCTTCATGATGGAAAAAAATAAAGTCTGTATAGATGTCATTTACGGCCAAAATTCAGTCTAAATAAACGGATCAAACTGGGTTATTTTAATACTGTCTGTAACTTACATGCAGGTTGAGCTAAGGTACTTATTGTTTCTAACTGCATCTACTGTACAGACAGGAGAATGTTTTTTGTATTATTTCTTTAATTGTCATAATGGGCAAAAATAATTTTTGTTGATGTCACAATTTTTTGTTAAGGTAAAAAAGAGCAAGAGAGACAGAGAACCCCACACAGACTCCCTGGAATGATGCTATGTCATTAACACAATGTTGCTCACCTTCTTCACTGGGACAGGGACAGGGAGGGGTGCAGTTAGTAGTATGGGGAAACTGGGGTGCTGCTGACTCATCTGTTGTTGTTAAGTCTGCTAAAAGCAGCATGGATGATTCAATATGAAATATTGCTAAACGTTTCCCTGCACTTATTAAATGTTGATGAAATGTAGGCTAACACTAGCCTGCAGCTAGCTAGCTTATTTTTTTCACTATGGACAACAGGTTAATACCACTCACAGACTAAAGGCTACCCACCTTTCTTTGTGAAAAACTGGTATACAGAACGACAGCCTTTCTTTAGTCTTTCCTCTCTCTCTTTCCTTTTCTGGAAACCAGATTTTTTTTTTTTACTATTCGACATTATGGTCTCTCTCTCTCTGTATTTCTAGCGCGCCGGCGCCTTCACTGTGTGCGATAATGCGCGTGCTTTGGCAGGACCAAACCATTTCATGCAGATACATGGGGGTGGTCGGTCAATATGGATATTTACTTTTTGGTCAATGGGATAAAAACTTTTATTGCCAAAATAAGTCAAATCAAAGACATCTTTTACTTTATTATTATTTGAAATATACATGATGATGTTATATATATATATTTAAAAAAAAAAGTTTTTACCTATTTGCTGGGCCCCTGTCAGTCAGGGGCCCTTGGAATTGTCCTAACTTTTCCCCCCTATACGGCGCCCCTGGTCAGATGTCAAATAGATGTTTAGAAGATGTCTTTAAGATGTAATGATTTAGAATGCACGTTAAACTGACATCTTATAAACGTCTATTTGACATCTGACAGAAACGTCCTATAGACGTATTGCAGATGAGCAAACACTCTTTAAAATACGTCTTCCAGATGTAAATATAACATCAAAGAAACTTGTGCTATCTGGGATTTAATTAAAAACTGGGTCAATGACCCAACCAAATGGCCGGAGGTGTCATTTCGAGATATATTCTGTTATGGTTGAATCTCCAGGTAAGACATCGCGGGCTACCGGTAACATTAGCCTATAACTCAAATATGTTGCACACTATAACTCCATAAAACCTTGTCACTTACCAATATGCTTCACTCCTAACTATAATGCTTTTGTAAACGGTGATCAGTAGTACGAGGGACTGTGCTGACAGGTCTGGCGTCATTATTTATTTTACTGTCTATGGTCATTACGTAGCGATTGGCCTATCAAGCCAATCTTCAGCTGATAACGCCAATGTGAATGAGACATCCCTTATGAAAAACAACCATTGGAATCTTGTAGTAATTTAGGATAAAATATTATAGCAATCCTGTAGGAATATTATAGTATTTTGGCACAAACTATAGGTAGGCCTATTACAGAACATCACAGTATTATAATACAAATCTTATAGGAATTATTAAGTATTATAATACAAATCGTATAGGATTGCTATCATTATTTTTCGTAAGAGAAGTAGACAAATTTGGCCCACTGCCTAATACGAGTTTAACACCCACTACCACACAGGTAGGGATCTACTCACACAGTAATCTCAAAAATTACAAATCCCTGGAGGCTCACACCTTTTTTACCAACGGGTTTGTTGGTTGTAGAACTTCAATTTATAATTTTTGTTTTTATTGGCAGTACAGAAAACGACACAAAACAACTCTTCGGCATGATTGTCGCGTGTATTTCAATGAGCGCCAAGGCAATGTTTTCCCCCACGGGGTAAATTCATTTCACACCACGTGACGGGGCGTTCCCGGGGGCGTTTCCCGACCAACCGACTCTATCTATAGGTTACTCTACCACAGCTGAAGTGAAATAAATGCAATATTTGCCAAATACACAGATATTTCAGACACATTTTCATTCAATAGTTTACTGCTTCATACAGCATCTGTTTGAACAAGAGTAAAGTTCAAAATTAGCCTATTTCAATGAAGTGGAGTCAACGTTTTTTAATCAGTTTTATTTTTGATAAACATGACACAATAAACATCGCGACTACATGAAAAGACTGTTTACTGTTATAAAAAACTGATTCGTGAGCTTTAGCAGAGACAATGGCCCTCATTTATCATTCTAGCGTAGAAACGGGCGTATATGTTGGCATAAGATTATGCTTACACCCCTCTCACCGGCTGATGTATGAAGCTGTGCGTACCTTTGAAATCCTGGGGCATGTTCAAGATCACAACGGTGCGCAACGTTTTGCTACGGTTTCCGTGTTGAAGTCAAGTCAAGTCAAGTCACCTTTATTTATATAGCGCTTTTTACAATACAAATTGTTTCAAAGCAGCTTTACAGAGATAACAGGAAAACAATGTTGTAATAGTATTGTTCAATTCAAAATTAAATGTCCCCAACTAAGCAAGCCAAAAGCCAATGGTGACAAAGGCGAAGAGCGGTGAAAAAGGCAACAGTGGCAAGGAACCAAAACTCCATCAGGTGACAGAATGGAGAAAAAAACCTTGGGAGAACCCAGGCTCAGTCGGGGGGCCAGTCCTCCTTTGGCCAACGAATGAACAGTGTATGATTATGAGTTAGGCAGCATAATGTCAGGAGTCAGATGGGATCAGAACTTTCACGATATTTATCCAGTTCATCTGGTTAGGGGTTGGGTCATCCCGCCGGTGAGGAGATGAGTGTGTTGAGGTGTCCATGGGCCTTCACAGCGCTGATAATGCGTGTCGTCGCGTCCATGTGATGGTCCTTCATCAGATCTGGATATGCCCTGGATCCGGCGGTCTGCGGTAAACCTCGGGATAAACAGAGAGACTAATATTAGCATAGACGCCATCCTTCTTATGATGTACAAAGTACATCAGGAATTATGGGAAGTGTTCTCGGTTCCGGCTGATCTAATCTATGCAGCCTAACATTGAATTATAGAAATCTATAATGTGTTATGTGTATGCTAAGCCAAAGAGATGTGTTTTTAGTCTAGATTTAAACTGACAGACTGTATCTGCTTCCCGGACCGTGTTAGGAAGATTGTTCCAAAGTTTTGGTGCTAAATAGGAAAAGGATCAACCGCCAGCAGTCGATTTTGATATTCTAGGTATTATCAACTGGCCAGAATTTTGAGATCGCAATAGACGTGAAGGACTATAATGCGTTAAGAGCTCGCTCAAGTACTGGGGAGCTAAACCATTTAGTGCTTTGTAAGTAATCAGCAATATTTTAAAATTTATACGATGTTTAATAGGCAGCCAATGCAGTGTTGACAGAACCGGGCTAATATGGTCATACTTCCTGGTTCTGGTAAGAACTCTAGCGGCTGCGTTTTGGACCAGCTGTAGTTTGTTTATTAAGCGTGCAGGGCAACCACACAATAGAGCATTACAATAATCTAGCCTTGAGGTCATGAACGCATGAACTAATTGTTCCGCATTTGTCAGTGAGAGCATATGACGTAATTTAGATATATTTTTAAGATGGAAAAATGCGGTTTTACAGATAATAGACACGTGACTTTCAAATGAAAGATTGGTGTCAAAGAGCACACCCAGGTTCCTCACTGACGACGAAGACTTAACAGAGCAGCCATCAAGTGTTAGACAGTATTCTAGGTTATTAGGTGAGGAAGTTTTTTGTCCAATGATTAGAATCTCTGTTTTTTCAGAATTTAGTAATAGGAAATTACCCCGGATTTCCACCAACTGCAGAACGGCCGCGGATCGGCTCCGCTGCTAGTCGGATCCGTGCTCCGCCGTCCTTCAAAACCTACCAGATCCGGATTTGTTGCGGAACGGCTGCGGCCATGAATGACAGCTGAAGTCACGAGGACATACGATATCTCCCAAATTTACGTATGATGATGATGTTTCTAAACAGAATCACAAAACCAGCAAGTTTGTTTCCATCCAGAGGAGTAGAGGGGAAACTCTGTGCTGACCTGCTGATCTCCCTTTTTTTGTGGAAATTATTGTGATTCTACCATATAAGTACAATATTTATAATTATATAATCAACTTATAAAATACTAAATGTTTATATTGGGTTCCTTTATGAATGTATTGGGAAAGCAGTAGGCTGTGTAAATAAAGTTAACTATTGTTCTTGTGGAAAAAGAAAAAAAGTATATAAAACAAAATCTCCGCCCATTATGACGTTTTCGAGGTGTAGTGAAGGGAAATACGATCCGCCGTAAGCACGGAGTATATTATTTTGAAAATTACCGGATGTTTTATTTTGTTTTGTGCTCGACTTCCTGCGGCGCTCTCCGGCATCCGGCAAAAATAGAAACTCTGCGTATCTTCTCCGGAGGGCTGCGGTCGCCGGAGCTGGGACGGAGTCGGAACGCAGCCGTTCCGCAGTCAGTGAAAATACACACATTGACTTCAATGGAAACCTATCGAGTCCCCCGCCATTCCTGAGCGGATCCGCAGCCGTTCCGCAGTTGGTGGAAATTGGGGGTTACTGGTCATCCAATTTTTTATATCAGCTATGCATTCCGTTAATTTTGTGAATTGGTAAGTTTCGTTAGGTTTTGAAGAAATATACAGCTGAGTATCATCAGCATAACAGTGAAAGCTAATTCCATATTTCCTAATTATATCTCCTAATGGTAGCATGTACAGAGTGAAGAGCAGCGGTCCTAGTACTGAGCCTTGTGGTACGCCATACTGAACTTGTGATCGATAAGACATCTCTTCATTTACTGCTACAAACTGAAAACGGTCAGATAAGTATGATTTAAACCATGCTAGTGCAATTACACTAATGGCAACATAGTTTTCTAGTCTATTTAAAAGAATGTTGTGGTCGATAGTATCAAATGCAGCACTAAGATCGAGTAACAATAATAGAGAGATACAACCACGATCGGATGATAGGAGCAAATCATTTGTGACTTTAATGAGAGCAGTCTCAGTACTATGGTACGGTCTAAATCCGGACAGAAAATCCTCGCAGATATTATTTCTTTCTAAAAAGGAACACAGTTGTGAGGATACTGCTTTTTCTAGTATCTTTGACAGAAAAGGCAGATTCGAGATTGGCCTGTAATTGACTAATTCTGTAGGATCAAGTTGCGTTTTTTTTAACAAGCGGTTTAATCATAGCCAGCTTAAAGGTTTTTGGTACGTATCCTAATGACAAAGATGAATTAATGATATCTAGAAGAGGATCTATGACCTCTGGAAGCATCTCTTTCAATAGTTTAGTCGGTATAGGGTCTAACATACAAGTTGTCGATTTAGATGAATTAACAAGTTTGCAAAATTCTTCCTCTCCTATAGCAACAAATGAATCAAAATGTTCATCACGGAGACTACACTGCACTCCCTGATGCGATACTGTAGTAGACGGTTGCATAGTTATAATTTTGTCCCTGATATTATCGATCTTATAAGTGAAGAAGTTCATAAAGTCATTACTGCTGTGTTTCTTGGAAACTTCTGGGCTTGAAGCTTTCCTTTTCGTTAGTTTAGTCACTTGTTCAAATAAATACCTAGGATTATGTTTATTTTCTTCTAATAGGGATGAAAAATAATCAGTTGTAGCATCTTTTAAGCCTCTCTGTAAGCAATCGAGCTCTCCTTCCATGAAATCCGAAATACCTCTAGTTTTGTCTTCTTCCAGTTGTGCTCCATTTTTCTGGCTGCTCTCTTAAGGGCCCGGGTGTGCTCGTTGTACCACGGCGTTGGACTATTTTCTTTAAACTTCTTTAAGCGCAGCGGAGCAACTGTGTCTAAAGTGCTGGAAAAGAGAGAGTTAAAAGTTTCTGTTGCAATATCAAGTTCTTCTAAGCTATCTGGGATGCTGAGATTATGAAACTGATTTGGAAGATTATTAATAAAGCAATCTTTAGTGGCAGAAGTGATAGGTCTAACATATTTATAACACGGAGTCGGCTTTGCAGCCTTGGCTAAATGTAATTTACACAAGACTAGATAATGATCTGAGATGTCGTCGCTCTGCTGCAGAATTTCAACGGCATCAACATCTATACCATGTGATAGTATTAGATCTAGAGTATGGTTACGACAATGAGTAGATTCTGACACGTGTTGTCTCACTCCAATTGAGTTTATAATGTCTTTAAATGCCAATCCCAATGCATCTTTTTCATTATCTACATGTATATTAAAATCACCAACAATTAGGACTTTATCTGCAGTCAATATTAACTCTGATAGAAAGTCAGCAAATTCTTTGATAAAATCTTTATGCTGCCCTGGTGGCCTGTATACAGTAGCCAGCAGAATTCTCAAACGTGATTTATTATTTACACTATAAATTTTTACATTAAGCACCAACACTTCAAAAGAAGTATATTTAAAACTAGATTTCTTAGTGGTTTTGAGAATATTACTATAAATTACAGCAACACCTCCCCCTTTGCCTTTCGGACGAGGCTCATGTTTATAACAATAATCTTGCGGAGTGGACTCATTTAAAGTAATGTAATCGTTTGGTTTTAGCCAGGTGTCAAACACAGCACATCTAGGTTATAGTCTGTAATCTTATCATTAACTATGAGCGATTTTGAATTAAGGGATCGAATATTCAGCAACCCAAGCTTTATCGTTTGCTCATCTGTATTATATCGGTTTTTATTTGTTGAACATCAATTAGATTTTTAACCTTAGAAAGGTTTGGCAGTTTTTTGGATTTCCAGATTCGGGGAACAGACACAGTCTCTATATGATGATATCTAGGTGAAAGATAGAGAGAAGAGCAGCACCATCCCAGGTGGGATGAATACCATCTCTTTTCAACAGGTCAGGTTTGCCCCAAAAACTTTTCCAATAGTCTATGAATTCTATATTATTTTGCGGACACCAATTAGACAACCAGCCATTGAGTGAACACAATCTACTAACTATCTCATCACTCCTTCGAACAGGAAGGGGGCCAGAGCAGATTACAGTGCCTGACATCGTACTTGCGAGTTCAAACACCTCTTTAATGTTAATTTTGGTGATCTCCGACTGGCGAAGTCGAACATCATTAGTGCCGACGTGAATAACAATCTTAGAGAATTTACGATTAGCATTAGCCAGCACTTTTAAATTTGCTTTGATGTCAGGCGCTCTGGCTCCCGGCAAACATGTGACTATGGTGGCTGGTGTCTCTATTTTCACGTTCCGTGTAATAGAATCGCCAATTACCAGGGCACAATCAACAGCATTCTCAGTGTGTGTTTCACTGAGAGGGGCAAATCGATTTGTTATGGTAACCGGAACGGAAGAGTGGTTTTTTGATCCGCGACTAGAGCGATCTCTCACAGTCACCCATCTGCCTGGCTGCACAGGCAATAACTCAGCCGGAACCGAATCATGTAAATGGTTCACTATGCTAGGCGCATCCAAAGTAGTATCTAAAGCTCGAGCACACTTACTATCCTCAATTAAAGTTTGGATGCGTGTCTCTAATTCTGAAATCTTCTCCGTCAGCCTGACTGTCTCCTTGCATTTATCACATATAAACCCTATGCCGACGGGGAAGGCTATAGTAAACATATGGCATGAGGTGCAAGTGACAATAACAGGACAAGACATTACTCACCGTGTTTGTTGACTGATTCTTACTCACCTGGGCTTTTAATGAACTCAGATGCGCGGGCGCGCACGAGAAAAATAAATAAATAACTGAGCGCACGGGTGGCGCGTTAACAGGCTAGCGAGATACTAGCGTGTTGTGCTAACAATAACGGAAGCTAGCGATGTTAGGTTAATCTGTTAGGTAAACTGTAATTAGTAGTATAAACAACTAGAAATGATAGTAAATGATGGTTCAAAACAGAAAGAAATGCGAGGCTTAGACGGAGCTAACAGCCTCGGAGCAAACACACTCACACACAGCAGGCAGCGAGGCAGACAGGAGCAATCGATCAGTGAGGATAACTCGATCAGCGAGCTCGATGATGCCTGCAAACCCTTCAGACGTCCCTTGAACGTCATGTTTCCTGGAAACGGCTTGCACCGGTGTGCAACGGGGTTTGAAATGCGTTTTCTCTTGTTTGGTGGGCGTGTCAGAACTGCAGTCCAACCAGCAGCAACATGTATATACAGCAAGCGGTATTAAAGTGAACGCGCACAATGGAAGTAATTTACAAATGAGGATATTAGAAGACATGTTTGTCCTAAGTATTATTGTAAAAATATAGGATATCAACATAATGATGTAGTTGTTTATATTTTTAGTTTCATTGCAAGTGTATGACATTTGGTATAAAAATAAACAATGCATGTAAAGTGCGTTTGCTAAAAATGATAAAGAAAATACAGGTTATTAATAAAACAGTATGAACAACAAATAAAGTTAGTATGTGAGGCGAAATAGATGTTTCAGTCTTTATTAGGTAAGATGTGCTTCCATTTCAGTTTCCACAAATCCCTTCACTGGATTGGAATGTTCTCTTGTGTTCTATGCGGCAAGTGCAGTAACTGTAACAGCGGGCATATTTTGTAGTATTAAACACATATTTATACTGACTTCATCAGGCTCCGAAAATTCTTCACAAAGAACACAAAAAGCCTTCTCAGCTGCCGTAGTTGAAACTCTTGCGTCATCACAACAGTGTGTTCAACGCGTCACCGTTTCTGTTTAAAAAACGTTCTGCAACGTTTTGTCAGCGCTGAATGCAGCCCTGGTGTACGCAATACCTGTCCTTGATAAATGCAACGGCTGAAAACGATCGTCATTAGAATAACACGCCTCTAAATATTCAAGTCTCCGCTTCCCCCACGCCCTCATTTTACGCCATGGACACACGGAAGACGGCAAAGAAGAGAAACTTCTCCGACGTGGAGATCAAATGACCTATCACAATGCATTATTTTACAGCACGTGTTTTGAAACAATTAGCATTTAATATCGTATCATGTACAATAGTGATGATGATGTGATGTGGAGTACCATTCATTCACATTAATAATTGCACGTCCATTTGTAATATTCTTATTCTTATTATTATTCGTGTTCGCATTTATGAGGAAAAAACAATGATACGGACGTGAGCGCTCTAAAAGCGAGATGGTCCTCACTGCAGAACATGAAATCCACGGGGAGGAGTCGGATCTAGATCCGACTCCTCCCACCTTACATACCTAAACCTACCCAGCTCCACCCCTATCCCTAAACCCACCCCTAAACCTACCCAGCTCCACCCCTTATCCCTAAACCCACCCCTAAACCTACCCAACCCCACCCCTTAATCTGGATTCGACTCCGCCCCCCGGATCTCGTGTATACTGCAATGAGGTGCTACTGCTAAAAGCGGCACTAAAATATATTTTAAAACTTTCCCAGAGACATCAAACATAAAGCACAAAACCTTTCTTTAAACTGAATTTCGTTTTGTATTAATTGTATCTTAATTTTAATCAATGTTTCATCAACAAATTAGGCCTGGATTTAACAAATAGGAAAGTAAATAGCAGATGATAGATAATCATGAAACGGAGGACGCGTGAACTGAGCTCATCTCATAAATGAACCGAAACTCAGCGTATAAGGTACTCTACTTGCCTCAGACATGTCTACTTTTAAACAGAACAATTCAAAACGAAAGAAAACAGACTACAGACTGCTCTCTGCTTATGTAGGCCTAATCTGAAATGTGCATTTCTCTCTGGCGCGTTCACTACTGCGAAGATCGCGAGTCAGCATCTCAACTTCATCTTTGCAGCCTACACAAAGAAAACACTTCTTTATTAATAAACAATTAAAATATCTCCTTGCTATATTTTACATATTCATAATCATTACTTTTGCCGGTTCTTTGTGACAGATTTTTACACTGAAGTTTATAATTAGCCTACTATATTGTTGCAGTTGTTTTTTTTTCCGTTTTTTTTGTCATATATTTTAGTCAGTGTACGGAGCCGTTAGGAATTGTTTTTCTGCGCATTTCCGCACTAACTCAAACGTGCGTACACCACCTCCTGAGCTGGCGTGGGATTTGAGCGTGCCGTACGCCAACGTTCATATTGATAAATCTCAAAGTCACCGTTGTTTTGGGTGTATGCCAGGTGTACGCTCGAAATTTGGTGTACGCACTTTTGATAAATGAGGGCCAATATGCGCGCCTATTTTAAGTTTGAAAATACGTCCGTTACTGTGTTTGAGTCAGTGTGTGAGGTGAGCAGAGCAGCTGCTGATTATTACCCGGTCGGACACGGATTATTTTATAAATTCTTGTTTTATTCTTATTTTGAGCGAATGTGAGTTGTGATATGTCAATGAAGGACAAAAGCTGGAATGTGAACAAAGGAAGGGGTCGTAACGTTACGTGGTCTGTAAAAATACTGGCGATATCACTTCAGGTAAGAACATATTTTTCATTCTTTAACAGTCTAACGTTAAACGTTATGTTATGTCCTGTCCTTAATGTATGTGTAACCACAGTTTCATTTTAGATAAATAAATAAATATGTTAGCAAATATCAATAAATGTTTAAAAGGTATTAGCCTACATTGAAATCTGTTGAATATAACGTTAGTGTAAATTTAGTTTGTGGGTTACGGTAGATTAATGCTATAAGCGGATAATCACCCGTTAATGAAGATCATTATCTTCATTTTTTTTTTACTGTCTGTACACAAACTGGTAACGGACATGGGCCTAATCAAAGTCCTTTTAGGCAAGTCCTGCCACTCGGCCGCCATCTTGGCAACGCCTCCGGGCAGCTATTTCTGAATAACAAGACCAGGCTCCTATCTAAATGAATGGGCAGAGAGTCAGAACTGCAGTTTCACTGGTCACCGGGACATAAAAACTGCATGTATAGAAACAGCAGTAAAATATGATAAAAAACGCTGAAAAAGTTGGACGACTTTGCCCCAAAATAAGGTTTAAAACGCCTTTTCCCCCACCGGTTATACTTTTACTGCGCATGCGCAAGAGTTCACACACCAACACGCAGGTCTCTCGCTCTCTCCCTCTCTTCCGTACGTTGCGCGCGCTACACGGTTTGAAGCACACTCGCTCTAGATTCGGGGAGATTTTAACTAATTTGCGGGCATCAGGGAGCCGCTATCAATATGCAGGAGACTTGGGATCTCTGATATTTACACAACGCACACATACAGTACATTCCAAATCTGCCGCCTTTTCAAACAGTAACGTATTCTCCGCTGTCGCAAACCTCAACTGTGCGCATGCGTCAGAGGAACCAGACGATAGGCTTAAATGTTTCCCGGCTTGACTGTTAAAAGCAGACGATTGGCTGTCAAGCGGGAGGGGCGGGACGTGTGCATACAACCGCCATCTTTGGCGTTACAGGTTTTCCCTATATAGTTCTATTGAGGATTGAGGAAGTGACATGTTTCATATTAATTGTCTCTGGCCTAATGCAGGCTGCAAATAAGTTACCTCTGTCCCAATTCAAAGGCTGCATCTTTGAAGGCCGCATTTGAAGGCCGATTGCGTCACCGCGGCGTGATGAAGGCTGTCCCAATTCAATTCAGCATCCTTCGAGAGGCCGGTTGCGTCATCGCGGCGCGACGAAGGCTACCCTGATTCTTTTTTTTTTTTTTTACATGGGAGGGGGGGGGGGGAGTAAATTTTTATTTTTATTATTTTTTTAATTGCAAATTAAAGAAAACATACAATATCAAAAAGCAGAAGAGAGAGAAAAAAAATAATTACAATAACAATAAGAAAGGGGTTACTGACATCAAAATAGATTGCAATAGGTTATACAAAACAATACAATATTACAATTTTTAAAAATAAATTAAAGGTTCTTTACAGCAGACTCAAGTATATTATTTGTTTTAGAAACCTTAGAGTTTAAAGGTTTTAATAGATTCTTAAAGGAAGAAAAAAGGGACTTAATATCAGATGAGAAACTTCTAAAATCAGGATTACAATGAATGGTTCTGGCTTTGTGAAGATGAAACTTGCCCAGAAGACAAATCAAAAATACAGTGTAATTAAGATTAACATCGTTAGAATGAAAATCTGATAAGAAGATTATAGATTCTGAAATTTGTACCAATTTGTTGCAACAGTAAAAAACTAACAAGGTAACATCTGACCAGAAAGATTTAGAAAATGGGCATTGATAAAATAAATGTAGAATAGATTCTTCTTCAATATTGCAAAAGGAGCATAAAGAAGATACATTCTCAGAAAACCTGCTCAAAAATAAATTACAAGGGTAATATATATGAGCAATTTTGAAATGGAGTTCTTTTATTTTATTAGGAATAAAAAGTTTGTGAGAAAAAAGCCCATAAGTAATTAAAATCAGAGTTTGGATAACAGATACTCCATTTAGAACGAGCTTTAGGAAAAGTTCTTGTTGTTGAAGAAAGAGCATTCCTAATGAAGAAGTTGTTGCATTTTTTATCTAATACATTAACACCATTGAATGAATGAATGAATGAATGAATGAATGAATGAATGAATGAATGAATGAATTAATGAATGAATGAGGCATTTATATAGCGCTTTCATATGTACTTCTGTACACCCAAAGCGCTTTACAATCGTATCAGGGGTTCTCTCCTCAACCAGCACCAGTGTGCAGCAATGGAGACACGTATCGAATGCCAGTGTAGGAATAAAGTTGTTTAAACGGTTGTAACTTAAATGCGCTTTAAACAAGGTTCTTACACTTACAGGAATACTTTTAGTCACCTTATTAAAATCTCTTACAGAAATCACAACATTTTTCAGGGACATAAAATCATTAAAAGAAAGAAGGTCTCCTTGAGCACTAAATAAATCAGAAACAAAAAGAATATTTTGATCCACCCATTCTTTAAAAAAAGAATTTTCAATATTCCAAATAATGCACGTGTGTGGGGAGAAATTATGTTTGAAAACAATCTTCCAGGATTCAAGAGCTTGTTTATGAAAATTTGAGAGTTTAATAGGTAATTTGCTGCACTTAAAATTACAAGATAATAAGAATTTAAGGTCACCACAGCGTTTAAAGATTAAATTAGGGATCCAAAACCAGGGTAAAACTATTGTTAGAAATACAATACTTAATCCAGTTAATTTTGAATGTCTGGTTAATAGTTTGAAAATCTAAAGCGTTGAGACCACCCTCCTTGTAACTTCTTATCAAAGATTTCCTTTGAACACGTTCTGTTTTATTTTTCCAAATAAAACGGAATAGCATTTATGCGTTTCCAACAAATTAATGATGTAAACGACATCCTCACGAGTCATGAGAAAAACGATATCTCTCAAAAAGTACACTATCGCACTGCGCTAAAAGACTTCCCGTATCAGCTCCGCTTATGAAGCCGCAATCTAATCCTGTTAACATGAAATAAGCCTGCTCGCGAGCAGGTTCAAGCTAGCGCACCTGTTGCTATGACAGCAAGTCCAGGATGAGCGTCTAAGAACCAAACAATCCAAGATCATGCCAAATGCCAACAATCATATCCAGCAAATCCAAGTGAGTTAGCGACGTACGAAGAATGGGCCCCAGATCTAACAATGGTTTAAATACACAAGTTTCACGGGGTGGAACCTTTCCCCGTAACACTCACTGAAGTCCAAAGCAAATCATTGGCACACAAATACAACTAATGTTCATGAACTCATTTCTACATGCAATAATCATAATACAAACATGCATAACATACAATGACAAACTCAAACATTTAACACCTCACAGCACTCATGTCTCTCTCCATCTTGAAACATGGTATGTTCTGGCTATGCGCACTACCAGAACCCACCTCCAAAACACTGGCTCAGACAGGTAAGATCTAACATGTGCTATAATATGCAAATGTATACAATAAAGAAATAGTTTAAAGGTGCATAACGCAGGTCTCTGGGTTTTTGCAGAACTACGGCCCCTCTGGCGACAAGCGAAACAGCAACCAGAGATGTGCACGCTCATGGAGCACACGCATGCTTGCACGAGCACGAGCTGTTCATAACCAAAGCAGCATAAGCCGCACACATCTTTTGCTTACAGTCATAATGTCTTCAGATGTAATAAAGTTATAAATCTGCAAGTCATTTTAAATATATGAAAGGAAAGGCATTTGAGTAAATTACACACTTATGTCTGTGAGGGGAAAACGGGGGTAAAGGAAAACTTCGGTTTTTGTTTCCATCTATCTCCATGTTGAACTGTTTTATGTGTTTACTGTATCCACTTATGATTGTATTATTATGGAAACACGTTCATGAACAATATAAGTTATTACTTTGTAAAAGCTCAAAATAATAATCATGCCATATACAGTTGGTCAAGAAAGTAGCCTACACTCAAATGTCTCCAGGTAATAAACAATCAAATGACACTATAGCCGCTTTCCAACCAAGTAGTTACAGGAAATTAGTTATAGGAACTGTCCACTTCTAAACAGTTCTAAGAACTACTCTCCCCCAAACTCGGTTTTGCTGTTTGCGGTCGCACTGGCCGCCAGTGGCCAGAACCGAGAGGTAGGGAGTGACGCAAGCACGGTGGCGGCGGCGCCACATACAACAACAACAAACCAGCATGGAGGAGGCTATCGCAATGTTCCTGTTCTGCCTCGCCGGGACCTTAATAACGGAGTACGAACGGCGGCGTTTAAAGACTATGCTTAAGTTCTGTACAGAGAAACACAGAAGACGAAGGCTCCAGCGTAATATTATCTTAAGTAATATGATGGAAGAAGAAGAGCAGAGCGCAGGCAAAGGACACAAGGCTAACGTTACCGGTAGGCCATACACAAAAACATAGTTATATATTTTATGGGACATGTTTTATGTTTCATGTTGTACGATTCTTCCGAAGACAATTCCTAGTTTATGAACCTGTTCACTGACAATGGTAGTAAAATCAATTCTGATTGTACATTTATCTAGTTTACGCTAAAGCATTACAATAAAGCATTTACGTATCGACATTTGTTGTCATAGATTTGCCGTATCAGACATTAGAGACTGGGGTATATCTTACCGTTTTATCAAGTAAAAAGCCAACTGAGGATCCAGTTTGAGTCCTAGAGCACACCGGAGATCTATCCATTTGTTGAAAGCCTTTCCGATGTTGACTCGTCTTATTCCGACGCCTGTCTGACTCCAATTTTGCCCTTTTGGTCAATAACTAGACAAAAGTTTTCTTTTCTTTGTCTTACGTGGAGTTTGCGTTGGGGTTTGGAATGAACTACAAGCCGGTCTCTTTGAATCCATCTACTTTTGAAGTAGTTTAAAGTTGACTAAAGTTTTGTCGCTCAAGTTGTCTTCGCTGATACGAGAATGGCGGCTAACAATAACAAACCTGCGAGACATCGCCTGGTGAGCGTGAACGCGCATGACGTCACGCCCAGTCTCAGATTCGAGCCCGAATCCCTCTTATATATTTTACTGTACAGGATTATAGAGGCAATCTCAGTGAGCAGAGAAGGGCTCATTCAGCCCATCAGGCAGTTCTTTAAGCATGTATAGGATAGAAAACAGGTATTTTTAACATGAAAAGTTGCGCAATGCACCTTTAAAACAATGACGTCATGTTATTATTTAAAACATTTACACATTGAACACTTAATGCTGGAATTGTCCATCCACATAGTCAACATACCATGCATACTAAACTATTCCTGCACTCCGCACAAAGTAAATTCAACATAGCACCAGGCTGGCACACTAGTGATGATGTCATTGACCTGGTACATCATCACAATAATAATAAAAATAATAATAAACGACACTAGATCCTCTATATATTCCTACGTTTTTCAGATATTGTATAACTGCTTTCTGTGTATCCTTTCAGGTGTTGTCTCAAGCACACCTGATGCAACTAATCAAGAGCTTCATTAGTTGAGCTAGAATATCTGAACTGGCTAGGTTTGTTAAGTGCCACGTTTGACTGCATGTTGGAAATGTGGCAGAATGGTCCAAAAAGTTAATAGAAGATATCATCACCCTTCACAAATAAGGCTTTTAATTTGTTCATTGCAAACAGCTGAAAGTCTGTAATTTAACCAACCTGATTTGCAATGGGAGTTAAATAATTTCGATTGTAACTATATGTAGTCACCTGCTTCTTTTGCCATGGTTGCCCTTTTGGGTGTGCTGCCTTTTCAACCTCTAAATCGAGTATTACTTAGGGTAAGCAATTTCAAAGAAGAATAGTAGCATCTAGTAGTATCTCTCTTTGTTGTATATATTTTTTATTCTTGATCAACACAAAAGCCTGTTTTTTAATGCAAGCCTGTTTTAATAAATGGTATATAGTTATAAATAAATATATTATATTTTTTTTATAAATTATAAAATTAACACATCTGTGCACTTTTTAATTGCCTTTCAGCCCACCAGAAAGGGCGGGCCGATCTAAGCAAACACACAAAATGGCTATTTAGTTAGATTTTCTCTTCTTCAGCGTGAAGAAACATCTCCTAGCTTACTCTGAAGACGAAGAAGCCTCTCTACTCACCATCGAGAACAGCCTCCTTCGCAGCTGTTGTGTTCACTTAACAAATGCTGATTGGTAAAGGCCTACTAGGGGGAGTTGTTGTATTATGTGGGGAACTGGTATGCATGTATGTGGGGAAGAGAAAGTTGTTTTTGGACATGCAATGCTAGTAAAGAGACATGCAAGTTAACTGAATGCGATTGTTGATTCATGTGACTACACAACAAACTGGTGACGAGGATGGCAGTTCATCTTTCTTCTGCATACAATGTCCTGGCAAACAATTTAATTTGGAATATGGACACAAATATTTGAGAACTACCTGTTGCCGATTCATTCAGAGGGAGATGACTGGCCGCATACTCGTTAGCATGCTGCATTGCTTCACTACCTCGGAACAAAAGCACACACTCTTCCCTACACCGGTACGACTTAAGCATTTAAACTTATGGCTCTTAGGGCACACGTTGTACCAAAAATGTCATTGCGGAGTGATTGTAAGATCAAATCATTGAGAAATTGTACAGCGGTCGAATTTGTGAACGTTTATTGCTTGAAGCAGATTTAACGTTAAACAGAGCAATACAAGTTGCAATACATGTGGAAAATCAAATGTCTCATGTGAGTGAATTTGCGAAAGCCTGCTGAATTACCAGTTCAAAGACTGCACATGAGAAAAAAAGAAATAGAGGCATACAAGAAAAGGAGCAGAGTCGAATGAAAGTACATTCTGAACGTAAATGTTACCATTGTGATTCCAGCAGCCATTTAGCAAATTCCAAGCAGTGCCCAGCTTTTAACAAGAACTGTAAATCATGCGGCAAAATTGGACATTTTGCATCCGTGAAATCGAAGTTCCTGAACTGACTGTCTTGTACACGATTAGCACATCTCCTGCTGCAAACAAAATAGTGTGTAACATTGAAGTGGGCACATTGTCAGGCACTACAATGCAATAATTAATTGTTGAGACAGGATCTTCTGCATCTTTGTTGCCAGAGTGTATAAGCAATACTTTTCTGAGCTGCCCCTGGAACAGTCTGATGTGCGTCTTGTTACATATTCAAAAGATGACCTTCCTGTGCTGGGATGTATTTATGCCGCGTTCCAGGCAACCTGTAACTCGTGTTTTTCCAACCTTATACCCTGAAAGTGCACTGGAACGGCAGTCAAACCCGTGACTTACCACCCGTGAACTCGTACTAGATCCATGTACTCCCAGTTACGAGTTCTGACGTCACATAGCCCGCAAAACCATACAAAACAACAATGGCAGCCCCTACGGGTGCAGTGTTTCTGCCGGCGGTACACGGTGAGAATACACTTTAGGACAATATAACGTTGCAGTCAAATTAATAATAATATAATAATAATGATAATAATACACACACGATTATGTATTACAATGTTATGTGTCTGAAACAATAAGTATGTATATACACACACGATTATGTATTACAATGTTATGTGTCTGAAACAATAAGTATGTATATTGCTCTCAGGTATTTTTGCGTGACTGGCCTGGAACGCTACAAAGTCGTGAGTCGTGGTTTGAATTCGTAATTTACGAGCTCAAAAACTTGCCTGGAACGCAGCATAAGACTTGTGCACAACATGGAGAATGTTCTGTACCTGCTATGTGACGAGGTGATTGGTGACAGCTGGTGATGATTACTGAATCTGTGCTGGTGATCAGAAGGAGGGATGCAGGGAAATGTGCATGGTGACTTAACTGGTGACCGTTACAGTATTTCCCCAGATGTATTGGTACAGTATTGGTCCAGATGACCAGGGTGGTGACTAATGGTAAATGGACTGCATTTATATAGCGCTTTCACAGACCGAATGGCCACCAAAGCGCTTTACATACGCTTTGTACGCTTTGTGATGGCTGTGCAAGTGATCAGGGTGGAGCTGGCAGCTTAGGAGACCAGGTTGGATCCGACAGCTCATGGGGCTAGGGCGGATCTGACAGCTCAGGGGGGCCAGGTAGGATCCGACAGCTCAGGGGGTCAGGGAGGATCCGACAGCTCAGGAGACCAAGCGGATCAGATAACTCAGGAGGCCAGGGTGGAGCCAGCAGCTCAGGGGGTCAGGGAGGATCCGACAGCTCAGGAAGGCCAGGTAGGATCGGCCTTGGGTCCACCCCCTCACCCCTAACAACAGAAAAAAATATCTTGGGAGGTTTCAAGGTTAGGGAGGACTCTGGAACAGACTCATGGGCTGGAGTGAACTCAGGGGCTCAAGAGGGCACTGGGCAGAGCTCAGGGACTGGAGCCAGCACTGGGCGAAGCTCTGGAACTGGAGCGAACTCAGACACTGGTCATGGGCTGGAGCCTTCACTGGATTCTGATCGGGGGCTGG
This sequence comes from Chrosomus eos, assembly GCA_036326025.1. NCBI lineage: Eukaryota > Metazoa > Chordata > Actinopteri > Cypriniformes > Leuciscidae > Chrosomus > Chrosomus eos. The sequence continues at coordinate 14,030,197 of CM070820.1, forward strand.
AGCATACATTAGACTAAGTTCAGGGGCTGGAGCCATCACTGGACGCTGGTCAGGGGCTGGAGAGGCAGAGAACCGTTTTTTCTTTCTCAGTCTCAAGAATAGTCTGACACTCTGGAATGGACTTATGGGCAGGAGTGAACCAGGACCAGGTGGTTAACCTGCAAGCACTGCCCCTGGAGGAGGCAGACCCAGCCCTGGCTTTGCTCTGTCCCGTTCGCGATCTGCGTATGTATGTGGACAGAACTCAAAGCGTCAGGACCTCAGACCAGCTATTTTTCTTTTATGGAGGCCAGCAGAAGGGAAAGTCTTTCTCCAAGCAGAGGATGGCCCACTGGATAGTGTATGCCACTGCCTTGGCTTACCAAGCACAAGGCGTGCCCTGCCCACTCAGGTTGCATGCACACTCCACAAGAGGCATTGCATCCTCCTGGGCGCTGGCACGTGGCTCCTCACTAACAGACATCTGTAGAGCTGCGGGCTGGGCGACACCTAACACGTTTGCTAAATATTATAGCCTATGTGTAGTGCCGGTCTCCTCCCGTGTTCTCACCCTAAACGGGTAGAAGCACAGAGAGGTCCGGCTCTGTCGGCTTGCTGCACCCTACCGTGCACCCTTATTGCTCCAGAGTAAAAACCTGTTGAGTCCTCCAAAACCCCTCAGCCCGGACATGGCGGAGCGCTGAATGTGCATTGGCTTGTTTAGTTTCACTCAAAGTAGATTGGCCTCTCTAGCGAGATTCCTATTGGTCGGTCACGACATACGTGTCCGTTCCCTCCTTCAGGGAACGAGGGTTACCATATGTAACTGAGACGATATTTTGAATGGAAACAACAAGACATAAATTCAAAATAAGAAAAGCATTTTTTTTTTGCAATGCAGGTTTATTCATTCATTGCACATATTTTCATCACGCAGAGTAAGTGAGAAAAATGGCATGTCCTTTTATACAGGATCCTGTAGATCAGGGGCTGTGTTCACAAAACATCTTAAGGCTAAAAGTAGCTCTAAACTTGCCGGTTTAGGAGAAACTTTTAAAAATAATGGGCATGTCAGTCCTAATTTTAGGACCCTTAAATGTTTGTATTTGTAAGAGTATTTCACAAAGCATTTTACTGCTAAACGTAGCTCCTCAATCTGTGAAACATTAGGGGTAGTCAAGAGGACTCCTAAGTAAGGAAAAATAACAAACAATCCTAATGGCTGTTGCCAGCAATCCTCCCAAAGACACTGTACACCAGTGATGCGCGGGTCAATGTATAAACATCCCGCACCCGACCAACGTTTTCAACTAACCCGCCCGCAACGCGGACAGGAAAAAAAAAATAATAATATTGTACCCGACCCGCTTCCTGCCCCACATTTTTTAAGAGTAGTAAATGCTCATGATGGCTTCCCTGGGCCGCACTTGTGGCTATCAAATGTGTAAATAGCATCGCAAGAAGTACACATGACAAAGCCAGCACTTTGGTCATCATCTTTCATGATTTCGGCAAATGTCTCCCACATTTTGCTCTTTCTATTTGTGTATTTGCGGAGCTTCCACTCCCCAGTCTTCACCTTTTCTCATGCCGCCTCCATCTCTACCTGCAGACTGAGCTTGTGCGTCATCTTAGCGACAGTTATTCAGCCAATAAAGTGTAGGCCTATGTATTTCATAGAAAATTGTGTCTAGTACTATATAAATTACAAAGGTTTAATTGCCATCTTTATTTCAAACGAGCCGACCGACAGCGACCCGAATATCATTAAAACTATTTTTGGATGACTCGTAACCGCGGGTAACCGTGGGTGACTGCAGGTGACCGCAGGCACCCGCTCATTTTGGAGCAACCCGCGCATCACTGCTGTACAACATTGAGGCAATAGCGATAGAGCCTTGGGTGCTGAACCCCAGAGTGATGAGATACTTAGTAGACTGTCCTCACTCAATGGCTGGCTGTCTAAGTGGTGTCCGCAAAATAATATAGAATTCATAGACAATTGGAAAAGTTTTTGGGGCAGACATGACCTGTTAAAAAGAGATTCAATTATTAATTCCTCCTGGGATGGTGCTGCTATTCTCTCTAGTAATATGACACCTAGTCTTAGACCTCAAATAGGGCTGCACGATTTGGGGAAAATGTCATATTGCGATTCTTGAGGTCAATATTGCGATTGCGATTTGCGATTGCGATATAATAAACAAATGGTTTCATGAGTCAACTTGCTTGGTTCTAAAGGAAAATGCACACACAGATTAGTGATAATTCTGAAATATGTATTTCTCAACTCAAACTTGCAACAACAACTAAATTATTGATAACACCTATAATGATCAATAAGCCAATAAGCGTGACCAGCTCGCTTTTTTTATCAGTGCAAAAGAGACTCAAAATACTCTGTTGATTTTGATATTACATATTTGTTAACATACTATAAGTGTTATACATCATTCCATCCTGTTAAGTGTCTATTTTTTGTGTATACTCACAATAAAAACAAAGTGTTGTGCTTTTTGCCAAATAAAGAAAAATAAAAACATAATGCGCATTCTGCCATCTCTCTCAATGTGAAGTCCATTCTGAAACGCGTCCGAAAATGAACTGTAACTCAGCAAATACTCTTCTTTTAAAGGGTACCTATTATGGCATTTAAAATGTTCCTAATATTGTTATGGGAGTCCCCAACAACAGTTTTACAAGCATGCAATGACAAAAAACACTTTTGTTGTCTTATAATATGCATTTATTTTTACCTGATTTGCTCACCGACTCCCATATGAATCGTTTAGCGAGTCATTTTTCCAAACCCCGCCTTTGCGTGACGCTAATCTGTGGTGATATGTTAGACACCCAGCCGACGGGGTGTCATTGGTTGTTGCGCTAGATCTTACCCAGATACAACAGTGCTATTTTCTGATTGGCTAACAACACCAGACGAACAACACCAGAGGAGACCAGGGTTGCCAGGTCTGCACAACAAAACCAGCCCAATTGCTCATCAAAACTAACCCAATCACGGCCAAAAATATTCAAATAGCGTTCCTGGTGTTTCCTCAATAACAATCATGTTCCAGTGGATAAAACAATCGCGTCAACCAGCGTGCACTACACAAACAACCCGCGGAAACAGTGCAGGCATACGGACCTGGCAACACTGGAGGAGACGCGCTTGAATCCTGCCGGTTCCACAGTGAGTGAGTTTTGGGCACTGCCACTGCGGCATATTAAATATATTACAAATAGTTTTTCAGCGTGAGAAATACAATGTGTGGCCGGAGAGCGTGACAAAAGACCGAAATGAGTGACTGTCACGCTCAATGCGTGATGCGTGACACTCGAGAGCCCTGTGACAACTCCATTAACAACGACAAACACTTCACATATTTGAATACAATTGACATTGAAGACCTAAGTTAGCTGCTAGAAGTTGCGCTGTGCCTGTGCGTACACAACACACAAAATAATTATAGAACATGATACAAACATAAAAGCAACAGCCTACTTACAGATTGTGATTCGGAGAAGGAAGCTGATCCAAATAATCTCGGTACTGAACCTCCCTCCTTCAGTATCAGCCTGCTCGCAAATCCATACTTTATAGCATTTAGGTTTGTGAAGCAATCATCTTCAAAATGACGCGAACACAGAACAAGTTCAGGCTATAATACTTCTGTGGTATAGTTATGAACTGTAGCCACTTAGTCTTCAAATGCTCCTCACTGGGCAGATGAAAAAAGTTTGCTTTTGCGTCGCACTTCAAAACACAGCAGCGTCTCGTCGACATGATGTTTTCCCTGGTGTCTCCTAATGCAATGAGTGGGCGTATCTTATTCAAATAACTTGTACAAGTGACGTACGAAAGTTAGAGAAAATGCATCGTTCGTCTATCGATTCATATCAACGACTCAGAGTCGACTCTTACTTTTGAGAGATAATAACTTTGTATACGGTGAACTTTCATATTTAAAACTTTGCAGGATGTTTTCGTTCACTTAGATCTATGTTACACACTACATGAAAGGTAATTTTCAAAATTCCATGATAGGTACCCTTTAATGAACGGCGTCTGTGCCGTTCATTCACACTCGCACCTACATTAGGAAACATGTTATTTTTTACATGAACACATCTGCTAGTTTAGATTTTACCAAACTATATTGCTATAGCCTACTGAGATGAGTAAAAATAGACTGAAATATATTGAAATAAAATGTCTTTTTATAAGCAACAAACTGCAAATTAGCATTTATATGCGAATATATGGGATTAATATCCTGCCATGATTCAAAACTGAAAATAAAGTTTTGAAAGGTTGAAACTAAGTGTTCGAAAACTCAAAATCTTACAAAAAAAGTTTTGCAAGATCGAAAAATAAGATTAGCAAGCTTGCAAAATGTAAAAAAAAAATATATATCTCTGCAAACATTATGTTGTTTTTGAGATTTCCTTCTTCAGAACTGCAACATTTTTTTTACGATGTTGCGCAAACAATTTTTTAGAGTTTCAAATTTGTCAGTGTTCTCCCACTGTATTAGTTTGTTTTCCAGGTTTGAAACCTTGTAAATGGTAATCTGAAAACTGGTGTGTGAATGTGTAAAGAAAAGTTTTGAAACTCTGAAAACGGAGTTTTGCAGGCTTGCAAAGTGGTAAAAAAAAGAAAATCTCTGCAAACATAATTTTGTTTTTGAGTTTTCCTTCTTCAGAAGTGCAACACTCTTTTTTTTACGGTGTTGCACAATCATTTTTTCAGAGTTTCGAATTTGTCACTGTTCTCCCAGTGTATAGTTTGTTTTCCAGATTTGAAACCTTGTAAATGGTGATCTGAAAACTGGTGTGCGAATAGGTGAAAAAAAGTTTTGAAACTCTGAAAACTGAGGTTCGAAAGGGTGAAACTTATTACATTACATTACATTAGCACTCCTATTGCAGACCATTTTTTCAGAGCTGAGTTTACAACACCCACTTTGCGGAGATACGCCAACACAGTTGCGAGCTTGCGACTCGCGAAATTTGTGGCAGCGTTGTCACGCAGCTCTGCTCTGAAACTCTGAAACTCAGACTGAGCGAAAATGAAGCTTCGCAACCTCGCAACTAAAAAAAAAGACTGGAGGGAGGGCCTTCTGCTCTTGCCCAATGCTTTGCTGTCTGCTGACGTACAGTCCAATCACAAGTCGTATTTACTGGAAAGGTGGGATTGACCGACTGCTCCGCCAATGACGAAAGCGCACAGGAGACGCAAACAGGATGCACGGCTCTCTGTGTGGCAAGCGGGTCAGAATTACGCTATAGATTAATAGGCTACATATTTAGAAGACACTTTTGTCCAAAACTTACAAAAAAGATACAAAGCAATTCGTCAAATGTCAGTCATAGTCCGTCACAATGTCAGTCTAATAATTGATTATTTAGACAATAAGAATAAAGGGCTAGGATTATCACAAATAACCACAAGATTTTTACGCTCATCATTCATTAAATCGTCTATTCCAGCATATTCCACCATTATTGTGGAGCGCGCTTACTGCATGACATGGTGTCGTCGGCGACTATTAAACTGAGCATTCATTCTGTCTCTTATTTCATTAATTCTTCTTCTGAATCTGCCTTCATCATCCACCATACTGACACTTAATACTTAAATTAAAACTGCAAAAACTGCGTGGGAGCCTACTTAAAGTAACAGTTTGACTCAGACTCATTAGTTTAGTCGTAGGTTAGCTAATTATTATTTTTATATGATAAACATAATCAAAGGCTTTTTTCGTGATTCAAAGAAGAAATGCACAAGTATGTTTTTATTAAAACCTTACAAAATCAACTTTATAGCTAATGCTGTCAAGACTTTCAAGATAAAATACTTGTTTGTACACACTGTTTGTTTTACAGTGTGAGAATGGAGATGTGCAGCAATATCTCATGATGCATCACATACAGGCCTGAAGTTAACTTTTTTGACCACCAGCCACTGTGGCAGTTAAATATATATATATAAGCATATATGCTAAGCATATTTGATCATTTTATTAGTTCAATAATGTCAACTCAACTAATTTAATGATAAGAGTTGGATACTAGGCTACTAAGTAAATAATGTCAACTAAATTGTTTATTGAGTAGAGTTGCCATAGACTAAATATTTTTTCTAGTCGACTACTAGTCATTCGTTTAAGCAATTAGTTGACTAATCGCACGTTTAGGCTATATTAATTTATTCTATATACTGGGTGCATGGACAAATATAGCCTATCCCAAGCGCATGCATAAATCTTGCCGGTGCAAAAGAGGCTAATGATAATAAATGTGTCTTAACAAATAACGAGGCATTTTAAATGTTTATTAATAAACTAATGTTTTTTTATAAATCAAGCAGCTAACATATTATCTCCGCTGTAAAGGGGATGCGCCTTTAGAGATTACATAATCAGACGGTAGGCTATTTGCTTTCGATTCTAATTTGTTTGTTTAAAAGTTAGTGTTGTTCGTTTAAAATGTCAAGCTTTATATGTATTTTTCGAATTTCTGTGACTGTGAAGCTAGTATACACTGTTTTTTAGTTCATTTGAGATGCGCTGCAGTTCACGGAGAGCATGAAAGTTATTTTACAAAAGCACATCGTTTTCTTATTATTGTGAGTTTACACAAATATAATTAGTTGCGAATGATGTATTATTATTTTCTTTATGACCAGAAATTAGGGAGTATTTTAAGTTGTTTCCACTGTTGATAGATAGGAAAATGCAAGATACAAGTCGCCGACGACACCATGTCATGCAGTAAGCGGCGCGCGCTCCACAATAATGGTGGAATATGCTGGAATAGACGATTTAATGAATGATGAGCGTAAAATGACATTGTGACGAACTATGACTGACATTTGACGAATTGCTTTGTATCTTTTTTGTAAGTTTTGGACAAAAGTGTCTTCTAAATATGTAGCCTATTAATCTATAGCGTAATTCTGACCCGCTTGCCACACAGAGAGCCGTGCATCCTGTTTGCGTCTCCTGTGCGCTTTCGTCATTGGCGGAGCAGTCGGTCAATCCCACCTTTCCAGTAAATACGACTTGTGATTGGACTGTACGTCAGCAGACAGCAAAGCATTGGGCAAGAGCAGAAGGCCCTCCCTCCAGTCTTTTTTTTTAGTTGCGAGGTTGCGAAGCTTCATTTTCGCTCAGTCTGAGTTTCAGAGTTTCAGAGCAGAGCTGCGTGACAACGCTGCCACAAATTTCGCGAGTCGCACGCTCGCAACTGTGTTGGCGTATCTCCGCAAAGTGGGTGTTGTAAACTCAGCTCTGAAAAAATGGTCTGCAATAGGAGTGCTAATGTAATGTAATGTAATGTAATAAGTTTCGCCCTTTCGAACCTCAGTTTTCAGAGTTTCAAAACTTTTTTTCACCTATTCGCACACCAGTTTTCAGATCACCATTTACAAGGTTTCAAATCTGGAAAACAAACTATACACTGGGAGAACAGTGACAAATTCGAAACTCTGAAAAAATGATTGCGCAACACCGTAAAAAAAGAGTGTTGCACTTTTGAAGAAGGAAAACTCAAAAACAAAATTATGTTTGCAGAGATTTTCTTTTTTTACCACTTTGCAAGCCTGCAAAACTCTGTTTTCAGAGTTTCAAAACTTTTCTTTACACATTCACACACCAGTTTTCAGATTACCATTTACAAGGTTTCAAACCTGGAAAACAAACTAATACAGTGGGAGAACACTGACAAATTTGAAACTCTAAAAAATTGTTTGCGCAACATCGTAAAAAAAATGTTGCAGTTCTGAAGAAGGAAATCTCAAAAACATCATAATGTTTGCAGAGATATATATATATTTTTTACATTTTGCAAGCTTGCTAATCTTATTTTTCGATCTTGCAAAACTTTTTTTGTAAGACTTTTAGTTTTCGAACACTTAGTTTCAACCTTTCAAAACTTTATTTTCAGTTTTGAATCATGGCAGGATATTAATCCCATACGAATATATCATAAACATGATATGTTACAGACTAAATATAAAATGTTTAGACAATATTTCGTTGATTAGTTTTGGATAGATTATAAAGTTTTTACTGTATAAAAAGACTACTGCCACATTAAATAAGCTTTTGTTCACCAATTTCTGCTCATGTGTTAAATATATAGTATGGGATGTTTTGTCAAAAAATCAAACTAAGATGTTATTATAGTGTTTGTTCCAATATTCAAACTAATCAATCCTTACCTTTGAAATACATATGATAAATGTATACTTTTTACAAAGAAAGATTACACTTGAAATATTGTTAAAATTGTAATTGTTTTTGTAATTGTAACAAAATGTATTTTGTCTTGGCATTCTTGGCATTCTTTCTTGTGGTATCCAGTGGCACACGTGTGTGAAAGGCTCATTATGCAGCTCATTATGCAGGTCATTGTCTTCTCAGGTGTGAATCAGAGTATTATTCATGATCATTCACGATCATTCACGTCCCCACCCATATTGCCTTTCCAAAAATTTAAAACAATGTATTGTTTTATATGAATGATTAGGCAGGATGATTTTCAGATCATTGTGAAGCAAAAAATCAACATCCATTAGTCAAAAATGTTGTGGACACATGCTTAGTATGTGTTTTGTGCAACATGACATCATGACTTTTGCGTAAACATACACGCCACTTTCAAGTCAAGTAGCGTGTTATTTATACGCATTTTGAGCTATCCGCGTGTATGCGTGTATATCTGCGCCGTTATGTCCGAGTGATTCCGCGTGTATGTACACGCCGTTAAAAATCAGACCGAAATAAAGCTAAAGTAATTCAAAGTGCTTTACATAGGAGAAAATAAAATAATCAAAACAAATAAGAATAATTAAAACAGTTTAGAATAAAAAATAAAATAAAGTACAGTAAAAACAGTCGGACGAACAGTGGCACAGTGCTCATTCAGTAAAAGCATAGCTAAACAAAAGTGTTTTGAGTCTGGATTTGAATGTGACTACTGTAGGAGCACATCTGATATCTTCTGGAAGCTGGTTCCAGCTGCGGCTGGCATAGTAGCTAAAAGCGGACTCTCCTTCCTTAGAGTGAACCCTTGGTATTTCTGATGCGATCCTAATGATCTGAGTGATCTGTTGGGTTTATATTCAGTGAGCATATCTGCAATATATTGAGGTCCTAGCCCATTGAATGATTTATATACCAGTAATAATACTTTAAAATCAATCCTAAATGTAACTGGGAGCCAGTGAAAAGACCTGAGGACTGGTGTGATATGTTCATATTTTCTGGTTCTGCTCAGAATCCTGGCAGCAGCGTTCTGTATGAGCTGCAACTGTCTTATGGTCTTTTTAGGAAGGCCAGTGAGGAGTCCATTACAATAATCCACCCTGCTGGTGATGAAAGCATGCACAAGTTTCTCTAAGTCTTGACTGGAAACAAAGCATCTAATTCTTGCAATATTTTTCAGATGATAGTATGCTGATTTAGTAATTGCTTTGACATGACTACTGAAACTAAGGTCTGACTCTAGAGACACACCAAGATTCCTGACTTGATTTTTAGTTGTTAGACCCCTAGAGTGAAGGTATGCATTCACCTTGAGAACTTCATCTTTGTTTCCAAACGCAATGACTTCAGTTTTGTCTTTGTTTAACTGAAGAAATTTTTTGGCACATCCAGTTGTTTACTTCATCAATGTATTGGCACAGGGAGTCAATGGGGCTGTAGTCGTTAGGCGATAGGGCCAAGTAGAGCTGTGTGTCGTCTGCATAGCTGTGGTAAGAGATTCGGTTCTTTCTCATTATTTGGCTCATTGGGAGCATATACAGGTTGAATAGGAGTGGCGCAAGAATTGAGCCCTGGGGGACTCCACATGTCATGGATGTCCACACAGACTTATGGTCTCCTATACTCACATAATAACCTCTCCCTTCTAAGTATGACCTGAACCATTTTAGGACTATCCCAGAAAGCCCCACCCAGTTTTCCAGCCTGTTAATAAGTATGTTGTGATCGACAGTGTCAAATGCAGCACTGAGGTCGAGTAGTACCAGCACTGATAATTTGCCTTTATCAGTATTTAAGCGAATATCGTTTATTTTCTTTATGAGCGCTGTCTCTGTGCTGTGATGCGATCGGAAACCAGAATGAAAATTGTCAAAGTATCCATTCAAGCTTAAGAATTTGTTCAGCTGATTGAAGACAACTTTTTCAATGATCTTGCCTATGAAAGGAAGATTTGAGATCGGTCTATAATTGCTTAATATGGCCTTATCTAGATTGCTCTTTTTCAGGAGGGGCTTGACAACTGCAGTTTTCAGGGAGTTTGGAAAACTCCCAGAGAGAAGTGAGGCATTTACCACTTCTAGGAGATCTGCTTCTAAACAGTTTAACACACTTTTGAAAAAAGATGTGGGAAGTGCGTAAAGGGCGCAGGTTGATGTTTTAAGGTGCTGTACGGTTTCTTCCAAAATTTTGCCATCAATTTCTTTGATTGAAAACAGACATAGTAACTACTTTCTCAGGTAGTGGTCTGACCGGTTTGACCCCAGCGCAACTCAAGGATGAGCTGATCACCTTTCTGATATTATTGATTTTCTCAGAGAAGAAAGAAGCAAACTCACTGCACTTGATGTCTGAGAGCATTTCACTGGGAATCTGGCTTGGGGGGTTTGTCCGTCTCTCTACAGTAGCAAAAAGAGTGCGTGTGTTGTTTAAGTTGCTGTTTATAATATTCGAGAAGAAAGTCTGTCTAGCTTTGCCTAGTTCCATATTAAAAGCATGGATGCTGTCTTTGTAGATGTTATAATGGACTACAAGTTTTGTCTTCCGCCACATGCGCTCTGCTCTTCTGCATTGTCTTTTCATGTTTTGCACTGCTGTTGAGTTTCTCCAAGGTGCTTTTTGTCTACCACTATTCTTCCTGACTTTCACAGGAGCAATTTGATCAATTACACTTTTAATTTTTGAGTTAAAAGATTCAAGGAGAAAATCAACAGAGTCAGCAGATATGCTTGGTTTTAAAGATATAGCCTTCATAAATAGCACACTAGTGTTCTCATTTAAGCATCTCTTCTTGACAGACACAGATCTAGCTTCAATGGCAGGAGAGATCAAAATATCAAAGAAAATACAGAAATGATCAGACAGTGCTACATCCTTAATAACAATCGATGAGATGTTTAGACCCTTACTGGTAAGTAGATCTAGAGTGTGTCCACGATTATGTGTGGGTCCATGTACATGCTGAGTCAGATCAAAAGTTTTGAAAACAGTTTTGATTTCTTTTGCCATATTGGTTTCTGCATTATCTATGTGAATGTTAAAATCTCCAGCAATGGCAAAACAGTCAAACTCTGAGGAAATTGTTGATAACAGTTCTGTAAAGTCCTCAGCAAAGGCTGGAGAGTATTTTGGAGGCCTGTAAACAATGATAAGTAAAATACGTGGAGCACCTTTTAACACAATACCCAGATATTCGAAAGACGGGTAATTCCCAAATGATATTTGCTTACATTGATAGACATCTTTAAAAAGAGCAGCTAAGCCCCCGCCTCTCTTACCTGCTCTGCAAACACTCATAAAAGTAAAGTTAGGAGGGGATGTTTCATTGAGGACTGTTGCACTGCAGCTGTCTTCTAGTCAAGTTTCATTAGAAACATAAAGTCCAGGTTGTATGTGGTTATTAAGTCGTTGACTAGAAGTGATTTATTTTTGAGTGAGCTGATGTTTAAAAGTGCTAACTTAACAGTCTTACTTTTTGTCCCCACAGCGATCTTAGTTTGGCGTGTAATAGGCGCCAGATTCCATGGGTTTGCTTTACGGCTTTTGAAGGCCTTAGATTTTCTATCATGTAATTGAACAGCAATAGAGAAAGATTCAGGCACACTGGGTTCCCGCTTGTTTTGTAAACATTTAAGAAAGTTACTGTTATCATAGCGGGGACACGACACATATCACTGAGAGTTAGTATCAGTTGTTTTTGGTTCACTTCGAGAGACTGGAGGAGGGTGTGAGCCTTGGCGCCGTGGCAGAGGCCGAAGAGCTCTCACAGGAGGAGGAGGGGGTGGGCGAGCTGGGCCCGCAGTCTTTGGTGGTTGTGGGGCTAGCCGTTTTTTGGTTGACATCTGGGGGCTTGCAGCAAAAGAGTGGGATAGTTTGGTTCCAGCATACACCAGTTGTTCTATTTTCTCTGAGAAGCACAGAAGTGGAGTTGCTGGAGAGAGGGATAACGTGTCTGGTGAGGGGGGCTGTTGCTCTGGTGTTATTGGAGGCTGTAATTTTCCAGAAAGTCGTCCTTGGGTGCTGAATCTTCTAGCAGTTCTAGTATCTCACAGTCTGTCTGTGGTGAGCTCTGTGGGCAGGACTCAGCTGAGATTGTGTCCGTGAGCAGAGGTTGTTGTGGCTGAGTGGTGTTATCATTGTCCTTGTGTGATGTCAGCCGCATGTCCATTCAGGTGCAGAAGTGAAGTCCTGTGGTCATTCATACTGTGTCCAGGTGTGTGTGTGCCATTCAGGTTGAGTGGATTGGCACACACTGTAGAAGGATGATAGAGGGAGTAGTAGATATTGTCCTTTAGCACTCTTGAACCAAGTTTGTTTGGGTGGAGCCCATCCTGTTGAAACAGTTGCCTCTGACTCCAGAAAAGATTGAAGTTGTCAATGAAGTTCACTCCTTTTATATTGCAGGTTTTTTTGCAGCCATGTGTTAAGCCCAAGTAACCGTGAAAACCTGTTTGTTCCTCTTGCTGGGAGTGGTCCACTGATGAATATCTGAACTTTCAGTCTTTTAAGTGTTTCAAAAAGTTCATTGAAATCCTTCTTAAGGAGTTCTGACTGCTCTTTATGAATATCATTCTTCCCCACATGAATAATGAGTCGATTTGCAGTCTTATGTTTCATCAGAATGTTCTGAAGTTCCCTATTTACATCAGAAGTCGTTGCTTGTGGAAGGCAGCATGTTGTTGTGTCCCTGCTACTAATGTTTCTGATTATAGAGTCACCCACTATCAGAGTCCTGGGCTCGGCTGCGCTCTGAGCTGAGTGCCGCTGTCTGCTCGACCTTGAGCGCCAGTTAGCAGTGTTAGCTACTGGCTGATTCAGTCTGTGTTCGATCACATTCATCACATTCAGGGATTCCTCATTCATTAATACTTCAAATCTGTTCTCAAGATGTATAGGCGGTGGTAGGAGACCAGTGTTTGCAATCCTTGTCAGAGCCGTATCTGGGGTAGAGGATGCTACTGCGGCAATGTGTGATGCTTGTGACAATCTGATGCCTCGAGTGCCTTTGGGTCTCGCTCCCTGTTTGTGCCATCGATTTGTAAGTCGATCGGCTTGTTTCTCTACACTCAGTATGGCCTGTATTGGAGCATGATGAAGCTCTGTTGTGTGTTCCGTCTGGTTTGGTGGTCCCATTAGTAACTTTGTTTCAAGAACTGCAATCCTTTGTAAAGTCTCTGGCAGTTAGTGCAGCAAGTAGATTCCAGAAGAGGCATTTTCTCTTATCCTTATGAATGTAGGCAGTTGTGTTTTCTCTTCCCCGGAATGTAAGCTTTCAGTGGGAGGCTGGTCGGAGAAAAGAATTCTGCTTTTTCTAGTAATTAAGCGTTTGAGCACTGTGCTGATTTGCTGAAGTTAAAATTAGGTGATAAAAGGAAATAAAATATGAAAATATAAACATGATAGAGCAATAAAAAAATAAAAGCGATAGAGCAAAGCGCGGAGCAGTAAGCAAGAACGTCCGAACAGTAGCTGAGCAGGAAGTGAGATCAGTCACCTCAACCCATCCTCCATACGTCATGTCAGTACCATTGGCCGCCACAAGGTGTAGGCGTTCAGATGTTTCTGTGGCTTTGGAAATATCTCTCAGTCTGACTTCCGGGATGTACCTGTCTTTCCACTGCTCATCGATAATACACACCTGGGAGCCTGTGTCCCATAAAGCCTCTGTCTCATGTCCTTGTGAATAGCAGGCCACCAGGCATTGCTGGCTAACTAGGGAGGTTACTGGAGAGTGCTGATTAACTTGGCATTGGGCTGTTATTATGCTGTCTATGTCATACGGCACAGGGTATTGTGGTTTGGTTTTGAACTGTTGGGTTGTGTGTTGACGTGACGTGCTTGTCTCTTAGGTCACTGCCTGTCCCTTTGGAGCAACGCTTACCCGTTTAACTGAATATCCCTCTGGTTTCTCATACTCCATACTCTGCAACCAGCTGCAAAATCTTCGCTGCTATGCTATGCTAAACTTATGACACACTAGCCTACTACTAAAGTAAAACTAACTGCTTTTAACCCATCCAACTCATTATTTATTATGTTAAATAGTGTTTATACTCAAAACGGAAGGATGTTTTGTGCATTATGCTTCGCATTTACCTGAAACGAAATATGCGAAAAGAATATTAAAGTAGAAATAAAGACGAGCACTGCAGTGATGGCTTCCTTGTTGTCGTCTGTACTCTGTATGAAGCGCATCACGGGCCCGCCACCTAGTAACCGTGCATTCACACCGGCAAGAGCGTCAAAGTGAAGTCAGGTCAACTTTATGGTAATAAACTATTATGCGGTTCGGCGGTAACCAACAATAGTGTTGTGAATTTGATCAGAATTAGCCGCGCAACACTATTTATAGGCAACATTGCTAGAACGCTTGTTTTTCAGTGGGAATGCAATTCATTTGCTCAAAACAACACCTATTTGACCAATTGCATTAAGGCTACACTTCAACCAGGACAGTTATTGTAATGTAGACTGCACACAAATTAATGGTAATGTTAATTAAAGACCAAGTCTAGTAAACGTCTCCTATAAACTGCATGTTGACAATGAACACAAAAGCCACACCACACAAATGGAATTTGTTTTATTTCGTTAGCAAAGTAAGACCAAGCATTCGATCTATCTCAGAGCACCAAAGCGTCTATGAATATTTTCTACGATGTTATTGGCAGGGAGCGAATTTTGCCGCTCTCGCTGGTGGCGGTGTGAACGCATGGTAAGGCGTGCGATGACGTCATGACACAGGTTTTCCAAATGAAACTAATCACTAAATGCACATAACACTTTTTTAACAGAAAGCACAAATAAGATGTTGAACAGTATTTAAAAATATTAGAAAAATAACATTTTACAGTTTTATAATGGATTTCAAGAAATTGTACAAACATGAACTGCTTGTACTCAGTATATTACAATTAGAGATGTCATCCGGCATCCACACGGACTCTCATTTATGTGGATGTATTGTGTGCCCATTGGGCATCCGTAGTAGTCACGTGCAATGAGAGTGAAGGGGAT
Organism: Chrosomus eos; assembly: GCA_036326025.1. Lineage (NCBI taxonomy): Eukaryota > Metazoa > Chordata > Actinopteri > Cypriniformes > Leuciscidae > Chrosomus > Chrosomus eos. The sequence continues at coordinate 14,045,463 of CM070820.1, forward strand.
AATAAAAAGTGACTGGCATCTGAGCAACAGTTCTGAGTCCTCTCGTCAATATAAAAACATAACAGGTCCTGCACAAGGTTTAGTCCTTTATGCTGTTGGCATGAGTAATGGGTGAGTGAGGGAGAGGACGCTGGCGCTGTCTGTTCGCCGCTTCTCCAGTCACGCCAAAAATTAAGCTTTTTAAGTTTTTATTTTTGTTTTTAACTTTTTACTATCCGTGCCACCGACCAGCGGTCCTTTTTTTAAATATTGTTTACCGTCTAGCTATCAGGTAACGTTAGCTTTCGAGTCTAGCGATGGCTTACCTGTTGCCGCTAGCAAAAACACCTGCTCAGTGACCCCTTGGAATTGATCATCGCCGCTGCTACCGCGGTCTGAAAAGTCTCCCCCTGGACTCAGCTTGTCTATGCCATCGTGAAGTGTATCTGGGAAGCCTGAAACCACCCATCGGCACTGCTGCAGAGTTGAAAACGCAGCCACCGACACCACCACTATGTTGAGTTATTCCGTCAACCAGCTGATAAATCTCAACAGCTTTTTCACTCCACCAAGCAATGCAGTGATTAAACAATTAGGACTTCTCCGCCGTCCGCGCTATATCCATAGAAGTTCCCGCAGAAAGTTTGTCTGTTCACAGACAACCATCCCGGCACTTTGGTCAGCAACGCGAACTGTCGCTTCACGCATACGTCATCTGAGCGCTGTCTCTTACCGGATAAGTAGTTTGGATGTCTCCATGGCAACACCACTCAGTGAGCTGAATGGGAAACGTGGAGTGGACTCCAGTCTGCTACGGCCAGTGCAAAGATTTGTTGCATCATCAAGTAGCAAAATCGAACTTTTAAATGCACAGTCTATTACAAACAAATCCTGTTTCATTTATGACCATATTCTGGATAAATGTCTGGATTATATGTGCATTACAGAGACCTGGCACAAACCAAATACCTTTTCTTCTTTAAATGAGAGCTGTCCCCAAGGATATAGTTACCTCCAGAAAGCTCGCAGTACAGGGCGCGGTGGCGGCCTGTCAGTCATCCATCGCAGTGATCTGGAGCTGTCTCTGCAACCATTACCTGAACTGTCTTCATTCGAATGCCTTGCATTTAAATGTAAGTCCCCTTCCCCTGTGCTTTTCCTCCTCATCTACCGACCACCAAAACCAAACCCATCATTTATTACTGAGATGTCAAATCTCCTCACAACTTTCTGCACATCCTCCGCCGATGTTATAATTTTAGGTGATATGAACATCCACGTTGACACCCCCTCCTGCCGTTTTGCAGCTGAATTTCTTCAACTACTGGACTGCTTTAACTTAAAACAACTAGTTGGTGTCCCCACACACACCAGGGGGCATACGTTGGACCTGGTCATTACAAACTCTGACTCTCTCACCAACTTGCAGGTGTATGAACTAGGTGTGTCTGATCATAAGGCCATTTCTATGGATCTGCTATACCCATCCAGCCTCTCCAAGCCTAAGCGGAATATCTGTTTCAGAAACCTAAAAAATATAAATCCAGAACTCTTTGCAGCAGACTTTCAGCATCTTTCCACACAATTTTCATCAGCCGACGAAGCAGTGGACTACTATAACAGCCATCTGAGCAGTCTCCTGGACCTTCATGCCCCTGCCAAAACAAGAACAGTCACCTTCACCCGCTCAGCACCATGGTTCACAGATGGGCTTCGTAGGGTGAAGGCAGCAGGGCGGGTCCTTGAGCGCCGTTTCAGAGCCTCTGGCCTCACTGTCCATAAACAAATTTACCGGGAGCAACAACAAAAATATGCACAGTCCCTCTCAGAGGCAAGGTCACAGTTTTACTCTGATGCCATCAGGAACAACCCTGGAAACTCAAAGCAGCTTTTTTCCACTTTAAACCACCTTCTCAAACCAAAATCTCCACCACTTACTGCCAGTACAGAAGAGCAGTGCAATAAATTCATGGATTTTTTCACATCAAAAATTACACATATTCGCTCTGCCCTTTCTGGTCCTCCCTCCCAAACTGCTTCCCCAACATTTACCATGGCCCAACCACTAAACTGCTTTCCTGAGGTTTCATTAGAAGAGGTGCAGAACATCATCAGGAAGATGAAATCCTCCACCTGTCCCTTGGACCCACTCCCAACCTCCCTGGTAAAAACCCATATCACTGTTCTAAGTCCCCTGATCACCACTGCCATAAATCATTCCCTCCAAACTGGTCACGTTCCCCCTGCCTTAAAAAATGCCATTATCACACCTTTGCTCAAAAAACCCACTCTTGATCCGGAAGTCCTATCAAACTATAGGCCCATTTCCAATCTCCCCTTCTTATCAAAAGTACTTGAGAAAGCAGTTTCCACTCACCTTCAGGACCATCTCAAACAAAACAACCTCTTTGAAAAATTCCAGTCAGGTTTCCGCTCTGCTCACAGCACTGAGACTGCCCTCGTCAGAGTCACAAACGACCTCCTCATATCATCCGATGCTGGTTTTCCTTCCCTCCTCATCCTCCTGCATTCTTTTAAACCGGCTCCACCTCACTACTGGACTAAATGACACTGCCCTCAGTTGGTTCAGATCATACCTCACAAACCGGACAGAATACATTTCCCTGGGCAAATCCAAATCAAGTCAACACACAGTTACCTGCGGTGTCCCTCAGGGGTCAGTCCTTGGCCCCATCCTCTTCATCCTCTACCTCACCCCCCTTGGCCAAATCATAAGCCGTCACAAAATTTCATTCCACTGCTATGCAGATGACACACAGCTCTATGTAAATGCCACAGCTGCAACCCCACCCTCACAGTCATCTTCATCAAAACTCTCCGCCTGTCTGGAGGAGATAAAGGAATGGATGGAGCAAAATTTTCTTAAATTAAATAGCTCCAAAACCGAAGCCATACTGGTCGGCACTCCTCACCAGACCAAATCACCATCCATAACCAGCATCACCTTCTCTGGCACCAACATCCCCCTCTCATCAATAGTTACAAATCTTGGTGTAAAAATTGACGCACAACTAACTTTTGAAGCCCATATAAATCACCTATGCAAGACCTCTTTCTACCACCTCCGTAACATCTCCAAACTCCGCCCCATTCTCTCCTTCTCAGATGCTGAAAAGCTGGTTCATGCCTTTATCTCATCTAGACTGGACTACTGTAACGCAATTCTCATTGGGATTCCTGGAAAGAGTCTGCAGAGGCTTCAGTACATCCAAAACTCTGCAGCTAGGATCCTGATGAGAGTGCTGAAACATGAGCACATTACCCCCATTCTCCACTCACTCCACTGGCTTCCCATCTCCACAAGGATTGAGTACAAGGTTTCCCTCCTCACACATCAATGCATCCATGGACATGCCCCCTCCTACCTCAAAGAACTTATCAATCCACAAAACACATCCCGTTCCCTACGTTCCACTCACTCAAACCTCCTCCACATACCCAGAACCAGACTCAGGACTATGGGAGATAGGGCCTTTTGTGCTGCTGCCCCAAAACTGTGGAATTCCCTCCCTGACAACTTGAGGGCACCTCAATCCACTGTATGTTTTAAAAAAGGCCTTAAGACATTTCTTTTTAGAAAAGCTTTTGGTCCCCTTTAGATGTTTTTTTATCTTTTATTTTTAATTTTTAAAACTGTAGCACTTTGAGATCCTCTGATGAAAAGTGCGTTATAAATAAAATGTATTATTATTATTATTATTATTATTATAACAGGGACACAAATCTGGCATTTCATGCAGTGTGGCAGTGTATTTCTTTTCAGTTTCAACCCATCTTTACAGGGATGCAAATCTGGCATTGCATGCAGTGTGGCAGTGTATTTCTTTTCAGTTTCAACCCATCTTTATCACGCACGCACGCACACACATACACAAACATACATATATAATTTGCAGAAAAAGGTCACTTATGCAGTAGTACCCTTTGAGCTCTCTAACTTATTAAATGACAAAAAGACTTAGTAAATGAGCTTTGCAGAACCTAAAATGGGGGAAATATATGACGGCTTCAAGGCCAACATGTTTTTATCCAATTCTAAAAATTCCACTAATTAAAGAACATCACAAAATTAATTAGATCCACTGCATTGATTTCATTAAGGAACTGGCTATTGTAGCAGCCATATCACCCTGTAGCCCAAGACTGGTTGCCTTCTGAAGCTTAGTAAGCAGGACCGAGCCTGGGTAGTACCTGGATGGGAGACCTCCTGAGAAAATTAGGTTGCTGCTGGACGAGGTGTTAGTGAGGCCAGCAGGGCGTGCTCACCCTGTGGTCTGTGTGGGTCCTAACGCCCTACTAGGACACTATACTGTCAAAGACCACCTTCCTTCGGATGAGACGTTAAACCGAGACTCTCTGTGGTCATTAAAAAAAACAGGATGTTCTTCGAAAAAGAGTAGGGGTGTAACCCCGGCATCCCGGCCAAATTTGCCTCTTGGCCTCTGTCCATCATGGCCTCCTAATCATCCCCATGATTGGCTTCATCACTGTCTCCTCTCCACCAATAAGCTGGTGTGTGGTGGGCGTTCTGGCGCACTAAGGATGCCGTCGCATCATCCAGGTGGATGCTGCACATAGGTGGTGGTTGAGGAGATTCCCCCTTCCATATGTGAAGCGCTTTGAGTACCCACAAAAAAGCTCTATATAAATGTAACAAATTATTATTATTATTATTATTATTGTTAGTTTAGGGGATTTTACAAAAGACTGATGAGATGGAGAGTGAATTCGAAGACACTGGAAAACCTGTATGATGAGTAATGATGAGCAAGAAAAAACAAGAAAAACATCTATGTTTAGAACATTTATATTAGAGAAAGTATAAAATAAAGAAACACCTAAAATGTTTCTTTATGAATGGCCAGTTTTTCATGACAAAATGTCCACTAAAACTAAAAGTTCTGAATGGATTTAAAATTTACTCATCTGTTGATTTAATTAAAAAGAAAACTAGTTAATACAATTTCCAAATTTAAATATTGTTGTTATCCAATAGATTTAGACATATGTGATGGAAACATGTTAATGTATCGCATAAATTAACTTTTTTTATTCAACTTTATAGACAGTTCCTTTGGATTGTACAGAATACAGTAGCACCATTATCTGCTTACCAGAAGGAGGCGTACATGTGTGTACATGTGTGTACATCCAAGTAAGAAGCTAACTGTGCTTTGTTAGTCCATTTGATCTATTGGATCTATCAGTTTTAGCCAGATTATAAGGCCAAACATCAAACACTCTGCACCAAACAATGTTCTTTAACAGCCTGCCAACACATTCACAGACAGTTCATACACTCTGGCTAAAGACTCTGACTGAGATTGAGAGCTGCTCCTGATGACAATACACTGGTGTATATACAATATGCACTATGCAGACAGTTAAGCCATTATTCTGGTTTTACAGCACAGAAAACAATTCTTCACCAAACTTTTTCTTGAATCCATGTCATGGGTCAAACCTCACTTAGCCTAATTATCCAACTTCATCTTCTCCTGTCTCTCTCTCCCCATGTTGCTCGTTTAGCACCATGCTCAATCTCCACATTAAGATATCCCTCCTCTGAACCTCTTAAGGAACATGTGCTAAATCCGGTCTTACCTGCTTGAACCTCTAGAGGTACTCACTGGGTTAACCTGATAACTTGAAAATTGGCTTGACCTGAACGGTTCTTCCTAAGGAATATAGAAGAGGAGACCAAAATTAAGGTCACCAAATCAACGTATGTGTTATGTGGCTAGTTAATCCGCTGAAAAATCCAGCATAAACCTGCATGAATTCCATGTTGGTCCAGGCTGGTTTATGCTGGTATAGTGTTGTTATAGCTGGTGGACCTCAAGCAAAACTGAGCTAGTAAAACAGGTTCACAAGCACGTATTTTAGAATTCTCTAAAATATTACTACACTCATGAGCCAAAACATCATGACCACTGAGGTGAAGTGAATATTTTTTTTAATGACAAAGACAACAGGTGACGGTGATGATGAGGGTGATGAGGCGCAGGTGCAGGTGATGATGACAGGGGATTCTGGGAAGTGTAGTGAAGACACAGGCGATGAAGGAGGTGAATGTGACATAACTCCCCCCTCCCGCTAGACACGACCCGTACAAGACAGAACACGGGGGGGGGGGGTGAGCATCCTGGAGTCCATGACGGGAAGGCGGACCGGGTGCAGCTGGATGGACTCCAGGATGGTCCAGGACGGCCATGGCGGAGCAGACTGGTCAGGGGACCAAGGTCGTGCAGGACGTGCAGGCGGCCGTGGTGGAGCAGGACGTGCAGGCGGCCGTGGCGGAGCAGGACGTGCAGGCGGCCGTGGCGGAGCAGGACGTGCAGGCGGTCGTGGCGGAGCAGGACGTGCAGGCGGCCGTGGCGGAGCAGACTGGTCAGGGGACCAAGGTCGTGCAGGACGTGCAGGCGGCCGTGGCGGAGCAGGACGTGCAGGCGGCCGTGGCGGAGCAGGACGTGCAGGCGGCCGTGGCGGAGCAGGACGTGCAGGCGGTCGTGGCGGAGCAGGACGTGCAGGCGGCCGTGGCGGAGCAGGACGTGCAGGCGGCCAGGGCGGAGCAGGACGTGCAGGCGGAGCAGGACGTGCAGGCGGCCAGGGCGGAGCAGGACATGCAGGCGGCCAGGGCGGTGAAGACCCTTCGGGCGGCCATGGCGGAGAAGACCCTTCGGGCGGCCATGGCGGAGAAGACCCTTTGGGCGGCCATGGCGGTGAGGAGTTGCCCCCCCCAAAAGTTTCTTGGGGAGAGTGACAGGGTCTGGAACAGGCTCTGGGACAAGCTTAGGCTGGGCAGGCTCTGGCTGGGAGGACGTGGCTGACGTGAACTGGCTCTGGCTGGGCAGACGTCGCTGACGTGAACAGGCTCTGGCTGGGCGGACGTGGCTGACGTAATCAGGCTCTGGCTGGACGGACGTGAAAAGGCTTTGGCTGGACGTGGCTGACGTGAACAGGCTCTGGCTGGACGTGGCTGACGTGAACAGGCTCTAGCTGCACGTGGCTGACGTAAACAGGCTCTAGCTGCACGTGGCTGACGTGAACAGGCTCTGGCTGCACATGGCTGACGTGAACAGGCTCTGGCGGCACGTGGCTGACGTGAACAGGCTCTGGCAGGATGTGGCTGACATGAAGAGGCTCTGGCTGGCTAAACCAGCGGTGAAGGCTCGGCTGGGCTGGACGGAACCAGCGGTGAAGGCTCTGGACTGGACGGAACCAGCTGTGAAGGCTCTGGACTGGACGGCGCCAGCGGCGAAGTCTCTGGGCTGGACGGCGCCAGCGGAGAGGGTTTTGGGCTGGGCGGCGCCAGCGGCGAGGGCTCTGGGCTGGGCGGCGCCAGTGGCGAGGGCTCTGGGCTGGGCGGGTCCAGCGGTGAAGGCTCAAACTTGACGGAACCCACTGTGAGCTGCGAGTTACTGGACACCAGTACCCACTCAACATATTCGGCAAAGTTCCATAGAGGACCCTTCCTGGACAACTGCTCTCTGGTGGCGGTGTTGAGGCCGGCATGCAGGAAGCAACAGAGACTGTCGTTCGGGAAGGTTGTAGCTGGTGCCAGGTTAAGGAACTTCTCCAAATGTTTCCCTAGGGAACAGTTCTATTGCTTTAAGCAGAAGAAATTCGACCACTGCAAAATGGTCCATTTCTTTGGTCCGTTCTTCTGTCACTTTTTTGGGCTGGTTATTCTGTAACGTCCTCAGGTGAATGAAGAAGATGAAGGTAGGCGAAGATACCAAATAGCAAAGGTTTTATTCCAATAAGTAAATACCCAAACAAACAGAACACATCTGTTTAGCTCCATTAGCACACTGGTTCCCACACTAGCACTAGCACACTGGTTCCCAACCCTGTCCTTGCGCCCCCCCAACACTGCTCGTATTCTTTGTCTCCCTAATCAAACACACCTGATTCAACTCATTAGCTCATAATCACATGGGTTAATGAGCTGATGAGTTGAATCAGGTGTGTTTGATTGGGGAGACAAAGAATACGCGCAGGTTTGGGGGGGGGGGCGCAAGGACAGGGTTGGGAACCACTGTGCTAGTGCACAAACAATAACCAGCCCTGAAAAGGAGTGAGAGAGGAACTTAAATAGTCAAGTCAAGTCAAGTCACCTTTATTTATATAGTGCTTTTTACAATACAAATTGTTTCAAAGCAGCTTTACAGAGATAACAGGAAAACAATGTTGTAATAGTATTGTTCAATTGAAAATTAAATGTCCCCAACTAAGCAAGCCAAAAGGCGAAGGCAACAGTGGCAAGGAACCAAAACTCCATCAGGTGACAGAATGGAGAAAAAAACCTTGGGAGAACCCAGGCTCAGTCGGGGGGCAGTCCTCCTTTGGCCAACGAATGAACAGTGTATGATTATGAGTTAGGCAGCATAATGTCAGGAGTCAGATGGGATCAGAACTTTCACGATATTATCCAGTTCATCTGGTTGGGGGTTGGGTCATCCGGCCGGTGAGGGGATGAGTGTGGTGAGGTGTCCATGGGCCTTCACAGCCCTGATAATGCGTGTCGTCGTGTCCATGTGATGATCCTTCATCAGATCTGGATATGCCCTGGATCCGGCGGTCTGCGGTAAACCTCAGGCTAAACAGAGAGCGTAGACGCCATCCTTCTTATGATGTACAAAGTACATCAGGAATTATGGGAAGTGTAAGCACATGCGCGTGCGGTCTGTGTTTGTGTTTGGAGCTCCGTCGAATTGATTCATTAATCCTTGATTTTCTTCTTTACCACTCAATTGTAAACAGGCACTTTCTATTTTTATATCATGTGAACTTATCCTCGATACTATTCCTTATAAAAAAACAATCGGATTGCTTTACTGTTTACTGTTACTACTAATTTACTGTTCATCTGTTATAATGGCGAACATATCGGATGTGTGTCTAACGTTACCTCTGAGTGCAGGTGAGGACACATTCGAGCTGATTTCGGTACGATTGGAGCTGGAGTCGGTGGAGAAGCAGATTCGTGTTCTGCTGGAGAAGCAAGCCGAGCTGCGAGATCGGCGATCAGCGCTTGAAACATCACGCGCCGATGCTCACAAGTCAGTGGTTAGTAACTTTTTGACTTTGACTCCGACTTCGTCAACTCCGTGCGTTTCTCTGCCCAGGAGGACGCGATCATCTCTGCCTTCAATCACTCCTGCACCCTGGGTCACGACACGAGCCAGGACCAGAGCAAGAACCTCTCCGCCCCTCCCGGTCTTCGAGATCTCCACCCGGAACCGCTTCTCCCCTCTTCGCGAGTCGGAACGCGACGACGCCGTGATCATCGGCACTTCCATGGTCCGCCATGTCCATGCTACCTCGGGTAAAGGTAAGGTGCGCACTCACTGCTTTCCTGGTGCTCGTGTTCTTGATGTCGCTGCGCAGGTTCCCGAGATCCTGAACGGTGATGAGCGCGTCGGAGCTGTCGTGCTGCACGCGGGGACGAATGACATCAGGCTGCGGCAGACGGAGGTTCTGAAGAAGGACTACCGAAGCCTGATCGAGACGGTACGCAGCACATCGCCTAGAGCAACGATCGTCGTGTCTGGACCGCTTCCCACTTACCGACTTGGACAAGAAAGGTTCAGTAGATTATTTGCTTTAAATGAATGGTTAATGTCATGGTGTAATGAACCGAAACTGCTCTTTGTAAATAATTGGAATCTGTTTTGGGAGCGACCTAGGCTCTTCCGTCCTGATGGTCTGCACCCCAGCAGAGTCGGAGCGGCTGTTCTGTCGGACAACATCTCCAAGACGCTACACACCATCTGACTAGTAAGTCAAAGTCCAAATCATAGTCTTTGCTGTCCCAACTTAATTGATATAAGTACCAATGTAGAACATTATATAGAAACTGTGTCTATTCCTCGCTTAGTGAGGCCAAACAATAAACCTACTGTAGGATCTAGCAAGAATATTATTGTAATTAAACCAGAAAATCTAAATATCAGTGAACAAAAACAATTTCTAAAGCTAGGTCTTCTAAACATTAGATCGCTTACACCTAAGGCGGTTATTGTAAATGAAATGGTCACAGATAATAATTTCGATGTTCTGTGCCTTACTGAAACCTGGCTTAAACCAAATGATTATTTCGGTCTAAATGAGTCTACTCCACCAGGATACTGTTATAAGCATGAGCCCCGTCTGATCGGTCGTGGCGGCGGTGTTGCAACAATCTATAGAGATATTCTTAATGTTACTCAGAAAACTTGTCATAGGTTTAATTCGTTTGAAGTACTTGTGCTAAATGTTACGCTCTTAGATGTAAGAAAGAAATCCTTATTATCTCTAGCATTGGCTACCGTATATAGACCTCCAGGGCCATATGCTGATTTCCTAAAAGATTTTGCAGACTTTCTCTCAGACCTATTTGTCAATGTCGATAAAGCAATAATTATTGGCGACTTTAACATACACGTAGATAATACAAATGATGCGTTAGGGGCTGCGTTTACAGATCTATTAAACTCTTTTGGGGTGAAGCAAAACGTCAGTGGTCCCACTCATCGTCTAAATCATACACTAGATTTAATTATATCATATGGAACCGATCCAACCGATATAGATATTATACCGCAAAGTGCCAATCTCACTGATCATTACATGGTAACATGCATAATACGCACTGCTGAAATTTGTCATGTTGCACCACGTTATAGACCAGGCAGAACAATCCTTCCAACCACTATAGAAAGATTCTCAAATAGCTTACCTGATCTATCTCAGCTGCTCAGTAAACCCAAACAAACAGATGAACTAGAGGAAATGACTAGCAGTATGAGCAACATTTTCTCTAGTACACTAGATATTGTTGCACCAACTAGATTAAAAAAGGTTAGAGAGAAAACTAAAACACCATGGTACAACAGTGCTACTCATGCTATCAAGAGAGAAACTCGTAACTTAGAGCGTAAATGGAAACGAACTAATTTAGAGGTCTTCAGAATCGCGTGGAAAGACAGTATGTCACGTTATAAAAGGGCTCTAAAATCAGCCAGGGCTGAGCATATCCGCAAACTAATTGAAAATAACCAAAATAATCCAAGGTTTTTATTTAACACCGTGGCCAGACTAACAAATAATCAGACATCTCCAGAGCAAAATATTCCGTTAAAATATAGTAGTAATGATTTTATGAATTCATACAATGAGAAAATAGAAAGCATCCGAAACACTATTGTAAATGTACAATCCTCTATGGTGTCTTATGACTCGGCCTCAATTATGGCCCCTCTAGAACAACTAAACCGCTTTACAACTATAGGACAGGAAGAACTAAATAAACTTATCATTGCATCTAAACCAACAACATGTTTATTAGATCCAATACCCACTAAACTACTTAAAGAAGTGTTACCTGTAGTGGAAGAGCCTCTTCTCAATATTATTAACTCGTCTTTATTTTTAGGTCACGTTCCAAAAATATTCAAGCTGGCAGTAATAAAACCTCTCATTAAGAAACCGCAATTAGATCCAAATAACCTAGCAAATTACAGACCCATCTCAAATCTTCCATTTATGTCTAAAATACTAGAAAAAATTGTGTCCGCTCAACTGTGCTCTTTCTTGCAAGAAAATGATATCTATGAAAAATTTCAGTCGGGATTCAGACCGCATCATAGCACAGAAACTGCGCTAGTTAAAATTACAAATGATTTACTCTTAGCCTCTGACCAAGGCTGTATCTCAATACTAGTTCTACTTGATCTTAGTGCTGCGTTCGACACTAGATCATAAAATACTCTTAGATCGACTACAAAACTACACTGGTGTTCAGGGACAGGCATTAAGCTGGTTTAGATCGTACTTATCAGACCGTTACCATTTTGTCTGTTTAAATGGGGAAAAATCAAAGATAACATCAGTAGACTATGGAGTGCCGCAAGGATCTGTCCTAGGCCCTCTGCTATTCTCAATATATATGCTGCCACTTGGTAATATTATAAGAAAACATGGAATTAATTTTAACTGTTATGCTGATGACACTCAATTATATATCTCATCACGACCAGATGAAAACACTAACTTATCTAACTTGACAGAGTGTCTAAAAGATATAAAATGCTGGATGACGTGTAATTTCCTGCTATTAAATTCAGATAAAACGGAGGTATTACTTATTGGTCTAAAAAACTACCCACAAAATCCCTTACAATACAACTTTAATTTAGAAGGATGTCCTGTTACTCTATCCACTACAGTAAAAGACCTGGGTGTTATACTAGACCGCAACTTGACTTTCGAAAATCATATTTCATATGTTACAAGAACAGCCTTTTTACACCTTAGAAACATTGCTAAGCTACGTAACATGCTATCTGTTTCAGATGCAGAAAAGTTAGTTCATGCATTCATGACCTCGAGACTAGATTACTGTAATGCTTTATTAGCTGGTTGTCCTGCATCCTCAATTAACAAGCTACAGTTAGTCCAAAATGCAGCCGCTAGAGTTCTTACTAGATCAAGAAAATATGATCATATAACACCAATTTTATCATCTCTACACTGGTTACCTAAGTTCCGTATCAATTACAAAGTATTACTATTGACTTATAAAGCTCTAAATGGTTTAGCTCCTGTGTATTTAACAGACCTTCTATCGCCCTACAATCCATTGCGCTCTTTATGATCACAAAATTCGAGGCTTCTGGTCGTTCCTAGGATATCTAAGTCTACTAAAGGAGGGAGGGCGTTCTCACATTTATCTCCTAAACTCTGGAATAGCCTTCCTGATATTGTTCGAGACTCAGAGTCGCTGTCCCAGTTTAAAACTAGATTAAAGACGCATCTCTTTAACCAAGCATTCACTTAATGCTTACCTTTTATACTACTTCTGAATCAGTTCGAATGCATTAATATTATGAACATCAGCTATGCTAATTATTTCCCATCTGTCTTTCTGCTGTTATCTCGGGACGCTAGTCCCGAGGTAAATAGCGTTCGTCAGCTCCAGTTTGTATCCAGCCTCTCACGGAGACTTCAGATGCCCCAACACCTGTGATGAGACGACTCGACGCCTGTGAAGAGACGACTAAACACCGGCGATATGTTATGACTAAATTTATACATGATTAACTAACTGTATTTTTCTTTGTACATTTCTGAAATGCACTTTCTGTAAAGCTGCTTTGAGACAATGTGTATTGTGAAAAGCGCTATACAAATAAACTTGAATTGAATTGAATTGAATTGTTCCCGGTTCTGGCTGATCTAATCTATGCAGCCTAACATTGAATTATAGAAATCTATAATGTGTTATGTGTATGCTAAGCCAAAGAGATGTGTTTTTAGTCTAGATTTAAACTGACAGACTGTATCTGCTTCCCGGACCGTGTTAGGAAAATTGTTCCAAAGTTTTGGTGCTAAATAGGAAAAGGATCTACCGCCAGCAGTCGATTTTGATATTCTAGGTATTATCAACTGGCCAGAATTTTGAGATCGCAATAGACGTGAAGGACTATAATGCGTTAAGAGCTCGCTCAAGTACTGGGGAGCTAAACCATTTAGTGCTTTGTAAGTAATCAGCAATATTTTAAAATTTATACGATGTTTAATAGGCAGCCAATGCAGTGTTGACAGAACCGGGCTAATATGGTCATACTTCCTAGTTCTGGTAAGAATTCTAGCGGCTGCGTTTTGAACTAGCTGTAGTTTGTTTATTAAGCGTGCAGGGCAACCACCCAGTAGAGCATTACAATAATCTAGCCTTGAGGTCATGAAAGCATGAACTAATTGTTCCGCATTTGTCAGTGAGAGCATATGACGTAATTTAGATATATTTTTAAGATGGAAAAATGCGGTTTTACAGATACTAGACACGTGACTTTCAAATGAAAGATTGGTATCAAAGAGCACACCCAGGTTCCTAACTGACGACGAAGACTTAACAGAGCAGCCATCAAGTGTTAGACAGTATTCTAGGTTATTAGGTGAGGAAGTTTTTTGTCCAATGATTAGAATCTCTGTTTTTTTCAGAATTTAGTAATAGGAAATTACTGGTCATCCAATTTTTTATATCAGCTATGCATTCCGTTAATTTTGTGAATTGGTAAGTTTCGTTAGGTTTTGAAGAAATATACAGCTGAGTATCATCAGCATAACAGTGAAAGCTAATTCCATATTTCCTAATTATATTCCTAATGGTAGCATGTAAAGAGTGAAGAGCAGCGGTCCTAGTACTGAGCCTTGTGGTACGCCATACTGAACTGATCGATAAGACATCTCTTCACTTACTGCTACAAAACTGAAAACGGTCAGATAAGTATGATTTAAACCATGCTAGTGCAATTCCGCTAATGCCAACATAGTTTTCTAGTCTATTTAAAAGAATGTTGTGGTCGATAGTATCAAATGCCGCACTAAGATCAAGTAACACTAATAGAGAGATACAACCACGATTGGATGATAGGAGCAAATCATTTGTGACTTTAATGAGAGCAGTCTCAGTACTATGGTACGGTCTAAATCCGGACTGAAAATCCTCGCAGATATTATTTCTTTCTAAAAAGGAACACAGTTGTGAGGATACTGCTTTTTCTAGTATCTTTGACAGAAAAGGCAGATTCGAGATTGGCCTGTAATTGACTAATTCTGTAGGAACAAGTTGCGTTTTTTTAACAAGCGGTTTAATCATAGCCAACTTAAAGGTTTTTGGTACGTATCCTAGAGACAAAGATGAATTAATGATATTTAGTAGAGGATCTATGACCTCTGGAAGCATCTCTTTCAGTAGCTTAGTCGGTATAGGGTCTAACATACAAGTTGTCGATTTAGATGAATTAACAAGTTTGCAAAATTCTTCCCCTCCTATAGCAACAAATGAATCAAAATGTTCCTCATGGAGACTACAATATACTCCCTGATGCGATACTGTAGTAGACGGTTGCATAGTTATAATTTTGTCCCTGATATTATCAATCTTATAAGTGAAGAAGTTCATAAAGTCATTACTGCTGTGTTTCTTGGAAACTTCTGGGCTTGAAGCTTTCTTTTTCGTTAGTTTAGTCACTTGTTCAAATAAATACCTAGGATTATGTTCTTCTAATAGGGTTGAAAAATAATTAGTTCTAGCATCTTTTAAGGCCTCTCTGTAAGCAATCGAGCTCTCCTTCCATGAAATCCGAAATACCTCTAGTTTTGTTTTCTTCCAGTTTCGCTCCATTTTTCTGGCTGCTCTCTTAAGGGCCCGGGTGTGCTCATTGTACCACAGCGTTGGACTATTTTCTTTAATCTTCTTTAAGCGCAGCGGAGCAACTTTGTCTAAGGTGCTGGAAAAGAGAGAGTTAAAAGTTTCTGTTGCAATATCAAGTTCTTCTAAGCTATCCGGGATGCTGAGATTATGAAACTGATTTGGAAGATTATTGATAAAGCAATCTTTAGTGGCAGAAGTGATAGGTCTAACATATTTATAACACGGAGTCGGCTTTGCAGCCTTGGCTAAATGTAATTTACACGAGACTAGATAATGATCTGAGATGTCGTCGCTCTGCTGCAGAATTTCAACGGCATCAACATCTATTCCATGTGATAGTATTAGATCTAGAGTATGATTACGACAATGAGTAGGTCCTGACACGTGTTGTCTCACTCCAATTGAGTTTATAATGTCTTTAAATGCCAAGCCCAATGCATCTTTTTCATTATCTACATGTATATTAAAATCACCAACAATTAGGACTTTATCTGCAGCCAATACTAATTCTGATAGAAAGTCAGCAAATTCTTTGATAAAATCTTTATGGTGCCCTGGTGGCCTGTATACAGTAGCCAGCGGAATTCTCAATCGTGATTTATTGTTTACACTATAAATTTTTACATTAAGCACCAACACTTCAAAAGAAGTATATTTAAAACTAGATTTCTTAGTGGTTTTGAGAATATTACTATAAATTACAGCAACACCTCCCCCTTTGCCTTTCGGACGAGGCTCATGTTTATAACAATAATCTTGCGGAGTGGACTCATTTAAAGTAATGTAATCGTTTGGTTTTAGCCAGGTTTCTGTCAAACACAGCACATCTAGGTTATAGTCTTTAATCTTATCATTAACTATGAGCGATTTTGAATTAAGGGATCGAATATTCAGCAACCCAAGCTTTATCGTTTGCTCATCTGTATTATATCTGTTTTTTATTTGTTGAACATCAATTAGATTTTTAACCTTAGAAAGTTTTGGCAGTTTTTTGGATTTCCAAATCCGGGGAACAGACACAGTCTCTATATGATGATATCTAGGTGAAAGAGTCTCTACTGTATGTGATGGGATTTATCTGACCTTGGTGACGTGAGGCCGCTAACAGACGGTCGGTTTAGCCAGTTTGTCTGCTTCCTGACCTGAGCCCCAGATTGTCATGTTTTATCTCTAAGACTATGAGCCAAATTACTAGAGAGAAGAGCAGCACCATCCCAGGTGGGATGAATACCATCTCTTTTCAACAGGTCAGGCTTGCCCCAAAAACTTTTCCAATTGTCTATGAATTCTATATTATTTTGCGGACACCAATTAGACAACCAGCCATTGAGTGAACACAATCTACTAACTATCTCATCACTCCTTCGAACAGGAAGGGGGCCAGATCAGATTACAGTGCCTGACATCGTACTTGCGAGTTCAAACACCTCTTTAACCCTTTATGACCTGCCATAGAACAATTCCACCAGAGCATATCTTTGTATTTTTACATGCTGTGCTGTCATTCTTTTGAGTATTTTCATATGCCATACATCAAAATAATCCTTACACTCCCAATTTGAAGGCTATGTTTGTAATAAATCAATAGTAACTATATAAATATCTCAAAAGTGCAATAAACAAAAAGAAAAAAAATGTATAATTTTTTTATACATATTTTATTCAATACAAAAAATGGATAAATGTCAACCTCAAACTTGTCAATGAGAAAAACGTGCATAAATTTTTTTTAAAACTATACAGAATTTATTTGAACTGTTTACATAAATTAGTTTTTAAGATACACTCATTTTTATACTCATTCAAAAAAAGGCGTGTACTTTCGTTTAGACCTAACGCTGTGTGTGTGCGCGCCCGCGCTCGCGTGTGTGTGTGTGTGTGTGTGTGTGTGAATGTCCTTGTATTTGTGAATGTCTAAAGGAGAAAGAAATGATACCATAAAGCAATTGTAAAAAGACAATAACGATATAAGGAACATATAGCAAATGGGAGTCAAACGGGAGTCAAACGCATGGTCAAATGACGCAGCGTGTGACGTCACAACATGTGACAGCCGGGGGTCATAGTGCACAGAACGTGATACGTCAATGAGTCATCGGAAGACGTAAATATCAATCGCAGATCTACAGAACATGTGTGCAAAGACGTGCAATTCATTTTTGTGTTTTTGTTTTTTTGTAAACGCATATTACGCAGTTTGTACAGATTGATTAGAGCAGGTTTGCCCAACCCTGCTCCTGGCGATCGACTGTCCTGCACAGTTCATCTCCAACCCTAATCAAACACACCTGAAGGTCTTCAATTAAGGTCTTAACAACCAATTAAGGTCTTCAGGAGTACTTGAAAATTAAAGGCAGGTGTGTTTGATCAGGGTTAGAGATAAACTGTGCAGGACAGTCGATCGCCAGGAGCAGGGTTGGGCACACCTGGATTAGAGGGTGAAAACAACGCAACATGGGCATGCTGGAGGCTTGATCTGAACATGTTACATCTCTGGTTTTGTATGCAAAAAGAATTATTGAGCTAGCCATTTGGTTTCAGTTTCTATAGGCTTTTAAACAGACACAGGGAAACGGGAGCGCCGACGCTCCCGTCGGTCTTAAAGGGTTAATATTCATTTTGGTGATCTCCGACTGGCGAAGTCGAACATCATTAGTGCCGACGTGAATAACAATCTTAGAGAATTTACGATTAGCATTAGCCAGCACTTTTAAATTTGCTTTGATATCAGGCGCTCTGGCTCCCGGCAAACATGTGACTATGGTGGCTGGTGTCTCTATTTTCACGTTCCGTGTAATAGAATCGCCAATTACCAGGGCACAATCAACAGCATTCTCAGTGGGTGTTTCACTGAGAGGGGCAAATCGATTTGTTATGGTAACCGGAACAGAAGAGTGGTTTTTTGATCCGCGACTAGAGCGATTTCTCACAGTCACCCATCTGCCTGGCTGCACAGGCAATAACTCAGCCGGAACTGAATCATGTAAATGGTTCACTATGCTAGGCGCATCCAAAATAGTATCTAAAGCTCGAGCACACTTACTATCCTCAATTAAAGTTTGGATGCGTGTCTCTAATTCTGAAATCTTCTACGTCAGCCTGACTGTCTCCTTGCATTTATCACATATAAACCCTATGCCGACGGGGAAGTAAACATATGGCATGAGGTGCAAGTGACAATAACAGGACAAGACATTACTCACCGTGTTTGTTGACTGATTCTTACTCACCTGGGCTTTTTATGAACTCAGATGCGCGGCACGCACGAGAAAAATAAATAAATAACTGAGCGCACGGGTGGCGCCTTAACAGGCTAGCGAGATACTAGCGTGTTGTGCTAACAATAACGGAAGCTAGTGATGTTAGGTTAATCTGTTAGGTAAACTGTAATTATTAGTATAAACAACTAGAAATGATAGTAAATGATGGTTCAAAACAGAAAGAAATGCGAGGCTTAGACGGAGCTAACAGCCTCGGAGCAAACACACTCACACACAGCAGCAGGCAGCGAGGCAGACAGGAGCAATATACAGATAATGACAAGGACAACAGGTGACGGTGATGATGAGGATGAGGGTGATGAGGCGCAGGTGCTGGTGATGATGACAGGGGATTCTGGGAAGTGTAGTGAAGACACAGACTATGAAGGACGTGAATGTGACAGTGAATGTCTGGGTATGTAGTCACTACAATGTTCAGGAATGGTGAAGAGATCAAGGTGTTGTCCAGGGGCCGTATTCACAAAGAATTTTATCTTAACACTAGGAGTACTCCTAAATCGCACTAAAATATTTTAGCTAGGAGTTTTCTCTTAAAAGTTATTCACAACGCCTTTCAGACCTACTCTTAGTAAGGAAAAATGAAAACTCCTAAACTAAGAGTGAGTTTTCGTTGCTATGGATGACGTCAATTCTCATGCACGAGCTTCCTCGCAATGATCACGGTGATTGGTTGTTAGATGACAGGGCCATCATGCGGAACATAACACAGACGCAACAAATCATGAAATTATGACATCTAAATATGTCTGTGTGTGTCCTACACAAAATAATAATAGTAATGTCATCGAAATGCATATCATGTTTTTGCAGGTCCCAGTGAAGTGTAATTCTAAAAAGGCAGAGAGAGAGAAAAGTTGTGAATTAAATTAAATTAAATCAAGGTAGCCTAATACCCTAATGAAAACCGGCACTTGCCTAATAGTGAAAAACGACACTTGCATTAACACATTAATTGACATCCTATTAGCCTAAATAGACTACTTAAAGCAAGGAAATGTTGCTCCTATTGAAGTAATGTAATACTGTAGTTGAATGACGGTGGATTATGAACTCGCCAAAACAGAAAAGAAAGCTCATAATGCAGGATTAGTTATGGTGTGTTCACACCGAACGCGAATAGAGTGTCAAATACGCGTCTAGTTAGACGCTTGAACATTCGCTCGAGTTCAAATTTTTCAACTTGTGCGGAAGACATTTGCGGCAAACGCGTCGCCCAATTCGCGTCATTCGCAACGCTTGGCGCGATTGATGCGTCTATTCGCGTCTTTGCATTGACTTTGTATGTAATCTACTCGCGCAAATAATTAAATTCGCGTTCGGTGTGAACGCGGTGGGAAAAATGATAAATGGGATATTCGGCACTGGGATATCAAGCAAAACACATGGGAGAGGATTTGTTTGCAGATCAATGCAGCATTCCCGCTTGTGTCGCGGACTCGCGGACCCCGGACGACTGCGAGAGGTGCCGGTGTGCGCTACAATCCTTTGTGAATAGGTCTTAGTGAGCTAGGAGTCCTCTCTCGACTTCTTTTAAGCTGTCCCAGACTTAGGTGCTACTTTTAGGGCTAAAATGCTTCGTGAATTACTCTTAGTGAAAAAAATTAGGAGTCCTAAAGTTAGGAGTGACATTATTTTTAGGAGTTGCTCCTAAATTCGGCAGTTAGGAGCTACTTTTAGCCTTAAAATTCTTTGTGAATACGGCCCCTGATCTCCAAATTTTTCAGTCCAATCCATGTGACTCAACCTTGCAATTTAAGGACATGAAGTATCTGCTTCTAATCTATTGGTGCCCGTTGTATATTGTAGAATTTGTTTACAATTACTGCACATATTTTATTTTTTTCAAAACAATTATTTCATTCATAATCATTGGCATTTAAATCAAAATGTTTTTAGAACAAAGTCCAAGGATTTGACTGGTAGTATACAGCTGCCATGTGACAAATTTGGCTTTGAATGTCTGACCAAAAAAAAAAAAAAACAGAGATCGAGTGTGTCATTCATTATTAAGGGTGTATTATGTGTCACAATAATGATGTGAAGTGTATTGCATAGTAGGAATACATTGTCCATAATTAAGGACAGTTTCAGCCCCTAACCCAAATGATTTAAGGGGTGGTAAAGTATGATTTGAGTATGAGCTGCTGAGTCCATAGCCATTTTCAAGAAACAGCTAAAGACGCATCTTCTTCGGCAACACTTGACCCATTAAAGGTGAACTAAGTAACTTTTTTACCTTAACCGAACAGCTTTGGAGTCATTGTAAGGTTTATATTACTGATTTCGTGTTGAATAGTGGTCGTCTACTATTACTACTACTACTACTAAATACTGGGGAGCTAAACCATTTAGTGCTTTGTAAGTATTCAGCAATATTTAAAAATGTAAACAATGTTTAATAGAGAGCCAATGCATTGTTGACAGAACAGGGCTAATAATATCATACTTCCTGGTTCTGGTAAGAACTCTAGCTGCTGTGTTTTGGACCAGCTGTAATTTGTTTATTAAGCGTGCAGGGCAACCACCCATAAGAGCATTACAATAATCTAGACTTGATGTCATGAACGCAGGCCCGGCGTCAAGGGGGGGCTTGGGGGGGCTTAGCCCCCCCTAAGATGATCTCAAGCCCCCCCTTGCGGTGATCTGAATGATGATTATGTGACTGAGCGTTCGTGCAGGGTTCGCCTACACACTTTATGAATAAGATAACAACGAGAACTGTCTTAACTGTTCGTGACTTTCGGCTATTAAACGTCTCACACACATGTGAAAGGAAAACCCGAAGACTCTGACACCCCAAACACTAAATGCATGACCTTATTGCCTATCTACGGTAAGCCCCGAGGGGAAAATGCATTGCACACACACACATAGAACGAGCGCCAGCACATCCAGAATGAATGCATCATAACACAATCAAACATAAGGTCTGTTACAATTATTATTATGAGGTTACTTTTATTATCAAATCAATATTACAATTAATTAGCCCCGCAATAATTTCATAGCGCATCATATTGCATAACCGACGCGGAGCGATGAAAATATTATATTAGTCCTCATTTAAAAAATGTGTTTCACACATAATAATTCTCTTTTTTTTTCACCATGAGCCACAAGAGAAATATTAAGTAAATAAATTAAGGTTAGACCTATATATACGTTATCAGAACATGCGAGTATTCAGCTCTCATCGGTCAGTTTTTACTTTCACTTTCTATAGCTAGTGAATAATGGAATGGGATTTGATTACTTCTTCACCGACATAACTCTTGCTCAAGTGCTTGCCTTCATAGTTTAAAACGCAAATATTTCAAATGTTGCGACGTGACGTTTTTCTTTTTCAACAACTGCGCAGAATGATGGACAACAATCACAATTCGCGCACATCTTATCCCAGCGAAATGTTTCCAAACACATTTCGCGCACGTCTTACACCCCCCCCCTTTTAATGGATTTTTATGGCGATTGGCAAACCAACTTTCGGGGCATTACCGCCACCAACTGGACTGGAGTGTGAAGCACTAATAAGCATGTGGAAATTAACATAAAAAAAAAATAATAATAATAATAAACATAAAAAATTTAAAATTTAAAAATAAAAAAAATAAAAAAAATAAAAAAAAATAATAATAACTTCAACTCAATTAACTCAAATTCTCCAGCCTATTCCTATTGCTTTTTAGTCTGGGTTTCCCCATGCTGCCTTCCCGCAGCGCAATTTTATTCACGCTGAAAGGCAGTATGGATACCATGGTCCAGATTTTCGCCTCATTTAGGGAACCAATCACAGAACGGGGAGGGAGCAGCAACCAATCACAGAACGGGGAGGGAGCAGCAAGAAGATGACGACATCAATGTTGGCTATGAGCTACGTACAGGCGCATTTGATAGACATTCTTAGCACCCAATAAACGGCGCCGGGCATTCGTAAGCCACGCCTCAAATACGAGAAAATGTACATGTGGTTCCCAGACCCAAGTCTCAACGAGAATTGGGTCTGGCGTTAGCCAGGCTAATTGCTTTTACAAACTTTATAATAGCACTAAATATTTTATCTTGATCTTTATGTACTTTCAAAATGCTTTCCATATTAAAAGATTCAACACCCAATTTCCTTACTTCCTTCATAAATTCTAACCTTTCTTTTACATATTTTTCACATTTTATTGAAACACACATCATGATCACAGTCAATTAGGGAACATATACATCAATTACATAGATCAACAGCTTCAATTGCTCTCCTCATTTGTAAGTCGCTGTGGATAAAAGCCTCTGCTAAATTATTAAATGTAAATATAAATATATATACAAAAAAATACATTTTGACCAACATATATAATCTAAAGGTATTCATACAAACTCTCTTTTAATCTAAGATAGCTAACTAAAGGTGAAACAATAACATGAACCTTAATTTAGAAAGTTCTGGATTGTCCGATTTTTTCAAAATTCATGTTCTAGAGCATGCATTTAATACAATCCTATTTAATGCAAATGAAAAGAACACCCTTTGGATGTTTTTTCTTATATCATATAATAATTGTATTGAGTGTTTGAGAAGATTTGCACTGATAAAGTAGATTTAAAGACAAAACGACTTTATTTTACAACAAAGCCGAGCATCTCCTGCAGGAGATCACTTCCTCCAGCAGGAGATCACTTCCTCCTGCTTGCGATCACTTATGATTTTTGCTTGGTTCATACTTATATACACATATCCTTTTCCACACACCTATAGATAAATTTGGGTAAAGGTCTTGTAACATGTGACTTCTCAGAATAGAATGTTCTGCTGCATCAACATTCAAGGTCTTTTTACAGGCTTCCAGTCACACACAGAGGAAATCCAAAGTCACACACAGAGGAAATAATTGTGTATTCTTATATAGGCCTAGTTAAATTACTTATTTTCTAAATAATAAAATTTTCTACAAGAGCAAGACAAACACAAGATAGAGTGACAACATTTAATGCATCCTGAGCAGGGGCTTGTTGCTTGTGCAGTTCTGTCACGGGGTGACTAATCAGTGAACGAGCGGCAGGTGTGGAGGGAGTGGTGATTGGGGCACATGCTTCCAAAATGGAGTATAAAGAAAAGCCATTTTGAAGAGAGAAGATAGGAGGGAAAACGGGGTGCACGCAGTAGGTGAGAGGCCGAGTGGCCGAGGCTGAGGCCGAAGCAGCGGGGGGAGGGAGGCTGCGTGGAAGAGAGAGAGAGCGAGAGAGAGCCGGAGAGAACAGTGGAGCCGGAGAGAACGAGAGAGAGCCGGAGAGAACGAGAGAGAGCCGGAGGGAACGAGAGAGAATGAGATTTCGGCTGGATTGCGGGTGTAAGCCTTGATTGCACAGTGAGTCTGTTGAATTGCAGTTCTATTGCGAGCACGAGTGAAATCTTGCAGTGTATTGGTGAATATGCGAGTGTGGGAATGGTGTTGCTGCTGTTCACTCGCAGTCCCAGCATGTTTACAACTCTCTCTCTGGCCGAGCCTTGAAGAAGAGAAGCTGAAGAAGAGAACGCAGAAGCTGTGAATTATGTTCATTCCTCTCTCTGTCTGAAACTGCTGTTACGTTCATCCATGTTTATAACTCTCTCTCTCTGTCTGAAACGGCTGTTACGTTCATCCATGTTTATAACTCTCTCTCTGCCCGAGCCTTGAAGAAGAGAAGCTGAAGAAGAGAACGCGGAAGCTGTGAATTATGTTCATTCCTCTCTCTGTCTGAAACTGCTGTTGCGTTCATCCATGTTTATAACTCTCTCTCTCTGTCTGAAACGGCTGTTACGTTCATCCATGTTTATAACTCTCTGTCTGCCTGAGCCTTGAAGAATAGAAGCTGAAGAAGAGAACGCGGAAGCTGTGAATTATGTTCATTCCTCTCTCTGTCTGAAACTGCTGTTACGTTCATCCATGTTTTTAACTCTCTTTCTGCCTGAGCCTTGAAGAATAGAAGCTGAAGAAGAGAACGCGGAAGCTGTGAATTATGTTCATTCCTCTCTCTGTCTGAAACTGCTGTTACGTTCATCCATGTTTATAACTCTCTCTCTGCCTGAGCCTTGAAGAATAGAAGCTGAAGAAGAGAACGCGGAAGCTGTGAATTATGTTCATTCCTCTCTCTGTCTGAAACTGCTGTTACGTTCATCCATGTTTATAACTCTCTCTCTGCCTGAGCCTTGAAGAATAGGAGCTGAAGAAGAGAACGCGGAAGCTGTGAATTGTTCATTCCTCTCTCTGTCTGAAACTGCTGTTACATTCATCCATGTTTATAACTCTCTCTCTCTGTCTGAGCCCCGAAAAAAGAGAAGCTGAAGAAGAGAACGCGGAAGCTGTGAATTATGTTCATTCCTCTCTCTGTCTGAAACTGCTGTTACGTTCATCCATGTTTATAACTCTCTCTCTGTCTGAGCCCCAAAAAAGAGAAGCTGAAGAAGAGAATGCGGAAGCTGTGAATTATGTTCATTCCTCTCTCTGTCTGAAACTGGAGGTACGTTCATGTGTGTGTGCATCTCTCTCTGTCTGAGCCCCGAAGAGAACGCTGAAGAAAAGAACGCGGAATCTGTGAATTATGTTCATTCCACTCTCTGTCTGAAACTGCTGTTACGTTTATGTGTGTGTTCATCTCTCTCTGTCTGAGCCTTATAGAAGAGAACGCTGAAGAAGAGAACGCGGAAGCTGTGAATTATGTTCATTCCTCTCTCTGACTGAATGCCGAAGACGAGAACGCTGAAGAAGAGAATGCGGAAGCGAAGAGAACACGGAAGCTGTGAATTATGTTCATTCCTCTCTCTGACTGAACGCCAAAGAGACTTTTAAAGTTGTTTTTATTATTTAATAAAGAAGATATATTTATTTTAAGTTCTGTGTCTGCCTCATGTGTTCCACGGCACGCTCCTCGGGCGGTGGTTCGGTTCGAAGGGGTGGGCGGCCCGCCGGCGCCCGCCCCTCACCTGTAGTCGGCAGGATTTCCGCCCGAGTTAAGCGACCGGGGACCATGGGGCGACCAGTTTTTTTTTTTTTTCCCCGTTCCAGGGACTGGAACGGACTGGTGGGGGAGGATGTCACGGGGTGACTAATCAGTGAACGAGCGGCAGGTGTGGAGGGATACGCTGGATGGACTCGCTCCAGCCAAGACGAGGTGAGTAGGCCGGTATGGTTCCTCTTTAGATGAACTGCAAGTGACGAGACAGGGGCATACGCTGGATAGACTCGCTCCAGCCAAGATGAGGTGAGTAGGCCGGTATGGTTCCTCTTTAGATGAACTTCAAGTGACGGATAGGGGCATACACTGGATGGACTCGCTCAGGCCAAGTGAGGTGAGTAGGCCGGTGTGGTTTGTCTTCAGACGAACTTCGAGTGAACGAGACAGGGGCATACGCTGGATGGACTCACTCCAGCCAAGATGAGGTGAGTAGGCTGGTATGTTTTCTCCTTAGCCGAACTTCAAGTGACAGATAGGGGCGTACGCTGGATGGACACACTCAGGCCAAGCGAGGTGAGTAGGCCGGTATGGTTCTTCTTCAGACGAACTGCAAGTAACAAGACAGGGGCATACGCTGGATGGACTCGCTCCAGCCAAGACGAGGCGAGTAGGCCGGTTTGGTTCCTCTTTAGATAAACTTCAAGTGACGGATAGGGGCATACACTGGATGGACTCGCTCAGGCCAAGACGAGGTGAGTAGGCCAGTATGGTTCCTCTTTAGATGAACTGCAAGATAACACGGGACAAAGGCTTACAATTGGATGGACCTATTCCAGTCTGTGGAGGGTAGGCTTTACATTACCCTCAGCGGGCACACCCTCAAGCTGGGCTGGTCTTCTCCCTTCCCCTGTGACTGGACAGCACCGTGAGATTCAAAGTTGTGAGCAACAGCAAGGTTATGTTCCACACTCAATTCTCCACTTCAACAAACTTCCGTGGTACACATCAATTTCAACACTGCACTCCACACACTGGGTGAAATAAGGCCACTGCCCGCACTCTAACTTGACTCCTCTGCCACAATCCTGGACGGGGTCGGGGTGTCAGAGAGGTGACCTGGAGACCCGGGAGGCACACGATTACGAATTTTTTTCAGCACTTTGTCCAAGCACACTGGAACAGCGTTCTGGGATAGAGGTGATGCACACACACAAATACTGAGAGAAGAGAGCAGAAAATCACGACCCAGTTATCTTCGAAATAGGGTTTTACACAATATTCCTTCCTCCATTAACACTTCGTCCATTCCTCATATCCATCTAGCAACAGTACTGAAGGCTTTGAACAAAGTCAATGAGTACTTATGGTAACACTTTATTTTAAGGTGCTATTAATAAGCAGTAATTAACAGTTAATAAGACACTTATAAGACCTTATAAGATGCATATAAGATGCATATAAGCATTAACTACTTCATATAAGGGTTAATTAAAGCACAAGACGAACCCGGAGAGGCAACTGAGCGGCCCGGAGTGGTCATGACCCAGCTGGACTCCAGGGGATGGAGTCTACACTCACCCTGGCTGTAACTGTCGTGAGGCTCGTCGGTGGCACGATTGAGTAGAGCGGGAAAAGTGAAACAAAGCGTCCTCAGAAGTTATATGAAGTAGTTAATGCTTATATGCATCTTATAAGGTCTTATAAGTGTCTTATTAACTGTTAATTACTGCTTATTAAAGGGTACCTATCATGGAATTTTGAAAATTACCTTTCATGTAGTGTGTAACATAGATCTAAGTGAACAAAAACATCCTGCAAAGTTTTAAATATGAAAGTTCACCGTATACAAAGTTATTGTCTCTCAAAAGTAAGAGTCGACTCTGAGTCGCTGATATGAATCGATAGACAAACGATGCATTTTCTCTAACTTTCGTACGTCACTTGTACAAGTTATTTGAATTCGACACGCCCACTCAGTGCGCGTGCCGAGCAGACAGAGAAACCTGACAACAACATGTCGACGAGACTATGTTCTGAAGTGCGAATCAAAAGCAAACTTTTTTTTTCACTGCCCAGGGACAAGCATGTGAAGACTCAGTGGCTAGAGTTTATATTTACAACTATACCCGAACCTTGAGCTGTGTTCGCGTTATTTTAATGACGATCGCTTCACAAACACAAATGCTTTCAAGTGTGGATTCGCGAGTCGGCTGATATAGGAAGGTTCAATTTCAATACCAAGTTTATTTGGATCAGCTTCCTCCTCCGAATCACAACCTGTAAGTACTATTAATAATTGTTGCTTTTATGTGTGTGCGTTTGTGCGTGCGTGCGTGTGTGCTGAACGCCGAAGACGAGAACGCTGAAGAAGAGAACGTAGAAGCGAAGAGAACGCGGAAGCTGTGAATTATGTTCATTCCTCTCTCTGACTGAACGCCGAAGAGACTTTTAAAGTTGTTTTTATTATTTAATAAAGAAGATATATTTATTTTAAGTTCTGTGTCTGCCTCATGTGTTCCACGGCACGCTCCTCGGGCGGTGGTTCGGTTCGAAGGGGTGGGCGGCCCGCCGGCGACCGCCCCTCACCTGTGACACAGTGCCCTTTTGATAACTGATCTGACCCACAGCAGACTTACACTAATAGACTGTGACAAGTCTCTTTCCATTCTAATCCACCAACCGTAATCTACACAGGCTAATTGAACTATCAGTTTGGATTTCAGATGGACCGTAAGCGCCTCACTCCCATCACTTTGCAATCCGAACGAGAGTGAAACTGGGGAGGGAGAGAAAGAATGAGGCAAGCCACTGAATGACGTTATCTGGAGGCAGGTGTACCAGTGGGCAATCTGAGTTTTACAATGCTTGCTGAAGGAGAGAGGGTTTTACATGGTCTGTGGAGTTCTGAGGCAAAGGGCTCAACGCTTTGGATTTGATTCAGGAAGCTTTTAAACCACAATTGGTTTTCTTTGTCACAGGGATTCTACAAAAGGGAGAGCTACAAAAATAAAGGTAGGGACATTACAGACAAATTATTTTGTAAGTATGATGGAAAATATTTTGTGTCTGTGTGTATTTTGTGCATGTGTGGTTGCAAAGGCATAGCTTTGGTTTTAATATTGATGAAGACATTTCACAATCAAACTATACAGGTGCATGATATTTTTGCTGACACAGGAAATTTGTTGATTACAGACGAACAGTTTTTAATTTTACATTTTTTTTTACAAAGAGTCTGTATAGGCTATGTCTTCTATCTTTTGCATGTATGAGTAAAAGTATCAATCAAAATGCCAGTCATTAACAAATGTGTAAATAAGGCCTTTAACAATGAATAGCTAACATCAACTTTCAACTTAACCTTATTTCATTTTAGCCATATGATTTGTAATGTTTATAGCTATTTACACTTTACTTTAACAGTTAACTTTGAGACGTGTTAGTAAAATAGTCTCTTTAAGGGGTTAGTTTGTAAGTAATCCCACAATAACTTTTTTGAAATAACTTTCAGGTATTAATTAATAATAAACTGATAATTCAACAAAAGTAATGATTTAATGATAAATATATAAAAAAATAGATTATAATACATATTTAACTACTCTATTATTCAGATCAGGTTTTCTAATAATAATAATAATCATCATTTTAATAGCAACTTTTTTGCTGTTATTTACGGAGGCCGAGAGAGCTCAACGTGCTGCAAGCTAAAGAAGACGCATGCAATTAGAAAAAAACGTATGCAAACAGAAAAACGCATGCAAATAGAAAAAAACGCATGCAAATAGAAAAAACACCTGCAAATTAAGAAAACATCTTCATCAGTTTCACAACACACGTGTGCTCCAAATACTCACAACACAACCAAATACAGAAACGCGCTGCAAAAGTTCACAACACAACCAAATACAGAAACGCGCTGCAAAAGTTCACAACACAACCAAATACAGAAACGCGCTGCAAAAGTTCACAACACAACCAAATACAGAAACGCTGCAAGTAACACAGACCACAACGGAAATGTTTCCGGGGAACCAAATAAGTGACGGACCCGGCTGGGACGTGCTTATTGCTCGTGAGCATCCCTATGCCCTACTCCCTTCGAAGGGCAGATGGCAGAGCTTTTCAAGTGGGACTTTGGAGTGAGCGTGGCACTAGTGTCCCATTTATGTAGCCGTTTAAAACGCACTTGATGAAGGGAGCAACGAAAGACAACGTAATTTCCAACGTAATTATTTTCACCTGGGATGTTCCCATGACAACGCAGCAGTTGTCCATCAGCTGAACTGCTGTTCTGACGACAGAAATATAATGCTGTTAACATAACGGTTACAAATAAATGTATTTGTTTATTTTTCCTTTACAAAAAAGAAATGTTACAATATGCGTTTATTTAAACTTTGGACCCTACATTAACTAACATTTCTTATGAAACTTTTCTTTATGAAAATTTAAACATAACATGAAACAATTTGTATAGTGTAACTGATGTATAGATTAATATCTTGCCTTCATGTTCGTCTTCTCTATCTTTTTTATTTATATTTTAGTTTCCAGCTCATTGTTCT
The DNA here is from genome assembly GCA_036326025.1 of Chrosomus eos. Lineage (NCBI taxonomy): Eukaryota > Metazoa > Chordata > Actinopteri > Cypriniformes > Leuciscidae > Chrosomus > Chrosomus eos. Next base: position 14,075,435 of record CM070820.1, read on the forward strand.
TTTCTCATTTGTATTCTGATGACATTGAACATATTGTTAATACATTTTGTATACTGTATACAAGTTGTATGTCATAAAAAATGAATCTCTGTGTGTTTTGCAGGGTAAAAGATTTTTTTTATATACAATAAAGTAGAATTTTGAGCTGTAAGCAAAGAGTATAGAAGAACTATAAAAAAGTATAATATTACAATATATTATAATATTGTTTATATATACAATATATTACAATTTTATTTTAAAATTATAGTTAATTTATAAAAAATATACGTTCTTTGCTGTAAGCACGTCCTGTCTATCACGTCCCAGCCGGGTCCGTCACTTATTTGGTTCCCCGGAAACATTTCCGTTGTGGTCTGTGTTACTTGCAGCGTTTCTGTATTTGGTTGTGTTGTGAACGTTTGCAGCGCGTTTCTGTATTTGGTTGTGTTGTGAACTTTTGCAGCGCGTTTCTCTATTTGGTTGTGTTGTGAGTATTTGGAGCACACGTGTGTTGTGAAACTGATGAAGATGTTTTCTTAATTTGCGGGTGTTTTTTTCTATTTGCATGCGTTTTTTTCTATTTGCATGCATTTTTTTCTATTTGCATGCGTCTTCTTTAGGTTGCAGCACGTTGAACTCTCTCGGCCACCGTAGTTATTCATCAGGGACTAGCAAGAGATCAGATCTTAGTTTGTGGTTATTGATACAATTAGAATTCACATAAAGTAAAGAAAATGTTTGTGATCATTTTTCTTACAATACGTTTGGAAACAGGGTTGAATGGTTTAGCTTGATTTATGCAGTCACACCCAAACATATAAGATGTTAACTTTTCTTCATTCTAGTGAGTTCCAGTATTGGGAAGGTTATTATGGAAATGTAATAGGTTACAGATTGGTAACACTTTATTTGAAGGGGTGTGCATAAGACTGACATGACACTGTCATAAACATGACATAACATCTGTCATGAACATGAAGGAGTCTTTATGAATGTTTATGACTGTTGTCATTAAGTGTCATTCGGTAAATTATGACACTTTTAATGCAAAGTTGACATTGTTTAAAATGTCTTTGTTATGACAACTTGACATTAACAAAGACAAAAAATGTCTTTGTTATGACAACTTGACATTACCCAAGACAAAAATGTCTTGATTATGACAACTTGACATTAACAAAGACGGAAATGTCTTTGTTATGACAACTTAATATTAACCAAGAAATCATAACCTGTCAACCTGTCACAAATATGTCATAACAGGTCTAATTATCAAACTTCAAGCATTTTGCAGTGTAATAACCCTTAAGGACATCTTTATAACTAGTACAATGTGTTCCACTTTACTTGAGGACAAGTAAAATATTCATGACACAGTTATAATGGTGTCATGACGGCCAAAGTTGTCACAGGTTAACAGGTTATGATTTCTCGGTTAATGTCAAGTTGTCATAACAAAGACATTTCCGTCTTTGTTAATTTCAAGTTGTCATAATCAAGACATTTTTGTCTTGGGTAATGTCAAGTTGTCATAACAAAGACATTTTAAACAATGTCAACTTTGCATTGAAAGTGTCATAATTTACCGAATGACACTTAATGACAACAGTCATAAACATTCATAAAGACTCCTTCATGTTTATGACAGGTGTTATGTCATGTTTATGACAGTGTCATGTCAGTCTTATGCACACCCCTTCAAATAAAGTGTTACCTACAGATTTCATCTAACCCCCTTTGTAATCGTTAACATTTTCATAAGTAACTACACATTTTTTTTTTAAGTACACATTTTTTTCTCAGTAACTGTACAGTGACTGATTACAGTTACATTTGTTTTGTAATTAATTTACGTAACTGCGTTACATGTAACTAGTTACTTCCCAATACTGAGTAGTTCTAAATAATGTTATTTTTTGGGTGTCACAATTTGAAGAGCATCATTACTGTGGATATACAACGCAAACAGCGCTTGCTTTTTACCATTGTTTAAACCTGTCTCACTCATAACAAACAGATTTGTGTAGCATTTTCATTTATGTCTGGTAAATTGCCACTTGCATTGTCAGCCCTTGGTTATTATTGAAATAATCCACTGTTAAAATTATATGGAATGATATGAACATACAAAAATGACAAGTGTCTGTAGTCTGTTCCCTCTTTACTCTGTCATTTGGATGCTTTCATCAGTTCTATTTTTTTTTTCTTGTGTGCTAATTCGCTAATCGGAACAAGCGTGATTACTCAAACCAACGAGCTCCGTCGCCAATTTGACATGCAGTATCAGTCAATCGGAACTGAGCCAACGGTGCGGAATTCACCCGAAAGCCAGACGCTCAAAAACAGCCCAACATTGCCTGATGGCCAACCACCCAGTAAACAGAATTCGCTCCCTTATGTTCCCATATTGTCCCCATTTCTTTCTCTTTTTTTTGGGGGGGGGGGACCAAATAAGAACGTTCTTGGAATGTCTATTTCACTGTTAAAAACAGCATACGACTGTCGAACATAGTGGAAGGAGTCACGTCTTGTGCGTCATATCAAGAATCCCATATTGATTTGTCACCCGTGACCCTGACACATGACGTGTCGGAGGCTATACATTCCGCTCACGTCACGGTTGGTCACATTGTCATTCTCGCGAAGAGATCTCACTCGTTTGTGCAAGGCTTTTTTGATGAGCTACAGCTGGGTCTCGGGAATTCATATTGGATTAAATCCAATTGTCATTACATGTATTGAATTTATTCATCGGATCAGATACCCACTGCTTATCCAGCCTTTCATTAGAATCAATTACTACTAGCATTGCTAAGGTGAGTATTTTACGTGAACTCAGTGGTTAATCAGGGTTCTATCAAACTGTGTGTAGTATTGCTTGTTGTCTTTAGACGACTACTATACGAACGCTTATTGGTAAACCAGAGCTATATTCAGTCGACAGGGTTACCGTAGCAACTGTAACGCCTAATTCTTCAACGCTGCCATTTCTCTGCCTCTAATATTCTATTATTATCCTATTGGTTACCAGGGGGTTTTCATTAACTAGTTTGGGAAGTAATTGCAGCTTCATGCTCTCTCTGCTCAGGTCCAATGGATCTTATGAATGCCCTTATTCAATATCCTATTTGCTTAGGCATTGATCAACTCAGAGCGGCTTTAATAGATCAATGTCCTGAGTGTAATTTAATGTCCTTGGAGGTGAGACGGCATCAACTGGCTAAATTGGATCCTGAATTTCAAATTCTGCTCCACCAGCTGGGACAGCTCTGCATGTGGGTAGCAAGCATTGAAAATCCTTCAAACAGGATGCAAACCCCCCATAGTCACGCTGGCCCATCAAGTAGCGGAGCTGGCATCCAGTTTTTCCAGAAAGGAAATAGATACCTTGTCTCTTGCAGCCTCTGATTTATTAGATAAGGATGAGCATGACAATTATCCACCCTTGGATGAAACATTGCCTTCACATTCCCAGTTTGAACATTCCCATAGCGACGACTGCTCGAGTCTTAAGGGTGCTGCTTCTTCAGTGGTATCCTTACAGCAGGATACACTCAAGATGGCATTTGCTAAACAGAATTTGGACCTACCTCGTCGTTCAGTCTCTCAGGAAGAGGATTTCCTTGAAGTTGTTCTGACTTTACAGAGGTTGTTTCTTCTGCGTTTCGGACAGCTCCCTCATCCAGACCATATTGTGTGGCCTGTTACTCTAGCGGCAATAGCTGAGGCCCTGGTAAAGGGCCTTGGTAACATGCCTCCAGTAGAGCTGTGCATTTCTTTGCTGGTGGTATTGCCAGGAGAAGCCCTTAGACAGGATCTTCGTTGTCCTAGCCCGGAATGTAGATGCACTGATTATCTGTTGGTCAGGAGTTACAACACTGTCGCAGGCTTAAGTCGTATAGGAAATTCCATGGCTCATCTATTGTTAGCTCTTCATTTTACTATGAACATCACCCCACTGGACAATACTGCATCAGAGTTGCTTTACACTTCCTTGCAAGCCTTGGGTTTAATTGCTTTCTCTAGTGGAAAGGCTCTTGGGTTTATTACACAAGCTAGGAGGCGGGTTTGGCTAGAACAGGCTAAACTCTTAGAAGCTTGCCATAACAGTCACTGGTACCTGGACAAGTTTTTGGTCCAGCTGCTCAAAAAGCTCTTGGGTGCAGAGTTTGTGCAGTAGAGTCTTGATCCCAGCACTTTGAGCGCAGTGTAAATTATTATGGGCCATCCACACATCGAATGGCCGTTCGTCGCACAACTCGGCTCCAACGCCGGCAGGGAAAGGAGGCCTCAAGAAAGGAGGGCTCCAATGCTCGCTTTAGTCCAACTGCTTGCCCTGTGGCGACCAATTCCACCCTGGGGGATTTCATTCAAAATACTTTTACATTTGCAAGAAATATGGAAGTTTCAGGCCTATCCTGGACCTCAGATGCCTAAACAGAAGCTAAATACCTTCCTTTCCACATGGTGCATGTCATAGATGTCCTACAAGCCATCAAACCCGGCATGTGGTTTACTTCTGTGAATCTAAAGGGTGCATGTTTCCACATTGCACTTTATCACCTACTGGAGCATGTCACTGCCTTAGGACTGAAAGTAAACCTACAGAAAAGCTCACTACACAAATGCCTTACTCCGTGCCAGTCAATATGCTTTCTGGAATTGCATCTAGACTCCAGTGCGATGAGGGCCTCCCTCACTGCGTGCAGGAGGCAGGCTATATGGGGAGCCATAGTGAAGTTCCAGGTTTGACGCAAGCTACCTCATCTCAGCTTTCTACGACTAGTGTGTCTTCTCATGGGAGCCTCATCAACCATTCAATTAGGGCTTTTACACCGTCGCCCATTTCAGTGCTGACTAATAGGTAGAGGGTTATCATCAGTCCACAATCGGCATACCCATATTTGGGGTTACAACCAGTTACTCTGTTTCCCTGAGGCTTTGGAGACAAGAATGAATTCTGCAAAGGGGTGTACCAATGGGACCACCTCCGGCATGCAGGAAAGTAGTGACAACAGATGCTTCCCTCACATTCATCTGCCATGCCACTTATTCTATCCCAGAGGAAAAATGTATTGCTCAGTGGTTGCTTTTCCTAAGCTTATGAGACTTAGTTGTGATTCTCATATATATCTCATTGTAGTATCAACAGTGTCTCATATATTTTTCCTAAAATTCCTTAGGAGAAATAAAAGTAGACACAACTGAGACACGAGAAAGTTCTGAGAGAAAGGAATCCAAAAGGAGAAACGAGAAACATGGAAGATCTCTTTAATTATTTACTGTGTGTAATGTTATTGAGATCTCTCATAAACTTTAGAGAAAAATGTGAGAGATCCAGAGTGTCTAGCTGAGGAGAAAAGTCTGAGCACAGTGTGTAATATTATTGAGATCTCTTCTAAAGTTAAGAGGAGACAAATGTGAGAGATCCAGAGACTTTATCTCAGGAAAAAATGTCTGAGCACAGTGTGTGATGTTGCTGAGATCTCTTCTAAACTTAAGAGGAGACAAGTGTGAGACCATTGGTGTCTTTAGTCAGGGAGAACAGTCGGTAACACTTTATTTTGATAGTCCCTTTTGAATATTCTGTTGAAAATAGAATGGCCAGAGTAGAACTGGCCCCCCGACTGAGCCTGGTTTCTACCAAGTTTTTTTTTTTTGTCACCTGATGGAGTGCTGGTTTCTTGCCACTATCGCCTTTGTCGCCTTTGGCTTTTGGCTTGCTTAGTTGGGGAGATTTAATATTTAACAATATTATTGATCTGCCTGCATTGACACCATTATATGAAAATTATGAAAAATGAACCATCAATGAACTTAAAATAATAATAATAATAATACAATAATTCGTATAATTATGATATGAATGTAAGAAGCAGGAGACTCAAGCAAAAGTCTCCATTTGATATTAAAGTAACCTCACTTCTGTCTAGAAGAAACGTTTGAGATGTTAAAGAGGGAATGTTCTATTTACGTAAAGAAAACTTTCCTGGCTAACCAACAGAGAAAGTTAGGATGTCCGTTAATTTTTGTTAGCTGGGTGTTGGCTTGGTGTCCAAACCAATTCAATCAGGATTTGTTGGTACCATGACACTGATCATCAACTTTCTCTGTCAACTCAGGCTTTGAGCGTGTACACATGAAAGTGTAAAATCAGTTGTGAACAGGGGACGATAACTGACCTTCTCATCTGATCTGCTTCAGCACACACCCGCTCGTCAATGTCAAAATGTTTAAGACCAAAGCAAGCAGTATTATTGATCACAGAAGCGCGCGTCGAGCGCTAATCCCAACGCAATGCTTCACTTCAGTTAACAATCATACAGTGCGAGATAAGATGGAAGTAGCTAAAATATACGGCTGTTTTTCGATAGAAGTTTTAAATGACTGACAGAAATAATCAGTTTGATCAAAGACAGTGGAAATTATAAGCTCAATTTAACAACACAAGCACCCTATTAATAAATATATTGCCATTATTATTGTATAAATATATTTGTATAACGTATCCTCGAATCTGTTCGACTTTTCACTGTTTGTATCACTCCGCTTGTCTGTGTTTGCGCAACTTGCATCATTAAGCCAGAAGGTGGCGACAATTAAGTGACTGTCTTTATGAGTGAGCAATTGAACCATTAATTAAATAAACAGATATGTCCAAAAACATTGATTAATTTAGGAAAGAAAAAGTAGGTAAAACTGGAACTGATTCTCATATTTAAGAATCTGATCAAATACTTCATGCTTTTAAAGCTACTGTTGTCCATTTTTTTGGCCATCAAAACACCTTAAAATGCTCATGTCGAGATCAGGAAAATCAAAATTTTCTCGGGGGGCATGCCCCCAACCCCCCAGCAATATCATTTATAGGACCTGGGTATTTAGAAAACCACTACGTACGGCCCTGATATGCAAGAATACTAGTGATTCTATATGTTCTATTGTATTCATTATATTCTATAGTCTTGCATATTCAATACGAATGCAAAAGACTAGTCTTACATGTCACTGTTTATAATAAAGAGCGTTCATCCTTTGCTGGGACGCTTAAAAAAAATATTGGGGGCATAAATTAAGAGTATACCCACTTCTCCAGGCACCACTACATCATTGGTCGTAAGTGGACAAGCTCAAAACATTTTAAACCCCATTTACACCTGTATTTAGTATTTAACCACTTGTGATGCGATTGACCAAAACGTATCTTAATACCAGGTGTAAACAGGGCCAAAAGCAAGATGGGAAACGACTTGCTGATGACACAGCTTAATGCTTATTGGTGATGTATTGCTCTCTTTTAAAATGTTTGATTTTTAAACTGTGATATGTTTTAATGTGTATAAATTATGTGTTAATATTCCCAAACTTTCAGACAGTGCCATCTCTCTGTCAGATAGGCCCTATGTGATTGCTGTCATTTTTATAAACAAAATCTAAAAAAATTCTGTATTAAACAAAAAAATGAGGGAAATGCATCTTTTGGATGGAATAAAATAAATAACAAGTACTTTGGATGTCTTTGTGGCAAGCAAGATGAGGCCTAGGGCCATGAGAGAACGTTGTGAGACCGGTGGTGGGATTGATGATGAGTGCCAATTGCACGCTGCACCGGTCTTGTATCTCTCACCGTGGAGCTTTGGAAGCATACTGTAAAAGGAGGACTGACAACAGTGTAGGACGAGAGAGGACCAGGCCTGGACTTTACGTTGTGTTTTGTTTATGTTTCATTATGTGTGTGCTGCAGGCGTCCATGAGGGGCTGCCGGCTTTACTTTCGTTTTTGTGTTTATTTATTTTATGATTATTAAAATTTGTTGAATGTTTGCCGGTTCCCGCCACCTTTTTCTCATAACAACATACCTTTGTTACAGTCTTGTTCATCATATTCGTATTCAGAAAAAAGCAACAGAACTTAAATTTACATACATTTTATTAGGAACATTTGCTTTTGATCTAGTAGGTGTCTGATCCACTACAAGAAGAGAGAACTGTCTGTAGTGGCTGCACTTTTTGCACTCCTCCACTCACTGCAGCCGCCTACTCTCGCATACATTTCAGGAAAGACAATGTGCATCTCAAAGGAGCCTATGGAGAAACTGTGATTCACTTTTCATGAGTAAAGCAGCTAAATTAATTTCTCTCTTCTACCGAAGATTAAAGCAGCACTAAGTAGGAATTCCGTTTTTGTCAAACAGCGACCGCTAGAGTCGCTGTGGAGTACTTGTACTGTCGTAAATAGCACTCACGCAGAGATGGCTCTGCACTCACGGCCTGATCCCCTCCCCCTGTACACCGGTACCTGTTCAGTAGGATAGAAGCTGTAACGAGTGGAAATAAGGTGTGGCCCCTTTAAGAGCTGCGCGTGCCCTGTTTAACTGTCGGCAGTCTGTATTGTATGTGCGCCTCGAACACCACATGTATACGGCGCCGGGTTATTTCTGTTTGATGCTTATTTTATCAGACTTTTATCAGATATTTTTTGCCTTAAAGCAATTTGTTACATCGCGAGACCTGATATCACGCGACACTTCCTGATGCTGCGGCCGGCGGGTCGCCGGCTCAAAGTTGCAAGTGTGTTTTTTCCGCTCACATGCTATAGAGGGGTGCGAAATGACCACCATTCAACCCGAAAAGAGTAATATAACCATTCCAATGACTTCAAAACTGATCGGTTTAGGTAAAAAACCTGCACAGTTCACCTTTAAAGGCACACTATGTCGATTTTTGGATCAAAATATCAGACTGATCTCATGAAACTGCGTATGTATGACACGCCAATTCGTATTTCCATTTTTGGCGTGCTATCAACACGCATAATCGCTTTTCAGCGTGTTTATGAACGCCGTTGACTTAACGTTACATTACTGTATATATAAATATATGACCTACCCCAACCCCGTCCCTAAACCTACCCGTCACTGGTTAATACCATTTATGAGTCTTTCCCTACCATCCTAGTAAGAAAAATATCGCTCCCCCAGATGTAGATCAAAATTTGGCTTTATTTCGCTCGGATTTTTAACAGCGTGTACATACACGCGGAATCACTCGGACATAACGGCGTAGATATACACGCATACACGCGGATAGCTGAAAATGCGTATAAATAACACGCCACTTGACTTGAAAGTGGCGTGTATGTTTACGCAAAAGTCATGATGTCATGTTGAAAATATCCAAAAACCACTAGAAAAATGTTATACATTTTTGTTAGAAAAATGTTATACATTTTTGTTAGAAAATGAATAGAAAAATGTTATACATTTTTCTTGATCCATATACTTACATTATCCCAAATATTTCCAAGAATGTTTAAATCCCGGGAAATAAGCAGTTTTAACCAGGACACGGACCTTGACATGACATCATATCCGCGTTACCCTTGGATATATTTTGTAGAAACCATGGAAGCACCAAAGACGCTTTAATATATCATGTGTTTTATTAGACAGGTGAGCAACTGTTTGGATATATTCATCGACAGAACACATATCACTGTTATACAGCTCAACACAGTTAGTCTTTTAGTTTAAATCTCGTTTTCTCGATATCGATCTAGCTCACTGCAGCGTGCAACAAGTGATTCATATAGTAGCTGCCAAGCGAACGCACAGAGTAGCATTATAACAACTTTCAACAAATTTAAATGTTTCTAATATGATAAAACAGCGCAGCTATACCCATAGACAGTAAAATAAATGGACACAGCGACCCCATTGATTTCAACGGAGAGAATTGAAACCCAATAGAAGCACTCACTTTCTGATACCCAAAGCGCACTGCGCAGGCTCAAACTGAGCTTGACGACGTAGATGTGACGTTTGCAACCTGACTGACAGTTGTACGTTTTCTAGTAGCTGTGCCAAGAGGAATCTGAATCATTCCCTTCCGAATCTTGCAGAGCCGGAGAGCATGAGTAGGATCTGTCCATGAGCTCGCAGCAGGAGCAACTTTATGAATCTCTATGGTCTTCTCCCTTGACTTTATGCCTCCACGTCCCCCGATTGCACGCGAGCTTCTACTTCTGTCTATACGGTAATTTTCTCTAGTATGTGACAGAGTCGCGTGTTATGACGCAATCGTTAGCCTATTTTTACAAAAACGGCTTCAACAGGGCCTTAACGTAAGATACAAAGTAATGAAGCCTTTTATACATTGTCATGTTTCTTTAGAAATAAATAATGGACAAATGGAGTCTTTGGACGCCTCAGATGTAAAGTTATTCGCTGTCAAAGTGACACCAAAATGAATTGGAGTCAATGGAATGCTAACAGCAGGTGATAGTCAGCTACAATGGCGGCTCCCAGAGAGGCTTCAGTTTCCGGAGGATGTATTACCCCCTTGGCTATACCCCACATACGCATTACCGTAAGAAGCGGAAGTGGAAACATCTGCAGCATAATAAAAGCTTTACTGCTCCCGAGCTGTGTGTCGTGCTTGTCTCTCACTAGCAATCGCTCCAGCGGCTTTCGTAACGTTAATAAATCTTTAATGGATTACCACTCATCCATGAACATGATTTCATCGTATTTTATGCCGTCTGTAAAGGTGAAGACAACAACTCCCATAATTCCCATTATGCATCATCAAGCCTCGCCTTTGTTTTGAATAAACAAAATCTAGTGGCCAAAAGTTACATAATGTGCTTTAAAAGATAAATAGTAAATACATGCATTTACACAGCAAGAAGAATATATCTGGCTATATTAGTGCAAGTGAAAGTTGTAAGGTTAGTTTATATAATTAATAATATACACAGTATATATACCCTGAACAAAATTATGAATGCAACACTTTTGTTTTTGCCCCCACTTTTCATGAGCTGAACTCAAAGATTTTTTTGTGCATTGTGCTGTGTGATAAAACTGCACATTTTAGAGTAGCCTGGACAGCCAGAGGCCAGAGTATTGTGGCCAGCCTAAGGCACACCTGTGGAATAATCATGCTGGTCTAATAATCAGCATCTTGATATGCCACACCTGTGAGGTGGATGGATTATCTCGGCAAAGGAGAAGTGCTCACTAACACAGATTTAGACAGATTTGTGAACAATATTTGAGAGAAATAGGCCTTTTGTGTACATAGAAAAAGTCTTAGATCTTTGAGTTCAGCTCATGAAAAATGGGGGCAACACCAAAAGTGTTGTTTAGAATTTTGTTCTGTATATCTTACCCAGAATATAACCTGCCGATGAATATAAGTTCCTATTAGAGTTCTCAACGGGCCGACCCGAATCGGCCCAAGGCTTTTAAAGCCCGGACCCGATCTAACCCGACACATCAACATAAATGATCTGCCCGAACCCGGCCCGCAGCCCAACTCGGATGCTCTCTTCAATCTATCGCCGTTGCGGAGACTCTATTCATTCCGGTGAAATCACAAAATAAAATGCACACAAACTTAGAAAGATTTACTTACTAGTCCATCAACAAGATTGCCAGGTCAGCATCACTGTTGCATCCAGTGCTGCTTTTTAGCTCGCACCAACGAGTGAAAGGCCCGACCGAGTGGGACTCTTGTCCGGTTTCTCACGCGGTCAGATTCTCTTTTCCTTTTCCTAGTCTTCCGACCGCGTTTTCTTTGCTTTTTCCATCGTCTAGTATCACGTCTGAAATGGGCGCAAGTGCAGTGTTGCCAACTATTTTCAAAGGAAAGTAGCTAACTAAATAAATAGCCTGTTTAAATAAAAATCTTAACACAATAATAAATAAAAAGAACTCAAACAGCCAGCCAGCGGGCTACGAGTTTTGAAACAAAATAGGCCTAGCCTACAAACATAATAGTATGCTTATAAGGCATTGTGGAGGAACAGTAGTGCGTCCACAGTGGATGGACTGAGGCGTGTTCTCCTCCAGCCACCCGCGATGCACGTTGCACGCAGCAGTTAGACTTTCTTTACGGTGAACACCAGCGATGATAAATAAATGTTTTTTTTTTTTTCACTGAACAGAAAAGATTAAGCCCGAGGTCCCACCCGACCCAAGTCATTTGCTTATATTTTCGACCCGAACCCAAAACACTGAGATTTATGTTAAGTTGAGGTGTTAGGGTGTGGGTTAGAATAATAAGTTGACATATTCGCAAAGTTACTCATACTCAGTAGATTGTCTGTTGTGGGACCATCAAAATTGTTATCAATAATATTTGTTAAACATACATCTCAAACAACAAAAGACATTGGATTTGTAAATCTTTACAATGTTTTAAAAAAGGTCACAGGACACCTAATTTGCTGAATGTAAATCTAATGCACAATCATTTGCCCATTCATCTGCAATTGTTTTGCTTTTTGTACAAATTAAATATTTCACAGTAATAAATATGGAATAGGCATTCAAATTATTTGTCTTAAAATATTTAATTAAAATATAGCTGATTATTTTTTTTAACATTTTAAACACCTGTTGAAATTAGTCAACTTGTCAGGTCACACGGTGTCACTGAAACATTTCTTCAGACCATGCAGGTGAGAATCAATGACATAACCCTTATTTACAGTATTTTAGCAAATAAGATGTAAGCTAAGCCTAGCTGAAGTCCTACTTCATGGTGCTTAGGTTTACTCAACATTTACAGCTGTAAAGTTTGACAACAACATTAAAGGTGAGCATTAATTGGATGAGAAAGTATCAGGGTCACTGAGCAACTCAGCCAGTCTGAATAAAGGGCACATTATTTAGCACTATCACCTGGGAAAATCAATCACAGATTACCAACACTAAAAGTGAACAGAAAGCATGCTGTATATTGTTATTGTATATTTGTCCTTTTTTTTACATTTCTGCTTTTGAACTCTACAGCTCATTTGCCCCATAGACTTCCATTGTAAGTGCAAGTGAAAGGGAGATTATTACTCCTCATTTAGCAGATAATCATTTGTAAAGACAAGCCTTGCTTCCTCATTGACAGGTCAGTAGACAGTTGTTTGGGTGTCAGTAAATATTAAAGGTGCCCTAGAATGTGAAATTGAATTTATGTTGGCATAGTTAAATAACAAGATTTCAGTATACATGGACATGACATACAGTGAGTCTCAAACACCATTGTTTTCTCCTTCTTATTTAAATCTCGTTTTTGAAAAACACCCCTGAAAAACAGGCGAATCTCCACATAACACCGACTGTGACGCAACAGTCGGGATCATTAATATGTATGCCTCCAAAAATTTGCATATGCCAGCCCATGTTCAATGCCCAGGCACTGCGCAGCTTAGCCAAACCATCGGAAGTTCTGCAGGTGAAGAAACAAGTGAGGATCATAGGGAAAATGGCAGATAAATGTTATGTTCCAGCCAGGCTGTGCAGAGATGAGGACTTTTCATACCCTTCCCACAGAAAATAAATGTCAACAGGCGTGGTTGATGTTTATCTATAATCGGATACCACAACAGTTTAATTCAAAGTTTAATTCAGAAAGCGATCAAAGAACATTCTTTCCACACAGCGCGAGTTTATCTTGCTAAACTCATTATGAAATCAATGATGCATGTTACACTGCACCACAAAGCTCTTACTGTATGTACATCATCGTGTTTGCATTGGTGAAAGCATTAGAGAGAGAGTGCAGAAACTGCGTTGCAATGATAAGATCTTCAGTCTCGCGATAAACAGACTGTCATCTGCTCAATGCTCATAACGGTAACATTTTATGTGATGGAAATAGATTTAAATACTTTATAAACATCTCACGATTCGTTAATCTCGATAGCTGTAATAGTAAAAACGTTTAATAGCTGTAGTAAAAGTATTCGAGAGAGTTTCACATGTAATACGTAGCTATTTCATATGCAAGCATGATGTCAGCCAATCACAGCAGTGGCCGGCTACACTGAATCCCACAGCAGACACGCCCCTTCAAACAGTGTTCAAATCAGAAGCTAAAATCAGGCTAGGAAAAATGCCTTTTATTTCTAAATTATGACTATTTTAGATCTAAAAAACATACTAACCCTATAAGGGCAACCCAGGAAACATTATAAAATAATAAAATAACCCCATTCTAGGGCACCTTTAAGGTTGGGGGACACACCAAACCAATGCCAAAGTAAAAAGGAAAACCGACACTAATACTGCAGATACACAAATCGTAAACAAATCAGCACATGCTTGCCATTTTAAATATATCAATCAAGCTGATCACTTTCTTTATTCTTCTCGGCTCATGTTATTAATAAAATATTCACCTAGGAACACTCAGGTAAGATGAAGTAAAATTAGAACAGCCTTCTGTCTGTACTGTCTTGACTTTTTTGCTCGCTGTTTTATTCTTGTGCACTGACTCATTCACTAAACTGAACAGCGAATCAGAGTTCTCTCTCTCACTGACGGCCCGACACCAATTCTACATGCTGAATAGGCCAAAAAACAAACAAAATACAGTGTCCGACTAGAGCCAAAAGTGCGGAACACACCGAAAAAAAACAAGCCGGCTTGGTGTGTCCTTGGCTTTAGGTTTGTGGTTGATCCCTACCTAACATTAAGCCCGAGGCCACATTGAAAGTAATCAGGAAACACTAAAATTAATGCTAAAGCTAAATATAAGACAAATGTAAAAAATATCAATAAGCAGCAATTGACTTACACTTAATTCTTAGTAGAATAAGGCTAAAGGCAATAAAGCTATTACTGAATATTAAGAAGCATTACAAGATAGTCAGATGTTTAGGTAGATGCTTAACCTCATTTTTCAAAGTCATTTTACCTTTATCTTTCCATTTCTTAGAAACATGGATATGGGAGGTTTGGAGACTGTTGTGGCCAACTCAGCCTATGTGTCAGCACGCGGGAGTATAGACGGCGCTGCTGCAGCAACAATGCGTGACAAAAAATATCGTGCCAAGCTCAAACTTCCTCACATCAGACAATGTGAACATATGAAGTCTACAGTAGATTCTTCCTTCGACAGTACGTGCGTACGCCAACCGATTGGTAAGCGCCTCTTTCAGCAATACCTTGAAAGTGAACCTGCTCACAAAAATCCTGTAGATTTGTGGAAAGATATTGAAGACTACAACATTGCCCAGGAAAATGACCGGGGTAAGAAAGCACAGAACATGGTCAACAAATATTATGAGTCGTCCTCCAAGAACTTCTGCGACTTTCTGGAGGACAAAGCTGTGAGCAGGGTGAAAGAGGACCACAAGAACATTCGTGGAGATCTGTTTAAAGAAAGCGAACAGCAGCTCCTTGTCCACCTAGAAGCTAACGCACTCTGTGGCTTCAAGGACAGCATGTACTTTCTGCGTTACATACAGTTTAAATGGCTGGAGAGCCAGCCTGTTACTGAAGATTGGTTCATGGATTTCAGAGTGCTTGGGAAAGGTGGATTTGGTGAGGTCCATGCTTGCCAAATGAAGGCGACAGGGAAGATGTATGCTAACAAGAAACTGAACAAGAAGAGGTTGAAGAAACGTAAAGGTTATGATGTAAGTGAGAGATGTAGTTTATCAGTAAATAAAGTTATACTTGATGCGTACTTGGTTTGATCTATCTGACTTCAAATCTCAACAAGTATGCATATCCCGAAACTGTGCAAGTGAAGTTTCCCCCCGATTCATTGCTTAACCAAATAGTAGGAGAGAGAGCAACTGGGGAAAAAAGGAAAGAGACACATAGAGACATGAGATTAGATTAACCTGAGAACATGGTATTAAGCAGCTCTAATCATAGAGTATTGGCTCAGTGCAAAGAGGCTTGCAAGCTCTGCTTGATACTCCACAAAGCAGCTCAGCTGCAACCGAGAAGCAGAAAGACCAATAAGAAAAAAGAAAAGGAATCCTTAAGAGTTAAAAGAATATAACTAATTTGGAATTTGGCAGTAATGTCCACACAAAAACAGAAAGGAGAAAAACCATTAAAGCTAGAGTTCAGTAGGGGAAGCAGGAGGGGCTAACCTACTTGCCTGTAAAGGTATTAGAAGGCTAAATGGAATTAACCTTCTACTAACATTTATAGTCTCGTCCAAGAAATGTTTATACTTTCTTGCTTGGAAATCTCATTCTTGTCACTAATTGTCTTGCTTATGATAGGCCCATTTAAATACCTTAAACATGAAAACGTCTTTACCAATAAATGATTGTAGATTTCTAAACTTCCTAGAAGATTTTAAATTGATAAAAACATAGTTTAAATACCATAGAAAAGCAAAGTATGGTTAACTAGCACCTCTTGAAGGAATGACTTTAGGAAGAATCAATTAGTGTTTGCTGATGATGCAGGATCTTGTACAGGTGGTCTCAAGGGCGTAGATTTGGTTTGAACATTGGGGGGGTTGTAATGTTTAATATAGTTCAAAAAAATTGTTCTGCATATTTTTCATGTGATCATGGTTTAAATATTGGGGGGTTATCTCCCCCCCAACCCCCCCATAAATTACGCCCCTGGGTGGTCTTCATCTCAATCAGCCTTAGCAAATGTGTTCTAGTCCTCTTGTTAAATATTTTGAAAACAACCCTCTGTGTAGTAGAGACCTTAGTCCTTTTAAAGAACTTTTTTAATATACATAGCTAAATGTGGCCACTATTTTTCAATTCTTTATCTCTTTTATCATTTTTCTTTTCTGTTGTAACATTGCTCATTTCTTGATTTTCCATAGGGTGCTATAATTGAGAAGCGCATACTGGCTAAAGTCCACAGTCGTTTTATTGTGACTTTGGCCTATGCTTTCCAGACCAAAACAGACCTCTGCCTGGTCATGACGATCATGAATGGAGGAGACCTCAGGTCTTAGTTATATATTTGTGTTTGTGTGTGTATGTGTGTTTGTGGTCCTTGTTCGCAACAAGGATAGTAATAAAAATAGTTTGACCTTGTGGGGAAATTTCTTTGGTCCCCAATGAGGAAAACATCTTATAAATCATACTAAATTATGCTTTTTGAAAATGTAAAAATTCAGAAAGTTTTCTGTGAAGGTTGTGTTTAGGGGTAGGGTAGGGATATAATATAAATTATAACTAAACTGTATTAAATATCATTGCCGTTATATAAATTACTCATAACATAATATGTGATTTTGGAAATACTGCCCATTCCTAACATTTACATAGCCCTTCAAATCACTTTAAAGAATACAATGCAAAAAAGACCCCACAAAACGAACATGGTAAAACTATTGTACTTTTTTTATAAGCAAAAATATATCTACTTTATATTTATATATATTTATATATTTTATATTGCTAAATAATTCTGAAAACAGGGAGTAGAATGTGTGTGAATGTAATGCTGTACAGAATATGTGCTGTGTTTCTGTAAGAATTGTAGCAGCTTAATATGCCATATAGCTTTATAGCATAATATGTGGAGATAATCTTAGAAGCAGCATTGATATTGTGAAGGTGTAGTATCTTGCGTCACAACACGTTTTCTCTGGGCTCAGCTCACAAGGCCAGAAGTTCATGTGCACATAAGCACTTAACATTTTTGGATAACATTCCCTATTTAAAACCAATGGAAATTGTAAAAATGATTAGCTCCAGCATCCACAATACAGTAATCCCCTCCAATCATCACCTAAAATATGAACATGGATGCTTTTTTCTTGTCTTTTTTTGCTGTGACCATCTTGACCAACAAACTAGTTACCATGTTTCAAAAACCTGCTTGATCATTTCTTGTGTTTCTTTACCCACGGTATGACAAACTTTTTAACTCCATCCTTTACTCCTGCTCCCTGCTTTAGATTCCATATGTATAATGTGGATGAGAAGAATCCAGGCTTTAATGAAACTAGAGCTTGTTATTACACGGCTCAGATCGTCTGTGGGCTTGAGCATTTGCACCAGCACAGGATTGTATACCGAGACCTCAAGCCAGAAAACGTCCTACTGGATGATGCAGGTGAGAAATACACTGAAACACTTATTTACTGCTTGCCTCTCCACTTTTTGCTTCATCTCATCTGAATGTTTTGTTTGTTTGTTTGTTTTTGTAGGACATGTGCGTCTGTCTGATCTGGGGTTGGCTGTTGAATTACCGCCAGGAAAAGACAAAACACAGGGATATGCTGGGACCCCAGGTCAAAGACCTTTCAGTACACTCTAAAATAACACCTCCAGCATTGATTTTTTTTTTTTGAGAGAGAGAAACGTTTGAGGTCCTGTTCAGTGTTACTGAGTTAAAAATGACGGCTCATTTAATTTCTGATTGTCCATACACTTAAATTACTATAATTATATCAGTGTTTACCTTTGAGCTGACCAATTGTGTTTATAACATTTTAGCATACTCTTCAGTTATTTTTAGGTAGAATTGCAAGAAACTGTCACAGAAACTGTCAAGTTCATCATGACTTTGATGTCAAGTATCCTGTTATACCTACACCCACTGGCACATTTATTAAAAATAAATGGCTATTGATCTCAGGTCACTGCATATCGCCTATAGTGCCCTAGTGAAAAATAAATACACTAAAATATATTTGAAATACATTTACAAGTACACTACAAATACCTTTACATATTATGTACTTAATATAAATACCCATCAATTGTACTTTTGGTATATTAAATTAGTACACTTAAAGTCTGCTAAATTAGAAAAAATAATTTTGTACTTAATGTACTGTAGTTATCTGTAAATAGTGCTGAAGTTCAACTAAAGAACTTAAGTATATTTGATTGTGCTAAATATACTTAATAATATACTTATGTGAAAGTATACTTTTGGTACACTTTAAGCATCTTCCATTTAAATATATTATACAGAGATCATAGAGTAATGAAGATAGAAATCGCTAGTTAATACCACTAACAAGGCTCAAAATAGCCCAACGTTAACACAGTAGCATAATCAGGGTCCCTACATGCAAACCGAAGCATTGAGAACGTTGTAAGTGTACAGACAGTTTAATAAGAAGATATTTTATAAAGACAGTCCACTTCGCGAAAACAGCCAGGAGCCATCTTGGAAAACAGTCTCGAGCAGTCGAACCACGAACGCCGAGCCAAGTGCGCTGGTGAGATGTGAACGAGCCAGAACTTGTCTCGGCGTTTGTGGTTCGACTGCTCGAGACTGTTTTCCAAAGATGGCTACTGCGTTTTCGCGAAGTGGACTTTTTTTTATAAAATATCTTCGTATTAAACTGTCTGTACACTTACAACGTTCTCAATGCTTCGGTTTGCATGTAGGGACCCTGATTATGCTACCGTGTTAATGTTGGGCTATTTTGAGCCTTGTTAGTGGTATTAACAAGCTATTTTTATTTGTCATTACTCTCTGCCCTATATACTAGCGTTATAGGCTAAACTGTTTTTAGAGATAAAACTATTTACATTCGATAATCATGAAAACAAATCTCAGATAACGGTTGACTAGGTAACAGTGTGTAATTAGACCAAAGGTTCATTTTGCGCCGGAGTTCTCCTTTAAAGGTTGTGTAGGTAAGAAATTTATAAAAAAAAAAAATTCAAAATTTGTTTAGACTTTCTATATATATCAATGCATAATTAAAATCTAAGTACTCTGAAAAAGAAAGTATAAAAATCGAGTGTCTGTAGACCTCTCACGACTGTTTTAAAGACAGCTCATTATTTCCATTCACTTCACCCCCTCCCTTCTGGTCTCCTTCCAAAGCCACACCCCCAAAACACATGAACGCGCAACTCTGACAGCTGAGCTGAAGACGCATTATTTACCTGAGACGAGCGAAGAGTAGAGGAACGAGTGCATGTAGTGACATCATGTCAGACACACATGTAAATAAAAAAATCTAACTTTATCATTATGAAGTTAAACAAATAAGTTGTATTTTATTACTCACTATCAAACTAGCATATTGATATTGGTAAACTTTACAATATTTATTGATTCGCTAACGAGCTAGTTATCTATAAGGCAAAGCTAAACACAGGTTGCGTGATACACGTTGTTCCATTGCCAGCATTTACACTGTGATGTAGATGAATTTCGTGTAAGATTTATAACATATATATGATGTTCTGCATGTAAGAGTTTGCTTGATGAAAGCATAGTTGATTCTGATGAGGACTACACTCCCGAGACAAGTACCACATCGTCAGCTCGAGGACAGAACCGTGGTCGAGGGCGAAGCAGAGGAGGTCGTGCAAGAGGTCATGCTACTAGGGTATTCGCCGATATTCACCCGAGTTTTATTTCTTTGTTTATCCAACAACTTTTTGTTCATTACCTTTTCTTGTAATGTAAATTACTTCCTTTTTTTGACTGGGTTGCCTTCGTTAACTGCAAATGTGGACTTAGATTGGTCTTTCTCTGCCATTGTTTTGGTAATCCTAGGTTCCGTGGCTCTTGAATTACACAAACCAAACGAGTGCGCGCAAAAGGGCAGGTCCTGTGTGGCGAAGGGGTGGTTGCCATGGTTGCGAGAGAGTGACAGTCGCCTAGGCCAATCCGTTGTTTCGTCCCGGTTCGAAATAATGAGCTGTGTTTAATGCAGATTAAACGGTCTAGAGTCAATCGATTTTTATACTCTTTTTTTCAGAGTACTTAGATTTTAATTATGCATTGATATATATAAAAAAGTTTAAACAAATTTGGAAAAAAGTTTTTTATAAATTTCTTACCTACACAACCTTTAACTAGCGATTTATTTTTACTTACTCGATGCCCCATATACTAGTGTCTGGTCAATCCACCACACCCTGTGAGGCACAGGGGCTTTTAGCCAAAGCTGAAGTGATCTCATATACAGCAGGCCCAAGCGAAAAATGGTCGCAGCAGCTGCCATCACCCCCAAAACCTTCTGAAAATTCTTCAGATTCAAAGACCGCTGGCAGGCGCCGGGGGGGCTGTTCGTACTGTGAGCTTGAAAAGACACGAGGCTTAAACTCTGCAAGACGCTGCTAGGGAGTGGGGCCTTGCTTATTCCATGTGAGGATGGAGGGGTGAAGGGAGGACAAAAGCTCTGATTTTAAGTTTTTTGTTGTTGTTGCATTCCTTATTAAAGGCAACACAACATTAATACACTTTGCACTGTCACCTGCAACATGCAGGCAAACAGAAGAACAGCCTCTCAGATGAGCCGCTTTGAATTTCGTCTTGTCGCTCACACTAGGCAGCCCTTTCCTCCTCACACCACATCTGTCAGGAGCATGGCATGAGGTTTGCTGAGGCGTGGCTTATCTCCCTTGGATCTCACCACCGGCTCAGACTCTTTCCCAGGGGCTGAGGAAGTGGCAGTGGCAGGTCTGTCATGTTGCCAAGATGATCGCTGGGTAGACAATGATCTAGAGCTTGTGGGAGGGACAACTCTGGCACATCTGGGCAAGAAGTGGCTCATGGCCTTAGATTGCTTCAAATATTCAAAAAGTGAAGGGGAAGCGAAGGACAGCACCACCACGATAGAGATCCTGGTGTGCAGGACCCCAACTGTCATCTCCTCTCAGTGAGGACAGTCTGGTCTATCCAGTGCCATCTCGACATGGGAGTGACCCAGGCACAAGACGTACATGTCACATCTGTCTGGAAGCTGGATAGGTCCCCTGCTTGCTCGACATACCTTTAGGGCCATTTTCCTTATCACCGGATCGCTAAAAGGGAGGTGCGAAAAGAGCATTGTCCACTTGAGAGGTGTACTTCAACAGCAAGAGTTTTATTCTAACAGTTTTATCTTTAAGGTGAAATATTCTAAGGCAATGATGGACCTAGTTAGATGCAAGTAACAGAAACTGTATGTCTCCTCAGGTTTCATGGCTCCAGAACTACTACAGAAGAAAGAGTACGACTACACTGTAGACTACTTCACTCTTGGGGTCACTCTGTATGAGATGGTTGCTGCCAAGGGACCTTTCAGGTGTCGTGGAGAGCAGGTAAACACACTCTTGCATACACTTTGGCTATCTGTTAAGGGGCCTTCACACGTACAGCGATTTGCAGTGACAAAGCTGAAATCGTGGATTATCAGTGAGAGAAATTCAATGAAAGTAATTTGAAGTGAACTCAACACTGTTTTTTTCTGTATCATAGGTGGACAACAATGAAGTGACACGCCGCATTCTGAATGACCCTGTCTCATACCCCCCAACCTTCAGTCAGGAGCTCAAAGACCTCTGTGAAGGACTGATGGAGAAAGAACCAGACAAGAGACTTGGCTTTAAGAACAATGAGTGTGCTGAGCTAAAGAACCAGTCCTTCTTTAAAGAGCTCAACTGGGGGAGACTAGAGGCTGGTATGGTCCATTAGAGTTATAGTTAGTGAAGAATATATATCATAAACCACTTATGAAAATGTACAATGGTATTAAAGGGATACTCCACCCAAAAATGAAAATTCTGTCATCATTTACTCACCCTCAAGTTGTTGCAACCCTGTATGAGTTTCTTTCTTCTGCTGAACACAAAGGAAGATATTTTGAAGAACGATTGGAACCAAACAGTTGTTTGGCACCATTGAATTGCATAGTAGAAAAAAAATACTATGGAAGTCAATGGTGCCAAAGTTCCAATCGTTCTTCAAAATATCTTCCTTTGTGTTCAGCAGAAGAAAGAAACTCATACAGGGTTGCAACAACTTGAGGGTGAGTAAATGATGACAGAATGTTCATTTTTGGGTGGAGTATCCCTTTAACAAGGTTTTAGACATTGTATTCTTTAAAGTACCAATATGTTAATATAGTGGTTTATGAAGATGGTCATCATAAAATCATATGATAAATATCAAATGACCATCTTATACCATCACTGGACCATTATACTTCCCTTTTCAGGTATTATAATTTAAACAGTTTAAAGAAAATTGTCTTTTTTTCTTTCTTTTCATCTTTCACACAGGTATGTTATCTCCTCCTTTTGTTCCGGATCCTAAAATGGTCTATGCCAAGGACATTGATGATGTGGGAGCATTCAGCACTATCAAAGGTGTTGTGATCGACAACAAAGACAATGAATTCTACGGTGAGTTTTCAACTGGGAACGTACCAATTCCATGGCAGGATGAGATGATCGAGACAGGCGTGTATGGGGAGCTTAACATCTGGGGACAAAATGGAAAACTCCCGAATGATCTGGATCCCAACTATGTGGAAGCGAAAGGAGGGGATGTGTGCTACTGTAAACTCTAAAGAAGCTAAACACAAAACGGGGAAAAAAACTGATGGGTGCACAGGAAATGATTCATGGTGAACAAGAAAAGCATGAATTACTGTATGTAATCGAATAATAATTTTTTTACTCAAAAGGTCTCCACATGTAGACCTACTGTATGTACATGGACACATGAGATTCTTAAAACTATTACTAAACAGTAAGCAAATTACCACAAGTCTTCTCACATATTGTAAAAATTCTGATTTTTTTCCCCTGATATATGTAGCTCTGGTGGAAATGCTAAATTATTGTAATGTACATGAGGTAACGTATATTTACAGTATACTATATATTATATTATAATATAGTATATTATAGTATAGTACATTATAATATAGTATATTATAATAAATTTGTATACTTACAGTTTCATGAGGGAATTTTTGGTCATGGAGGATGTTGCCATAAAAAGAGGAATTAAATCTAGTAAATGTAAAATGAAGGAACCGAAAAAGTACCATATCAGCTTACGTGTCATAGAGGAAGTGAGATCCTTGTTTACTTTTATGGTTAAAAAATATATTTTTTAGACATTTCAAAATATACCATGTTTACTGTTTGTCAATAAATAATTTTTTTAAATATATAATACATTTGGTTGTATAGCAGTGTCATTATAAACTTGACAATAACAATAAAATAATTGTATGTAGGAAAATAGAGTCTTGTGCTTTTATGGTCAACTATTATGGTCAACAAGCAGCTGCTTTGCTGAAATGTTGAACTGGGAGTTTTCAGTTAGTTTAAAGCTGAAGCAAGACAGAGAAATTTGTTTCCACAGGAACTGTCTTTGAATAGCTCAACAACATTTATATAATATAATATGCTCCAGCCCTCCCGTGACCCTACAGAGGATCAGCGTTTTGGAGAATGGATGGATAATGATATAATATAATATAATATAATATATGAAAACGGTGAACAAGAAACATATTTATTGTGAGGCAGGTTGGCAAAGGAAGTCTTGCTGGTTAAGTTAATTAAAAAGGGGACACCAGCATCCTTTACAGGTAAAAACATCCAAAACATCAGCAAAAAGCTTCCTCACGTAAGTCCCAATCCTTGTAGAAATTAGAAAAATTGATTTTGGATTATAAATTTAAAATAACTGCATCCTCTTATGCCGTGGATCACTATATAATGCACAACAGTCCATTTGGTGTGGTGATCTACTTCCCTCTTAGGCGATGTGAAAGACCAAAGGACAACATCTGAAAGGAGAAGTAACTATCATTAGCGACATTTATTAACAACACTTAGGGCAAGTTTGCTCATAAGATTACACACCAACGGAGATAAAACATTTCTTGACATATTGTGTATGGCAGCCCTGATTGCTCAATGAAAGGTAAACAAACTTATTTTCTTGTTTTAAAGATGTTGAACAAAGAGTGACAACACAGGCTTCACTGATCAAGAAGACAATTTTTTTTATGCTGAAATCAGCTAAATAGGGGATTTTGTTGCATAGTTGTTGTGTTTGGCTGTTTAATAGTGTGTAATATTGTGCAGTAGTCCATGAGTATCTGGATTTTAATGTGTGAATCTTGCTCATTTGGACACGAAAATTCTTTTAGAGAATCAAATGGATAAATCAATCTGTAAACCATCCAATGGAAAACCTACCATTCCACAGAAACCCAATCTGCCACCCAAACCAAACCTTAATGCTTTACACCAGTCAAGCATATTTGGTTCATCTAGCAGAATGGCTCAGGCTTTGCTTAACTTTGAACCAGGAAAAGGCAAGCAAACAGTAATAAACTTCAACAGTAAAGAAAGAAGATACTCTAAAGATATGAGCCAAAATAGAAGGGCTTTGGTGGTTGAAGCTATATGTCCAACCAGGATAGAGGACCAGGATATATCTTCATCCTCAAGAGCTAAAAGTGGATGTAGAGTATGGGATAAAAACCAGAACCTGGAAAAGAATTGTCAGCTGGCAGTAGATGATGTGGGTCGATCAGGTAATGAATTTTTAAAATATTCATTTGTGTATGCTTCATTTTGTATGTGACGTAGGTTTAGAGTAATTCAATTAAAACAGTTGAATAAGGTATAGAAGTAGGCTATTATATGAAACCAATATAAATACAAGAAGTACATTTAACAACTTGACACTTTCCTTGAAGATTTCCTTTCCTCTATTATGTAAATCTTTACAGTATTTGCCATTGATGTAAATGCAGGTAACTTGCAAGGAGGATAAACATGTTTTGTGCAGTGCATTACTGGCTGTTGAGAGCATGAAACCATTGAGATTCAAGAGACATTTCAATGTTTGTATGAAGTTACCGTTTTTGGTAACACTTTCTATGAAGACCATGCTTATAATGAATTATAGCTCCATTTATACTTATTTATATCTAATATGAAAAAGTAATATTAGTATTACTATTTTATAAATATACATAAAGACTCATTAAGACCTATACTGTATTATAAGAACCGTTATAGTTATATTTATATCTATTGTATAATTACTTAAAGGGGGGGGTGAAATGCTCAGTTTCACTCAATCTCATGCTAATCTTGAGTACCTATAGAGTAGTATTGCATCCTTCATACCTCCAAAAAGTCTTTAGTTTTATTATATTTATAAAAGAAATATAGGCTGTACCGAGTCTTTCCGAAAAAACCCGAGCGGGTGGAGGCGTGCCGTGTGGGCGGGAGCGCGCGAAGCTTTTGCGTGTGTTGTAAACAGACAGACTCGTGGTTTATGAGGACATGAATTATTTTTACAATAAACAAACTGACATCTACAGTGGCCAGCTAAACAAATGTATTTAAACACACACACACACACACACACACACACCACACACACACACACACACACACACACACACACACACACACACACACACCATACATCGCATGCTCCATAGATAGGCTACATTAACTGTAAGTGATCATGTTGTTTACTTGCTGTGCTTAACGCCGATAGTTAACAACTCACAGACATTTGAAGCAGTTTTACTCACCGCCTGCGGTTCCAACGCACGACCGTGAACCTTTATCGTTGGGACTGCTCCATCTTTAAGTATTAGGCGATCTGCAAATCCGGCGTCGAACTGAGCCATAACGTTAACTATAACCGTCGAAATGAAGGAAACAAACAAGAACACGTCACTTGCACAACTCCGTTGCTGCTCTGGAAAAACAAAATCCATCCACATGTCCCTTAACGCTGGGTTCTTTGGAAATTTGTGTCTTGTCTTGCCCTGGCAACCAAAAACACACTTTTTTGTGCCTTTTTTTTTATTGCAGCGCTCTGATGGCATAGGACTCTCACTCTCGCACGCTCTAGGCTACAGATGCGCGCGCACTTCCGGGAGAATTGCCCTTAAGACCCGTATAAGGAAATTCCGCACACTCTGACGTGGCGTAGAGCCATATTCGAAAAAAACTTTCCGAAACTTGTGACAAACCAGAAGGAGTATTTTTGGAACAGAAATACTCCATCAAACTTACAACTTCATTTTTGAAACTTTGTCCGGGAATCCAACTCTTTAACAGTGTAAAAAACTCACTATGCATGAAACAGCATTTCAACCCCCCTTTAAAAGGCATACATTTGCTTTTTCAATGTGCATGCTCATAATCCACTATACACTGATTTTTAAGTATTAATTAGTCAGTCGTATGGTCCCTAGTGAAAAATCAATATACTAAAATGTATTTGAAATACATTTATTTTATGCTAACGACAAATGCATTTACATATTTACAGTGCTTAGTGTCACAAATTGTGTGGAAGCAAAGGCGGTAGTCGGATCTAAATGCAGCAGAAGACTTTAATAATACAGGCAAGACACAAGACCCTCGTGGTACGTAAATACATTCAATAACTGACCAGGAACAAAAGAGCACACAGGATTTAAATACACAGAGGGGATCAGGGAACAAGACACAGCTGGGGCAAATGAGAACAACGAGCGCAACCATACAAACTAACGGGACAACACACCTGAACCAAGGGACCTAATGATAGACATGACTAGGGATAACAGAATACAATTAACAAGGCAGAGAAACAAGGGGACAAACTGAATGAAAAAAAAAACAAAGACAGTGAACCACAAACCAGAAACATGACATAATAAACAACACTGTAACACTTAGCATAAGTGAACACACCCATGCTAAAGTTGACTAAAAAGAGGGATAAAAAAACATATTTTGGAAATTGATCTTAATGCCTTAATTAAAAAAAGAGGAAAAATCCAACCTTTAATGACAGCAAATTTCTTTGTGAATGAATAATGTATCGTAAATAAATAAATGTTCTTTCTTAAAATACAGGGTGCATAAGTCAGGACACCCCTATGTTAAATTCCCATAGAGGCAGGCAGATTTTTATTTTTAAGGGCCAGTTATTTCATGGATCCAGGATATGTCAAGTGATATGTCAGTAAATATGTCAATTGCTTTGTAGTATACTTATGAAAGTATACTTATTGCTTTGTAGTATGAAATAAACTTATTTTATTTAGGTACATGTTTTTTTCACTATAGGGGTTCCATGAATGTATTTACAAAGATGCAAACAGCGTTGCTATAATGTTATTATAGTATAGTATTCATGACATCTAATGCAAACATTAGCCATTAAAGGGATAGTTCACCCAAAAATGAAAATTAAGTAATTAATTATGCACCCTCATGCTGTACCAACCCCATAAGACCTTCGTTCATCTTCGGAACACAAATGAAGATATTTTTGATTAAATCTGAGAGGTGGATCACTCCTTCGTAGGCTTCCTAAGGGATTGAAACTTGACGGCCCAGAAAGTCATTGAAGAAAATGTTTAAATATTTTATGTGCCTATAGTGGCTCCACTATAAGTTTATCAAGTAATGAGAATACTTTTTGTGCGGAAAAACAAAAACAAAATAACGACTATATTCGACTATTCCATTATTCCTAGTGAGCCTGAGACGAGAGTTCACGAGATTTCCAAGACGCATGCGCGAGAACTGAGATGAGGACATTCTTCTTCTACTACGTCCTCGTCTCAGTTCTCAAATTAATGACTTATTATTATTATTATTTATTTCAAGCAAAATAGTGTGACAACAGAAAAGATACACAATAATAATAACTTATTATGCTTGAAAATGGAGTGGGAAGAATTAAAACTTAAATTGAATTAAAACCCCACCCCAGTCTATCAAAGAATTTATACAAACAAAAATAGCTGCTTCCTTCATCAATAATCTCAAAGAGAAAATAATAACAATTAATAATAATAATAATAATAATAATAATAGTAATAATAATACCTCATTTAGAAACAGTGGTTGCCCAAGTCAAAACCACACATTCATACCATACATATTGATAATATACAGATTTTCCACAGGTAACAATGATTATCAAATACCAACAATGGTAGACGAAATTCCACAAGGGTACATAATGATTATCAAATACCAACAATGGTAGACGGAATACCACAAGGGTAAATAAATAACAACTAATCCAACAAACCACACAACATGAATACAATCAAACCTCATTGTCATTGTAATGGAACCAGACCTTTCGTTTGTAAAGACGTTTGAAATTGTGAATGCCTTGACACTGCTTTAATTCAAGCCCCAGATTATTCCACAAAATAACCCCACAAACAGACATAGAAAAACTCCTCCTGGTGGAACCCGCTATTGGGACCACAAAGTTTCCAAATCCTCTCAAACTGTACGACGGCTCCTTATGAGAAAACATATTTTGAATGTTCACAGGTAATAAATAGTGATAAGCTTTGAACATGAACTGTGCATTATAATTTTACAAGATCCTGCATTTTTAATAGCTTTGATTTGAGAAAGAGAGGATTTGTGTGTTCGAAATAGGCTGCCTTGTGTATAATTCGTATAGCTCTTTTCTGTAGCAAAAAAAGTGACTATTACATTTTTGTAATTATTGCCCCATACCTCTACACAGTAGGTTAGATATGGCTGTATTAAAGCACAATATAGGGTATGGAGTGCATTATAATCAAGGATATGCTTAACTCTACTTATTATGGCAAGGCTTTTGGAGACTTTAGTTGTTATATGTCTGATGTGGGCATTCCAACTTAGCTTGTTGTCTATCGTTACACCTAAAAAAATTATTTCCTGAACATTTTCAATGTGGACTCCATCTATCTCAACCAGTTTATGTGAATCAGCTTGATACTTTCCAAAAAAACATCACTTTGGATTTATCTAGGTTTAAGGATAATTTGTTACTTTCCATCCATTTTTTAAATTTACTTAGTTCTTTGTTTATAACGCTAATCAGTCGCTCCAAACTGTCGTTACTATAGAAAATATTTGTATCATCAGCGTACAATACACATTTAACCAATTTAGAAACATTGAAAATATCATCAATATATAAATTAAATAATTTGGGGCCCAATACTGACCCCTGCGGGACACCACAAGAAATGTCAAGACATCCAGAAGAGAGCTCACCCATTTGAACAAACTGTACTCTGTCACTCAAATAACTTTTCACCCATTTCCCAGCAACCCCCCGTATTCCATATCGTTCTAATTTCTTAAGTAATATATCATGATTAATGGTATCAAAAGCTTTTTTGAGATCTATAAAAATTCCTATTGCATGTTTTTTGTTTGTTAGAGCCTTCGATATTTCTTCTGTGGCATCAATTATGGCCATCGAAGTAGATCTGTTGGGTCTGAACCCATATTGTCCTTCATTAATTAGCTTATGCTTATATGTAAAACTTTCTAACCGTTTGTCAAAAACCTTTTCAAGGATTTTTGAAAACTTAATTTTCATTTTTGGGTGAACTATCCCTTTAAAGACATAATTGATAACTAATTGGTACAGAAAACAAGTGTCTCTGGAACTATTTTATATTTGATCATTTATAAATCCACATTGAAAAAGCAAATGCATGACTTACAAGTAATTATATTTGATTGATTTTTTAAATATTTTTATAGAATAGTATTTTACTTATAAATACGTATAAATGGGGCTATAATTTATTATAAGCATAGGCTTCATATGAAGTGTTACTCAATTTTTCTTTGGGATGCAACTTGTTGTACAATGTAAAATATGGGTATTAAAGCAAAACTAACTTAAGACCACTGCTTAGAGCATTGTAGAAGGCAACTGTTATGCAAGTCTGCGCTACACAACTCGCTTTGGATAACCTATCATTCACAAAGGTCACGAATCCTCTGTCCCTTATCATAGTCTTAGTTAATTAAAAACAAAATAAATGAAATACTTGGCTAATCTGATCATGTCCTCACTAACCAATAAGAATATACATTATAACATTTTAATAGCCTATTATTTTACCAGTAAAAAATAATAAATATAATACAAAAATCTGATTCTGTCTGGGCCTGTTGATAAGCTTAATAAAGCACCTGACCACCCTTCATTCCTTCAGCTCCTGATGGCAGTGAAATGAATAACTCTGTGAGTGGCACCATAGAAAATCATCAGGGCTCCACTGCACCACCAAAAACCTCAAAGGAGAAACACTGTCATTGCATCTGCCACCTTCAAAGGCCTGGTATGAAACTTGTCTGGGTACCTCTACAGGATACTGTAATTGAATCAAGGGGAATCAAGAGAAATGAGTTTCTAAAAAAGGAGGATGTTTCACACCTAACCAGCAATGAAGTCAGTAGGCCACAGAATAGCCCATCTCGCCATACAAAACCCCAAGAATTGCCTCCATGTGTAAATTGCCAAAGCTTTCTGCTTCACCACAGCCCTCACAAATTAGCAGGAAAAGGGTTTGTATACGCTGATGAGTCATTTCAAAACCACTCAAAACCCCCTGTACCACCAAGGACTTATCAGTCCTCTGATTATCAAAATAGCCAACAATATACACAGCTTGACCACACCGATGCTCATATATACTTGGATCTTTTGCCATCAAACGGCAACAAAGTTACTGCTCCAGCTGTCCCCCCTCGTCCTCCCCCAAGAGTTCCTTTGCACCATCCACTAAAGCAAAAGACAGAGAGGCGGACTTCTCAGCCAGCATTGGCCTATGTGGTCTCTCCTCGAGGAGGCGGTCTACCTACCAGACACACCAGCAACTGTGAGCGTGGAAGATTGTCTCGCCCTATGCCTGTGCTAAACCCATCAGGTGAGCACAGAAATTTTATTAGAGAAAAAGTGTGCATAACTTTAATATTTACTGTGCACTTTTAATGGCTAAGATTTTGAATTAATCTTCTTGAATCTTCTTGAATTAATGCCTTGTATTGATCCTGGAAAATAAATGTAGTATCAACCCTGTTCATAATCCCAAACATTAAGTATGGTAACATTGTCCAAGGCCCTAAAACCAACCTAGACCCTACCCTAATTGCTCCAGGAATATGTTCTTCTTGCTGAAATTATTGTGGACATTAAGATATGCTATCAGTTGCTCTATTTATTATTTTATTTATTTTTAAATATTTGCTTTTAAATGCTTTATTCATTACTCAAAAATGAAACAGTTATATGTTTAGATTTCTGGAAAGCTGTTTTTTTTCTAGGTGAGAGCTATGAAAATGGGAATTTGGAAGACTGGGAGTCTATTGACACGAAAGAGTAAGTTTACAGTTCTAAAAAGTGTGCAAATTATTTTTTGTGGCTCAGTAGGCCATTTAAAGTTTTGTCTTTCTTTTAGCATAGACAAGAGAGTAAGCAAAACACTAAAGGTTTTTGATATTGTGTGAAAATAATGAAATGGTAATAAGAGTAGCTTACTAATCTTTTGTTGGTGTACTGTCAGATATTGGCCCTGTCCCAAATGGCACACTCCGGACTTGTGGACTTCCTCAGCATCCACACTTTATGTGACGTCATGTAGTGCAGACCTATAGGGCCCTTGGCGCGAGTCCACGAGGGCGCATTGAGAGGTATTTTTGGGACAGACTCGATCTTCACGCCGGAAATAGGAAGACGGTCTGGTTGTTGTTATGGACAGGAACTGCAGGTTCGGGGAAATATGCTGCCTATTGTTGTTGTTGTTACATATGATTCAGTAAAGCCCTGACATTCGGTTCTATTTATTAAATGAATCATAATATGATTGTATTATTCAGCACGCTATTATTAGCCTATGTTTGAGACATCAACCACTGGTCAATGACCATAATGTTTGTAAAAATTAGGTAATAACTGGTCAAATGTACACCTATGTCATAAAAACCGTAATGATACTTACACTTAAATATTTTCTTCTCAGCCATTAAAATGAGCGTTAAAATGATGAATGGGACGGCCTACGGTCTTGTAGACTCAGCGAGCACGCGCAATTTAAGTCCAAGAGACCGAAAGTCCACATGAAGTGCGCCATTTGGGACAGGGCCATTGTTGTTACCCACTCTCTGTTTTTGACTATTTTTAGTGCAATTTGCAAACTAACTTTTGTGGTTATTTAAATGTGAATACACATACATGTAAGAAAAATAATAAAAATCCCCCCCCCCCCCCCCCCACACACACACACACACAAACACTTTTTATTCTGACTTGTTTAATACACCATATTTTAATTAATATTCTATGAGTTTAATTTACACATCCTCTTTCCCTGAAATAAAAACCTGACATATCCAACTTTTACGGATTTGAAAAAGAGAGGTTTCATTTCTGACTCACTGCTAGCTGGAAAGTCTGGTCAAAGTGAAAGTACGAGGTGGTGAGAAATACATTTTTTGTCTCCCAGGTTTGTTGTGAGTTTAGGCATCTTTTTTGATGAGAAATTACATTTTAAAAAGAACACTTGTCATTTGGCCTTTATGATCTGTGACTGATACTAGTTTGAGCCCAGTAATATGTGGCCAAGTTAAATAGTTGTGGGATTCTTGCAGGCTGTGTGACAAAACAGAAAGTCCACGGAGGATTTCCAGTGACTGGGAGCCAAACAGTGACTATGGTGAGATACCTAAATGACTGTATACATAACACACACACACACACACACACACACACACACACACACACACACACACACACACACACACACACACACACACACCACACACACACACACACACACACACACACACACACACACACACACACACACACACACACACACACACACACACACACACACACACACACACACACACACACACAGGCTTTCCATGTTTTAATGGGGACATTCCACTGACATATATCCCCTAACTTTAACCCTAACCCTACCTCTAAACCTACTCATTACAGAAAACTTTCTGCATTTTTACATTTTCAATAAACATCACTAGTACAAGGAAAAAAGGAAAAGGATTTTCAGATATTGTGGGGACATTTTGTCTGAAAGGGTTTACCAGAAAAATATTTTCATCTTAAATCAAGAGTATTTAATTTAATATGAAGGTATTAGAGTATGATTTACTTATCCATGGTTCACTGGATAAGTTGAATGAGCATTAGGTGCAATAATATTTCCTTGGATCTTTTGAGATTCAACCAAACTTTCTCAAACACATGTCATCCTTAGAACCTCTGTATCAGATCTACCAGGCTAAGGTCTCAAAAGAAGCCAGTCAGATCCAGACTGATAACCCTGATTGCAACAGGAAAAGTGTTAGTGAAACTCTGGGTCTTCAGGGTCCCGGAGGGCTGGGGGTGGTTGACCCCCGATCCAAAAGAGGTCCCGAAGAGATTACTCTCTGGCAAAACTTACCGGTGGTGAAGGAAAGTGGAATTTTATACAAACTCGCTCGCACTGAAATACAAAGACAAGAGGTTAGAGTAATAGTTTAACACTATAGGAATAATTAAAAATCTTTTTGTCAGGTTCAGTTTGTACATATCTTTATTTTAATCTTTGCTTGTTTTTAGAGCATGTTTGAGGTGCTCACCTCTGAGGCCTCCTACCTGCGCTCCCTGCGGGTTCTGAAGGATCACTTCCTGGGGTCACGGGAACTTAAAGAGACTCTAGTCATTCATGATAGGAAGGCCCTCTTTTCCAACCTCCTGCAGGTCTATGACGTCAGTGAGAGGTGAGAGAGATAGAAGAGAAACTTTTTTTAATTTTTCTGTGTACCACAAAATGAGCTACTCTTTTCTATTCAAAAATAGATCATAACTTGAACTCCAAAAAGGTACCATAAAAGATGTCTAAACTTGTGAACTTTATGCCAAGTCTTCTGAAGCTTTGTGTGTGGAACAGCATGCATTTTACATTGTACACTCATAATGAAATCTTTGAAAAGTAATCTTTAAAGGAATAGTTTACCCATAATGAAAGTCAATCATTTACTAAAATTATATATAACACTATATTCCAAGTCTTCTGGATCTAGGCATGGGCAGTGGTGGGCTGAGCCCACCTAAAAGTCTGCCTGTCATGATTCTACCTGAGGCCCTGTTTACACGAGAACGATTCCGGGTGAAAACGCAGGGGCGCCGCCACGAATTTTGGGCCCCATGACAAAAAAATCACATTGGGCCCCCTCTGCGCAGCTGTTGTCACCACATCTCTAGGACCTAACTGTCCCATCAAAAGCTTTACATAACTCTAATCAAAGGCTTGCAACTGTCTTGCTTCTTGTAGTTCTACTAGTACTAGCACAATATTTACTGCTGGTGATTTATAAATGCAAGTCTGCATACAGTATGCATTTCAATATTTTTTTTGCCAGACACCAATAAATAACACTAACACTACAGAACATTGACACAAATACATTAGATACTGTGTGTGTGTGTGTGTGTGTGTGTGTGTGTGTGTGTGTGCGTGTGTGTGTGTGTGTGTGTGTGTGTGTGTGTGTTGCCCTTCATGATGGAAAATAATAATGTCTGTATAGATGTCATTTACGGCCAAAATTCAGTCTAAATGAACTGATCAAACTGGATTATTTTAATACTGTCTGTAACTTACTTGCAGGTTGAGGTAAGATACTTATTGTTTCTAACTGCATCTACTGTACAGACAGGAGATTATTTTTTTAATTGTCATAATGGGCAAAAATATTTTTTGTTGATGTCAAAAAAAATGTATGGTAAAAAAGAGCAAGAGAGACAGAGAACCCCACACAGACTCCATGGAAGGATGCTAAGTCATTAACACAATGTTTCTCACCTTCTTCACTGGGACAGGGACAGGGAGGGGTGCAGTTAGTATGGGGAGACTGGGGTGCTGCTGACCCATCTGTTGTTGTTGTTGTTAAGTCTGCTAAAAGGGGCATGGATGATTCAATATGAATATATTGCTAAACGTTTCCCTGCACTTATTAAATGTTGATGAAATGTAGGCTAACATTAGCCTGCAGCTAGCTAGCTTATTTCACTATGGACAACCGGTTACCACTCACAGACTAAAGGCTACCCACCTTTCTTTGTGAAAAACTGGTATACAGAACGACAGCCTTTCCTCTCTCTCTTTTCTTTTCTGGAAACCAGATTTTATCTTACTATTCGACATTATGGTCTCTCTGTATTTCTAGCACGCCGGCGCCTTCGCCGTGCGATTGACTGTCTGCTAAACACCATCACCGATGCGCGTGCTTAGGCAGGACCAAACCATTTCATGCAGATACATGGGGGTGGTCTGTCAATATGGATATTTACTTTTTAGTCAATGGGATATTTAACTTTTATTGCCAAAATAAGTCAAATAAAAGACATAATTCAATTTATTATTATTTGAAATATACTCAATGATGATGTTTTATATATTTTTTTTTTTTTCAAAAAGTTTTTACCTATTTGGTGGGCCCCCTGTCAGTCAGGGGCCCTTGGAATTGTCCTAACTTTTCCCCCCTATACGGCGCCCCTGTGAAAACGTAAAAATATTTTATCGGATGTGCCTTTCGTTTACACGGCGACGGCGTTTTGGGGGCTTAAAAACGCAAAAAAGTGAAACCACCCTCCAGAGTGGAAATCTGAAAAACGCTCTACCGTCGCGTTCCCGTCTAAACGGTAAAAACGCAAATCTGCTCATGTTGGCTCTCGTCGCGTATGCGTTTACGTCACAGGCATGGGCCAGTACAGGAAAATAACAACCAACATGTCGGATTATTTCCATACATCGGACCTTCAAGTTGCCCTAGCAGCTCTGAAAAACATACAAGAGTCTTTTCAGCAGTTGTACAAAAATATTCTCAGATATTGGTGTTGTTGTGTGGCAGTGTTTCACATTGCCACCTAGCCGCCTGGAGTACATACTAGATCGAATTTCACACACTTTTGCGTCACCGTATGCACGCGGATTTCCCAACCATAACGCTTGTCGAAACGCAGAATAAATAAATAAAAATGATAATGCAACGCCACTTTTGCGTTTTCTCTTCAGATCGTTTCCGTGTAAACATAGCCTTAGGGTGCTTTCACACCTGGATCGATTTGTTTTGTTCCGGAACAGATCCGAAACAGAATACTTTGTTCCGAATCAATTTAATATGTCACTCTGTTCACACCACACTGTTGTAAAGCGTTCCAAATCGCGCACCCTTCCAGGGCTTTCCTTACGCCATTACGTCACTACCTCGTGCGTGCAGGTCGCGCATTTCATTGAGGGACATCGCCATGACAACAGTAGCCTAACACAAAATGAATCGCGGGTTGACTTGGTGCTACAAAGAGGTGAAATGCCTCAGATATTTGGTCGGAAGAACACATCTCCCGGATGTTGGACACTACACACATAGGGTGACCAGACGTCCGAGAGGGAGAGGGAGAGAGAGAGCGAGAGACCATGCGTGTGTGTGCTAGAGTAGCTGCTAGTAATTACACGGCGCACGACAAAGAGAAGGAGATCGCCAGAGACCTTGCGTGTGTGTGCTAGAGTAGCCTACGCATTAATACGCACGCGTCTCCCCAGGCTACATATTGATTTGTTCCGGTTCGTGGGTCGGTTGTGTTCTCACTACAAACGAACCGCTCCAGGGTTCGTATGGAATCGAGCCGAGACCACCTCTTCTAGGCGGTCTCGGCTCGGTTGTTTTGTTCCAATTCAGAGTGCGATTGTTGTGTTCACATATGACCAAACGAACCGGGCCAAAAGGGAAACGGCCCTTTGTTTCGGAACAACGTCTCCAATCGATCCAGGTGTGAAAGCACCCTTAGTGTCCTTGATTTTACCTAGTGGTGAGGCAGGATCATGACAGAATCATGGGCAACACCATGGGCAAAATTTTCACCGGAGGAAAGGCATAGAGACGGGCTTTCGGCCATCGCGCAGTTAGCGCGTCCATCTCCCGGGGGGAACGGGACAGCGAGAAAAACATCCGACAATGCGCGTTCTCGCTCGTCGCGAAGAGGTCGATCTCCGCTCTGCCGAAACGATCCCATATCAGTTGAACCGTCCCGGGGTGAAGCCTCCATTCCCCTTGAGGAATCCCGTTCCTCGAGAGCATATCCGCCCCCCGATTTAGAACACCGGGGATGTGTGCCGCTCTCACCGAGAGAAAGAACCGATCCGCCCACAGCAGGAGAGATTCCGCCTGCTTGAATAGGTCCCTGGAATGCAAACCGCCTTGGCGATTGATGTAAGAGACCACAGAAGTGTTGTCGGTTCGAATCAACACATGCCGCTGTTCCAGTCGAGACCGGAAAACTTTTAGGGCTAGAGAGACCGCTTCCAGTTCCAAGCGATTTATGTGCCACTCCATCTGCCTCTCCGACCACCGACCGGAGGCGGGCTTGCCCAGGCAGACCGCTCCCCACCCGGTGGACGAAGCGTCCGTCAGGACCTCCACGCGTCGCGTCACTATACCCATAGGGACACCTGAACTGTAGAGATCCGGGTTCTTCCACGGGGCCAGGGCACGGGCGCACACACCGGTTGACCATAATGCGCTTGCGGCCGGAGTGCCACGCGCTCGGGTTGACGCGCGCTTTCAGCCAGTGCTGAAGCGGTCTCATATGTAGCAGTCCCAGATGACACACTGACGAAGCGGCTGCCATCCGCCCCAATAGCCTCTGAAACTCTTTCAGAGGGACGAGTCTGCCAGGTCTGAAGAGACCTAGCGAAGAAGTCAGAGCCTCCGCTCGTTCGGGGGAGAGACGCGCTTTCATACTCACTGAGTCCAAGCATACTCCCAGGAATGTGGTAGTTTGGCTCAGTGTGAGCACACTTTTTTGGACGTTTACCCTCAAACCAAGCGTTTTCAAATGGCGAAGTAGGGCTTCCACATGGCCGACCAATGTCTCCCTCGACTGCGCGAGAATCAGCCAGTCGTCCAGATAGTGCAAGACGCGCATCCCGCTCGACCTGAGGGGTGAAAGTGCTGCGTCTACGCATTTCGAAAAAGTGCGGGGGGCGAGGGCTAGCCCGAACGGGAGTACCGTGTATTGGTACGCCACATTCTCGAACGCAAACCTCAGGAATCGCCTGTGGCGCTTCGCTATCTGGACGTGAAAATAAGCGTCCTCTAGATCCACTGAAGCGAACCAATCCCCGGGGCGAATTTGCGCCAGGATCTGTTTCAGTGTAGTCATCCTGAAAGCGCGCTTGTGAAGCGCTCTGTTGACGGGTCTCAGGTCCAGTATGGGGCGGAGACCCCCTCCCTTCTTCGGCACTACAAAGTAGCGGCTGTAGAATCCGTTTCCCCGCTCGCTCGGGGGAACCGGCTCTATCGCTCCCTTGTCGAGTAAACTGCACACTTCCTGCCTCAGTACATGAGCATTTTGGGGCAAAGTTAACGACTGGATTACGCCGCGGAAGCGGGGTGGTCTGCGTTTGAACTGAAGTGTGTACCCGTGTCGAATTACATTCAGCACCCACGGCGAGATGCCCGGAATAGCTTCCCACGCCGTCAGGAAACGACTGAGTTTGGGCCGGTCTAGACCTGCGGTCATCGCCGCTATGTGAGGGCTGGGGATAGACACCTCGCGCTTTCCGCGAGGCGCGTTTATAGTTAATGACAGTGACTCTGCGCTGCTCGAAGACAGGGCGGGTAACACAGTGTGAAGTGCAAGAGGAGAAAAAAGCTCTGTTTGTGAAGAAGTAATTTGCTTTATTGAACAACACACAACATTCACAACATGACTGCACGCGTCGCTCGCCGAATACAGAGGGACCGCGTGCTCTAGAGCGCGCCGCTTGGAAGCGGGGCCATCCGTGCGCTCTCCTCTCCTCTTGCCCGAGCGGTCAGGACGACTGCTTGGGCCTCGCTGGGGACGCGGCGGGTTTTCTGCGCGGGCTCCTCTGAGCCGGCCTCTTGCTTCCCGCTGCCTGCCACTGCCCGTGTCGGCCTTTACGGGCATCCGGTCCCGGGCGGGAGGCTGGCTGATGTCTGGCCGCAGCCTGGGGCTGGCGCCCCGAGGCGGAAGACGAGCGAGAGCGAGAGCGAGGGCGCTGCTGCGGGGGCGGCGGCGGCGCTCGCCGCGGGATCACATGGCTCATCGCCTTCGCCTTCTTCTGAGTCTCGGAGTAACCGCTCGGTGACCTTCTCTGCACGGAGCTGACGTGCAAAGATGTGCAGCGACGGTCTCCTCGACAGGGGGGATGCGGAGGTAGCCGTGGTCCCCCGCCTCGTCCACGGGGGGGAACATGGCCTGGGTCGAAGTGAGGGTGCGCGCCGATTGCGGGGCCACCCACGACTTCACCACGTGCTCATGCACATCAGGAAAGAACGGGGTTCCCCTTTTCGAAGCGGCCTGACGGCGGCTCGATTGGAGGAACCACGCGTCCAACTTGCTCTTTGAGGGCTCGTCGGGAGCCTTCCAGGATAAATCCAGTTCCTCGATGGCCTTCGAGAGGATACGAAAGAGCTCTTCCTGCAGATCCGCGGGGGTCTCTTCCGTGGGTGCCAGAGGGGCGGCCTGCTCCGCACCGTAGTCGTTCTCGGAGGCCGACAAGGACATAGAGTCGTCCTCCTCACTCACCCCGAAGGACACGAAGTCAGCAACGTCGCAGGGAGGATGAAACGAAGGGTCCGGAAAACTCACCGGGGGTCGAACCTCGACTCCGCGGTTGGGGGGGCCTGCCAGCGGCTCGGTGGCGGCAGCAGGCCCAATCCCCGCAGCAGCGCGAGCTTCGTCTCGCCTGGCCTTGAGGGCTCGGAGGGGCATGTCCGCACAGAAGTCGCAGGACCCTTCATCCCTGAGGGCCGACTCCGCGTGGGCCAGTCCCATGCACGCGATGCAGAACAGGTGCAGGTCGGGGGGCACTATGGGGCCCGAGCATAGGTTGCAGACGGTCGCCATCGGATGCTGGAGACAGTTCAGGTATCTCCGGTGCACCTTCAACGATAGCAAAAATCCAAGTAGGTAGTATCAGCTTTCTAGCACACGATTTGAGCGTGAAGAGAGAGATTCTGAGGAGGAATTGACGCTGCACTTGCATTATACTGCAACGGGGTTTCAGTATTTGCATATTTGCGTCAATTGGCCAGCGTTGCTGGCGTTAGCCAATAAGATTTCAGCGGAAGTGAAGGATGAGAGAGAGTTCCCATATACGACATCCGTAATGTCGAAGTTCCGTAGCCTTGAAAGGGAACCCCAGTAGCCTACATGATGTTACATCTTCAATGATGGTCATTTGGGCTGATATTTGGCATTCTACATAATATTGATGTCCTATAGCTAGCTATTTGTCACCACGATTGTACTTTAAAAGACAAAATCATCCGTTTTGTCATTTCTTACATCGTGTCTACCCTGGGTGAGGCTGTCTACACAAGTAGCTACACTGGACAAAGCAAAGGTGCAAATGATGTGTCCTCCGTGTAGCCGCTACTTCAGATGAACTGTTATCCGTTTACTATCAATGATTTATCGTCTCGCGCTCCGCCGGGTCCAGTGTATAGCCTACAACATTATCACGAATTATGAATTATGCACGTAGCACTAGTCAAGAAGGAATAGACACGTCATATATCTGCAGGTAAGAAAACGTCATGGGCAAAATGTGTTAACATTACAAACATGTTAGTTTTACATTATTTGAAACTGCCACAGCAGCCGAGAAGATTATGAGCTATTTGCTTCTGACGCGCCGCTTGAGTCCGGTATAGAGGGCGTTGTGCTTGGGAAGTTGGGATGATGATCATTTGTGTGTAATCCTGAGCTATCCTGGGGTGCGTTTCCCAAAACCATCGTTGCTAACTAAAGTAGCAACTTTGATGGTTGCAATGCAGTTTCCCATTGCCAACCATCCAAGTTGCTAACAGGTTAGCAACGATGGTTTTGGGAAACGCACCCCTGATGGAAATATAAAAAAAACTTAAACTCCAACAACCTTTCGGAAACAGGGTGTTGTAACCACACAAACAGCTCAATTTGAATGGAGCGCCCATAGTTTACAGCTCCATTTCAAGGGTGCAAATATCTTAAAAATGATATCAGACAGACTCCGTTCCCGAATCCCGCCTCGAGTGTAAAGCCTAGCGTAATTGGTTGTAGCGAGAACGTGCTACGATTGGTCAGCTCAATGTGGCTGTTATCTGATTGGCTTGAGGAAACGGTGGGTGGAGTCCACTTATTTGTGGATTTGTCTGCACGTCGACGCTAGAAGTGTTTCAAAATCCACAAATGCGCGAGGGGATTTACAAATGCACAGGAACCGATTCACAAATGTGTGAGGGGATTTACAAATGCACAGAAAGCGGTTCACAAATAAATGCCAGGCAGAGTTGTGTTTGTGCCATAAAAAAAACATTTGTAAATACATATTTTTATTTGCAAATCTCATTTTATTTATTTGTGAGTTTTATATTTTTTTGTGAAACTCTTTACATTTATTTGTGGATCTTAATCTATTTATTTGTGAAATTTATATATTTTTGTGAATCTCATTATATATATTTGTGGATCATAATCTATTTATTTGGAATAATGCAACAATTCTACCCCCATATTCTTGATCCTGTATTTACTGTCAGTCTAGTCTTGTCAAGTGTTTCTAGTTTAGTTATCTCTCGTTTGTATTGTCTCCCTCGTGGGTTTTTGTTTTCTGTTTGTGTCATAATAAACGTTTAGTGTCTGCATTTCGTCTGCGCCTGGGATCTCTCCTTCAGCATCATAACACTGCCTTGCCCACCCAATCAGAATTTAGGCACAGATAGTGTTAATCTGTATTTTTATTATTTGTGCATTGATTAAAAACAATCTGAGGCAGGCTGTGTGTTGAGAAGTTTGATAAAGGGCTGTACAATGCCTCAACCAATCAAAAATATAACACCAGAAAATTGCAGTATTTTTCTGAATGTAATAGCATGCCGTGTTATACACTCACTCTACACGCTGTAGCGGAAAAGCAGAGGCTAGCAATTACACTAGCTATAACAGGCAGAAATTATTGGGTGCTATCAAGGCAACAACCTGGACTAGGGCCCCGAATACCCAAGCTATGGCCCACATTGCACTTACCGGAGTAGTTGAAATACGCTACAAAACCTCATTCATTTAAGAATGTGCATTTATTGCATGGATGGAGCAAGATCATAATGTAAGTGTATAAAATGCATGTGCATAGTTCAGTTGAGGAACAGACTGACATTTATGTAATTTGTCACTGAAAAAATATCAGTCAAGGTCAAATGATTGAACATGACATAGTCATATGGATTTGGAATGTAAATTATAAAGCAATTATCATTTCTGAGTAAACTTAAACATTACCCAAATAACTACCCCACAGCCATGGGAATGAATAAACATATCTGTTCTTCTTAGGTTTATAGGTGATCTGCTGAATCGAGTCGATGAGAATGTGGTGATATCTGATGTGTGTGACATCATTTATGATCATGCAGAGAACTATTTCTCAGTCTTCATTGATTATGTCCGAAATCAGCAGTACCAAGAAAAGACCTACAGCAGACTGATGTGAGACTTTTATACATACCTAAATCCATTTGTATAAATGCACAAACACAAAATAATAAGTCTAATCCAAAACTTTCAGCTTTGTTTTGAAAGCTTCACAACAGTGAAAGCTTCTAAATGCCTAAAATATATTTTACAATTGATTTACTTTTAGAGTACCATGACCAAAAACGTACATTTTAAGTGATAATTAAATGTAGTGTTAAAGAGCATGTTGTTTATACGTATGCACTGGCAGGGAGTGTAACAGGGATTTTTCAGTTGTGATGAGGCGGCTGGAGTTATCTCCACTCTGCAAACGTCTGCCCTTCACATCCTTTATGCTTCTGCCCTTCCAGCGAATCACACGCATCAAAATCCTTATACAGGTGAGATTTAATGTTATAATGTTCTCAAAAATACAGGTTCCTCTCATTTGTAAGTGTGAAATGAGCAGATTTGAATCAATTTTAACCTTTTGTAGAATATCCAGAAGCGGACTGCAAAGGGCACTAAAGAGGAGGAAACTGCTTCCAAAGCCCTTCATTCAGTGTCTGAGGTAAAATGGATAAAATCAACATTGACCTTTGAGTTTGATTAGCCGAGTGCTGATATCTAGAATAACAGAGTGTGAATTTGATTTTTTTTAAATGTAATTTGAATAAATTAATAGATCTGACCATCATGTCATTGACCCAAATATCAACATCAAATAAATAAATCAAAATGTCGAGTTGCAACTTTTCTTGGCAAAAGGATAGTCCACGGATAGTCTAAATGGAACGTTTTGCTTGATGGACGATTGTGATTATTTACTGAATATTGATGTCATAAATCTGATTGTGTGTAAAACCACTGTAAAGTGGGACACTATAAGCACCTTTTAAAAAAGTCTTAAACATCTACCGTTCATATCCAGCTTTGATCTCTCTCTCTTCTTGTTTGTAGCTTATCACGCAGGCAAACACACAGGTGGGGCAGATGAAACAAATGGAGGAGCTCATACACATCTATAACAAATTGGAGTTTGACAAACTCAAGGTCTGTAAATTCACTACTGCACCCTTTAAAAAAAGACTTTCTAGAATAGCCTTATACCTATAAGGCTACTTGCCTCACAGAAATGAGAAATATATCAATAGAAAGCTTGAAATGTCTACTTTTAAATTAACCCATTCGAATTTAAACAAATACCATCTGATTATGTAATCCGAATGAAAGGTGCATTTATCTCTAAAGGTGC
Source organism: Chrosomus eos (assembly GCA_036326025.1). NCBI lineage: Eukaryota > Metazoa > Chordata > Actinopteri > Cypriniformes > Leuciscidae > Chrosomus > Chrosomus eos. Next base: position 14,119,471 of record CM070820.1, read on the forward strand.
ATACACTATGGTAACACTTTAGAATACTGTTCCTTCATTAATGAATAACTACAGGGACAAAACTGAGTAATGCATGATTAACACTAGTAACTACTATTAACTAACAAGAAACTCTGATTAACAAATTAGTAAGTAATACCGCTCAGTCGAATGTGGTAGTTCACTCTTAGCTAATCAATAACTACTATTTTTCATACCTCATTGAAGACTATAAGAACTACTATATACAAGTTCTTTTGCAGGATCTGGCTCATTTGGCACTTAACCCATGCTGGAATCACCTTTGATTCAGGTTTGAGGCGATCATGATGCATGAATATCTTGTCATAACCCCTGAACCTCATAAAGTGTAGGTTCACAACAGGCAGATATCACAAAGGGCCCTTTTCAAGGTGCTTGGAGTTTTGGACTTTGTCCCTTCTTTTTGGTGCCTTCCCTAATATACACAAGATCTCCCACACTATATCCTCTCTTGAGCCCTGAGATCATACGTCTTCTTTTGGCGTCGTTGAGCTGTTCAGAGGTGATATCTGGCACTGCGATGACTGTGCCATCTCTTAAGCCTTTTTCCAAGTTGTACAGGAAGTCTGGAACTCCCATCTGACCTCTGCTCTGCTATGCTAGAGAACAGATCTTGAGGTTGGTAGACTTCCCTTCCGAACATCAGCCTATTTGGTGTAAATCTGGTAGCTCCATCCTGGGAGCTACAGTATGCTAATGTAAAGAGAGGAATATGCTCATCCCAGTTTTTCTGATTCTGGTTCACATAACAGCGGATCATTTGAAGGAGTGTACGGCTGAACCGCACAACTTTCCCATTTGAGGCAGGGTGGCAAGCCATTCAAACATTCTTGAATGGTGAACTTTCAAAGTTTAGACCCTGGTCTGTGTACAGATCAAGTGGTGCACTAAAATGGGAAATTAACTCATAAACTAGTGTCCTAGCTGTAGTTTCTAAGTTGATGTTCCAAAACAAGTAGCGTTGCGAAATACAGTTTCTGTCGTGTTTTATTTGCCATTTTTTAAAATCCCATTGATGTCTGTTGGAGGACTCAGTGCTCGTTGATATTACTGCGCCCTGGATACCGAAAGGGGTCTGTTTACATTTGGTTGTAGTCTTTTCGCTCGGTTCTCCGTCTCTCAGGCGGCCAGCGTGAGCAGAGAAACTGCGGTAAAGTGGTTGTCGCCATCAAGTGGTCGGGAGTGTGCTAACGCTTCAGACTCAAATATCGATCGGAAGTTTATACGCGGTTGTGAGGTATCTGAAAAAATAGTTCCACTATAGCAAATAACACGGATTGAAAGCATACATTGCGCCGATATATTTGTTTTTAATCATCAACGAACACCACCAACCACTCGGTGAGTTTCACAGTTTTGGAAACTAATGTTAAGTGTTGTTTTAGGACATGTTTCAGTATGCTCGTAGAAAGCCACTCTGAAGCGCCCTGAGGCGATCCTAAAATAGTCAAAAAGTCGAGACAGGACCCATCGTCAAAATTTCTAAGTCCACCACTCTATCCAAAAATCAACAATCCACAAATCCAAAACAAACTAGAAAATAGACTCAAAGTGTTAAATACCGGAATTATCCTTTAAGAGAGAAGTTGTAAAACAGTTTAAAAAAACACACTGGTGGTGGATTTTGACACCTTAAAGACAGGCTCAATGGTTCCCTGAAGGAGTTGGGATGCTTCTTCTGCCCAGTATGCAAATCTCTGCCTTTGGAAACACCTTTCTAGAATCACTTAGCCAACAGTGACTTAATTAAGCCAAGATACTGAAATTGTATCTGTGGTCTGTCATACCCTTCTAGGCAAAACCTCTCCATCAGCTGAATGCACCACCACTGGCGAATCAATGGCACCTCATACTAAACACACACACACAAATAAAATAAAATAAATTGACACATACCAGTAGCTTGATGGCATACGTGTGTGACAACTTACCTCTGTGTATGTGAATGGACAGCATACTGTTAAATACAAATGACACTGTAAGACTTTAATTTGTCAAAGCTGTTAGATAATAAAATCAAACATTCTTACCATCAGCATGTTGACAGGACAGGAATTCCCTGTACACTGTTGAGGAAAAAACTGGAAAAGGAAAAGTGCATCCACAGTTAGCTTGATAAACAACTGCTTGTGTAAACATGTATACATACTTAAATTAGCTTTACACAATTTCATAATTTAAAAGCATACCCCTAGGTCTCTTCCTGTTTTTTCAGTCCAGGATCCTTGGTCAATGAAGGTTGCAATATGTCTGGCATTCCAAAGTAAACATGTGTAATTAAATTATCAGTTCTGTATAGGGTTGCCAACTTCAGAAAAGAAAAATATGGGGCAACCGTGGTTCTTTACAGGAAAATATGGGACACACAAAATATTTGTACTGTATCACACAGTACATGTCATTTTAAGTTTGTATATGTTTAAAAGGTTCTCAGACACATTTGCTTTGCTTAACCTATTTATGCACAATTTACTTCTAAAATGAATTTTAAGGTCATACAAAAAAGTCACACTGCACACAAACCATAGTTCAAAATAATACCATTAATCTGAAATAGAAAGCTTTTGTAACATTATACACTACATTTGAAAGAAATTAAAGAAAATAATAGCCTAATTTTATTCAGCAAGGACGCATTAAATTAATCAAAAGTGACAGTAAAGACATTTATAATATTACTAAAGCTTTTTTATTTCAGATAAATCTCTTTTGCACTTTCTATTCATCAAAGAATCCTGACATTTTTTTTTTAAACATTAATAATAATCAGAAATGTTTCTTAAGCAGCAAATCACATCAGCATATTATTCCCTCATAAACTCATGAACAATAATTACGCCTCATGAACAATTTTGTGCATGCGCAGTACAAATCATGTTTCCGGTATTAAACAAAGTGTAATAAATAAGTGAGTAATTGAGGGGAGGCAGGTTTGTGTGTCAACTTGGTATCGGAGAGATGGGAGAGCAAGAAAGCGCAGCTGGTATCGTGTATCTATTCTGTGGACAAAGCGTTTCAGACATTCCAGTATCGCTATGCATCGAAACATCTCTATTTTTGAAATCACTACATTGCACTAAGTTCATTATTTCAGATGGCTTTTTAAAAGACAAGAATTGAAAAATTGATATTATATACAATTCCGGGCGTGTTGGCGAGTGTTAATGTTAAGCCCTATATATATATATATATATATATATATATATATATATATATATATATATATATATATATATATATATATATATATATATATATATATATACTGTAAAAAATTTCCTGTAGAATTTACAGGAATTTACTGGCAAGAAAGTTGCCAATAAAATCCTGTAAAAATGTTGGTAATTGCTGTAAAATTGATTACAGTATAATACTGTATACTATACACTATGGGAATTTTGAACAGAAAATAAAATGAACTTTCAACTTTCAATGAACGTTTTACATGCTCTCAATAAGAAATCCAAACTAGTGAAATAAAAGAGAAAATAGCAGCATCCAACGATCTTAAAATCATATATTCTAATGTTTTTCATCAGCAAAGCTAACTGCACGTGCGTATAGTTTTGTCTCACCAACACTGTGGATTTGTCTTGTCTGCCAAACAACTGCAAATGCGCAAAAAAAAACTCTCGAGAGCAAAGGCGAATAGCAATAGGCATATTCCTATCATTGTTCGCAGCAAATTGCTTTGCGTTAAATTTAGTTACGCAGGCCTTTGTTAAACACTGGTTTTACATGCTCTCAATAAGAAATAAAAACTGGTGAAGTAAATGAGAAATAGCAGCATCCAACGATGTTAATATCATAGCCTATTCTATTTTTTTTCGTCAAGAAAGCTAACTGCACACGTGCGTATAGTTCACCAACACTTCAGTGAATTTGTCTTGTCTGCCAAACTGCAAATGCTCTAAAAAATACTCTCTTGAGAGCAAATGCGAATAAAACTGTAACAAACTGCAGCATTCATCCACAACATTTACGATGGTTTTAGGTAACTGTTCAGCTTCGTCTCAATACTGTTATGGCGCGCGCCGTCGCGATTGAAACAAGAAATTTTAAATTAAAGACACATTCCTTTACTAAATAAACGTAACGTTTCAGGGGGGAATATTGGAATCAAACACTTTTACATGTCATGATAACACGCAGTTGTTAACAAGTCGATAAAATTAATTGCATGACATGCCTATGAATTATGTTCATAATCGCTTAAACAAGTAGGCTAATACATTAGATTGTAATATCTATGGACGTAAATTTAAGTTAACTTACCAAAAATTGAGTAAATAGTGGCTTTTATCTTCTTCAACTCTTCTTGCTCTGCAATGCTCCAGTTCGCCAGTTTTCAAACCTGTAGTAACTGACTGACTGTTATTCAGCCCGCGCAATCCCATAATGCCACATCACAGTAAATTGTTGTAAAACGTATGAATACAGTGAAAACACCTCTTACCTGTAAATCAATTTACAGTTGACCGGGAAATATACTATAAACAACTGTAATACTCTTTTTGACCCATAATGCATTGCGAATTACAGTAATAACTTGTAAAATGATAAAACAATAAATTTCTGTAGAATTTTGCTGTAGAATCTACAGCAATTTGTTACAGTATACACACACACACACACACACACACACACACACACACACACACACCACACACACACACACACACACACACACACACACACACACACACACACACACACACACACACACACACACACACACACACACACACACACACACACTTACATTAGTGTTGTCACGATACCAAAATTATTGTTTCGATACCGATACCAAGTCAAGAATTGCTTTTTCGATACTTTTCCTGAAAAGGGAGAAACACTCTCAAATATCATTGCTGTGCTTTATTTTAAAACTGGGACAACATTCTAATCATAACACACTAATAAATGAACATATGAACAGCAGATAGGCTATATTAACCATTTGAACAAAATATTAAATATGAAAAATATAAAAAATAAATTAGAGCAATGACATTAAAGGTAAAAAAATAAATAAATTTAGCAGTATTATCTCAGTTATCATAAGAAACATAAGATTTTATCTATATCAATTCCACTGATGATTCTGCTTATCGATCCAATTCTTTAACGATTCTCTTATCGATTCCTGATAGCACTGTGTGGAAAAAAGTAATCATATGCTTTTTCGGGGGGAAAAAACAAGTTTTTTTATTTGTTTTAAAACTTACACTTGAGTAAGCAAACTGTAGCCTACTTTGTATGTAATAAATTAAACCTTATTACAAAGTGTTACCGATTAGTTACACCGATTCAGACAGATCAGTTGTTTTAACCATTCATTAAAACGAAACGGTTCAAATGAGTCATTAGTTGGCGAATTGGACGTGTCATTATCAGACGTGTGCACGTGTGTGATTATCCCGATGGTTAGGACCATAGACAGTATAAGAAATGGACAGAGCCATCTCATTGGAACTCCGTTGAGAGAGTTGAAGCCCATTTTTAGCGATTTTTGAGCCCTTCCGTTCCTGACGCGCAGACTCAAACCGACTCAAACTAACCTTGATGACGTGAGCAACCTGACTGACAGACGTAAATCTTCTAGTAGCTGTGCGTGAAAATTGCCAACGTTAATCTTGCAGAGACGGGGAACTTGAGCAAAGAGTTATTTGGCGTGAGTGAGCAGGAGTATTTTGTCCCGTTGCTTTTATGGACTCATTATCTATGGGCTTCTCCCTTGACGGGACGTCCCCCCGATTGCCTGCGAGCTTCTCCTCCTGTCTGTACGGTCACGCGACAGAGAGTCGAGTGGTTATGACGCAGTCGTTAGCCTGTTTTTACAAAAACTGTTTCTACGGGGCCATAATGTAACATAGAAGGTAATGGAGCCCTTTATACATTGTCGTGTTTCTTTAGAAATAAATAATGGACAAATGGAGTCTTTAAACGCCTCAGATGTAAAGTTATTCGCCGTCAAAGTGACGCAAAAATGAATGGGAGTCAATGGAAATGCTAACGCAGGTGAAGTTCTGCTACAAGATGGCGGCACCCGGCCGACTTCAACTTCCGGTCGATGGATTACCCCCTTGGTTAGGACATCCCACAAGATTTGTGTCATCACAGAAAACATTTCATGACTGGATAGTTTTTTTCGTTTATATAAAGTGTGGTTTATGTCAGCTGAATGTGCGGGACGCTTTTCAGAGAAGATAAGGCAACGTATTTTACCACAATTTACGCCCAGCGGTAATTCAGAAGAAAAAAAAAAACTCCGAATGCTCCACATGAAACTTTAGTCTCTCGACCTTACCATCGTGTCGATTGATTTTGATTAATGAGAGAGAGAGAGAGAGAGAGAGAGAGAGAGAGCTTAGTTTTGAGACGGTGAAGCCTTGTTTATACTTTCGCCTGGCTCCGCAGAGAGAGTGCGCGCGCTCAGATACACACCAACATGCAATACTCTCTTACAAATCTGGAACGCGATCATTCTTAGAAGTATCGATACTAATAAATTTAGGTATCGTGAAGTTTTTAATTTCCGAGTATCGCGATACTTTTGAAGTATCGGTGCACCGTGCAACACTAACACACATACATACATATACTGTATAACAACACATAAGACCCAGAAAATAAATTGATTGCTCAACTTAAGCTGCATCAAAACAAAAAAAATATTAAAAACCCTGTTCTAATCCTTGTATTTTCAGCAATGCATTCTTAGTTCTGTTCAAAATACTATTGGACAGAACGTTCATTCTTTGGGTGAACTATGCATTTAATCAAACTTCAGCCAGCAGATTGTTAGAAATTTCAGAAAATTTACCATGTAGTTTTACTACATATAAAGGCAGACATGTATTATTTCAATATGCCAACATAATTAATATATTTCTTTGCAGGATTTAACTGATACAATAATAAGTTATGTGTTTCTTGATTTCTACAGGCCATTCCACTTGTTTCTAAAACACGCTGTTTAGAAAAACAGGGGGAACTACAAGAGCTAAGCAAAAGAGGATCTCTCTTCAGCATCCGCAACAAATGTACTCCTGTGTACATGTTCCTCTTCAATGACCTTCTCATTCTCACCACTAAAAAAAGGTTAGAGGCAGATGGTTATTTAGATCAAACTTAAAGGTGAAGTATGTCGTCTCTGCATCATTATTGGAACCTTGCGTTATTACAAAAAAAAGTAATCTTTTAAAAATTTAAAGTCCCTTTCGCACATTACTAATACAGTTGCTTGAGAAGCCATATCTCAATAGGTAAAAGTAGACTACTTTCAATAAAAGATCCAATGTATTAGGAATTATTTTATTTGTGTTGCTATGTATCATGAGAATGCAACCGAATAGGCTAAGCTCCTGAAGAAGCTAATCAAGGTCTTCAGCATTACTTGTAAGCTGGCAGGTGAGTTTGATCAAGGTTGGAGCTAAACTCTCCAGGAAAGTGGACCTTGAGGGCCAGAGTTGAGAACCCCTGGTCTAGAGGGTATCCAATCCTGCTCCTGGCAGGCCACTGTCCTGCAGAGCTTAGCTCCAACCCCAATCAAACCCACCTGAACCAGCTAATCAAAGAATTAGGCAGACTAGAAACCTCTTGGCAGGTCTGTTGAGGCAAATCGGAACTAAACTCTGCAGGACGGTGGAACTCCAGGAGCAGGTTTAGACACCCCTGGACTAAAGTGTACACGATCATCTTGCTAATCATCAACCATTTTTTGACATGACGTGCCCCAACTATTTGAGGCGTTCTACACTGGACATGTCATAGTAAACAATGTACACTGAAACATTTTTCTGTCTGAATTAATCAGGTGCATTTAATTAAATTTGAAGTTAAACTCGGCAGGGCTGTGGCCCTCCAGGAACTGAGTTTGACACCTCTGGTCTAAATGCAGCAATATGTAACTTGCACTCCTGTCCACAAAGTTGAATGCCTTTTCCCATGTGACGAATCAGCCATGGTCCCACACTGGCTAAACAGAAGTATATGTAGCACACACACACACACACACACACACACACACACACACACACACACACACACACACACACACACACACACACACACACACACACACACACACACACACACACACACACACAATGGTGGTGGCCACAACTGGAGGCAGAACCACAACCGGTGACAGTGGGATGACCTCCAGGACCACCGGATTTGGGCTTGAGACTGCCTGACTTGAGACCACCAGACTTGAAACCACCATTGATATAGCTGGTAAGTTTAAAGCTGGAACAAGCCCCAAATCTGCCAGAGCCTGTGACATATAGCACCCCCTAAAAACATCCCATGGGGACACTTGAAAGACCATGATGTGAAGGGACTCTGGTGTGGCGGCCATGACGTGATGTGGCTCTGGCCTGGTGGCCATGACGTATCGAGGCTCTTCTGTGGCAGCTTTGATGGCTCTGGCGTGATGGCTATGACGTGGGAGGACTCTGGAGTGGAGGCCATGATGCTGGAGGACTCTGGCATGTTGGGTCCTGTGGGATTGCAGGGCCCCTCATCCGCAATTTCCACAGTAAATGAAGAACCATTCAGTAAGATTGCAAAGTCAATATAATGGGCCAGAGTCCATGGGACAGTGCTTTCAGGCATTAGGCAATTCCAATAGTCATCAAGTATTGGCGAAAAATACCCTTGAGGGCAACATCATTAAAGTTCACCTGACAACAAAGTCACAAACCTCCTTGACATAATCCTCAAGGAGATGATTCCTTTGGTGCAGACAAACTTCTTGAGCCTCCGTAGGAAGTAGAGTACAGACTTTACGACTGACGTCATGTGCAGGGACAAGGACAGGTCATCAGAGAGATGCACACCAAGGAACTTTGTATTCCTGACTCTTTCCACAGCCGCTCAGTCAATGTGTTGGCAGGCGTGGCTGTCCACCAGCATCCTCCTAAAGTCCATGATCATCTCTTTGGTCATCTCTTAGATAGTGTTTTTACCTCATCTCTGTAGGCCATCTCATCGCCATTCATGATGAGACCCAGGATGGAGGTGTCATCAGAGAACTTAAAGATGATGTTGGTACTGTGTTTGGCAAAGCAGTCGTGCGTGAACAGGGAGTATAGTAAGGGCTGAGAATGCAACCCTGTGGAGCACCTGTTCTCAGAGTCAGCCTGGAAGATGGGCAGTTACCAATTCTCAACACTTGTGGTCTGCTCGTCAGAAAGTCCAAAATCCATTTGAATAGTTGTGTGTCCAATCCTAAGTCTTTAAGTTTTGCGATAAATTTAACTGGGATTATTGTATTTAAGGCTGAGCTGTAGTCGATGAACAACATTCTCACGTAGGTGTTTTTCTTGTCCAGGTGTGTGAGAGCACTGCACATCGCAAGGATGATGGCATCATCTGTCGATTAGTTTTTTTTCGGTATGCCAATTGGAGAGGGTCTAATGTATCTAGCAGGGATAAGCAGATTTGATTTTTGACAAGTCGCTCAAAGCACTTCATTATGGTAGAGGTCAGCGCTACAGGTCGGTAGTCATTCAGGCAGCTGACAACAGGCCTCTTTGGAACAGGGACAATGGTGATCTTCTTAAAGCAGGAAGGGATCACAGACTGCCTAAGAGAGAGATTAAAAATATCTGTAAAAACCTCTGCTAGCTGGCTGGCACAGACTTTAAGGACACAACCCTGAACACCATCAGGACCTGGTGCTTATACTGGGTTGAGCACCCTGAAAGACCTGAACACGTCAGGTAGAGAATTTATTTTTATTTTATTTATTCTCGTCTGCTGGAAATTTCACTGCAGGGAAGGTATTGCTATTCACAAACCTAGGATAGAAGGTGTTCAGTTCATTAGGTAAAGAGGCAGACAGACCCACATCGCAGTTCTTTCTGTCCTTTTTGCGTCTGCTCAGCTCGGGTAGGAAAAGTTATGTGTTGGATGAATTTTGGGAGAATTTTCTTCAGGTTTATCCTATTAAAGTCCCAGATGACAATAAAAGTATTTGTTCTCCAGAATATTTATGGTTTCATACAGAATGTCCAGTGCTTCACTCTTATCCACCTGGAGATATGTAGGTCACTGTTAGAATGTCGAAACTAAATTAGAGTGGAAGAAAGAATGGACATATTTTAACTGCAATGAGATCGGCATCTGGACAGCAGTGTTTATCAACAACTGAAACATCTGTTCCCCATAGAGAGTTCACCATAATGCACACACCGCCACCTTTGATCTTTCCCTGATCGATTTCTTCTGTCTGCCTCGCTGCCTGCTGTGTGTGAGTGTGTTTGCTCCGAGGCTGTAAGCTCCGTCTAAGCCTCGTATTTCTTTCTTTTTTGAACCATCATTTACTATAATTTCTAGTTTATACTACTAATTACAGTTTACCTAACATCTCAGATTAACCTAACATCGCTAGCTTCCGTTATTGTTACCACAACACTAGGGTGACCATATTTTGTCCTGAAAAAACAGGACACTCGGCCCGGCAAACAGATAGGCCTACTCAAATGATACTCGAAGTTTACTCAAAGAAATCTTATTAATTTCAATACATTTAAAGTAGGTTATGCCTCCTCTGTATGGATAGAAATTTGTTATATTGTTATATGAAAACAGGACATGTCCTGGGAAAACAGGACAGTTGGTCACCCTACACAACACACTAGTATCTCGCTAACCTGTTAACGCGCCACCCATGTGCTCAGTTATTTATTTATTTTTCTTGTGTGCGCCCACGCCTCTGAGTTCATAAAAAGCCCAGGTGAGTAAGAATCAGTCAACAAACACGGTGAGTAATGTCTTGTTCTGTTATTGTCACCTGCACCTCATGCCACATGTTTACCATAGCCTTCCCCATCGACAATATAGGGTTTATATGTGATAAATGCAAGGAGACAGTCAGGCTGACGGAGAAGATTTCAGAATTAGAGACACGCATCCAAACTTTAATTGAGGATAGTAAGTGTGCTCGAGCTTTAGATACTACTTTGGATGCGCCTAGCATAGTGAACTCTTTACATGATTCGGTTCCGGCTGAGTTATTGCCTGTGCAGCCAGGCAGATGGGTGACTGTCAGAGATCGCTCTAGTCACGGATCAAAAAAACACTCTTCCGGTCTGATTACCATAAAAAATCGATTTGCCCCACTCAGTGAAACACCCACTGAGAATTATGTTGATTGTGCCCTGGTAATTGGCGATTCTATTACATGGAACGTGAAAATAGAGACACCAGCCACCAAAGTCACATGTTTACCGGGAGCCAGAGCGCCTGACATCAAAGCAAATTTAAAAGGGCTGGCTAATGCTAATCATAAATTCTCTAAGATTGTTTTTCACGTCGGCACTAATGATGTTCGACTCCGCCAGTCGGAGATCACCAAAATTAATATAAAGAGGTGTTTGAACTCGCAAGTATGATGTCAGGCACTGTAATTTGCTCTGGCCCTCTTCCTGTTCGAAAGAGTGATGAGATAGTCAGTAGATTGTGTTCACTCAATGGCTGGTTGTCTAAGTGGTGTCCGCAAAATAATATAGAATTCATAGACAATTGGAAAAGTTTTTGGGGCAAACCTGACCTGTTGAAAAGAGATGGTATTCATCCCTCCTTGGATGGTGCTGCTCTTCTCTCTAGTAATTTGACTCATAGTCTCTCATAGTAATTTGGCTCATAGAGATAAAACATGACAATCTGGGGCTCAGGTTAGGAAGCAGACAAACTGGCTAAACCAACCGTCTGCTAGCGGCCTCGCGTCACCAAGGTCAGATAAATCGCATCACATAGAGACTCTTTTACCTAGATATCATCATATAGAGACTGTGTCTGTTCCCCGAATTTGGAAATCCAAAAAACGTCCAAACCTATCTAAGGTTAAAAATTTAATTGATGTTCAACAAATAAAAAACAAATATAATACAGATGAGCAAACGATAAAGCTTGGGTTGCTGAATATTCGATCCCTTACTTCAAAAGCGCTCATAGTTAATGATATGATTTCAGATTATAACCTAGATGTGCTGTGTTTGACAGAAGCCTGGCTAAAACCAAACGATTACATTACTTTAAATGAGTCCACCCTGCAAGATTACTGTTATAAATATGAGCCTCGTCCGAAAGGCAAAGGGCAAAGGCGGTAATTTATAGTAATATTTTCAAAACCAATAAGAAATCTAATTTTAAATGTAATTCTTTTGAAGTGTTGGTGTTAATGTAAAAATATATAGTGTAAACGATAAATCACGTTTGAGAATTCTGCTGGCTACTGTATATAGGCCACCAGGGCACCATAAAGATTTTATCAAAGAATTTGCTGACTTTCTATCAGAATTAGTATTGACTGCAGATAAAGTACTAATTGTTGGTGATTTTAATATACGTAGATAATGAAAAAGATGCATTGGGATTGGCGTTTAAAGACATTGTAAACACAATTGGAGTTAGACAACACGTGTCAGGACCTACTCATTGTCGTAATCATACTCTAGATCTTATATTATCACATGGAATAGATTCTGAAATTCTGCAGCAGAGCGACGACATCTCCGATCATTATCTAGTCTCAAGTAAATTACATTTAGCCAAGGCGGCAAAGCCGACTCCATGTTATAAATATGTCAGACCTATCACTTCTGCCTCTAAAAATTGCTTTATCAATAATCTTCCTAATCAGTTTCATCATCTCAGCATCCTGGATAGCCTCGAAGAACTTGATATTGCAACAGAAACGTTTAACTCTCTCTTGTCCAGCACTTTAGACACAGTTGCTCCACTGCGCTTAGATTAAAGAAAATAGTCCAACGCCGTGGTACAACGAGCACACTCAGGCCCTTAAGAGAGCAGCCAGAAAAAAATGGAGCGAAACTGGAAGAAAACAAAACTAGAGGTATTTCGGATTGCATGGAAGGAGAGCTCAATTGCTTACAGAGAGGCTTTAAAAGCTGCTGGATCTGCTTATTTTTCAAACCTATTAGAAGAAAATAAACACAACCCTAGGTATTTATTTGAAAAAGTGACTAAACTAACGAAAAAGAAAGCTTCAAGCCCAGAAGTTTCTAAGAAACACAGCAGTAATGACTTTATGAACTTCTTGACTTATAAGATCGATTATATCAGGGACAAAATTATAACTATGCAAACGTCTACTACAGTATCGCATCAGGGAGTGCAGTGTAGTCTCCATAATGAAAAACTTAATTCATTTGTTGCAATAGGAAAGGAAGAATTTTGCAAACTTGTAAATCATCTAAATCGACAACTTGTATTTTAGACCCTATACTGACTAAGCTACTGAAAGAGATGCTTCCAGAGGTCATAGATCCTCTTCTAAATATCATTAATTCATCTTTGTCTCTAGGAAACGTACCAAAAACCTTTAAGCTGGCTATGATTAAACCGCTTGTTAAAAAAACGCAACTTGATCCTACAGAATTAGTCAATTACAGGCCGATCTCGAATCTGCCTTTTCTGTCAAAGATACTAGAAAAAGCAGTATCCTCACAACTGTGCTCCTTTTTAGAAAGAATTGATATCTGTGAGGATTTTCAGTCCAGATTTAGACCGTACCATAGTACTGAGACTGCTCTCATTAGAGTCACAAATGATTTGCTCTTATCATCCGATCGTGGTTGTATCTCTCTATTAGTGTTACTCGATCTTAGTGCTGCATTTGATACTAATCGACCACTGTAATATTCAAGTTTGAATATCGATTTGTAATTCCCATATATGTTAGGTAGTTCCTGAATATATGCTCTAGGGGGCAGTGGGTGAGGGTTGGTGGAATAAGTTGGGAATAGAGAATAAAAGGAAGACCCGCATGTGTTAAACTGATCTGAGACTCTAGTCGTTTTTTACTAAATAATATATGGTGTCAGAGTGAATCGCGAAGATGGATGCTGCCGGAGTGCCTGCACCGCGAATGGATTGGGAGTCACAGAATCTTCCCGATGCATGGAGAAAGTTTAAACAGCACGTTGAACTGATGTTTTCGGGGCCGTTTCGCCGCAAGGAGGAGACGGAGAAATGCAGCTACCTGCTCTTATGGATTGGAGAGAAAGGACGGGATATCTATAACACATGGACTCTCACTGAGGATGAAGCTAAGTTGCTCAAAACTTACTACGACAAATTTGAAGCTTACGTTTTACCAAAGGCGAACCCAATTTTTGCCGGATACAAGTTTAATTAGAAAACGCAGTGCGCCACGGAAACATTTGATCAGTTCGTCACTGAACTCAGGCTGCTCGTTAAAGACTGTGGCTACACTAATCCAGATGAGATGGTGAGAGACCGTGTCGTTTTCGGTATTTATTCCCCACATGTTCGGGAGAAATTACTCAATCAGGGTGCTGAACTAACATTAGAAAAAGCAATCGACACTGCCAGATCGCATGAGATTGCGCAGGCGCAGATGAAAAGTATGGCCACCGGCAGCATAAATGCAGAGCATGCGCAACAAGTGCACATTATAGGAAAGCATGCAAAAACACGTCAGAGCTTTCAGAAAAACACAAAAACCAACAATGTGCCTCCAAATATGTGGATACTGCGGTAAAGAACACAAAAGGAGAGAGACATGCCCAGCAAAGGGAAAGCAGTGTGCGAAATGTGGAAAGTATAACCATTTTGCAAAGGTTTGCAAGTCAAAACCGAAATCTGTGCACTGTGTAAGTGAAAACAAACATGAAGATGCATACCCAGACGTGAGTAGTGAATTCTTTATTGACAGTGTCACAAATGCAAACACATTTACTTCATCAGAGCAAGCTTTTGCTGAGATTGAAATAAGAGAATACGGTTTGCCGTTAAAATTCAAACTGGACACGGGTGCTCAGGTTAATGTAATACCTCAAAGAGACTTCAAAAAATTTGCACTAAAAACAAAGATGCAGCAAACTCACAAAATGCTCACAGGATACGGTGGACAGCAATTGTCAGTTAAAGGCACCTGCCAACTACACGTCAAATATAAAGAGAATGCCATGCCACTAGACACCCAGTCACCACCCGTGCTTGGATTAAAAGCATGTTTGGACTTAGACATGATTAAACTGGGGCTGTCTGTATCCTCCCCAGAAAAAGAGTCTGAGTCGATTATAGATGAATTTACTGATGTGTTTACCCATGTGTGATGTGTGAAAAGCCCAAAACTGGTAAGCTGAGAGTCTGTCTGGATCCACGAGATCTGAATAAGGCTATAAAGCGACCACACTATCCTATGCCTAAGCTAGATGACATCACACCAAAGCTGTCAGGAGCCCGTTACTTCAGTGAAATGGATGCTAGATCCGGCTACTGGGCAATCAAGCTTTCTGAAAAAGCCTCGAAACTGACCACTTTCAATACGATATTCGGTAGATATCGATTTCGTCGCCTACCCTTCGGCATTGTCTCAGCCCAGGACATTTTTCAACAGAAAATAGATGAGATTTATGAAGGTCTGCCTGGAGTTGTGGCCATCGTGGATGCAGACTGATCTCATGAAACTGCGTATGTATGACACGCCAATTCATATTTCCATTTTTGGCATGCTATCAACACGCAAAATCGCCTTTCAGCATGTTTATGAACGCCGTTGACTTAACGTAACATTACTGTATATATAAATATATGACCTACCCCAACCCCGTCCCTAAACCTACCCGTCACTGGTTAATGCCATTTATAAGTCTTGCCCTACCATCCTAGTAAGAAAACTATCGCTCCCCAGATGTATATCAAAATTTGGCTTTATTTCGCTCGGATTTTTAACGGCGTGTACATACACGCGGAATCACTCGGACATAACGGCGTAGATATACACGCATACACGCGGATAGCTCAAAATGCGTATAAATAACACGCCACTTGACTTGAAAGTGGCGTGTATGTTTACGCAAAAGTCATGATGTCATGTTGGTGGATGATATCTTGGTCTACGGAAAAACAAAAGAAGAACATGACCATAATCTCAGGAGGATGCTGGAGAGGTCCAGAGAAAAAGGGGTACGCCTTAATCCTGAGAAAAGAATTGTGTGTGTCCTGGAAGTCAGCTACTTTGGCCAACGTCTTTCCAAAGATGGAATCAAAACGGACCCTCACGAGGTGGAAGCCGTAAAAGAGATGTCTCCACCTAAGAATCGTGCTGAACTAGAAACAATTCTGGGAATGGTCAATTATCTTTCAAAATTTGCACCAGATCTTTCAGACATAAATGCACCTCTGAGACACTTACTGCGGCAAGATCATGAGTTCGTATGGGACAAGCAACATGACGCAGCGTTCCAAAGGATGAAAGACATCATTACCAGGGAACCAGGACCTGTGTTGTCATTTTTCGACACAAGCAAAGATCTCACACTGCAAGTGGATGCCTCCAAATATGGACTAGGTGCAGTGTTGCTGCAGGAAGGTAAACCACTTGCATATGCCTCAAAGTCACTCACGGACTCAGAGATAAGATACGCTCAAATAGAGAAAGAGCTCCTGGCCATCCTCTGGGGTTGCAAAAGATTTCATCAATATGTCTATGGACGGCATGTAACAGTGGAATCCGATCATAAACCCCTTGAATCGATCATCAGAAAGCCATTAGCTGCAGCACCACCAAGACTGCAAAGGATGATCAGGCAACTGCAAAAGTACAGTTTCACCATCGTACACATTCCTGGGAAATATATTCCAGTGGCCGACACGCTGTCAAGGAAGTCGTTGCCTAGCGCCGATCACAGCCTTAGTGAGGAGATGGATGTACAAGTGCATACCGTACTCAGCGCTCTCCCTGTCAGTGATGTGAAGTTCAGAACTATTCAAGAAAAAACTGAAAGAGATGTCCAAATGTCCACGCTAAAGAAAGTGATCAAAGAAGGATGGCCTGCTGAAAGAAAGCGATGCCCTACAGCCATTCTAGAATACTGGAATCATAGGGACGAGTTATCTGAGATGGGCGGCATGGTCTTCAAGGGAGAAAAAAACGGCCATGGCAGATTGTCGGTACTGATCTACTCACTTGTAATAGTGACGACTACATAGTGGTGGTAGATTACTATAGCCCAGTGCTTCTCAAAGTCCGGACTCCGGTCCGGATCCGGACCCGGAGGGAATTCAATCCGGACCCGCCTCCATATCACATTTCAAGAGCACTAATTGTGTGTAAGGGATTAAAAGTGTGGATTTCCTACTTTGATAAACGCTGGTTAAAATCATTTGTTTATTTTTTTAGATGGTCCGAAATTAAAACGAAGGTGAGATATTTTCCTCCGTGATTTAGTTGCCATGACATCCAGTGAGCATATGACTTTTGACGTAATCGGGCGCAACGCGACACTTCACCGCAGTAAGGTGTGGAGGATGTCAGTCATTGTCCAGGAAAAGAAAAGTTGATGAAGAAAATAGAGTTTTCAAAGATGATTGGAAAGAGAGGTATGCGTTCACAGATATCCCAAGTCTCCCGGAAGTTCCAGGAGTCTCCCGCACATTGATAGCGGCTTCCTGATGCCTGCAAATTAGTTCAAATCCCCCAGCAATGTAGAGCTCGCGAGCTCCAAACCGTGTAGCGCGCGCTAGACAGTGAGGGAGAGAGCTATGGCGTTTTAGTCTCAAAACTCGTGCACAGGATACAAGGCCAAAAAACAGTATCCGCGCGCAGAATGCCATCCACGCGAGCCATTTCTGCACTGCGAGCGCTCTGTTTAAACGCTCCTTTTAAGTATCCGCGCGCGTTTCAAGTTGACTTTTGAGACCCGCGCGCAGAATGCCATCCTCGCGCGGGCCCGTTTCTGCACTGCGAGCGCTCTGTAAAAGTATCCGCGCGCGCGTTTCAAGTTGACTTTTGAGACTTTGGACGTAAGCGACCTTACGTGTGTGCGCAAATGTGCGTGTGTGCTCATGCCCCATCCAACCCAAGCCCCATCCCCCCCCCCCCCCCCCCCCCATCAACAAAAAACGGACCCCCCCCTCAGTGGGCTCAGTGAGAAGGCAGTGCAGATTGCCAAATCACTAATGGACAAAGCAAAAGCGGACAAGAAAGACCCATATATCAGTCTGTTGAAGTACAGGAACACCCCAGTGGATGGTTTCAGATCACCTGCCCAACTACTGATGAGCAGAAGACTACGCTCCATTTTACCAACTACCAGCCAACAGTTGCAACCTGAAACTGTCAGTGGAAATGATGTTCATGCAAGGCGTGAGCAAAAGCAACAACATCAAGCAAAGTACTACAACAGGTCAGCAAAACCACTCACGCCACTAAGGGATGGGGACCACGTCCGAATTCAGGAGTCGGGTAAATGGAAGCCTGCTGTAGTCATTAAACCTGCTGACACCTACAGGTCTTATGTGAGTACTGCAGGAGGCCAAATTTTCCGCAGGAATCGTCGTCACCTTTTGCCAGATAGAGCACGGCCTACCACTGCCGAGCCTGGAATGTCTTCGAGCATTCAGCACACAGTGCCCATGGATCAACCTCAGCAGACAGACACAAAGAAAACTGACTCTGTTGCTCCATTTTACGTTACCAGATCCGGACGTGAAGTGAAACCAAGAGCCGTCCTTGATCTTTGACTGTGAAGGGTGTAGGCGGATCGCTGCCCTATTTATACATATATAATAATTTGTCATTATTGATGATATAATTATGTTGTTTACTTTTCGTTCTTTATGTTGGTTGTTGCACTTATGTTATATCTTAAAGAGTTGCACTGTTGACACATTGTGTTCATTGACATAGTATGCCAAGCTCTCAAAGAAAGGGGATGTAATATTCAAGTTTGAATATCGTTTTGTAATTCCCATATATGTTAGGTAGTTCCTGAATATATGCTCTAGGGGGCAGTGGGTGAGGGTTGGTGGAATAAGTTGGGAATAGAGAATAAAAGGAAAACCCGCATGTGTTAAACTAATTTGAGACTCTAGTCATTTTTTACTAAATAATACACACAACATTCTTTTAAATAGACTAGAACTATGTTGGCATTAGTGGAATTGCACTAGTAGGGTTTAAATCATACGTTTCTGACCGTTATCAGTTTGTAGCAGTAAATGAAGAGATGTCTTATCGATCACAAGTTCAGTATGGCGTACCACAAGGCTCAGTACTAGGACCGCTGCTCTTAACTCTGTAATGCTACCATTAGGAGATATAATTAGGAAACATGGAATTAGCTGTCACTGTTATGCTGATGATACTCAGCTGTATATTTCTTCAAAACCTAACGAAACTTACCAAGTCACAAAATTAATGGAATGCATAGCTGATATGAAAAAATTGGATGACCAGTAATTTCCTACTACTAAATTCTGAAAAAAAAAAACAGAGACTTCCTCACCTAATAACCTAGAATACTGTCTAACACTTGATGGCTGCTCTGTTAAGTCTTCGTCGTCAGTTAGGAACCTGGGTGTGCTCTTTGATACCAATCTTTCATTTGAAAATCACGTGTCTAGGATCTGTAAAACTGCATTTTTCCATCTAAAAAATATATCTAAATTACGTCATATGCTCTCACTGACAAATGCAGAACAATTAGTTCATGCGTTCATGAGCTCAAGGCTAGATTACTGTAATGCTCTACTGGGTGGTTGCCCTGCACGCTTAATAAACAAACTACAGCTGGTCCAAAACGCAGCCGCTTAAGTTCTTACCAGAACCAGGAAGTATGACCATATTAGCCCGGTTCTGTCAACACTGCATTGGCTGCCAATTAAACATCGTATACATTTTAAAATATTGCTGATTACTTACAAAGCACTAAATGGTTTAGCTCCCCAGTACTTGAGCGAGCTCTAATCGCATTATAGTCCTCCACGCTTTTCCTACTTAGCACCAAAACTTTGGAACAATCTTTCTAACATTGTCTGAGAAGCAGATACAGTCTGTCAGTTTAAAGCTAGACTAAAAACACATCTCTTTGACCTGGCTTTCACATAATACATTATCGACTTCTATAATTAAATGTTAGGCTGCATAGATTAGGTCAGCTGGAACTGGGAACACTTCCCTTGAATCCTGATGTACTCGTTACATCATAAGAAGAATGGCATCTACGCTAATTTAGTGTCTTTGTTTATCCCAAGGTTTTCCTGCAGCCTGCTGAATCCAGCCGTTTCCAGATCTGACGAAGGACCTTCGCCTGGACCCGATGACAACGCAGTGCTGAAGTGCCAACTAACCTTTCCCTATGGAGGATCCCTATTCCACTCTACAGATAAAGCGCTGTGGAAATTCAGGTTTCGCGTACCTACAGGAAATGATAAAATAAAATAAAATTCTGCATCAAAATTTACAGGCAAGACAAGTAGTTTGTTTAGGCATGGTTTGTAGCGAATTACAAACCTGCGCACATATACTGTATTCAAACGCACATAACTATAGAATCAATTCTTAATGCGCATGTGAACGCCATCAGCATTTATCACAGGTTTGCTTTTAAAGTCTGTTTAGAGAGAACAGCGTAGTGTTAGCGGCCCCTAATTTAATAACAAATGATCAGTTCGACGGAAGTGAATCAATCAAAACTAACATTAGCTGGAAACAACATTATTCAAGAACCGCTATAAAACCAAACCATCTCTGTTACCTTAAATTATATGTTTGTCTCTGTAAAGCTGCTTTGAAACAATCTACATTGTTAAAAGTGCTATATAAATGAGGATGACTTGACTTGACTTTGCGCTAACCATAGTCTGTTGTTTTATCCTGGTGATGGAGGGTGAAACCAAGAGGCGAAACAACGAATTCCGCAACAGTATTGTCTAGCCATGTCTCAGAGAAGACAAGAGACAAGACAACAGTTTCTGATGTCTCCCTGAAAAATTCTGAGCATTTAGCTCGTCCATTTTGTTGACCAGCGACTGAACATTTGCTAGAAGAATACTCGGAAGAGGGGGTTTAAAACTAAATTTTTGCGTTCTGTACAGAATCCTGGCTTGTTTGCCTCTCTTATGCTTTTTTTCTCCAACTCTTTTTTTCTCCAACTCTTTTTTTCTCTAGGAACAACTGGCAGCAAAGTTGCTGCCATTCGAATTCATGTGAAAGTTGTTCACAAAGTCCGCTTTGAGTGATGCTCTGATGTCCAGAAGAGTTTTACGATCGTATTGGATGATCGTAGAAGAGACATTTACAAAAAGATTTACAAAAACTATATAAAAAAAAAAGCTGTAGTTTGCTCAACAGCGCAGTCATCTTGGCGTATTATTATTATGCTTATATGCATAATATATTGTGTTATATTGTATGTTGTTTGAAAAAAATAACGCTTTTTAATGAATGATGGTAAAAAAAAAATTTTTAAATAAAAAATAAATATGTATTAAATTACAATTAAGTTTTTAGTGTAATTTTAAATGTAGTTTTATGTGCATGCAGTGAATAGTAATTTGCAGCAAATAGAGATATTCACGGTCTTTTCTTTTTCCGCAGTAAAACACATTATACAAACAATGCAGTCCTACTGTACATTTACTAGCGAAATGACACCAAATATAGAACATTTATTCACAAGACTAACATGCTAATAATCCACAAGAAACTGATTAATGTAAACTGTAACTAACTGTCATAAAACTTTGAACAGCAGGCACTAACGTCACTGCCATAAGAGATACAGACCCTCTCATCTCACTATAATAAGCCAATCTCTGGGGAAACAGGGGCTGTATCCAAAATCTCATACTTCCCTTTCTATATAGTAGGTAAAAAACAATATGTGACAAGAATTCACAGTATTCATAAGAGTAGGCAACCCAGAAGACCTACTTCTTCCAGCGGGATTTTAAAGTGTGTATACAATGGACCCTTTTGGCCAACAGGCCACAGGAGAGGATTTGTGAATGACAGGGACGCAAAATGACGCAGTACGTCCAGATTCTATTCATACTACACACACACATTCATACTATTTAGAACATACTTTTTAAAGGTTGTGAAGTAATTACTTATTCAAAATAAGTACATACTCAAGAGAGTATGCGAATCGGATGCAGCCAAAGAAGCATGACGTGAACTAAGACTGTGACTGAGTATGAATTACAACAAAAAAAAGACATGAACAAAACCCAAATCCAGCGTTGCAACACTAGCCACAACCCAAACTCTATGAGCTGAAAAGAGACTGGTGGAAAGTTTGAGTTAGTATAGTAGACTATAAACTAGCAAATTATTCAGTAGATGAGTTTTCCTGTTCAACGTTTAATTTTTACTGAAGTTTAATGTTCCCAACAGCCTCTGTAGTCCCATTAAGCAACTTGTTAGCAACCAACTTTTTCAAGACACAAAAACTTAAATCTATAACTGATTTAACTCATCAGCTCATTTAACAGAGACTGCAAGACTTGAATTGGGTGTGACTGATGAGGGAGACATCCAAAATGTGTTGTGTGACACTCTTTGTTGTGTTCTGCTCTTTGTTAGCGGCGTTTTCAACCCCGCAGGAAACTATGGGCATTGTGGTGGCTCTCGCGTGATTTTTTTTTTCTCCACAAACCAGTTCAGCTAATATCATCAGTTAAGCTTACGGTGATGGGTAGGTTTATGTGTATGTGTGGGGGGCGGGGGGGGATGGGGGGTTCATGCATGATATGCAATCAACAAACAAACCCTCAACAAACTACTTGTCTGGCCTTAAAATTTATAATACAGAATTTCATCGCTTCAGCTTAGCTATGTGAACCGGAATCATCCCGACAACGATCATCTGTACAGAGGTAAAGGGACGGAGGCCTTCACAGGGAGGGACTAGTGACACTTCAGGACTGCGTTGTTGTCGCGTCCAGACGCAGGTCCTTCATCAGATCTGGATACGGTACCATTCTTCTTATGATGTAATGAATACATCAGCATTTATGGGAAGTGTTCCTGATTCCAGCTGACCTAATCTATGCAGCCTAACATTGAATTATAGAAGTCTATGTGCTATGTGTATGCAGTCAAAGAGATGTGTTTTTAGTCTAGCTTTGAACTGACAGAATGTGTCTGCTTCCCGGACAATATTAGGAAGACTGTTCCAAAGTTTTGGTGCTAAATAGGAAAGGGATCTACCACCAGCAGTCGATTTGGATATTCTAGGTATTATCAACTAGGGCACATTCAACAGGATTCTCAGTGGGTGTTGCACTGAGAGTGGAAAACCTGTTTAATACTGTAATTGGAATGGAAGAGCGGTGCTTTGTCCCGCAACTAGAGCGCCGTCTTATCGTCACCCAATTGTCCTGCTGCACAGACTCTACTTCAGTTGGAACCGAACAATGTACAGTGTTCACTAAGCTAGGCGCATCCAAAGCAGTATCTAAAGCCCTTGCACACTTACTACCCTCAATTAAAGTTTGGATGCATGTATCTAGTTCTGAAATCTTTTCCATCAGCCTATCTCCCTGATTTTATCACACAAAGGGCTATGGTATACATGTTACAAGAAGTGCAAGTCACAATAAGAGAGTCGGAAATTTTCCCGGTGGGCCGGTAGTGTTTCGAGGCCTCGAGGGCCGGTCTGATAATAGTTATACATCGCAAGTTCTTAGCATCACCATCCGGCGGCCTGGTGTGCGGCTGCTGCCCGCTGCTCAAACTGTGCAGCCTCTCTGCTCAACCCGTAAATAAATGCATCAATCAGCAGCTTTTGTTTGAGTTTTTAAATGGTCTAGTGGTAGATCTTTTGCCAAGCATGTCAGAGGTTACGGGTTCTAATCTGCACTCGTATAGTTTTTTTTTCTCTCATCCAAACTGAATCAGTGGTTACAGTCTATATCAAGCAGGGACACGTTTGTGTGCATTTCTTATTTTATTTCACCGGAACGAAGAGTCTCCGCAATGGCGATAGATTGAAGAGCGCGTCCGAGTGAAGACTGCGCACGCCACAAGAGAACACTGTATCCAGGCAACTGATAGCAGCAAAAACGAGCGCTCAGCTTAATTAAAAAAAAAACGATTTAAGTGCTAGATCTTTTATTTAATAGCAAACTATATGAATGCTCTGCTAGTTAACTGGAGATGTTTTATTTATTTGTATTAGGTACATCCGTGCCTCAATGTTTCAAAAAGTGGTGGGGGACAATATTGATCCTGAGAAAAAGTGGTGGGGACATGTCCCATCTGTCCCACCCACAAATTACGCCTATGACATGACTTCACTGGATCTAAACAAATCAATCTAACCATAGATGTGACCAGCGGTGGCTTTCTTAATCTATTAAATATATATATATATATATATATATATATATATATATATATATATATATATATACATATATATATATATATATATATATATCTTTATTTTTTTATATTGCAATAAAGAAATTAATTGTACATTTTGAAAAAGCATTTCCATTCTATTAGTTTTTTTTTTTTGCATAAATCAGGGTTTATACTAAGTAAACAAGGACTGACATTTTTTAAATTAGGGTTACCAAAAATGTTCTCCGTGCATGCACTGAAATTTTCTCTCACTCCAGCCTAAAGCCCAATTTATACTTCTGCGTCGAACTCACGGCTTAGCTACGTCGTAGGCTGTGTGCTACGCGCGTACCCTGACGTGCACCTCTCAAAAAATATAACAACGCGTCAATTCTACGTGGACGCAAGCGCTGTGATTGGTCTGCTAGAACCCCTCCCTTGGGTTTCACATGCTCCCTCTGCATGTGTAATTGCGCATCAACACGGACAACAACGCAGAAGTATAAATGAAAACCAATGCATAGTGTATAGCGTAGAGGCTCCGGCGTAGGTCCGACGCAGAAGTATAAATGAAAACCAATGCGTAGTGTATAGCGTAGAGGCTCCGCCGTAGGTCCGACGCAGAAGTATAAATCAGCCTTAAGTCCCAAAGTTTGCAAACCTGCTAACAGGCTAGCAAATTAGCATAGACAGTAAAAGAAATGGACACAGCGAGCCCATAGACTTCAACAGAGAAAAGTGAAGTCAATTAGAAGCACTCACTTCCTGATTGCCAAGCGCACTGCGCAGGCTCAAACTGAGCTTGATGACGTAGATGTGACGTGAGCAACCTGTCTCACAGTTGTACGTCTTCTAGTAGCTGTGCCAAGAGGAATCTGAATCATTCCCTTCCGAATCTTGCAGAGCCGGAGATCGTGAGTATTAGCTGTCCATGAGGTCGCAGCAGAAGCAACTTTACAAATCTCTATGGGTTTCTCCCTTGACTTTATGCCTCCACGTCCCCCTGATTGCATGCGAGCTTCTACTTCTGTCTATACGGTAATTTCTCTACTGTGCGAAAGAGTCGCGTGTTATGATGCAATCGTTAGCCTATTTTTACAAAAACTGCTTCTACGGGGCCACAACGTAAGATATAAGGTAATGGAGCCTTTTATACATTGTCGTGTTTCTTTAGAAATAAACAATGAACAAATAGAGTCTTTAAACGAAAGTTATTCGCTGTCAAAGTGACGCCAAAATGAATGGGAGTCAATGGAATGCTAACAGCAGGTGAAGGCTTGTTAGCCAATGGCGGCCCCCGGGGAGACTTCAGTTTGCCAGTGTTCGAATTACGGGGGAGCTAAGGGGAGCTCGGCTCCCCTGAAAAGGACCTGGGCTCCCCTGAAAGCCTACTTTGAGACATTTAGGGGGAGCTCTAAAACACTGTCCATTTTTTGTGTCGCATATAGATTTTGATTTTCTGTACATTAAGGTTCCTGAAATAAAAGATGATATTAAAAATGTTTCAGTGTTTATTCGCGCTCATTACATTACTATTTCCGAACATCTGTCTCCACTAATAAATGCAATGCTGTGTCTCCTGCTGTGACCATCCATGCGTGGCGGCGCTGCACTGAAATTACTACGTTTACGTCACCACTCGAACTTCTCACTGAGTTGGTATTTGAATGTTAGCTTAGCTTCAAGTTCAAAACATACTTTATTCGTTTTTAGGAACACTGTGGATATTAATAAGAATGTCAAAAAGAAAGCAGCCAAGCCTCAGTCAATTTGGATTTACAAAACAAACGAAGAGGAGTGATGACAGCGCACCAGCTACAACTAGCTTGCCGGTGTCACCGCCGCCGCCGCTAAAAGTTGCTGCTAGTGACAGCACCAGCACCGAGGATAGCGAGACTTGGGCGCCAGAAACCACCGCTGCGACTTGATTGTTATGTGAGTTATTCTGTTTTTATCATGATTTGCATGATGTAGGCCTAAGCGTGGTTGATTCAGAACCGTGGACAGAGCTGTTTGCCCTAACACTGACTGAGTGACGCTTGCGTTTTGAAGTAGCGCTAAACGGTTTACTAAGTAAACAATAGGTTTACTCTAAACCTATTGTTTGAAATGCCAGAACATGCACCAAAAGCGTTAAAGTCAGTCAGGGTCAGGGAGGATCGCAAAATAGGGCTCCCCCGAAAGCCACTTTGTAATTCGAACCCTGCCCCTTGCGAATTAGTAGCTTGTGCTAGCAACGATTTAGATTGAAGCTAGCGATGTCAGGTTAATATGTGATGTTGAGTGAGTTATATTTAGCTGTATAAACAACAGGGAATGATAGTAAATAATGATTCAAAACAGAAAGATACACGAAGCTACAGACGCTACACACACAAACTGACAGCAAGGCAGACAGGAGCAATCGATCAAGGCGCAATCGAACAAAAGTCCTTGGGCACTAAACATGTTGATTGGTTGACAACACACAGCATTTTATTTCAACCACCATTTTTAAAAGTCTGGTGCGGTATGTGCAGTAAGAGTTGTTTTCTATTCAAATCTTCTATTCAAAATGGTGTTAAAAAATATGACAGATGGACCGAAAACAAGGTTCAGGCTTTATTAAGCTTATATGTGGAGGGCGAAATCTAGCAGGAACTGGAAAGTTGTACGCAGTCCTACATTACCGGAATAATTTGCCTAATATACATAAACTTTTAGACCACAATGGAAATGCAGACATCAACAGGTATGGGGAAAAAAAGTTCCTGGGACAAACTGTTCCAATTAATTTCGGTGGAGTGAGTGAATTAAGGGAATCTTTGACCTCATGTGGTGTCCTTCTCCATCTCCCTCTCTTATCAGTGGATGTCCAGACCGATTTGTGGTGATTGATCATGCTCATCGATCTCTGGTTCAGGTGCAGTCTACAGAAAATGTTCTTGGACCACACTTGGATCATTGTTTCTGTCTGACCCTCCTGGAAAACCATCGGGGTCACCCCTGTGAACACCTGCTCAAGGCTAATACAGAGTGAGATGCATGCAGTTTTATTCATACCTCTGGTTCTATTCAGAATAGAATAGATTGTGGTCACATGAATATTCCATTTTGAAAATAACCAGTATTTTTACATTTTAAAAAATTCACATCTCTCTCATTCTTTTTAACACCCTCTCTCCAGGTCAGACATGCATAGGTGGATAGCTGCTTTCCCTTTGATTAAAAAGGCACTTGGAGAGGAGAAGATTTATGAGGACTGGGGTAAGCTTTCAATGTATTTAATCAGAGACACTGTGGGAAGGAATACACAGTCCTTTAACATTTTCTTTAAATGAAAAAAAAAAAAGTCAATGGTCATTTACTCCAAATACTACTATTGTATATGCCCCAATGTTTCAACTTTTTCCATGGAACACAAAATGATGACTAAAGCAGATGTGCTGTTGAGTTTGATATGAAAGTGGATGGTAACCACTAGCTGTCAAGTTTCAGAAATTGTGATGTAAAGCTGCTAAATAACTTCTTTTGAGTTCCACTGGGTAAAAAAAAAAAAAAAAAAAACTTTCTAAACCGAATGAGAGAAATAACTCCGCTATTCTAATAGATTCAAATATAGACATAAGAAGCTTCCCCAATTATACTCTGGACAAGGTGTGTGTGTTACACAGTGCTTCTTGCTCTATAAATAACGTACTTGTGTATGTGTGCGTGTGTGTGTGTCAGATTGTCCTCAAGTGCAGTGTGTCAGTCAATATGTAGCAAAACAGGCAGACGAGCTTAACTTGGAGCCATCTGATGTCATCAATGTACTGCGCAAAACCAGTGAAGGTACAGTTAAAAAATAAATTAAAAAAACTTAAATTCTTAATGGACTTTTACTAAACCTGACTTCCATATTCATTCCACTCCTTAAGGTTGGTATGAAGGCATGCGTCTCTATGATGGAAAGAAGGGCTGGTTTCCAGCAGAGAACGTGCTAGAAGTAACTACTGATCACCAGAGACGGCGTAACGTGAGAGAGCAGTACCAAATCTCACAAACAACCAGTGAAAACACTCCTACTGACTTATCCTAAGTCGCAACCCATAGCAATCACTTCCCGGTCACTCTTTTATGCCCCATTTTTAAATGCAAAAAAACTGACTGTTAAAGACTACAACATGAAATGGTCTATAAAAACAACTCCTCCTGGTGTGTGACCTTTCCTATATTGAAATGGGAAGTTGGGGTTAATAAGTAATTCCTTTACTAATGTCATCTTTAGAAAAATGAAGAAAAAAAAATCACGAGAATTTTTACAAATGTCAGAACGGAAGCATGGATTGTTCATCAAGAAGAAACTTTTATTGAACAGAACTGTTGTCGTCATGAGGTGACGGGATGAGCCCCTTTCATTATGCTGTCAGGGTCCACCTTCAGCTCCATAGAAACAGTGCAGGCAAGTTTTTATGGCTACATTTGTAATAATCCAACACACACAAACAAACACACAATTAGACATTTTCAGTCAGCTCCTTTTTCATGTTTACCCCAATGTTAACAAATAAAACACGGGATAAAATGGATAAAATAGTCTTGGACTTTACTCTTGAGATGTATTGCCTTGGATGCAGCTTAATGCAAAGTTTTTTTAATGGCATTATAAATGCCAATATACACTTACCGGCCACTTTATTAGGTACCATTGGTAGTACAGAGTTGGACATCTTTTTGCCTTCAGAATTGCTTTATTTCATTATGGAATAAAATGAACAAGGTGCTGGAAACATTCCTCAGAGAGTCTGGTCATCATGCAGTTCTGCAGATTTGTCAGCTTAACACCCATGATCAAATCACATGTTCCACCATAGCCCAAAGTTGCTCTATTGGATTGAGAGCTGTGACTCTGGAGGCCATTTGAGAAAATGAACTCATTGTCATGTTTAAGAAACCAGTTTGAGATGATTGGAGCATTGTAACATTGCACATTATCCTTATGGAAGTAGCCATCAGGTGATGGGTACACTGTGGTCAAAAACTGATGGACACGGTCAGCAACAATACTCAGGTAGGCTGTGGCATTTAAACAATGCTCATTTAGTACTAAGGGGGCCAAAGTGTGCCAAAAAAAATATCCCCCATGCAATTACACCACCAGCAGCAGCCTAAACCATTGATAAAAGGGCGGGATGGATCCATGCTTTCCTGTTTACTCAGACCCCATCATCTGAATGTCATTGGATAATATGGGAAAATTTTGCCTAGTCAAATGAGTCTCGATTTCTACAATTTTGGTGAGCTTGTGCGAATTATAGCCTCAGTTTTCTGTTTCTAGCAGACAGGAGTGGCACCCGGTGCATCTTCTGCTGCTGTAGCCCATCTGCTTCAAGGTTTGATGTGTAGAGCGTTCAGAGATGCTTTTCTGCACACCTCTGTTTTAAGGAGTGGTTATTTGAGTTACTGTTGCCTTACTATCAGCTCGAACCAGTCTGGCCATTCTCCTTTGTCCTCTGGCATCAAGACATTTTTGCCCACAGAACTGCCACTCACTGGATATTTTTTCTTTTTTGGATCATTCTTTGTAAACCCTAGATATTGTGTGTGATCCCAGTAGATCAGCAGTTTCTGAAATACCAACCACCATGTCATGTTCAAAAGTCACTTAAAAATCAACCTTTCTTCCCCATTCTGATGCTCAGTATAAACTTCAGCAGATTATCTTGACCATGTCTACATGCCTAAATGTTGCTACCATGTTATTGGCTGATTAAAGCAGCACCAGGTAACTTTTCAACCTTCATAATATATTTCCAAGTCTCTTGTGATGGTACATCGACTTACAATAGGTTGAATGACACGTCTGCCATAGCCTGACGGGGTCTGTAGCGTTTTTAATCGTACTTTTAAACTTCAGGTTTCGGGTAGTAATCGGCGAACAAAGAGAACTACAAAATTTGACTGCTTTACGGCATATACGTCACTTCCACCACCACCCCCACTTCCTTAAAATCGCAGGGCTCTCAAGTGTCACGCATTGAGCGTGACAGTCACTCATTTCGGTCTTTTGTCACACTCTCCCGCCACACATTGTATTTCTCACGCTGAAAAACTATTTGTGATATATTTAATATGCCGCGGCGCTCAAAACTCTGGCCGCGCCGCTCTCACTGTGGAACTGGCAGGAATCAAGCGCGTCTCCTCTGGTGTTGTTCGTCTGGTGCTGTTAGCCAATCAGAAAATAGCACTATTGTATCTGGGTAACGTTTAACGCAACAACCAATGACACCCTGTCGGCTGGGGTGTTTTTTTGTCTGCCTGACTATGTTACGGAAGCTATCTTATCCTCCATTTATCTTCATGAATCAGGTAATGATTATTTGTCTTGCCTCAAGCTATAATGCAAATCGATTTGTAAAATTTGCAGATTCATTTATGGTAGCTTGATATTACAATATATGGTTATTATACAATATATGGTAGTCTACCACTCAAACATTGCATTGAAGTATCATATAGATTCAGTAAAACGGTAACCAATAGACTAGGCTACTATAATGACGCTGTCTTGTAAACGTGAGCATCGCGATCATTTGTCGTTAGAAAAAAAAAATAAAACCCATTACATTATATTCATATGACATGCTGAATATGCCACTGTACCTGGGATGAAGACATTTCACACGCGACGCAAGCAGAACACCTACATGTGACCTCCTCCGACAGTGTTCAGGGCTACAGAGTAGATGGGCTTTGAGGGCTATCATGGTTGTTGTCAACAAATGCACGTGCATGTAGGATGACAGTTTACGACAGTAGTAGAGGACAATACTGTTTCCCAACTGTAGGGGGACCCCGAGAGCAAAAGTTGTAAAAGTAACCTGGTGTTACTTTAAATAGTTGCGTTAACAAGCAGTTGAACAGGTATACCTAATAAAGTGGCTGGTAAATGTAGAAATGCCCTATTCACAGGTCACGCAATACAATGGGTACTACTCATATATAATTTAAAAAGGAGCAGATTTACCCAAATATACAGGATTAAATAAACATGATTACCTTTATGAGTGTCATCCTCCAACTGGTATTAAGGGCCTTTTTTTATCTGTAAGAGTATATTGAATAAATAAATTAATGCAAAGCATTTAGCATTTGTATGTTATAAAGTATGTGTATGTATAAAGTTATACTAATATTAATACCTTAGTACCAAAATTAGGGTGCAACTAAAAATATGCATTATAATATTCAGAACCAGTGGCCGGTTGCATAAGCTGCTAAGACTAGTCTTACAAGTTAGTCATCTAATTTTTTTTCTTCAAGACGGATTGTTATATATGTAGCTAAATGTTGCGCTATATGGAGAGTGACCACTAGAGTGCAGCAGGTTTCTGTATGTAACGGAGTTCTTGTATTGAAATAAACGGTTCAAGAAGAAGTGAGTAAACCAGACACATGTGTATGAGTGTTGCTCTGTGTGAGAATATAAAATTGTTTATATCAAGAAATTAGGAGTAACATAATATAAATTGGCGACGAGTTGTGTTGTCCTGAAGACTTGTAACTGCATCGGTGAGTGAACAGCCGGTGTTGGACAAGTTGGACTAAAAAAGAACAACCACGCTGAAAGCACCGAGCTAGTGAGCTAGGAGCTGTTAAGAGGGATGAGTCGATCGTCTTCCGAAGATTCTAACGTTACAGTGGAAGCCACCAGAAACAGACACATCATGGCTGGAATAATTGGACATATGGATCCTTTTGATGAGGCCGGTGAGCAGTGGGCAACATATATTGAACGTTTCGAACATTACATCTTGGCTAATGAGATAAGTGACCGAAAGAAAGTGCCTGTGCTGTTTAGTGTACTGGGATCGAAAACGTACGGACTACTTCGAAGTTTGGTTGCTCCCAATAAGCCTGGAGATGTGGGTTATGACGAAATTGTGAGAGTGCTGCAGGCTCATTTCGCACCGAAGCCGCTCGTGATTGCGGAGAGATTCCGATTTCACAAGCGGAATCAGGGGGACGGGGAAACAGTTGCACAGTATGTCGCGGTACTAAAAAACCTTTCTGAACATTGTGAGTTTGGTGCTTATTTGGAAGACGCACTAAGGGACAGATTCGTTTGTGGACTTAAGAGTGAAACCGTGCAGAAGCGTCTTTTGACGGAGAAAGATCTCACGTTTCAGAAAGCAATTGATTATGCTGTATCTGCAGAGACAGCAGCGCGCGACGTGCAGCAGTTAAGCGGCTCGCTTAAAGTGAACGCGGTGTTTTCCCAAAAATGCCGTCGTTGCGGAAAAACTAATCATTCTGATGAGGGCTGCTGGTACAAAGATCGCGATTGCCACCAGTGTGGGAGAAAAGGACACATTAAGCGCATGTGTAGGCAAAAAGCCGAAAGCAGCCAAGGCAGAGAATGGAAACAGAAAGTGGAAAAGCCTGGACAGAAAGGTAATGCAATGAAGAGCAGTGTAAAAGATAGAAAGAAGAGAATTCATCACGTTGAAACAAGAGGAGATGGAAATGAAAGTGAGGAAACTACATCAGACACTGACTGTGAGTTGGGACTGTATTCCATGTCGAAAAAAGGGAAATATTCACAAATTTCAGTGCTGCCTGTAGTAAATGGAAAGAAAATGGAGATGGAATTGGATACAGGAGCTGCTGTGTCGTTGATTCCTTGGAAACAGTACAAAAGCATGTTTGGGCAACTGCCACTGCAACCCACGGATGTCATGCTCAAGACATACACTGGTGAGTCTTTGGCGCCAGAAGGGGTCATTAAGGTGGAAGTAAAGTTAAACAAGCAATGTGCTGATTTGCCCTTGTATGTGGTTAAAGTGGATGCACCCGCACTGTTTGGTAGAGAGTGGCTGAGAGTTATTAAACTGAACTGGAAAGACTTAAAGACTGTGCATGCAATTGAGAAAAGTGAGAAAGACAACTTGGAGAATGTGTTAAAGAGACACTCAGCTGTTTTCTCTAAAAATCTAGGCACAATGAAGGGAATTAAGGCCACGTTGACGCTTAGACCTAACAGTGCACCCAAATTCTGTCCACCACGTAATGTGCCATATGCTCTTAGACCCCGAGTTGAGGCCGAACTAAAACGACTGACTGAGCTGGGAGTGATCTCACCCGTGGAGCACAGTGATTGGGCCACGCCAGTGGTGCCTGTCAGCAAAAAGGATGGCACTGTGAGACTTTGTGGAGATTTCAAGGTCACACTTAACCCAGCACTTTGCGTGGATAAGTATCCAATTCCACGCATTGAGGACCTTTTTGCTTCTCTAGCAGGAGGCCAATGCTTTAGTAAGCTAGACTTGTCAAATGCCTATCTACAGATGGAGGTAGAAGAGAAGTCTAGGGAGCTGCTGACTATCTCTACACAAAAAGGGCTATTTCGTTTTAATCGGTTGCCGTTTGGAGTAGCATCATCACCCGCCTTATTTCAGAAGGCTATGGACCAAGTGCTTCTCGGACTACCCTTTACACACTGTTACTTGGATGATATTCTTATCAGTGGTCCTGACGAACAGACTCACCTAAAAACTCTGGATGCAGTCTTGGGCAGGCTAGAAGAACGGGGCCTGCATCTCAAGTCAGAGAAGTGCCTGTTTTTCCAGGAGTCCGTGGAATACTTAGGCCATATCATCGACGCAGCTGGACTCCACAAGTCACCAGAGAAGGTACGTGCCATTGTGGAAGCACCTGCACCAGGTGATGTCAGTCAGCTACGTTCGTTCCTTGGGATGTTAAACTATTACGGACGTTTCATTCCCGACCTAGCCACAGTCATGAAACCACTGAATGAACTGCTAAATAAGGGGAAAAAATGGCAGTGGACGTCAGCATGTGAGTCAGCGTTCCAGACTTCTAAAGCCCTGCTTGTATCACAAGAAGTATTGACCCACTACAATCCTAAGCTGCCCCTCCGCCTCGCTTGTGATGCATCGCCTTATGGGGTTGGAGCTGTGCTCTCGCACATCATGCCTGATGGTGAGGAAAGACCTATTGCATATGCATCACAAACTCTCAGCAAGGCGGAACAAAACTATGCTCAGATCGAGAAGGAGGCGTTAGCGATAGTTTTTGGAGTACGCAAGTTTCATCAATACCTCTATGGTAACAAGTTCACCCTACTCACTGATCATCGTCCACTGACGTCAATTCTGAGTCCATTGAAAAGTACACCATCTATGGCTGCAGCCCGGATGCAGCGTTGGGCGCTTCTCTTGTCAGCTCATGATTATACCATTCAATACCGGAAAGGTGCATTACACGCCAATGCCGATGGACTTTCACGGTTGCCACTCTCCTACACCCACAAAGAGAAGCTGGGCGCAGTAGAGGTGTTCTACACTTCTCAGTTGGACACACTACCAGTCAGTAGCACTGAGATCAGATGTGACACTTTGGCTGACCCCACCTTGTCTCGTGTCTTAGAAATGGTCTCAACTGGTCGTTTTCCAGCTGCGAGGGGCACTGATGAGGAGCTGTCGCCTTATTTGTTGCGTCGACATGATCTCACAATACAACAAGGATGCCTCATGTGGGGCGCGAGAGTAATTGTGCCACCTAAACTGCGCCCGCGGGTTCTGGAAGAGCTCCATTCAGCACATCCAGGTGTAGTGAGGATGAAGAGCTTGGCACGCAGTTATGTTTGGTGGCCCGGCATAGACTCTCAAATTGAGCTCCAGGTCAAATCTTGCCACTCCTGTCAAAACGTACAAAAAGAGCCGGGGCTAGCACCTCTGCACCCTTGGATGTGGCCCTCCAGTCCGTGGGAAAGAGTACATGTGGACTTTGCAGGTCCATTTGAAGGACATATGTACTTGGTTGCTGTGGATGCACATTCGAAGTGGCCTGAGGTGCATATCATGGATAGCACCACTGCCAGCATGACCATTCAAGTGCTCCGGGGTCTTTTTAGTCGCTATGGCATTCCACACATCCTTGTGAGTGACAACGGACCTCAGTTCTGTGCGGAAGAATTCAGTGCATTCCTGAAGGCCAGTGGAGTCAAACACATCCGCTCAGCGCCATACCATCCTGCCACCAATGGTTTGGCCGAAAGGTTTGTGCAGACGTTCAAACATGCCTTAAAATCGTCCAAAGGTACAGCACGTGTGCGTCAGAGACTTGATACGTTTCTTCTGACATATCGAAACACCCCTCATGCAACAACGAAAGAAACGCCAGCTATGTTGTTCCTCGGACGCAGGCTGCGTTCTCGACTGGATTGTCTGAAACCCAGTGTTGCTGGAGCAGTATACCGGTCGCAGGATGCCCAGCAACAACGGCGCCAACGTCACTCTAGGGTCAGACAGTTTGATGTTGGGGAGCCAGTACTTGTGCGTGATTATAGGAAAGGGGAGGAAAAGTGGGCACAAGGTTTTGTTTTGGAAAAGACGGGACCAGTCTCGTACAAGGTGAATGTGGGATCACCAGGGGTATGGAAACGCCATGTGGACCAGATGCTGACACGCCCAGATTCAGAGCCTCAGCAGACTGAAGTGAACCTTCCTGTAAGCTCGCAGGTGTTACTACCCCAGAGTGATAGTGAAACCACACTGCACCTTCAGTCACCGCCACCAGAAAATAATGCTCAAGTTCCTGAGATCACCGAACCATCAAAAACACACCAGTCCGTGGAACCTTCATCTTCGGGACAGACTCAGGCAACAGAGTCAGTGAAACGCTATCCTGTGAGGATCAAAAGACCACCAGCACGTTATCGTGATGAGTGAACAGTGATTAGTTAACTGAAGGTTGTAGGACAGTTGGAGTGTGGGACCTATTTGTTTCAACATGCAAGTTATAACGAAAATAAGATAATTCAGTTTTATTTTGATATATATTGATAAAAAAAAATAAAAAGGAAACGGTACTAAGGTATCTTTATGGGGTGCACTGAAAGTGTGTCATTTATGTTGTGTTAAAGAAAGTTTATCTTATGTTAATGGACATTGTATCTTAGTGGGGAGGAAATGTTATATATGTAGCTAAATGTTGCGCTATATGGAGAGTGACCACTAGAGTGCAGCAGGTTTCTGTATGTAACGGAGTTCTTGTATTGAAATAAACGGTTCAAGAAGAAGTGAGTAAACCAGACACATGTGTATGAGTGTTGCTCTGTGTGAGAATATAAAATTGTTTATATCAAGAAATTAGGAGTAACATAATACGGATCATAATTTTTTATATGTCAGTTACATTTATAAAAATAAAAAAGGTAGATTGGTCTAATTTAAATATAAAAAATAAGTCTTAAAGGGATAGTTCACCCAAAAATGAAAATTAAGTCATTAATTACTCACCCTCCTGCTGTACCAACCCCGTAAGACCTTCGTTCATCTTCGGAACACAAATGAAAATATTTTTGATTAAATCTGAGAGGTGGATCACTCCCCCATAGGCTTCCTAAGGGATTCAAACTTGACGGCCCAGAAATTCGTTGAAGAAAATGTTTAAATATTTCATTTGCCTACAGTGGCTCCACTATAAGTTTATCAAGTGACGAGAATACTTTTTGCAGTATTTTTTTTGCATTTACAGCGTGCGTCTTACAAGCAGAGGAAGACGCGCGCTGTACATAGTAGTAGAAGAACGTCCTCATCTCAGTTCTCGCATGGTACAGCATGAGGGTGAGTAATTAATGACTTAATTTTCATTTTTGGGTGAACTATCCCTTTAAGAGCTAGTCTGACCAACTAGTTAAGGCTAATCAGTCTTAACAGTCATGTTTATGCAACGGCCCCAGGGTTCCCAAACCATGTTAGCTAAACCTCTACAAATGTAAATTATTTGAACTACCACTTGAAATGTCTACTTTATTTTTGTAACCCTTTAATAAATAAAATGTAAATGACTTTACTCTAATCCTGTTTATAAAAATTGTTTTTTTTAAAAAAAAAAGTGTTGCTTTTTGGTTTTTAATTTTACAAAATTGTACAGTAATTTGGCTTCTATAACAAATCTCTGCAATTCCATCCTAGAAATGCAAAAAAAAAAACCATAAAGTGCATTTTGTCTGTCTTTTTTCCATTATGAAAGCAGAATAATTAAAAACTAACCAAATAACCAGTGCATAGCAAAATAACTAGGATATCAAAATAAACAGACTTATCAGCTTTCAGATGGGAGGAGAAAAGGTAACGTGTCCAAATATACACAATATTATGGTGTCAAACCACCTGTCACACGGTAAAAGGCGAAGGAGGAGGATACCAAGATGTGACATTGCCTGTGACATGTTGTGCTCAGGGGCGCCGTATAGGGGGGAAAAGTTAGGACAATTCCAAGGGCCCCTGACTGACAGGGGGCCCAGCAAATAGGTAAAAACTTTTTTTTTTTAAATATATATATATATAACATCATCATGTATATTTCAAATAATAATAAAGTAAAAGATGTCTTTGATTTGACTTATTTTGGCAATAAAAGTTTTTATCCCATTGACCAAAAAGTAAATATCCATATTGACCGACCACCCCCATGTATCTGCATGAAATGGTTTGGTCCTGCCAAAGCACCCGCATCGTGACGGTGTTTATCGCACACAGTGAAGGCGCCGGCGCGCTAGAAATACAGAGAGAGAGAGACCATAATGTCGAATAGTAAAAAAAAAAATCTGGTTTCCAGAAAAGGAAAGAGAGAGAGGAAAGACTAAAGAAAGGCTGTCGTTCTGTATACCAGTTTTTCACAAAGAAAGGTGGGTAGCCTTTAGTCTGTGAGTGGTATTAACCTGTTGTCCATAGTGAAAAAAATAAGCTAGCTAGCTGCAGGCTAGTGTTAGCCTACATTTCATCAACATTTAATAAGTGCAGGGAAACGTTTAGCAATATTTCATATTGAATCATCCATGCTGCTTTTAGCAGACTTAACAACAACAGATGAGTCAGCAGCACCCCAGTTTCCCCATACTACTAACTGCACCCCTCCCTGTCCCTGTCCCAGTGAAGAAGGTGAGCAACATTGTGTTAATGACTTAGCATCATTCCAGGGAGTCTGTGTGGGGTTCTCTGTCTCTCTTGCTCTTTTTTACCTTAACAAAAAATTGTGACATCAACAAAAATTATTTTTGCCCATTATGACAATTAAAAAAATAATACAAAAAACATTCTCCTGTCTGTACAGTAGATGCAGTTAGAAACAATAAGTACCTTAGCTCAACCTGCATGTAAGTTACAGACAGTATTAAAATAACCCAGTTTGATCCGTTTATTTAGACTGAATTTTGGCCGTAAATGACATCTATACAGACTTTATTTTTTTCCATCATGAAGGGCAATTTGTTTGACACACGCACGCACGCACGCACGCACGCACGCACGCACGCACGCACGCACGCACGCACGCACGCACGCACGCACGCACGCACGCACGCACGCACGCACGCACGCAGACTTGCATTTATAAATCACCAGCAGTAAATATAGTGCTAATACTAGTATTGAACTACAAGAAGCAAGACAGTTGCAAGCCTTTGATTAGAGTTATGTAAAGCTTTTGATGGGACAGTTAGGTCCTAGAGATGTGGTGACAACAGCTGCGCAGAGGGGGCCCAATGTGATTTTTTGTCATGGGGCCCAAAATTCCTGGTGGCGCCCCTGGTTGTGCTACTACCATCTACCAAGAGAGTCCCAAGTATCTCAGTAGGTTGTTTACCTGTTAAGATGACAATCTTGTGAATGACTGATCGGTTCCTCACCTCTGTCCTCAGGATGCCTTGTGTG
The DNA here is from genome assembly GCA_036326025.1 of Chrosomus eos. Lineage (NCBI taxonomy): Eukaryota > Metazoa > Chordata > Actinopteri > Cypriniformes > Leuciscidae > Chrosomus > Chrosomus eos. Next base: position 14,158,333 of record CM070820.1, read on the forward strand.
TGTGAGTGAGGCTGTTTTGAGCTTTTGTTTCATAGGTAGAGGTGTGGGAGGATGGGACGGCAGGTAGATAGCAAGAGTGCGATTTCCCTTCTCCGGATGGACACAGCCAAGTGGAACCCTGAACCCAAGAGAAATACAGAATAAAGTAAGGCTTGTCTGAAGTTTTATTTGCATAAGGAGATGGGGCTACACAGGCAATATACATGACATTTTAGGAAATAAACATACATTTTTCAATGTACATTTGACATTCTCTACAATGCCCTCTTTTTTGGGACTTCTCCCCAACATAAAGCAGAAGACCTTATTCATCTGTCAAATTGTGCACTATGAGCTTGTGATTAATTTATTAGAAAGGGGTTTTATACCTGTAATGTAGTTGAGGTTGGCTGAGAGGTCTCAGTTGTGGAGGAAAAGGGGGCATGTTTCTCACCTCATTCCTGTAAATCACCTGATCACCATCATTCTGCATTTAAAACAGGTTTAGAATTAAATTAAAGTTCTGCAAGCCAAAAAGTGCAGTAAATCGGACTGGGCGATGTATATTTTTAAAATAAATATTTATAATTATGCCATTACAAAAAGGGTGACACTTTATTTTAGTGTCCTTGTTAGGGCTTGCATGTACTTACTGTATTAATAAGAGTAAACTATCCATATTTACATACAACTAACCCGAAACCAAACCCTATTACATACAACACGAAACCAAACCCTATTCCCTCTAACCCTATAGACCTTATGCACGAGAGAAACGAGGGCACCGCCATCTTTAGAAAATGGTCTTTGAACTTCCGTTTCTGCTGTCGCTCTGTATATCTCTATGGCATCGCTGGCTAGGAGTAATTAGCTGGTGAAGTGGATTTACTTACTGTACAGTTAACGGAAGTTATCATGAGCATTGTAATGTTTATCATAAGCATTGTAAAGCAGATGTCTTAGATGAATGAACGGCTCGTTTAAAAAAGTTCCCGGTCGACATTTATGCAAGATCGTTGTGAAAATACAGACCGGAAGTCAAAAGACAACGAGCTCAGCACTGAAAAGGGGTGTGGCTACATAAGGTCTATAGTAAGCACATGTTAATTAATATTACTTATAATTAATATTACAAAGTACTTAAATATAATTAAACCGTGACAAGGGCACCTTAAAATAGTGTAACCAAAAAGCTAAATATCTCATGTATTACTGCTGAAATTGCCTAAAAATGAGAATTAGAAGTTTAAAGGGCACCTATTATGGAACTTTGAAAATTACCTTTCATGTAGTGTGTAACAGATCTAAGTGAACGAAAACATCTTGCAAAGTTTTAAATATGTAAGTTCACCGTATACAAAGTTATTGTCTCTCAAAAGTAAGAGTCGACTCTGAGTCGCTGATATGAATCGATAGAAGAACGATGCCTTTTCTCTATCTATATGACGTCACCTCGTTATTTGAATAAGATACGCCCACTCATTGCAGACACCAGTGAAACTTGAAAACATCATGTCGACGAGACGCTGTGTTCTGAAGTGCGAATCAAAAGCGAACTTTTTTTTCACTGCCCAGGGACGAGCATGTGAAGAATCAGTGGGTAGAGTTTATATTTACAACTGTACCCGAACCTTGTGCTGTGTTCGCGTCATTTTAACGACCATTCCTTTACAAACATAAATGCTTTCAAGTGTGGATTCGCAAGCCGGTTAATACTGAAGGAAGGTTCAGTACCAAGTTTATTTGGATCAGCTTCCTCAGCCGAATCACAACCTGTAAGTGTTATTAATAATTGTTGCATTTATGGGTTTTGTAGCATGCTCAATAAGTATGTGTGTGTTGTGTAAGTTACGCTCAGCGCAGCTTCTAGCCTAGGTCTCCAATGTCATTTTTTTTTTTTTTAAATATGTGAAATGTTTGTCTAGTTATTGGAGTTGTCAAAGAATAGAGCGTATTGTAGTATCAATATGGATGCACGGAACATTATCAATATGTTTAAGCTTTGGGCTAACACAAAAAATAACTGACTAGGTCATCTGACCAATCACTGCAGATTAGCGTCACGTAAAGGAGGGGTTTGGAAAAATGAGTCGTTGAACGAATCATTAGGGAGTCGGTGAGCAAATCAGGTAAAAATAAATGCATATTATAAGACAACAAAAGTGTTTTTTGTCATTGCATGCACGTAAAACTGTTGTTGGGGACTCCCAGAACAATATTAGGAACATTTTAAATGCCATAATAGGTGCCCTTTAAAATAATCACTAATAATGATAAATAATCACTATTTTTGATTAAACGGATATTGTAAACAAGTTTTTCCTGTAGAAAATATCTAAACTTTTTGGAAATTTTCTATGTACTTTAAGGCTAAAGCATTGCATTGTTATGCATTGCTTAAAGGTGGGGTAAATGATATTTCAAAAACGCTGTTGGACATTGTAAACATCTGAAATCAACCCAAACAAACCCACCCCTCTCTTCATTGCTCCTCCTCCAATCCTAACCAGCCTTCTCTAGCAGTCGTCATCACTCTCTAGCAGTCGTCAGCACAACTCTCACCAGCTGGCCTCCGTTACGCACACAATCCAAGAGTGGGTGTATTTTTATCATAGCAGAAGCGCAACAAAATAATGCTTCACGAAAAATAAAGCGCATAAATGACAAGGAAGCACAAAAAAAAAAATGAACGTACAGTACACAATAGTAATTACAAACAGTTAAACTGCTGCAGGTAAAAATATTTTTTACATATTTGTTAAATTTGTCATTATGTCCTGACAGTAGAATATGAGACAGATAATCTGTGTAAAAATCAAGCTCCTCTGGCTCCTCCCAGTGGTCCTATTGCCATTTGCAGAAATACAACGCTCCCGGTTAAGGCCAATTTATACTTCTGCGTCGGGTGCGCGCGGTAGGTACGGCGTAGCACACGCACAGACGCGTGCCCTTCGCAGTACCCTTCGCCGTAACCTGACGCGCACCTCCTCAAAAATGTAACTACGCGTCGCGGCGACGCGGACCGCAAGATCTGTGATTGGTCGGCTTGGTAGCATCGCGTTTCCTCCTACGCATTTCCGGCGTGTTTTTCTGCACCGCCCGCCATTTTTAAATTCTAAGTACAGCGAAACTGTTAAAAAAACTAAAAACTTACTGCTTTTCCACCTCGATAAGCTCCAACTCCAATGTGATCCGCTCTCTTTCAATCGCCATTGCTTGTAGTAGCCTAAACTCAAAACAGTCGCGAGGAATCTTCTTCTCTAGGAACCGCGCGGAATCTAAACACAGTGGAACATTAAAACCCTCCGCTGCCAACTAGTGTTTCGGCGCTGTACTGCAGAGCAACGCAGACCTAAACGCAGAAGTATAAATGCTCACGATGGCATCGCCTACGTGCGTAGCCTACGCCCTACACTACGGCGTACACTCGACGCAGAAGTATAAATTGGCCTTTAGAAACAACCAATCAGAGCCAGGAGGAATGTATTAGCAGTGTCAATCACGCTCGTGTACGCGCTGATCACACCCCTCTCTTGTACAGCGTGAGCGCGTACCGTCGTTCAAACTCAAGATTGCCGGCGAGCTGCAGCTGTGCTTATGACGGAGAAACAACCTAAACTGACAATTCTCGAGTGACTCCTGCTCATAAAACAAAGAGGTAAAAGGAAAAAGACAGATGACGATAAACAAGCGAAGAAAGAATTAGACAAAGCCCATTGACTCGGTTTCAAAACTCTAGCCGCATAACATGTAGATAAAATGTCACGCACTCTCTCTGCTAAGCGACAATTGAAACCTGCTAATTTACTGGCTTGTCATGTTGCTGAAATAATGTACTAGCACACCTTATCTAGCATTATATATCGCTAGAATAATTACTTGCATACTGTAACGTTAGTTGCCGTTATATTAACGTTATCTTACTAGCTATTTATAACTTATAGAGTAAAGTATAAAGAGTGCAACGTTATAAAGTTACATGTATTGCAAAAATACATAATGATTTAGGACCAAGTTTGTAGTCAAAGTATGGGCAGGCCATAGTCAATGTAAAGCATATTGTTGATGTTTAGTCCCTATCAGTGAATGTGCCATATAACTTTCAATCCACCGTCATCGGTGTGTTTACTAGCCTGCGCGTTCACGGCAGGCTCCTCTGTGGATGACGAGCTGTGGAGGGAGGGCTGTAGCGCAGCAGAGAGCAAGGGGGTGGGACCTGTAAGTTGTGCTTGTTCACATTTCAACATTTTCTCAAAACTCCCTACTGCAGCTTTAAGAGTTGGCTGTTAGTTGCCAACAGCACAGCAGCTCCAGACAAACAATGACACTCAAAACCAGTGTTACTCATGTGTGGAGCGGAATCAAAGCAACATCCGTGTCTGTTTTCAGGCCTTCCAGCTTAGCTCTCTCCATGTCTCTCGTGTGCCGGTCCAACTAACTTCCAAACAGCATTTTTCAAATATCGCTTACCCAACCTTTAAACTTCTCAATATTTCTCTATACACTGAGGCTGACAAACTCCTACTGTTGCAACAGTGCCACAGGAGTCTATGGAGAAGCTGAATATGGCTCTGGAGTGGTCAGTCTCCAGTGGTCTACAGGCAGGATCCAAGAGGGCTGTGTGATTGGGGTTCACTGGGGGAGAAGCACCAGCTGTGTCAACCATCACCACCATTCTTCCATCAGGCAGACACACTGCACAGAGAAGGAACATGCTTTTTGATCTTCTGGATAAAGTTACAGTATGTATAGATCCAGTTTCCATCAAGAGTACAGTGGTTTGTATAAGTTACCCAATAACTCTCTCACAGGGAACACACAGCGCTGCACACGAGTCTGTTCTTCTGCCGTTTCCAGATGAACTAAACTCACCAGCACACTCACTAACAGACCTTGCAGTCCCAAGCCCTAAGAAACAGAGGAAAGCAATATATTAATATTTTAGTGTTTAAATTATTAAAGTTGATACCAATCATCTTACATGATTTAGATGAATAATGGCTGGTCTCAGGCCTTTCATGTACCTCATAGCCCATGCCAGGGGCGTAAAGTGGCACCTCCAGGCTGAGGTAGAGCTCGTGTGGCTCTAGTGAGAATCCCCCCAGCTCCACCAGCTCCCAGTTAAGCTTCATTCCTCCTACATACAAACTCCACTCAGACGAGTCTAGATTACCATAGTAAGCCAATGTACGCACACCTCGCACCGTACATTCCCCTTCCAGCTTTGGCAAGACTAGAGACACGGACACAGATAAAAATAAATGTATTCGGTAAATCGCTCTATTCATGGAGGACACATTCAGTGCAGCCTTAGTGGCTCAATTTGGACTTTTTGCTGCATTTATGCACCATTTTAAGTGGCTTTCACATTGGCAATTTAGTTTGAAACAAGAGTATGGTCCACATGAAAAATGTATAATGTGAAAACTGCCATACAGACAGTGGTACCGATCCAGAGACTACATGTAGGAGGTGGACTGAGTTCGGATGCACTAGTTCTGTGGCGTAAAATCGCATGAATGTAAAATCAACTTGTACTCTGGTAGTACGCACTTGTTTAGGAAGTAACTAAAGTAAAATATTTTTAAATGCTACAAGTGAATTTAGGCTTCACAACATTGTAATGTACAGCATGACACATGGAAATTCATTTAGAGATTAGAACCATCTGGAGAATAGGGAGAGTACCGCAGCAGTGGAGATACGCAGAAGGTGTGTGGATTCCCAAGGAGGAAATTGCAAGTAACATCAATTAGTTTAGGACAATCTCCCTCTCCTTAGTGTTAAGTGCAAAACATTCTTCAAGATTGTTTCCAATCGTCTGATGGGATTTCTCCTTAAGAACACCTACCAAGACACCTTGGTGCAGAAGGAGGAGTCCCAGGGTGTATTGAACATACATGGGTTATAGCTGATCAGGGAGGCACGAGAGAGCAAAGGGGACTTGGCAGTGCTGTAGCTGGACCTTGCCAATGCTTATGGATCGATACCACATAGATTGGTGGAATTGACCCAGAGCAGATACTACATCCCAGAGAAAATATGAAATCTCATCCTTGACTATTGAATGAATGAGCTTCAAGCCCGTGAAATCCAGGTCCTTGCTCTTGAGGAAAGGAAAAGTAGCTGATCAATTCCGCTTCATGCTGGGAGACACCAGAATGCCATCAGTGTCAGAAAAGCCAGTTAAGAGCCTGGGCAAGCTCTTCACTGGCAACCTGAAGAAAACTTATCCAGGAGGAGGTATGAGCCGAGGTGGAGAAAGCTCACTTCAGCAGAGTGGTGGGCATGTCTAAGCCGGGTGCCTGGACCAGGAGGGAGCATACAGCTGGCCATAAGATCACCTGGGTAGAACTCTGGAAGGCAGAACCACATCAGTTTAAGTTCTTGGTCCAGTCAGTGTATGATGTCCTCCCTAGCCCTGCCAACCTGTTCACCTCGGGCCTGGTGGACTCACCTGCTTGCCAACTCTGAGCAGCAGCTGAGGATATGCTCTAATGATCCCCTTTTCTGGCAAAGGCCTTGGGAGATGGGCGTTATTGTTGGCGCCATGACCAGGTCCTGAAGGCAGTAGCAGGCGCAATCTGCACTGGCATTAACATCAGCATCATCCAACCAAGTCTGTAATTGCCTTTGTCCGAGCAGACGAATAGCCTCAGCCCCCAGAAAGACCCAAGGGTCGCAACAGCAAGAGACTGGCACCTCCTGGTGGACCTAGGGAGACATTTGAGGTTCCCATTGCAGTTACATCACTCCAACCGGACATGGTCTTGATGTCCGCGGCAAGCAAGCATGTGGTGCTACTTGAACCAACTGTACCCTGGGAAGATTGAATGGAGGAAGCCCAGGAAAGGACGAGGGCCAAGTATGCTGATCTGATAGCTGATAGTCGGAGGAACGGTTGGAAAGCCCGCTGTGAGCCTGTTGAAGTGGGCTGCAGGGCTTCGCAGGCCAGTCTCTATACCGGGTCCTGGGACTCTTAGGGATTTGCAATTTGCAAATAGTGTAAGATGCCATTTATAATTCCTGCAAATAGTGGTTGATGCTGATTGAACATCAGTGTATTGTAGTACATGAAACGGTATGCAAGAATATCATTGTGTAAATTATTATTTTTATTATAATCATAAATGGATGCTTCATTATTGGGACTTTACTTGTCTTTATCCCAAAAATCCCACCCCTACAACCTACCTTGGATTCGAAGTTGGGTCAGTCATGTCAAAAGCTAAATCCATTATTCTTATTCCCTATGCAACTTTTTCAGTAACCAAGTAAGTTTCTTTTGTAATTTTGTCTGACTCAATACAATGGTTGGCAGAGCAAGCGTAAATAGCCTTGGCTAAAAAGATGGGCTATTTGCACTTAATGAAAATTAGTGTTAAACAAACTTTTTGTGGGTGGCCATTACATACCTACATCCTGCAAGTCTGCCTCAGCAGTAACAGGATAGTTGTATATCTCTCCATCAGTAGACAGAATGAAAGAGAAGACCCCAGAGAAAGTGTATCTTCTTAAACGGTCTCCCAAATACTAAACCACCAGGGAAGGAAGCATGCTTTATAAAAACATCAATAAAAAGACTTTGACAAACAAATGTATGTGGTGCATCACCTTCTGTGAGACAAGTGGATGATAGAAGGGCATCTGAAACAGATACATGTACGTGTTGTTCGGGAAAGGGTTTTGAGAGAGACGAACACCATTTCTTTCCATTTCCTCCCAGAGCACCAGCTGACCTGCTATGGTCACATTCCCCAGAGAAACATCATGAGGAAAACAGCATAATGAGATGGAAAACTCCCCCTGTGAGGGTACAGTCTCTAGAGAGAGAGAGAGAGAGAGAGAGAGAGAGAGAGAGAGAGAGAGGAGAGGAAGAGAGAGGAGAGAGAGAGAGAGAGAGAGAGAGAGAGAGAGAGGAGAGAGAGAGAGAGAGAGAGAGAAGAGGAGAGAGAGAGAGAGAGAGAGAAGAGAGAGAGAGAGAGAGAGAGAGAGATGAGTCAAATGGCTTTGTCCTCTGCAAGTAGATTGTACCTTGCCAGAACGCAAAGTGGACCAGACTTCATGTAGATAGTCTGGCTATTTGAGAAAAGAAGTTAGCAGCTAGAGAAGAATGTGTAGGTGGTTTGGCTTGTGTTTCTCACTGTTGATAAGCATGACTGGTCGGGGCTGGTGATAAATATAAAGTTTTCTGAATGTCCGTTGCTGAGTCAGACTCCACGCTGAATCCTCCCATTCACGCAACAGGAAGACGTCAACAAAATATGACTGAGAGTAAAGTCCATCAATCACGTGACTCTGGCCGAGGGGAGGAGATAGACAATCGATAATAGAAACATTACATTTAAAAAATGTTTCCTTGAGTAGAGGAAAAAGTGATACATTTCAACCATACATTGAGGGCATATGATCTCTGGGATACCTTGATGAATCCTCCTTCAGCACCAAAAGGAATACGGATCTCCAAAGTTCCATTGTTGTCATGAATAATGTAACCACGCTGTTGGGCAACACACTCAGACAGGTAACGTCCCCCAACACCCAACTTAAGGCCCTTTTCTATGAAGGGAGGATGGACCAGAGGGGGGAGGTTGCGTGGGAGAGACCACAACACATCTGAACCATCCATTCGGGCCTGACCTACAAGAGGATTTGAAGAGTTGGGTTAACGTTTGCATATAAGATAAATCAAGTTCAGAAACATAGTACATCCTAAAGCAACAGTTTGAGATATAAATATCAACAAGGACTAAAATTGGAGATTGGAAACAGCAAGAACAACATACTAATAGTGCAGGCCACTGACATGTCCATAGTCAACAGGGTCCATTTAAGCTTGTACAAGATGGAGGCACTGACCACTTCCACGCCACTCTCACCCAACTGAAACCATTCAGACAAACAATGTGATTTTTATAACAGCTCACAGTGAAATTTAAATTTAAGCTTTTATACCAAGGAACATCAGACCCTTAAGGAAAATGCCGACTTTTTGGGACTTGAGCTTATTCACGGTATCCCCCAGAGTTAGGTTACCGTTAGTCCAAACTAGGGCTGACTTCTAATAGTCGAGGATTCGACGATTCGATGAGGTCTGATTCGACTATGAACCTCATAGTCGAATAGTAGGGAAGTGTTAGGGTCTGTTCACATATCGCGTCTTTTGCACGCTCAAGTTCGTTATTTCAAAATAGGCGCGCGGTATACAACCAATGAGCAGCAGCACACTACATGCCTGTAACGTCTGGACCACATTTGTTAGCATTTACGGATTTATTGGCTCACAATGGCTTCTAAAAAATCATCAAAAGTGTGGGAGTATTTCGAGAAGGTTAAAGATGACCCAAAAAAAGTGCAAGTTGTGCCAGCAGCTTCTTTCATATCACACGACGACAACCAACATGCCCAGTGTTTCCCCTACCATTGTTTTGGGGGGGCGGCCCGCCCCCCCAAAACGACCCCCCGCCCCCCCCTAAAATGCTGACGAAATCCAGTCATAAAAAAGGAATTTACTGTATAACGTAGAATTTCACGGAACTTGTACATTTTTTTAGGAATAAAAAGCACTTCAGTACACTTGAAATCAAATCGCGATGTAGACTAGTGTGTGTGAAAGACGAATCCTGCATGTTCGGTGTGAATGAATGGTGCAGCCGACGCGCAGTTTCACTTAACGTTAACGTTACCACACACACACACTGAAGCACGTGTGACGCTTGCGCTGTTTTTTGCCTATATTAAGACACAAATGCATGAACTTTCTCTCCAGGCTCTAGATCCACTCCGAAAGTCACTTCGTGATCATTTAACCGCTTCATTTGAGAAAAACTATCATCATGACATAAACACACAGAAACTCAAAAGGTCTTCACGGCAACCCGTCAAAATAAAAGTTCGGTTTAACTTGACAGAAATATATTACTGTTGTACAGTAGAATTTAGATATGTCCCAATGTAATAATACTAACACTAATCCAAATAAATTATCATCAAAACTGATTTTTTTTAAGGAATAATCAATTTTTCTTCCATGTTTTAATTTTAACAGTAAAGCTCATTGTGCAGCACGTTATTTGACAAAAAGTTTATTTAATTTCATATGATTAAAATTGATGATCAATGACAAAATTTGTGTTTTATGTCTTGATTTTATTACCAGAAAAAACAAAACACAGAACAGATTTTATTACCAGAAAAAACAAAACACAGAACAGAATTAGTGTTAAATTTTTTTTTCATATATTTTTGTTTAAAGTTTAATGATTCATAATACATGATTTCAATTAATTAGACATGCTTTTTGATTGCTAAAAAATTTACACCGTATCCGTAATCCCCCCCCCCCCCCCCCTTAAAAAAATCCTAGGGGAAACACTGATGCCGTATCATTTGAAACGGGTAAGGCTTGTTAACTTTACAAACAAAAAACAAACAAACAGTTCTAATACTCTTTTGTCAATACAGACATAAACCCTATATTATTATTATAATTTTTGGGGAGACGCGTGCGTATTAATGAGTACTCTCTAGCACACACACAAGGTCTCTCCTCGTGCGCGCGTGTAATTAATGCGTACTCTAGCACAAACGTAATCTCTCTCTCCCTATAATTTTTATTTATATATATATATATATATATATATATATATATATATATATATATACGATGAAATACGAGACAAAACGTAATAAGTCATAATAAGTCGGGACACTAAAATTAGAGTTGAAATACGGGACTGTCCCGGGAAAAGGTATTTGTTACACACCATGTTTTTCTTTTTTTTTTTAGCTCTTTTGTTTGAAATGGAAAAAAATCTAGCTGCTAACTAAAAAAAAAAAAAAAAAAAAAAAAAAAAAGGTTCGACTACGGCAAAATCTAACGAATCTGACTCAACTATGAAAATCCTTTGTCAAAAACAGCCCTAGTCCAAATATACCCTTTTCATCTCCATGCGTGCTGTAACTCTGACGCACCCACCGCTAGCCTAGCTTAGCACAAAGACTGGAAGTAAATGGCTCCAGCTAGCATACTGCTCCCAATTAGTGACAAAATAACACCAACATTTTCCTATTTATATGTTGTGATTTGTATAGGTCACAGTGTGTACAAATAACAAGGTCATGAGACACCGGCATCTTCTAACCGTATACATACTGGGAACTATATTCTCAAAAGGCGAAGCACTGCTACTTGGGCTGAGTGATTTGCTCGCAGAACCCGAGAAGCCCCATGGTGAGGAGCAGAGAGTTCGCTCAGAGTGTTACGCTAATCACTCCGCCCAAGTAGAAGTACTTCACCTTCTGAGAATATAGTTCCCAGTATGTATACGGTTAAAAGATGGCTGTGTCTCATCTGACCTTGTTATTTGTTCACACTGTGACTATACAAAATCACAACATATAAAAAGGAAAATGTTGGCGTTATTTTGTCACTTATTGGGAGCAGAATGCTAGCTAGAGCCATTTACGTCCAGTCTTTGTGCTAAGCTAGGCTAGCGGTGGGTGCGTCAGAGTTACAGTACGCATGGAGATGAAAAGTATATGTATGGACTTACCTAACTCTGGGGGATACAGTGAATATCCCAATAATTCGGCGTGTTCCTTTAACAGAATTTTTATTTTTGGGTGGACTACTTTTATCACCCTTGTGTCATTGTGTTAATAACAGGTCCATAACCTTCCTTCTGCGGAAAACAAAATATAATTTTGAAACATACTGAATTCCAAAATATCAATGCATCTTCTTCAAAATATTTTCTTTTATGTTACACAGAATATAGTAAGTAATAAAGTTTTGGAACATTATGAGGGGCAAGTAAATGATAACAATTGTCATTTTTGGGTGGAGTATTCTTCAATTTCAAAGTAGAAAAATGACTAGAAAACCTAGTCCTCTGATTTATCCTTTACCTGTAGCATGTATGCCAGCTTGGATCTGTAGGCACAACGCAGGAGGATGCGACTGTTGGTGGTGTTAATGTGGTAGCCCAGCAGGTGTGCCATTCTCACTGGCACAGACTCCTCCCTCATGCCACCCTCCTGATGAAGCGCAGGTATGCGGAACACCACTCTCCATTCCCTCAGACCCTCATCCAGATCCTAAGACGAACAAAAAAACATATGTATTGATAGCTGGGGAGGGCTTGAGGCTCACACAACACTGTTAAAAGGTGAATTGTGTCATTTCTGTACCAATAGCAGCACCAAACAGAAATCTGTTACAATCAGAATTACAATCTGTCAATCAAGTCAAGCTTTTCACAATACGAACTGGTTCAATGCAGGTTTACAGAAAGTCCTACTGTTTTGTATTCAATGCCTTTTAGTGCTTTATCATGGAGCAAGTTGTAGGGCTGGGAGATATGATGATATACAACAATGATACTTGTGTGAAGACCAAGCGATACTCCAAATTTTAATTTAAGGAAAATATGATCGGATGTCACAGTTGAAAAGTCTGATGCTCGGGCAGATAACGGTCCGTTTTGCTGCAAGTAAACAATTCTCGAAAACAATCAATAATGTTTTCAATGCCACCAGGGGTCGCTAACCTCTTACAATAACAAAGGCGTATATTTGTGACGTAACTGTTATATTCCGCTTTCAGCGCAAGTATGGATCTTGTCGTCAAGTTAATGAATCTTTTATGGATGAGTGAATACATTGATGTTTTTAACATGACTGTGGTGTGCATGGCGCGATTGCTAGACGTATACCAGTGCCACACGCAACGCGAGTCCCGCGGATATAAAGGAATAAGGACATTTCATTCTACCGAACTACACACAAGTGCTGAATTAATACTCACACAGGTCAGTTTATTAGATGAATGAAACTTGAGGTAACGCAGCGCTGTTTCACTCGCTCTAACAGTTACACTATCACCCTAAACGGCATTCGAGTGTTGAATGTTGTTAGTTAGGTTGTTTATTGGCTGTATGAGACAGAGAAAGCTAGATCAACCATAGAATAACATACAGATCATTATTCTAACATTTCATCAAGTTGAATTAACCTAAATAACATTGATTAGTTTTATGTACATTTGCTCACCTGTCTAATAAAGTAACTTACATGCAACACTCGCGTCTCTGTCGAGTCGAAGTTAGTCGCGGACGTGGAGCTCTCGGCATCTCGAAAGATGTTGATCTTCGTTTTAGTCCTTTTTTTGTCTCAAAGTCTGCTTGCAATGGTCCATAATGTTTGAACAAATTCAAGAGCATCCTGCTTGGCATAACGGGCATAACCGGGTTGGTTGTCCACGTCTGCCATGGTTACTATCGCAGTGTGAGTGCAAACCTGGCAGAAACCGTGGGTAATATGACGTCATTGACTGGCGACTCCTCACCCCTGCTCACACGCCCCGTTTCTTTGGTTAATATCGCAAATTTTCTCACGATTTACAAATAGTTGGAAACATTTGGGATATTGTAAGTAATCAACTAAACAAAATATATAACATTGGCCTAGTGGTTTTTGGATATTTTACTGCAAAATTCCTACTTATTGTACCTTTAAGTGTAAAATAGCTGAATGATGGTCAGAGTTTTTAGCATTATCCTAATTAGCAATAATTTAAGCTACAATGTTGAGGAAAATAGCTTATGGCTTTAAGTAGGGTCTATGAATTCAGGCACCAATCAATGGCGTGGCTCAGGTTTTCACTAATTTTCTGATCAAACAATGGAAGTTAACTCCGTTCACAGGCGCTGCTAGTCATGACAGACACAGGTTAATTCAGATACATTAAATCCAAACGCACACTGTGTCTCACAGTCACACAGAGACTGTCTCTTACCACAGGGGCTGGGGTAACCCATGCTGTACCCATGTGATTATTAGGAGGCAGCTGTTTCAGCACTGACACCTAAGGAATAGAAAAGCATCATGGGACTGTTATTTGTTTCCAAATAGTTTTATATTTGGAAATGTGCAATTTATAAATATAAAATATAAGAGATGTGTTTCACCTCCATGTAGTTCTGCTCACAGACAAGCTCCCGAGGCCCCCATGGCACCTGAAGAGGGCAGGTGAGCTGTAAAGGGTAAGATTTCTCCTCCCCATTGGAGTCCTGATTTATAAACCACACCAGCAAGTGAAATTCTGTCTCCCTCTGAAACCACAAAACAACCAACATTGCTAACTGTTGTGCTCTCAAGCGTATAACAAACAAATTGAATATATAATACTGTAATGTTAAAGGGTACCTATCATGGAATTTTGAAAATTACCTTTCATGTAGTGTGTAACATAGATCTAAGTGAACAAAAACATCCTGCAAAGTTTTAAATATGAAAGTTCACCGTATACAAAGTTATTGTCTCTCAAAAGTAAGAGTCGACTCTGAGTCGCTGATATGAATCGATAGACGAACGATGCACTTTCGTACGTCACTTGTACAAGTTATTTGAATTCGACACGCCCACTCAGTGCGCGCGCCGAGCAGACAGAGAAACCTGACAACATGTCGACGAGACTCTGTTCTGAAGTGCGAATCAAAAGCAAACTTTTTTTTTCACTGCCCAGGGACAAGCATGTGAAGACTCAGTGGCTAGAGTTTATATTTACAACTATACCACACAAGTATAGCCACCTTGAGCTGTGTTCGCGTTATTTTAATGACGATTGCTTCACAAACACAAGTGTGGATTCGCGAGTCGCCTGATACTGAAGGAACGTTCAATACCAAGTTTATTTGGATCAGCTTCCTCCTCCAAATCACAACCTGTAAGTACTATAAATAATTGTTGCTTTTATGTTGTGGTGTGTGTGTGTGTGTGTGTGTGTGTGTGTGTGTGTGTGTGTGTGTGTGTGTGTGTGTGTGTGTGTGTGAGAGAGAGAGTGAGAGTTACGCTCAGCAGCTTATAGGTCTCCAATGTCATTTTTTTTGTTTTTTGAAATATGTGAAATTATGTGAAGCGTATTGTAGTACTGCAGTGCTTTATCAATATGTTTAAGCTTTGGGCTAACGCAAAATATAACTGACTGGGTCATCTGACCAATCACCGCCGATTTAGCGTCACGCAAAGGAGGGGTTTGGACAAATGAGTCGTCAAACGAATCATTAGGGAGTCGGTGAGCAAATCAGGTAAAAATAAATGCATATTATAAGACAACAAAAGTGTTTTTTGTCATTGCATGCATGTAAAACTGTTGTTGGGGATTCCCAGAACATTATTAGGAACATTTTAAATGCCATAATAGGTACCCTTTAAGTTTAAAATACCAATATCCAGGGCTCCAGACTAACTTTTACACTGGTGCTACCAACTTTCTCAGTTGGTCGCACCAGCATACGATTTGGTCACACCTTTTTTTTTTTTTTTTTGCTACATGCCATGGGATTAATCAATGCATGCTTATGAATAGTGGTCTTAATGGACCAAGGCTAGCAAAGACTTTCTGGGTTGCAGAATAAATACCTGTAATATATTATATAAAAACTAGAGGTGTAACGATACGATACCCTCATGTCACGATTCGATACATATCACGATACTGAACTCACGATACGATATTATTGCGATACTCCAAGACATATGATAAAAGGTTATCAAAAAATGTACTGTTGATTAAAATGTTACATTTTGATATTACATTGTGGGTTTAAATGAATAGGCTTGGACTCTGTGCTTTTAACCCAAGGACAATAGAGACACCAGAATAACTATATTCATGAATCTGAAGCTGAAAAAACAATTATTTTAGACGAATATTCTGGCACTTTTTCACTGACTAGATATATTTAAAATAATATTGGACACTTTTTACTGGTCAGGTAACATAAGACATTTGGTATTATCAGGACAAATATTCCCCGATTGCATTATTGTAATGTAGTACTGACACTAAAACTATGAAAACTTGATTTTTTTTCCTCACACAGTAATTTTTTTGGGGCGGGGGAACTATCCACCATACGTAATGTTGCAGTTTTGTATTGCGATATATTGTGGCGCGATATATTGTTACACCCCTAATAAAAGCACAAATTTCAGGATTTTCATGGATTTGGGACAGTAATTTTATTCTGTAATTTTAAGCATTCTACATTTGAATTATCTATTTATTTACATTTGAATCATATTCTATCTGTCTGTCTATTATCATCTTTCTATCAGCATCATCTTTCTATCTTAGAAAATCATTAAACATTCAAATGTATGCATTGGATTTTAAAAGATTAGAGTATTATAATACGCTGATACAGATTTTTCGTTATCAAAGTTTATAGTTGAATCAGAAATCTCACACTCCTTCTTACCTTCTAGATTTTATAATCTTTTCCTTTTCCTCTGTCGAGCGATTACTCTCATCTAACCGCTGAGAAGACGTAGGAAGGGGCACGGTGTTTCGTGAGACCTTTTCATTTTTATATGCCTTTAATTCGTGATTTCGTAATTGGCGCGTTTCACCATCATGCATCAGTGTGCAATGCGCGTGACGTGTACGTGCGTCAATAACTGCACGTGTCTTGCGGAAGAACACTGTAGCCGGAGCTACTTCTCTCCGTTAATGTCAATGGCGAGTCACACGCACTGGGCAACTCCGCAACCGAGCCGAGCCCGGGATAAAATAGTCCGAATATAAACACTTATTATAGGCGTACCGTAGTGATTCGGGATAAGTCAAAAACACGGTTTGGAAAATGGATTCATGATGTATTGTATTGTAATGTATTGTATCAATCATGATGATTGAACATAAGTTACGTTACGGACAGCAGCTGCTGATACAACGGCGTTCTGTTGCGCGAGCGTCCACTCGCACGAGTCGCCAATTTGGTCGCAGTCTGAAACCCTGCAATATCTGATTTTTACCCGAAAAATTTACTGATAACCACCATGCAGATGGGTTAACAGAAGGCCAAATGATGTTTCTAGCATAAATCATATTTAAATCAATTTAATGCAATGTTAAACAAATGTGCAGTTTTCTCAGTATGTGTTTTAAGGTAACAGTGAACCAAATTAACAGGTTTTGCAGTGTATATAACATGAGGAATAGTTTTACAAAAAAATAATAAGACGAGGGGTTGAAAAAAAGCTTGACCCAGGTCAGGGAACTGGGACGGTCATGGCAGAAGCTTCATTTTGTGCTCCCTAACACATTTTTGTGTTGATTTTGATGTTTGTTTTGGATCGTTGTCCTGATGGAAGATCCAACCATGGCCCATTATAAGATTTCTAGCAGAAGGCCTCAGGTTTTGATTTTTTATCTGTTGATATTTGATAGAATCCACAATGCCATGTTTCTGAATAAGAAGTCCAGGACCTCCAGCAGAAAAATAGGCCCACAACATTAAAGATCCAATGGTATATTAAATTGTAAACATGGGATACTTTTTATCCTTGTGTGCACCAAACCCATCTAGTGTGTTTGCTGCCAAAAAGATCTTTTTTAGTTTAATCTGACCACAGAACCCTGTGCCATTTGAAGATCCAGTCATGTCTGACTGAATATGCTGGAGTTTGTATTTGGATGAGCGAGGAGGATTTTTCTTAAAACCCTCCCAAACAACATGTGGTGATGTTTGATTGTTTGATTTTTTTTTAATAGGCTTTCTGACCCCAAGACTCAACTAATCTCTGCAATTCTCCATCTGTGATTGTTGGAGAGTCTTTGGCCACTCAAACTTTCCTCCTCACCGTCCATTAAGAAAATATAGACACGTCCTCTTCCTGCCAGAATCGTAACATCTTTAGTTGATTATAACTTCTTAATTATTGCCCTGATGGTCAAAATGGGATTTTTCAATTCTTTAGCTATTTTCTTACATCCACTTTCTATTTTGTGAAGCTCAACAATCTTTAGATGCACATCAGAACCATGTTCTGGGGTTTTATTCATTGTAATGGATGATTAAGGGAATTTGGCCTTTTTGCTTCCTCATATTTAAACTCCTGTGAAACGAAGTCATAGCTAGACAATTTCATGTTCCTAGTCACCCTGGTGTGCTAAAAAGGTAAATATTAATGGGAATATACTTCATAGATATTTTATTCATAAAAAATTCTAGGGGTATGAATAATTGTGGCCAACGTGTTTTGGAGAAAAATATTTATTTTATAATGTGATTTTCCCCCACTTTTCAATTCTTTTACTTCAATGTTAGATTTTTGCCAATTTTTTGAATGAAAGATCAAAAGGATAAACGATGCAGATTTATTTTTTACAGCCATTTTTGATAATATTTACCAGGGGTATGATTAATTCTGGGCACGACTGTATACTTTGCCATACTTTTTCATTGCCCATCATAATTTATGATCAAAACCTTTTCTAATCTTGACAAAACATTATCAGAAAGGTCTAGTCTCAAGGTTCCATATTTTGTGACCGAAGTGATATTCGGACAGAAATGTATTAATTTGTTACAGCAGAATGCATACAATTAAATTCAATGGAATGCATGTCATTTTTGGTATTACGCCTAAACAAAATCTCATGGGAACTTCAATTTTTGTGATATCAACTTCAAATTTAGAACACAACTTAGATATATGGCTTTGATTTTATAGTAAAAAATATTTTGTAAAGTATATATTTTATATAAAAGAAAAAAAGTACAGTATATTTGATTTAATGTAAATTTAAAACTTCCATAACTTTTTCATACTTTTATTTTTTTTAAGTGTTTTTACTTCAGCAATAATCTGCTAACTGTTTTCTTTAAAACAAGACCAGGGTTCGAAATGAGGGGGGTCTGGGGGGGTCCCGGACCCTCCATAAGTCATTAAGGACCCCCCATAAGAATTTATTTTTGGATTTTGGGGGGTCCCCGACAAATATATTTTAACATTAAAAATGATTGTGAAAATTATAGGTCTTTAGTGACACTTTATATTTATACCAGTAATTATTTAATTACAGCGCGAGGCAGCTATAGGGCAGCTATAGCCGAGTGAGTTGTTGTTGTGGTGCTCCCGCTAATGTACGGACGGTAACAAAGTTGCGCTGTTGGGGCTCGCGCAGTTATACCATATTCATTTGTAGTTAAGAAACAATATATAGGCTACACACGACCAAAGTGCTGTTTTCCTGAATGCCATCACGATTGAAACCGAGATATTGATTTCATAACAGTTCAATAAACAAATAGTTAAAATAATTAAAATTAAGTTACTTACATTTTTAGACGCAATGGCTGTTTTTGTTCTGTTTCAGCAGCGAAAATAGTTCCAAACAACAGAACCACAGCGCATCTCAGAGCAACACTCATGATTCATTACTGAATAATTCAGCGTTTTGAACTATTCGCTCGAGTCAAAGATTCAATTACCCATTATTAAAACTCCTCATTCTGAATAAATCAGCCGTTTGAACGAATCGTTTAAATGAATGACTCAATGACTCGCTCATTCAAGACGGTCGCCTGCCACCTCCTACTGGCGGTTTAGTTTCAAAGCATCATTCTTTTCAACATTCCTTAATTGTATATTCAAAAAATATTTAAAACAATCTCAGAATCTCATTTAATACGGTTATAATTTTTCAATGTAAATTATTTAATTTGTTTGGTAACAGCCGCTAGGCTGTCTTATTATTTTAATTGAATGTAGCCTATTAATACAATGTAAGAATTTGAAATTAAATTTAGAGCATACACTAAATAAAATTAGGGGAAAAGTGCCCTTTTTAAAGGTACAAAAAATTATTCAGATAAGAGTGTTTACAAAAATGAAACATTGACTATTTAAGTTTAAAGGGAGTAAAGGGTCTGTTTAGGCTATAAAGGAAATTTAATTTTGCCAAAAGAAGAACTTTTATTTTAAATAAATGTTGCTTTAAAAAATCTGCCTTCTTCAGTGTGATATGTTACCATATTATCATGCTTGATTGAATATTTGTAATGTGATGATCAGATGCAGATATGCCCCCGGACCCCCTTAGTGTTACGATTTTGCCACCTCTGCCTCATTTTAAGTAAAGAAGAAAACCCTGACATTGATCCATATAATTTTGCGTACAGTGTAGCAAGATAGTCTTCAGAATTGTTTTAATTACATACATTTTAGGGGACCCCCCCAAGAGTCAGAAGTCATTTCGAACCCTGAACAAGACCAAACTTAGGTCTTTATTCCAAAGCATTCTTTAATTACAACCAAGTTTTAATAGTGCATGGTAATGTCCATTCTGAAAAAGGGGGGTGAAAGTTAACCGTTAAGGGACAAATCAACAAATAAGTTTTTGAAAAATTATTAAAAACATACTTAAGTTTTTTCATGTCACCAAGTAACAATTTCGTAAAGTTAGGGCTCTTACAGTGTAATATGTAAAAAATATATGATTAGCTTGCAAAATTTCCCCAAAACCAGTTCACATGGCTGGGGTGATTTATTTGTTTCTGACATCCATGTTAGAAGAAGTGTTGTGACAAGTGCTGTTGATTGACACTGTGACATCTAGTGGATTTTTGTGGCATAACATACCACAACCAGATGGTAGAGATGGCTCAATCAGTTTGAGTTAAGTTAGGTACTCCTCTCAATAAAATATAGTGACTCAAAATGTGCTCAACCATTTGGTTGAGAAGTCAGTTAAAGGGTTAAGTATATCTTACCTGGTTCTTTACCAGACAAGCCAGGTAGGAAACACGCAACAGTAAATCACCCCAGGAGTCAAGAGCCATAGTATAGCCACACTCTGCCGCCCACTGACCAGAAACCTCATGGACCTCAGAGTCTTCTGTGAGAGTGAAGACAATTAGATCACCATTTCAATAACCAAATACAGGGTGAATTGGAGTAATCTGGGACATTGGGCAATTCAGATAGGTGTACAAATTTGCTCCATTAATAAAGTTGACTATCTTAAGATCAAGTAAGCCATTATGGTATTGTATTTGTTTTGTCCTGTGATTGAGGTAGAATTTGTTGGTAAACAGGTGTTGTGTTGACTTTACAATAAATTGCATAAATCAAAATGACAAAACTACCCAATATTACCTCAATTCAACCACACAACATGCTTGAAACCAGGAACAATTTAGTGAGAAATTCAGGCATGTTAAATATTGATAAGAAACAAAAATAGCCAATTAATTAAAGGAGATGCTTAAAAAAATTAATACCTTGAACATCAACCCTAAATTTGCGGCCAAGGAAATTTGAGTTGACAGATAACCAGAAATGACGATCATGGCACTCTGTCCTGAACATACCTGAGAAATAAACATTTATAACAACTTGTTACCTTGTTGTCCATAGTCCAATTGTCTATAGAAAAGCATTAACTAAAACACTTGAACTAAAACATATTTGCTTACCAATAGGTATGGAATCAGGAACAGAGGAAGGACATAAACCCAACAAAAGAAACCTGAAAAACAATGTTTTCTTATCTGAACGCTAATCACGAAAATGTTCCCTATTTGGGGAAAAAATAAAACTCACCATAGCAAAGAAACGTAACACATGACCATAAAGATAATTTCTGCCAACTGTATAGAGGTTTTGAACAATGAAAAACGGATTCTTCAAAAACAAATTTGTACCGATTAACTCGATCAAGTTCTTTTTTTCTTCTTCTTCTTTTTTTTTTTTTTTTGCAATAGATCAGCCGTCGCGTGGCGCTTCATTTTGACTGGTAAGAGCACCTGCCAGATTGACCTAGTTAATTAATTTGCATATCACGTGGTCCCATTTATTTGATCTCCAGTAGCACCTCATTGCAGTACACGAGATCCGGGGGGCGGAGTCGGATCCAGATTAAGGGGTGGGGTTGGGTAGGTTTAGGGGTGGGTTTAGGGATAAGGGGTGGAGCTGGGTAGGTTTAGGGGTGGGTTTAGGGATAAGGGGTGGAGCTGGGTAGGGCCCAGAGCCGTTGAAAAACAGAGTTCCGACACTCCCATAGACCGCCATGGGAACTTAGACATAATATAATACATAGACGCCCTATTGGCCGCTTTGGAACGTTGCTGCGATACGTCAACGGGTCCGCCATTTTGCGGAGGGCAAGACTGCACTGTAATCAAGGGTGAGCTGCGTTTTTTTCTGGATAAAAACAAAAACTGTTTTTATATTTATCAACCGATTTCAGTGGTTTGTATGTGGTGTACAAAAAGTTCCATCTCTAGTTATTTAAAATCTCAATAGTTACACTTAAAATATAAAATATAAAATATTTGTTTTAATAAAGAATGGTCAAAGCACAGGCTTGTCATGTATCTGGCTTTTTATTATTGGATAAGAATGATGAAGACCCCCATACTGAGATATAATTTAAGTTTTCTTATTGTGGAAAAAGCATTTTCTGTGATTGACCAGATTTGAGCAATAACAAAGATAACTGATGGATCCTTTATGCTAATACATATGTTATGGTACAACTATTGTGCAATGCAGTAAATATAACATTTGTGAGAAGTAATAGTAAATAGTTTAGTCAATAAAATAAACAAATAGTATACAGCAAATAAAATAGTAATGAATAGTATAATTATATAATATCATACAATAATACAATCATAAAATATTGATAATAGCATATGGTTTATTAATAATACTATATAATAATAGCAATAGAATAAGAAATATCAATTACAGAATATACACAATAAAAAATAAGTTAAAAAGTGACTTATATTTAATATTTAACTCTTTTTGTTAAATTTCAGTTTTATTGATCAGTAATAGCCATTATAACAGAAGTAGCTTCAGTCAAACAGGATACAACGTTAAAATAGCCTAAATATAAAGTTATGAAACTTCACTTTGCCCTCAGCCAAAACGATTTACCAGGGAACCATTTATAGATTAATGAGACCAAAGATCGCCCGTTAGATATACACAAGACGAATTATATCTCATGTTTAACCACAAGACTAGAGAGACATCCGAGCCGGCGGCAAACTTCAGACGCACTGGCCGAGGTAAGGCTGTCCTCTGCGGGGTTAATGATCGCCGAGCGCCCGGTGATCGCATCTTACAACTCCGAAACCGCCAGATCAAATTTTTAAATAGGCGCTATCTTTATAAACAAACCACAAATTTAAGCTTTAAACAACTACATTGTCGACTGAAAAACTATTAAAACTACATTTCGTGACACAATAACAGTAGTATTTTTTAATTTATCCTCTGAACATTACTATTACTAATTAAATAATGACCAAATACAACCAAAAACAAACGTTCAGTCTTGCCTGTGAAAGGTAATTCCTCAAAAGCTGTTTTCAATTGTGTGGCGACTTGTACAGCCCCAAGCAGCGCACAAAACAGGCATTTTTCTCAATTCCCGGTATGAGAGGTATGGGAAAGTTGCCATCCCCAATATGGCGGCGCCACTGACGTACGCTCCAGCGGCCAATAGGGCGTCTATGTATTATATTATGTCTATGGTTCCAAACACTGATAGTTCCAGCACTGAACCCCATTCATTTTCAGTGCTTCCGAAGTACGTTCGCTGGTAAGTTGATGAAATTTCAGTATTATTTTTTTTTTTTTTACATTTGAACGCATTAGTTGTCCTCTCATGAATCTAGTCAGTAGTTGTAATTTATGTAGCCAACTTTAATTACTGTTTATTGGAAGATAATAGTAGTTAATTGCAGCTAGCTTACGTGACCAACAGTTCACTAACGTTAGCTACCAGTCAGAAATGTGTAAATTCAAAACTGAGGTCATAGTTAAATGTGATGTTCAACTACATTGTATTCAGTTTTTTTTTTTTAAAGCCTAATATTAGAATTACATCTGGATATAAAGAAAATAAGTACAGCAGCAACCCCACAAATAAGACTAATGCTAAAATGTGAAAATTAATTTACAGCTCTATGACAGTATAAAAAATCTTGAACATCATAGAAAAGCAGAATATATGGCTGAGCTTTATACGGTATCAAAATGCAGTAAAAATATTAAATTATCTTTTCCCTAATTTGCATAAATTGTCGGATGAGCAAAATAATCATCCAGCTTCTTCCATAATGTTGTGTAAGAATAACAATTTGAATAACAATAGTGGTTTTGTCACAAAGTGCGATGAAACTGAGATGAGGCTGGATCCAAACGCAGTGTCTTTATTAACAATCTGTAAACTTTAGCCAGAAACAGGATACAAAAACTGGAATCACCAACATAGACATGAAACATTCATTTAACAACTCACAAGGACAGGGCAGAAACACAGGGCTTAAATCATAGAGTACAAATGAGTTAACAGGATAACAAGGGGGCGTGGGAAATGGGAAACACCTGGGATCACTAATAAACAAGACAGGGAACCACTGAACATGACAAAACAAGACAAGACACAAAACCCACATTACGACAGGTTTGTATATAGATATTTTTGTTCTCATTTAATTTCAAATTATGTACAGTAGTAGAGTCAAAATAACAGATATCATGACAATTGTCCAAGTAGGTATTGACCTAACTGTAGGTGTGTACTGTCACTTCTGTAATCTCAACCTCATGAAAATATTTAGGAAACATAGGCTTTAAATGTGTATTTAAGCTGTCCTTCAATGTATTAACTTTACCACCGTTTCCTTTCTTTACCACTACCAGTTCTCTTCAACAGCAACAGGCTTGTCTTCCAGACCCGGTCTCGTCTGTATGACACGCTCTGCTTCTGGAAGGGGAATGCTCTCACACAAAAATCCAAGTAACTATATTATTACTTATAGCGTGGAGTTTGAATGCTTTTGTTATCAATGTATGGCTAAGCGTTTGACTGATTCTCGATTCACCAGGTCTCCAGATCATCCTACAGCTTCGCTGACAGAATGTAATGGCTATAGTGAACACTTGTATTACTTTTCTGGCCTGCTTTCTGCCATCTTTCTCTCCCTGTAGGAAGTCGAACGAGTTTCTTTGAAGACAGAAGATTCAAGGAAAACGTACCTACCCACTCCCTATATAATATATAATTAAATGTTTTGTTGAATGCAATTGGTTGCTTTGTATATTTTTTTACTGTTGACCAAACTTCTTTCTTGACTTAAACTGAGCAGCTTTAATTGATATTTACTTGTTGTGCAGGTTTATGTGAATGTATTTTAACATAACATAATGATTTTAGTAATTATGACCATTAAGAAGCTTGAGAAAAATATATACAGTAAATACTGTAAATGTATTATACCTCATGGGAGCAGTCCCCCTTCCCTCCAAAATTCAAAACACACAAAAAATTATTCAATTCAAAGGGCTTTATTGATATAAAAGTTAAATAAATCAATACTTTTATTCATCAAGGATGAGTTAAATTGATCAAAAGTGACCGTAAAGACATTTTTAATGTTACAAAAGATCCTATTTCAAATAAACACTGTTCTTTTGAACTTTCTATTCATCAAAAAATCCTGAAATAATTGTACACAACTGTTTTCAACATTGATCATAATAATGAATGTTTTTGAGCATCAAATCCACATATTAGAATGATTTCTGAAGGATCATGTGACACTAGAAAATAGTTATTTTTAATTGTCATATTTTTTTTTAATCAAATAAATTGCAGCCTTGGTGAGCAGAAGAGATGACTAATTTTATAAACATTAAAAATCTTAGCCTACTGATCCAAAACTTTTGGCTGGTAGAGTATCCTCTTGGTAGTCCATCGATATCGATGATGACGATCCTTTGCACAACTCATCTATTTGTGGGCTCGTATGTGGCTATAGAGTCCAATCCTTGAACGGCAGAGCCGTTCGCAGTAGGGACATGGGAACTGTCCTAGTTCAGTACTTGCAGATTTAACCAACTTCCTCCTATCACGGGCCTCAGTGATGAGGCCTTACTGAGTGAAATAACTATAAATATGATCTAACATTTTATAGGATTCATTTTAGTATGGCTTATGTAAAGTGGTAAAAAATCTTGGTCCATAAATCAAACACGCTTGCATGTAATAATATCAAACTCGGTACACATATAGATCTCATCGGTTCATATATACTTCATGCTCTTACTTTTTACCCCAGCCCAACAGGAAGTTGTCTATTAAGGGTTGTTTGGAAAACGCATGCAATGGAATTCGATATACTCCTCCTATAGAATTCAACCAATCGCCACGAAACTTGGTGTGCATGAAGTCAAGACATTGAGGATGAAAAATTGCCAGGGTATTTTTGATATCTCGAACGGTTTGGCTGTAGCAAGAAAACGAATGTATGGCGAATAATGGAAACGGGAAGTGTGTTATAACTTCTGCACACATTATATTGAATATTGAATAATATTTATATTTATTGAATAAATACTAGTATTTATTAATAGGTACTAGTCTCTAAAATGTCATTTTCTCTCTCTCTGAGCCAATATTGCAAGCCGTTTTAACATTTAATCATTTTAACCTACTAGTCTCTATTTTCATGCTACTAGTACTTATTTTTTAGATACTAGTATCTATTCCATTAAGTACTAGTACTTATTCATTAGCGACTAGTGCTTATTCTGTTTAGAATATTCAAAGTGCTTATTCAATTTTTATGCTTATTTATATTTTCAGAGCAGAAAATCCGTTTTTTTTCCTGCTTATTCAATATTGCATCTAAAATGTAAGTGATTTGACGTGTGTGTGCGTGCGTGCGTGCGTGCGTGTGTGTGTGCGCGCGCGCGTGTGTGTGTGTGAGAGAGAGAGAGAGAGAGAGAGAGAGAGAGAGAGAGAGAGAGAGAGAGAGAGAGAGGAGAGAGAGAGAGAGAGAGAGAGAGAGAGAGAGAGAGAGAGAGAAGAGAGAGAGATTGTGTCTGTTACAGTGACAAGAGTTTAACCCTTTAAGGCCTTGTCTTTTTGGATATATATCTTTTTTTTTAATTAAAATTAAATTAAGATTGTATGTTTGGTAAATGAACCTAAATAAATTTAAAATTAATGTGCTATATTTCAGATCAATATATTTGTTTTCCTTCATTTTAATCAACACTAACTTTATTTATAAATAACTTATTTCTGTATAAAATAAAAAATCCCGAATAATCCAGACCAACCAGAGCGCACTATTTCTACAACATCGTCAGTGCTGAAGCGGAACTACCAGAGCCGTTTGGCAGATAGCGAGCAGATGTTTTGTGTCACGTTGTGCACAATAACCCTAAAGGCAGAGTGGCGGTG
This sequence comes from Chrosomus eos, assembly GCA_036326025.1. Taxonomy (NCBI): domain Eukaryota; kingdom Metazoa; phylum Chordata; class Actinopteri; order Cypriniformes; family Leuciscidae; genus Chrosomus; species Chrosomus eos. The sequence continues at coordinate 14,185,376 of CM070820.1, forward strand.
CCACAGACTTTATATATATATATATATATATATATATATATATATATATATATATATATATATATATATATATATATATATATATATATATATATATATATATATATATAAGATATATATATAAATAGCTGCGAGCAGCGATGAAGGGCCAAAGCCGGCGGCACCGGCTTGGGCCCGTAATCGCTGCTCGTTAATTTTTGATATGTTTTAGCTTACCTCAAGGGCATCCAAGGTGTAGGTGTCTTTGTTTCCACAGTATTTTCAATTTTGATATTTTTATGTCAAACCGTTCTTGTCTGTCTATAGACCTGCATAATGCAGGTCTATGGGGTCCACCTCAAAGAGTATGCACAGAGAAGTCCAAATTAAACATGATTTAATGACTCGTAAATGTAAGTACACATTGATGGCCTAAGACACGAAACGAGCGGATTGTGTGAGAAAACGAACCGTATTTATATCGTTTTTACCTCTTGTAAACACAGCCACGTCCAAGTGATCTGAGGTCGCGGACGCTTCGGTCTTTTCCGGAAAGCACCGGAAGTGATCTCTCGCGTGTGTACGTCACTCATTGTTTACACAGAACATAGATTGTAGGTAATATGGCTAATTAAAAGGGTACTAATTTGCGCTTATCCGGGATGTTTAAACCGTCGTAAAAGAAAACAATTAAAAAAAAAAATATTGTATGAGTGACATACACGCGCGAGAGATCACTTCCAGTGCTTTCCGGAAAAGACCGAAGCGATGTTTAACATCCTTGATGTGTCATTACAAGTGCACAGCCATGTGAGTGGTGTTAAGAGGCTAAAAGCAGGTTTAGAACTTGCCCCGTTTAAGTCAACAGGGTGTAAATTTTAAAAAGAGGATAACACGGTGTAGGAAACACCGATTTTTGTCGTTGTTCTCTGTACTGACAGCACTCCAAATTTACCAAAAAAATTAGCTCAATGTTAAAATTGACCGGACTTCTCCTTTAAACGGGTCCTATTATGCCCTTTTATGAAGTCTTGATTTTGTTTTTGAGATAGTCATTAAGTCATTTATTTGTTTTCATGCTTGATTGTTCAAAAATGCATTATTTTTTACATATTTTACATTATTACAGCACCTCTCCCCCAGTCTGAGTCGAACACGCTGATTTCTATGAAGCCAATCCTTCCGAAATATGAAACGTTCTGTGATTGGTTAGCTGGCGCATTGTGTTGTGATTGGCAGCGCTTAGCGCATGTTCGGTAAATGTCCTGCTTTTCCATAACTCTTGAGTTTCGTTTCTAGTGTAAATATTGAGTATGGTGCCAATTTCAAACCAATTTGAGCCTGATTCACACCCTGACATTGTTAACGAACAAGAGGACTGTGTAGAAGTCGAGTCAAACCACCTTCATTTATAAAGCACTTTTAACAGTATGGATTGTTTCAAAGCAGCTTTACAGTGATAATAGAAATTACCGTAACAGATTGTTTAGGCTTTACCACAGCTCTAGGACAAAGTTATTGTCCAGCTAAAGATAGTCTTGATTGATTCACTTCCGTTGTGAAGATCATTAGTTATTAACTTTGGGGGCGCTAACACGACACCGTTCTAACAGAAAAAAACCTTATGTGATCCGGCCGCCCATCCACGCAAAACAGTGCCTGGTGTCTCGAGAACGCACTCACTGAAATGGGTTTGAAGGTGAAAACGAGTAGTCGATAGGTATGCGCGTTTGAATATATATATATATATATATATATATATATATTATATATTATATATATATATATATATATATATATATATATATATATATATATATATATATGAGTCATTCTAGAATTGGGGGTACATTTCGAGTCTCCCAGATAAACCTTCTTTTATTTATATAAAAAAAAATCTCTTATTTAAATCAGTTTTGAATAATAACACACATTATATTTAACTATCACAAAAAATTATGCTTTATGTATATTTAGGAAAAAATTTAATTGGGAATATTAACTAAATGACTCCCACTCCCCTATTATTGACTGTCTCCACCTCCTGATTCATACATTCAACTTGAATTATCATGAAACAATTAAGTCTAATTTTCAAAAAATTTTTGTTTACTCTGTTAAGTTATATAAACAATTGCATAGAATATATATTTTCTGTATTATTAGTAATTTAATTATTAAAAAAATAGATTTTGTGTCTGTCCCTACGTTCTGGTCAACTCTGTTACCTCTGTTATAAAAAAAAAAAAAAACTTCAAAGCATTTGTAGAAAAAGCATGTGACTTGCACCAAGTGATGTCACTTTCTCTGGTGGGAAATTCTGGAAAGCAGTGAAGTATGTCATTATTCTTCTCTCATTAATTTGTACAAAATGTTTAGGATACACCAATAGTAGATTAAGTATTTGTGAAATATATTATTGTGTTATTGCAGTGAATCTCTCATTCACTTTTTAAAAAACGATAATATGGCGAAAACACATAAAATTCTGTTTTTAGACATACCATGTGGTATCTGGTTTGAGGTTAGCATTTTGAGCTAAAGCACAAAATGATGGAAAATGTCAACTCTGTTTTCGTCAACTCTGTTATCGTCAACCCAATTTGTCTATAACAGAGTTGACAGATTTGTCTGTACATTGTATTGATGTTTACTTTGTTTAGTCTTAATATTTTAAATCTTACAAGTTTAAGATAAGCAAATATTGAAAATGTTGAATTTAAAGTGAATTTAAATGTTGAATTTTATTCTATTCAAATAAAAAAGTTTAACAGAAAAAAAATATAAAATTTTTTGTTTTCTTTTTCTACTTGAAATGTACCCGCAATTCTGGAATGAGTCATATATATATATATATATATATATATATATATATATATATATATATATATATATATATATATATATATATATATATATATATATATATATATACACGTGTTGTCCTTCACAAATTAACCCTCAACAAACTACTGGCCTTAAAAATTTATAATACATACATTTTTGTTGTCGCGTCTGTGTAACCACGCGAACCGGAATTATCCCAACAACGTTTCATCTGTACAGAGATAAAAGGAAGGAGGCCTTCACAGGGGAGAGACTAGTTGAAACTTCAGAACTGGGTTGTCATCGTGTCCAGGCGCTGGTCCTTCCTCAGGTCTGGATACGGCCTGGATACGGCAGACTGCGGTAAACCTCGGGATAAACAGAGAGACTAATATTAGCATAGACGCCATCCTTTTTGTGATGTACCAAGTACATCAGGATTTATGGGAAGTGTTCCCAGTCCCAGCTGATCTAAACTATTGTTGGGAAAATATTTTTCTTCTAAAGTTTCAGGAACTCAGAAGCGAAGACCAGGAGACCTGGTGTATCTTTTTAAGCAGGATTCTTTATTTGCTGTAGTCTGCTTCGTCCAAGATCGTACCCAAATCTGCCTAGGCCAGTATACATTTTAGTTCATATACTTTTTCTAGGGGAGGAGTTTACATTGAGGGGGGAGAAACTTTGAAACAAAAGCATGCAAATGAAGTAGGAATAAACCCTCCTTTGAGGGCATTACCAATCCAATGGAATCAGCATAACTATTCAAATGCTGATAGTGGCCAGGAACTCTGGTTCCAAAGAGCCGTCCCAGAGCCATTAAAGACAAAAGGTGAAAGTCCCCCCGACAGCTAGTCCAATCAACCTAAACGATTCAACCTCTAGGCTGAAAGGTGAGAATCTCAGTGATCTGATTAATTTAAAATACAATAGAGAGAAATAGGACTGTCTGGACTTTCTTGCTGGAAATTGTTTCACAGCTGATATCATCATCATTCCACCCTTAAATGCTACATTCAATGTACAGAATATTTCTCAGTTTATATACTATTGTATTGGAACCTAAATTAAACATTTTAATACATTTGTAATCCTTTACTATGCAGCCTAACATTGAATTATAGGAGTCTATAATGTGTTGTGTATGCTAGGCCAAAGAGATGTGTTTTTAGTCTAGATTTAAACTGACAGAGTGTGTCTGCTTCCCGGATAATGTAAGGAAGATTATTCCAAAGTTTTGGTGCTAAATAGGAAAAGGATCTACCGCCAGCAGTTGATTTTGATATTCTAGGTATTATCAACTGGACGGAATTTTGAGATCGCAATAGACGGAAGAGCTTGCTCAAGTACTGCGGAGCTAAACCGTTTAGTGCTTTGTAAGTAATCAGCACTATTTAAAAATGTATACGATGTTTAATAGGGAGCCAATGTAGTGTTGACAGAACAGTGCTAATATGGTCATACGTCCTGGTTCTGGTAAGAACTCTTGCTGCTGCGTTTTGGACCAGCTGTAGTTTGTTTATTAAGCGTGCAGGGCAACCACCCAGTAGAGCATTACAATTATCTAGCCTTGATGTCATGAATACATTAACTAATTGTTCTGCATTTTCATAACATACATGTTGTTGATTTAGATGATTTAACTAGTTTAGAAAATTCTTTCTCTCCTATCCACCTTATTTTTAACGAAAATACGGACGCAGCCAGTTGACATTTTTTTGTGCGGGACTTCCGGTCAGGGACTTCCGGCCACTGGCTAGCTAACTCACTTTTCACCGTAGCGGTTAATCAAACAAGTCTCCGTAACAACAAACCCATCGTTATGGCTTCGAGGAAGACCGGGATTGTTTGTGCAGTTAGAGGCTGCCATAATAACTGGTATAAAAGAAAGACTTTTTGTATCATTTTTGTATCATATCAGAAAGTTTTGTATCATTTTAAAGAAGACCCGTGGCCGTGGCAGATTATTGCTGAAGTAAAAAATAATAAGTAAATTCAAAAAAGTTTTATAGGTTTAAGTTTATGAAAGTTATTTATGAATATTATTTTATATAAAATATATATTTTATGAAACAAGTTGAACTCTAAAACGGCTCTATTAGCTTGCTGTTAACGTAGTTGTAAGTAGTTTAGGTATGTTTTATGTTGTTTGCTAAACTGGGCTTATGTGGTCTTATGTTTGGCAGATGACATTCACTGTGATGATGAGGCTGACCAGAGCGATCCACAGTCAGAGACAGAGTCACCAATGCATAAAGATGCTGACACTCAGTGGGAGGTTCAGGCACTGATGGATCACACCTACATATTAGGAGAAAAGATGAAAGATGTATGCGACAGAGAAACACAATGTGGTGGAGAAGAACCCCTTGCCCATGCCATCCTGAAGTATGACATTAGCTGTGTGTTGTACACAGGCCTTTCTCTCAGTGCCTTTAATGATCATGTTAAATATCTGGAACAGTTCTATACAACAAACTTTAAGATGCACGTAATTGATCAAATATTAATGACCATGATGAAACTCAAATTGAATCTACTCCAGGGTGATCTTGCAGAACGCTTTACTGTGTCCCAGGGGTTAGTGAGCAGGATCCTCTCCTACTGGATAGACACAATGGAGGAGCACATGAGAATCTACATTCCTTGGTTGCCACGGGAGACGATTCGGAGCACAATGCCTCAGTGCTTCAGGGAGAAGTTCCCCAACACCACCTGCATCATTGACTGCACTGAGAGCATCCTGCAGAAACCACATAACCTTGACTCCAGAGGCGAGTCATACAGCCATTATTATTCCAGCAATACTATAAAGTATTTAGTTGCTATTGCCCCGTGTGGGCTTGTTATGTTCATTTCTCCTGCTTATGGAGGCAGGTGTAGTGACAAGTTCATCACTCAGGAGTCTGGCTTCCTGGAGTATCTTCGTCCCGGTGATGAAGTGATGGCAGACAGAGGCTTTACCATCAGAGATCTGCTGTTTGAGAGAAAGGTTAACCTTGTTCTACCAGCATTCACTCATAAAGGAGGGCAGTTGTCTGATGAGGATGTAACTGCCACAAGGAGGGATTGCAAATGTGCGCATACTGTACATGTGGAAAGAGTTATCAGGAGGCTCAAAGTGTTCAAAATAATCTCACAGACTGTACCCATCAACTTGGCACACAAAATGGACAAAATCCTCAGAATCTGTGCAGCCCTTGTAAACATGCAGAGGGAAATCATCCACGAGGATGCTGATTGAGCATCAGTGGCGGTTCTAGGGGGAGGCCAGGGGGGGCCAGTGCCCCTGTGACAAAACGCTTGGCCCCCCTTGTGGCCCCCCTAAATGTGGAGTTTGAAATAATTTGTACAAAACTATTTGTTAAATTGCTATCGTTGTTATCCTTGTATGCGTATTATTTTTTATTCTATCTTTGTGGATTTGCATTTTCACGTGACAATTCGCATCACTAACGTCGTAATAACGTCTAACGTAATAACGTCTGTCTCCTGCACGCGAGAGAGCACAGCAAAATCCCCAGTGTTAAATGAACTCTCCTGGTGTACATATAGGAACACGGATTTTGCTGTGAGGAGAGAAAATGTCAGTTCAGTCGTAAGTTCATTATTTATGTGCGTATGGGGTGTGTGATGTGTATTGTCTATTATGATATTGTAATCATTGTTTTAACTATGTATACGAGGCACTGTGAGCTGACATCGCATTTGTCTATCGTCCTTTCAGTGCTGTGTGCAGTTCATAGTAGGCTATGTCTCCAAATTAGTTTTTGTCTTATATTTATATCATATTATGTTCTTATATTAGAATATTACATCAGCAAAAGTGCCGTTTTCCCGTGCACAATTGCAACTGTGATATGTCTGTTATCCAACAGTTAAATAATGAGTTAACATTGGGAGTTACTTTTTAGACACAATATTGTCAATATTGTTTGTTTTCCCTTTATTTCGCCGACTAGAATTTCATAATGAAACCGTAGCAGAGTCTCAATGCAACACAGCGATGATTTATTGACTGAAATCCGCGTTTTGAACGAATCGCTTCTTTTCCGAATGAATCAGCCGTTTGAACGAATCGGTTGAATGATTGAATCCCTCTTACAGGGACTTGGCGCCGCCTACTGGTAGTTTTAGTTTCATATTTAAAGTATCCTTTAATTAAAACGTTAAAACAATTAGAAATCATTTCATATTTAAATATTGATTTTAAAAAAAAATCTCATAGCTTTATTTATGCAATTGTAAATGGAGTGTAAATAAACAGTAGTAATGCCACTTCTGTGTCACCTCTGCACTGCAAAGATGGATTTTGATTGAATGAATTAATTTGCTGGTAACAGTGGAACTGTTTAATTATTGTATAATTAAGTACTATTGTATAAATAAGTATAATTCTTGTATAATTTGAATGTTAGTATTTGACATAAAAGGTGATGCATAACTCTAAATAAGTTTAGAAAAAATGTCCATATATAGGTGAAAATGCCCCTGGAAATCAATTTAAATAGGCAAATATTGCCCTTAATTAAAAAATGTATTTCTGTCACTGCTGTGAACTGACCACTGCATAGAATATGAAAAATATTAATATCTTCGTGAGTCAGCTGTCAACAACAGGCCTACCAGCCATGGCACCAGCACAAAAACACAATCAGTAAAATATCATGTAGCCTAAGTATGATCAACAAAATGTTGAAAATATTGAAATATATTTTTGTCAATATTGCACACCCCTAATGTACGGTATTAATTTTGATTTCTTTAGGTCTTAAAAAGCCTTAAATTTGACTTTAAAAAGTGTGCAGGAACCCTGTAAACGGTTAGACGTAGCTAGTCAGTTATTTTCAGTAAATGAATTAATAAGCTTCTTGGTCCCCATTGCTTTTGCTCTATAGTTCTCAAAATGAAGAGAAAGAAGGACACCATGTCTATTACAGTTACGGTGACTAATACTAAATATGTAATGCAAATGTAAAAATATAATGGAAATGCAAATACATTGTTGAATGATTATAAACACGGTATTTTGCCAGTTGATGCCTGCAGCAGTGCAGAAAATGATATGAAAACAATAAGGTCTAAATGTAACTGGCCCCTCTAACAGTACAACTGGCCCCAGCTTGGCCCCCCCAGTTGAAATGGGCTAGAACCGCCACTGTTGAGCATGGAGCTTAATTTTTGTAAATAATTATTTGACAGCCTTGATTGTACTATCATTTACACATATTTGTCTTTAACAATTCAATTTTGTAATGATTTTTTTTATTGTATAGGCTAATATCAACTTATTTTTAGACTATATAAATGTTTCCAGAAACAAAAACATAATTAACTTGTCCAACTAAAATGTGTATTAAAATGTTCTATCTGTTTTAATTTGAATTGCTAATGTAATTTGTTGTATTTAGTCATATTTTGATCAAGTGGATGTTGTCCTAACCACATAAAAATAACTAAAGAAGACAAGGAGGCAAGAATATACAGTATTTTACTTACGGAATTTTTTAACTCATGTCATTTGTTTACATTGAATGTAATTACAATTATTCACTTTTAAAATGGTAAAACAACACTAAATTTAAACATTTAACTTATGGCATTATTTGTACGCCATTTAATTTATTATGCATATTAATTATAATCACAATTACTATTAAAGGGTACCTATCATGGAATTTCGAAAATTACCTTTCATGTAGTGTGTAACATAGATCTAAGTGAACAAAAACATCCTGCAAAGTTTTAAATATGAAAGTTCACCATATACAAAGTTATTGTCTCTCAAAAGTAAGAGTCGACTCTGAGTCGCTGATAGGATGACCACCCGTCCTGCTTTGCGTTGTACCGCACAGCATTTTCACCCCTTGTCCCGCACGTCGGATATTGAGAAAATGTCCCGCATTTTTATCAGTCTGTTGGTTTTTAATTATCATTATCAAGAAAACGTGCGTTCGTTCTTTTGCCTTTTTAAGAACGCATTTTATTTACTCTTTTTGCGGCATAGTTTTTCACCTATATTTAACAGCGCGTCGTGAGAAGTAATGCATTAGCGGTTTTTGAAATCCTATCCAATGGTTGTAAGGAAAGGAGTAAACGGTCACTGGTAGGTTGTGACGGCTGTTAATCAAAATGTGGAGCGGTGATTCGTTCTTTTATTAAAAAGAATCTTATTTATTAAAATTATTGTTTTTATTTTTTATTTAAAGTTTTAAATCACATTCTTTCTAAAAAAATATTTTGGTTTAATATATTCTTAATATAAGACTGTCAATTAACTAATTTCATTTTGTTTTATATTTTATTTGTTCATTATTTATTTTGTTGGATTTTAGTTGGACTTAACTGTTTTAAAAAATAGTTATATGCATTATGCATAATACCTGCTGCCTTTGTGCTCAGTGATGATGAATCTAAATGGCATGTAAAATAAAGACATGTTATGTTACATTGTGATGTAATGGTCTTTTCTAGAAGGGACTAAAGAACAAAGTATTTTTTTTATCAGCTGAAAGGCAGAATACACATGTTTTTATTAAGTTAGATAGACATTATATAACCATTTCAGGTTATGTTTTAATGTTGGTAACATGTCCCACATTGTCCCACACAAACTTATAATCGTCCCACATTTGGGTTGTTTGATGGTGGTCACCCTAGTCGCTGATATGAATCGATAGACAAACGATGCTTTCTCTCTAGCTTTCGTACGTCACTTGTACAAGTTATTTGAATTCGACACGCCCACTCAGTGCGCGCGCCGAGCAGACAGAGAAACCTGACAACATCATGTCGACGAGACTTTGTTCTGAAGTGCGAATCAAAAGCAAACTTTTTTTTTCACTGCCCAGGGACAAGCATGTGAAGACTCAGTGGCTAGAGTTTATATTTACAACTATACCACACAAGTATAGCCACCTTGAGCTGTGTTCGCGTTATTTTAATGACGATCGCTTCACAAACACAAATGCTTTCAAGTGTGGATTCGCGAGTCGGCTGATATAGGAAGGTTCAATACCAAGTTTATTTAGATCAGCTTCCTCCCAGGGCCGTGCACAGACCTTTTGAGGGGCATGTGCTGAAACTAAAAAAAAAGGCACCCCCCCCCCCCCTTTTTTTTCCAAGTAATCAAAGGTCATATAAGTACAATATATATATATATATATATATATATATATATATATATATATATATATATATATATATATATATACAAACAATATATATACAATATACTGTATATTTATATATTTTTTATATATATATATATATAAAATATTTGAGAAGTCAATGCACCGGAGAAAAAAATAATATATATATTTTTTTCTCTGCTTTGCACACATAAAGTTCAAGATTTTTTTTTTAGCTATTCTGTTTGGTTTTAAGCTAATAAGCTAATTTGTATTATTTGGTTAACATTGTTCTACCTTCCCCTCGTCTCAATGTCACACATAAACATGAGTCAAGTATTTTTGACAAAATATTTAGAAATATAATTTAAATAATTATGTCCAACTCAATTCCAGATTATAAGAAACTATAGCCATATACCATTACTATAGCATATCCAACATGTATCCGCCTGCCTGGCAAAAACTGGCCTGTTTTTTTTTTAGTTACTACTACAACATTACTGTAGTAAAACCATGTTTACTCCATTTATACATGTGAGGACGAGTGGAGAGTATTGAATACTATAGATTAAAAAAACGATATAGCAAATATGTGCATATTAACAGCCTTGAATTAACCATAATTTTATATTACCACAACAAGATGAAATGTTAATAAATTAAGTGTATCAGCAATCATAAATCAAAGAAGAAAATATCTTAAAATTATACGTTACTAGGTGACGAGAATCACTCAGTCGCTTTGTGTAGTTTCAGTACAAAACAGCGCGGGCGCGCCTGTGCTTATGATTTTTTGATGGTAAAAACAAATTATATGTTGTTGTATTACTTATCACTATATTGTTAACATTTTACAAAAGTCAAACTCAAATACAGTTACGGGGTTTTTGACCAGCGAATGTGTGCAAATATGCATTTTGTCCGTCATTAAAACGGTTCCGGCGGCATCATTACATTTTCATCTACTAGTGAAGGTTACTAGTTTGTTGTAGCTACATAGGCGCTCAGTTTTCCCCGTTGTAAAATACATTTGGCCAAAATCGCATTTTATAAAAGATGAAATGCTACCGTGTATGCACAGGCTATTTAAGTGTATGCTATGTATTGGCTATGACTAGATGGAAAATTCTAGCCTAGACCTCTCTCTCTCAGGTTCCTCATGTCTCAGTCAGACATGAAATAAATAAAATATTAGCTTTTATAGACAAAGTGTTTAGTACTCATTCAAACAACAAGATGTTTACCCTTGCAAAACTTCGTTCAGCTGCTGTCTGCTGTGCGGCTGCGGCGGAGCTTCATTTCATTCATTCACGATAGCGGGGGCGGAGTTATCAGCTTTACTGACAGTTTGAGGATCGAACAAGATTTACACAAGCTCTTATAATCTTTATAGCTAAATATTTTAAAACAGACAGACAGACGTAAAGGGTGACCAATAGCATTGATTTATATATATATAAAAAAAAAAACACCACCAAAGAAAGGGCACTTCGAGTGTAAGAGCAAAAAGGGCATGTGCTCTGCACAGGTTGAGCCCTACCTGTGCACGTGCCTGCTTCCTCCTCCGAATCACAACCTGTAAGTACTATTAATAATTGTTGCTTTTATGTGTGTGTGTGTGTGTGTGTGTGTGTGTGTGTGTGTGTGTGTGTGTGTGTGTGTGTGCGTGCGTGCGTGTGTGTGTGTGAGAGTGAGAGTTACGCTCAGCAGCTTCTAGGTCTCCAATGTAATTTTTTTTGTTTTTTGAAATATGTGAAATTATGTGAAGCGTATTGTAGTACTGCAGTGCTTTATCAATATGTTTAAGCTTTGGGCTAACGCAAAATATAACTGACTGCGTCATCTGACCAATCACCGCCGATTAGCGTCACGCAAAGGAGGGGTTTGGACAAATGAGTCGTCAAACGAATCATTAGGGAGTCGGTGAGCAAATCAGGTAAAAATAAATGCATATTATAAGACAACAAAAGTGTTTTTTGTCATTGCATGCATGTAAAACTGTTGTTGGGGACTCCCAGAACATTATTAGGAACATTTTAAATGCCATAATAGGTACCCTTTAAAATGGTAAAACATCACATTCATGTGTAAAACTGAGCACTAGCTATAAAAAGAAAAACACCAAGGAACTAGCCTAACAAAAGGGTCACAATTAGGTATCATCACACATCAACACAGACAGAGGAAAGCTGGTGTGAGCATGCCCATACAGCAGGTTAAAGACTAGAACCTGAGCCTATTTACACATATGTACATATTTATGGCACAGTATGTGTCTGCCTGACAGAAACTCATCTACAATCCTTGGCAGCATGTGACTAAAATAGAAGGACTTCAGTTTAGGTAGAACTTGTGAACAATACTCCAAATCAAATGGCACATCAATGACAACTTTCTCAGATGGAGCCCAGACAAGCAGCTTGCATCTCTCTAGTTTTGTACAAAACATACCTAGTTGGACTTGAAGGTAGTAACCACGGGATCCATTTGGTTGCAGCTGTGGAACCCCGTCCACCATCTTCACATCTGTGAGCTTGCTGGAAAACACTTTAGCCAGAGATGCACAGTTCTTGGTAAGAACATGACATTTAATTTCCAGCAGCTCTGTGGAGTTAACCACACCATCTGGGCTTGCAGAAAGCCATGGCTCTGTGACACTAACTACAGTGCCTCTCTTCTCAACTAAAAACCCACAGCTCTCCATCCATGCGTAGGCCACCTCCTCATTCTCCTGGCCATATCTGGTTGCAGTGTTCCCATGGAACCTAGGAAACAGGTGCTCTCTAAGAAAATTATCTGGCTTAGTAGATGCATGCACGGGGACCTTTTTTGCAGAGCTAGCAGTTACTCTTAATTTACGTGCATCAAACCACAATGGGAGGCACTCTGCATTTTAGTGAACTCCTCCAAACTGCCACATTTATCTCCATCTAATTTAATGTACACATCATAAAATGACATGCATTTCTGGCACTGTATGTCAGTGCCATGTACACTATGAGGCAGCTGGAGCTGTGTGGGAGCTGCTGGAATCTGATTTGGTTCAGCAGAGATGCATTTGTGCAGAAGGCTGCCCACTGGAACACTGGCGACTTCTAAGCTCATCTTCAGTTCTTCATGTGAGCTGTAGGCAGGGGTAGGCAGGCAGATGGAGAGATGTTCTCAGAGACATCAGAACTTTCTTTGTGGTGCCTGAAACATATATTACTCAACCTTTTGGGGACTAAATTGCGCTGTGTCCCTAAGTTCCATTGGCGCTGCTCATCTGTGCAGGACAATCCAGTCAGATCTTTGGACCCTGCAAACTGCACCTTTAACAAAGTTTAAATAGAACAGTTACATATTTATAATATATTACAGTCCTTGGTGTCACAATACTTATATAGAAAATATGGACAGTTTATGGTGACAACTATAAACTGTCCATATTTTTCAACTTACCTTGATGTTTTTGCCATTTGAGATTAAACTGATATGAATTAGAATTGGTATACTTACCTACACAGAAAGGAGGTGGTTCACCAAAATGTGGTGTGCTGACAGAATATTACCTTTACCCAAACTTGAACAACCTTACCTTAACCCAAGCAGCATCAATGAACAAGAGATTAGACTTTTACTTATCTGGAAAAGGTGCACAATCTGTTGATTAAAAAATAAAAATGTTAGTCATATACAAAGTTATTTCCCAAATGCCTTAGAAGCCAATGTTTTCATCAGCTCTTCTATCTGATACCCACACAGTACACATAAAATAGAAACGTTATTTTCGATTTTATTTGTACTGTTTGGGTATCAGATGCTTCAATGTAAATCTAGCTTAAAATTTAATGTGACAAACTTGCATCAAGAGCTATGTGAGTACACATCAGATTGGTACAATGTGTCAAACCTCAACACTACACATTATGAGGTAGGCAACAGTTCAGTTAACATTTAGATATCAAAATGTAATGTTAGTTCAATCGCAAATATTTAGCACTGCTATCTATGTAAAATATGACTAGCAATCTAATCACAAAGAGGCAACAGCTAGTTTGTTATGGCACTGAACTATAGACTGTATATAAAACAGACAACTGAACAGACAATTAATTAGCCTACCTTCCATAAGATCGCCGCTGCGTGACTGCAGGACTTCCCCTGACCCGCGACACAGGAGCATCCGGCCGTCTCAACAGTGCCGGTTTTGGTAGTCAGGATCCATGCAGAGTGAACGTCAAACTTGCTTTGGTTGGTTGGACATCAGTCTTCATGAATACCAGGTCATCGATGTTGTTATTGATAAACACCTTGCCAACTTTTCCACTGTGGAGGTACTGGTACGCCTCTGTACTTTTGTAATTGCGCATAGTAGACCCATCCGCACCAAGTGACAACACAAAATAATTAAATATGTCCTTGTACGTTATATGAGGCCACTTCTTCATGTCATCCTCCCACTCGTGAATAATTTGAGGGTGTGGCACTGACCTGCCATTTCGATTGTTCAGCAGTGACTTTTGGAAATGTTCCCACGACATAGTTCACCACCAATTTAGTTGAGCTAACGTTAGTTAGCCCAGGGAAGCGAAGAAACGGAAGTGCCGCACAAAAAAACGGAAGTTGGGCCCATATGTACTTCCACGTTCGAAAATAAGGCGGATAGCAATGAATGAATACAATTTTTCGTCAGGGAGACTACAATGCACTGCCTGATGCAATACTGTAGTAGACGGTTGCATAGTTATAATTTTCTCCCTGATATTTTAAATCTTGTAAGGAAAGAAGTTCATAAAGTCATTACTGCTGTGCTGCTTGGAAACATCTGGGGTTGAAGCTTTATTTTTCGTTAGTTTAGCCACTGTTTCAAATAAATACCTAGGGTTTTGTTTATTTTCTTCTAATAGGGTTGAAAAATAAGCAGATCTAGCAGCTTTTAATGCCTCTCTGTAAGCAATCGTGCTCTCTTTCCATGGAATGTGAAATGCCTCTAGTTTTGTTTTCTTACAGTTGCGTTCTATTTTTCTGGCAACTGTGTCTAAAGTGCTGGAAAAGAGAGAATTAAAAGTTTCTGTCGCAATATCAAGTTCGTCTAAGCTATCTGGGATGCTGAGATGATGAAACTGATCAGGAAGATTATTATAAAGCAATCTTTAGTGGCAGAAGTGATAGGTCTAACATATTCGTAACATGGAGTAGGCTTTGCGACTATAATGATCTGAGATGTCATCGCTCTGCTGCAGAATTTCAACGGCATCAACATTGATTCCATGTGATGATATTAGATCTAGAGTATGATTACGACAATGAGTAGGTCCTGACACGTGTTGTCTAACTCCAATAGAGTTAAGAATGTCTTTAAATGCCAATCCCAATGCATCTTTTTCGTTATCTACATGTATATTATTAATCACCAACAATTACTCACCAGTACTAACTCTGATAGAAAATCAGCAAATTCTTTGATAAAGTCTGTATGGTGCCCTGGTGGCCTGTTTACAGTAGCCAGCACAAATCTCAAACGTGATTTATCATTTACACTAGCTATTGTTACATTAAGCACCATCAATTCAAAAGAATTATATTAGAAATTAGACTTCTTAGTAATTTTTATAATATTACTATAAATTACAGCAACACCTCCCCCTTTGCCTTTCAAATGAGGTTCATGTTTATAACCGTAATCTTGGGGGCTGGATTCATTTAAAGGGCACCTATTATGGAATTTAAAATGTTCCTAATATTGTTCTGGGAGTCCCCAACAACAGTTTTGCATGCATGCAATGACAAAAAAACACTTTTGTTGTCTTATAATATGCATTTATTTTTACCTGATTTGCTCACCAACTCACTAATGATTCGTTCGACGACTCATTTTTTCAAACCCCTCCTTTGCGTGACGCTAATCTGTGGTGATTGGTCAGATGACCCAGTCAGTTATTGTTTGCATTAGCCCAAAGCTTAAACATATTGATAAAGCACTGCAGTACTACAATACGCTCTAGTCTTTATGACAACTCCAATAACAAAGACAAACATTTTACATATTTAAAAAAAAAATGACATTGGAGACCTAGAAGCTGCGCTGAGCGTAACTTACACAACACACACACATACTAATTGAGCATGCTACAAAACCCATAAAAGCAACAATTATTAATAATACTTACAGGTTGTGATTCGGAGGAGGAAGCTGATCCAAATAAAACTTGGTACTGAACCTTCCTTCAGTATCAACCGGCTATTGAATCCACACTTGAAAGCATTTTTTTGTAAAGAGATCTTCATTAAAATGACGCAATCACAGCACTAGGTTGGGCTATACTTTTGTGGTATAGTTGTAAATATAAACTCTAGCCACTGATTCTTCTCATGCTTGTCCCTGGGCAGTGAAAAAAAAAGTTCGCTTTTGATTCGCGCTTCAGAACACAGCGTCTCGTCGACATGATGTTGTCAAGTTTCACTGGTGTCTGCGGCGCGTGCAATGAGTGGGCATATCTTGTTAAAATAACTTGTCGAGGTGACGTCATAAAGCTAGAGAAAAAGCATCGTTCGTCTATCGATTCATATCAGCGACTCAGAGTCGACTCTTACTTTTGAGAGACAATAACTTTGTATACGGTGAACTTTCATATTTAAAACTTTGCAAGATGTTTTCGTTCACTTAGATCTATGTTACACTACATGAAAGGTCATTTTCAAAATTCCATAATAGGTGCCCTTTAAAGTAATGTAATTGTTTGGTAATTGTTTGCCAGGTTTCTGTCAAACACAGCACATCTAGGTTATAGTCTGTAATCATATCATTAACAATAAGTGCTTTTGAAGTAAGAGATTGAATATTCAGCAACCCAAGCTTTATCGTTTGTTCATTTTGTATTATATCTATTTTTTATTTGTTGAACATCAATAAAAAAATTACCCTTAGATGGGTTTGTAAGTTTTTGGTATTTCCTAATTCGGGGGACAGACACTGTCTCTATATGATGATATCTGGCGCTTTTATACTGCATGGTACGGCTCAGTACGGTTTGGCACGGCACGGTTCGGCTCACTTCGCTTTTCCACTGCGTGGTATGACTCGGCTCGGCACTGCACGGGTTGCTTTAGCTCGGTTTGCTTTTCCACTGCAGTTAGTACCGTTTTAGTGGGTGGGATTATAGACGGATCGTTATAGTTTATCCGCTCCTCGGCAACCAACGAGATTAACGTCTGCACTTTGTCCACTGAACACGATTCAGCCATTTCTTTTTTGGAAGTTTTTTTCTTTATTTTTTCTTCAAGCAAGTAGTTTTAAAACAGGTGCTACAGCGGTGGCTGTTTCTGGCTATTTAAATCTAGCGGGTTTTATGTCTCGCAAATACAATAACGCTGGTAGTGACGATTCTGTCTGACCAATCAGTGATCTGCAGTGTTTTCACGTCACATTTTAGTATCGGTACGGTACGCTTGGAACCTCAACAGAGGTGGTACCATTTAAAGCGAGCCGTACCGTACCGTACCATGCAGTGAAAAAGCGCCACATAATTTAGCAGGAAATATTCATTAACATTTGGAAACCACATGTCCCTTTGTGAAAAAAAAACAATTTGTGAAAAAAAAATTGTATTCCTGTTATGGATTCCGGTTCAAGAAATATGATGTAGCCTGAAAAAAAGTTTTCAGTCAGAAGAATTTTTTTAATCCCTGTTGTAAATCAAATATATCATTTTTTACTTGATGGTTACACCACATAACATTTTAGCATCAATACATTTTTCCCTTGAAAATGGTAAAAAAAAATCTAAATCGTATAAAACAAATATTATTAAACAATCATGAATATAAGGATTACATTACTAAGAAAGGCACATGTTTAAGTTCTTGTTAATTTTTCCCAATATGCTTATATAGAACTACAAAAGTTTAGAATGGTGAAATTGTATTTTTATACATGCAGGGAAGAGTGGAATACTCTAAAAAATGCAATGCTCTTAAAGTACATCAGATTTCTCTATTTACATTTAATCTTTACTATCACTATAATTTTGTCTTGCTAATAAATATAAATGAAAGGAATGAACCTGGAAATTCTCAAGCTTTAGATCTGGATAAACTCATTAATAAAACCATGAAGAAAGGTGAGCATGTATATTGTCCATTTCTTTATTTAAGGTGTATAGTAATAATATTTAGTGTAGTCTATATAGGTACTGTAGACAAATAATCTTTACATGTCTCATGATTGAACAAGGAATTTGCATTGAACGTGTTTCTCATTCTTGTGTTTTCTAGATGGGCTGGTCGGAATGGCAATTGTTGGTGGCATTGGTCTGGGTTTGGCTGGATTGGCAGGATTGGGTGGTCTGATTGGTTTAGCTGTGGCTAAGAAATTTGCATAAGTGGATGACCTGAGCCAAATCTTAATGCCTTAAGCCTTGTTTTGGGTGATGAACGGATGTAGAAAGGCCTGCTAAATATCTGTCCCTGCACCCTATGATGCCTTATTAGCTTCCTCCTGTTAAAGCCAATACTTTTAAAGTCAGAAAAATCTCACAATTATGGCATAATGCTAAACAGAGTGGCACTTATTCACATCGCTCTAATGAAAAGAAAAGGAACTTCGACAATATTTATTTCTGTCACAATAAGTGATATACAATAGATTTTTATTGTACCTACATATTGTCACGATTCTATGTGTTTAGTTATCTTTTGTGATCTTGTTTTCCCCGGTCTTGTGTGATTTTTGGTTTAGTCCTGTTAGTTTTCCTGCTCCTCGTTTGTGTCCAATTTTCTGCACCTGTTTTCAGTTAATTATCTTGTTTGTTTCACTGTATTTAAGCCCTGTGTTTTCCCTGAGTGTTTGTCGATCGTCGTCAATGAATGGTTGTATGTTAACCCTGAATTCCTGGAGTCTGTTATTTTGTTTCTGTTTGATTTTGGAAGTTTCATTTTTGTTAATTAAATCTATTATATTGAAACTCCCGTGTCCTCGTCTTCAGCTACCTGCAGCAACCCTGACAGAACGATCGACCAACATACCTTTTAAGGAGCTGAAGGATGATATCCAGTATTACTGATCCCCCGCTGATGTCAGTGCGATTAGCCAAAAAGATGGCTGCCGAGGCTGGGGTTCACGTCTGCCACATCCAGCGCCAGCCAGAGACCGTCCAGCCAGAGACCGTCCAGCCAGAGACCGTCCAGCCAGAGACCGTCCAGCCAGAGACCGTCCAGCCAGAGACGTCCACCAGGACCGTCCAGCCAGAGACCGTCCCAGCCAGACATGAACCTCCAGCCCAAGCTCCCGAGTGCGCGCCCCGTCCAGCATTCCAGCCCACTCCTGATGGGCTGGCCCCGTCCAGTTCCGAGTCCCCTGATGGGCTGGCCCCGTCCAGTTCCGAGTCCCCTGATGGCTGGCCCCGTCCAGTTCCGAGTCCCATGATGTGCTGGCCCCGTCGAGTTCCGAGTCCCATGATGTGCTGGCCCCGTCCAGTTCCGAGTCCCATGATGTGCTGGCCCCGTCCAGTTCCGAGTCCCATGACGTGCTGGCCCCGTCCAGTTCCGAGTCCCATGATGCGCTAGAGCCAGAGCCCGTTGACCCAGCGCCAGAGCCAGAGCCCGTTGACCCAGAGCCAGAGCCAGAGCCCGTTGACCCAGCGCCAGAGCCAGAGCCCGTTGACCCAGCGCCAGAGCCAGAGCCCGTTGACCCAGCGCCAGAGCCAGAGCCCGTTGACCCAGCGCCAGAGCCCGTTGACCCAGCGCCAGAGCCCGTTGACCCAGCGCCAGAGCCCGTTGACCCAGCGCCAGAGCCCGTTGACCCAGCGCCAGAGCCCGTTGACCCAGACCTCGAGCCCGTTGACCCAGACCATGTTGACCCAGCGCCCGTTGATGTCAAGTCTGTTTCCGTTCCTGAACCTGTCCTTCTCCCCAAGAAAATTTTGGGGGGGGGGGCTATACGCCTTCGCCGTGGCCGGCCAAAGATCCATGGAGGCCTGAAAAAATAGCACCGCCATGGCCACCCGAAGGGTCTTCACCACGGCCGCCTGAAGGGTCTTCACCGCCGTGGCCACCCGAAGGGTCTTCACCGCCGTGGCCACCTGAAGAGCCTGCACCGCCATGGCCACCCGAAGGGTCTTCACCACCACGGCCACCTAAAGGGTCTTCACCGCCGTGGCCACCCGAAGGGTCCTCACCACCGTGGCCACCCGAAGGGTCTTCACCACCACGGCCACCCGAAGGGTCCTCACCGCCGTGGCCACCCGAAGGGTCCTCACCGCCGTGGCCACCCGAAGGGTCCTCACCGCCGTGGCCACCCGAAGGGTCCTCACCGCCGTGGCCACCCGAAGGGTCCTCACCGCCGTGGCCACCCAAAGGGTCCTCACCGCCGTGGCCACCCGAAGGGACTGCTCCGCCTTGGCCACGCCCACAGCCTGCACCGTCGTAGCCACGCCCACAGCCTGCACCGTCGTGGCCACGCCCACAGCCTGCACCGTCGTGGCCACGCCCACAGCCTGCACCGTCGTGGCCACGCCCACAGCCTGCACCGTCATGGACACGCCCACAGCCTGCACCGTCGTGGCCACGCCCACAACCTGCACCGCCGTGGCCACGCCCGCAGCCTGCTCCGCCCTGGAGGCTTCCTGGACCTGCACCATGCCCTCGTCAGCCTCCAGGGCGCCCACCCTCGTCAGCCTCCAGGGCGCCCACCCTCCCACCCCTTTGGATGTTATACGGCGCGAGGACGCGCCTTCGGGGAGGGGGGAGGTACTGTCACGATTCTATGTGTTTAGTTATCTTTTGTGATCTTGTTTTCCCCGGTCTTGTGTGATTTTTGGTTTAGTCCTGTTAGTTTTCCCGCTCCTCGTTTGTGTCCAATTTTCTGCACCTGTTTTCAGTTAATTATCTTGTTTGGTTCAGTGTATTTAAGCCCTGTGTTTTCCCTGAGTGTTTGTCGATCGTCGTCAATGTATGGTTGTATGTTAACCCTGAATTCCTGGAGTCTGTTATTTTGTTTCTGTTTGATTTTGGAAGTTTCATTTTTGTTAATTAAATCTATTATATTGAAACTCCCGTGTCCTCGTCTTCAGCTACCTGCAGCAACCCTGACACATATCCTTACTGAACACAAAAATGTGTGTGTCTATCTATCTATATCTATCTATCTATCTATGTATATATATATCTCAGCAAAAAAGAAACGTCCCTTTTTCAGGACTGTGTATTTCAACAATAATGTTGTAAAAATCCAAATAACTTTACAGATCTTCATTGTAAAGGGTTTAAACAATGTTTTCCATGCATGTTCAATTAACCATAACCAATTAATTAACATGCACCTGTGGAATGGTCGTTAAGACCTTAACAGCTTACAGAGAGTAGACATTTACGGTCACAGTTCTAAAAAAGCAGGTCACTAAAGAGACTTGTCTACCGACTGTGAAAAACACCCAAAGAAAATGCCCAGGCTCCCTGCTCATCTGTGTGAACGTGCATTAGGCATGCTGCAGGGAGGCATGAGGACTGCTGATGTGGCCAGGACAATAAATTGCCATGTTTGCACTGTGAGACGCCTAAGACAGCGCTACAGGGAGACAGGAAGGACAGCTGATCATCCTCGCAGTGGAAGACCACATGCACAACACCTGCACAGGATCGGTACATCCGAATATCACACCTGCGTGACAGGTACAGGATGGCCACAACAACTGCCCGAGTCACACCAGGAACACACAATCCCTCCATCAGTGCTCAGACTGTCCGCAATAGGCTGAGAGAGGCTGGACTGAGGGCTTGTAAGCCTGTTGTAAGGCAAGTCCTTACCAGACAACAACGCCGCCTATGGGCACAAACCCACCTTCGCTGGACCAGACAGGAGTGGCAAAAAGTGCTCTTCACTGATGAGTCACGGTTTTGTCTGAGGCTTGTACCCTGGAGCGGGATCGATTTGGAGGTGGGGCGTCCGTCATGGTCTGGGGCGGTATATCACATCACCATCGGACTGAGATTGTTGTCATTGCAGGCAATCTCAATGCCTTGCGGTACAGGGAAGACATCCTCCTCCCTCATGTGGTACCCTTTATGCATGCTCATCCGGACATGATCCTCCAGCAGGACAATGCCACCAGCCATTCTGCTTGTTCTGTGCGTGAGTTTCTGCATGACAGCAATGTCAGTGTTCTGCCATGGCCAGCGAAGAGCCCGGATCTCAATCCCATTGAGCACGTCTGGGACCTGTTGGATCGCAGGGTGAGGGCTAGGGCCATTCCCCCCAGAAATGTCCAGGAACTTGCAAGTGCTTTGGTGGAAGAGTGGGGTAACATCTCACATCAAGAACCGACAAATCTGGTCCAGTCCATGAGGAGGAGATGCACTGCAGTAATTCAAGCATCTGGTGGCCACACCAGATACTGACTGGTACTTTTGATTTTGAGCCTCCCTTCATTCAGGGACACATTATTCTATTTCTGTTAGTCACACATCTGTGAAACATTTTTAGTTTGTCTTATGGTGTTGACTCTTTTAGTGTTCATACAAATATTTACACACATTAAGTTTACTGAAGGTAAAAACAGTTGAAAGTCAGAGGACGTTTCTTTTTTTGCTGAGTTAAAATTATATGCATCAGCATGTGTTTATTATGTATATATTTAGGCATTATTTTCAAGTTATTTGTTTAAAAAAACATTTTTTTTTTTACTTAACCATTACATGAGGGTTTTCTTTTTTCGCCTCCTAAAATATTTAACCTTTTTGTGTACGTTTAAGTCAGAGCCAAAATTTGTAAAATTGTAATGTTGCTTTTTATTTTAACAGAGTCTAAGCAATTTGTAATTTGTTAGAATGTTAGAACTGGAAGAAAGCTTCCAGTTTAGACCAAATCTAAAAGTGCGCCGCTTCTAAGCATCTATTAATCTGTGTGTAGCTATAGGTATAGACGACAATAGATAGTACAGAGGCTGACTGATATGAAATGTTATTGTAGAAAACCAGTTAGGGGTTTTGTTTTGGAAACATTGGAATACAAAGTTTAAAAGCATACATTTTTCCTTTGTATGCAGGCCCAAAAAAAAGAGTTTGCTTCATTATCTGTAACTGAGATTATCTGTTTTATTTTGATTTTGTTTTATTTATTTACATGTATTTCAACAGTGCTTATTGCCAACTTTAACAACACAGGCTGCAAATAAAACTAAACTCTTTTGCAAACATTCATTCCACTACATGGAAAAAGAATATTTCATAGAAAAAGAGGTACTGCAGAGTTACACACTGACATTTATTATTTAGGGTTAAAGGTTTGTTATGATTATAATCATAGTGTTTAATTTGCCTTTAGAAGTCGTGGTTGCTGTTCTTATATTTTTTGCTTGTCTCTTTTCAGTCATAAAGATGATGTATTGACCCTTGGCAGCAGTGAATTTGCACCAAAAAAAACAAAACCTTTTGGAAGAGAGGAAGAAAGTATTTATGCAATTTAATAGGCGAGGATATTCACCCAGGAAATGTTACCTCTTTTTAGGAATGAAATTGAGAGAGGGGGTAAAGTTCCGCAAGTGTTGGGTTTTATTGTCGTGGCTTTTCTAATGACAATGACATGAACCAGTGCTGGAAAGAACTCAATAAGAACTTTGTCATTATTAAGCAACTCACACTAGCTGCAACTGGGGCACACTAAACATGATGCTTTAAAAATGTCCTTCATATTCAGATATCAGATTTCCCAATGCCAGTTGTCCAATTTATGGCATATCCTTTGTTTCCTAACATAGCTGTCCACTCCTCCTCTGTTGAAGTAAAGGATCACATTGTCAGGGAGCGTTTATTGAGGTGTGACGAAGGCTTCTATTGTTAATCAGTTATTTATTAAGTGGATGCCTGACTATTTAAAAAGCATACAGCCGATTTTAAAGACAATAAGATAGTAGAGGTGGTGTGTACTTATCAGTCAGATGACAAGTCATCAAATGTTGCTCATTGTATCTTAATTTAATGATAGCAAATACAGCTGGGTGTGCATACCAAGCACAACTATTCATTCAATAGCTGTAGAGAACAAAATCAAGCATTGTTTTTGAATTGTGTAGATATTAGGGAAATCCACTATATTTTAGGGATATATATATATATATATATATATAATATATATATATATATATATATATATATATATATATATATATATATATATATATATATATATAAATATATATATATTAGGGGAAATAAATGTCCTCATCTGCCAAATGGGGTAAAAATGGAAAAAAAAAATAATTATGCATGGCATATAAATTGTATTACTTTTTGAAATAAAAGATTTTTATTCCATGGACTGGTGCCTTGCCGAGGCGGAACAGCTTGTGAGTCTCTATGACCCTGAGAGCTATGCTGGCGGGGGCCTTGTATCCCTGGTAGCTTCAAGCAAGCCAGACATGTCAAAGGCGAGAGACCAGACGAAATCCAGTCCACCCCTCCACCCTGCTAGCCTGGCAGATTCCAATAGAACACGGTTGGTTGGTGTAGTTATGAGTTGCCCCCCAGTGACCAGCTAACTATATAAGTGACTAGCGACTGATACTCAGCATACCAGTCCCGCCTGCTGTCACAGCACCTGTCAGTCTGTCTCAGTCGCCTGGTGAGCAGAAGAGCCCCTCGCCAATGGTTACGGGGCAATAGACCTAGTTAGCTGGTCACTGTGGGGCAACTCATAACTACACCAACCGTCACACCAACCAACCGTGTTCTGTTGGAATTTGTAGCTTTCAGTCCAGAGGTGGAAGGCTGACCTAGTCACACATCCTTTCACTTTAAAATTTTGCCCGGGCGCTCTCTACTATGAGCATCTCACTCCCATTATGAGTCTAACATTCAGCC
This sequence comes from Chrosomus eos, assembly GCA_036326025.1. NCBI lineage: Eukaryota > Metazoa > Chordata > Actinopteri > Cypriniformes > Leuciscidae > Chrosomus > Chrosomus eos. The sequence continues at coordinate 14,210,146 of CM070820.1, forward strand.
TCCACGACTGGCAAGAGTGCTGTCGTTGCTCGGCAAGGTTCATGTGTACGGCAGGCGCGACCTGGTAGTCATCCTGCAACTGTCGCATATACCTCCATCGTTCTCTTATTAGTTCTGACATGGACTGCGTCTCACCTTGTAAATCAGCCCTGATTGATGCATAGTGAAACTTGGCTGACCAGTGTTGGCGCTGTCCAGGAAAAAACTAAACTTTATTCTGGAACGGATACCCAGATGGTCACAGACCAATGCACGGGGTTGGCTTTGCAATCCAAAACAAGCTACTGTCCTCATTGGAAAAACCTGTGCCCATCTCCTTACGTCTCTCCTCACTGCGCCTGCACACAAACTGTGGCCCAGTTACAATCATAGCCACTTATTCCCCCACCCTGACTTCTGATCTAGATGTAAAGGAATCATTCTACAATCAACTGAGCTCCATTATTCAGAAGACCTCCTCAACCGAACGTTTGATGATCCTTGGTGACTTTAATGCCCGAGTGGGTGCTAACGCTAGTGCATGGCCTGACATTCTGGGAAGCCATGGATATAACAACATAAACAACATCAGTCAGCACTTACTGGAACTTTGCAGCACCCGCAAACTCTGTGTCCCCTCTTCATTCTTTCAGGGCTCAAGTTCCTCCAAAGTCACCTGGCGTCATCCATGTTCTAAGCGCTGGCACAAACTTGACCATGTACTGGTGAAGCGTGAGCATTTGAAGGAAGTAACACACTGCCGGTCACTGCACACAGCAGATTGTGACACTGATCACGCCCTTCTACGTTGTAAATTAAGGATGGTCCCAAGGAAGTTTCATTACGCAAGGCCTAAGCCTACTCCTCGTCTGGATGTTTCTGCAACCTATGCTCCTGCGTCGCATCATGTGTTCCAGGAACTACTTGCTTCCAGCTTTGACTCTTCATCTTCTCATGCGGATATCACGGCTGCCTGGCAGCACTTCCACTCTGTTACCACAAAGGCTGCATTCTCCATCTTTGGAAAGCGATCCAGATCACAGCCTGACTGGTTCAAAACCCATGCCAGCCTGCTCCTACCAATTGATTCTAAGCGTTCAGCCAGAATCAATTGTCCTATCTGCAGCATAACACTCACTCAAATAGGGGAGCATTGAAGCAGGCATGCCACAATGTCCAACGGGTCACTCGCACAGCCATGTAGGCTTACTGGAGCACACTGTATGACCGTATTGAGTTAAGTGCGTCCACTGGAAACATCTGAGGTGTCTTTGAAAGTCTGAAAGAAGCCCTGGGCCCAGTCCCTAAAAAATCCTCTCCACTCTGTTCCCTATCAGGTGAACTTCTGACCAATTTGGAGAGATGGGCAGAGCACTACAGCTTTCTCTATGCTCAGCCTGCCACAGCCAACACACTGGCAATAACTGCTGCTGTTCCTGAGATCTCCCCTATCTCTGATCTGGATGCAGACATTACCATCAAGGAAGTCAAATCTGCAATTAAAGCACTGAAAAATAACAAGTCTCCTGGAGCTGACAGCCTCCCCCTGAGGCTTATTAGGCAGGCGTGATGTTCTTGTTCTTGCCTTTGTCCTACATCATCTGGTTGTGATGTGCTGAAACAGTGGATATCTCCCAGATGTCCTTAAAGATGCCAACATCATCACCATCTATAAAAACAAGGGGGACCTTGCAGACTGTAACAACTTCAGAGGAATATCTCTGCTCAGTCTTGCTGGCAAAATATTTGTTCGTACTATTCTACCACGTCTACAAATCCTTGCTGACCGTATCCTCCCTGAAAGCCAGTGTGGGTTTCGTGCTGGCCGCTCCATAGCAGACATGGATTTCTGTGTCTGTCAACTACAGGAAAAGTGTATTGAGCAGCATAAACCTCTGTTCTTGGTGTTTGTAGACTTGACCAAGGCCTTTGACTATGTTAGTCGATCTGGACTTTTCCTCATTCTACAAAGACTTGGCTGCCCTCCAGAGTTACTGAAGGCGATCACTGAGTTTCATGAGAGCATGAAGGCAACTGTACAGTCTGAAGGCACTCACTTTGATGAGTTCCATATAAGGTGTGGGGTAAAGCAGGAATGTGTCCTTGCTCCGAACCTCTTCGGAATCTTCTTCTCTGCACGGCGTAGTAGGCCATGTTCTGGTATATGAGCTGCTTTATGCTGATGATGCTGCCTTTGTTGCCCACTCAGAGGCAGATCTACGACTCTGCTCATCTTTTGCTGCTGCATGTGTAGAGTTTGGTTTGTAGATTAGTCTTAAAAAGACAGTTATTCTTGCCCAACCTGCAACCCTAAACCATACAGTAAACATTAACAACACATGTCTATCTGTGGTAGACAAATTCACCTACCTGGGTTCCACAGTATCAAACAACAATAACCTTGAGCAGAGCTTGACAAATGCACATTGGGAAGGCATCATCAATGTTTGGAAAACTGAGCAAGCGTGTCTGGCACAACAAGAACCTCTCATTGCTCCTCAAAGTCCATGTGCATGCATGTGTACTGAGCACCTTACTATATGCAAGTGAGACATGGACAACATACAGGAGGCACAAACATTGCCTCAACGCCTTCCATTTTCGCTGCCTTCGTTCCATACTTGGTGTATGCTGGAAGGATTATGTGCCAAACTCTGTCATTGTAGGAGCCTATGTATAATTTTGTTGAAAATGTTGTGTAAGAATTTATAGATTTATATGCATTTATGTAAGTTTCCGTTTTCCTTTAATAATGTAATGAGGTGGGCTGTACCTATGATGTCAGAGTGTTTTAGTTAGACGGAAGTCAGGTGAAGGTGTGACCAATCGAGGAAAGGGACACAGTTTTGAGACCGTGTGGGAGATTTGATCGCTCTCTGATTTCCTTTATTTTTTTTACTGATTTATGATTGTCACCAGAAGAAATAAAAGGAAGTTTATGGTACACGCGTCAATTGTATTTTCTCGAAGAAAAGATGGTCACTACATAAGCCTCAAAACTCCCTGGATTATACGAAGACGCCGACTTTGTGGAGGACGCCGTGCTACACAGGGAGGATGCCGGCCGGCATTGTGCAATTCTGGGACAGCGAGTGGACGCAGCGCTTTGTGAGTTACGTGCCGGTGGCAGTTCGTTGTGGTTTGATCTCAAGGAATGAAGGTATGAGAGGTTGATGAATATAGACAAGTGAATATGAAGAAGGAAAAAGTAATTGACTAAATTGCTACGTACTGGCTGAACTAAGGTTTTAATTTGGAAAATGGCTGATGAACTTGAAAATGCCGGTATGGACATTCACAATTTGAAATCATTAAGCGCATCTCGCAGAGGGAAGCTCGGGTCATGCACTCGCAAAATGAACGATATAAAGGTTCTTATTGATATGAATGAAAATGTTGAAACTGTGAAGGAAGGTTTGGATGAATTTAAAAGGGCTATCAATGATTTTAACAATGCTCATGAGCATGTACAAAGCCTGTTACAAGAGGATGTGAGAGAAATGGAACAGGTTGACTGGTATGAACCAAGGATGGTCACATTTAATGATTTCTTGCATGAGGTTGATGTATGGATAAATGCTCAGTACGATCCACAAACAAATGTACAACCAAATGACAGTATTTCAAATGTGTCAAGGAGTTCAGTGAGCTCAAGAGGTTCAAAAGGTGATAGGGGTTCAAGAGTGTCCTCAAATACTTCTAAAATTTCATCTACACGTGTAAAGGTTGCTGCTGAAAAGGCTTTGTTAGCTAAAGCTGAGGCTCTGAAAAGGAAACATTCATTGGAAAGAGAAAAAACTGAGTTGCAAACAAAAATGGAAACATTGGAACTTGAAGCAGACATAGCTGCTATGAATGCGAAATTAAAGGTCTTGGAGCAATACGAGACACAGTCAGATGTAAATTCCTTACATATCCCTCATGATACTTTCAAGCCTGGAAATGGAATGAATGATTATTTGAACCAACATATTGCAGCAAGATCTTCCGACCTTAATGGAGCAGAAACAACATCATCACCACTTGATTTCAAAGATTTGGGAGCCGTACCCAAAACACCCTTACAAAAGTTTGTATATAAACCTTTGGAAGACCAAAACAACACACATCTGACTCCGCAACCATCAGCTGTTCAGTTTTCAGCAAATGTTCATCAAACTACGGTTCCTATCAGCTCCAGCAGTCAACAGCCAGCTAGCCTATGTTCTGCTAGCCACCCTTGTGCAGACAATGTTAATATTACAAACATTATGAAAAGGCAATGTGACCTGGCAGACCTTCTGGTGAATCAGCAAAGGCAAGCAGGTCTCCCTAAAAGGGAGATACCAGTGTTTGATGGCGATCCTTTAAAATATAAATGATTCATGCGAGCCTTCAAATATAACATTGAGGATAAGACCAGCAGTAATCAAGATCGACTATACTTTCTAGAGCAATATACAAGTGCTATATGAAGTGCTTTGGCTCTCAACGAAGGCGGTCGCATTTTCTTCCCCTCCTCTCCCTTACTTCCCCTGCTTTGCTCCTCTCGTCTCGTCTACTGTCTTGTACTTTGAGAGACTCTCTCCGCACTGCTCTCCAAACTAAGAAATTATGGATTTGATCAACTGGTCTCTCAACGCAATTGACACCATCTTCTCGACGAGAAGCTTGGGTTCGGGGGAACCTGACTGCCCTGCCGGAACGTTCGCAGCTGGCTACACGATGGACGCGTGGGAGAGGTGGCGGGTCGTGTGTTTGGCCGCTCTTTCCATGGAGGACATTGAAGATATCTACCTATTCGGAACCATGATAACAGGTTTTCTGCTGATTGGATCGGGCATTGCCCTGGTTTATCGAGGAATTAAGAAGACGGTGACAGCTGTCCAAAGCCCCACAAGGCTGCCCGTCATGATTGAAGCGGTGGGCAGAGCTGTCAGCACTCAGACTGTGACTATGAACCACTATATGGATAACATCATGGAGAAGCTCACAGCTTTGCAAAGGCAAATGGATCGTTTCGGAGACCAAAATGGATCAGGAGCTGTGTAAATCAGAATGCGGCTACCGTCCCAAGACCAAACAACCCCAATCTTATCTGCTTTCGGCCCCCCTCATCCAGCACTGGCCTTGGCCAAGGCCGCTGTTGGAACAACAACTCCCCCGGAAGAGCATTGCAGCGAGACGCTCTTGCATTCCTTCCCCGACTCCCCACAGACACCTGCTGATTGTTGACTCTGTCTGGGACCTGATCAGGGTCGTCTCCATGGCAACTTGCTGTGTATCGCTATGACAATCCTGCAGACTTGAGGCACCTAGATTATGGTGCTGGCTTAGCGACTCTCTGCAGGCCTACACATACACGAACTCTTACATATATACAGATATGCAATCACCCCCACACCCCCCATCCCTCGCCTTCAACGCTTTGTACCACCAGTCTGACAGGCGGGTCTGTGACCAGCGCCGAGAATGGCTGCAGGCCGGATGGCTGCCTGCCTGTGCTGGGTCACCTCCATCCCCCACTCCCCTACCCTGTTGCAAGTCTTATGTGTTCATGTTGTACTGATATGTGCTAATGTTGCTGAGGTGTTTTTTACTGTTCCCAAACTGTACTCCTCACAGGAGCATAGTCTGGGGGTTGCCTTTTTTTTCTCCTCACCTCTCCTCATGTTATGCTGTATTTTCTTCCTCAATGCTCTGTCTTCCTGTCCTGTCTACCCCCTTGTCATATTGTATTTGAAAAGCCCTGCCTTTTTTGTTCAGGGATCCATGTAATGGAAGTTTGTCATCTGATGATTCGAAAGCCTCATAAAGAAAAGGTTGAATTCCTTAAAACCAACGGATTCTGTTTTGCATGTCTTGCGAAAGGGCACATGAGCAAAACATGCAAAAGATGTCTCACCTGTCATATTTGTAAAAGGAAACACCCTACAATTTTGCACTTAGAAGAGAATACAGCTAAGATGTGTACTGAATCTCCAAGAACACAAAATGATTCTCTCAAAGGTAATATTGGGCTTACGGAAGTTAAGGGCAATCCCGTTACCATTGCTATGGTATCAATGGATCAGACAGGGGCCGGCACCACCTCAGACTGCAAGCTGGCAATAGTACCAGTTAAAATCAAAGCAATTAAAGGTGATCGTGTGATTCGTACATATGCCTTTCTGGATCCCGGAAACTCTGCAACATTCTGTACGGAGAAGCTAATGGAAAAACTCTGTGTAAGTGGAAGGAAGACTGACATCCTACTTAAAACGATGGGTCATGAGAAGCCAATAAAAACCTACAGACTGACTGGTCTGGAGGTGTGCAGTCATGATGGCAATTGTTTCATAGAGTTACCTGAGGTGTTCACTCAAGGCTCGATTCCTGTAATTCAAGAAAACATTCCAAAGGAAGATGACATTAGGTGGTGGCCATACTTGGATGATGTTCATTTGAACTCCATTAAGGCTGACGTGGACCTTTTAATAGGAGTGAATGTTCCTAAGGCAATGGAGCCTCTAAAGGTTATTAACAGCCAAGGAAATGGACCTTACGCAGTCCAAACATGCCTAGGATGGCTTATTAATGGTCCTTTGAGCAGCAACTCATCTGCAAACATGGATTGTGGTCGATCGTATGTCACCTCCAACAGGATTTCTGTGGCCAGACTGGAGAAGTTGTTGATTAATCAATACAATCAGGATTTCTCAGAACAAGCCTACGACGAAAAGAAGGAACTCTCCTATGAGGATAAGCAGTTTTTGACCATTGCAAATAATTCTTTTAAGGTACGGGATGGGCATTATGAATTACGACTCCCATTTAGGAGAGAAAATATCAACATGCCGAATAATAGAGAAGTAGTCGAGCAGAGAGCGCTTAACCTCCTTAAAAGATTCAGAAGGGATGAGTCATTTCTTAAAGACTACAAAAGCTTCATGAAAGATATCCTAGAAAAGGGATATGCTGAAAAGGTACCTGATGAGCAGCTTCACAGAAGAGACGGAAGGATGTGGTATATCCCACATCATGGGGTGTATAATAAGAGAAAGGGTAAGATACGAGTAGTCTTTGATTGTACTTCCAACTTTCGAGGCACCTCTTTGAATTCGGAGCTTTTGCGGGGCCCGGATCTTACCAACACCCTTTTGGGTGTACTTCTCAGATTTCGACAGGAAGCTGTAGCAGTCATGGCAGACATCGAGGGAATGTTCCATCAGGTCAAGGTCCCAAAGGAGGATAAAGACTTCCTGAGATTCCTATGGTGGCCCGATGGAAACATAAGTGGTTTGTTATCTGAATATCGGAAGACTGTACATCTTTTTGGGGCAGTCTCGTCGCCGAGTTGTGCTAATTTTGCCCTCAGAAGGACAGCTGAAGAGAATGCAGGAAAAGCTGAAGCAGAAGTTCTTAGCACCATTCAAAACAACTTTTATGTTGATGACTGTCTTAAATCTGTGCAAAATGAGAAACAGGCTGTGGACTTAGTACATGAACTTCAAGCTGCATGTGCCTCCGGCGGGTTCAAACTCACAAAATGGGTCAGCAATACTCGTCTTGTTCTTGCTTCCATTCCAGAAGAACACAGAGCAAAGGATATTTGTCATGGTTCTGCCATCCTGTTATTGATTATTCCTAGTCTTGTGGCAGGACCATGACAGAACCAATGTTTTGTGTACAAGCGCATGGCCTGTTTGGGCCATGTGCTTGTGTTGTCTCGTCTTGTAACCCCGCCCCCTTGTTATCCTCGTCTCGTCATTAGTGTCTAGTCAGTTTCACCTGTCCTTGTCATTAGTGTTCCCTTTATAATCCCTGTGTGTTTGCTGTCCTGTGTCGGTTCATTGTTTGCTGTTTGCATCTGTGTGAAGTCTGCCTTGATATTACACTCTGTTAATATTGCCTGTGAGTACCTTGTCTTAGTTACGTGTCCTGTGAAGATCCTGTTTGTGTATTTGCTGTTAGTTAGTGTCTAGTCTTCTGTCTAAGTATTAGTCTAGTTAGTCATCCTCTGTCTTGTTTTACCCCATCGTGGGCATTATTTTCCCCTTTTTGTTGTCAATAAATCGTGTTTAGTGTACTCGGTCTGCGTCTGGGTTCATCCGCCACCCCCACCACATAACAGAATGAACCGACCAGAACTGAACCCAGCAGACAGTAGGTCCTCCCTGCTCAAGAGACAGTCGGAGTACCGTGAGCAATGCTGGTTGCCTGCGCCCGCCGAGGGAGAGCGGAAGAATTGTCCAGTTCCGTCCCAGTCCAGTGAGTGGATCCTGAGGAACTATGCCCGCCTCTGGGATCACTTCTCCCGGGAGGAGTCCGAGGCGGCACCCTCAAGGTCTTCACCTTCTGCCCGCCTACCTTTCATTCCCGAGGGTCGTATGATAGGTGTCGTGACGCTTGGGGACCAGGCCAGTTCCATCCCGACTCCTGAGAAACCCGCTGATCTCCGTGGCAAACGAGGGAGACGGATTTCTTGGGATTCTCCATCGGAATCGTCAGCGACAGAGTCAATCCTGCCAGAGGAGGCCCCTCCTTCGCCTGACACAGTTCCCGCTGTGCTTCCCCAACCCGTCTCAAGCCCGGCTACGGCCTCTGCTCCGCGACCCAGGAAGAAGAAGAGGAAGAGGGGAGCCTCTTCCCCTCTGTCTCTCCCAGAGCCCGCATCTGCAAGCGCTGTCCCAGAGCCCACATCTGCAAGCGCTGTCCCAGAGCCCGCATCTGCAAGCGCTGTCCCAGAGCCCGCATCTGCAAGCGCTGTCCCAGAGCCCGCTCCAGCAAGCGCTGTCGTCCATGAGCCCGCTCCAGCAAGCGCTGTCATCCATGAGCCCGCTCCAGCAAGCGCTGTCGTCCATGAGCCCGCTCCAGCAAGCGCTGTCGTCCATGAGCCCGCTCCAGCATGCGCTGTCGTCCATGAGCCCGCTCCAGCATGCGCTGTCGTCCATGAGCCCGCTCCAGCAAGCGTCGTCCCAGAGCCCTCTACCGCGAGAGTTGCGGCCGATCTAGCCGCTAAGGAAGTGCTGCAAGCAGTTTCGGAGCGTCAGGAAATGCCTGTCGTCATTGCGGCCAATACCTTGTCGGAATACCTGTCCCGTCTTGTCAAGATCCTTGAACCCCCTGTCTATCCTGTCTTGTCCTCAGCACCCACACCTGTCACTGTGAGCGCAGCACCCACGCCTGTCACTGTGAGCGCAGCACCCACGCCTGTCACTGTGAGCGCAGCACCCACGCCTGTCACTGTGAGCGCAGCACCCACACCTGTCACTATGAGCGCAGCACCCACGCCTGTCACCGAGAGCGCAGCACCCACGCCCGCCGCTAAAAGCGCAGCACCCAGTCCTGTTCCTTCACCTGCCATGTCCCCCGTCAAGAGTCCCGTTTCCTCCATGTCCTCTGTGTCCCCTGTGTCTGAGTCTGTTGCTGCAGCATCCCCGACTGTTTCCTCGTTCGTCCCTGTCTCCATCAGCCCCCGGACTGTTTCCCCCGTTTGTCCCTGTCTCCACCAGCCCCCGGACTGTTTCCCCCGTTTGTCCCTGTCGCCACCAGCCCCCGGACTGTTTCCCCGTTTGTCCCTGTCTCCACCAGCCCCCGGACTGTTTCCCCGTTTGTCCCTGTCGCCTCTAAGCCCCGGACTGTTTCCCCCAAGCCCTCTCCTCGTGTGTCCTCGTCTATACCTGCCCAGAAGTCTTGTCCACAGCCCTCATCCAATGGACCCAAGATCCCCAGTCCTCCTGTCCACCCTGGACCTCCCCCCATGAACTTTGTGTTTCCTCCACCCCCTCTGCCTTGCATGTTGTTCCTTATGTTTCACCCTAACCCTGTTATTGTTTATTCTAGTATGCCTTTGTTGATGTTCACCATGTTTTGTTGGTTCTTGTCCATGTCTCGTTCAGTCTTGTCTTGTGCTTAGTGTCACTTTGAGGAGCGTCTGGTAGCCGCTCCTTAAGGTGGGGGTTCTGTCATGGTTCTGCCATCCTGTTATTGATTATTCCTAGTCTTGTGGCAGGACCATGACAGAACCAATGTTTTGTGTACAAGCGCATGGCCTGTTTGGGCCATGTGCTTGTGTTGTCTCGTCTTGTAACCCCGCCACCTTGTTATCCTCGTCTCGTCATTAGTGTCTAGTCAGTTTCACCTGTCCTTGTCATTAGTGTTCCCTTTATAATCCCTGTGTGTTTGCTGTCCTGTGTCGGTTCATTGTTTGCTGTTTGCATCTGTGTGAAGTCTGCCTTGATATTACACTCTGTTAATATTGCCTGTGAGTACCTTGTCTTAGTTACGTGTCCTGTGAAGATCCTGTTTGTGTATTTGCTGTTAGTTAGTGTCTAGTCTTCTGTCTAAGTATTAGTCTAGTTAGTCATCCTCTGTCTTGTTTTACCCCATCGTGGGCATTATTTTCCCCTTTTTGTTGTCAATAAATCGTGTTTAGTGTACTCTGTCTGCGTCTGGGTTCATCCGCCACCCCCACCACATAACAATATTAAGGCTTTAGACCTTGAAAAGGATAAATTGCCCATGGATCGGGCACTTGGCATTCAATGGGATGTGGAAACGGATACTTTCTTCTTTAGAATCAGCCCAAAGCAACAGCTGATCAGCAGAAGAAGCATTCTGTCGAATGTTAATGCAATCTACGACCCATTCAGGTTTTTAGCACCTTTGACTCTTCTGGCTAAGAAAATTGTTCAAGAGCTGTGCCGAATGAATTTTGGGTGGGATGAAGTAATTCCTGAAAGTCTTGCACATCTATGGAAGAACTGGGTGGATGAGCTTGAGAAGTTATCAAACTTCAATATAGATAGGTGTCTTAAACCCACCAATTTCGAGAAGCCTACGAGTGTCCAGTTGCATCATTTTTGTGATGCCAGTGAGGTTGGTTATGGCACCGCTAGCTATCTTCGGCTCACCAACACGACAGGCCAAACTCATACAGCTCTGATAATAGGCAAGGCAAGAGTTGCCTCTCTCAAGCCCATCACCATTCCAAGGTTAGAACTTGCAGCTGCTGTTCTAGCAGCTCGTATCGACAGAATGCTGAAACAGGAACATGAGTTTCCAGTACAAAATTCAGTTTTTTGGACGGACAGTACTTCTGTGCTCAAATATATTTTTAATGACAACAGAAGGTTCGAGCAAATCGAGTAAGCATTATTCGAGACCTCTCACAAAAATCCCAATGGAAATATGTACAGACAACTTTGAATCCCGCAGATGATGCATCACGAGGACTGGCAGTCCATTCGTTTCTCGACAGGGAGCGATGGTTTAAGGGCCCAGATTTTCTCAGACAGCCTGAAACAGACTGGTCGGATTTTCCTCATGAACCTTCTACTCTAGTAGATAACGATCCAGAGCTTAAGAAAACAGCTGTCACATTTACTGCAACTGTTACACAGAACGAAAATCCACTTACCCATTTTATTGAGAGATTCTCATCCTGGGATCGCCTGAGAAAGATGGCAGCATGGATTTTAAAATTCAAGTCTATTCTTAGACTTCTGAATAAAAGAAGAAAAGAAATCATGTCATTAATCTCTTTGCAAGATCCTAATCACAAGCAGCAGACGGATTATTTAATGACGAATTTCAAAAAACAGCTTGGTTCCCAAACCCTCTCCTTACAGGATCTTGAAAATGCAGAGAAAGCACTTGTGATTCATGTCCAACAGAACTTTTTCTGCGATGAAATAGCATCACTAAAAAGAGGAAGCAATGTTAAGAAAAGCAGCAAAATCTACAAGTTGGACCCAATCTTCAAGGAGGGAGTCTTAAGAGTCGGGGAAGACTGAGCAAACTTGCAATGCCTGATGAGATAATACATCCTGCCATTCTCCCTAATGACTGTTATCTGTCAAAACTACTCTTGAATCACATTCACTCCAAGGTAGGTCATTGTGGAAGGAACCAAATTTTGTCTATGCTCAGAAAGAAATACTGGATCATTAAGGCCAATTCAGCAGCAAGGCGGATCATTCGAGAATGTGTTCTGTGCAGACGATGGAATTCGTCTGCAATGCAACAGAAGATGGGAGATCTCCCAGTAAGTCGTATTACACCTGATTTACCTCCTTTCACTCACGTCGGCCTAGACTATTTTGGACCTATAGAAGTGAAAAGAGGACGGAGTCTAGCAAAACGATATGGCACTCTTTTTACCTGCCTTATATCTAGAGCCGTACATCTCGAAGTTGTTTATTCACTGGATACGGATTCTTGCATTTCAGCTCTACGTCGATTTATCTGTAGAAGAGGACAAGTCAAAGAGATAGTCTCTGACAATGGAACGAGTTTCGTAGGAGCAGAACGAGAGCTAAAATGAGCACTTGCTCATCTTAATACCAGCAAGATTCAGAATGTGATGCTAGACAGAGGAATCAAGTGGACATTTAACCCTCCATATGGCTCTCACCATGGTGGTGCGTGGGAAAGACTCATTCGTCTCATTAAAAAGTCTCTCTATTCAATCACAAGACAACAAACTCTAGATGAAGGATTGCAAACAGTACTTTGTGAAATTGAGGCCATTCTCAACGACCGACCTGTAACAACAGTTTCCGAAGATGCCAAAGATCCCGAGGCTTTAACTCCCAATCATCTTTTGCAAATTAAAGGTCAAGTTACTTTACCCCCTGGTACCTTTGAAAGCAATGATACCTTTTCAAGAAGGAGGTGGAGACAGATACAATATATTGCTAACCTTTTCTGGAAGCGATGGACTAGAGAATACCTTCCACTTTTGCAAGAGAGACAGAAGTGGAATGAAGTTAGAAAAAATCTTAAATCGGGGGATATAGTACTCATCATTGATGACATGGCACCGAGAAATTCATGGCTTATTGAACGTATTTTGGATGTCTTTCCAGACAAGAGGGGGCATGTTCGTCAAGTTCAAGTCAAAACAAGAAACGGCATCATAGTAAGACCCATCAATAAGCTGTGCCTCCTGAAGGACAACATTTGATTTTTCTTTTTTTTGGGGGGGATATATATATATTTTTTTTTTTTTCCTCAATTGTGATGACTTCTAGATTTTGATTTTCCTCCCCTTTGGATGAACTAGACTATTTAAACAAAATGGACATTTTTGCTCCAACATGAATGGGTAATAATTGCCCTTTAATGGACAATTAGGGGCCGGGATGTAGGAGCCTATGTATAATTTTGTTGAAAATGTTGTGTAAGAATTTATAGATTTATATGCATTTATGTAAGTTTCCGTTTTCCTTTAATAATGTAATGAGGTGGGCTGTACCTATGATGTCAGAGTGTTTTAGTTAGACGGAAGTCAGGTGAAGGTGTGACCAATCGAGGAAAGGGACACAGTTTTGAGTACGTGTGGGAGATTTGATCGCTCTCTGATTTCCTTTATTTGTTTTACTGATTTATGATTGTCACCAGAAGAAATAAAAGGAAGTTTATGGTACACGCGTCAATTGTATTTCCTCGAAGAAAAGATGGTCACTACAGTCATACTTGAGAGAACTGGTTCCAGTGACCTGTACACCATCCTTCGTGAACACCACCTCCGTTGGACTGGGCATATTTATCGAATGAATTTCACTCGCCTTCCAAAAAACTTGCTTTATGGTCGCCCCTATCTACACCCCTAAACATGGTCGCCCCCATCTAAGTTTAAAGACGTCATTAAGAGGGATCTTCAGGCTTTCTCTATCAACCTGGACAACTGGAGGCACTTGCAAATGACAGAACCAAATGGCACGCAGCAATTAACAACGGCCGCAGGGACTCTCAGGAGGCCTACAAGTCATTTCTGGAAGAGAGACGCTCAAAACGGGAAGCAGTCTTTCATACTCGACATGAACGGCTATAATGTGGTGATGGTGATGGTGCAATGGATAAGACACATGCCTTTGGTGTGAGAGACCCGGGTTCGAATCCACTGTGAGACACCAATGTGTGCCTGAGCAAGACACTTAATACTTAGTTGCTCCAGAAGCGTGCGAACTCTGACATGCATAGCAATTGTAAGTTGCTTTGGATAAAAGCGTCAGCTAAATGAATACCTGTAAATGTAATAGTAGTACTAGGTTCTCATCTAAAAATAAATAATTTAAATGACATTACCTATCTTTATTGATAACTTAGTAAACCTTTATTGCTCACATTACTGATACAAAATACACAGAATAAACATTAAAACTGAATGTTGCATTAACATATTCAGCCCCTCCAATATAAACAGCACGTGTGTAAAAGATAAGACTCTGTACAATATCTTAAGCTATCCTTAGAACATGTTAATGCTATGGTAAATATAAACATTTTGTACATGCTGTATTGATTACCCAAATACAATTGTTTTTTTTAAGTACATTCTTATATTTCCTAACTCTTTATTTCATTGTTTTTTTTCTAAACATCTGAAACTGTTATGTAAAGATAATGACTAGTATTAAAAGTGACATCTTGGTGAAGTATTAAAAGAAAAATAATTTTGAATTAAATCTCATTTATTTATTTATAACTGCCAGTTTTAATCTTTAACTTCTTAATGTTACTATACACATTTCACTGTATAATAAAACATTTCTGAAATTATTGTTGGTAAAAGTTCTTAATTTTACTAGGTTGTTGAGATCAGTCATGGTTTCAGCATTTTATGAATGTTTTTTTTTTATGGCATCAAATTCTTTTATGGTTTCTAACAGGAACTTTAATTCTCAGGAGTGGTGTTATATTTTGCACATTTCCTTTAATCAGTTCATGAAAACTGTAGCCTGGAGGCTTTTTGCTGAACCCAAAAACTATTAAAGAACCTTTCTTTTTAATGTTTAACCTATCAGAGTAACATGCAGTATGCATTTATAACTTCTGGCAGCTACCAGGCATTGCAATCAAACAGCTTAAAAGGCATTGCAAGGTTAAATTCCATTTATTGGTGCAACATATAGTTGAATACATAGGTTATTTATCACTACGGGTAGCTAGCAGTAGAATTATGAAATTCGATGGTGCTGTATAATGCCGAGTTCAGACTGCACGATTTTCAAAATAATCGGGTCACTGTTGTTTTCACACTGCATGACTAACTGGGGTAACATTCAGTTGCTTATTTGTTCATACTGCACGATGGGTCGGCGACAGGAGGTTTCACACTGCATGACTTTACAAAAGAAAGAATCGCCGACAACCTCTGCCTGGTCCGCAAACTACGTTTCACAACCAAACAAACGCGAGAAGTGATACGGAAATAACGGAAGATCACGCGTGCGTGAGACCGGAGTTCTCGCGCGACACTGAGTTTGTTATTAAAAATGATAGCCTACAAGAAGATTGCGATCCAAATTGTCTGTGCACTGATTTGTAGCGAAAATGAAACAAATAAATATTCAGTTTATGCAGGAGGAAATGTTTGGGAAGACGAGGGGAGCAATGACTGTGTTTTGGAAAGAGAGTTGGGGGTAAATAAATAATTTTGCAAACGTCCTGCTGTTGCTGCTGGTCATGCAAATGTTTGTGCTTTGTTTCTGTTTGATATAATTGTAAATATAGGCCTATCTATCTATTAAAATACTGATATTCTGGTCTATAACTCCTCCTCGAACAGCCTGCTGTCCTGTATCATGCTCTCTCATTGGCTGTCGGTCATCGCCGATGTAGTTTTCAGTCAGAACACTTTCACACAGCAGGATTGTGAATCGCCGACAGGCGACAGGCGATTCTCTCAGATAGCGTCTTTGCTCATTCACACTGCGTGATTGTCACTCGCGTGAATGAGCACCGATTTGCCTGTGATTTCGGGCATTTGTCGGCGATTTCTCAAAACCTGTCGGCGAGCCAAAATTGTGGCTAAAATCGTGCAGTCTGAACTCGGCATAAAAATGTGAACAAGATTTGATTTAGGTTGGTGGTTCTCTTTTGTACCTGTCTACCTTTGTCAAAACTCTTGACTTATGTAAGACTATGTTTAACACACTCTAAGAAAAAAATTATACAAAAGCTACCACTGGGACCATAGCCTTTAAAAAGGTCATTATTTACTTTGTACCATTTAGGTACTAATATATACACTTTTGATACCAATATGTACTTTTGAGTTACTAATATGCACTTCAGGTACAAAGGTGTGCCTTTTGAAAAGGTACCTCCCAGTGATAGCTTGTGTGCCTTTTTTTCTGAGAGTGCAGGTAACACGGCAAGACAGGCAGACTACATTTCTTAAAATGTGCAGTATGCACACAGAACATAGACTGATCTCCAGCTACCCAGCACACCTTGGAAAGCATAAGATCCAGAGATATGAAAGACATATTGCAAATTATTGCACTACTCTTGGGTTTTTTGGGGTGTGGGTTTTCTGTATTATCATTACTTAGCCACTACTGGAAGGTGTCTACAGATGATGATAGTGTTATCATCACATCTAGCATCTTTGAGAACCTCTGGATGTCCTGTGCAGATGATTCCACGGGTACTTTCAATTGTTGGGATTTCCAGTCCATGCTCGCTTTACCAGGTAAAACACTATCCATGATAACTGTTTAAATAACTGTAATACTGATAATAGTACTATCATTATACTACTGATATTTCTATCATTACTATTATTTACTTTTTACTGATTGAGTTACAATTAAAATATGCATGCTATTCTTTTTTTGTTCAAAACTAACTATTTTTAACATTTTATAATTATTTCAAAGTCATCAAAACTGACTCATGGCACTAAAACATTATGTTGTGACCGAAAATAAGTAAAAATTATCGTGCATGACATCTTTTTAAGGATGTGAAATTAATTTTCAAAATCACCACCAAGTGGAGCAAAGGGACGGTTAGCAGCACTGTTCATTAAGGCTGGATTTGTCACTTGTAACTAGATAAAATAATGAAATAAATTAAACCGACTACTCCTTTATCACTGCTGTCTGAGACATTATAAAGTTATTATTCCTGTCACTGCTGAATCTGACAGTGAGACCCTCCAGTGAGTTTGAAAGCCATCTGATTTTTGAGACATTTCAATGTTTATTCACATTGGTCACATGTTTTTTGTGGGTCTTCAAGTGCCTTATCCACCTTATTTTTCAGGTAAGAGCAGGCTTGGACATTTGTCATTTTAATGTGTCTGGCTTCTGGTGTCATTCGCAATCCAGTTATTTTAAGCCTGTACAAAATAGCTTGTTATGCTTGATATGGAAAACTGGTTTCCCTTTCAAGGGAACTCGAGCTGTGTCGAAACGCTGTGGGAACGCCTCTGCGTAATTGCATCATGAAGCACCTTTGAAACCGGTCCAGACTGATTTGTCACGTTAGATCTAAAGGATGTATACTTCCACAACACAGGAAGTTCCTGAGGTTCGCTTTCGGAGCGAAGCGTACCAATATCGTGTTCTTCCTTTTGTAGGCCAGTCACTGTAAAGCAGTTTCAAAAACTGTTAGGTCTGATGGCAGCAGCGTCCAATGTTATACCTTGCGGCCTGTTGTACATGAGATCGCTGCAGTGGTGGCTCAGGACCAAGAGGTTCTTCCTGAGGGGAAACCCGCTCTGCTTGATCAGGATTATCCTAAGAGACCACACATTGTCCACTGTGGTTCTCACTCAGCCATCCAGCCCCTCTGGGGTTGGACCCTATGGTGCAGGCGTGGCCGTATGTTGTACGTATTTCCCCCGATTGCTCTGCTCCCAGGAGTTCTGGAAAGGATTCGCCAGGATGGGGTCAGTTTATTGCTAGTAGCCCTGTTCTGACTGGCCTGAGTATGGTTTGCAGACCTAGTGTCTCTCTTCGACGGCTCTCCTCTGGAGATTCCGATCAGGAGGGACCTACCTCTCTGAGACGAGTGGGTCGATCCTATACCCCCGCCCAGAACTGTGGAAACTGTGGGCTTGCACAAGGGTGCTGATATGGAACTTAACTGATGTACTAGAAGGCCTCTCCCTAGCTCCATTTGAGCCCATTGAGGAAGTTTCTGAGAATATCTCTCTAAAGACTGTCTTTCTCCTCGCTATTTCGTCTCTCAAGATAATTGGAAACATTCAAGCACTTTCTATGTCTCCCTCATGCATGGAATTTGCTCCTGGTATAGTAAAGGGTTTTCTTCACCCTAAGACCAGGGGCTGGTTTCACAAAGCTATTTTAGACCGGTCTATGTTAACTTAGGTCTAAGACTCTAATGCAACCAGCAGTAACAATCAGTTACATTACAAACAGCCAAAAGAAATGGGAAAATGGCTCATAATTTGTGGTTTGCTGACGATGTTATAGAGAGAGCTATGAGAAGGTAAAGGGTTTTTAGGGACTGCATTAACCTACTGGAAATATATAATAATGAGGACTTCATCGGTTGGTTTCGTTTGCCCAAGGGAGCTATACTGAGTCTGACAGATGAATTAGCTGAAGTACTGAGCCCTGCAGTGCTACAGGTTTGCACTGCATTGAGATTTTATGGAACAGGAACGTTTCTGAATGCTGTTGGTGACAGTGGGTCTCAGCAAAGCTTCTGTGTCACGTGTGGTTTACAGGGTATCAAGGGCACTTTCAAATAAGCTCCCTCAGTTTCCAAACCAACTGGCTGAGCTGAACAAAGTCAAAAGAGGGTTCTTCAGCATAGCAAGATTTCCCAATGTTGTTGGAGCAATTGATGGGACACATGTCAGAATCCAGGCTCCAACAGCTCATGAAGTTTTTCTCAATTGCTAAAACACAATTTCTGAAACCTTGCTCCATTTTCTGAAAACATTAAATGGGGGAGGGGGGGGGGAACACTCAGTTTCAGTCAATCTCATGTTAATCTTGAGTACCTATAGAGTAGTATTGCATCCTTCATATCTCCAAAAAGTCTTTAGTTTTATTATATTTATAACAGAAAGATAGGCTGTACCGAGTCTTTCCGGAAAAAAAAACGAGCGGCTGGAGGCGTGCCGTGTTGGCGGTGCTTACGCGCCAATAGCTAACAACACAGACATTTGAAGCAGTTTTATTCACTGCCTGCGGTTCCAACGCACGACCGTGAACCTTTATCGTTGGGACTGCTCCATCCTTAAGCAATGGCATTAGACGATCTGCAAATCCGGCGTAGAACTGAACTTCCCTAAAGACGAGCACAGCGCTTTGATGGCCGTACTGCTTTCGCTCTCTCCATCTGGTCTACGCGCCCTTCCGGAGAGGTGCCCTTAGGACCCGTATAAGGAAATTCCGCCCCACCTGACGTCACACACACCCATACTCGAAAAAAACTTTCCGAAACTTGTGACAAACCGGAAGGAGTATTTTTGGCACAGAAATACTCAATCAAACGTACAACTTAATTTTTGACACTTTGTCCATGTTTAGCATGGGAGTCCAACTCTTTAACAGTGTAAAAAACTCAGTATGCATGAAATAGCATTTCACCCCGCCTTTAAACACAAAACCTCATCTTCAAACACTATTTACAAAACCTCTGACTCCTCTTGCAAAATGAAACTTTCGCCTCAAAACAGTTTTACCTGTGTTCAAAATCAAACACTGCTCTCAAAACAGTTTTACCTGTGTTCAAAATCAAACACTGCTCTCAAATCATAAACAAAGTGATCAAAATGCTATACACCAGGTGTGCCCAACCCTGCTCCTGGCGATCGACTGTCCTGCACAGTTCATCTCCAACCCTAATCAAACACACCTGAAGGTCTTCAATTAAGGTCTTAACAACCAATTAAGGTCTTCAGGATTACTTGAAAATTAAAGGCAGGTGTGTTTGATCAGGGTTAGAGATAAACTGTGCAGGACAGTCGATCGCCAGGAGCAGGGTTGGGCACACCTGCTATACACTATCAAGCAGTCAGTAAACACACCAAAAAATTTAAAACACATTGTTCAAAACATATAGTTCTCAGGGAGAACTACATTTTTAATCTCAAAACAAATTTCATATTTTTTCATTGTACAGTCTACAGCAGTGCATTGTACTACAGTATACGATACTCAAAGGGACGCAAATGAAAAGAGTAAACATGTGATCAATGTGCTTCTTGTCAGGGTCAGGCCAGAGCACTTCGTCGACATCACAAGCAATATTGTCCCTCCTGAGGCAACGGGGGAAGAAGCCTCTTGTGTGTCGTATCCAGCCCTGACATGATTCCTCATCAATATCACCACAGGCTAAATTCATGGCTTGCAGCAGATTTACTCTGGTGTAGGGTTGTCTATCATAAACTTTCCAACTCCAAGAGGAGAAAAACTCCTCAATCGGATTAAGGAAAGGTGAATATGGAGGGAGGTACAAGTTCATAAACTGCCCATTGATGTTAAACCATTCCCTTACCTGAGCAGCTCGGTGGAAACTGACATTGTCCCACACTATCACATATGTGGGAATGGGATTCTCATTTAGCTCTTGACCCTGCTGCTATTCAACCTGCTGCTGAAATAAAATATCTGTTAGATTGGCCATAAATCTTAGAAGGTGCTGGGTGTTATATGGCCCGAGTGTAACATGGTGATGTAGAACACCATGGTTGCTAATAGCAGCACAGATTGTGACATTGCCACCTCGTTGACCAGGGACTTCAACAATGGCCCGCTGTCCAATCATGTTTCGGCCTCTCCTTCTCCTCTTTGTTAGATTGAAGCCAGCTTCATCGACAAAGATGAACTCATGGGGTCTGTCCAAGGATTCCAAGTCAAATATTGTACGTGTAGAAATACAATATACTGTATTTAGAATTGTGTAAGTCGTACAGAGACAGTGATATACTGTAGAGTACAATTAGACTGGGACTATGAACCAGAATATGGATAACATCATGGAGAAGCTCACGGCTTTGCAAAGGCAAATGGATCGTTTCAGAGACCAAAATGGACCAGGAGAATAGCCTGTGTAAATTGAATGCCGCTACTCCCCTAAGACCAACAAACAATCCCAATCTTATCTGTTTCGGAACCCCCCTACCAGCACTGGCCTTGGCCAAGGCCGCTGTTGGAACAACAACTCTCCTGGAAGAGCATTGCAGTGAGCCGCTCTTGCGTTCCTTCCCCGACTCCCCTGACACCTGGGATTGTTGACTTTGTATGGACCTGATCAAGGTTGTCTCCATGGCAACTTGCTGTGTATTGCTATGACAATCCTGCGGACTGAGGCATCTAGATTATGGTGCTGGCTTAGCAACTCTCTCTAGGCCTACACACACATGCACTTACATATACACATATATGCAGTCCTGCTTGCCTGGGCTGGACTAACTCCATCCCCCACTCCCCACACGTGTTGCAATGTCTTGTTCATGTTGTTGTACTGTTTATGTGCAGTAGGAGACCTACTGTTTGCTGAGGTGTTTTTTCCTGTTCCCAGACTGTACTCCTTACAGGAGCATAGTCTGGGGGTCGCCTTTTTTTTCACCTCACTTCTCCTCATGTCATGCTGTATTTTTCTCAAGATTGGCGCTGCTTATAGCAGCCATGGTAGCATCTTGCTACGAAGCACATTCCTTGTGTGTGAAAGCACTACTTGGCAATAAAGTTGATTCTGATTCTGATTAGGCCTACTGTATGCACTTCTAATTTAAATACATTGTATATACTGAAGAGTAATGCCATTCACATAGTATGTGTTAGTACTGTAGACAATCTGGATTAAGGCCTGTTCACACCGGGACGAATTTCGCGTGCGATATTCGTCAACGTTTAACGCCTCGTGACTAAACAATGGGCGCCAATGTGAGTGTGCACACCGTAAAACGCCACGCGTAAAAGCGTAATGTTTTTTTAAAACGCCTCGGGTTCGTTTTTTTTGTTTGACGCGGCGCGTCAAAAACTATCCGACCACTGAGATTGGCGCTTTTGCTCACGTGTCTGGAGCTTCTGAAGTTACAGTAACCACAACTTGGGGGCGCTCAAACACAAAACGGCCTTGCCGAGCACACATATGTAACGGCGAAGGAGATATACAGCGTCTACACTCTGCCGGGAAGAAATAAGACGAGGAAGATGCAAGGCAAGATGAATGTAGAGCTGCTGGTCTTGTTGTTGTCTATATAAAGAGACACAAACGAGAATAAAGAACTATATGACAAACGCGACAAACTTGCTCTCTTCTTCTGAGTGACAAGCGAGTGTCAGAAGCACTTTGTGGACCGTGGTATTTAGCGCCATCTAATGTCAGGGAATGAATTTGCATGTTCACTCGGCTCATCGTCAGCGAAAATCGCTTGGGTGTGAACACAAAAAACGCGTTGAAAAACGCTGACGAATAATGCGAGCCGGTGTGTACAGGCCTTTACAGTAAATGTTTCTGAATGTCCACTTACTTGCACATACTGAGCTCGCAGTTCTTTCACCCTTGGTGAGTTGCGCTCAAAAGGTACTCTGTATACTTGTTTCATTCACATCCTGTTACGATGGAGGACACAGTCAATTGTGGAAATGCTCACACTGTCGATTCTCTGGAAGTGTGTGTTCTTGTATCACTCGTTCCTGGATTTCTCTGAGTTGTATTAAATTATCTTGAAGGACCATGCCCACTATAACGGCCTCTTGCTCAGGAGTGAATATAGCTATCCTTCCACCTGCATGTGGCAGCCTTGCAATTCTAAAAAAAGTAGATGTGCAGTTACAAAAAATGCATGCAGTACTATACATACAGTAATGTTTGCAAATGTCTATTGAAACAGTTGCATATAGTGTAGTACAGTAAATTTGCTATTACAAAAATACAGTAGTATACTGTACCTGTTCTCTTCTCTGAATGTCCTTACTATGGTGGACACAGAAAATCGGCTCAAATTGGGTTGCACTCTAAGTCCTGCTTCCCTCATTGTCAGTCCATGGACAAGAACATGGTCTATGACTGTTGCTCGAATTTTATCAGATATTTTCACTTTTTGTCTTCCTCTTCCTCCTCCTTCTCCTCTTCCTTGCCCCCTCCTCTTCCTCCTCCTCCTCCTCCTCCTCTTCCTCTTTCTTGCCCCCTCCCTCCTCCTCCTCCTCCTCCTCCTCCTCCTCCTCTTTCTTGCCCCCCTCCTCCTCCTCCTCCTCCTCCTCCTCTCCCTTCCTCTTTCTTGCCCCCCTCCTCCTCCTCCTCTTCTTCTTCCTCCTCCTTCTCCTCCTCCTCCTCCTTTCTTCTCCTCTTCCTTGCCCCCTCCTCCTCCTCCTTCTCCTCTTCCTCCTCCTCTTCTTCTTTCTTGCCCTCCTCCTCCTCTTCCTCCTCCTCTTTATTGCCCTCCTCTTCCTCCTCCTCTTTCTTGTCCTCCTCCTCCTCCTCTTCCTCCTCCTCCTCTTCCTCCTCCTCTTCCTCTTTCTTGCCCTCCTCCTCCTCGTCGCCCACCTCGCATACGCACTCGTCCTCATCCTTGCCCTCTCACATTGTTTCTTCTATCCATTCTCAGACTTTCTCCTTCCCACCTTCAACAACCTGTTTGCTCTCTGAACTGGCTTATATTGGTTGTGTTCACATCATTTGAAACAGGTTGAATCAGTTTTGAGTGGTTGTGTTCAATCAAATGACATGTGTTCTCTATTTGTATTTGATTGTTGCCACTTGTGTTTACCAGTATGGATGACATGTGCATTAGAGTGCAGAATGTGTTTTGAGAATGAGAATGTGTTCAGAGTTTTGCTGAAAAGTCTAAGTGAGATCTGCACATTGTGTTTTACCATGTGAAATTGTTTACGGTATTAACTCCACAATTAGCTAAATGAGTTCAGGCAACTGAGAACTTTGTTCAGCCAATGGATTTTAGTGTTTTAGCAATTGAGAAAAACTGTAATAGAAAAGGATATCATAGCCTAAACATTCAGGCTGTTTGTGATTCTGATCTCCGGTTCCTCAACTGTGTGGCCCTCAACTTTGCCTTGCATTTGAGCAAGGCATTATTGATGGGTTGGGGGACTCTGGCTACCCTCTAAAACCATGGCTCCTTACTCCCTTCCTGAATCCTACTACACTTGCACAGAGAAACTACAACGCAGCACACTGTTCAACTCGTAACACTGTAGAGCGGGCATTTGGTGTACTGAAGAGGCGTTTCCATTGTCTACATGGGGAATTGTGAATGGCACCTGACAGAGTGTGTAACATCATCTGTGCAACTGTTGTGCTGCATAACATAGCGAGGTAGGCCTACCTGAAAACAAACAATTTAAATTGCTAGCCATTTTCAATAGGCGTAATTGAATTACTATTTACCACATGCTACAACTATAATCAAAATTGTTTACTTCATTAATCATTAGGGATCTCCGGCTACCTGACCCTGAAGGAGAAGATATCAGAGATGACAATCACAATGAACTGGAGGACAGAGAAGATTTAGAGGAGCAGAATCGAACTGGGTTGCGTTTCCCAAAAGCATCGTAAGCCTAAGTTGATCGTAAAAACGATCGTACGACTGATCTTAATATTATGGTCTGTTTCCCAAAAGCATCGTAACTTAAGTAGTACTTGAAAATCTTCGTAGAACTTCTACTTCGTAGAGTTATGAGGTCACCTGCAGGACAACCGGCAGATTACACTTTATCTAGATTTAACAGATTACACTGCAACGTAAGTATAATATATAGGTTTTGATTGTACTTTATTGTACACTTTGTTGTACTCGTGTTTTGTTTAGATGAGTAAATTAAATAATTAAAAAGGGAAGAAAAAAATAGAAATACATCTAAATTAAACGAATGAACAAAAAACAAAAAATCATAAAATAAGTAATCTGGGAAATATGCTTTAAAGACCGGGCAAAATAGGGATGAATTCAAAAAAATCTGTCAATGACTTGCTGACGTGCACGAAAACCAGCCATGTATTGGGCATTTCTTGCGGACCTCCTTCCCTGATCTTTGAACATGGTTGCTGTTAGTTTGCAATGTGACAATGTCCTTCCAGATGTTTTGTTTTTCCTTATTTGTATGGTGTCCTTTAAATCTGTTAAAAATAAAATATATGTTTCCCTCTATCTCCTCTAGAAGGACATTAATTTTATCTTTTTGAAAGGTAGGCTATATTCTCTTGTTTTTTTGTTTTTGTTCAGCCATTTTGTCAGCCTGTATAGGTGTTTTATATCCATATAGACTTGTCTTGATTTCTAATCCACAACAAATGACGATTATTAGGTTAAACGTTCAGAATACGATTCCATATAAGGTTATATTTCAGCACTTCGCGAATGGACAGCGACGCTCAAGTAGCACATAGAACGCATTCTCGCACGTTCATGTTAAGTGCATTTTTGGGAAACGCGCATGGAATTGCGGCGAGCGTTCGTAACCTTACACGTAGAGAGCGCTCTTAAGAGCTAAGATACATCGTTATCGGGAAACCCGGCCCTGGTCGATATGTACGTCAGATGTTGTACGTATGTTGACAGGATTTTCAATGCCTGAAACAACAACAAAAATCACATTAAAGTGGGCCACCATTTTGCCTGTCTTTACCTATCAGGCTTAAATGAGTAGCAACCAACTTAATAAATATATACATTTATTTTTTGAAGTTTTCTCAAGTGACATACTTTTCAATCAATAAATTCAATATTCAAACTCTTAACCAATTATCTCACAAAACAAGTGACATACAGGGAAGCTGTGCGCAAACAGGAATATATTATTAAAAAAAAAAAAAAAAAAAAAAAAAAGCGCCCCCAAAAAAGGGCACTTTCTCTCCAGGAATAAAAAGGGCAGGTGCTCAAGCCCCTTTTGATGTCTATGTGTGCACGTGCCTGGGACCAGCAGCTGTAGCTGATGCTAATGATGACGCTGACTCGGACTTTTCATCTCCCATCCCCTCCCGTCTCTCATCCGTCTCCTCTTCTACTGCCTCGCTTCGGTCCCAAGACAGGGTCACTAAAAATAAGTGCAGACATAACATTACCTTACTTGCTTCATGAATCTGATACATTATAGGCTTATATATTGCAGACCTAGAACAAAGTTTCCTTGTATTATAGTCATAACGTTGTTCACGTTTATTTGCTGGCTAGCAAGCTTACAGGTTCACATTAGCATACATCAACTTGACAATCACCCACTGTTACTTGTTTTCTCTTCTTGACTGTCTGGCTCTTCCTCTTGACAAGGCAGGGTGCTGCTGTCAGTGGCTGAGGGAACTCCGCCGGTAACGTCAATGTTGACGCCACACACTCCACATTCCCGTCCTCCGCGTATCCCCCAGAACATTCGTAGCACTCGTAGCCTAAACAAGATGGCGGCACATGTGTTTCACGTTGTTTTCGTCCTTGTGTTTTTTGTGATTACCCTGTTTAGTTTGTTTTGAGATGGCTGTTTTGTGATTTTATGGTGAAATTGGGCTACTTTGAAGAAGACGGCTAACTGAAGACTTGATACAACATTAACAACAACAACATATAACAAAAGAAACAATCTCATAACTATGTGGCCAATCGGGCTGTTCTACTTATGGGGTAGCATCGTGTTGTCTTTGCAGATGGCAGACAAATCGGAGGATAGCAACTGACTGGGTGCTTTGATGTGGATTATTACCCCAGAAGATCTTAAAAACAGCAGTGGATTGAGTTTTATTCATTTAAATGTGTGCAGTTTAATAAATCAATTTGATGCAGTTCGTGTCTGGGCAAATTCGACTGATTGTGACATTATGGTTTTGTCAGAAACCTGGCTAAAATCATCAATTACAAACAATATGATTAACATTGACGGATACAACATTTATAGGACAGATCGCACTAATAAAGGAGGGGGAGTTGCGATCTATGTCAAAACGGCATTGAACTGCACTTGGATTGACTCCATCAGTAAACCAAAATGTTTTGAATTGTCTGTAATTAAGTTACATCATCCCAACGGTGTGGATTTTACAGTAATGGGATGCTATCGTCCACCATCGGCATCTCACGAAGCTTTAACACTGCTGTCAGACTATATGAAAATGTTTTCAGACAATGACTTTGTATTACTGGGAGACTTAAATTGTGACTGGTTATCGAAAACTTCAAACGCTTTTAAGGTAATCTGTGATGGCCTAAATTTTTCGCAATTAATCAACTATCCAACTAGGTTGAATTTAAAACATATGGAAAAGTCTACCTTGCTTGATATTATACAAATTATCCACAGTATTCTTCAATTGGAATATTTAGTAATGGTGTTAGTGATCACTGTACAATAGCCTGTGTTAGAAATTGTAAACTTCCTAAATATAAACCCAGATTCATTTTTAGAAGAAATTATAAACATTTTAGTGAGCCAGCCTTTTTACATGACCTGTACAATAGTGAGTTGTTCCGTGTCTGTGAAATGGCAGATGTTGATCTGGCATGGAAGTATTTTCAAACAAGTTTTTTAGATTGAGATTGAGAGTCCATGGTAAAGATAATCCATGGATTAATAAATAAATCTCTTCTTCCATTAGAGAAAGAAATATTGCTTGTGCTAAGGCAAAAAGAAAAAATAATGCTAGTGACTGCGGACAATATAGGAATAAGTGTACTAAAATGATTTTTAAAAAATGCAAAAAGTGAGTATTACCTTTACATGATAAATACAAATTGTAATGATCCTAGTAGATATTTAAAGCTGGTCAAATCATCAATTGGGTCTATCCCCCCTCCAGCAGCTCCTGATTTACTAAAGGTCAAAGATGAAGAAATTAAGGACAAACATGATTTGCAGAAGCTTTTAATTTACACTTTAATAACGTAGGACTAAGTTCTACAACTTATTCAAATCTTCCTGTGTATGATAAAGATAATATGGCTATCCCCTTAAGTTGTAAAATAAACCATTTTAATTTTCTTCCTATTTCTCCATCTCAGGTTTGTAAAGCTCAGTTAACTCTTGATTGTAAAATGTCTGCTGGCCCTGATCAAATAGAGCCTTATTTCTTTAAAAATATCTGCGGACCTGATAGCGAGACCTATTGCCTTTTTTTTTTTAATTTAAGTCTAAGTAGTGGTCTGATACCAAGTTCCTGGAAGTCAGCAGAAATTGATCCATTACTGAAAGGTGGAGATTGCACTTTGTTGGATAATTATCGCCCTATTCCCAGATTATCTGTTACAGCAAAAGTGTTTGTATCTTTGGTAAATGAACAGTTAAAGCACTATTTGTCGGCTAATAATATTTTAAGTCAAACTCAGTCAGGTTTTAGACAAGGACATAGTACCATAACTGCCGCAATATCAGTCACTAATGACATTATTACTGGATTGGATAATGAAAAATCATGTGTTGTACTTTTTACTGATTTATCCAAAGCATTTGATTCTGTGGATCATGCTCTTCTTTTGCAAAGGCTTAAATGCGTAGGTTTTAGTAGTATAGTTTAAAAGTGGATTTTTCAAATTATTTGACTGGATGAATTCAATGTGTGTTCTCAGATAATTATATTTCTAACCCATTAATAGTGAAGACAGGTGTTCCTCAATGATCAATCTTGGGACCAATTTTGTTTTCCATCTATATAAATAAACTATAAGTAGCATTAGAGACAGTAAAAGTACACTTTTATGGAGATGATACTATCATTTACACAATTTCTTCATCTATAAAAGTGGCAATGGACTCTTTACAGAATGTTTTTAATTCATTTCAGACTTCACTTGATAATTTAAAATTAGTGATGAATACTAAAAAAACAAAATACATGATTTTCACCGGCTCCAGATTATCATTAAATTAGTTTATGATTAAAATGTCACCTGTCCTCACCTCGTTATTGTTCGTTTGTATCTGTATTTAGTTTCCTTCTGCCCGGTCTGTCCTTGTAGGTTCTTGTCTCTGTTACCAGTGCTTATGTTTCGTGATTGTGAGTGTTAACCTTCTCCCCACCTACCCGCCTGTACCTGTTTGTTGTTTTTGGATTTATAAGTAAAAGTATTCGTATTGGAACCATTTGCCTCATCCTCTTCCTTTGCCAACACCACACTGTGACAGAAAAACCTACCATTTCATGAACTGGGAGCTCGCTGGACAGATCGCGGCTTTGGCCTTGGAGAGCCTCGATCTGTTCGACTACACTTGGAGATTTTGTCTTCTTGCAGTAAACTGTTCTTTAAATGATGAGACGATCAAGGCGTGTTACCGGCGGGGGGCCAAGGTGGTCGACCCGAGGGAGCTTCCAGATCTTTCCGGTCTGGACTGGAGAGAGGCACTCTCCAAGTGTCTGGAGAGCTTCATCCTGTGGCACGCCATGATACCACCTGATCGGCACATCGCCTCCCTGGTGTTCACTCCCAGTTATGAGTCTCGTTCTGCAGAGCCTTCATCGCTGGTCCCGTCCAGCCCAAAGCCTTCATCGCTGATCCCATCCAGCCCAGAGCCTTCATCGCTGGTCCTGTCCAGCCCAGAGTCTTCATCGCTGGTGAATATTTCTTATTTTAAGGTAGTAACTAGGGATGGGAAACGAGAACCAGTGAACCTATTCCTTGGAACCGTTAGCATGCCTGCTTAAAAATTCCGCTTATCGGTTCCGCTCATTGCAAATGTGTCATGACGTCACACACGCGCTGCGTTGTTTTGGTTCAGAACGCAGCAAACATGGCATAGAGGCAGAAGCGCTCTAAAGTTTAGTTATATTTCACGCGAAAAGACGACAATACGGTCACTTGCAACACTTGTAAAATTTCCATTTCGTCAAAGGGGGGAACTACCATACCACCAATATGCATAAACATTTGGCCAAAAAGCATGCAATTCATTTAACACGAGTGTGAGTAATTAAAAATGCTCCAACTACTTTAAAAGCCTACATCTGGGCACATTTCAGCTTTTATGAATAACCTGGTAAGCACGACCTGGAGAAGACACGCTGTAAAGACTTTAGGCGGGTCTAATCCCTGGGGAATTTGCATATCATAATTAATAATTGGTAATTAATAATTATTCATACATGTTTGGATTAGATCAGTCTTACATGTTAATAAATCTCCCTCTAAGGGAGAATCTGTCATTTTACCTGTATGTATACATGTGAAATCCTTTCATTTTAACCACAAGTTGATTGCAGTTAATTACACAGACCACGTCTTACAAAGCAGGCAAAATTAATTTAGCTCAATTGTCAGAATAATATTGTGGGGTTTTCCCCAATATTATCTTACTTTATAGGATTGCAGGAAACGCAATTCTCTGGCCAGAAGAATTGGGTTTTCTGCCCTATAAGCAAATATGTAAAGCTATCTTTAAGTTATAAAGTTCGTAGCATAAGATCTTTTGGCACTTCAGAGACTCGAAATTGAGCAAAGAGAAAGTCCATCAGTCAAGTGAATATAATGATTTAATAAAGGCATGTCTACTTATATATTTACTACGTTACAGGAATACATGTATTTACAAACATTAACACGAACGAAACACAATAAGACATTGATGAACGAGAAATGGGTAAAGTTTGGGCAATGGATAACTTACACGCGAAAGCGTGTAAGAGAGGGAGAGAGAGAGAGAGAGAGAGTGAGAGTTTAGAGAGTTGCATGGTTGCAGTGAGATTAGGAAGAGAGATGATCTTTCTAAGTAAGTTAGCCAATTCACATAGACAAACGGAACTTTGAGAGACAACAAGACTTCAACAAATCTTAAAAACGTGATCAAACACGGATACTTGCAGAGGTTTGGTACTCTTTGCATGGCTTGTGAAGAAGCGTGTGTGTGTGTCTCGCAGCCCGGCGTGTCACGTGCGCGCGCCTCTGCTTCAGAGAGAGCGCGCGTTCGTTTGAATCTCCCTTAGCTGGCTTTGCTGAAGAGATATGTCACGCGGTGTTCTTTTCACTTCGTGGAAGTAAATAGCGTCGAAAATGAAAACAAAACTAACTTTAAAGAAAAGAAATAAAGATCCCAAAGGGGAAATCACGCAGAGTTACGTCATGGCTGGTGAAGAAACGCTTGTGCGTCTCTGGGTCCGGCGCGTCTCGTGGTTACGGCGCTTGCTTTTCCTGTGCAGGGATTTCGATGATTGGAATTAAACACGGGGGCTTATCTAGACTGGAAAAACACAAACTAACTAGAAACAAAATAAAAGAACGGCGAAGAGCTCGCCGGAGGCGCGACGTTACATGATGACGACTCGGATCAGGAAGAGAGCGAGGAGGAGCTCCGCGCCTCTTTAAAAACATTTCGGTTCACGCCTTCTTTTGGAAGACTGCGCCAATCAGCTGGGAGGGAAGTTCCCGCGGAAGATTTCTCTTTGTCTTGTCAGACTGCTGGTCTAATTAAATTATGGCTTGTGATAGAAATGTTCATTTCTACTGCAGAGATGCGTTATACACATAATCATACCTTTCATGGTGTGTTCATACCTATATCTGGCGGAGTCATTTCCAGGGCATTCTAACAATATGAAGCATGACATATAAAAGTTTTTGGTACATGTTACAGGAAAACAGTTACATTAAGAATGCATCTAGGGGTCCCTAGGTTCATTTACAGCTCCAATATGCGTTATATGGAGTACAATACATGGGCAAACATGAATACATATCGACTATATCATATAACCGTCTTTCAGTGATGAAGTTAACGGTTTGTGTATGTGTGTGCGTGTCCATGAGCGGAGGTTCTTCTGAGTGGTCTCCTGGTCTCTCTTGGAATGTGTTCATGATAGTATGTAAATCGAAGAAACACAAACCCATTAGAGTCTCCAAGGACGCACAAACCAAACATAAAAGAAAGTCATGAGATGAACAGTATATACGTGTATCGCATGGTTATGCATAGGATATATATATATTAGAGTTAAAATGTTTAATTTTTCCTTCTCCAGGAATCAAGTCCCTGCACATTCTTTTGAGTCATAAATCGGTAAGAGGAAACCAAACTCGAACAGCTTGGTTTGGGGGGAGGCTTCATGGTACGTGTGTGGAATGTGTTTGTGTGTGTGTGTTACATTCAGGCTTTCTGGGCCTGAAGGCTTTGGGACTTTAGCAAGGAGGTATTTAATTATCCAGATTCACCCAAATACGCTACAACGCGCTCTGTGCCCTCATGTCACGCACAAATAGAATAAGCAGGAGGTAATACCAATAACTTGATAAACCACGTTAGCCGTTTTCACCCTGAGCTGTAAAATGCATAGCAGAGTTTGACTGCTTTAGAGTAAGATGAGCTCGAAAGTCACCCGAATCCACAGCCAAAAAATCATCCACCCGACCCTATAATTTTCTCTGATTTAAGTATCCGCACCCGATGGTCAAATTACAATTATTCTGTGTTGTTACGTGTGATCATAAATGGATGATCGTCTTCAACAGTGGACTCGGGGAAGGTGCGTGCATCTCTAGGGTAACATTAAACACTGATGAATGAGCGCTGCTTTTAAATGAACATTTCTTTAAAACAAAATTGATTTGACAGAATTTCATTTTCTTAATGGCATAAACAGACTTGAACAGCCATGAAACTTAAACTGGAATGTCACTGTTTCTGTCACTGTGACTTCCTGAACAAGCAAACATGCACGTGCACGAGCGCACACACACAAACACACACACACACACACACACACACACACACACACACACACACACACACACACACACACACACACACACACACACACACACACACACACACACACACACACACACACACACACACACACACACACACACACACACACTTTAAAGTGAAATTGAAAATTGAGGATGCAGTGCATCGTAATGCATCGAGATATCGAATTGAACTGAATCGATGACATGATAATCGTAATCGAACCAAACCGTGAGCCCAGTGTAGGTTCACACCCCTAATACTCTGTGCTGTGCTTATCAGATATTAAAGCGAGTTACAGTTTTTCTCGATTGTTTACACACATTTTCTGAAAGAATGCCTCATATTCTCAGAACTCTACACACAAATCAAAAAACACACACACAATGGGCAAAACCCCTCACTTCTCCTGCAAAATGAAACTTTACATTCAAAACAATGTTATTTCTTCTCAAAATGGTATTTTGTTTTCAACTGACACACACAAACCATCATATGAATAGACATTTATAAGAACCAGTTGAACACTGATGTGCTCAATGTAAAACACTGTGATGAATGGAAAACACTTCTTCTCCATTCATCATAAGGATTCAGGCCTTTTTTGTTCAGTGTTACACTTACTACAGACAGTACATACATAAGTGTGTTGTAAAATATTTGAGAATATTGTTTTTATACCCAGAACACACAAATACACTGCAACAAATATATTTTATTTTTCCCACAAAAACAATGGGAGATAGATCGCACATTTCGTACATCACAACCAACATAAAGTTGCACATACAGTGGTCTACATACAAAACAACAGAAAAATGTACTGTATGCAGTTACAGTAAAAAAATAAAAAAAATAACTGTGCTGCATCTTCTCTTAGCAATCAGAGCTTTAGCATAAAAGACCGAAGCAGAATTGTAAAACTGTGTGACATGTGTTTGCCCATGTGACAAGTCAGTGTGCAGATCTGAATGGCAGTGTGTTCCTTGTGAAAACAAGAGATTTTGTGCATGAAAATTGTGCCAAATGCAGAGAATTGTGTGTAGTGTTTTGAAAAACGTGTGTTTTAGAACTGCAATTTGAGTGTAAAGCAGGAATTGTGCTTATAGTTTAGCAGAATTGGTTCAGGGGGTTGGTGAATGAGTTACATGTTGTGGTCATTGTGTCTCAAGTACCAGAATTTGTGTGTAAACAATTGAGAAAAACTGTAATGATGGATAGATGCACTTTTATGGTGGATAGATGCACTTTTATGATGGACAGATGCACTTTAATAAAGGACAGATGCACTTTAATGATGGACAAATGCACTTTAATGATGGACAGATGTACTTTAATGATGGACAGATGCACTTTTATGGTGGATAGATGCATAGGCACCGATTTATGTTTTACTCCGTGGGTGCTCATGGGCGCTGGCCCTTTAAAAAAAAAAAAAGTAGGTCTAGTCAAAAAATGTTTGCATTTCAGAACCTTACTCTTATCAGTTCTACTGCTGCAAGTGAATTTCGTTTTGTATAAATTGTATCTTCATTTTAATAAATGTTTTATCAACAAATTGCCTGGATTAATAAATAAGCAAGCAAATATAGACAATGCGCCGCGTCACAACTCGAGCCTCGAGGTATCGCACACCGGACGCGCAGGTACACGAGCAATATTGTAATGTTATGTTTAAGGATATTATGGAATTCAGATCATGTCTGTACTATGTTATGTTATGATTGTAATGTACAATTAAATACAACCCTTGCTGTCTGCAGTCTTAACACTTTACAGTCCGTTAACTGAATGAGAATATCACCTGAAAATTCGTTAACATCAGCAATTTTCATTCAACCAGCTGATTCATTTAGTTTTAACATTTAGTTTTCTGTAAATGAATGTAAAACTAAATGTATATTGCAGCACAGGGTGAAGTCATTATAAATTAATGACGATTTGAGACAAATAAATGTAAATTTAATATAAAACTATGTAAATCGCGCTCTGTGGCACGGCAGAATTTTGAACAAGGTCCTGAGCCGTTGCTGGACGCCGCGGATAGACGATGAATGACGCCGCCGGTGTGTGTAAATTACACTCATAGAGAATATGTGTTCATGCGACCCCTTTTAGGAAATGGACAGCGGTCGACACGAACGAACAAACACACACACACCTATTTACTTGATAATAAAGCCATAAAGTAGGCTCTCTTTCAACTCAGGACAGCACCACTTCTCACAAATACAGTCAGGATTGGAGATCAAAAGTGTGTAACTGACACATACATAGTAACCGCGTCAGAGGCGCTTTCATCCGAGAAACGCTGTGATTGGTGGATAGGATATGGAGCAGGCGAGACGAGACTGACATCGACATAACCAATCACAGTGACAGATGCTTCACATAGCACCAACTGCAATGTTTAATTTTAAATGAATGTAGCCTACTGGCAGTCTAGCACGTGGGTGCTCGGAATTTTCCGTGGGTGCTCAGTATTTTCCGTGGGTGCTCGAGCCCCGGAGCACCCACGGTATCGGCGCCTATGGATAGATGCACTTTAATGATGGACAGATGCACTTTAATGATGGATAGATGCACTTTTATGGTGGATAGATGCACTTTTATGACGGACAGATGCACTTTAATGATGGATAGATGCACTTTTATGGTGGACAGATGCACTTTTGTCACAAGTGACGAAAGGAGGCGGAACAAATATCCGCGGGAAGTGTGTTCCCCCCGGAGCGATATTAGAGAAACACCAAGCCGGTTCCACTTGTTGTTGGTTTCCATGACAGCGGCCGCTGATGAGGCAAATGGAATCAGGTGCAGGCGATTGGGGTGAGGATCAGCGATAGCGCTCCGGGGCTGAAGGAAACAGATAAAAGGAAATGGAAGAGGACATCGAGTGTGGTACTCCCCCGGGAGAAATCGTTCTTTGGCAGTGGCTTGAATTCACTGGGATCTTTGGAGAGGGCTGTGAGGATTTGGCTGGCTTAAGGGTGCAACGGTGATTTGTGTGAATACACGCTGGAAACGTGAACTGGATGGGAAGTGGGAGAAGTGTGGAGATACAGTTAAGAATGGAGAACGCCATCATTCTTGAGAGGAAGATAAGTAATAAAACATCGCATCTGTGTGAATACATGCCTTGCACTGAGTCGAATGAGGAATTGTGTCAGAGAATTGTCTACAGAGGAGTGTGCCTGCACCTGTGTAAATTGCTCTGTCTGTTTAAAATAGATGATTCTTCTGCTGCTGTCTTCTTGTGCGCTGCCTGGTTGAAGGAAGGACCCACCCTAGCCACATCGTGTCAGTACAGCCATCCGCTCCAGCCGTAAGTCCTTGCCCCATGGTAACGAGAAGTGAGCTTGTAAAATTTTCTCTGTCTTTGGAAAAGAGGATACCTCAGTTAACGACTGAACCCCGCGGAAGGAGAAAGCTACACAAGGGACCCCGTACCTGCTGTCCAGCGACGACACGGGAGTGCGCCCTGCCCTGAGGAGATATACGTATCCGGCTACCCAATCTGACTGGCGGAGAGCTCCCTCCTGGCCCACAGCCCCCGTGCTGAGTACATCCGGAACGATATAGTTCGTTTTAAATTCACTGGAGGGAGAAGTGAGAAGAGAAGTCCAAGCAGCACCGGAAGCAATGAGAACCACGGTTCGGGCCATCTTTGATTTCCTTACGGAGCAATATGGAGACACCACCCCGGTTGCTGTACTGCGAACACAGTTCTTTAATTGCAAGCAGGGACCGCGACAAAATATCCGGGCATTTGCACTGCAGCTGAGGGAGCAGTTCTCCAGGTTAAAGAGGAGACAGGATCATGGCCTGGGAGGTGAGGAGGTCCTGCTGCGAGATCAGTTCTTACTGGGGTTGCTGGAAGGTCCTGTGCGTCAAAATTTGTGGATACAGCTCCGACGAGAGCCAGACCTCACGTTCGAAGACCTTCGGAGGGAAGCCTTGGCACTTGAGCAAGACCATACTGAGAGTATAGTTCCTCTCCCCGTCATGTCTGATTGGAAGCAGGCCTTCCGTGAAGAACTAGAGATGAGACAAATGTCCTCATTGACCAGATTCTTTATGGAAGAAGTTCGCCGAGAAAGCCTCCATTCCTTGTCCTTGCCGAGGGAGCGTGTCTATTCGAAGGGGAATCGACCTCCAGCACACCGTCCACCCCGACCAGCCGGGTCCCGATTCCAGTGGGATGAGCAGGGGCGCCCCATCTGCAATGGTTGCGGAGAGCCAGGACACTACCTTCGCCAGTGCCACTCTCGCCGTGCCTCACAAGGGGGTTTTTAGTGTCACCGGCCACTGTGGGTCAAGTGGTCGGGACCCCCTCGTTGGACCCATGTTCGTCTAGGACTTCCCAAGAGAGTCTGGTGGGGCGTTGCCCCGTGGTGATGGTTCAGGTAAATGGCCAGAAAACACAATGCCTCTTGGACAGGGGATCGCAAGTCACTCTCTTCTCAGAAAGTTTGTCTCGGGAGTTGTTCGGTGCCCAGGGCCGGCCCATGACAGAAGCCCCATGGCTGACCTTGCGAGGAGCCAACGTACTCGACATCCCGTACGTAGGATATCTAGTAACCGACCTGGAGATACATGGGATTGTTGTGCCCAAGAAGGGCGTGGTGATCGTACGGGAAACATGCCTGGGGTCACACCGCGCACTGCTGGGCATGAATGTCGTTTCAGAGTGCTGGGAGGAGATATTCCGAAATGGACCATGTCGAGCAGTATCAATCTCAGAGGGCCGAGAGTGGAGTCGTGTGGAGGCCGATTGTCATCGGGTCTGCCTGACTGAGTCACAGGGGAACCATGAGAGCACCGGGAGAGTGTCTTGTCGCTATGCTCTGGAAATTCCAGCTCGGAGTGAGGCTGTGGTCTGGGCCAGGCTGCCTTCCCAACTCTATCGCTCAGAGGAGTGGGTCTTGGTGGAACCCCATTCAGATTGTTCCAAGGTGGAGGTCGCCCGAGGATTGGCGTCCACACGGAGAGGCCGGGTCTTCGTAAAAGTCAGGAACACGAACCCCTTCCCTGTTCATTTATATCGCCACCAGCGTTTAGCCCGAGTTACCTCGGTGAAGGCACAACAAGTTCGAGAACCAGGAGAAGTCAGATTCAGCCGGGTGAGTCCGACAGTAGTGGAAGTGGCCCTGGCACAGACAGACCAGTACGTGGAGGAGACCGGGGAGGGAATCTTGAGGGAGAGTCACTGTGGGGAGAAGGTCTAAAAAGAGGTCAGACTAAACAGCTTCAAGGCTTTCTGTTGAGATGGCAGCACTTGTTTTCCACCCACGACAAAGACTACGGTCGCACGGATGCAGTCAAACATCAGATCCCAACTGGAGATGCCGCACCCAGTAGAGAGCGCTACCGGCCTGTACCCCCTACCTTGTACTCAGAGGTCCGCACCCTCCTGCGGGGGATGCTGGATAAGGGAATCATCCGGGAGAGCAGTAGTCCCTGGGCCGCGCCCATTGTCTTAGTACGGAAGAAGACCGGCTCCTGGCGGTTCTGTGTGGACTACCGGAAGTTAAATCTGGTGACTAAGAGAGATGCTTTCCCGTTGCCCCGAGTGGAGGACTCCCTCAGGAGCCTGACACAAGCGGCCTGGTATTCTACTCTTGATTTGGCCAGTGGGTATTGGCAGGTGGAGGTGGATGAGCGGGACAGGGAGAAGACGGCGTTCACTACCCCCTTTGGGCTCTATGAGTGGGACCGGATGCCGTTCGGCCTGTGCAATGCTCCAGCCACATTCCAATGGTTGATGCAGCGTTGCTTGGGCGGCCAGCTGATGGAGTCCACCCTAGTATATCTGGACGACGTGATTGTCTACTCCCCAGATTTCGAGTCTCACCTTCAGCATCTCGAACAAGTCTTCCACTCCTTGGAGAAATATGGGCTGAAGCTCCAGCCGGAAAAATGCCAATGCAATCTTCCGGAAGGAGGTGAAGTTCTTGGGTCACATCGTGAGTGCTGCAGGGATTGCGGTTGACCCGGAGAAGGTATCAGTCGTCCAGGGGTGGACAGCGCCCAAGACCGTACGCCAGGTCAGGTCCTTCTTGGGCTTTGTAGGATACTACAGGCGGTTCATAAAAGGCTTCTCCCACATAGCCAAGCCCATAAACCAGCTGTTAGGGGGCACTGGACGGTCTCGGGGCCGGGGATCTCCTTCCATCCAGTGGGATCCAGCCTGCGAAGCTGCCTTCCAGCAGCTCAAGCAAGAACTCCTGCAAGCCCCGATTCTAGCCTATGCCGACTTCACTCAACCATTCATTCTGTACACCGATGCCAGCAATCTGGGTCTGGGAGCTGTACTGGCTCAGAAACAGCAGGGCCAAGAGAGTCATCGCGTATGCCAGTCGAAGCTTACATCCGGCTGAGAAAAACGATGCAAACTACAGTTCCTTTAAGCTCGAATTGCTGGCAATGAATCCATGGGGCAAACATCAGCATCAAGCGAGGGGCGTGAGGAGGGACTGATGGTGGGCATTGTGGAGGCACCAGGCCAACCACCGATCGAACCCCCTGCAAATTGGGGATGGGACCCACAGCGTTGGAGGATGTGGCAGGAGGAGGACGAAGACTTGAAGCTGGTACGAACTTGGCTGAGTGAAGGAGCGTGGCCCGAAGGAGAGGAACGCCGGGCCCAGACACGGGTGGTGCGGGGGCTGTTGGGACAGAAAGAGAGGCTCTTCCTGAAAGAGGGGGTTTGTCGGTCCCTCCAGGATCCGACTCGGGGCGATGAGGTCTGCCAGGTAGTAGTCCCCGAAGGGCAATGTCATTTTCTGCTACAGGCATATCATTCCAAACTGGGACATCAAGGGCAAGAAAGGACGTTGTCTCTGCTACGGCAGTACTTCTACTGGCCTGGGATGGAGGGAAACATGAGGGCTTACCTTCAAGGATGCCCACGCTGCATGCTCTTAAAGGCAAGGAAGGAGGTACGGGCCCCATTGGTGCCGATTCGGGCTAAAGCCCCACTGCACATCGTAGCCATGGACTACCTGACGCTGGGATTACCGATGGATCGGATGCAGAACATCCTTGTAGTAACTGACCTGTTCACGAAGTACGCCTGGGCCATTCCAACCCTGGATCAGACTGCCACTACCACCGCCAATGCCTTATGGAGGTATGTTATTCAGCCATTCGGGTGTCCCGAAATATTCCACGCCGATCAAGGGCCCAACTTCGAGTCTCGGGTGATCCACAAACTGTGTCGGCTGTATGGATGTAAGAAGACCCACACCACCCCATATCACCCCCAAGGAAATGGGGGGTGCGAAAGGCTGAATCAGACACTGCTAAGTCTCCTGGGGACCCTGGAAGGAGAGCAGCAAGGCCACTGGGTTGACAAACTACCGATGCTGGTCCAGGCGTACAACAACAGTGTGCACAGCACCACCGGGTATGCCCCAACCTACCTGATGTTCGGGAGACACGTGAGACTGCCTATCGATCTGCTATTAGGAGCCACTCCAGCGGAGGAGGGAGGCAGCTTGACAGAATGGGTGGCAGGACATCACCAGCGCCTTCACATCGCCTATGAACAGGTCTCGGACCGGATAAATCAAGCAGCAGTGAAGAATAAGAGGCTGTATGACCAAACAGCTCGAGAGGCACCGTTACTACCAGGAGAAAGAGTGCTGGTACGGGATAATCGTCGCCAAGGGAAGGGAAAACTGAGCGACCGATGGGAGTCCCAACCATACGTGGTTCAACGACAGCCGCACCCAGACCAACCGGTATATGCTATTCGTCCAGAAGGGAGAGCTGGCCCAGAGCGAGTGCTAAATCGAAACTTGATCCGTCCGTGCCCAAATTACCCAAAACCAACAGACAGCAATCCCCCGGTCGAAACGCCACCGATGCCCTTGCTGCTGGGTTGGGCGGTGGTCCCAAGAGGACTGGGCGCAGAGCCGCGCCAGGTAGATCCTGCCTCACCGCCGAGACGGTCCCAGCGGGGCAATCGAGGCCAGCCCCCAGTGCGGTCTGGAGACTGGGTTGCCGAGCCCCGTTCTAGGGACTAGAACGGTTTGGCAGGGGGGTATGTCACAAGTGACAAAAGGAGGCGGAACAAATATCCACGGGAAGTGTGTTCCCCCCGGAGCGAAATTAGTGAAACACCAAGACGGTTCCGCTTGTTGTTGGTTTCCATGACAGCGGCCGCTGATGAGGCAAATGGAATCAGGTGCAGGCGATTGGGGTGAGGATCAGCGATAGGGCTCCGGGGCTGAAAGAAACAGATAAAAGGAAATGGAAGAGGACATCGAGTGTGGTACTCCCCCGGGAGAAATCGTTCTTTGGCAGTGGCTTGAATTCACTGGGATCTTTGGAGAGGGCTGTGAGGATTTGGCTGGCTTAAGGGTGCAACGGTGATTTGTGTGAATACACGCTGGAAACGTGAACTGGATGGGAAGTGGGAGAAGTGTGGAGATACAGTTAAGACTGGAGATTGCCATCATTCTTGAGAGGAAGATAAGTAATAAAACATCGGATCTGTGTGAATACATGCATTGCACTGAGTCGAATGAGGAATTGTGAAGTGTATTGATCACGAGTGTAATTGTCACTTAAGAGTGTGAACTGAGTCATCATTGAAATCCTGATATCTTTGTCTGAGAGTGAGAGAGTATTGAAGACGCTGTTTTTCATGCTGTGAGAAGTCATCTGCATCTCTTTATCTTCTGAGTTGAATAAGGAATTGTGAAGTGTATTGACCACGAGTGTAACTGTCACTTAAGAGTGTGGATCACCATTGAAATCCTGATATCTTCGTCTGAGAGTGAGAAGCCATCTGCATCTCTTCATCTTCTGAGTGCTGATCCAACATAACAGTGGATTGACTATTGGGTGAGTGCTGGCCTTATTGCACTGAGAGTGAGAGTGGATATGCAGTGCCCGAATTGAAGTGTCACACAGTATTGGATTTGACGTGAAGTTGCAGTGTGTGGGTGTATATGTATACTTAACTGCCAGTATTCCCCAGTTCATAATTCGCCCAGTGTTTGCTGAACAAAGCCTCAGTGGTGAATGTGCATGTCCCGCTCGGGCTATAAGCTCTTGTCCCGATACTGAAGATAAGTGTGTTTGCCCCGTATAACTTGTCCTGTCTATTTAAATAGAAGATTCCTCTGCCACTGCCGTCTTGTGTGATGCCCGTCTGAAGGAGGGATCCACCCTGGCCTCAGTGCTGTCCGCTTAGTGCCACACAGTCCAGCCGTAAGCCCGGCTCTCTATTGTACAGAGGAGTGTGCCTGCGCCTGTGTAAATTGCTCTGTCTGTTTAAAATAGATGATTCTTCTGCTGCTGTCTTCTTGTGCGCTGCCTGGTTGAAGGAAGGACCCACCCTAGCCATATCGTGTCAGTACAGCCATCCGCTCCAGCCGTAAGTCCTTGCCCCATGGTAACGAGAAGTGA
This sequence comes from Chrosomus eos, assembly GCA_036326025.1. Lineage (NCBI taxonomy): Eukaryota > Metazoa > Chordata > Actinopteri > Cypriniformes > Leuciscidae > Chrosomus > Chrosomus eos. Next base: position 14,251,902 of record CM070820.1, read on the forward strand.
GCTTGTAAAATTGTCTCTGTCTTTGGAATAGAGGATACCTCCATTAACGACTGAACCCCGCGGAAGGAGAAATCTACACGAGGGACCACGTACCTGCTGTCCAGCGACGACATGGGAGTGCGCCCTGCCCTGAGGAGATATACGTACCCGGCTACCCAATCTGACTGGCGGAGAGCTCGCCCCGTGGCCCACAGCCCACGTGCTGAGTACATCCGGAACGATTATTGGCCCGGGAACATACGACCCACCTACCCGCCTGTCCTCCAGTGAGGCTCCTCCGCCCTGCTTGTCCTTTGGAGAGGTATACGTACCTGCCACTCACCTGTCCGGTGGAAGAGTCCCCTTCTAGTCCTCAGTCCTGGTCCAGCCCGTCCGGACATCTGTCCGCCTGCATCACGCCCAAGAAGTTTTACTTACCCAGATACTTACCTGTTTGCTGGAACGGCGGTCGAACCCCTCTTCCTCAGTGGTTGCTGGTGGCACGGATCGGTGGGGTGAACCCCTCGCAGCCCAGGGTCCAGAAGTGGGTTCCCCGTCCTGGGAAGAGACACAAATTCCACGTCAAGACTTTTAATCCCTTTTTTATTGTTCAATAAAGATTGTTCATTTTAATTTCACTTGTCTGTCTGGTCTCTGGTACGCTCCTCAAGGTGGTCCTGGGTTTTGAGGGGTGGGGGCAGTCTGGCTTGCCCCCCCCCCCCCCCCGACCTGTGACACTTTAATGATGGATAGATGCACTCTTATGGTGGACAGATGCACTTTAATGATGGATAGATGCACTTTAATGATGATAGATGCACTTTTATGATGGATGGATGCACTTTCAAGGGAATAATGGGCAATTATGATTTTTGTCATAATCGTGCAGCTCTAGATTAAGGAGTCATTTTTACTCAAAACTAATGGCTGGGATAGATTCAGCACCCCTAAAAACCCCTAGTTAGACATCTCAAAAGCTAGTTTTGGTTAAAAAAAAAATCATTATTTTTACCCAGGCCCTCTGGGCACCCCAACTTTGATCGCCTCTCCAGGCGTTTCCCCGAAGATTTGGCCGTGGATAAATTGGGAGGTGTTACTAGACACCTATAGGAACACATGGTAAAAAAAGCTATTGGTAAGAATTTTTTTTGCAGATTGGCAAAAAAATGCCGAACTTTCCCTTACTATAGGCTATTTACAGTATATTAAATCGTTTTTTACCTAATTATTTGGCACAGAAATTACACTCTGTCGGCTCTGCATCACGTGCACCTGCGCAATATAGCCTATGATTTCCGAAAATAGTAGCCTACTATGTAAACTAGTGATGTCAGCACAAGAACTGTTGAGGAATATGCAACATAATTTAGACAATTGTTTTTGTCATATGTTATAATAACTGACAAACCGCACCGCATTACAGCCGCTCTGTGCATGTCCTAGCACCGAGCGAGGCTGAAGCCCAGCTTCGCAGCTGAGACGAATAGATGTTTAAAATGTGACCAAACACGGAAAGTAGGGACACAAGTCGGTTCTGGGGCATTTTGAGTTATTCATAGATTCTGAAAGTGTAGTCTCCAAGCTTTCCAACGATGTGTAACACATGTAAATCTGATAATATTTGGAGAAGCTGTGGCCATTTGAAGGTAGCCACTCAAAATAACTAAAAGTTAAGATAACAGCCTCTAAAGATCTGCAGTTCTCACCTCTCTCTGCTGCTGGGAGTAACAATAGGGCTCATTTACATCTCATTTAGATAAGCCATACCCCCTGCTCCCCCGTGCTTTACAGCTTTTTTTTCTTTCCTGCTAGCTAATAACAATAGGTAGGTATTGGGAAGGTCTAAACAGACTAAACATGAGATAACGTGTACGTGTTATTAAGGCCTGTTCACACCGGGACGAATTTCGCGTGCGATATTCGCCAACGTTTAACGCCTCGTGACTAAACAATGGGCGCCAATGTGAGTGTGCACACCGACGCGTAAAACGCCACGCGTAAAAGCGTCATTTTTTTTAAAACGCCTCGGGTTCGTTTTTTTTGTTTGACGCGCCGCGTCAAAAACTATCCGACCAAGAGATTGGCGCTTTTGCTCACGTGTCTGGAGCTTCTGAAGTTACAGTAAAACACAACTTGGGGGCGCTCAAGCACAAAACGGTCTTGCCGAGCACACATACGTAACGGCGAAGAAGATATACAGCGTCTAAACTCTGCCGGGAAGAAATAAGACGAGGAAGATGCAAGGCAAGATGAATGTAGAGCTGCTGGTCTTGTTGTTGTCTTTATAAAGAGACACAAACGAGAATAAAGAACTATATGACAAACGGCAAACTTGCTCTCTTCTTTTGAGTGACAAGCGAGTGTCAGAAGCACTTTGTGTACCGGGGTATTAAGCGCCATCTAATGTCAGGGAATGAATTTGCATGTTCACTCGGCTCATCGTCAGCGAAAAACGCTTGGGTGTGAACACAAAAAACGCGTTGAAAAACGCTGACGAATAACGTGAGCCGATATTCGTCCCGGTGTGTACGAGGCTTTAGAATGAACACAAAACGACAAACTTTAATGTTTATGGAAACTCACCCCCAGGACGGCGAATGCACTTCTGCCGCTCTAGGCGAAAAACAATTGTGCTGCCCCTCTATTTGCAACGTATACCAGCAACAACACACAAAGACCAATATGCCATACATATAACGCAAAACCAGCAACAACACACAAAGCCCAATATGCCATACATATAATGCAAAACCAGCAACAACACACGAAGACCAATAACGTTATGCCATACATATAACGCAAAACCAGCAACAACACACAAAGACCAATATGCCATACATATAACGCAAAACCAGCAACAACACACAAAGACCAATATGCCATACATATAACGCAAAACCAGCAACAACACACAAAGACCAATATGCCATACATATAACGCAAAACCAGCAACAACACACAAAGACCAATATGCCATACATATAATGCAAAACCAGCAACAACACACAAAGACCAATATCGTTATGCCATACATATAATGCAAAACCAGCAACAACACACAAAGACTAATATGCCATATAACGCAAAACCAGCAACAACAGACAAAGACCAATAAGCCATAGGCCTACATATAACGCAAATAGTGCGCAACGCGCGTGTGCCCAAAATGTCAACGTTTATGTGCCCAAACTGTCAAAGTTTATGCAGGAGGCAAATGCCTGCTGGCATTTTTCTTTAGGCAGTCATGACACGAATTTTCAAAATAATCATATTTCTCCTCCACAAATTACTGTTGCAAATCTCTTTACATCACTTATGTGCGTATACACACACAAATGAAATGTCCGCAAGCACATTATATCATCAGCAGGTTCAGCATCTTAAATAACGACTAAAGAGCAAATGAAGCTTAACTTACGTTTCAGAAACGCGCACGGCAGGCCTTCATCACAGCAAAGGTCTTAACTGCATCCTGTATTTCGATTCTCTGTGCCAGTTCATGTTCTATGGAGATTGTTGCCAGTCCATTAAGTCTCCATTAAGTCTGTTCCCTGTTCACAAAACGTTCCCCATTCAAAGCAATCGGGATGTCACATAGTATATGAAACAGCCAGCTACCGTTGTCAGCGAGCCGAGCCGCCGTATTCAAGCACCGAGGGCGTGCGCGCGGCTTCAGTTTCCCGAGCCCACAAAGTGCGGCGAAAACATTTTTAGTGTACCGGTAACTGCCACGGTTCAGCTCGTCTGCGACAATCTTTGCGGCGTCCATCTTCATTGAATTTTGATATCAGATAGAGCCGACCAGAGCACACCATAATAAGTAGCCATGCGGTTCACTTGGAGGGCGGGACAAAAGCGCCATATTCAGTATGGAAATACACACAGACAATAACACGCCACACCCCTACTGCGTGCTAGAATCTACGAAAACAAGCCGATTTCAACCTCAAAATATAAGCTTTTAAATATACCAATACTGCTATCTCAAACATGGAGAGGCTTCTTCGTGATTTCAACTAACAGATTCTGCAAAAAAGCGGAAATCACAAATTTTGGAAAAAAAACGCTTGTTTCTCATTTTTCTCGCAAGTTGTGCTGCCGACTTGTGTCCCTGGTTTCTGTAACGGGTCACAAATGTTTAAAAGGTATTACATCGAAATCTGTTGAATAGAGTGTACATTTAGTTCGTGGGTAGATTAAATAATGATAAGCGGATAATCACCCGTATGGAGATCATTAACTTAATTTTTTTACTGGCTTAAAACAAATACAGCATAATTACGCAATACCGTCGTTGCGTGCGAGTGCGCCTGCAGTTATAAACACGATTATTACTAAAATATTTCAATGCCAATTCTTATATGTTCATTCATATAGCCTAGCCTACTCAAAACAGATGGGGCAACCTAACGCAGACAAGTTAGCTCACCGTTTTTAGGTGATATGCCATGTTTGTAGTCGAGCTGTGAAATGCAAACTGTTGCTTGCTAACTTTTGCATTCGACTTTTTTCCGTTATCTATTTGCATAAAATGCTGCCACACTGTCGATGTCTTTGACATGGTAAAGGAGGACTGACAGTAAATTAAACGCTCGCAAACCTCCATGCCAATGCCTTCTAGTAGCCTACTTTCTTCTATCTGTCTCCAGTGGGTTGGGCTAATCCAAAAAAGTGAAAACAAGGGGGGTGTTCTGAAGACAGGCTGTTACCTGTGAAACAGGGGTGCTCTGAAAACACCCCCATTAGCAATTAGTGCTTTCCACCTGATGAAATTAACACGTCAAAAAAATCAGAATTTTGGTTGATCCAGAACGTATGGAGCAATAAATAAACTAATCAACTGGGAGATTACAGCCCGTGAAAAACCCGCTTAATTTGTTGGGGAGAGAAAAAATGGGGGGCCTGTTGCGAGGCCCCCTGGTGGCGCGAGGCCCCTGTGCGGTTGCACAGTTCGCACACCCCTTGCGACGGCTCTGTGTCTAGGCACCAACATGTCGAAGAAAACAAGTTAGTCAATCTCTAATAATGCCACTTGTTCCTTAACCTGTAACCAAGAATACTAACACACACAGCTTCTTCAAGGTTGGATTTGGCCAGGCTCTAATGATAAACAAGAGACTTTTCCCAAAACATCAATATAACATGTTTTTTCTCTTAATGAGAGAACAATTTAAACACCGTAAAGTAAAGACTTTAACTAAGAAATGGTCACTTAAACTATTGGTTCCAATGGCCATTGGATCAAACGTCATACAATACAACCCAACCCATTTCAGCGGGTATTATGAATTTATTTATAATAGGAAGATAGCATGTATATTAACTCACGGGCCGTGGCTGCAATAGTGTCCCGATTGTCTCGCGAGTGGACGGTGACCCAGCACACCGTACATCAAGTCGAAGCATGTAAAGTCCCTTCTCTGAGCTTCGCTTTATCCATTGTGCGTTTTAATCGCCTTGTACAATATACTGCGCCCGCGACTTTTTTATTTTTTCCTGAACTTGAAGCGTTGCTCGCTGAATGCTTAGCTTAGAAAGTTCAGCATCGATGCATTTTATAACGTCCTCGTTTTTTCACACGTCGTCATTCTTCTGCCCAAATGCTCAGAAGAGCGTTGATATCTTCGACAGACCAGTACAGGCGATTCTCCATTTCAAACAGCGATTATTTTTCGCGATATAAAACAGTGAAATGTGCATCTTGCTTCAGATCATAACGTTCCATAACACCGATAAACTCCGCCTTTTATCTTGAGCACGCCTCTAGCCCGAGCTGGCCCGCTTTGGCCCAAGGTTTTCGACGGGCCAGAAATCCTCGCCGTTGGCCCCGAGGAAGCCCCGCTCAAGCCCCGGAAGTGACAGTGGAAACGCGACTGGCCCTGGCACGCACCAGCACGGCTTGGCCCTGGCCCGGCAGTGGAAACGCGGTGTGGAAACTATTGTGACCTATAGTCGTCATGGTGAGCTATAAGAACAGATATATATATATATATATATTAACACATGTTGAAGATATTTCTCAAACAAAACGACTCCATATTTCATTTCTGGAAGCCAGACTAAATAAGCAAGCACTGTTGCTGTATTCCTAGAATGGGCTAGACCTGCAGTCACTATACAGAATTTTTATACAGACTTTTAAAGAATACATTAAAGAACATTTTAGTAATCACTATGGTAACTTCTATAGCTAAATAAAATCTCATAAACTTTGAGAACTCATTTGATATTTAGAAGGAACATTTTTGATTAATACATTGATTATAATCACTCATTAGATATACATTGAAGCAGCAGTGGGTTCCAAAATCCACTACCATCAGTCCCCCTAAAAGATTAATTTAGTGTCCTAAACATCACATCTGGTCTGCTTCAAAATGTTAGATTTCTGACCCATGCTCCCAGGTTATAATTTTGATAAAACAGACAATATATTTTTCCTTCAAGGGCTTAACAAGAACCCAATATCCTACATAGCACATAGAACACTATTTAACTCGAGAACTTTTCAACATAGTTGTCTTTACACGGCTGTTATTCATCTGGGCTAATTTGGTTTTATCATCAACTTAATGGATTACAAAGCAAGTACATATTTATTCTCTGGAAGCCTGGGTAAATAAGCTAACACTATTGCTGTATTCCTAGCATGGGCTAGACCCGCAGTCACTACACAGATACTAAATTCAGACCTGGGGCTCGTTCTTCGTACGTCGCTAACTCTGTTAGCTGGATTTGATTGTTGACGATTTGCCATGATCTTGGATTGTTTGGTTCTTCGAAGCTCATCCTAGACTTGCTGTCATAGCAACAGGTGCGCTAGCTTGAACCTGCTCGCGAGCAGGCTTATTTCATGTAAACAGGATTAGATCGCGGCTTCATAAGCGCAGGTGATACGAGAAGTCTTTTAATGCAGCGCGATAGTGTACTTTTTGAGAGATATAATTATTCTAGGATGTCGTTTACATCAATTATTTTTTGGAAACGCACATTAAATGTTTGACTCGTCGGAGTCGGCCTTTAATAACAGCACAAACTGTGTGCATTGTCCTGATATTATTTGCGAGTGGCTCTTTCCTTTAAACTATTGGAGATGCGGAGAACTTGATAAGTGCTGTCTGTCGTGTCATTCACAAAGTTTACCCTGGCGCTCAAGCAGTTTTTAGGGCGTTTTTTTGTGGCATTTCCAAGCCAGTTTAGATCCAAGGTTGTAGGCCAGGGGTAGGGAACGTCGGTCCTGGAGAGCCACAGCCCTGCAGAGTTTAGCTCCAACCCTGAAAAAAACTCACCTGATTGTAGCCTTAATGATCCTAAAGACATTGATTAGCTGGTTCAGGTGTGTTTGATTAGGGTTGGAGCTAAACTCTGCAGGACACTGGCCCTCCAGGACCGAGGTTGGTGACCCATGTTGTAGGCTATAGCAGGTATTTTTTTTTTTTTTTTTTTTTTTTTGCCAACGCAGGTATATTATAATTTTTAATGAAGACCATGCAATCATGAACATGCCGATTAATATGACACAGATATGTCCCTCAGGCTTCACTAATGTGATTGGTCAATAGACTGCACACATGTTCCCATCAAGGCCTCTATGAAGGGGATTTTGTGTACAGAAAGGGGGATCACAATGTAAATGTGCAGCCAAGTTACTATTACAATTCTTAATATTCCAGATTAGTAATATTATATCAAATTTTGAAAAAGGCAGTTGACAGACTAAAATCTCTAGAGGGCGTGTGACTATCCATATTACTAATGTGGAAGCACAGAGACATTCACATTTATGCACATTACTTGAACATGGTAAGGAAAAATATAAATATCAAGCTCACTGTATTACAAATGTAAAATGTAAATGTATGTACATGCAGTTACAATGCAGCTCTAGCCAGGACAAGGTCACACAATGAAATGAACTTTGGCCAACTAAAGGGAAGATTTCAGTGTCTGAAAAGCCTGAGTGTTGCACCTGACAGGACCTGTGACATTGCATGTGCCATATTACACAACATTGCCAACATCAGAAAAAGAAGGGGAAAAAAGGTTTAATTAAGCCTAAATGTTTAATAAAAGACAAGACACATTTGCTGAGTTCATTGAGTCTTATTTCAATAGTTCTTTGTAAAGAAAAGCCAGTCATTCAGTCATCTTTTGCCTGCAATAAGAGACATGATGCAAGGTCAGCAATAGTACTCTGTGTGAAATAGTGTTCTCTTACGAGAGTATCTCTCGTACTGCGTAATATCTTACGCTATGGGGAATACTCTTTCCTCGAGATATTGAAGCCAAAAATTATCTTTAATTTTTTAAACATGCAAAACGCTTTTGCAGCAGCAAGCAGACAAGGGCGAGACAGCTCGCGCGCCCATTGGCTGCCTTGCTGGAAAAGCAGCAGCCTATCGAGTGAGGCACTGCGTGACGTAATGACGAATGGGGGCGCTTCGCGCCCATTTCGTCATGTCCCGCCAGTAAAGGCGTGGTCTCGCCCTATAATACCCTCGATAGCTGTATTTCCTCTGATTTTTCTACTCTTCACGCGAAGCTCACGCATCGCCGGATCCAGAGTGAGAAGCCGCGCCGTTGACTTGTAGCCTTATCAGCGGGACGTGCCATCTTCTGAAGTCGCTGGCCCAGCCGCCTTCAACCGCCGTACCTGCTGCGCTTTCCGGCGTACTATATCCTTTACTCTGCTAAGTGTGTGTGTTTGCTTACGTGACGCAACACCCATTTCTACTGTTCTAAAAGAGCTGCGTCTTTTTAAAGATGCCTTCCTGTGGTTCTTGCCGAGCCCCACTCAGCGACGAGGACCGCCACGTCATCTGCGTGTCCTGCCTGGGTGAGGATCACGCGGCCACCGCGCTCGCTGACGGCGGATGCCATCATTGTGAACGCTTGCCTATGGTGACTCTGCGGACTCGCCTAGCTTCGTTCTCCGAGCCCGCATCCCAGCCCGCCGTGATGCCGCGCCGCAAGAAGCGCCGCGCCCAGCGCGCGCCCGAGCTATTTCCAGCCCGCCAAAGCTCGCCGGTTCGCCCGCCAGCTTCGCCGGCTTCGCTCGAGTCGCTCCCAGACGGACAGCGGCCGCCGTCTGCTGCCGCGTTCGCACTTGAGCTCGACGAACTTACCGGAGACGGCATTGAAACTGAGCCGATGCGTCCGCTCTCTCAAGCCGTGGATTACATCGGCCTCGACTGAAAGGCGCTCGCGCAACTAACGCGCAATAGGCTGGACGGACGCTTTCTCGGGAAAGACGAAGCTCCGTCACAGTCGAGACCCGCGCCTTTCCCCCCTGAATGGTGAGATACATTTGTGGCTAACGCTATCCGAGATGACGGAAGCTGAGCGCTCCGTGTTCCTCGACGTTCTCGCTCTGCTGGACGCCGCCCCCCTCAGCGCGGGCCCCGGCCGAGGATTGAGATAAAGCCCGAGGTCTCAAGGCCTTCCTAGTCTCTCTAGGAAAGCGACGGTGTTCAGTTCCCGCTGCGGCCGGATTTTCACCAAAACTTCTCGCTCGTTCAGTTCCAAGCAATGTGACTGTTCCAGTGTATTTCGCAGTGAGCAAGCTGGTTCCACAGCCCGCTTGCCTGCGCACAAAGGCCGTCGTTTCGACTAACTAGCAGCGCCGCCAGGCCCGAGATCAAACACCGCGCTCTCGCTCTGCTGGACGCCGCCCCCCCTCAGCGCGGGCCCCGGCCGAGGATTGAGGTAAAGCCCGAGGTCTCAAGGCCTTCCTAGTCTCTCTAGGAAAGTGACGGTGTTCAGATCCCGCTGCGGCCGGATTTCCACCAAAACTTCTCGCTCGTTCAGTTCCATGCGTTGTGACTGTCCCAGTGTATTTCGCAGTGAAGCAGCCGGTGTCTCAGCCCGCTTGCCTGCGCACAAAAGCCGTTTCTATGGCTACCCAGATAAATCCAATAAAGAGTGCATTTTCTGGTGTTCCGGCCACGGCCGATGGTGTTACGAGTGTTGTAAGAATGCCCACGTCCCAGTGCCCATTCCCACACCCAGACACAGCCCGCCACGGTGCAGGGCTAGCACAAATAAAACCAACTCATGTTGGTTGTGCAGAAAATGTAGTGAACGCGCCCATACAATGCCCGCTTACACTACACGATGCGTGTCCCTTGGTTTCTGTAAAAACGAAACTAACACACATTTAGTCGCCGCGAGCCGACAGTGTTCTCAGTGCAGTAAATGTGCCCGCTGTTCCGCATTTCCTCACTGACACGCCGAATCCCACGGGATTCACCCCCGCTCGCTTTCTATGCACAACCCGTCACAGAGAAGCTGAGCGCGGCCAGGCTGCCCGCTGTGATTAGCGCGCACCTCGCACGCTGTGAACACAGCGTTGATTCAGTCGGCGCGAGCCGAGTATTCTCCGTGCAGAAAATGTGCCCGCTGTCTCGCGCCCGCATTTCTCACAGACACTCCGAATCTCACGGGATTCGCCCCCGCTCGTCTTCTCTGCACAACCCGTCACAGAGAAGCTGAGCGCGGCCAGGCTGCCGGCTGTAAACACAGCAGTGATTTAGTCGCGCGAGCTGACAGTATTCTCAGTGTAGTAAATGTGCCGCATTTAGTAAATGTGCCCACATTCCCTCACACGCGCCGAATCCCACAGGATTCGCCCCGCTCGCTTTCTCTGCGCGTCCCGCCATAGAGAGCTGAGCGCGGCCAGGCTGCCCGCTGTGATCAGCGCGCCCCCTGCCTCGAACGCTGTAAACACGGTGCTGTGTTCCCAGTACACAGGGGCTCTCGAGCCGCCGTCCTGCCGCGGCCAGAGCCCAGATTTCATTCTACCCCTAGCTATTCACGCAGATGCGTGGTCAAGGCTTCCCGGGGTATCAGAATGGGTGTTGAACACTATAACGGGAGGCTGTTCGCTACAGTTCGCTCGACGACCCCGCCGTTATACGGCGCGAGTCGAAACTACGGTGTATAGCGAAGTGTTTCATCTACTTCGAGCCGAGATAGCGAAACTACTGAGAAAAGGGGCTATAGAACCTCTATCTCAGGGCGAAGGGGGCTTATACAGCAGATATTTTCTGGTACCGAAAAAAGATGGTGGGCTCAGACCCATTCTAGATCTGCGACTGCTGAACAGAACGCTCGGGAAGCGCCAGTTCAGAATGCTTACGACCAGGAAAATCCTCGCGCAAGTGCGCCAAGGAGACTGGTTCATGTCAATAGATCTGAAAGACGCCTATTTTCAAATACAAATAGCGTCCCATCACAGGCGATTCTTGAGATTCGCCTTCGAGGGCCAGGCATATCAATACACAGTCCTGCCGTTCGGCCTGTCCATAGCACCCCGTACGTTCACGTAGTGCATGGACGCGGCCCTCGCCCCCCTGAGACTTCGGGGCATGCGAGTTTTGAGTCGTTCACGAACGGAGCTCATAGAACACAGGACCGCATTACTCGAGCACCTCGAGGAGCTGGGCCTTACAGTCAATTGGGCGAAAAGCTCACTGCTCCCCAGTCGGAGAATTTCCTTTCTGGGAACAGTGTTAGACTCGCTATCCATGACAGCACGCCTGTCACCGGAGCGCGGATTGAATATTCAGCACGTCGCGAGATCCTTCCGCCACGGCTCTATAGTCCCGCTCAGAAGGTTTCAGAAAATGCTGGGTCTGATGGCCTCAGCAGCCTCCGTACTCCAGTTGGGCCTGCTCCGCATGCGCCCACTGCAGCTATGGCTAAAAGGACGAGTTCCCCAGGGCGTGGACCGCGGGTCTATTTCGCCTCAGGGTCGACCTTCAGTGCGTTTCAGCTCTGAAACCGTGGAAAGTGACCGACTGGTATCAGTCAGGTGTGAGTCTGGGGTCGCCTCGGGTGTGAAGGTGGTGTCTACGGACGCCTCCACATCGGGGCGGGGAGCGCTGCTCGAGGGCAGACCACTAGCTGGCCTATGGTCAGTACGGGAGAAGCTCCTTCACATAAACTGCTTGGAATTAATGGCAGTCGACAAAGCGCTAAGGCGTTTCTGTCCCCAGATAATAGGCCACCACGTATTGGTCCGGTCGGACAACATGTCAGTGGTGGCGTACATAAATCGCCAGGGCGGCGTCAGGTCCCGAAACCTTTACAGGCTGACGGAACGCCTCCTGGTCTGGGCTCAGCACAGCCTGCTCTCGCTGAGACGGCGCATGTGCCTGTTCACCTAAAAGTGGGGCCAGACAGGCTGTCCAGAAACAACGTCCCAGCAGGAGAATGGTCTCTGCACCCGCAGACGATCCAGCTGCTGTGGGAAACGTTTGGCAAAGCGCAGGTGGACCTGTTCGCGTCCCAAGAAAACGCTCACTGCCCGAGATTCTTCTCGAAAAGCCGGGACGCGCTGGCCCATGTTTGGCCCCGCCGCCCCCCCTATATGCTTTTCCCCCTGCCTCAGGTGTTGGAGCGAATCAGGAGGGAGGGATGCCCAGTGCTACTCATAGCTCCGCTCTGGACAAACCAGTCGTGGTTCCCTGTCCTGATGCAGCTGACCAGCGCTGCCCCATGGCCTTTACCGTTGAGGAGAGACCTCCTCTCTCAGGCGGGAGGCTCGATTTGGCATCCTCGCCCGGATTTGTGGTCCCTGCACGCATGGGCCATCAACGGGTACCCGCTGACCTCCCAGAGGGAGTGTTAAACACGATCGCGCAGGCTAGAGCCCCGTCTACCAGACGGCTCTACACCTCGAAGTGGTCTGTGTTCTCTGCTTGGTGTCAAGCGCAGGGCTTTTCACCTGTAGACTGCGGGGTTACGGAAGTGCTTTCCTTCCTTCAGGAGCTACTGGATAAGGGCAGGACCCCTTCCACGCTCAAAGTATACGTGGCGGCCATAGCAGCGTTTGTAAAACCGGTGTCTGGCCAGTCACTAGGAAAGAACGACTTAGTCGTGCGTTTCCTTAGAGGAGCTCGGAGGCTAAACCCTCCCAGGCCCCCTTCAGTCCCGACATGGGACCTTTCCACGGTCTTGGAGGCCATGAAAGGTGCCCCATTCGAGCCAATCCAGTCGTCAGACATCAAACACTTGTCTTTCAAGACAGCGTTTCTTATGGCTCTCGCTTCAGTGAAGCGCGTAGGGGACTTGCAAGCGCTCTCAGTGAGCGCGTCATGCATGGAGTTTGGACCTAATGACTCAAAGGTCATACTCAAACCGAAGCACGGCTACGTGCCAAAATCTCTCAACACACCGTTCAGGGCACAGGTGATTTCCCTGTCTGCCCTTCCGGTTCTCAATGAGGAGAAGGACGCGAGTCTCCTTTGCCCTGTCAGGGCACTAAGGGCTTATGTGTCCCGCTCGTCTGGTTTCAGACAGACTGAGCAGCTTTTCGTTTCGTTTGGCGGCCGTGCTAAGGGACTTGCCGCTTCGAAACAGAGCCTATCCAGATGGATAGTCGGTGCCATAGCGCTGGCTTACACTTCTAAGGGCCTACAGTGCCCTTTGGGTGTTAGAGCGCACTCCACAAGAGGCATGGCCTCCTCGTGGGCATGGTCTAGCGGGGTTACCCTGCAAGATATTTGTATGGCCGCGGGCTGGGCCTCGCCGTCTACATTTATAAAATACTATAACCTGGTGGTTCCCGCCTTGCAAGCTAAGCTTTTGGCGGTATAAAGTTCAGTGCTATCTGCCCGCTGTGCGGCTCAGATACTGAGTTTGACCTGCGTATTGCTCACTGACCGGTACAGCAGCTCATTAAAATGTCGACACACTTGTGGCCACCCAGTTCAGGCTGAATGTTCACCCTGACGGTATGGTCTATTTGTCACATGATCAGCTCCTTCGGATGCTATTTACAGGGAATGATGCTTCTAGCCTCTCTTCCCTCACTCTCTGTGAGTTTATGGTGATTATGCACTATATGCGCCCCGGGCTTCGGCCCCTGGGACTTTGGTGTTGGATCCCTACCAGCACGGCGTGTTGCATGGGGTTCCCCATAGCGTAAGATATTACGCAGTACGAGAGATACTCTCGTAAGAGAACGTACTCGGTTACTAACGTAACCTCGGTTCTCTCTAGAGAGGGAACGAGTACTGCGTATCTTGCCGTGCTTGGAATACGCTCTGGTTCGCTTCGGCGTTAAAAAATCAGAGGAAATACAGCTATCGAGGGTATTATAGGGCGAGACCACGCCTTTACTGGCGGGACATGACGAAATGGGCGCGAAGCGCCCCCATTCGTCATTACGTCACGCAGTGCCTCACTCGATAGGCTGCTGCTTTTCCAGCAAGGCAGCCAATGGGCGCGCGAGCTGTCTCGCCCTTGTCTGCTTGCTGCTGCAAAAGCGTTTTGCATGTTTAAAAAATTAAGGATAATTTTTGGCTTCAATATCTCGAGGAAAGAGTATTCCCCATAGCGTAAGATATTACGCAGTACTCGTTCCCTCTCTAGAGAGAACCGAGGTTACGTTAGTAACCGAGTACGTTTTTTACTCTGAAGTTTATTTTGAAGCAACTCTATTTCTAGTGCAATTTCTTTCTTTAAGTAGTCAAGTTCTATTTCTCCCCCTGATTTTTGTTTTTTCAAAATACTCTATTTTCTGTTGAAGACTCATAGGGAATGAATTTCACCCTGTGTCATTTGTCAAATTGTCACACATGCCTCATGCAACAAATAAAAAGGAAAAGTTACACTGCCCACACCTGTATCACTGCGTTGTGCAGACTCTTCTGTAGGCCTTTCTGTACATGTGGACTCATGTCAGAAATAATAGACATAGGCACAAGTATAAATCAATTAAAATTATTTATGTATTTGCAGGTAGTCTACTTCCTCCAAAGGACAGTCATCTGAGAAGGTTTCTTCACTCTCCAGTGCAATGTGATTAATAACTCATGGCAAAATATTTTCACATTAACATTTGTTTATCAGTTTTTTACAAGTCAAAGCAATTTATCATTACTCAAGATTTAACAGTTGAAATGACTATACCAGCCAATATGCATTATAGGCCTACTTAATTTAATGCAGCAACAAATTATTTCACAGTGTACTTTCCATCTCATTTACCAGTAATGAAGGTGTTGCTGCTACTTGTCCCTGGATGTGTGTCTGGAAGAGCTGAACCCAGGGATGCCCTCCACAACAACAGGTCAATTCACACTCAACCCAGGGGTCAGCTCTTCTGCCAGGGTGCAGGAGCATCTGTTTCTTGGTTGCTTTTATAAACAGACAATCATTTATTTAACAGTGCCTTTTTGAAAGAGACTAGTAGGCCTATAAGGCCTAGTAAAAATTACCATTACGTAGAAGATTTTTGTACTTCACTTTCATCATGTTCACTATGGTGACTCTGACATGACAATGAACAAAGTAATTATGAAATTATTAAAATAGAAAAAAAAAAGTTATTAAAACATCTAACATGGCCACCACAAACGCATTTAATTCATCTGCTACTTTTGCCAGCCCTCTCTCCTGGCTTTTGCACACTTAGAAGTGTTCCCTGGCGTTTTAATGAAAGACTCAAAATCGGCATAACCTTCTCTTTCTCTGCTTGGGAGAAAAACTGGGCGTGTTCTTTGGCCATGCTGAACAGCCAATAGCAGCGTCGCTGATCACTGTTTCTGCTATCGATACATATCCCCTTTTAAACCAACGCGTGAACGCGCAGTTATCTCAGATAACTCAATCCAGCGATACTAATCATAAACAACAGGAGTGTTCGAAGAACCCACTTAGCCGGATCATGATTAGCCCGATGATATTATCTTGGATGTCTCATTTGATCTCGGATATTTTAAGCAACGTACGAAGAACGAGCCCCTTGTCTTTAATCATAAATACCAGGATATTTACACTGGTTTTTATACAACTATGATTTCCAATTCCTTTTATAATAAACAAAGAAGGATAGCTCATCCATTCTTTTCACTACTCTCCATAGACACTTTAGGTTCAAACACAGTGGCTATATAACTAAAAATAAACAACAACAAAAATAAAATAATAATTCATCTAAGTACTTTAAGTACAAATATCATGTACCATCTTAATTGAATAACATTATATGTGTGTATAAATTGTAGAACCTTTTTTGTCTTCAAAAATAGAAATAAAATAAAACCAATTTGCATCATCATTTCAACCATTATTTTTCCACTAAAATACAGAATTGTTCCCAATTGTTAGTTAGTTGCAGTATCTCACAAAAGTGAGTACACCCCTCACATGTCAGCAAACATTTTAGTATACCTTCTCAAGGGACAATACTATAGAAATGAAACTTGGATTGATTAGATAGAGTAGGCAATGTGCTGCTTGTATAGCAGTATATATATATATATATATATATAATATAATATATATATATATATATATATATATATATATATATATATATATATATATATATATATATATATATATATATATATATATATATTGCCCTCTGAAAATAACTCAACATACAGCCATTATTGTCAAAATAGCTGGCAACAAAAGGGAGTACACCCTAAGTGAACATGTAAAAACTGTGTCCAAAGTGTCAATATTTTGTGTGAGCACCATTGTTATCTAGCACTGCCTTTATCCTCCTTGGCATGGAATTCACCAGAGCTGCACAGTTTGTTACTGAGATCCTCTTCCACTACTCCATAATGACATCACGGAACTGCCGGATGTTGCCCACTGAAGCTAAGCAGGGCTGAGCCTGGTTAGTACCTGGATGGGAGACCTCCTGAGAAAACCAGGTTGCTGCTGGAAAAGGTGTTAGTGAGGCCAGCAGGGGGTGCTCACCCTGTGGTCTGTGTGGGTCCTACCGCCCCAGTATAGTGACAGGGACACTATACTGTCAAAGAGCACCGTCCTTCGGATGAGACGTTAAAAACCGAGGTCCTGACTCTCTGTGGTCATTAAAAATCCCAGGATGTCATTCGAAAAAGAGTAGGGGTGTAACCCTGACCAAATTTGCCCCTTGGCCTCTGTCCATCATGGCCTCCTAATCATCCCCTATATATTGATTGGCTTCATCACTGTCTCCGCTCCACCAGTAAGCTGGTGTGTGGTGGGCGTTCTGGCGCAATATTGCTGCCATCGTATCATCCAGGTGGATGCTGAGGGCACTCCAGATAAGACTATTATCACTCACAAACTACATTTCCCATAACTCACTGCCCGGACTCACCATCACTTATCACTGATCACATTCACTTGTACCTCATTTACTGATTGCATTCACCTGTGTCTCATCATCCTGTTAGTCTGTCTTAGTGTTTCACTGCAGTTCTGAGCATTTTCCCTGGTTTCATGTATTTTGGTTTTTGGATTCCTTGCCCTGTTTCTTGGATTACTCTTTTGTCTCTGGTCCCTTCCTGTTTTGTTTCTTTGTTTGTTTCTTTGTTTGGACTGCCTACCTGTGTTTTGACCCATTGCCTGTACTTTGGATTACGCCTTTGGATTGCCCACAAATAAAGCTGCGTTTGGATCTCAATCCTCATCTCAGAGCAGTTTCGTAACAGAAGACTTCGCCAAGACATGGATCCAGCAGTTTGTCTCTTCCACCTCAGCCAAGGTAACCGACCAATTGAGGATTTTGTTGCTTAGTTTGGTGAGCTTAGCCATGGGGTGAACTTTAAAGATGCTGTCTTAAAAGACATTTTTTCGCAATGGACTGAATGAGCTTCTCAACTATCTCATGCCTGACAATACCCCTGACTACACTCTAGCTCAATATATTGACATTGCCATTCGGTTAAGCTCTGTCCTCCACGTCAGCCACGTCCAGCCAGAGCTTCGCGTCAGCCACGTCCAGCCAGAGCTTCGCGTCAGCCATGTCCAGCCAGAGCTTCGCGTCAGCCACATCCAGCCAGAGCTTCGCGTCAGCCACGTCCAACCAGAGCTTCACCACGACATGCCTGAGCTTCACCACGACATGCCTGAGCTTCACCACGACATGCCTGAGCTTCATGCCGAGCCTGCACTTCACGTCAGTCCAGCCGAGCCTGCACTTCACGTCAGGGCCGCCGAACCAGAGACTGTTCAGGTCACGTCCGCCGAGCCAGAGACTGTCCACGTCACGTCTGCACAGCCAGGGGCTGTCCCCGTCACGTCTGCACAGCCAGCGACTGTCCCCGTCATGTCTGCACAGCCAGAGACTGTCCCCGTCATGTCTGCACAGCCAGAGACTGTCCCTGCACGTCTGCACAGCGAGAGACTGTCCACGTCACGTCTGCACAGCCAGAGACTGTCCACGTCACGTCTGCACAGCCAGAGACTCTTCGAGTCACTTCTGCCGAGCCAGAGACGCTTCGCGTCACTTCTGCCGATCCAGAGACTGAGCTTCGCATCACTTCTGCCGATCCAGAAACTGAGCTTCGCGTCACTTCTGCCGATCCAGAGACTGAGCTTCACGTCACTTCTGCCGATCCAGAGACTGAGCTTCACGTCACTTCTGCCGATCCAGAGACTGAGCTTCACGTCACTTCTGCCGATCCAGAGACTGAGCTTCACGTCACTTCTGCCGATCCAGAGACTGAGCTTCACGTCACTTCTGCCGATCCAGAGACTGAGCTTCACGTCACTTCTGCCGATCCAGAGACTGAGCTTCACGTCACTTCTGCCGATCCAGAGACTGAGCTTCACGTCACTTCTGCCGATCCAGAGACTGAGCTTCACGTCACTTCTGCCGATCCAGAGACTGAGCTTCACGTCACTTCTGCCGATCCAGAGACTGAGCTTCACGTCACTTCTGCCGATCCAGAGACTGAGCCTCACATCACGTCCGCCGGTCCAGAGTCTCGTCCTGCCGAGCCTGAATCTGATCCTGAGCCTGTGTCTTCGGACAAGATGGCCGACTCCACGCCTGTGTCTTCGGACAAGATGGCCGACTCCACGCCTGTGTCTTCGGACAAGATGGCCGACTCCACGCCTGTGTCTTCGGACAAGATCGCCGGCACAGCCTCCTCCGCCCGGGTCGCCGGCACAGCCTCCTCTGCCCTGGTCGCCGGCACAGCCTCCTCCGCCCTGGTCGCCTGCACAGCCTCCTCCGCCCTGGTCGCCTGCACAGCCTCCTCCGCCCTGGTCGCCTCCACAGCCTGCTCCGCCCTGGTCGCCTCCACAGCCTGCTCCGCTCTGGTCGCCTCCACAGCCTGCTCCACCGCGGTCGCCTCCACAGCCTGCTCCACCGCAGTCTCCAGGTCCTCTTCCAGGAGGGCCTGGCCCTCCATCCCGCCCCAAGGTCCGCCTCCGCTCCACCTCCCTCCTGGACAATTTGAGGAGCGTCTGGAATCCGCTCCTTAAAGGGGGGGCTATGTAACGGTCACCAGCTGGAGTGCCCTTGAGAGCCACCAGAGGGCACTCCAGATAGGACTATTATCACTCACAAACTACATTTTCCATAACTCACTGCCCGGACTCACCATCACTTCACCTGTACCTCATTTACTGATTGCATTCACCTGTGTCTCATCATCCTGTTAGTCTGTCTTAGTGTTTCACTGCAATTCTGAGCATTTTCCCTGGTTTCATGTATTTTGGTTTTTGGATTCCTTGCCCTGTTTCCTGGATTACTCTTTTGCCTCTGGTCCCTTCCTGTTTTGTTTCTTTGTTTGTTTCTTTGTTTGGACTGCCTACCTGTGTTTTGACCCATTGCCTGTACTTTGGATTACGCCTTTGGATTGCCCACAAATAAAGCTGCGTTTGGATCTCAATCCTCATCTCAGAGCAGTTTCATAACACTTAGTCCGGGGTACAAGTCTGTCCAATTATAGTAAACTGCGATGACCAGTTCTTATGCAACATACACTGCTGTTCAAAAGTCTGGAGTCGGTAAGATTTTTTATGTTTTAAAAAAAAGTCTCTTCTGCTCACCAAGGATTTATTGTGTGAATATATATAGTAAAGTGTAATTTATTCCTGTGATCAAAGCTGAATTTTCAGCATCATTACTCCAGTCTTCAGTGACATATGATCCTTCTGAAATCATTCTAATATGATTATTTGATGCTCAAGAAACATTTGATTATTATCACAGTTGAAAAATGTTGTGCTGCTTCATATTTTTGTGTAGCCTGGCTAACGCCAGACCCAATTCTCGTTGAGACTTGGGTCTGGGAACCACATGTACATTTTCTCGTATTTGAGGCGTGGTTTACGAATGCCCGGCGCCGTTTATTGGCTGCTAAGAATGTCTATCAAATGCGCCTGTACGTAGCTCATAGCCAACATAGACGTTGTCATCGTCTTGCTGCTCCCTCCCCGTTCTGTGATTGGTTCCCTAAATGAGGCGAAAATCTGGACCATGGTATCCATACTGCCTTTCAGCGTGAATAAAATCGTGCTGCGGGAAGGCAGCATGGGTAAAACCCAGACTAATTTTTGTGTAAATCGTGATTCATTTTTTTCAGGATTCTTTGAAAGTTCAAGAGAAAAGCATTTAATTAAAAAAGAAATATTTTGCATTATTATAAATGTCTTTACTGTCACTTTTGATCAATTTAATGCATCCTTTCTGAAGAAAAGCAAACTTTTGAACAGTTGTGTACATACTGTCATGATTCTGCCTTCGCGTCCCAGATCTTCTCTTGTCTTGAGGCAGGATCATGACAGACTCATGTTTTATGTTGTAAGCAAATGGCCATTTGTTTGGGCTGTGTGCTTGCGTTGTCTTGTCACCTTACCCCGCCCCCTTGTTGTAATTATTATATCATCGTTTTCAACTGTGTTCCTGATTAGTTTGCTCCCTATTTAATCCCCTCATGTCTTCTGTCCTGTGTCAGTACATTGTCTAACATTTGCGTGTTTATCCCTGTGAGTATTTAGTCTGAAACCTGTTAAATGAGAATTGTGAGTTTGTTTCTTGTCAGAGTCTTAGTTTGTCATCGTGTCTTAGTCTAGGTATACTCTCCTCCAGTCCTGTTTTGCCTCCTCATGGGTTTTGTTTTCTGTTTTGTGTCGTAATAAACCTTGAGTCTCTGCATATTGTCTGCGTTTGGGTTCTCTCCTTCAACCACATGACACATAAAGAGTCCCCCGCCAACAGATTTCCGTGATTTTTATCTTGTCTCTGTCGGCTCGTATAGTGGTAAATCCCTCAATGTCCACATTGTGAATTTTTATTTAGCCATGTTTCCGTAAAACAGATTAGATTACTGCTCCTAAATTCCTCCTCTTGTTTAACTTGGAGTGCAACTTCATCTATCTTGTTATTAAGAGATCTCACGTTAGACAGGGTGATCACTGGAAGGGGATGGCGGCTTCCTCGTCTCGGCAATCTATTGCGAATTCCTCTTCTCGACCCTCAATTCTTAATTCTTGATCTCCTTCTTTTGTGCAGACATATACTTGATGGAATCTATGTATTGACAGCATAATTATTATATCATAAAGATAGCAAGAAGTCTCTTGAATAAATCCGGCTTGACACCATAAAAGCCATTTGATCTTCGAAGGCTTTGCCTGCCCGCCAGCAGCAATCCAACCAACGCAGAGACCATGCTATTCATAAACATTCATACTACTCCCAATTTAAAAGAACAACAATAAAACGAATAAAATAACTTCGATAAACAACTTAGATACACAAACAAAATGCCACGAGACAACAGCAAGACACAAGGTCAGCAGCAGGCTGCAACCCCAGAAGAACAATGAATAACAAACAAAACTTTTGTTCAGCAGTTATCTTTACTGTTTTTTACAAACCAAAATATGGTTTCTCGTATCTCAACCCCTTGCACAGGGATTGCACAACCCCAAGTTGCACAGACACCCATATAGCTACTTTCTCCTTCAATCTTAATTACATTCATTTTAGTTCTCTTCGAGTCATTACCAATAGCAGACAGACCTGGAAAACCAATCAAATTAAAGCTTGTCCCATGTTCTGTATCATATTTTCATCAGATTTATTGGCTTCTTTAAAGTTTGTTATTTCACTTAACCCATCTGTAATGATAAAACACTTATTCCAGAGGTTAATCACACAATACTACCCCAAACTAACACATACAAGACATAAAGTGAAGTCACCATCACACACAGACATACTAGACACACATCAATATAAACCACTCATAGTCAAGTTTTTCTTTAGCAGTTAGATCTAAAAAAAAATATTTACTTGACATTTTTCTTTAAGTTTTAACTAATTTTACCTTGGGAGAACCCATGCCTTTTTATTTAAACCTTTTTATTTAAACCTTGGGAGAACCCATGCTCAGTCAGGGGGCAGTTCTCCTCTGGCCAACGAACGTGCATGATTATGATTCAGGCAGCATTATACTGTAGGTCAGAAGTCAGATTGGATCAGAACTTTCACAATATTTATCCAGTTCCATCTGGTTGGGGGTTGGAGTCATCACGTGCGTATGGAGACGAGTTTGTTGAGGTGTCCATGAGGCCTTTACAGTGCTGATGAGGCTGGCACTTCGGGTATGCGTTGTCGTCGTGTCCATGCGATGGTCCTTCATCAGATCTGTTTATGGGCTGGATCCGGCAGACTGCGGTAAACCTCTGGATAAACAGAGAGACTAATATTAGCATGGACGCCATCCTTTTTATGATGTACCAAGTACATCAGGATTTATGGGAAGTGTTCCCGGTTCCGGCTGATCTAAACTATGGAGCCTAGCATTTAATTATAGAAGTCTACAATGTGTTATGTGTATGCTAAGCCAAAGAGATGTGTTTTTAGTCTAGATTTGAACTGACAGACTGTGTCTGCTTCCCGGACAATGTTAGGAAGATTGTTCCAAAGTTTTGGTGCTAAATAGGAAAAGGATCTACCGCCAGCAGTCGATTTTGATATTCTAGGAATTATCAACTGGACAGAATTTTGAGATCGCAATAGACGTGAAGGACTATAATGTGTTAAGAGCTCGCTCAAGTACTGTGGAGCTAAACCATTTAGTGCTTTGTAAGTAATCTGCAATATTTTAACGTTTGTACGATGTTTAATAGGCAGCCAATCCAGTGTTGACAGAACCGTGCTAATATGGTCATACTTCCTGATTCTGGTAAGAACTCTAGCAGCTGCATTTTGGACCAGCTGTAGTTTATTTATTAAACGTGCAGGGCAACCACCCAGTAGAGCATTACAATAATCTAGCCTTGATGTCATGAATGCATGAACTTACTGTTCTGCATTTTTAATTGAGAGCATATGACGTAATTTAGATATATTTTTAAGATAGAAAATGCGGTTTTACAGATAATTTTTAGATGAGTGACTTTCAAATGAAAGATTGGTATCAAAGAGCACACCCAGGTTCCAAACCTACGACGAAGACTTGACAGAGCAGCCATCAAGTGTTAGACAGTATTCTAGGTTATTACGTGAGGGCGTTTTTGTCCAATAATTAGAATCTCTGTTTTTTCAGAATTAAGTAGTAGGAAATTAATTAGAATCTCTGTTTTTTTTCAGAATTAAGTAGTAGGAAATTACTAGTCATCCAGTTTTTTATATCAGCTATGCATTCCCTTAATATTGTGAATTGGTAAGTTTCGTTAGGGTGTGAAGAAATATAGTCTTATTTAGTCTTATATATCTTATATAAGAAATATAGTCTTATATAGTATCGTCAGCATAACAGTGAAAACTAATGCCATGCTTCCTAATGATATCTCCTAAGGGTAGCATGTACAGAGTGAACAGCAGCGGTCCTAGTACTGAGCCTTGTGGTATGCCATACTGAACTTTTGATCGATAAGACATCTCTTCATTTACTGCTACAAACTGATAACGGTCAGATAACTATGATTTAAACCATGCTAATGCAATTCCACTAATGCCAACATATTTTTCGAGTCTGTTTAAAAGAATGTTGTGGTCAATAGTATCAAATTCAGCACTAAGATCAAGTAGCACTAATAGAGAGATTACCACGATCAGATTATATTATCATCTGATCGTGGTAATCTCTCTATTAGTGCTATCATCATGATAACATGATCAGATGACAACCACGATCAGATGATAAGAGCAAATCATTTGTGACTCTAATGAGAGCTGTCTCAGTACTATGGTACGGTCTAAATCCTGACTGAAAATCCTTGCATATACCATTTATTTCTAGAAAGGACCATAGTTGTGAGGATACTGGCTTTTCTAGTATTTTTGACAGAAAAGGTAGATTCGAAATCGGCCTGTAATTGACTAAATCTGTAGGATCAAGTTGCGTTTTTTTTAACAGCCGGTTTAATCATAGCCAGCTTAAAAGTTTTTGTTATGTATCCTAATGACAATGATGAATTAATGATATTAAAGTCCCCATGAAATCAAAATTGACCATACTTACTTTGTTTGTCTAAATTGATCGTTTGTGGTGAACAATTCATCCATGCAAGTCAATCCACACAAAAAAAATTTTTGGCTTAGTAATCTTTAATCAAATTCTGAAAATGCCCCTCCCCTCTGCACTGGAGGACCTTGCCCGATGACGTAGGCTTTACGGTTTAGGTGTCTGCTTAACATCCGTAATCACGCCCCTCCAACTGACACTAGACAGGCACACAGCGTGTGAAAGGAGAGATGGCGAGGAGGTGCATTTTTCTAGATCCAATCAGGTGCTAGTTGGAAAAAAAAGCCACGCTCACTATTTTGCCTCATTTAGTATTCCGTTTCTCTCGGAAATACGTCACAGCACTGGAGAAAAGTCGTTTGCAACTTCCGATTCACGGGGACTTTAAGAAGAGGTTCTATGACCTCTGGAAGCATCTCTTTCAATAACTTAGTCGGTATACAGTGGTGGTCAGAATTAATGGCACCCCTGGTAAATATCAAAAATGGCTGTAAAAAATAAATCTGCATTGTTTATCCTTTTTGATCTTTCGTTAAAAAAATGTGCAAAAATCTAACCTTTCATTGAATTAAAAGAATTGAAAGTGGGGCCTCTTGTTCTCCTCGTTCAGTCATTATTGTTTCATCAGTGTCACCTGTGCCCTTGTGATTATCTCCCTTAAATAATCTTCTTGTGGTTGTTACTCAGTGATTTTATTTAACCTTTATTTAACTAGGAATAGTCCCATTGAGTTACAGTAACTCTTCTCCCAGGGAGTCCTGGCCAAGATAGGCGGCCAAAAAAGTTACAAAGAAAAAACATTAAAAAAGACAGGACAAAAAAAAAAAAAATTTACATTACACAACAAATCTCTATACATAGACTTACATATACTGTACATATACAAACAAAACATTTTGTTTAACTTAAGTAAATGCAAACATTATTAACAATTTAAAGGGTACCTAGTTAAAACAATTACACTGTTCAGTCAAAGTTGACCTTAAAAGGTTTTTAAAAATATGAATAGATGGAAGTGATTCTAAATTTAAGGTGCTTTGGAGTTCATTCCAGACATTTGGTGCATATGATGAAAAAGCTTTTTTACCTAATTCTGTTTTTGTTGATGGAATAATTAATAATAGTTTTTTGATGACCTTGTTCTATAAATACTGTGTTGGTAAGTAAGTAAATTTGAAATGTAAATGGGTAATTTACCCATTAGTGCTTTGCCAATAAAAATCAATAGATGAAATTTTCTTCTGATAGAGAGGGAGGGCCATTGTACAGTTTCATACAGAGTACAATGGTGAGTCCTAGCTGTTGCATCTGTAATGAAACGTAAGGCAGAGTCATATAATATATCTAGTTTTTTTTAATAAAAATGAGGTAGAGTGCATATAAATTAAATCACTGTAATCCAAAACTGTTAAGAATGAACTCTGCACCAACCTTTTCCTTGCAGAATAAGGAAAGCACCTCTTTAATCTAAAATAAAAACCTAACTTAGGTCTGAGTTTTTTTTAAAAGGCTCTCAATATGGACCCCAAAAGACAATTTATCATCAATCCAGATACCTATGTATTTGTAAGAAGTTTCTCTCTCTATTGGAGTACCACTTTGTGTTAAAATAGTGAAATCCATACGAGAATGTGAACGTGTAAAAACCATTAATTTAGTTTTTTTAGCATTTAATACCAACTTTAATCCTACCAAAGATTTTTGTACCTGACTAAAGGCAGACTGTAAATGATAAATTGCTTCCTTCAATGATGTAGCAGAGGTGTACAAAATAGTGTCATCTGCGTAAAAATGAGCCTTTGTTTGATTCAGACCTACACCTAAATTATTTATATAAATAGAAAATAAAATAGGACCCAAAACGGATCCTTGGGGGACACCCATTTTTACTTCTAGCAATGATGAGGTACAGTTATGTAGTGTCACACACTGTGTTCTACCACTCAGGTAATCAGTAAACCAGTTTAGCACAGTGCTACTAAAACCTATGTTTTGCAATCTTTGCATAAGGATATTATGATCAACGGTGTCAAAAGCTTTAGATAAGTCAATGAATAGAGCAGCACAAGACTTTTTGGCATCTAAAGCATTGACAATATCATTTGTAACAGAGGTTACAGCCGTAATTGTACTGTGTCCTTTCCGGAAACCAGACTGAGTGGAACTTAAAATACAGTTATCAGCTAAAAATTGTTTTAGTTGCTCATTTATTAGAGACTCAAATAGTTGAGACAAGACAGACAATCTGGAATTTGGCCGATAATTATCTAAGGCCGATGGGTCTCCACTTTTTAATAGTGGTAGGACAAATGCAGATTTCCACGATTTGGGGATAGATCCACTGCATAAACTAAGATTAAAAATGGAAGAGATGGGTTTAGCAATCAAATTTGCAGCAGTTTTGATAAATAATGGCTCAATCTGGTCTGGCCCAGCAGACTTTTTACAGTCCAGGCCTAACAGAGCCTTTTGCACTTCAGAGACAGATATTGAAGTAAAGTTAAAATAATTCAAATTTACATTAGACAAGTTTGTGATAGAAGTTACACTATCTGTGGGGTTGGATGGGAATGTTGACTGAGTATCTATTCCTGCATTAATAAAATGCTCGTTGAATGTATCTACTATATTTTGTTTACCCCTTACTTCACCCTGACTTGCTATCATAACTTCTGGAATAGTTGGAGGGGGTACGTCTCCCGAAGAAAATTTAATTACTTTCCAAAAATGTTTGGGGTCATTAAGGTTTTCATTTAATAAATTCAGATAATATTCACTTTTTGTACTTTTTATCAATCTTGTGCATTTGTTTCTTAATACCCTATAATTTACCCAGCATTTATCATTATTATTTACTTTTGCTTTAATCCATGCTTTATTTCGTTCTCTAATAGCTGTTGCAATAGAGTCATTAAACCAAGGATTGTCTCTACCCCTCACTCTGTATCTTCTGATAGGGGCATGTTTTTCAACTATAGCTAAAAAAGTATTTTTAAAATAATTCCAGGCCAGCTCAACATCATCCATATCACAAACTAAGTTTAAATCACTCTGATAGATTTCATGAAGAAAAGCTTGCTCATTAAAACATTTATAATTTCGTTTAAAAATATACCGTGGTTTAGTTTTAGTCAATTTGCAATTTCTAACACACACAACCATACAGTGATCACTGATATCATTACAGAAGACTCCAGTAGCCGAATACTTATGTGGAGCATTAGACAGAATTACGTCAATTAATGTCGATTTGTCCATTCTTTTTTGATTTAAACGTGTAGGTGACTGTACTAGTTGTGTCAAATGTAAAGCATCACATATGTCTCTTAACGCTGATGAAGGTGATAGCCAGTCCCAGTTCAGATCTCCTAGGAGAATATACTCATTTGACAGATTATGCAAAAAGTCAGACAGTAGAGCAGTTGCTCCAGCTGCAGCCGAGGGTGGCCGGTAACATCCTACTACAGTCAGAAAAGCGCCATTTGGGAGATTTAATTTAATGGCACATAATTCGAAGAATTTTGGCTTTGTTATTGATTAAATGGAACAACATTCCAACAATGCCTTAGCATATATGGCTACTCCCCCTCCTTTACCCATACGATCCGTCCTAAAGAGATTATACCCTTCAATATGAATCATATTGCTCGTGATTGATGGTTTGAGCCATGTTTCTGACAAGACGATTATGTCACTTTCTGTCAGTTTAGCCCACAGACGAATAGCATCGATTTTATTAATCAGGCTGCGCACGTTGACATGAATAAAACGCAAGCCACTGCTATCTTTTAAATCGTCAGGGCTCAGAAGCTCAAGCAGTTTTGGGCCTGGGTTTGGATGGACATTACCTGAAAGAAGCAGGAGTAGAATAATCCAAACTGATCTTGCCGGGCGGCTGTTGCCGACTCGATGATCGCACCTGCAGGAGTTAAACTGGAACCGCCGTACTTCTGCCCACTTGAAAAGTCCATACCCATGCAGGGTGCAGACCGATGATGCCATAAAGACTGATGTAAAGCCATCGGCATCAACCAGCATAGTCACAGAATTTGGAAGAACAATTCGGGAAGAAGCAAACAATCCATCGCCAGATAATCCCAGAGTATTTACAGTCCGTGATGAGCTCAAATATATAAATATATAGTAAAATATATAGTGCAAATGCTGAGCGCACACAAGCGAGCACTGCGAGCAACAGGTAAACTGGTAGTCTCATGTTTTTGTTGTTGTTGTAGCCAGACCAGCTTGTTTCGTTGATAAAGTGGGCTATATTATTGTTTACTGTTTATGATAGAGTTTGTAAACACAGTTCTGAGACACAGGATGAAATGATTCCAAAATCAGGTAACCCGTTTAGCAAAAGAAAACAAAAATACTAATATAGACACAAGAAAACTATGCAGACAAACGTGTAAACATTGACGCTGCCATCTTTCTGATTGTTCATTTTGTATCCTGTCTGTGAGTAATCCAGTCTAGTGTATTGTTGAGTCAAGTTTATTGTCAAGTTCGTCATCTAGTTATAGTCTTGTCAGTGTTTATTTTGCCTAGTTAATGATCGTTTGCCCCCTTGTGGGTTTTTGTTTTCTGTTTATCAAATAAACTGTGTTTATAGAATACTGTCTGTGCTTGGGTTCGTATCTGAAAACCGTGACAAATATATAGTGCAAATGATAAATCACGTTTAAGATTTGTGCTGGCTACTGTATACAGGCCACCAGGGCACCATACAGACTGTATCAAAGAATTTGCTGACTTTCTATCAGAGTTAGTACTGGCTACAGATAAAGTCCTAATTGTTGGTGATTTTTAATATACATGTAGATAATGAAAAAGATGCATTGGGATTGGCATTTAAAGACATTCTTAACTCTATTGGAGTTAGACAACACGTGTCAGAACCTACTCATTGTCGTAATCATACTCTATATCTAATATTATCACATACTGTAGAATCAATGTTGATGCTGTTGAAATTCTGCAGCAGACCGATGACATCTCAGATCATTATCTAGTCTCGTGTAAACTTAATTTAGCCAAGGCTGCAAAGCCGACTCCATGTTACAAATATGTTAGACCAATCACTTCTGCCACTAAAGATTGCTTTATTAATAATCTTCCTGATCAGTTTCATCATCTCAGCATCCCAGATAGCTTAGAAGAACTCGATATTGTGACAGAAACTTTTAACACTCTCTTTTCAGCACTTTAGACACAGTTGCTCCGTTGTGCTTAAGAGAGCAGCCAGAAAAATGCAGCGAAACTGTTCCAATCAACTAAAGATGTTACGAATCTGCCTGGAAGAGTATGTGTCTATATTGTCTTAATGCACGGTAAGGAGGAAAGTTTGAGTGGCCAAAGACTCTCCAAGGATCACAGATGGAGAATTGCAGAGATTACTTGAGTCTTGAGGGTCAGAAAGCCTAAAAAAATATTTCGAAGAACCCCTACATCACCACATGTTGTTTGGGAGGGTTTCAAGAAAATCCTCCTCGCTCCTCCAAAAGTAAACTCCAGCATATTCAGTTGTCAGACATGATCTGTTTGGTGCAAACAGGGATAAAAAGTACCCCATGCCTACGGTTAAATATACTGCTGGATCTTATTAGCCTGGATGCCAGCCCGAACCCCGTCCACAACATTTTTTGGTCGGGAAGTTCGGTCTGGACTCGATCAATTGAGGAGTAATTAGGATCGGTTCAGAAATCGTCGGGCCAATCAAATTGCCAGGGCGGGCTTTATACGATGATGGACAGATGATCTGCAGTTACGTAATCATCACGTCATCAAAGAGCACTTGGTTTGAACTGGTTTACAACAAAGATGACTGCAGCTGGAGAATTGAGATGTATAGATTCCGCTATCACGTCTGTTGTAAAAGAAATCGTCAGAGTATTCATTTTAAAAGACGAGCAGAGAACTGCAATCAAGGCATTTGTTGATCGTAAAGATGTCGATCATCACTTACTGCGTTGCTCTGATTGGTTGTAAGTCTATTCAATTGAGTGCAGAGGTTTTTTTTGACTGGTTCAGTTAAGACACGCCCAGGACACGCCTCATAATCAAAGCCCTATGGAGCAGTATCAGACTCACATTCTGACTTATATAGGAGTATGACGAAGTCAGGCTAGGATCTTATATGTTGTGGGCCCATCTTGTTCAGATACATTGTATTTTGGATTCTAGCTAATACCAACAGATAAAAATTCTAAACCTGACTGCCTCTGCTAGAAATCTTATAATGGGCCGTGGTTGGATCTTCCATCAGGACAACGGTCCAAAACAAACATCAAAATCAATGCAAAAATAGATAACTGAGCACAAAATTAAGCTTTTGCCATGACCGTCCCAGTCCCCTAAACTGAACCCTATAGAAAATGAGAGGGGTGAACTGAAGAGAAGAAGCGCCAACATAAACAGTGGAGTAACGTGTTACAGTAACGTAACTACTTTTTCGGGGGTAAAAAGTAGTCTAACGCACTACTACTGAAAATTTGGTAACGAAACGTATTTTCTTTTTCAATTTGGCGGAACGTTACTTTTCCCATGGATAGATTTGACAGTGACACTGCCTTCTCAGCTGTGCGCTTGCACAATAGTCACAAGCTCCACATGGTAGGCTACGGGCAGAGGCTGGTAGCAGAGCAATCATGGCAAGCGAGAAGCAGTCAACGCTAACTTTTGAGGGATAGAGGTATTCCCACTACTTCAAACTCGTTGAAACTAAGGGGAGGAATGTGAGTGTAAGGTGTACACTGTGTCCTGGTGAGAAACGTTTGTCCACTGCCATTAACTCAACTGCCAACCTCACCAACCATTTGAAAGGAAAACATGCTAACATGAAGCTTGTCGCTCAAGATCCTCGGGCAAATGATGATATGTCGAATCCAACCCCAAATAAGCAGCTAAAACTTCATTTTCACCACCAGGAGGTTGGACAAACTTCTCGCTTCGTTCATCGTGTTGCCCATCAATACTGTCGAATCTCCCACTTTCAGAAAGATACTTAGTAAAATACCTATAACAGGAGACAGGCGCCAATGGTCAGATCGTAGAACTTTCACAGGCTATCTGGGCGAATGTTATCTAAAAATGGAGATTGAATTAAAGAAAACGTTTGAGAGTTTGCAGTATGTGTCAACCACTGCGGATATATGGAGTAGCCATAACAGAAGCTTTCTGGGAATCACTGTGCACTGGATCAATCCACGCAACTTGAATCGTGAGAAAGCTGCCATCGCATGCAAAAGAATAAAGGGAAGACATACGTATGATGTTATAGGCTTTAAAATGGAACAGAACTCAGCGTTTGGCCTTTCACAAAGGATCACCGCCCCCGTTACAGACAATGGGTCAAATTGTGTTAAAGCTTTTTTTTTTTAAACGTGGCCTCTGAGATTGTCCATGAAATCTGTGGGGATAAAATGATCGTGCCTACATCAACAAGGGGGAATTCCTTCCACGATGCCTTGTCCCGTATCAGTGACATCCCGGCCCAAGATTTGAATACGCTTTGTACTAGACTGGACATAAGAGGCCCAAAAGAGCGCAAACATCTATTACTAAAGGAATACTGCAGTGTTTTGAAACCACTGACAGTAGCACTGGATATCTTGCAAGGTGAAAATAACTGTTATTATGGTAGTCTTCTACCAACCCTGGAGACCCTGATGTCAAGGACGCTCGCACTCCTATGGACTGTCAAGGATGACAGCAACCTACCGGATGTAATTGTACAGGTAAGCCAATTCTTAATAGCCTATCTGAAAGTTGGTAGCTAATAGGCCTACGTGTTGTATCCTAGTCATTAAAGAAAACGATTTAGTTTCATATTTATGTTTAGATTAAATACATTTTTTATTTATTTTTATTTATGTTGATTATATGAAAAGTGAAAAGCATGAGTAAGATCATAATTTTACGCAATATATCGGGAGACAAATGGAGTGGGCAGACAGACATGATTTTGACCACTTCATTAAGTTTGTTTTTGTAGAAAGCCTTTCTTTAAAGTGAATTTCGTTTTGTATTAATTGTATCTTAATTTTAATCAATGTTTTATCAACCAATTGCCTGGATTTAATAAATAAGAAGTAAAGTTAATCAATAAGAAGTATCATTTTGTCCTAGGCTATCAAGACGCGATTCGCACCGGTGTTGGAGAGCAGGGAAGCTTTATTGGCTGCCTTGACGTTGCCGAAATTGAAAGTTCGGTGGATAGGGGGAGCGGAGCGGAGTAAAGCGGCGCGTGCACTGCTCATCGCGGAGTGTCCCACTCTATCCCATGAATCAGAGCCGGCTGAGAATAAAAACAGAGTTGCCGCACACAGCAGCGCCAATGAGAAGGATTTTTTTTCTTTTGATGAGGAGGAGGAAGACGCAATGGCCTTTAATGCAGACTCAGAGGTACTTGAGTACATGAGATCCGGCTCAGAGTTAGAAGCTCTCAACCATTTCCCTCGAGTGAAAGCTGTGTTCATGAAATACAACACTGCCACAACCATCCAGTGCACCAGTGGAAAGGCTGTTCAGCCTGGGAGGTCTTGTGCTTACCCCCAGAAGAAACAGACTTTCAGATAAACGTTTTGAAATACTGCTGTGGATGAGGTATAATCACCCATTTTGTGCTGATGTGGAATTGCTGGCACCCATGCTATATAGATAACTCAAGCCTATGCCTAATATCCTCTTTTCTATCTGCCATTATACTGTGAAGAAGGGCCAGCATATTCAGTTAACAAAGCCTTTTTAATTCTGAGGCTAGTCATGCTTTAAGTTGTGCTTGATTTTATTTTGACTAAAATGTCTTTGCCTCTAAGCTGTATTATGCCATTTTATTTTATTTACACAAGCCATCGACATCAAGACATTTTTAAGGTATGTTTTATTTTGAGACATATGACCCATTTTGAGGTTATCATGTTGTTCCTAAGGAGCCTATTGATACTATTTTTTATAATAAAGAGCACAAAATAAATACCTGTTATGTCCTCCATAGTATAACATTATGTAGGCCTACACATTTAGGAACAGATATTGGGTTCTGCCCAAAGTCAAGCAACATAAAAGTAACAAGTACTGTAAAAAGTTACTTTTCAAAGGGGGTAACTAAGTAAAGTAACGGATTACTTTTTTTTTAAAGTAACAAGTAACGAGCAAACACTACTTTTTAAAAATAACTTCCTAAACACTGAACATGAACTTTTGAATCTGAAGGATCTGGAAAGATTCTGTATGGAGGAACGGTCTCTGATCTCTTGTCAGCTGTTCTCCAAACTCATCAGGCATTATAGAAGAGAACTCAGAGCTGTTATCTAGGCAAAGGAGGTTGCAAAAATAATTTAATAACAGGGAGCCAATACTTATTACCAGCCTGTTTTGTAAAAAAGCATTTATTTCATAATGTGATTTACGTGAAAAATCCTCTCCCCCCGCTCCCTCTCCTCCTCCCTCTCATTTCAACGAGAGCGGACTTTTCACGAGAGATAATATTACTGCGCCGAGTCGAAGTGCTCCCAAGCACTTGCTATGGTATTCTGCCGTACAATATAGTTATCCATTTTACACGCTTAGAAAAGGCAACGTTTTATTTTGTGTTACCGTTCTTGGTCGAGTTACACTACTCTAGTAACTGTATTTAAATAGGGAAAACGTGGAGGTGTTTGGCCGCTTCTCTGCTTGGCCCGTATTGAATGAACAGGGCTGAGATAAGATCTAACAAAGTTTCGCCGCAAGACAGCGATTTAGTGCATGCACTGAGACGAGAGAGGTATGTATCAACTCGTCTTAGTTAAGGGAATAACATAGTTTAAAGAGCCCCTATCATGGATTTTTGAAAATGACTGTTCATGTAGTGTGGAATATAGCTCTAAGGGAATGAAAACATCCTGCAAAGATTTATATCTGAAAGTGCACCATATATAAAGTTATTGTCTTTTAAAAGTGAGAGTTGACTCTGAGTCTATGAAATGAATTGTTTTTGAAACGAGTCATTAGCTGTTTCTTAGTGACGTAGATACGACATTGGGCGCGCCCAGTTACTGCGCGCGCAGACGGAAGTGTAAACTTGAAGTCTAGAACACATTCAAATACTTCAGCTGAATAGCATCATGTCGAGAAGACGCTGTGCTCTACAATGCAAAGATAGTTCAGCCACTTTGTTTTCATTGCCCAGGGACGAGCATGTGAAGAATCAGTGGTTAGAGTTCATATTTGCAACGATACCACAACAGTATAGCCCGAACCTTGTGTTGTGTTCTCATCATTTTAATGACGAATCATTCAAAAACATAAATGAATTCAAATGTGGATTCGCAAGCCGGTTGTTCCTGAAGGAGGGCTCAGTACCGAGTATATATGGATCAGCTTCCTCCTCCGAATCACAACCTGCAACCTTGCTTTTATGGGTTTTGTAGCGTCAGGGGGGCGAGGAGGGAAGGCGGAGTAAGTATGTGTGTGTGTTGTGTAAGTTACGCTCAGTGCAGCTTCTAGGTCTAGGTCTCCAATGTCCATTTTTTTTAAATATGTGAAATGTTTGTCGCTGTTATTGGAGTTGTTATAAAGAATCGAGCAATACCTTGTAGTACTGCAGTGCTTTATCAATATGTTTATGCGTTGCGCTAACAAACAATAACTGACTGGGTCATCTGACCAATCACCGCCGATTAGCGTCACGCAAAGGAGGGGTTTGGAAAAATGAGTCGTTGAACGTATCATTAGGGAGTCGGTGAGCAAATCAGGTAAAAATAAATGCATATTATAAGACAACAAAAGTGTTTTTTGTCATTGTATGCATGTAAAACTGTTGTTGGGGACTCCCAGAACAATATTAGGAACATTTTAAATGCCATAATAGGTGCCCTTTAATATGAAAAACCAGTAGAGTATCCCTTTAACTCAGAGGTCTTCACTCCTGCTCCTGGAGAGCCACTGTCCTGCAGAGTTTAGTTCCAACCTGCTTCACCACACCTGCCTTTGAATACTCAAGCGATTCTGAAGTGCTTGATGAGCTGATTCAGGTGTGTTTGATTAGGGTTGGAACTAAACTTTGCAGGACAGTGGCTCTCCAGGAGCAGGAGTGAAGACCTCTGCTTTAACTGATGTAGTTAACATGAAGCTAATGAAACCTAATTGTAAAGTGTTACCTTTAAATCTATTCTATTCTGTTTGTATATAGCACACCTGTACATATTATTGTCTATTTTTTATGTATATACATATTTGTATCTTAATCACATATCTTTTTTTATGATTATTATTTGTGTGCAGCTGTCAGACTTGTAACTGTTTCTTCTCTGTTTTCTCAGGTTTAATCCAAGCATGCCGTGCATTAATGATCACATCCATTGTGCTAGGCGCATTCGGGCTGGTGGCAACTCTAGTGGGTATGCAGTGTTCCAAGATAGGAGGGGAGAATTATATAATAAAGGGTCGTATCGCTGGGGCTGGAGGCGTCTTCTTCATACTGCAAGGTAAGAATGTCACCAAGTGATGTCCTTTACTGTCTTACCACATGTCATGTATAGTAAAGGAAATCAGAATAAAGTTAAAGGGAGAGTTCACCCAAAAATGAAAATTAGTCCATGATTTACTCACCCTGAAGTCATCTTAGGTGTATATGACATTCTTCTTTCAGACAAATACAATCGGAGTTGTATTAAAAAATGTCCTGGCTCTTCCAAGCCTTTTAATGGGAGTCAGTGGGTATATTTTTTTTGGAAGTCTATCAAAGCGCATCCATCCATGATTTCCTGGGTTAATAAAGGCCTTCTGAAGTGAAGCGATGAGTTCGTGTAAGAAAAATATCCATATTTAAAACTTTATCGACTAAAATAACTAGCTTCCTGCAGACGGCCGTGAAAGACTAACCCTTGAACTTGATGCACAACGTAATGACGAATGTGGTTGCTCAGCCCTGTTTGTTTAAATCGCAGGAGGCATCAAACCTTATGCTACTCCTACATCCTACGTCATACATCGTCAAGTGTTACCTTTTTGCCGTAAGTCGACTTGCGTACAGCCGTCTGCCGGAAGCTAGTTATTTTAGTTGAATAAAGTTTTAAATATGGATATTTTTCTTACACAAATGCATCGCTAACTTTAGAAGGCCTTTATTAACCCGCCAGAGCCGTGTTGATCACTTTTATCATGAATAGATGCGCTTTGATGGACTTCCAAAAAAATATAGCCATTATAAAGCTTGGAAGAGCCAGGACATTTTTTAATATAACTTCAATTGTATTCATATGAAAGAAGAATGTCATATACACCTAGGATTGCTTCAGGGTGAGTAAATCATGGGCTAATTTTCATTTTTGGATGAATTATCCCTTTAAGTTTTGGTTTCGGTTTTATTGACTTTTATGTTCACCCTTTTCTTTTATGTTCCCATGCTGTCTAGAATGTTTTAATTTGTTTCCATAGCAACTCATTGTTTGATTTGCTTCACCTGTTCACAATTATTGTTTAGCTCTTTTGCTACCCTGTTTATAGCTCTCAGTTTGAGTTGTTCTTGGTCTCTTCTTGCCTATGTTTAGGGTTGATTCTCCTGCATTCCAGAAATCTCCAGTGCTCCTGCATATTTTTTTATTTGGTCTATTGTTAAATAAAGTGAATGCTCTGTATAGATCCTGCCTTACTACTCCTTGCAGCAACTAACTGTGACAGTCAGGGCTAGTTGTCATAATTTTTACTTCAACCAGATGGAACTGGATAATACTAGCCTAGAAATCTAGACGCACCCTAGCGGCAGCGAAAATTATTTCGCTGCCAGTGTGGTCTAGCAACTCTCCATAGGCTTTTGAGCTGGAAAAAACAAAAACTGGTCAGGCCAATCACATCGTGTATAGAGTCGGCGGGCGGGCTTAACACAATGACGGCACAGTTCATGATGTTCCGCGTGATTTCCATAGGTGATTTCCCTGCTACTTGAAAACAATGAAGATGCAGCGGTCTTTCGAATCAAGAGTTTCGAGTTAAGAGAACGTCACTTAAGTCATTCGTAAAAAAGGAAGATGTGTTCGGAGTTTTGCCGACCTGATACGGCAAAAGTTTAATATATCAATTAGCTCCGCTGGTGGATAAACGCATGGGACTCACTCATCCACAACCGTTCGTTGCTCTGGTTGGTTGTAGCGTTATCCTATTGCGTGCAGAGGGATTTTGAAAGGTAACCGTTTATCCCGCCCCTCGGATTGAGGCATGTCAATGGAGAGTTCCCAGACCTAACATCTTGATGTAGGTCTGGCATGTCAGGCTAGGATAATACTCTTATTGTTCCAAACCAACCAAGGTTTTTTTCTCCATTCTGCCACCAGATGGAGTTTTGGTTCCTTGCCACTGTCACCTTTTTCCAACTTTGTTACTATTGGCTTGGCTTGCTTAGTTGGCCACATTTTATTTAACATTTAATTTAATATTCAACTGTAATATTGATCTGCCTTCATTGACACTATTATACAAGAACTGAACTGAGCTGGACGATGACATCACGATTTACTCCAGAGCGGCTATATATATATATAATTCAAGTTTATTTGTATAGCGCTTTTCACAATACACATTGTCTCAAAGCAGCTTTACAGAAAGTGCATTTCAGAAATGTACAAAGAAAAATACAGTTAGTTAATCATGTATAAATTTCGGCATAACATATCGCCGGTGTTTAGTCGTCTCTTCACAGGCGTCGAGTCGTCTCTCCACAGGCGTTTAGTCGTCTCTCCACCGGCGTTTAGTCGTCTCTCCACAGGTGTTGGGGCATCTGAAGTCTTCGTGAGAGGCTGGATACAAACTGGAGCTGACGAACGGTATTTACCTCGGGACTAGCGTCCCGAGATAACAGCAGAAAGACAGATGGGAAATAATTAGCATAGCTGATGTTCATAATATTAATGCATTCGAACTGATTCAGAAGTAGTATAAAAGGTAAGCATTAAGTGAATGCTTGGTTAAAGAGATGCGTCTTTAATCTAGTTTTAAACTGGGACAGCGAGTCTGAGTCTCGAACAATATCAGGAAGGCTATTCCAGAGTTTAGGAGATAAATGTGAGAACGCCCTCCCTCCTTTAGTAGACTTAGATATCCTAGGAACGACCAGAAGCCTCGAATTTTGTGATCTTAAAGAGCGCGATGGATTGTAGGGCGATAGAAGGTCTGTTAAATACACAGGAGCTAAACCATTTAGAGCTTTATAAGTCAATAGTAATACTTTGTAATTGATACGGAACTTAATAGGTAACCAGTGTAGAGATGATAAAATTGGTGTTATATGATCATATTTTCTTGATCTAGTAAGAACTCTAGCGGCTGCATTTTGGACTAACTGTAGCTTGTTTATTGAGGATGCAGGACAACCAGCTAATAAAGCATTACAGTAATCTAGTCTCGAGGTCATGAATGCATGAACTAACTTTTCTGCATCTGAAACAGATAGCATGTTACGTAGCTTAGCAATGTTTCTAAGGTGGAAAAAGGCTGTTCTTGTAACATATGATATATGATTTTCGAAAGTCAAGTTGCGGTCTAGTATAACACCCAGGTCTTTTACTGTAGTGGATAAAGTAACAGGACATCCTTCTAAATTAAAGTTGTATTGTAAGGGATTTTGTGGGTAGTTTTTTGGACCAATAAGTAATACCTCCGATAAGTATACCTATATATATATAGGCCTAAATGAATAACTTTTTTTAAAACAAAAATTAAACATAACTGAACTTACTTAAGCTGAACTGTGATGCTATTTTATTCTGGAAACATTTTTTTTTTTGTATTGTTTTCCTGTTATCTCTGTGGAGCTGCTTTGAAACAATCTGTATTATAAAAAGCCCTATAAAAATAAATCCTCTATAAAACAGTTGACAACTTTCCCCGACCAAACATTGATGTGAATTTCAATTTCCCTCTTCTACCTTCACAATCTTATGGAGTCTTGTATGTCAGTTCGCCTTTATTGTGTTTACCCAACACAATCTAATCAAGAACTATCACAAAACAACTTTGGAGATTAGAATTCTCAATAGCAGTTCTCATGTACGCTCTGCTTGATAACTGTTGTTGTGGCAAAACTTCTGGTAAACATCATCACTGCGTAAGAGACACTCAGAGTCAAATTAATAAAAAGAGAAATGTTTATTCTTGCAAGAAGGCCCAGTCGCCATCACAGCCGTTACATTCTGTGAAGTGAGTGGCACGCACCAGGAAGACATGAGACAGCTTTTATACTCTTTTCAAGGTTCCTTCTCACCCGCTGTACTTTTCCCCCACTCAGATAAGGTCCCCATTGCTGTTCAGTTTCTACTTAAGGACACAAACTGGTATTGGAATAAACTAGCCAAATCTGACCATTCCTAAGGTCAAGAGGTCCTGTCCCATATATTCCTGAAACGTCACGCACAAGCACGTACACACATACTTTTACACATTGCATAGGTTCTATCTCTTATGATATCTGTTAGGAATAAATGACTATTAAAATTTCTATAACAATTCCCCACTTTTTATCATTCAAATTACCCATAATCACAATAATAAACAAAAAGACAAATTTTAAGTCATATCATCACACTACTCTTTATCTCTGGTTTTCACATAACTGGTCACTCTTCTTAAACATTTGTGAAAATAACATTTTGAAAATAAAAAAGCTTAGGCTGTTTTTTGTAAGGATAGTCCCTTAAATATTAGCAAGCAAGCAAAGAGCTTATCTAAAGCCGGGCTGAATGAATAGACACTGCTATTGCACTCTCGACCTTGATCGAACCCTCAGTCACCTCAGTTAAACAAGAAATAGTGTACAGATTAGTTAGGAAAAAAAACAAAACCATCAATTCACACTGGCTATTTCAACAGGTCATCAAAATACAAAGAATAAAAGTAGAATAAAGTCCCTCATTTCAAACCCTCTCCTTGTACCTTATCTCATAGCGGATAAGCACAGCTTTTACCCCTCTGTTCATATCAAAACATTCATAGAAAAAAAGAAAAGAAAACATACCCCAACAATTATTCATTTGACTATAGCTCCCACTACTTGTATCATCATAATCATCATTTGGAAACTGTCATTTTTACAAATCCTAACAACATCCCTGCTCTGACCATCTCTGTACTGAGCTGGAAACACACAATATCGACAAATTCTACCCCCGAAACCCCAGAGAGTAATCAAACAATCCATTCATTTGTCTAAAATGCTTTCTAATTAATCAGTGACCAATCAAATCTTGTTGGCGTGTCGGTCTGCTGAGGTTGGTTGGTGTTGTTTAAGGTGAGATGTTTGGACGGCGGTGTTGCAATCTCCATCCTTGCAACCTTGTTTGTGGAGTTGACCATAGCTTCTGTCACCTGGGAATGGAGACCTTAAGTATTTTGTTAGTGCTGCTGGTCGTCCCTCTGGTGTGACCTGTGGAATTTTCACCATTTGTTTACTGGTTATATACATTATGAGTTGAAATTTATTCTCAACATGTGGCCAATTCAGCAACCTGGAACATATCATCACCGGTTAATTTCTTGCTCACTTTGCTCATGTCAACAACACAATATTTATACATTTTGGAACAGAATCGGTTCTGTTTTCTGCAATCCAATCTGACATTCTGTGAAAGGAAAATTTTAAGTTATGCTCTGCTCCATTCTCTGTAAAGAAAAAAAAAATGTCGAGGTTATTTTCAAATAGTAAAGTACACATAGTTTATTTTGTCTGCTGTGCTGCCGCGTCCTTCGCTGCCACATCTGCCCTGGCGTTTCCTGTTGAAACAGTCCTGCAAATACATTTACAGACAGAAAATTTTGTTTGGGCTGGCCTTTTACCCAATTAAACCCAGTGTCCTCCCAACATATATTGTCCCTTAGTAAACCATATTTGGCAATTGTTATACCATCTCCCTCTTGATGCACGACACAACTCGAGCATCAATTTAACATAACATTTAACATAGTGTTTTGATAAAGTTTGCATCAACACTAACCCAAAAGTTGTCCTTCAGACAAATTTCCTCCAGACATCTTTATCTGCCTCTGAAACAAAAATATTACATTCTTCACTTAAAGCCACAATCTCATCTGCTCAACGAAGTATTTGAAGGGGGCAAAGGCCCTGAGCCTCACAGCGTATCCTGCTTTTCAGGCCTGTTGTTTGGTCTCTTAAATCAGTCATCTACAAACATTTTCAAAGTCATCAATTGTTTCTATCAAGTCAGGTCGTGGTGTACAGACTTGGTCAATGTCAGTCAAATAACATTCTCATCCTTCTGCCCACAATAATCATACATTTTTAGGGGCTCTCTTGATAATTTCATGTTTGACTTAGCCAATATGTCACTTTGTTGTTGCCATCAAATCTATAACATTTTCATTGATCTCAGCCCATGCCAGATGGTGATCTACAACTCCACAATTCCAATTTACACAAATACTTAAACTGATCCAGAACGTAATTCAAATCAACAAAAAGTGATTAATACCAGACAGAGCTTGATGACCAATCAATTTAAAGCTCGTCCTATGTTCTGTATCATCTTTTCATCGGATCCACTCACAATTATCGGCTTCTTTAAAATTTGTCATTTGCCTCAACCCATCTGTAATGATGAAACACTATACTCACTATTCAGGCGGAATATTAGTACCCCAAACTAATACATACAAGACCTAAAGTGCTGTCACCATCACACACACTCATACTAGACACGCATATCTTAACTACTCATTCTCAATGTTCGCCTTTCTTTATATTATTGCTAAAAAGATTTAAATTTTAAATAAGATTTTAAACTTCACATTTTTAAAAGCTTTTACCTAATTTTACATGGTCTCTTAACCAGTTCCAAAGCATGTCTGTTCATTATTCATTAGATTTTTAGACAAGTCAGCTGGGTTGTTTTGGTTCCTTATCATTATTTCTTCAGCTTGCTCTAGCAGGCCGATAACAGAAAGACAGACACAGTCACCATTCCTTCCTCCACTCAAGCAGTCTCTCTCACTGCAAATAATATTAACAAATAATATTTTCAAAAGCCTTCTAAAATTGTAATTTAGACAAAATGCAATATTAAATTAATCAATAACCTTTTAACATTAAATTTTGTTATCCAGACTTTTCTTAAATCAAAAGCTGTCTTCATCTTAAGCCACCAACCGACATCTTAAGTCAAACGACCTTCAGGAGTTAAAACATTTGTTATAAACATTTTAGTTCAAAATCAACACTTCTATAAATTTTCTCATTCTTGCCCATGAGGCAGCCAATACATAAAAAGTTTTGTTCCTGTCTCCACAACAAATAATGGCAATCCCCTCATTGAGTCAGCTGGCTCTTGAAAGCCCCCTTAGCTCCTTATCTATAATTTTCTCTTCAGGGTGTTGTCCCCTGGCATAATTGCAGATACTTGTCACAATGAAAAACAAGCCATTCAATTTAATGCGGTTTCTTCTGGCAAGTGGTATAGAGGAGCTTTGCATTCTCTTGGGTCAGACATGCCGTAACTCCTCACAGCGCATCTCACCTCTCAATGCTCTGCTGACCCCAGTGGCCTCCAGTAGTCAGCGCTCAACTCTCATACCTTTCTCGCATGTAACACACCCCCATCCTGAGGTGCCCAATGTCCGTGACCCCCTGCGTTAGGCTGTCCCCTGGCCAGGAAGATCACCCTGTCATTGAGTAGCCATGTACACACTGGTGACCGCTCTCTCCCAATACCAAATCAGTCTTCTTCAACAGAACTCAGCTGCTTTCTGGAGCTTAGGAAAGGCACGTTCAAGAGTCACCAGAGCCATTCCGATTGCCTAATAGTGTTCACACAGGGAGACAGGTTAATAACAGCAGTATTTTATCACTTAAATCCATTAACCATCTTAAAATCATCAACCTAGCTATTTAGATTATACTCAGTGAATTTAGATTACAACCATGCATTCAGTGTACTGTTACTGTAAATCTGTAGCCGTAGCCATCGCCCTGTTTCAATGGTGGAGACTTAAGATAAGACAGAGAAGTTACTGGTCCTAAAATAAAATAAAATGTCATTTCTATTGTTTAAGATCTGCATTATTATTTTAAAGACTTCTTTAAAGTCATTCAGTTTTACATTTAAAACATTCACAAATACAAATTGCCCTCTTAATGGCAATGATTTCTTTTACATCTCTGTCTGATTTTTCAACTGCAACACTGTGCTTTTACTATAAATAGCTTATTATTACTTATGACAGGCTCAGATAACAGCCTGTTAGCTGAAAGTGACTGAGAGAGACTCTGAGGCATTCCGGACCGGTACACTGTTCTCTCATATACTTCTAACATCAAACTTTATCTATCATTTTTTTAACTATCCCAGCTTAAGGCATCTTTGCCAGAAATGACATTTGTTTCCAAATAAACATAATTTTATAGTTGTCTTT
The DNA here is from genome assembly GCA_036326025.1 of Chrosomus eos. NCBI lineage: Eukaryota > Metazoa > Chordata > Actinopteri > Cypriniformes > Leuciscidae > Chrosomus > Chrosomus eos. The sequence goes on from CM070820.1 coordinate 14,295,503, forward strand.
ATTTAGACATTACAAATTTCCACTCAGATTGAGTCTCTGTCGTGCTGGCCGTTTACAGCCACAGCAGACATCAGATTCAGATAAGCGAGCTGTTTCATTACAGCCAATAACAAACTTATCTTTTGAAAGTAAAACATCAGCGTCTAGTTCTTTCATGGTCAACACTTTTCAAGCTGTTTGTTTAATCAGATGCCTTTTACATTTTACATTTAGGAACTGTTAATTCAGTAGCCTACTGCTTCTACTTATTTGATCTTAAATAAAAATAATTATTCTAGCTCTCAATAACGTTTCACATTTCATCTCAATTTTAGTTGTCAAGTTCTCAATTACCATAGCTTAATATCTGACTTCAAAGTTTTTTTCTAGGAGTTTATCAATCTCTAATCAGGATTCACACTAAATTTGACATGGCTTCTCTGCATCTTTTGCAGTTATTATAAATCATCCGTGAGATTTGTCTCTCTATATAATCTAAACCCTTTTTAAAATGTTTAATTAAAAACACAATCATCCTTTTAGTTACTTTTTCCCTTTCTGCAACTCACATTTGTTGTCATTATCCATAATTTTACATCAAACTGTATTCATCAATTCAATAAAATTTCTATTATAGATATTTTCAAAGGATTCACTTTAAGACTTCAATCTTTTGACCTTGTTTTTTTTATCTCTTATTCTTTCTCAGACGAAAATGTTAATATCGTCATTTAAACACTGATCTACTTTCAAACCCACATTATTACCAGAAAGGTGTCATTATCACATTTTCAAACACTCACTCAGTGGGCATTTACATGTTAAATGGTCCTGCTGACCACAATTAAGCACTCTCCGTCTGCTCTAACTTACTGCACACCCTTGAAGCAGTGTGTTTCATTTCAGGAATGCAAACAGAGCCACTGATAAGCAGTTCTCTGTATTCTTTTACAGTCCACCAGTGGCAGATACAACAATAGCCGAATCATAATCTTCATCATTATTACTGGCACAACATTAATTTTCATAAGCTGCATGGAAATGCTCATTATATTCTAATTTGTTTTCAATATCTTTCGCTTCAATGACTTAATATCAACAAAATATCTGACATTATACATTATTGATTTCCAGAATCTTTGGACATAGCTGTCTTTACATTTTACTAATTTGGTATTATCATCAACAACACTGATCACAGAACAAGTGCATATCTAACATCCAAAAAGCCGGGCTGAATAAGCAAACACTGCTGCTGTACTCCCAGCATATAGCTGGACCCTCAGTCACTCCTCAGATATTAAATACAGACATTGTCTATAATCATGAACACCAGGATATGCATTTGTTTTTTTATAAAAACTATAATTTCCAATTCCTTTCATAACAAACGAAGATGGATGGTAAATCCATTCCTTTCACTACCCCCATTATAGACCCTTTAGGTTCAAAACACAATGGTTGTCAAACTAAAACTAAACATAATTTCAATCATTATTTTACCATTAAAATATATACTTGTTCCCCATTTTGCTTAAAACATTTTTCATATCATGTTAATCCCCGTCAATCATACAATGCCTTATTTTATTCTAAAACTGAATTTTCATACCAATTAAACAGTTAATTTTACTTCCATAAATTCTGTCAGACATTTTAATTTCATCACATATAGTTTTCTACTATATTTCTTCTCAATCTTCCCCTACATGCCATTTCCTTTCTGTATCCTCGCCTTTCTTTTCTCTAACATGCCAGTTCCTTCATTATCTAACCAGTACATGATTGTTTGCACAATCCCCACACAAACATATCTCACACACCAACCTTCTTGTTTTTCCCTCACTTCCCTCTTCCACCAAGTCTACACTTACAGTTTCACTCTATTTCTTTCATTCTATTTCACACAGACAGCCTTATTGCTGCTTGCTACTTCAATCCATATCATATAAATTTAAGTTCTTAAGACATCTAATGTCATGCATCCGTTTACTGGATGAAGAAGTAAAACCTTTATTTCTCCTGGCAGTTCGATATTTTATCTTCAAGCCAACAATCCATTATCTGTTCACATTTTTTACACACATGTTGAACCCAGTCACAACAATTTTTGTTTCTCACTGCCCTGTTAAACTGATTCCCGCACCACCTTTACTCTTGTGGCGCTCAATATCATACATTTCTGCCCTTAATTTTATCTCATTTGACAGAAAACCGGTATACCAAATTTCGCAAGCTTGCTTTTGAGACATCCCCATACTGGCTGCTTCTCTGTTCTCTGTGGATTTCTCTTCAACGCGCGTTTTCCTGATCTGTTAGGCGTCCACAACAGACCCGATTTTTCTTTTAACCCAAATCGGTCGGGTTGCACTATTAGTGCCCTCCTAATTATGGTTCACCAAAAAATCTGTTACGACTGTTTTGGTTCCCCCTAATTAGCCTCAGCACCTAAAAATAATTTGCTCCGTGGTGGAACAACTAATTTTCAGGTTGCCTATCTGTTTGAAATTTCTTGATCTGTCACAGTTCTCAATTAATCCCAGATAATTAATCTGCTTGAAATTTCTTGATCTGTCATAGACCTCAATTAATCTCAGAATATTTTCCCTCGTATCTGTTTGAAATTTCTTGATCTATATAGATCTCAATTAATCTCAGATTACATACCACAGAAACAGCCCTCAGCCAATATGGTTCAGTTTTACTCTTCCCCCCAATTAAGCTGAATTTAATTACCTTACCCAGAGATGTTGTTCTGTGCCACTTGCGGGTTCTTTTGATTCCAGTGGAGCCCCTCCTGGCCCTGATAGCGGTCGGCCCCTCTCTCTGAAACTTACGAGGTAGAGCTGGAACTGCTCAGTCCAGGTGGCCAAACACCGTCCGCTCTCAGGTCCAGAAGGCACTTCCAAGGAATCCCACTCTTCTGACACCAAATTGTTGTGGCAAAACTTCTGTTAAACATCATCACTGCGTAAGAGACACTCAGAGTCAAATTAATAAAAAGAGAAATGTTTATTCTTGCAAGAAGGCCCAGTCGCCATCACAGCCGTTACATTCTGTGAAGTGAGTGGCACGCACCAGGAAGACATGAGACAGCTTTTATACTCTTTTCAAGGTTCCTTCTCACCCGCTGTACTTTTCCCCCACTCAGATAAGGTCCTCATTGCTGTTCAGTTTCTACTTAAGGACACAAACTGGTATTGGAATAAACTAGCCAAATCTGACCATTCCTAAGGTCAAGAGGTCCTGTCCCATATATTCCTGAAACGTCACGCACAAGCACGTACACACATACTTTTACACATTGCATAGGTTCTCTCTCTTATGATATCTGTTAGGGATAAATGACTATTAAAATTTCTACAACACTGTCAATGTTGTTTTTCAAAAATAGCTGGTTAACACTTTACAAATAGATTCAATCTGATAACTTTAGTTAATTCATTAGCTATCATCAGCTAACAATAAACAATCTTTTTATATTGGATTTATTACTCTATTTATATGGGTAATCTATTAATATTCATTGTTAATTATTTTTTGTTCATAATAAATAAATTTCTACAAATTGGAATGTTAAAAATATATTGGTATATGTAGAAAATAACATTAACCAATATTAGTAAATACTGCATAAGTATAGTTCATGATACCAATGCATGTTAATGAATTAAACCTTGTAAGTGTTAGGAACTAGGAACTAGGAACTATTAAGATTATGCTTTTTATGAATTACATTGGTAATTCATTAATTACAATTCATTTTCATGTTTCAGGTCTGTGTACAATGATTGCAGTGTCTTGGTATGCTTTCAATATCACTCAGGAATTCTTTGACCCACTTTATCCAGGAATAAAGTAAGTGGAACGAAGCTATTAGAGAAAATATTTAGAACTGTTTCATTGTATTTGGAGTTATCTAATTAAGCAATATAGCATGAGTAAGATAATTTGTACACATATGTTTATTATGTTTCAGACAATATTGGCCTGTCATGTCGCAGTCTTGGAATGCCTCTACTGTGTAATGTTAGATGTGTCCTGTGTGTTTAGGTATGAAATCGGAGAAGGCCTGTACATTGGTTGGAGTTCAGCCATAATGGCTTTATGTGCCGGCAGCTGTTTGCTGTTTTCCTGTGGACTGTGCAGCCGAGAGGAAAAAAAGTGAGTTTAGTATGCAACACACGCCCTATTAAAATGACACTTCATTCACTAAAGATTTCAGCTATCAGAACCTGCCTGAGACATTTTCAGAACAGTGTTTAAATGAGAGGTGACATTAGTTTAGGGCCGTCCCAAGCCTGAGTTAGGCCCCCTTAGTTGGTCTGTTTAGAGCCCCTAAAGCACGGGACCAGCTGAACCGCCCTATGGACGGCCCTGCATCAGTTGTTTTTTAAAAAAAATATATTTGTGCTAAATTTCTATTTCTATTTTGTTTGCTCAGATCACATCTTCAGAACTTCAGATCATACTCCTACCAGCCTCAATCCAGACATATGGTTCAAACTGCCTCTACAACATCCCATGTCCCTTCCAGCCAATATAGACTCAATGCATATGTTTAATGCTGGAAACACACTACACACACTACTTTTCAAAGTCATTGGAATGTTGTTCTGACTACATGACTATCTGGGGTACCATTTAGGTGCTATTGAGTGCACAATACATGACAGATCGGCGACAGGTGGTCACGCATTACACAACTTTTTAATACAAAGAATCGCCGAAATCTCTCCCTGGTCTCTGTCTGAACAATCAAACACACTCAAGAAGGTATACAGGAAATAACCTAAGATCAAGCATGATACAGGAGTTCTCGTGTGAGTATTTCTTCCTGTTAAAAATGGTGGCCCGCAAGAAGCTTTGATACAAGTTGTCTGTGCGCTGATTAGCAGCAAAAAGGGTGCTGCTTGCAGAACCCATGACTCCCCAATCAACCCCCCCCCCCCCCCCCCCCCCCACCTACCTACCTACCTACCTTTTTTCTATGCAGTATGGTCAGAATCTGTTGTAAAGCAGATATGTCACATTTCTTATGCAAACAGTCTTAAGTTTACTGGAGAACAGAACCATGTGCAGTGGATATAAAAAGTCTACACCCCTGTTAAAATGGTTAATTTTTTTTATGTAAAAAATTAAACAATATTAAATCATATCAGAACTTTTGCATGTTTAATGTAAAACGGCAACCTGTGCAATGCTAATGAAAACCAAAGTGATACATTTCAGAGAGAAAAAAACTTGGAATAACTAACTGCATAAGTGGGAACACCACTGAACTAATACTGAAGCCCCCTCTGATGTTATCACATCACTCAGTCTGTTTAGATAGGAGCATTTTACTACTCTTCTTTGCAAAAATGTTTCAGATGTGAGGACATTACCTGCACACACTCATCAAACTTCAGGTCCCCCCACAGATTTTCTATAGAATTCAGGTCTGGACTCTGGTTAGGCCATTCCACATCAATCTTTCTTTGGTGAAGACATTCTTTTGTTGATTTAAATGTGTTTGGGATCATTGTTATGCTGAAAGGAGAAAGTTCTCTTAATGTTCAGCTTTCTAGCAGACCCCAGAAGGTTCTGTACCAAAATCGGCTGGCATTTGGAGCTATTCAAGATTCCCTCCATCTTCACTAAAGCCTGTGGGTGCTTCTAATTTCTTATTTGTGCATCCTCATTTCCTTTCCTCGCATCTCAGCTCCACCCCCTGTAGGATGCAAGGGAAGGCTGCAAGGAAAGAAAATGAGGATGGAGGAATTGAAGGAAAGCCTATTTGAATATTGGAATATTATTGATCACTCAACCGTCACTTTAAAGCGTCATCAGCTGTGCTCAAAAGATTGATTCACATGTGCATTAAGAATTGATTCTATACTTATGTGCGTTTGAATATATGTGCGCAGGTTTGTAATTCGCTACGAACCATGCCTAAACAAAGGCATGTCTTGCCTATAAATTTTGATGCAGAATTTTATTTTATCAATTCGGGGTAGGGACGCGAAACGGAATTTCATAGCGCTTTATCTGTAGAGTGGAATAGGGATCCTCCATAGGGAGAGGCTAGTTGGCACTTCAGCACTGCGTTGTCATCGGGTCCAGGCGAAGGTCCTTCGTCAGATCTGGAAACGGCCTGGATCCGGCAGGCTGTAGGAAAACCTCGGGATAAACAAAGACACTAATATTAGCGTAGATGCCATCCTTCTTATGATGTAACGAGTACATCAGGATTTAAGGGAAGTGTTCCCGGTTCCGGCTGGCCTAATCGATGCAGCCTAACATTTAATTATATAAGTAGATAATGTATTATGTGAATGCTAGGTCAAAGAGATGTGTTTTTAGCCTAGCTTTAAACTGACAGACTGTATCTGCTTCCCGGACAATGGTAGGATGATTGTTCCAAAGTTTTGGTGCTAAATAGGAAAAGGATCTACCGCCAGCAGTCAAATTTGATATTCTAGGTATTATCAACTGGCCAGAATTTTGAGATCGCAATAGACGTGCAGGACTATAATGCGTTAAGAGCTCGCTCAAGTACTGGGGAGCTAAACCATTTAGTGCTTTGTAAGTAATCAGCAATTTTTTAAAATTTATACGATGTTTAATAGGCAGCCAATGCAGTGTTGACAGAACCGGGCTAATATGGTCATACTTCCTGGTTCTGGTAAGAACTCTAGCTGCTGCATTTTGAACTAGCTGTAGTTTGTTTATTAAGTGTGCAGGGCAACCAAAGTAGAGCATTACAATAATCTAGCCTTGGGGTCATGAACGCATGAACTAATTGTTCCGCATTTGTCCGTGAGAGCATACAGTATGACGTAATTTAGATATATTTTTAAGATGGAAAAATGCTGTTTTACAGATACTAGACACGTGACTTTCAAAAGAAAGATTGGTATCAAAGAGCACAGCCAGGTTCCTAACTGACGACGAAGACTTAACAGAGCAGCCATCAAGTGTTAGACAGAGTTCTAGGTTATTAGGTGAGGACGTTTTTTGTCCAATAATTAGAATCTCCGTTTTTTCAGAATTTAGTAGTGGGAAATTACTGGTCATTAGGGGTGTAACGATTCATCTACTACATCGATGAATCGATTTATATTCCTATGATCCAACTACATCGATCTGTGCTCGGCAAGTTGGCTTTCTGGATGAAATATCGATCTAACATCGTTTTAAAAGGTAATCAATCGATTTTATCGATACTAGGAAATAACGCATTGGATTTAAGCAGGTCAGACTTTATATGGATGTTTTTTTCTTAGCACTTTTAAAGTCCCCATGAAATCAAAATTGACCATACTTACTTTGTTTGCCTAAATTGATCGTTTTGTGGTGAACAATTCATCCATGCAAGTCAATCCACACAAAAAATTTTTTGGCTTCGTAATCTTTAATCAAATTCTGAAAATGCCCCTCCCCTCTGCACTGGAGGACCTTGCCCGATGACGTAGGATTGACGGTTTAGGTGTCTGCTTAACATCCGTAATCACGCCCCTCCAACTGACAGTAGACAGGCACACAGCGTGTGAAAGGAGAGATGGCGAGGAGGTGCATTTTTCTAGATCCAATCAGGTGCTAGTTGGAAAAAAAAAGCCAAGGGGGTAATCCATCGACCGGAAGTTGAAGCCTCGCGGGAGCCGCCATCTTGTAGCAGAACTTCACTTGCGTTACCATTCCATTGACTCCCATTCATTTTCGCGTCACTTTGACAGTGAATACCTTTACATCTGAGGCGTTTAAAGACTCCATTTGATCATTATTTATTTCTAAAGAAACACGACAATGTATAAAGGGCTCCATTACCTTCTATGTTACATTATGGCTCCGTAGAAACAATTTTTGTAAAAACAGGCTAACGACTGCGTCATAACCACTCGACTCTCTGTCGCGCTGAACAGAAGTGACCGTACAGACAGGAGGAGAAGCTCGCTAGCAATCAGGGGGACGTTTCCGTCAAGGGAGAAGCCCATAGATAATGAGTCATAAAAGCAACGGGACAAAATACTCCTGCTCACTCACGCCAAATAACTCTTTGCTCAAGTTCCCCGTCTCTGCAAGATTAACGTTGGCAATTCTCTCGCACAGCTAGTAGAAGATTTACGTCTGTCAGCCGGGTTGCTCACGTCATCAAGCTTAGTTTGAGTCGGTTTGAGTCTGCGCGTCAGGAACGGAAGTGCTCAAAAATCGCTAAAAATGGGCTTCAACTGTCTCAACAGAGTTCCAATGAGATGACTCTGTCCACTTCTTATACTGTCTATGATTTTGCCTCATTTAGTATTCCGTTTCTCTCGGAAATACGTCACAGCACTGGAGAAAAGTCGTTTGCAACTTCCGGTTCACGGGGACTTTAATGATAAAGGCGTTAAACGTTACTCGATTCAGTTATTCATTCGTGACAAGACAAAAAAGATCGTGTTGACTGACACACACACACACACACACACACACACACACACACACACACAGAAAGGCTTGCGCCAGTATCGTGCGTGCGCACAAGACAGCACGCCAGAATACAGTTCTCTTTCACGCTTGAACGAACAATAACACACACAATTATGCCAAAATGTCTTTTTGTCGAGTATCTTAACACAAGAGCAGTCTTACGATGGCCGTAAAGAGTTGCGAATCATGAGAGAATGAGGCGCGTGTGTGATCCGCGTCTCTGGAGCGGCTGGTCTTAAAGGGACAGTACACAGTAGTCACTAATTATCCCTGTCGTTAAAGTTAATAAAAGAACAAAGGGAACAGAGAAAAACACTCAATGCTCTTGACTAAATAACTTTTGTAACTTTAATAAGGATTATTCTATAATTTATAATGTTTGCAGTGCAGATTGTTGAACTTAATTCAATGTCTGTATGTTCTACCTGTTAGACAGGAATGTCCAGAGATTTTTATCCAGACATCAATGGCTTATTGATCATTATAGGTGTTATTATCATTTAATTGTTGTTGCAAGTTTGAGTTGAGAAATAGCCTACACATTTCAGCATTATATAATTAATTGATACCTGATTAATTCCCTTACAAGAAACAACATGAATCTAGGAAACTTTACCCGCACTGTCCAGTATCCAGGTATTTATTTCAGTCACACTGGTTGAATTTTTGGCTAAAAAGTTACTGAATCGATTTCAAGTCACTGAATCGTTTCGGATCGTATCGTTCTAAATGAACCAATATCGTCCTTGAATCGTATCGACAACCACGAATCGTGATACGAATCGAATCGTTGTTAAAACGAATCGTTACACCCCTACTGGTTATCCAATTTTTGATATCAGCTATGCAATCAGTTAATTTTGTGAATTGGTAAGTTTCGTTAGGTTTTGAAGAAATATACAGCGGAGTATCATCAGCATATCAGTGAAAGCTAATTCCATGTTTCCTAATGATATCTCCTAATGGTAGCATGTACAGAGTGAAGAGCAGCAGTCCTAGTACTGAACCTTGTGGTACGCCATACTGAACTTGTGATCGATAAGACATCTCTTCATTTACTGCAACAAACTGATAACGGTCAGATAAATATGATTTAAACCATGCTAGTGCAATTCCACTAATGCCAACATAGTTTTCTAGTCTATTTAAAAGAAAGTTGTGGTCGATAGTATCAAATGCAGCATAAGATCGAGTAACACTAATAGAGAGATACAACCACGATCGGATGATAAGAGCAAATCATTTGTGACTCTAATGAGAGCAGTCTCAGTACTATGATACGGTCTAAATCCGGACTGAAAATCCTCCAATATTATTTCTTTCTAGAAAGGAACACAGTTGTGAGGATACTGCTTTTTCTAATATCTTTGACAGAAAAGGTAGATTCGAGATCGGCATGTAATTGACTAATTCTGTATGATCAAGTTGCGTTTTTTTAACAAGTGGTTTATTCATAGCCAGCTTAAAGGTTTTTGGTACGTATCCTAGAGACAAAGATGAATTAATGATATTGAGAAGAGGATCTATGACCTCTGGAAGCATCTCTTTCAATAGTTTAGTCGGTATAGGGTCTAACATACATGTTGTTGATTTAGATGATTTAACGAGTTTGCAAAATTCTTCCTCTCCTATAGCAACAAATGAATCAAGTTTTTCATCATGGAGACTACACTGCACTCCCTGATGTGATACCAGGCACGTGCACAGGTAGGGCTCAACCTGTGCAGAGCACATGCCCTTTTTGCTCTTACACTCGAAGTGCCCTTTCTTTGGTGGTGTTTTTTTTTTTATATATATATAAATCAATGCTATTGGTCACCCTTTACGTCTGTCTGTCTGTTTTAAAATATTTAGCTATAAAGATTATAAGAGCTTGTGTAAATCTTGTTCGATCCTCAAACTGTCAGTAAAGCTGATAACTCCGCCCCCGCTATCGTGAATGAATGAAATGAAGCTCCGCCGCAGCCGCACAGCAGACAGCAGCTGAACGAAGTTTTGCAAGGGTAAACATCTTGTTGTTTGAATGAGTACTAAACACTTTGTCTATAAAAGCTAATATTTTATTTATTTCATGTCTGACTGAGACATGAGGAACCTGAGAGAGAGAGGTCTAGGCTAGAATTTTCCATCTAGTCATAGCCAATACATAGCATACACTTAAATAGCCTGTGCATACACGGTAGCATTTCATCTTTTATAAAATGCGATTTTGGCCAAATGTATTTTACAACGGGGAAAACTGAGCGCCTATGTAGCTACAACAAACTAGTAACCTTCACTAGTAGATGAAAATGTAATGATGCCGCCGGAACCGTTTTAATGACGGACAAAATGCATATTTGCACACATTCGCTGGTCAAAAACCCCGTAACTGTATTTGAGTTTGACTTTTGTAAAATGTTAACAATATAGTGATAAGTAATACAACAACATATAATTTGTTTTTACCATCAAAAAATCATAAGCACAGGCGCGCCCCGCGCTGTTTTGTACTGAAACTACACAAAGCGACTGAGTGATTCTCGTCACCTAGTAACGTATAATTTTAAGATATTTTCTTCTTTGATTTATGATTGCTGATACACTTAATTTATTAACATTTCATCTTGTTGTGGTAATATAAAATTATGGTTAATTCAAGGCTGTTAATATGCACATATTTGCTATATCGTTTTTTTAATCTATAGTATTCAATACTCTCCACTCGTCCTCACATGTATAAATGGAGTAAACATGGTTTTACTACAGTAATGTTGTAGTAGTAACTAAAAAAAAAACAGGCCAGTTTTTGCCAGGCAGGCGGATACATGTTGGATATGCTATAGTAATGGTATATGGCTATAGTTTCTTATAATCTGGAATTGAGTTGGACATAATTATTTAAATTATATTTCTAAATATTTTGTCAAAAATACTTGACTCATGTTTATGTGTGACATTGAGACGAGGGGAAGGTAGAAACAATGTTAACCAAATAATACAAATTAGCTTATTAGCTTAAAACCAAACAGAATAGCTAAAAAAAAATCTTGAACTTTATGTGTGCAAAGCAGAGAAAAAAATATATATATTATTTTTTTCTCCGGTGCATTGACTTCTCAAATATTTTATATATATATATATATAAAAAATATATAAATATACAGTATATTGTATATATATTGTTTGTATATATATATATATATATATATATATATATATATATATATATATATATATATATATATATATTGTACTTATATGACCTTTGATTACTTGGAAAAAAAAGGGGGGGGGGGGGTGCCTTTTTTTTTAGTTTCAGCACATGCCCCTCAAAAGGTCTGTGCACGGCCCTGTGTGATACTGTAGTAGACGGTTGCATAGTTATAATTTTGTCCCTGATATTATCGATCTTTTAAGTGAAGAAGTTCATAAAGTCATTACTGCTGTGTTTCTTGGAAACATCTGAGCTTGAAGCTTTCTTTTTCGTTAGTTTAGCCACTGTTTCAAATAAATACCTAGGATTATGTTTATTTTCTTCAAATAGGTTTGAAAAATAAGCAGATCTAGCAGCTTTTAAAGCCTCTCTGTAAGCAATCGAGCTCTCCTTCCATGCAATCCGAAATACCTCTAGTTTAGTTTTCTTCCAGTTGCACTCCATTTTTCTGGCTGCTCTCTTAAGGGCCCGGGCGTGCTCGTTGTACCACAGCGTTGGACTATTTTCTTTAATCTTCTTTAAGCGCAGCGGAGAAAACTGTGTCTAAAGTGCTGGAAAAGAGAGTTAAACGTTTCTGTTGCAATATCAAGTTCTTCTAAGCTATCCTGGATGCTGAGATGATGAAACTGATTAGGAAGATTATTGATAAAGCAATCTTTAGTGGCAGAAGTGATAGGTCTAATATATTTATAACACGGAGTCGGCTTTGCAGCCTTGGCTAAATGTAATTTACACAAGACTAGATAATGATCTGAGATGTCATTGCTCTGCTGCAGAATTTCAACGGCATCAAATCTATTCCATGTGAGAATATTAGATGTAGAGTATGGTTATGACAATGAGTAGGTCCTGACACGTGTTGTCTAACTCCAATAGAGATTACAATGTCTTTAAATGCCAATCCCAATGCATCTTTTTCATTATCTACATGTAGATTAAAATCACCAACAATTAGGACTTTATCTGCAGTCAATATTAATTCTGATAGAAAGTCAGCAAATTCTTTGATAAAATCTTTTTGGTGCCCTGGTGGCCTGTATACAGTAGCCAGCAGAATTCTCAAACGTGATTTATCGTTTACACTATATATATATTTACATTAAGCACCAACACTTCAAAAGAAGTACATTTAAAACAAGATTTCTTATTGGTTTTGAAAATGTTACTATAAATTGCAGCAACACCTCCCCCTTTGCCTTTCGGACGAGGCTCATGTTTATAACAGTAATCTTGTGGGGTGGACTCATTTAAAGTAATGAAATCGTTTGGTTTTAGCCAGGTTTCTGTCAAACACAGCACATCTAGGTTATAATCTGAAATCATATCATTAACTATGAGCGCTTTTAAAGTAAGGGATCGAATATTCAGCAACCCAAGCTTTATCGTTTGCTCATCTGTATTATATTTGTTTTTTATTTGTTGAACATCAATTAAATTTTTAAAGGGATACTCCACCGTTTTTTCATATTAGACAATGTTATTCTCTTATCTAAGATGATTTGATACATGCCTCTCTTGTCTCAGTGCGTGCACTTAATCGCTCTGTCGGGCGGAGAACTTTGAGAGCAGTTAGCTTAGCCCCATTCATTGTATATGGGCCAAACAGAGATGAAGTTAGAAGCGACCAAACAAATCCACGTTTTCTCTATTTAAATATAGTTACACGAGTAGTTACACGACCAAGTATGGTGACTCTAAATAAAATGTGGCACTTTTTATAAGCGGGTAAAATGGATAACTATAATGTATGGCGGAATAGCACTTATTGGGAGCACTTCGACTCGGCGCTGTAATATCTTCACTCGTGAAAAGTCCTCTCCCCCTCTCCCTCTCCCTGTCATTTCCGTCAATAGAACCAACGTGACTTTTACTTCTACCTGTGCTACTAGCAAACTGCAAGAGATCATTTACAATGGCGGACTATGTAACGTTAGATAATTATGACTTGTTTGTAGCAGACCCAGAGCCATATCTGTTTGAACCCAAGTACACAGAGGAGGAACTTATGGAAGCTTGTTTCCGCCACAGAATGAAAAATAAAAAAGGTAATTGCGACTTTTTTTCTCACAATTGCGAGTTTTCATCTCGCAAATCATTAGTGCCGACGTGAATAACAATCTTAGAGAATTTACGATTAGCATTAGCCAGCACTTTTAAATTTGCTTTGATGTCAGGCAAGAAAGACTTCCGTATAGGAAACACCTGTGCATCCTCTCTCATAGCTCCTCTGGAAGCTTACTCGCTCCTCGTTCATCGCCTCCTCGTGGTGCAATAAGAGAATTGAGATGTCCTTTAATATGGCTGAATTCCATCAGTTTCCGGGTAACAGGCTGGAGGGCAGAGGAGCGAGGAAACAAGGAAGCATCAATTTGAGTACGGAAAAGCACCCCCCAGTTCCAACTGAAGAAAGAAAATCAGCTCAAAAGCATGATGCTGCCACCACCATCCTTCTCTGTGGATATGGTGTTCTTTTGCTGATGTGATCTGTTATTCTTGCACCTTTTGCATTGCATTTTTTTTTTGGCCAAAAAAAAAAATCATTCTTGGTCTCATCTAAGTTTAACACATTTTTCCAAATAGTTTTGGAAGACTGGAAATGTGTTTTTTACAGGCTTGGATGTTATTTTTTGTCAGAAAAGGCTTGTGTCTTGCCACCCTGCCCCAGAGTCCAGACAGATACCAGAGTTAGCAACTCTTTTTTACATTGCTGTAGGCCTCTTGACAGACTCCATGACCACTTTTCTCTTTGTTTTATCAATTTTAAAAGGAAGACCTGTTCTTAATAATATCACTGTTGTGCCCTACTTATACCATTGAACACATTGAAGACAATCATCAACAAGTGGAATATATTCTAATGCCTTGGAATCACTTGAGCGATGCTTTGTAAGCTCTTTGTGGCCCATGGCTCTTGTAGCAGCATGCAACCAAGAACATGTCAGAATAATCTTACTAGAACTGCTGAGATTTATTTGAAGTCACTTCAGATGAAGATGAAGGTGTGTAGTATATTTCACATGAGCTTGATGATTAGTTAATTCTAAAGACACACAATTATAAAATGGTGTGCACACGTAGGCAGTTAGGTTCGTGTTTATTTTTATCCTTTTCTGAAATATTCTATTTTTCAGCAACATTGCAAAGTCTGTAATTTTTACATTAAATGCATAAAGGTTTTGATATGATTTATCTTGCAGTTCTTACATCACAAAAAACAGCTGTTTTTGTGATGTAAACCAGGTGTGCAGACTTTTTATATACACTGGAAACTAAATAAGTTATAATTGTATATTTGGTCAATGATAAAAGTATTTGCATGCAGTAAATAATTGTTGTGTACAAGAATTTACAAGAAAAGAGCAGTGAGATTTTAATAATACTAAAATATACTGTATATCTTTTCATTTTACATTAACTTGAAAATTATATTAGATAACTAAATAACCAAGATGTTCTTTAATCATTCTTTTTCTATATTCATAGATTAGTTAATATGTTGTTAAAAGTAGATATGAATTCAGTACAAAACTAAACATTTCCTTTTAATTTTGTAATGTATTGATATATATTTAGACTTATAATTTTAGCAGTTGAAAGATGTCATTTTGTTTATATATGTGCAATAATCATCAACATGTAAAATAATGAAGTCTGTGAATGACCTCTGCTGGTGATATGAGGTTATGAGGAAATATTAATAAATGGTGCAATGACATCATACAAATATCAGATTGATTATTAAACTCTTATTGAAAAACTGCCATGTCCATAATTACATACACAATATGCACTGCTCACAAAGAAGCAAACACACAAGCAAAAGGGTACAGTTTAGTCACACTGTTAATTATTTTTGTTTCAACACAGAGGACCAACCCACTGTGTATTGCATTTCCTTGAAAAAAAAAAACAGGAAAAATCCTATTGGGTTAAAACTCTAGAGGATCTTTACTGCCATCTCCGTAGTTGCAGACACAAAGTGTGCATGGAAACTACATTCTCTATAGTCCATATAAGGTGATCCCAAATGTTTCTAAAGTTGTCAGAGTCCATGGGTGGTGGTCTGAAGGCTTTCAGATTCCACTTCTATAGAAACCACATGATGGCCGGGGATCATAGCCAGTCCCAACACTCTGGGCTCACCTTGAGAGAAAGAATCTGTGGAAAAAAAATTATATTTTTTTACCTTTAACCATGGTACTGAGGAGACATGCATGGTTTTACCTGTGACTACTATCAATCGAGGGCTGTAGTATTCCAACTCAGTATTTTTCTATTTAAAAAAATAGATTTTGTCCAATTTTAAAGGTGTTCCTGTCATTATTCAAGTAATACTACAAATAAAATGTAATCTATATTACATGTTGTGGCAAGCAGGACGAGGCCGAGAGCCGTGAGAGCGGCACGAGGCCGGTGGCGTGATTACTGATGAGCGCCACCTGCGCAACGCACCGGTCTCATATCTCTATCTCATAACTCATTTTAATCGTTAACATCTGCTGTAAATAAAGATGTCCCATTGTCCACAACCGGAGCATGTTTCATTAGGTTACGGTGTCAAACGTCGAATTTGTGTAAAATTTTTCACAGGTAAAAACAATTTATAATCTGTCAAAATGACGGAAATCACTTTGAAATAGTATCACGCAATGCTGAAGTTAATGAACATTTTTGACGAAGGCAACATAAGTTACATAATACAGATATATTAGCCTACTACAGTGATATTTAAGCAAAAACTCGCTCTTTGGGGGTTATTCATGGCCTGTTGAAATACCTTGTTGATGCTTTTACACATTTAAATGCTCGATGGCTGTAGGGTGAGTAGATTAATGTCATCTCATTGTGACATTGTGATTTTTTAACCTATTGCGTTTATAGAGCAAGCCTTTCACTGATTGTTTACAGCTTAACGGAAGTCACACCCATAATTCGCGCAAAGCGTCATGGGGCGTAAGAATAAGGTGGATAAATTATGAAAACATCTCGCCGGCGGTACACTTCGGGTTTAAAGCACTGTAATTTTTTTTTTGCCACTACAGGCCATTTATTCAAAACAAAGGCGTAGCTTGATGACATCTTTCACGCAATCGTGGGAGTTGTTGTCTTCTCCTCTACAGCCAGAGGAGAATACGACAGGACTCAAGCAGGAATCATATTCATGCATAACCGGTAATGTATTAAAGATTTATTAACAATACAAAAGTCGTTGGAGTGGAACGAGGCCGCTGGAGCGATTGCTAATGAGCACAACACAACACTCGGCTCGAGAGAAGTGGAGCTTTTATTATGCCTCAGACGCTTTCCGCTTCTTCCAGTCGTGCGTATGTTGGTAACACAGTGATGTTTTATCATATTAGATCCATTTGAGTGTGTTGAAAGTTGTTATAATGCTATTCTTTGCATTTGATTGGTGGCTACAATATGGCACTGCAGTGAGCTAGATCGATATTAGTGGTAAACATGTAAATAAAAAAAAACATGTCTTATAAAACACATAATATATTAAAGCGTCTCTGATGTTTCCATGGTCCTGGAAAGGACGGGGCGTTGATTTCGCGGCTTTACTTCCTGCTCACTACTGCGCAGGTCTGGTCCCGAGATCGCAACTGCACAGACTCAAGTCCCAAGATGTCGGTGCCATATCGGGACACTGGCGGCTTCACTTCTCACCAATGAGAAGGGGCGAAGGGGAGTCGTCCATCTTTTTTTTTTTACAGTCTATGTGTGCGGCACGCTTGATCTGAACAAATGATTTTGGTGAACAAACTGAAAATGAACAAATCTCTGGAAAGAATCAAAATTTCCACCACTAGGCTATATATAATAGCCTGGTCCCGCCAGACTCTCGTACATTTCATTTGTACATGGAGTCTGGCACCTCTCCATTGACAAGCGTTAACTTCCTTGTAGGCGGGAACTCTATTGAAGTCTAAAACTATTGGATCTGCCCAGAGTCACTCTATCTGCCATAACCAATCGCTAATGTTTGGTCGTGACATATGTATTTTCCCGAACCCCGAGGATGGCCACCGGCAAAACTAAGCAAAGATTGTTCTTGCTCCGGCTTTAACTTGCGAGCATATTCGGCAGCGTTGCCACAACGGACCGAATGGCTTCGCTCGCATCTTTCTTATTTTGAACTACAACTCAAAATAACGCACGAGTCGACATCAACGCCATCGTTCTCAGCCACTCCCTCTGTTCGCTGATTGGCCCGGTAAAAAATTGATCGGAGAAAACCAAAGTCTACAGCACAATCAGTGTTGCCAACTTAGCGCCTTTGTCGCTATTTTTAGCGACTTTTCAGACCCTTTAGCGCCATTTTTTCAAAAAAGCGACTAGCGACAAATCTAGTGACTTTTTGGACAAACCTCAGTAACCTCCAAATGTTGCCAGTACTGTCCAGCGAGGGCGAGGTCTGGCTTTCTCCCTGCCATCACTCTCTCTAGCTGTGTTTCCCCTGTTCAGTGAATGGCTGAGAGGAGCGCACGGCCGCTGACAGACGCGAATGAGCAGTATTTTTCCACGGACTTATCACTTATCTGCTTTTCTTTTGTTTTATATTTAAAGAATTTAGTTTGGCCATTTTAATTGTATTTATTTTATTATGCTTATTACTGTGATACTCTTAGTTCATAGAGCTTAGTTCATCCGGTTCCCTAACTCTCAATTCAGATAATGTTCCACATAGGCCTATAAAAAATTTTAGTCATTCACTATATCATAGCTGCTCCTCCTATTGTCTGAAAAAAAAAAAAGGAAATGAGAACAGCTTTATTTGACATTCGGCTATATTATATTAAATAGAGCATTAGAGAGAAAACGCACAAGGCTGACAGAACGCAAGTATGACACGATGACGTCATTAATATGCTAATTGACGTATGACGTCATCTAGCGACATTTAGCGACTTTTAGGGAAGCCGTTAGCTGATTTCTAAATCGGTTTTTGACAAACTTGGTGGCCTTTCATTTTTGCTTATGTGTGACTACAGAATTGAGAAACTTCCAGTTAAACTGTCAGCTTTTCATAGGCAAGCACTTTTGGCTTGGAAGTTAATTTACAAGCATAATTTTTCTCCTCATCATTATTACATCTGGAATAATGGCAATATTTTGTACAAACATAAGAGTATATTTTTGAAAGCTTGGTTTGATGAGGGCATTAAGTGACAATTAAGCGACAATCTCGAACTTCGAATTAAAAAATGGAATCGTCGATGCTGCCACGCCCCCATGTCACGCCCGTGATGGGAAGTTCGGATAATTTTACTGACTCTCTTGTTCGATCTCGTTCATCAAAATGAACTAGGCCTAATCTTTTTTTTCTAGTCATTTTTTTCATTTCAGGGGCTTTAAATGTTATACTTTTAACAGGCAAATTCCCCGAACACATCCACCTACATAATGTAGTCAAAAATAATTTACAGGGAACATAAATAATTACTTTGCCTTCCGAGTCTTTTGTTCATTTGTCGCGTGACAGAGGCAATGAACGGATCGTTCATGAATGACTCATCACAGCGCGGAAAAAAACACACGTGTTGAAAGGCTGTGAGTCCTCTAACTTAGCTTAGAGCTTAGATTCTCTGCCCGAGCCCGAACTTGACCCAACCCGGGCCGATATTTCCCGTCACTATTCTCGGACCGGGCCCTTGATCTAGACTAGAGACGTGCACTCGCAATAGAGTGCGGCGGGGGACTAGATTTGATGGCCGAGTGCAAGCGCGGGCGCGAGCGGTAATGCACTCACTCTGTGTGTGCGGGAGAATAAAACGAGAAGCAGAAGCAGAAAAGCAACAAGAACAACTAAAACAAAATAGAAATGATTTATAGGCCAGAGTTTCTATTTATAACATGTTTGCAGCATTGAACGATTTAGCCAATCATCACAGACATATCAGGGTTCCAGACTGCGACCAAATTGGTCGCATATGCGACCATTTTTTGAGAATGTGCGAGTTAAAAATGTATGTGGTCGCATTAGTGCGAGTGGACGCTCACGCAACAGCGCCGTTGTATCAGCAGCTGCTGCAGTCCGTAATGTAACTTATGTTCAATCATCATGATTGATACAATACATTACAATACAATACATCATGAATCCATTTTCCAAACCGTGTATTTGACTTATCCTGAATCACTACGGTACGCCTATAATAAGTGTTTATATTCGGACTATTTTATCCCGGGCTCGGCTCGGTTGCGGAGTTGCCCAGTGCCTGTGTGACTCGCCATTGACATTAACGGAGAGAAGTAGCTCCGGCTACAATGTTCTTCCGCAAGACACGTGCAGTTTATTTATAACGAACATAGACGTCACGCGCATTGCACACTGATGGTGAAACGCGGCAATTACGAATTCGGGAATTAAAGGCATATAAAAATGAAAAGGTCTCACGAAACACCGAGCCCCTTCCTACGTCTTCTCAGCGGTTAGATGAGAGTAATCGCTCGACAGAGGAAAAGGAAAAGATTATAAAATCCAGAAGGTAAGGAGGAGTGTGAGATTTCGGATTCAACTATAAACTTTGATAACGAAAAATCTGTATCAGCGTATTATAATACTCTAATCTTTTAAAATCCAATGCATACATTTGAATGTTTAATGATTTTTAAAAGATAGAAAGATGATGCTGATAGAAAGATGATAATAGACAGACAGACAGATAGATTATGATTCAAATGTAAATAAATAGATGTATATAATTCAAATGCTAATTCAAATGCTTAAAATTACAGAATAAAATTACTGTCAAAAATCCATGAAAATCCTGAAATTTGGAAATTTGTGCTTTTATTAGGGGTGTAACAATATATCGCGCCACAATATATCGCAATACAAAACTGCAACATTACGTATCGTGGATAGTTCCCCCGCCCCAAAAAAATTACTGTGTGAGAAAAAAATTCAAGTTTTCATAGTTTGTGTCAGTACTACATTACAATAATGCAATAGGGGAATATTTGTCCTGATAATACCAAATGTCTTATGTTACCTGACCAGTAAAAAGTGTCCAATATTATTTTAAATATATCTAGTCAGTGAAAAAGTGCCAGAATATTCGTCTAAAAAAATTCTGTATTTTCAGCTTCAGATTCGAGAATATTTTTATTCTGGTGTCTCTATTGTCCTTGGGTTAAAAGCCTAATAATTTAAACCCACAATGTAATATCAAAATGTAACATTTTAATCAACAGTACATTTTTTGATAACCTTTTATCAAATGTCTTGGAGTATCGCAATAATATCGTATCGTGAGTTCAGTATCGTGATATGTATCGAATCGTGACATGAGGGTATCGGTACACCCATAGTTTTAATATAATATATTTCAGGTATTTATTCTGCAACCCAGAAAGCCTTTGCTAGCCTTGGTCCATTAAGACCACTATTCATAAGCATGCATTGATTAATCCCATGGCATGTAGGAAAAAAAAAAAAAGTGCGACCAAATCGTATGCTGGTGCGACCAACTGAGAAAGTTGGTAGCACCAGTGCGACCAGTGGAAAAGTTAGTCTGGAGCCCTGCATATGTGTTGATTTCTTGAACGCAATGGCCAATCAGAAGCATTTAAAATAGACTTCCCTCATCGCTCAAAACTGACTTTTTGTTTAGTGCTGAATTCTGGATGCTGGTAAATCCTCTAATTATAACAAACAAAGTGTGAATATATTATGAAAGCTTCATTGATAATAACAGATGTGTGAGATCGCTATTAACGGATGTCAGCTTTTTAGGAGCAACAGCAACCTGTGCTTAAAAAAAAAAAAAGGTAAAAATCGAGAATCGAATCGACCGTGATCTTCGAATCGAAAATGTAATCGAATCGAGGATTTGGAGAATCGTGACACCCCTACTTATAATGAGTTTCTTTCATATTTCAACTTCCCTGTTTGCCCAAAAGAATTTGCCTCTGTAATAGGTGCCATCTCTTCGGGTGTTGTCTCTTTATGTAGAGGCCATTTCATACTTTAAACGTATGTCTTTATTGCATCTAGCTGATACCATTTGTGGTAAAGTTTGTTTTTCGACAAGCAAAAATAAGTCAATACGTTCCCTTTTTCAACAAGAGCTAGCCAGTAAACCATATGTCATTTCCTGTTGGTCAAGGTTTATTGGAAATATTAATTGGAATAAGGTCTGGTTGTTACCTAATAAATATATTATTACAAATAAGGTCAAGGAAATTTCATTTAAGATATTGCATAAATTTTACCCTGCTAAACATTTTCTATCCAAATTTAACAAAGACATAGATGTTAATTGTTCATTTTGTTTTTTGCAACCAGAAACTGTACCTCATATTTTTTGGCACTGTCAATACACCAAAAGGTTGTGGTGGGAAGTTTCTAAATTTATGAATAACAAATTGGGATGTAATTTTCTTTTGCTATACGAACATGTAATATTTGTTTTTTTACAATATGAAAAGAGTATGGAAAAGGAAGCCTATATTATTAATCTTTTGATTATTTTAGTTAAGTTTCATATTCATCGGTGTAAATTTACTAATCAGAAACCTTTTTTTTCTGTGCTATTGAAAGAATTAGAGAATTATATGGTTTCCATTAAGGACAGTACAAACAAAAAAGCTGTTAAAACCATGTATTTGTTGAATACTTTCCAGATTTTGTGAAAATGTCAAAGTATTTGTGTACCCTTAACCCTGGCATTTTTATTTTTATTTTAAAATATTTTTTTGATTATGTTCTGTAAATGTTGTTCATGCAATAATAAATAAATAAATTTTAAAAAAGGCGTTAGCTACTTTCCTTTGAAAATAGTTGGCAACACTGAGCACAATCCCAGACGCATAGTCTCAGCCTCAGGCGTCACGCCCACGGAACGTTGGCTAAACGTCTGATGCGTATGGTACACTTAACTGGAAACACTTCAGGAATGTCAAAGTCGTCATCTGATTGGTTGAATTTTATCGGATTTCCGGGGGGCGCGAGTGTCGCGTTTATTTTCGGTCCGCCGGGAAACAAAGCGCGTCAGTGTGATTGCGGAAGAAAAACTGTTGTGTTTACATGAGTAACAATGAGCATTTATCAAAATCAGCTAAACGTAGGATTCTCAAAAGTATGCGAGGTTCACGGCATACTCTTTAAAGGTGACCTATAATTCAAAATTGAATTTACCTTGGTATAGTCAAATAACAAGAGTTCAGTGCATTGACATGACATAGAGTGAATCTCAAACTGGACTGTTTTCGCGTTCTCATTTAATTCACGTTTATGAAAAACACCCCTGAAAAACGGTCGGATCTCCACACAATACCGACTGTGACACAATAGTAGAGATCATTAATATGTATGCCTCCACAAATTTGCATATGCCAGCCCATGTTCAATGACAAGCGGAACTGCGCAGTCGAAGCATAAGAAGTTTTGCAGGGGAAGATACAATCGAGACTCATAGGGAAAATGGCAGACCATGGCAAGAAATGTTATGTCCCAGGCTGTGCAGGGAATGTGACTACTTTTCATACCCTTCCTTCAGAAAAGACATGTCAACAGGCGTGGTTGATGTTTATTATAAACTGTTAGTTTGCTCTGCGCATTTCACCTCAGACTCATTTACAAATCTGGGACAATTTCAAGCAGGCTTCTCTAAGCGTCTTTTACTGAAGAAGGGGCAATTCCAACTCTAATCCCGCAAGCGGTAAGTAGTGATCTTATTAACGATGATTTACACTGTTATCTAGATCCAGCGCAACACCATAGTACAGTAACATAATACTCCAATTAACGAGTCAACGCATAACTAGTGTGACAAAGTGTTTATGCTGAGGATTAATATTTATTGCCTGTGTTGTTATATAATTTAAAAAATAATACAGTAGAAACAGATGCAAATTCCCTTTTGTGAAATAATTTAACTTCGATTTCATCAACAGCACGTCAGGGGCTAACGTTACTTTATTTGCTCATGAATAATAAAACAGCGGAGTAGTAAACAAGACGACAATGACTATATTGAATGTCTTCTTCAATGTACTTTGGTTGGCTAAATAAATCGTCTTTAATAGGTATACGTTCCAGTCAACACATTCACGCGCTACACAATTCGCTGTTTTTTAGTCTCGATTCAACTTTGAAAACCTGTCAAATTGAAATTATACGGTTAGTTTGTACTAATTAACATTTTTTACCATGTTACAAATAAAATTGTGACTGCTGACGTTATGAGTTAATGAGTAAAGCTAATGCTACTTAACGTTTAGATAGAAGTTCTAGCATTGACGTGACAGTTGAGTTCTTGCTGAAAAAAAAAAAAAAAAAAACTTACCACTCAGAAGCGTCCATTTGTAATCTTGAAACAAATGGTTGTTCTTCAAAATCGCTGTCTTCATCAGATACAGGCTCAAACATGTACGGTCGAACACCTAATCTCTCCATTGTCACGCTGGACATCAGGAACCTATTTGCTGACGCTCTGAGCTACTGTAATGAGCCCGCAGTGAAACAGCCAATCAGTGCAGAGCTCCAAATAAGGTAAAAACAGACCATTTCATTCTAGGGGCAATTTCTAGAGTTGAACATGGACCTGTAAAACCATTTCTGGACATTTTAAATGACCTAAAATATGAAATACCCTCTATGTAGATATCAAAAACCAAATTTAAATATTATTTCAAATCATTATAGGGCACCTTTAAGAGATGTCCAGGAGTTTTGTTTGAGGCACTTAGTGGAGACAAAAAGAGATATTTTAGCCTGTTTGCCGACGGGATTTTGGAAGAGTATTATTTTCCAAGCCTGGCCGACGCTTTGTCAGCATTTAGAAGGATTCCCAGCAGATCCAATTTTACTAGTTGTGTGTCCCCTCCTATCTATTATGGAAGATCAAGTACTGCTTGTTTTCTTCTTCTTCTTCTTTGATTTGTACGGTGGCCGAGAGGTGCAAAACAAATCACTATTATAAAAACAAAATAACAAGTCAGAAAACACAATAACAAGTCAGAAAACACAATAACAATTCAGAAAACACAATAACGAATCAGAAAACACAATAACAATTCAGAAAACACAATAACAATTCAGAAAACACAATAACAATTCAGAAAACACAATAACAAATCAGAAAACACAATAACAATTCAGAAAACACAACGACATTTCAAAGAAAACGGAAAAGGTAGGTACATTTTGAGAATGGCAATCTTGTCGCTGATTGGACGAGACACCTGTCAATCAAGCTTTACAGGAAGTAAGTAATTTGTGATCAAAATGGAACACACACATTAAACATTACTTTGAAGAAGGACAATCATATGCCGTGATTGCGGACATTCAAATGAGCTTGTGGTCAAATGGCTTAAGTTTATCGCACCCATCAACATGCCAACGATAGTTCGGTCCCATGGAGTGATATGCAGACATCCCAAGTCTCCCGGAAGTTCCCCGCACATTGATAGCGGCTCCCTGATGCCCGCAAATTAGTTAAAAACTCGGAGCTCTAGAGCTCGCGAACTCCAAACCGCGCACGGCAGAGTGGTAGAGACAGAGAGCGAGAGACCTTGCTTGTGTGTGCAAATGTGCGTGTGTGCCTCACGAAGCATGCAAATATTTTTTTAGTAATCTTGTAGATAGTTTTAATATCGTGGTATTTCGCCAGCATGTCCACATCACGGCATATGAATGTCCTTCTTCAAAGTAATGTTTAATGTGTTCCATTTTCGCATTTAGCAAAACAAAGTTGATCATAAATTTATTAATTCCTGTAAAGCTTGATTGACAGGTGTCTCGTCCAATCAGCGACAAGTTTGCCATTCTCAAAATGTACCTACCTTTTCCGTTTTCTTTGAAATGTCGTTGTGTTTTCTGAATTGTTATTGTGTTTTCTGATTTGTTATTGTGTTTTCTGAATTGTTATTGTGTTTTCTGAATTGTTATTTTGTTTTCTGAATTGTTATTGTGTTTTCGGAATTGTTATTGTGTTTTCTGACTTGTTATTTTGTTTTCTGAATTGTTATTGTGTTTTCTGAATTGTTATTTTGTTTTCTGAATTGTTATTGTGTTTTCTGACTTGTTATTTTGTTTTTATAATTGTGATTTGTTTTGCACCTCTCGGCCACTGTAGATTTTCTATGCTGCTGACTGACTTGTTGCACGCCAGTCTGTTGTTGTGGGGACATTTCCACACCCCGAAACATGACGCTGAACGAAACGAACTGTAATTGGTTGTTTGACATGTCAGTCAAACGGCCTTATGGGCAGGCCTTGGCCAAAGAAAGCTGCTATGAATTCCAGTCCTTCAGCCGTCAGTCTGAAGGTCTGGCTACGCGAGACTACCAGACGCAGGGCGAGGCCAAGATGGTGTCGTGAGAAGACGGTTTTGCTGTAGCTCTTAAAACCTTTGCTCAAATCCCGGTTTTATTTTTAAACTTATTATGTTCAGAAATAAATTAGAATAGCTGCACTTTAACAGACTTTTCCCCTGTTTGTTAAGCTTTGCAGATGCATTTTCTAGCTAGTTAATCACGCAAGTGCTTACAACTGCTGCGCTGGCTTGAGAATATGGAAGAAAAAGAAGAAACTCATCTTGCAATGCACAGTTATGCAAGGAGAACTCTAAGCACTGATATGGAGACAGTTGCTGGACAGTCTGGTGGTTTCGTGCCTTTACCCGATACACCTGAACCCAATCCCGCCAAAAAAAGCAAACCGAGTTCTGATAGTCCAGGGGTGAGTGATACTGTGCTAATGAGATTCATGCAGAGAATGGAAGCCATGCACGAAGAGACTTTGCGCCGAATTCAAGGAGTTGAAAAGACGGTCATTGAGAACTCGAACTCTATTAAACAGATAATCCACTCTATAGAATTCCAAGGAGAACAGGTTAAGTGTTTGAATGAAAAATCTGAGGAAATGCAAAGGAAAATCGGAAATCTGGAGAAAGAAAACGTCGAACTTCGTGATCGATGTAATGATTTGGATGCTTACAAGAGAAGGTGGAATCTGCGTGTCGCTGGGATTACGGAGAAATCAGGAGAGAACGTGAAGCAGATGATCATCGACCTCTTTAGCCAGGTTTCCCCAAGCATCGCTGCTGATCTGCACCATGGAATTGACATCGCTCATCGACTGGGGCCTCGTTCTGCTGCGGAAAAATCCTCCCGTCTCATAATTGTCCTGTTCTCATCGCGTTCCCAGCAGGACACAGTTTGGAAAGACGCCAAAACCTCTGACTTGCTCAGGGAGAAGAAGATTAAGATATTCAAGGATCTCTCGCAGAAAGACAAGGATGCAAGGACCCTTCTGTGGCCAACAGTAGAGAAGGCGAGGAGGGAAGGGAAGAGGGCTGGCTTTCACGGTCCCTTCGCTGTCATTGAGGTCCCTTCGCTGTCGCCTCCCCATTATAAATATTGATACATATTTTATTGACAGGCTTTTGATTTAAATATTGGTTTGATTTGTTATTTAACTTTGGTTACTACTACTTGAAACCAGAAATGTTGTTATTTTCTGAACTTAAATATGAACACTTTAGTACTGGGTGGGCATTTTGTGGTTGTTTGCCCATTTTGAGGAAAGATAGTTGAACAGGTGTAGCTACTCGTTGGTTCATTCACTTATTTTTTTCTTTCATTATATTGTTAGTTGTTTATGTCATTGTCATTAATATCTTTTAACGCCAGAGGGCTCAGGGATAGTGTCAAACGGAAAGCTCTTTTTTGTTTGCTAAAAAACATAAATCAGATTTTTGTTTTCCTTCAGGAGTGTCATTCTACTAAAGATGATTACAAATGGTGGAAGTCTCAGTGGGGTAATGATATGTGGAGTTCACATGGCACGGAACATTCTGCTGGAGTGAGCATTTTGAGAAATGCATTTGATGGGGATACAGTATATTAGGATCAGATTCAGATAGTTTGGGCCACTTTCATTTATTAGTGATTTCACTTAACCAACAAACAATAATTCTGGGAAATATATATGGGTACAATACTTCTCCGGATAATAAGATTTTCTTTGACAAGTTAGATGAGAAACTCACACATTGGTCGAATAAATTCCCTAATGCTTTTTTAATACTAGGAGGAGACTTTAATGTATCAATTAATAATTATTTAGATAGACATCCGCCAAAGGGGACTGCGTGTCTTAGCCCGGCACTGTTAGGACTAATAAATAAGTTTGAATTGGTGGACATTTGGAGAGAAAGATACCCTAACAATTTGGAGTTTACCTGGACCAACAAAAATGGGTCAAGGCAATCTCGAATTGATTATTGGCTTATATCCAAATGTATGTCCAATTTTGATTTAAAGGGTACCTATCATGGAATTTTGAAAATTACCTTTCATGTAGTGTGTAACATAGATCTAAGTGAACAAAAACATCCTGCAAAGTTTTAAATATGAAAGTTCACCGTATACAAAGTTATTGTCTCTCAAAAGTAAGAGTCGACTCTGAGTCGCTGATATGAATCGATAGACGAACGATGCATTTTCTCTAACTTTCGAACGTCACTTGTACAAGTTATTTGAATTCGACACGCCCACTCAGTGCGCGCGCCGAGCAGACAGAGAAACCTGACAACAACATGTCGACGAGACTCTGTTCTGAAGTGCGAATCTGCCCAGGGACAAGCATGTGAAGACTCAGGGTGCTTTCACACCTGGATCGATTGGAGACGTTGTTCCGAAACAAAGGGGCGTTTCCCTTTTGGCCCGGTTCGTTTGGTCATATGTGAACACAACAATCGCACTCTGAATCGGAACAAAACAACCGAGCCGAGACCGCCTAGAAGAGGTGGTCTCGGCTCGATTCCATACGAACCCTGGAGCGGTTCGTTTGTAGTGAGAACACAACCAACCCACGAACCGGAACAAATCAATATGTAGCCTAGCAACAGACGCCAATATCAGCGTATTTTGCTGATTTGTTGCGGGGGGAGACGCGTGCGTATTAATGCATAGGCTACTCTAGCACACACACGCAAAGGTCTCTCGCGCTCTCCTTCTCTTTGTCGTGCGCGCGTGTAATTACTAGCAGCTACTCTAGCACACACACGCATGGTCTCTCGCTCTCTCTCTCTCCCTCTCGGACGTCTGGTCACCCTATGTGTGTAGTGTCCAACATCCGGGAGATGTGTTCTTCCGACCAAATATCTGAGGCATTTCACCTCTTTGTAGCACCAAGTCAACCCGCGATTCATTTTGTGTTAGGCTACTGTTGTCATGGCGATGTCCCTCAATGAAATGCGCGACCTGCACGCACGAGGTAGTGACGTAATGGCATAAGGAAAGCCCTGCAAGGGTGCGCGATTTGGAACGCTTTACAACAATGTGGTGTGAACAGAGTGACATATTAAATTGATTCGGAACAAAGTATTCTGTTTCGGATCTGTTCCGGAACAAAACAAATCGATCCAGGTGTGAAAGCACCCTCAGTGGCTAGAGTTTATATTTACAACTATACCACACAAGTATACCCACCTTGAGCTGTGTTCGCGTTATTTTAATGACGATCGCTTCACAAACACAAATGCTTTCAAGTGTGGATTCGCGAGTCGCCTGATACTGAAGGAACGTTCAATACCAAGTTTATTTGGATCAGCTTCCTCCTCCGAATCACAACCTGTAAGTACTATTAATAATTGTTGCTTTTATGTGTGTGTGCGTGTGTGTGTGTGAGAGAGTGAGAGTTACGCTCAGCAGCTTATAGGTCTCCAATGTCATTTTTTTTGTTTTTTGAAATATGTGAAATTATGTGAAGCGTATTGTAGTACTGCAGTGCTTTATCAATATGTTTAAGCGTTGGGCTAACGCAAAATATAACTGACTGCGTCATCTGACCAATCACCGCCGATTAGCGTCACGCAAAGGAGGGGTTTGGACAAATAAGTCGTCAAACGAATCATTAGGGAGTCGGTGAGCAAATCAGGTAAAAAAAATGCAAATTATAAGACAACAAAAGTGTTTTTTGTCATTGCATGCATGTAAAACTGTTGTTGGGGATTCCCAGAACATTATTAGGAACATTTAAATGCCATAATAGGTACCCTTTAAATGTTGGCATTCTATATACCCCTTTGACTGACCATAAAACTATATTTATTAATACCCCTTTAGCAGCAGATTATGCACCAGGCCATGGCAAAGCCTCTTTGTGGAAACTAAATAGTTCACTCTTAGAATTACCAGATGTAAAGTATAAAATTAAAGAATTAATTGCTAACTATTGGAAAGCAGCCACAATTAAAAAAAAATGTTCTTCTAAAATTTGAGATTGGAGTTTTTTTAAGGAAAGTTGGAGCTTACTTATCCAAAAAGAGAAGAGCTCTTGAGGACAGCCTGATCATGAAATTATCTCAAACCCGTAATTTTAATTGTCTGTCTTTGGAGGAGAAATCTGAACTTGCAGCTTTGCAAACTAAATTAGATGATTTATACTTATCAAAGGCTAGGGGTGCTTTTATAAGATCCAGGAAAAGATGGCTTGAAGAAGGAGAACTCAACTCTGCATATTTCTTTAAGCTTGAAAAACGAAACTTTGCGCTTTCAACAATGGGCTCTATGCACGGCGGTATTTTCGGTGAAGGTCTGAGGATGCTCGATAACTTCCGCCGATCATAGAGTCCAATGCAATACTGAGAATTTATATTGAATTTTATACTCCATGGTTATACTAAAGAAACGTTAGTCACAAAAACAGACAAAACAGACACCCCTCGTTGTCTTTATGCTTCTTTTTAAAATTATATTAAATAAACATAACTATATATAAAATTACATCTAAACATATGAACGTTTCGTTTCAAAGACGGGAGGACAGTAAATTTTGAAGACTCTGCCATAATACCGTTTTCCTCGGTTTTCCTCCGCTTTAATCTCCCCAACCGGAAACTGAAGAGCATCCTTGCGTCAAATGCGGAACTTATGCGTGCATATAGCCTATTGAGAAAGTATGTGTTGATGGCAAAATTGTAAAAGATCCAAAGGATATAGCCAATTTCAGTGCCAATTTTTATAAAAATCTTTATAGTTCTAAATGTACAGAGGAGATATCAACTTTGTTTCTGGATTCAGTTATTAATGTTAAAGCTATCTCTGAAAGTGACAGAATGTGTTGTGATGGAGTTGTTACTCATGAGGAAGTAATAAACGCAATTAAGAGTTTGAAAAATAATAAATCCCCAGGATGTGATGGACTTACAGCTGAGCTGTATAAATTATTTGCTGATGAACTTTCTCCTTTTTTAACAAGTGTTTTTAAAGAGAGTATTGATAAAGAAGTTTTACCTCTTACTTTAACGCAGGGTATCATCACTCTAATTCCTAAACCAAAGAAAGATCTTACCTATTTGGACAATTGGCGGCCCATCACACTCCTTAACAACGATTATAAAATTTTTGCCATAATATTTGCTAAAAGACTTAAAGAATGTTTGGATGGTGTTATAGATGAGACTCAGTCTGGATTTATGAGAGACCAACACATAATGAATAACATTAGATTAGTTTTAGATTTATTTGATTATAGCAATTTGGTGGAACATAATAGTTTTATTCTTTTCCTGGATTTTTATAAAGCGTTTGATTCTGTAGAACATCATTTTATTTTTAAATCAATGCAAAAGTTTGGTTTTGGTGAATATTTTTGTAAGGCGGTAAGAACTCTTTATTACAATTGTAATAGTACAATCAAATTAAAATTTGGTACTTCTCCTAGGTTTTACTTGTCACGTGGTATTAGACAAGGATGTCCAATATCCCCGTATTTGTTTTTACTAGTTTCCCAGATATTTGCTTCTTATGTTTCGAATAGTGGTCTTCGTGGTATCTCTATTGCTGACAAACAGATACTCATCAGTCAGTTGGCTGATGATACCACACTTTTTTTGCATGATGCTAACCAAGTTCCGTTAGCACTAGAGCATATCCAGCAATTCTCCAAAGCTTCAGGCTTAGTCTTGAACCTTTCGAAATGTGAATTGATGTCCATCAAAGAGTGTAATTTGTCACAAATTTGTAATATTCAAATTAGAGATCAGGTATCATATTTAGGTATTATTATAACAAAAAATGAACTAGAAAGATGCTCTGTAAATTTTAATCCACTAATTGAGAGTACACAGAAAAGACTTTGTATATGGCTCCAGCGAGATCTGTCATTAAAGGGAAGAAATTTACTAGCCAAAGCTGAGGGCTTGTCAAGGTTAACATACGCTGCTCTTTCTTTAAATGTCGACACTGCCATTCTTAAAAAAATGATACAATGCTCCTCAACTTTGTTTGGAAGAATAAAACTCATTTTGTCAGAAAATCTGTACTTATGAACACTATTGAGAAGGGGGGTTTAAACTTTCTCGACTTTACCACCTTAAACAATACCTTTAAAATAAACTGGATAAAGAACTTTATTAATAAGCCCGCATCTATCTGGAATCTGATCCCTAATGCTATTTTTTCTAAACTAGGGGTTTAAAATTCTTATTAACCTGTAATTATAACATAATGAAAATCCCTATCAAATTATCCCTCTTTCATAGGCAAATGTTATTAGCTTGGTCCCTCATCTTTAAACACAATTTTACACCTCACTCTTATATAATTTGGAATAATAAGGACCTACTGTATAAACATAAATCTATTTTCTTTGATAATTGGCTTAAAAATGGAATTATTTTTGTATCTCAACCTTTCAATCAAAATGGTTCAATTTGTAATTATTCTGAGTTCTTGGTAAAGCATGGAATTCCTGTTACTCCAAAAGAGTTTGCAATTGTGGCTGATGCAGTGCCACAAGGGGTTCTCATGCTTTTTAAAGGATTTTCTTTTTCATCTCTTTATCGCTCAGTGGATCTGTGTAAGACATTTGTAGGTAAACAGTGCCTTTCTTCATCTAAATCAAAAAAACAATAAGAAAATTCAAGCCTTGTTTCAGGAGGAATCTGTTTCTATGCCATATGTAATTTCTTACTGGAATGGTTTTGTAAGTGACATTCCCTGGAAAAAAGTTTGGACATTACCTCACAAATACCTTATAACTAACAAAATAAGAGAAATTACCTTTAAGTTAATTCATAGGTTTTATCCAGATAAGTGTTCTCTCAAAAGACTTAAGAATTATATTAATACCCTCGTTCTTTCTGTTTAGAGAAACCTGAAACTTCTTTACATTTATTTTGGAACTGCTCTCTCACAGTGACATTTTGGTGTGACATTTGTGATTTTATCAAATGTTATGTGAATCCTAACTTTGAATTTACCTATAGAAATGTAATTTTTGGTTTTCATGAATGTGAAAAGAAAAGTGATATTTATTTTATAAACCTTATTTTTCTGTTAGCTAAATTTCACATTCACAAATGTAAATTTTCTAAATGCAGTCCTCTTTTTGTAAGATTTAAACTTGAAATGAAAATGTATTTTGAATCTATAGAGTTCTCTAAAAATTTAAAAGCTATAAGAACAGTGGCTGCGTTTAAGGACTTGGCACTTAACCTGGATTGAAAAGACAGAAGGAGCTTATACTGGACTGAAGGACTCAATTCTATTATGTAATGACAATGACAATAATTGTTGTATATGTTTTTTGTTTGTTTGTTGGTTGTTGTTTTCTTTTACGATGCATTTCGTGACACAATAACAGTAGTATTTTTTTATTTATCCTCTGAACATTACTATTACTAATTAAATAATGACCAAATACAACCAAAAACAAACATTCAGTCTTGCCTGTGAAAGATAATTCCTCGAAAGCTGTTTTCAATTGTGTGGCGACTTGCAGAGTCCTGCAACGGGTCGGGTACCCGCGGATACCCGCGGGTACCCGCATAAAAGTGTCTAAAACGGGTGGATTGTAATCATTCCTAAAATTCACGGGCGGGGATGCGGGCGGATAATGAACTCCTTGCGGGCGGGTAGCAGCGGATGAAAAATATATGCAATATTTGTGTCTAAATTGCCATTACACATACGCAACAACGTTATGACCTTTGGACCCATCACGTCACCGGCACTGCGTCAGTGCGACTTTCGTTTATGCTTGCGTTGCATGAGTAGCCATAGGGAGTAGCTATTGATGATTTAAAAGTAAAGTTGGCGAGTGGAGTACGGTATATAAAAGTGTTAAGAACGAGCATACAAAAACATTTCCCAACCTGATTGCACGGAATGTTCTCTCCATCCCAGCATCGAGCGCTGCGAGTGAGAGAGAGACTTTTCCAGCTGGATTTGTAATTCAAGAACGGAGAACGCAACTTAAACCATGTGGACGATATCCTTTTCCTGCACAGTATAACTTAAGGCAAAGTAAATGCATAGGATAGCCTACTGTTTGTGAGCGACAGGCTCAGATAGGTTGTATTTTTTTCTTGTTCTTTTTTTCTTTTCATTAATAGCCAGATGTTTGCGTTATCAGGTTTCATAGCCTATTTAGGTGCCGATGTAGGCTACTTGCAGAGGTGGAAAGTAACGAATTACATTTACTCGCGTTACTGTAATTGAGTAGTTTTTTTGTGTACTTCTACTTTTTTAAGTAGTTTTTAAAATCTGTAATTTTACTTTTACTTAAGTATGTTTTGTTTGAAGTATTGTAATTCGCTACATTTAAAAACATATCCGTTACTAAGTAAAAAAAAAAATAATACAAAAAAAATATGCTTTTGATGAAAACATCGCGCTCCGGAAGGGCGGGAGAACAGACGCGCTAAAATCACAACACAATATGGAAAAGATGACGGACAAGACAGACGCAGACCCAGCTGAACGCGAAATGCTGTCGAAATCTCACTCGCACACATACCGGTATGTGAAGCCCTGGTCAGGGAATACCAGGAATACCAGGATATAGAAAAAAATGGAGTTTAAAGTATAATGCGGATGTCACGTAAAACAAGCAAACTGGTAGATGTATGGATGAATAAATAGAAAGTAAGCTGTACAACAAATCAAATCGTGACATGATCTGTAAATATTAAAGCACAAAAGACTGCTATGTAAATATATAATCTACTTGTTCTGCGTGTCTCTGTGTGAATGAGCTGTGCTGTTTTGTTTACTTACTACATACTCGAGTACGCGACGCGCTCATAGTGTTTTCAGCATCTCACTAACAATACGAGGACATGAATGAACATTTCCAGAGCTGCTCTGAGAGAACTCCTAATGAGCATTTTCATAATTTTATTTGAGAAAAAACATTGTCAAATACACTCTGAAACAGGACTTAACAACCCGTCAAAATAAAAGTTCGGTTTTACTAGAAGAAATTATATATTACTATTTTAGGCCTACAAAAGAATGTAGGCTACCTACTTCTCATATAATAATATTAACAACAACAATAATAATACTACAATTTATTTAAACATTATTTAAGGAATATATATTATTTGTCCATGGTTTGAGTAAATCTGTTTTGTACTTTGCCAAAAACTAAAAGGATAAAATGTTTGCTAAACATTTATTTGATTACCACCGTTTTTGATAATATATGTATTAAATCATAAAAAGAAAAAAAATCTGAATAAGAAACATTTCATAGAACTCTATTTTTAAACATTTTAATAAGTTAATGATAAAAATAAGTTTCATAAAATCTAATTCATAATCAATTGTTCAATAAAACATATCTAATCAACTTATTTCAATAAATTATTGAAATGAGTTGATTAGATATGTTTTATTGAACAAATGTTTCATTTATTTAACTGTCATTTTAACTGATGATAATAATAACCATAATTTAATAATACAGTTTATATAAACCATGATATTTTCTGAGACCTTATCATACTGTGAAACTCTCATACGTTACAGCCCTGCACGAGAGAGTCCCCCACCACACCCCCGCTGTTAAAGTTACTCAGCTACTTTTACTCTGAGTACATTTTAAACGAGCTACTTTTTACTTTTACTTGAGTAGATTTTTAGACCGGTACTTTTACTTGTAATTAAGTAAAATTTTATTGAAGTAATGGTACTTTTACTTGAGTAGAAAATTTTACTACTCTTTCCACCTCTGGCTACTTGAATGGCGCAAAACAAAGCACACTTTAGCCTGTTTCATGAGGCTATTGTGATGTTGAGAGAGGTGCGAGATAAAAAAAAATAAAGGACTTTAATTGGAATGATTTTAGCGTGTGTGATTTATCACGGGTCGGGTAACGGGCCAAATATTAACGGGTCTGGGCGGGTGCGGATTTAATTTTGATATTATCACGGGTGACGGGTCGGATCTGGTGCTGAACTTTGCGGGTACGGGCGGGCGCGGGTCTCCAAAAATGGACCCGTGCAGGACTCTGGCGACTTGTACAGCCCCAAGCAGCGCACAAAACAGGCATTTCTATCAATTCCCGGTATGAGAGGTATGGGAAAGTTGCCATCCCCAATATGGCGGCGCCGTTGACGTACGCTCCAGCGGCCAATAGGGCGTCTATGTATTATATTATGTCTATGGTCTTGAATGATCAACATTGAGGCAGAGACCAAGCGTGCTTCATGTCACGTGATCCACTCGCTCTCACTCACTCACTCCGCGCTTCCTGCTACTAGCATCTAGCGGCGCCGGCGATGCTGTCAACCTAGTTCGACGCCTGTGAACCGTTGGATATTTGGATATCATGGATATGTATTAAAAACTTTTTCAACATTGTCCAATGAAGAAAAAAAAAAAAAGAGTAAAAAAAGTAAGCACCCCCTTTAAAATGTAAATTATTCATGTATTTATTATTTTTAAAACTCTTATATTGGCTTGTGTGTGTTGTCTGATGGTGGGCTAACGTTAAAGGCCTGCTGTGCGCTGACACCAAAATGTTCTCTCTTCCATACCCTGGTGCGCCGTCACGTCACCTCTGCCACATTTGTACTGTAACTTATGTCTATCTGTGCGATTATGGTGCATTTCGTAAGGGTTAAAAATGCTGTTTTGTCTTTTTTTTAATCCTTTAAGCCAGACGCTCATTGCGTGTCGGTGTGTGTGCCTAGCGCAGTTTGTTCTTTAAAGCTGTACTGCTGACACAATGTTTTATGACTGTAGCCTATTTAAATCCTGGTGCGCCGTCACCAGACGTGTGTGTGTGCGTGTGTGTCTGTCTGTGCGCGTTTGCGAAATTTTGAAGGTGACTAGGCTGCTTGTCGGTTCGCTGACACCGCGCCGCCTCCCTCTGTGTCCCGCACAAAACATTTGTTTGTTGTATACCCTAAGTCATAAGATATATATGTCCATTAATTTGATTATTATATTTTATTGTGCATTAGCCTCACATATGACTGACTTTGCTGTATGCAGGCAGCGATGTGATGATGCCTGATATGAACTTGGGTTGCTACATTAGCGGGTGGGACGGCTGGGACGGCTGGGACAGACGTCTTGGACAGAGCGCAGAGCGGCATTTTTAAAAGGACGGAGCGTCGCCCTATTTCCCGCTCCAATTTCGCTCCGATCACACCACGAGTCTGACTCCACGTCTTTTCCCCGCCTGGCTAAAGAAGCTTGCATTGTGTTCAGCATCCCAAGCGGGTCTGCGAGGGCAGAGAGGGTTTTCTCCGCAACCACCGCATGAGTCTGAAGCCTCAGAATTTGTCCAAACTTGTGTTCTTGAAGGTGAACTCAAAAGAACTCTAGATAAGGAAAGCAATTCATTTTCTTTCTTTTTTTTTTAAGTTTGACAACATAAGCCATTTAAATTGTAGCCTAATCCATGTGCACTCTGCGCAAAAGTTCAGTAATACGAATTTTGGCCTAATAGTTCATTTACCATACTTTTAAAACGTTGATGTAGCCTACAGTAGGCCTATAGCCTGTATATTTTTATTCATATAATTAGACCCATTGATTCGTTTAATTTTACAGCATTTTTTTGTACAATTGATATAAGCATATTTTTATTTTAATTGTGCGCGCTATGCAAAAGTTTAGTTATCAAAATGTTGGCCTAATTTTAATTTACTTTTTAAATGTTTATGTAGGCCTATATTTTTATATAGGCTACTTATATCTTTTTTTTATCTTTATTTATATTATTAGGCCCATTTATTCGTTTAATTGTACAGCAGTTTGTGTGTAGCCTACAATGGATAGGCAATAAGCCAATTTAAATTTTAATCGTGCGCGTTGCACAAAAAATCAGTTATCAAAATTCTGGCCTTATAGTTAATTTACTTTTAAACTTTTATGTATATTTTTGTTTATATAATTTTTATTCATATTATTAGGTCAATTTATTCGTTTAATTTTACAGGACTTTCTGTATAGGCTATACCTTTTTACATAGGCTAGGCCTAATTTCTAATTTGAAATAAAACATTTCTATTTGGAAAATATTGTTGTTGCTCTTTAGTTCTTTGGGAGGTAAGCCTGTGGTCTAAGCTAAAAGTGAAGTACATGTAGATTTGTTTCCTTTCTTGGGCGATTTGAGTGGTGCGCGAAGAAAACTGTGTTGAGCACTGAGCGATAATGGGCCTGATGTGGCTCTGAGCGGCGGAGCGGAGGGGTGAACAGTTCTGTGAGCGAGGAGCTGAGATTCTCACCGCTCCACTCCGCTCATATGCTCTGTTCCGGTGAAATCACAAAACTAAAATGCAAACAAACGTTTCCCTGCTTGATATAATACAACCACTGATGAACATATTCGGTTTTGATGAGAAAAAAAAAAACCTATATGAGTGCGGATTAGAACCCTGGACATCTGACATGCGGACACATGTTGTAAAGTCGGATCTATGGCTGTGTCCGAAATCTCCCACTACTCACTATATAGTGGGCTATATAGTGAGCTCGCCATTTTGTAGTGCTGTCCGAATGTATAGTGATAATTATTATACTCTATATAGTCCACTCAATGTATCCCAGAATGCATTTTGAAAAGTAGTGTACAACCGATGGTCACTAACCCAAGCCCTACATAGCATCATGCATTGCGCTGATCGTAAAAGTGGCGGATGGACGTCAAGGAGAGCAGCGCGACAATACGAATTTGCGACAGTAATGCCGTAATCAACGGCGCCGAGAGACGATGGAGTAGTGTCCGAAAGTGGTGTTTCTATTGTGCTTGTGAGCTCACTATATAGTGCTCTACTCCCTACCCCATAAATAGGGGTTAGGGATTAGTGGTTTGAGCGGAGATTTCGGACACAGCTTATGTTTTTATTCACGTGTCACATGATTCATTCATTTATACACATGTCCCACCCACTTTTTAAAACAAAGTTACGCCACTGGCTATATGAACATATAGCCTATGCCACATTGATAGGTCACTGCCTACCCATCACAACATTTCACCGCACGTTACTGATATAAAGCAATAGTTGAAAATAAAGTGACAAGAATAATAATGATTAAGTGTTGATAAAGCATTAGGTGTGTACATGTGGTACACTGGGTACCTGTGGATTTGAGGAATTCTTGTGCAGATCCCAGGATAACGTTGCAGTCTCGGTCTGTGCACAGGAAGAGCCCCACCAGCGTGCGCCCGTCTGTCATTCGAATCCTCATGCTCTTATTGAGGAGGTTCTCCAGCTTGCACCGAGCCAGCGAATAAGCAGACTCGTCCACCTGAGACACAACATGTTTGACATCAACAAAAAATAGGTAAAACATATTGATCCAATTCAATGGGATCAGAATATATAGCCACATATACTTGTTATTTTCAAAAATAATAATCTATCATAAGGCAGATCATTTTGAAAACAAAAAGTATTTGACTAAAAATGTGATCCTAATAAAGGCACTGACAAACTAATCAGTCATAATGCTTGCTAGCAATAGCGTCAGCGCTAATATTTCACTGGCTCCATGTAGCAACATATTCAGACCTCAGTTTGCATTTCCGTGCCGTTCTCTTCGCTCTCTGTTGCCATTCGAGCCTTTTTGGTATTGAAATGTTGTATAAATGCGACCCAAATGGATAAAGAGATGCTCCAACAAAGATGTATCTTCTTCAGGTCGTACAATCTGCTGTAAATATGACGTATGAACAAAGGAACAGCGCCCCAGGTGAAGTGGCGTGCACACTGCTGTTAAACCGTTTAAAAGAATACATTTAATTAGGAAGGGTGAAACATTTTAACTTTTAGTATTCTGGTTTAGCCGTTTAAGGCGAGACACTACAAGTGAATAGGGTAACATTTTTAAATAATAGATATCACCATGAAAATTTCTCAGTTGATTACTTACACAAATAAAAAAAATGTAGGCTATTACAAGTTTTTGAAATTTGAATGTTTA
Organism: Chrosomus eos; assembly: GCA_036326025.1. Taxonomy (NCBI): domain Eukaryota; kingdom Metazoa; phylum Chordata; class Actinopteri; order Cypriniformes; family Leuciscidae; genus Chrosomus; species Chrosomus eos. Next base: position 14,335,327 of record CM070820.1, read on the forward strand.
ATTATGCAAATTAGGCATCATCTCATTAAATATGCACAATTTTGCATATATTTTCGGTAGATAGATCTGAAAATATGATAAAGATATGAAAAATATTTACACACAAGATGAAAAAATGAATTTCAGAGGGATTTCAGAATATTTGCTTTCATTACCTAGGAAATCAAAATATACTGTCCGTAGCCTTAAAAAATAAATTCTCGCCATATTTTTCTGATTAAAATGTCAAATAAATCAGGCCAGGAATGATTTATAAACAAATCCCTCTGAAAATATCTTCAGAATACTGCTAAGTGTATAACTGAAAAGTTTGGTGTACATAGTGCTACAGGCTGAGATGTTTCTACTGGTGAATGACAAAAAACCCATTTTGAGAAAACAGCATTTAAAGATTTGTAATGTAAAAAATCATACTTTTTTAGTGGAAACAACTATTTACAGACACAACATCTTATCAAATCATTAGCAACAACAATACAAACCACCTAAATCACATTACAATTTATAACACAGCATTTATGGCCTTCAACTGAACAGAAAAACAGTCAAAAACCTCAAAAACACACATCTAATGCCGAGTTCAGACTGCACGATTTTAGCCACGATTTTGGCTCGCCGACAGGTTTTGAGAAATCGCCGACAAATGCCCGAAATCACAGGCAAATCGGTGCTCGTTCACGCGAGTGACAATCACGCAGTGTGAATGAGCAAAGACGCTATCTGAGAGAATCGCCGACGAGTCGCCGACGCCCGTGAGATATTTGGCATGCTAAATATCTGGACCTGTCGGCGATTCACAATCCTGCTGTGTGAAAGTGTTCTGACTGAAAACTAAATCGGCGATGACCGACAGCCAATGAGAGAGCATGATACAGGACAGCAGGCTGTTCGAGGAGGAGTTATAGACCAGAATATCAGTATTTTAATAGATAGATAGGCCTATATTTACAATTATATCAAACAGAAACAAAGCACAAACATTTGCATGACCAGCAGCAACAGCAGGACGTTTGCAAAATTATTTATTTACCCCCAACTCTCTTTCCAAAACACAGTCCTTGCTCCCCTCGTCTTCCCAAACATTTCCTCCTGCATAAACTGAATATTTATTTGTTTCATTTTCGCTACAAATCAGTGCACAGACAATTTGGATCGCAATCTTCTTGTAGGCTATCATTTTTAATAACAAACTCAGTGTCGCGCGAGAACTCCGGTCTCACGCACGCGTGATCTTCCGTTATTTCCGTATCACTTCTCGCGTTTGTTTGGTTGTGAAACGTAGTTTGCGGACCAGGCAGAGGTTGTCGGCGATTCTTTCTTTTGTAAAGTCATGCAGTGTGAAACCTCCTGTCGCCGACCCATCGTGCAGTATGAACAAATAAGCAACTGAATGTTACCCCAGTTAGTCATGCAGTGTGAAAACAACAGTGACCCGATTATTTTGAAAATCGTGCAGTCTGAACTCGGCATAAGTGTCAGAGCACTTCACGTGACTTCAACGTGAATCACGTTGTCAGAAATTGACATCAGCCAATGCGATTTCGGTTTTAGAGTTAAATGCCCAAATGTACTTTCACGATTGGTTGCTGATAAAAAGGAAATGACCATATTTGGATCCGACAACAATGTAGGAGAGGGGGTTCAGCCAAAGCCCATCTACGGAAAGCCTGGGCACTCCCTATTACGTCCTATTGTACCGAATTTGGGTTGTAGTTCCACCAGAGTTCCACTGGGGGCGATCGCCGGAGTGCAAAATGAATGGGAGTCTATGGAGCTAGACGGCTAAATGTGTTTCTTTCACCCGATTGCCGTTGAGAAATCTCAGATTTTATTGTAGGTTTTGCAAGTTCAACATGGGTTATAGGTCGAAAGTTGAATGAACGAGTACTTATGTCCTTTCAATTTCTTACAGGTTAAGTTAATACATTATAACAAGGAATAAGACCTCCTACTCCTACTCAGTTGACTACACTTTAAGTGTTTATTCAAAAAAAGGATTTCATTTTTTTTTTTTTTATATCCACTCTGAGACTCTATATCTTATAAAAAACTTAGTGAAGAGCGGCGGATGATATTCATACATTGAGATTTTTGGTGGATACTATCTAGGCCTATTTCGTCAGCTGAAGCCTGAGGATTTCCTAGCAAAGAATCTCAGCACACCATGCCACCCAAGAAGGACCAAAGTAATGGAGAGGAGTTGGTGTCACTGTCACAGATAAGAGATCTAATGAGTCAACAAAGGGATCTGTTCATGCAACTTCTGCAGCAGCAAGAAAGCAATTTTAAGACTGTTGTGGAACTAATTGTGAACAATGTGAACACTCGGATTGACAAATTGACCAAGGAGACACAAGAGCTGAGAAGCAGCCTGCAATTCTCCCAGAAGGACATTGATGATCTAATAAAGAAAAATGAGAAAATTGAGTCGGAGAGAACAATTGCTTGTGCTGAAACTAAAACTATGCAGGGAAAATTGGCAGAAATGACTGAGAAAGCGGACTACTTGGAGGGTCAAACAAGAAGGAATAACCTTGTTATGGATGGCATTCCTGAGGCTCAGAATGAAAGCTGGAAGGAGACTGAGGAAAAAGTCAGATGTGTGATAAATGAGAAACTTCACCTGGACAGTAGTCAGATGGTGATTGAACGTGCACATAGGACTGGCAATTCATCCGGATATTCTGGTAAGAGACCTAGGCCTATTATTATTAAATTCCTCAGATACAAAGATAAAATGGCTGTTTTGGGAAAGACTAAGGATCTGAAAGGGACCAACATCTATGTGAATGAGGATTACACTGAAGCCGTCAGGCAAAAGCGCAAGGAACTCATTCCAGCCATGAAAGCTGCCAGAGAACGAGGTGACATAGCCTATATCCGACATGACAAGCCTGCCCAAAAGCATAAGGATTAGAAAGGTACTAACGGCCAGGAGCTGGAGCTGGAGACAGAAGCTGGAGTGAGAGACTAGTTCTCTGGTTTTCTTAACCTGAGTTCAGACTGAACTGAACTACATTTTTTATGGATAGTAGGCCCAATGATGATAAGCATCTCCTTCCTATTTCAAAGGGTCTTGTTATGGCCCATTTGAATGTCTGCAGCATCAGAAATAAGGTATTTGAACTTAATTATTTGATTAAGCAAAACACCATTCATATCTTGGCAGTATCAGAGACCCATTTGGATGCTACTGTTCTTGATACAGAGATTTCTATTGATGGTTATAATGTATTGAGAAGAGACAGGAATAAACATGGGGGTGGTATAGCATTATATATCAGAGATAAATTTCCGGTAACACTGTGCTCTGAGTTTATCTCAAACGGTTTAGAATCTTTATGGGTCAAAGTGCATCTTCCACACCTTAAACCGGTGCTGATTGGCTGCTGCTATAGGCCTCCCGGGACTGATGTGCAATATCTGAATGATTTGTGTGTGTTAATTGAAAAAGTTACAGATGTGAACTGTGATATTTTTTTACTTGGGGATATGAACATAGACTGGTTTGCGAATCAATGTCCAATGAAACAAAAGATGGTTTCGTTGATTGATGCTTGTAATTTGTCTCAGATGATCTCTCAACCAACCAGAGTGTTTACTAACAGTGCTGGCCATATTTCTGCCACTTGCATAGACCATATTTATACAAATATTCCTGAATGCTGCACTAAACCAGTTTCTCGATCCGTGGGTTTCAGTGATCATAATATCATAGCAATTACCAGGAAAACTAAAATTCCTAAATGTAAGGTCAATATAGTACATAAAAGGATGTTTAAGAAATTTAATTCGGAAAGTTTTTTGGCAGATGTTGGTGAAATTAATTGGACTGATGTGTATGCTGCTGAGGAGCCTGAGGCCTCCTTAAATATCTTTATGGAAAGCTTTATGAAGATTGTAGATAGGCATGCTCCAATGAGAAAGTGTATTGTAAAAGCGAAACCAGCCCCATGGCTGAATGAGACTATAAAGAGCCTCATGAAGCAAAGAGATGAAGCCAAATCTATATTAGTAAGGACTGGATTAGTAGAGGACAGATTCAAGTACTGTCAACTGAGAAATCAGGTTACAAAACTGAATAGATCGATGAAAAAACAATATTACATGCAGAGAATAAATGCTGTAAAGCAAGATGGTAAAGAGCTCTGGAAAAACCATTAATGAAATAATGGGGAGACGGACAACTGCATCGGTTTCCTTTGTGAAATCAGAAGGCAAATTTCTGACCAAACCAGCTGATATAGCAAATTATTTTAATGATTTCTTCATAAATAAGGTCCAAACACTAAGGCAGAATATGGACAATATTGATTCTAATTACATAAAGCTCATAAAAAATAATGTGATGTTAGATAAGAGTTGTACTTTCCAGTTTAATAGTGTAGAGGAACGGGAAGTAAGGAAGTTGTTGAAGTCCCTGCCCGAACACAGTTCTGTGGGTACAGACATGCTGGACAGTAAATTACTTGGCCTGGCAGCTGACTATGTTTGCGGTCCGTTATGTCAAATATTAAATGCATGCTTAATGAAGGGTGTTTTTCCCACTATCTGGAAAGAAGGTAAAATTATTCCCTTATCTAAAGATGGCAGACTAGCATTCACTGGGAAGAACAGTAGACCTATCACTATTCTCCCAGTTCTTAGTAAGCTGATGGAGAGAATAGTTCACTCACAAATACAGAACTACTTTAAATGTTATGGCTTGAACTCAGATTTCCAACATGCTTATAGACATAACCATTCAACTTGTTCCGCCCTTACACTAATAACAGATGACTGGCTTAAGGAAATTGATAGGTTAAAGATGACTGGTGCAGTATTACTTGATTTTAGTGCGGCATTTGATGTCATAGATCACAATCTACTCATTGGTAAACTAGAATGTTATGGATTTAGTCCAATTGCCATCCGATTTATGAAGAGTTATCTCACAATTAGGACACAACGGGTTTATTACAATGGCATTTGGTCTCGTTCTAAGGTTTTGGACTGTGGGGTCCCTCAAGGGAGCTGCCTTGGACCACTTTTATATACCATTTTTACAAACGATTTACCATTAGTTTTGTGTAAAGCTACTGTACAAATGTATGCTGATGATTCCACATTGTATTATGCTGCAAAAACTGTCAGTGAACTGGAAAGTGTTTTATCAGCTGAGTTAAATATGGTTTTTGATTGGATAAAAAGAAATAACTTGGTGCTGAACATCTCGAAAACCAAATCAATTATCTTTGGATCGAGTCATAAACTGTCATCAACACCAAATATGAGCTTGAACTTGTCTGGGGGACCTATAGAACAGGTAGATAAAGTAAAATTACTGGGCACAATAATAGATAGTCAGCTATCATGGGCAGAACATATTGATTTGATAGTTAAGAAGATGGGTTGTGGTATCTCTATGGTGAGGAAATGTCTTTCTTATGTCCCTACACACATTGTGGGTCAGGTGGCTAAATCTTTAATCTTATGTTACCTGGATTATTGTGCCCCTGTATGGTCATCTACATCTAAGGGTCAACTAAATAAATTACAAACTGTCCAAAATAGAGTTGCCAGGTTAGTATTACATTGTCCTATAAGAACAAATATTATCAGTATGCACCGTCGACTATCATGGCTAATGGTGGAGAAAAGACTGGTTTTTAATACAACTAAATTTTTCAGTAAAACTGTCCTTTCTGCTCAACCTGTTTTTTTATATAACCAAATTGTTAGGTGTGATCAGGTTCATTCTCATTTGACTAGGTCAGCTGATGATGGCCAGATGATGTTGCCACGTCCAAATTCAAATGCTTGAAAGAGAACAGTTATTTATCGTGCCATTAATCATTGGGACAATTGTCCGTTGAATATACGTAAAATGAATGGCAAAGTCTCTTTTAGGTACCATCTGAGAATGCACTATTTAGATTTGTGAGTAGGGAATGTATGAATGTAAGAATAATATTGTAATAATTTGTTCTGAATAATTTTGATGATGTTTATAATGATGTCTACAATGTTTTATTGTTTTTAGATTATCATTGTTATGTAATTTATGTATTTTTATTTTTATTTTTCTTATGGACCCCAGGAAGACTAGCTTCTCACTTTGGTGACAGCTAATGGGGATCCTTTTAACAATAAACAGTAAACAATAAGTTGTTGTTGCCCATAACTAATAATACTAATAATAACTAAAACTGCTAATAATACGATGTGTATGACGTCATTGACATTTTAAAAGACTTTTTAAAGCTAATAAGTGACTCTAAAAAATCTAACACCCAGCAGTGTGTAATTTATTTGCATCTACATTCGAACACAATATTCAAATTACTAGACAAAAAATTATATCCCGAGAAAAGTGGATTTCTGGGGGTGAAACCCCATAGACTCCCATTCATTCTGCACTCGACCGCGAGCGCCCCCGCATGGACAGAGAGGTGTTACTGCAGCCAGTCAAGAAACCGGAAGTAACCAGACAATGCCAGTTCTCCGCCTAATTAGACATTCTCTGGTTCAGCGAAAAATCGGCAGCTGGCAGCAGGAAGCATAGACAGTAAAAGAAATGGACACAGCGACCCCTTTGATTTCAACGGAGAAGACTGAAGCCCGATTATTGCACATCCTGTCTGATGGCTGAGCAACTGCGCAGGCTCAAACCATAGACAGTAAAAGAAATGGACACAGCGACCCCGTTGATTTCAACGGAGAGAGTTGAAGCCCAACATGGGCACTCACTTCCTGATAGCCAAGCGTACTGCGCATGCTCAAACTGAGCTTGACGACGTGAGCAACCTGACTGACAGTTGTACGTCTTCTAGTAGCGGTGCCAAGAGGAATCTGAATCATTCCCTTCCGAATCTTGCCGAGCCGGAGATCGTGAGTATTAGCTGTTCATGAGCTCGCAGCAGGAGCAACTTTATGACTCTCTATGGGCTTCTCCCTTGACTTTATGCCTCCACGTCCCCCCGATTGTGCGCGAGCTTCTACTTCTGTCTTTACGGTGAATGTCTCTTCTGCGCGACAGAGAGTCGCGTGTTATGACGCAATCGTTAGCCTATTTTTACAAAAACGGCTTCCACGGGGCCATAACGTAAGATACAAAGTAATGGAGCCTTTTATACATTGTCGTGTTTCTTTAGAAATAAATAATGGACAAATGGAGTCTTTGGACGCCTCAGATGTAAAGTTATTCGCTGTCAAAGTGACGCCAAAATGAATGGGAGTCAATGGGATGCTAACAGCAGGTGATAGCCAGCTACAATGGTGGCCTCCGGAGGCAGCTTCAACTTCCGGCTGATGGATTACCCCCTTGGCTCAAACTGAGCGTGACGACAGTCTGACAGTTGTAAATCTTCTAGTAGTGGTGGCAAGACAAATCTGAATCACCTAATTCCTCAAAAACGTTGTTGAAATATTTTGTCCCATTGCTTTTATGGACTCTCTATGGGCTTCCCCCTTGACTTTATGCCTCTATGTCCCCCCTATTGCCTCATAGGCAGTAAAAGATTGCATGCGAGCTTCTCCTCTTGACTATATGGTAATGTCTCTATTGTGCGACAGAAAGTCGCGTGGTTATGATTAGTGCTGGGCGGTAAACCGGTTCAAACCGAAAACCGGTTTATATTTTCGTCACGATATTGATTTTGAATAAACCGCCATACCGGTGTATTTATTTACACAACGTTCGGAACGAACGTTACGCTGCGCGACACTGTCTGTTTCAGACGGACCCTTTAATGTTGCACTTCTAAGCAGCGACGAGTGAGTGTAAACAAACAGCAGTGCTCTGTCACGTTACATGGACGATGGATGCTGAAGAATTAGTACAACATGACACAGAAGAACTTGTGCCAAAAAGAGGAGCCGGGTCTGTTGTTTGGAGGTTTTTTGGTTTCCAAAAATCAGACGTAGACCAAACAACCATTTTATGTAAGTGCTGTCGGGCTAAAATTCTCGCCAAAGGCGGCAACACGAGCAATTTGCTACAGCACCTTAGCCGCAAACATGTCTTGGAATATCAAGAATGTATTAAATTAAAGTCAGCCGCGGACTCAGCGCCCTCCACATCAGCATGTAACACAGGGAAAGCTAAAGAAAAGTCGAGCCAAATGTCACTTAAAGACGCGTTTGCTAAAGGGACTTACTACGACAAAAAAAGCAAACGATGGATCGAGATTACAAATTCGATCACTAACCACATAGCCAAAGACATGGTCCCGCTTAATACAGTCGAAAAAGAAGGCTTCAAGCAGATGATCAAGACGCTGGATCCCAGGTATGAAATGCCGAGCAGAAAGTACTTTAGCCAAGTTGCTATCCCCAACTTGTACCAAAAGCACAGAGCTAAGATCGAAACAGACCTGGCGACCGTCCTCCACTTCGCAGCAACGACTGATATGTGGTCCAGTCGCACTATGGAGCCTTACCTTAGCCTTACAGTTCACTTTATAAGTGACGAATGGGTCTTGCAAAGTCATTGTTTGCAGACAAGCTACTTTCCTGATGACCATAATGGAGAGTTACTTGCAGAAGGCCTGAAAGAGGCATTTGATTCCTGGGGACTTTCAGAGCAGAAGCTAGTGGCCATCACTACAGACAGTGGAGCCAACATCAAGAAGGCTATCGAACTGAACAACTGGACAAGACTCCAGTGCTTTGGACACAGGCTTCATCTAGCCATAGGTAAGCAATAGTTATTATATTAATAGTGAACTAAGTTATACTTGATTGATATAGGCATAGCTTTAAAATTATAATATATTAATAAGAATTATTTTATAATATATATATTTTAATAATAATTATAATGATTATGATAATAATAATAACAACAATAATAATTATAATATAATGATGATAATAGAATTATGATGATAATAATAATGATGATAAAATCATCATCATTATATCATTATATTATCATCATAATTATTATTATCAGTATTGTATTATTATTATTATCATCATTATTATTATTATATCATTTTTGTTGTTATGAGTTTATTGTTGTCATTCATTTGGTTTGGGGCTAAAGTAAAATCAATGTTTTAATTAACATTAGGAAAAGTGAACTAATATATAATTATTTATTTGTCATTTTTACAGAGAGGAGTATGAAAGATGACCGCATACAACGCGCAGTAGGTGTCTGCAAAAGAATTGTGTCAGCCTTCTCATACTCTTGGAAGAAAAGGAGGGATCTGGCCATTGTTCAGAACGATCTGGGTCTTCCAAAGCATGTGCTCACAACTGAGACGCCTACAAGGTGGGGATCACGTCAAATGATGATTAAAAGAGTACTTGAGCAAGAGAGGGCCATTAGTCAGGTTCTAAAAGCTGACAAGAAATCAAGGCACTTGGTCCTTAGCTGGCAAGATGTGGATGTCCTAGAGGCTGTCAACAAGGTGTTGAGCCCACTCCAGGACTTCACAGATGCCTTGTCAGGAGAGCAATATGTCAGTGTCTCCTACCTCAAGCCAGTGCTCAGTCTCTTCAACACATCCATTCTTGCTGAGGAAGAGAGTGATACTCAGCTGACGAAGGATGTGAAGAGGAACATTCTAGCTTACTTGAATGAGAAATATTCTGATCAGGTCACAGATGACCTGCTTGACATGGCGTCTCTTCTTGATCCACGGTTTAGAACAAAGTATATGGATAAAGAAAAGGTGGAGCGGGTTCTATCCAGAGCAGTTGAAGAGATAGTGCCACTAATGAAGGCTCAGCAGGACACACTCTCAGGGGCTGCTGGTGCAGCAGAAGCAGAGCCTGTTCCTCCTCCTGAGGAAAAAAGAAAAAAGACTTTGGCCAGCTTTTTCAAAAGGCAGAGCAACACCAGCAGCAGCACACTCACACTGCCAGAAGAGGAAAGCATCAGAATGGAGCTGACAGTCTATTTACAGACCACAGAGGTTGACAGTGATACAGACCCTTTAGACTGGTGGAGATGCCATCAGACAAATTTCCCTCGCATTGCCAAGCTAGCTCAGCAGTATTTATGCATCCCTGCCACCAGTGCTCCATCTGAGAGAGTGTTTAGCACTGGTGGCAACATTGTCACTTGCCACAGGGCCGCACTCAAACCAGATGCTGTGGACCGTCTGGTTTTTCTGGCAAAAAATTTGTAAATGTTGAAATGTGTGATTATTGTTTTCATTATACAGGATAATCCTGTGTGCCAAGTTGCACTTTATATTTATTTTATGTTTGTTCTGGTTTCGAAGCAATACTTTTGAAGGAATAACTAATGCAAGTTGCATAAATTTGTTTTACTATTTTTTTTTATAGACCTCAAAAGCAATGCAAGACAAGTTTTCTTTTTATATTTACTTGAATGCACGTAATGTTCCTGGACTTGTACTTGAACTAGCAAAAGTATTCCAAGTTGTTCTAATTGTGTTGTTTAAAATAAAAGTTCTGTATTTTGACTGCAATTGTCTTTGCATTCTGATTCCTCACTTCATTAGAATCATGACTGCCTCTTATTTGTAAACAACAGCATAACTTTCTAGGGCCATGCAAACCTGTACTACTAGTTTGGAGTTATTCTACTATATTCACTAATGACAGTAAAATAGACTATCCTAAGTCAATTTACTGCAGTAATTCCTCTCTCAACCAGTAGAAAATGCATTGAACACCTGACTATGCATGAAAAAAACCGTGATATAAATTTTTGGTCAAACCGCCCAGCCCTAGTTATGATGCAATTGTTATCCTATTTTTACAAAAACGGCTTCTACGGGGCCATAACGTAAGATAAAATGTAATGGAGCCTTTTATACATTGTCGTGTTTCTTTAGAAATAAATAATGGACAAATGAAGTTATTCGCTGTCAAAGTGACGCCAAAATGAATGGGAGTCAAAGGAATGCTAATAGCAATAGTAGAAGTTCTGCTATAATGGCGGCTCCCGCGAGGCTTCAACTTTCGGCTGATGGATTACCCCCTTGCTGGAGAGTAGAGTAGAGAGAGCGCTTTCCAACGGTGTGTGTAATGACAGGGTGCAGATCGCGATCGCAGAGCAGCATGTTGATTTAGAATGACAACTTTTTGTTGAATTTAGGAGAAATCTACAGACGCAAATAGACAAAGTATAGTAAAATAAAGACCTAAATGTGTATTTTGGAATTTTTTTCACCACAAGTATGAATGAAGACATGTTATTGAAGACAAATAGGCCAAAATCTCAAAATTGACCAGTGAAAAAAACGATGTTTTCGCCTGATGTGTCTCGCCTTAAAGGAAAATGTAAAATGTCATGATATAATCAAGAATAAGAAAGGGTGAAACATTTGAACTTTTTAGGATTATGGTTTGATGAAAGGGCAAATGTAAGAAAATATAAAATGTAGGATAATGAGGTGCTTAGTTGGAAGTGAATGAGAACAGACAAGAATGGCTTTGAATGCCATGTACGTGGGACTAATTAGATCAATACTAGATCATGCATGTGTGGTGTATTGCAAACAATTCAGCCATGAATACTTCCTGACGCTACAGTAGATTTCACAATATTAGAAAAGAAACTCAGTTTTGAAGTCTGTGTTCAACTCGCATACCATGGTTATATATGTATGCATCAAAGAATTAAACTGATAGAATTGGAGTATTTATTGTTCCAGAATTTAATATCAGAGTGGGGAAAAGATTAATGAAGGATTGTCAGATACACAGGGGAAATGCTTGCTTTTTTGTTAGCATTTCTGTGGATAAAGGATATAAGAGCTACACTGATAAAAATAATTTTGTGGTGAAGTAAATACTACAGAAAAAAACAATGTAATTTACATGAAAAAGTTAGTTCAGGCAAGAATTTAGAAAACAAAGTAAATTCTATATTACAGTATATAGTAGGCTACTCAATTCAAGCATGTAGAAATGAAAGCGTAATATCAACGTTGTAAAATTACTAAACTTTTCTGATACTGCTGTTCGTGTTCCCATCATGCACTGGGCCTTGAATAATTAATGAGGTTGATTTTTTCACTGTTTTCCAGCTGTATTTACACTGTTTTATCATTGCTTTTGTTGTTACTTAGGATTAGTAACTTGCCATTTTGTGACATTTGGAGTTAATTTTCTACTCAAAATGACACATTCAAACACAAAAACGATCCATCAAATGTTATTGTTATTGTCATTGTGTATTGTCTACCACGTATTGAGGTGCGTTCAGTGTAACTTTTGATATATAGATATGGTGCCTCACACAATATCTATTGTATTAATTACTTAGATGTTAAGCATATAGGCTACACTTTAAAATTGTGGTTTAAATCAATGTTATATTGTTTGAGTGAAATGTATTGCAAAGGAAATTTCAACTAAATAGATAATACTTAACCTTTTACAAGACAAGTTAAAATTATTTATTTTCTATTTTTCTATTTCACTTAAAGGTGCTATATGTAGCTTTTCTTCTAAAATGAATCCTTTTTTTATTGCCTGTGTGTGAAGGGGTTGTAATCACACATTACAATGATCCACTTGTCAGGTTTTGCTATTACCTCTGAAGGCGTATTCCTATTAGTATTCCAGTATTCCTATTTCTATGCGAAGGCTCTGGGTCGGATTTACCGTGAAATCCATCGGATGTGACGTGCATGCGCGCTCTCGAGCCTCTCTCCTTTTTATATACAGTCTTTGCGACGGCACTGCAGCTAACTACATAGAGTCTGATAACACCAAATGACCTGCCTCCAGGACAACACAGACTCCAACACAAACTCCACATAAATATAAAAAACAAAAAAAAAGTTTTATCTGCTGAAGCTCGTCAGGCCAAACGTGAATCGGATCAACTTCGGACGAAAACACGGGTCAACATCGGCAGAATGTTTGAATTATGGAGAGACCTCCGCTTTGATTTAGGTATAAGTATATATGGTACTGTATAAAAACAGACCCGGAGTTGGCTTTCATCCCTATTGTGATGCTTTCTCCGGTGTGTTGAAAGTCTCAGTGTGGCCGGTACCATGAGTGCTCGCTCTTGAGTTCGACCACGCGCGCTCTGGTAAAAAAATACATATAGCCCCTTTAACTTAGTTTACTTAATTCCATATGTTAAATTTACTTTAAAAATATGCGTGCAAAAATCTGCCAAAGAAAAAGTAGGTAAATTTTACTTATTGTTTTATTCAGTGTAGAACTAAGACTAATACGCTTTGATTTAATAGATCCGCAGAGGAAAGAGTTAAAAGATATTAGATAGTTATTATTTATTGTTTCAATATCTTAGAGAAACTAATTTAGGTGGATCTAGATTTTTTCTAAACAATGTAGTAGACATTCTGATCCACACCAGTCAGTGGCGGTAATGCACCAATACATTGTTTGCCAACCGCCAATAAACCTAGAAGAAGAAGAAGAAGATGAAGAAGATGACATTTAAATCAATGCAATGAGACTGTAATGTTTTGTCTGAAGTTCCCTGATTTCACCACTAGATGGCATTATTTTGACCCACCCAACATGGTGTCAACCCCAGTGATGATCGTCCCCGCGTCCAAAATCCTGGCTCCAGTTAGATGGGGAATAGAGACCAGGGTTAGAAGAGCACAGCAGCAGGAAGCTGACCCAGGTAATGGACCACCTGGTCGTCTTTTTGTACCTAAGAGTGTGCGCACTGATGTTTTGCAGTGGGGACATGCCTCATCAATCACATGCCACCCAGGAGTCAGTAGGAGTCTTGAGTTCATTTGCAGACGCTTCTGGTGGCCAAGGGTTGCTGATGACGTTAAATCCTTTGTTGCTGCCTGCCCTGTTTGTGCCCAGCATAAAGATTCCAGGTCTCGTCCACAAGGTCTTCTGCTACCCCTCCCCATTCCTGCTCGTCCTTGGTCACACATTTCTATGGACTTTGTAACGGGTCTACCACTCTCCCAAGGTAACAAAGTGATTTTGGTGGTTGTGGATAGATTTTCAAAAGGTTGCCACCTTATAGCACTGCCAAAACTTCCTTCGGCTCCACAGACTGCTGAGATTGTATTGGAGCATGTTTTTAGGTTGCATGGCTTTCCCCAAGATGTGGTTTCAGACCGTGGCCCTCAGTTTGCATCCAGGTTCTGGAGGGCCTTCTGCCAGCTCATTGGTGCTTCAGCCAGTCTGTCATCTGGATTTCATCCCCAGTCGAATGGACAGACTGAAAGAACTAACCAAGAGATTGAGACAACCTTGAGATGCCTAGCCTCAACCAACCCAACGTCATGGAGCAAACACTTGATATGGGCAGAATTTGCCCATAATACTCTTCGCCATTCCTCAACGGGTATGTCACCTTTTGAATGTCAGTTTGGCTATCAACCTCCTTTATTCTCTGAGCAGGAGTCTGAGGTGGGAGTTCCGGCGGCCCAACATCTGGTTCAACGCTGCCACAGAGTGTGGAGGAAGGCCCGAGCTGCACTTTTGAAGACTTCACGGCTGCAACAGCAACAGGCCAACCGTCGCCGCAGGCCAGCACCATCTCTTCGTCCAGGGCAGAAAGTCTGGCTGTCTAGCAAGAACATTCCCCTTAAAGTTGAAGCACGCAAACTGGCTCCCAGATTCATAGGCCCCTTCAAGGTTTTAAGGAAAGTAAACCCTGTTTCCTACCGTCTCCTACTTCCCAAGTCTTTGCGCATACATCCCACCTTTCATGTTTCATGCTTAAAACCTGTCAAGTACAGTCCTCTGTCTCCTGCCACCAGGTCACCCCCAGCTCCACAAATCATTGATGGCCAACCAGCATACATGGTCAAGCAGATACTGGACACTCGTCTGGTTCGTGGTAAACGGCAGTTTCTAGTGGACTGGGAAGGATATGGGCCAGAGGAACGGTCTTGGGTCCCTACTCGCCAGATCCTGGACAAGAGTTTGATTAGAGACTTTCAACGTCCTCACTCTACCCGAGCCTTTGGGAACGTCGGGAGCCGTTCCTAAAAGAGAGGGTTCTGTAATGTTTTGTCTGAAGTTCCCTGATTTCACCACTAGATGGCATTATTTATACCCAGTTTATGTTTCCTTAATTGGTTGTCATACTCTCACCTGTGTTGAATTACACCTAATGATAAACCCTATTTAAGGCTTCACTGCATTTTGGTTTTTGTTCAGTCCTGATGTCAGCCAAAGTGTTGTCATTTCTAAGAACTTTTGGATTTGAGATGTTGCCTTCTGTTCTGCTCTGGGAAAGTATGTTTTTGTAACCCTTTTTGTGGACTTCTGATTTTTTGCCTCTCTGGACTTATGTTTGAGAAGATATTTTTTCTGTCTGGATTACCCTTTGTGTTTTGCCTCTCAAGGAGAGTTGTTTTTTGTTTTTTCCATCGGAAGTAAAGTGGCAAATATTAAACTCAGACTTTTTGACTGTCCTTTTGTCCTCTGCATTTGGGTTAAACCTCCACCAGTGGTGAAGGGGTTAGTATCAAGGACACACACACCGGAGACCCGAGTTCGATCCCCAGCTGGATCCTAACAGAGACCACAACCAAAAATATGTTTCTACACAATACTCTTAGATCGACTACAAAATTATACTGGGGTTCAAGGACAAGCATTAAGCTGGTTCAGATCATACTTATCTGACCGGTGTCTATTTAAATGGAGAAAAATCTACCATAACTTCAGTAAACTATGGAGTGCCGCAGGGATCTGTGTTAGGCCTTCTATTATTCTCAATATATATGATGGCACTTGGAAATATTATAAGGAAACATGGAATTAGTTTCCATTGTTATGCTGATGATACTCAAATAATAATAATAATAAAAAACATAACCAAAAGTTCAAAAATATCTGCTTGCTGGTATTTGTATGAGCAAAGGCTCGATTCAAAACGGTTAGATTGTAATAATGATTTTAATTGCAGTGGTACTGGTGTATTTCCGCGGGAAATTCGAGCATGTCTTTGCGTCATTACGTCACATCTGTACACATAAAGAAGGAGCCCCGGGGTGTATTCCAGAAAGCAGGTTATGTGACATACCCGGGTATGTTTAAGAGTAAGTAAGCGGATAACCTCAACTTTCGGTTCCAAAAACGGAGGTAACTTTCAGGGTATGTTAGTAGTCATAGCAACTCACTCTCTGAACATAACCTGCTCCGGAGCAGGTCATGTTGCAGAGTTAGTTTGTTTCAGAGAGGTGACAGAGCATGGCATGCCCTGACCATTTTAGTTACATAGCACTACTTAATCTATCCCTACTTTATACAGTCACAATAATTTTCAATTATTAAATAATTTTTAAATAATTATGTGCACATTAGACTACTGACTGCCTGAGAATTGTTGCTTGCTAGCAGATTGTCTTGTATCAAACTTGGTTATCTCTGATTTTTAGCCTATGTTGTGTGCTGATGTTGCTCGTTACTTATTGTTGTTTGTTGTATCTGTTTTATCATTACTTTTTTATGCTTTTATTATTTGTGGACTGTAAAAAGTCATTTTTTGTTTTTATATCTTGGTTTTAGGTTGCCCTCATAATAACTGGCCAGGGACCACAGATGAAAATTAGCCTGTTGAGCTAACTCTGGCTCATTTACAGTTATTTTACTGTTAATTAATGAGCACTGTCCCTGTAAAATAAACAAATAAATGAAAATGGAAAAAAAATAAATGTTTCTAATGATATAACTCCTCATATAACCTCATTACTGGCCCCCACTTACTAGGTAATATGTGGCCAAGAAGAACCCCCAGTGAACCCAGTAGACCAAAGAGATGGCAGGGTGGTATGAGACATGATTTGCCAAAATCACTTTAATTAAAACCAGTTAACAGTCAAGTGTTGTTCTTTATTTCCTGTAACAAAAGACATCTGTATTTATTGTTTTAGATTTCATTCAACAACAAATGACAGATTAATGTTCACATACTGTTTCCCACCTTAAGCTGGTGCTCCAGCAATTCAATTTCAAGTCTGGCCTTTTTAGGTTAAGCCTTTTCTCCTCCATTTGAAGCTGTATAAGGTCCATCTCCATGTCACTTTTTCTGATTTGCTTTTGAAGGTGGACTTTATACAGCTCTTTGGCAGGCAACTAGAAAGACAGAATAATTAAACATGACTGAAAAAGTCTGTAATACAAACACAGACCAAATATTTAAATGAGGAAGGAGAACTGCAGAACATTTCTTACACTGCTAAGGTTCTGTGTAGATGGACCCTCATTTGTATTAAAATCTCCTGCCATATTCTGTAAAATGACAATGGTAATTTATTTATTCTCTTATGTAAAAAAGGGGGAATGCATTGTATTCATCATACTTCTATGGGCCTCCCCACATTTTCTGTTTTTGTCACAGCAGAAGCGGTCTCTTCATCGTCATCCTACAGTGAAAATAAGGAAGGGTGCTTCGTCTAGCAAACAGAAACCTAAAGACAATAATCACTTACAACTGTGACAGAGTGTGGTGTTGCAGGAGGATCCAATAATACAATGTGGCCATCAGCAACTGCAAGATTAAACCAAGATAATCATGCATATTCAATACTCAATGCATATTCTTAAACAAATACAACTAATAAAGAAGGACATTAGGAACATCTAAGAGTACTAGTAATACGATTACATTATACAGCATATGCAGTCAAAGCAGCATGAATACTGCACAAGTGAATCAATGACTGTAAAATGCATTCAAAATGCCTTTTTAAAATGGTGACAGTGTTGATGATTTTTATTAAAACACTGACAAAAACAGTGAAAACATCAATAAATCAATAAGTATTAATATTGCTCAACTACATTTTAGTAAGCCACCTGTCTTGGTAGCTGAGTCTGACGAACTGCCCCCTGGAACCCATCGACCACAGGTCGCCCTTTATTAAGGGACTGTGCCAACTCCTCAGCTGGGGTGAGGGGAGGCGGAAGTGGACCCCCACCTGTTTTACGGGCCTCAGTCTTCTTTCTATTGGCTACATAGAACACTAAATTACATTAGATACTAAATTACATGGCGTCACTAACAAGTTTAGTAAGTTTAGAAAATATTACCTTACTGGAGAATGTTTTTGTGTTTCATTTTGACTTGGCTCACACTTCTGGCTCCAGAAGGATTACACTTTATAAGAACCTAACAGATATAACTAGCCAATTATGTGCATTACTACTGTAATATTAAGAAATGTATGGAGGCCAACAAGTAAATAGGCTACTTGTCTATTTTTACATGCCCCAAATACTTTTTGGCTAATGACAGGGGAAAAAAGCTCATTTATAATTTTCTAAACTCACGCATTTACTCTGTCCGATTTTTTTTTTTTTTTTCGTATTTGTATCCGTTTTTCAGTATTGCTTTTCTTAGTTTTAACGGGCTTGTAGTCTTCATAAGCAAGCATTAACACCTCCAACTCAGTTTCACCGAAGTATGTAGCTCGAGCTTTTTTTATCCCTTGGTTTCCATGGTGACTCCTGAAATCTGCGATCCATTGAAAATGTCTTTATGTACTCGCCGTGCGCGCGCATTAACTCTGGGTTACCAATAGGAGGTTGATTAAACTAACTCCTCACAGGTGTTTTGGAACCGACATACCCAGAGTAAGCAAGTTTGGGGTTAATCAACCAAGAGTTCAAGGTTTATCTGACGGTAAGTTAACCCAGCTTTCTGGAATACACCCCAGGCTATTAGACTATGTTGAGTGTGAGTATGTTGGAGGTGGAAATTTTTAGCCTTTTCTCACAGCACTTTAAATAATTAAACTTATGGTGGATCCAGAAAGGTTCAAACGACAATCACCAGTGACAACTGGAGATTCAACAGTTGTAAAACCCAAAAGAATTCGAACTTCGGAGTGGGTAGAGAAAAAAAGAGACTGCAACTGGGCCCACATCGAAAACAAGGATAAACATTGGCAGGGCTTTTGAAAGGTGGCGTGAACTCCGTGATATGAAGAGGTTCAAAACGGACGCAGAAACGGCTTTTTTCTGTTGGACAGGTAAGACATTTTCTATAGTTCAATCGTGTAACAGTAGCACACTTGTTCGCTTAATTCACACAGTTACGGAGTTTCCTTTGTTGTGGCTTTTTTCATTTTGCTATTATGGTAAACATGACTTATTTTGTGCTAGCTATGAGAGGGAGCAATTCACCTCTACTCCAAAAAAATTACAGTTTTAAATATGCATCGGATTACAGATACGTGTGTTGTTTTTTTTATTTCAAAGAAAACCAGTAAAGAAACATTAATTTATTGATATGACAATTAGAAATTAGACTGCACAGAAATGGAAACTGCACTACACAGGTAGTGTTATATAAAGCATGCAATTTGTTCAGTTATTCCCAATTAAGCTGCTTATGAAGACTTTTATAAGACAGTCTTTTATGTTATGTTACAGCTTTTATATGAAGACTTTATAATAGTCTTATTTTATGTTACAGTTTTTATATATAAACTGCTTATGAAGATTTTATAAGAATAGTCTTTCATTTTATGTTACAGTTTTTATATATAAACTGCTTATGAAGACTTTATAAGAATAGTCTTATTTTATGTTACAGCTTTTATGTATAAACTGTTTATGAAGACTTTATAAAACAGTCTTGTATTGTATGTTACAGCCTTTATATGTAAAGATGTTTATAAAGACTACACAGAGACGATTTGATAAAGATGTTTTATTGGGTTTATAAAAATTACACAGAGACATGATTTGATAGAAATGTTTTATTAGGTTTATAAAAATTACACAGAGACAGATTTGACAAAAGATGTTTTATTGAAAGATAATAAAAAAGAACACAGTGAGCCGAACTTGAGAAAAGTACTTTATTGAAGCAAGAAGCAAATAAATAGAATGTAATCAATATTAAGAAACAAATATTAAGCATGCATGTAGTATTACCTTGATGACTGTCTTATAGAC
Organism: Chrosomus eos; assembly: GCA_036326025.1. Lineage (NCBI taxonomy): Eukaryota > Metazoa > Chordata > Actinopteri > Cypriniformes > Leuciscidae > Chrosomus > Chrosomus eos. The sequence goes on from CM070820.1 coordinate 14,355,163, forward strand.
CTGAAGAAGAAGGATGCTGAGAGAACGAGCCAAGAGAAGAAGACAGAAGAAGCACAAAACTTTTTATAAGAAAATTGTGAGAGGATTAAAGGAGTTAACCATTGTTCAAGATCTGGGATTGGATAAATTGTGCATATGATATTGAATATGTAATGAAGAGGTGTGATATGTAATATGCATTATAAAAAGTACAGTATTGGAAGTGATTTTCAGACGCTGGAAGATGAGCCAGCCTCTCCATTGTTTGATGATCCAAGCCTGACACCTGCTGGTGGAACTTGTGAACTGCTTTTGTTAAACTTTAACTTGTGACTGTATGGGAACTTTGAAAAATTAAATAATAATAAAAATACTTAAAATTCTTATAAAAAAGATTGCCTGCCACAAGTCTCTGCTTTCTATAGTCAAGTCAAGTCATCCTCATTTATGTAGCGCACTGATTCTTGAGAGTCAGGACAAAACATGTCCCACATAGAAAAGTCTAATTTATAGCAAAAATTAAGAAATTCATCATGTATGACATACTTACAAAGTTAAATCTAAAGGTATTGTATATACCTATCTGATTTTTAGAATTAACTTTTTTATCTTTTTGGGGAAAAGTTGTTTAAATGTATGGTCTGTGGTTACAGTAGGGTGAAATTCGGGGTGTATTTGCTGCCTTTAACCGCTAAGAGGCGCTACAATCACAGACTTTGAAAAGTGACCGTTTATTCTCTCTATTGCGTAATCTGCCGCTGCGTCGCGGCTCATTCAGAGCGATTGAAAGCTGGTAGCAGATGAATTTAAGTGAAATGTAGTTAAAATAATTCATCACAATACTTAAATTAAATTGAATAAATAATGAAAACATTTCCATATAAAACATTGCAATAGAAACATATTAGGCTACATCAAGGCTTTGCAAGAGTATAAGACGTTGACGTTAACGTTTAGGCGGTGGCTCTGTGGTTAACGCAACGACACGGAGATCAAGAGACCCGAGATCGAATCTTAATATAACACCATCTTGGCCGACAGCATTAATCTTTAACCGTTCTTGATGCTTAAATAGGTGACTGTTTATTTGCGAGTTTATTAACTGTTTATTTATTTAAAGTCAAGCGTTTTGTTTAATATCAATGGCATATTATTGCTACAGTAGAGCTGGGGGTTGTTAGGGGGGGCTTCTTACATTCGCTTCATAAACACACGCACACTAGCACACACATGCAATCTTTTTTCTGCACCCGATGGATAGGCTACTCATAATTTTCAAGCCCCACTGCCCCCCATCGCCCCAACACAATGCTAATGAAATACGCAACAAGCTTAAAATGTTCCAATTTATTGAAGTAACAAGTAGGCTAGTATCTAAATACAAACTAAACAAACAAAAACAAAAATAGAGAAAATAAAAGTGCTGCTGTGTCAAAATGTTAAAAAAAGAAAAGAAGAGAAATCCATTTGGCAAGACAAAAAAATGAAAAAATTAAAATAGACATAACATAGGCTAATGTGTTTGATATGGGATTAAAATTATGGGCAGTGCATGAGATATAAACTAATGATTAATTATGTCAAAATTCCTTTGTTCCGATCAGAGCATGTGAGCATTTCTGGATATTCCTCGGCTCGCTCATTCCGCTCAGGGTCGCGCGCTCATGCTGTCTCCGACTAGATTTTTTCTAGTCAACTAGTAGCCTAGTTGTTTATTTAAGCCATCAGTGGACAAATCACCCCTTTATATTGATTTAATAACTTAAATAGGCTAGACAGGGTAATGAGTGAGTGTTATAAAGCTGGACTCAAGCGCACGAGCCGGCAAAGGTGAATGTGTAAAAAATAGAAAGGAGACATTTAATTGTTTATTAATAAACTGGTGTTTTCTGCGTCGCTGCAAAGATGAAGATGCGATGTAGACTCGCCATGAACGAATAAAGATATAAAGGCATAAAAAGGAAAAGTTCCTCCCGTTGGCGCGCCCAACCTGTCACTTCTCTATTTCCCACCCATAGAGGGGCGCGCCCCACACTTTGAGCGGCGACTACCATCTGTAGTTAGGGGGGATCTAGCCGGTGTTCTGTCTCTCCCTCTCTCTGCCGTGCAAGCGGCCGCACGCTACACAGTTTGAACCTGTCTATGGTTTGAACTTGCATAATCACGTAGCCTTTCGAAAACCGGGACATTCATTGTCCCGGGAGAGTGCTTCAATTTCCCGGGACAGCCAGGTTATTAAAAAGAAGGACAATCCCGGTAAAACCGGGACCGGTGGCAACCTAACTTGCATTTAGACTTTATTTCCATGCAAAAAAGAAACACACAATCTTATTCTTGCTACATTTTAAATTTGTTTTGCCAAAGAAATTGCAGCTAAATTAGACGAAACGGTACAAATCGAAAATAGTCCACAGCAACATAAATTAAAAACATGAGTTTTGCCTCTCTCGCGCTGGATCTCAGCAAGTTTATTTAGTCTCCCTTGCTCAAACATTCTTAAACTCTACAGAACCAGTTGAAACAACTAGATTGAACACTTCAATTTAAATTTGTGTGTGAAAACACTTTAAATAGGCTAAATAAACTACAATATGTATAATTTAATCAAATATGGGGACACATCGAGAGATGTAGCCTTTCCTTAAAATAATTTTGCCATTGCCATCGGGCTGGCTATCCGACACTCTCCATATGAATGAGGAACATTAACACCTATTGTCTGTCCTTCCAAACCCCCCACAGGCTCTCTGAGTCTGAGTCTGACTTAAAATAAAGAGAAGTCGCAATTCACACTTAAATCGCTCTTCTAGCATTAGGCTATTAAAGTTTTGATAATGAAAGAATTAAATGATTTAAGCTACATGTAGTGGTATTTCTGTCATAAAAGTTTATTACTAAATATTTCATTATTTAAATAATTTAAGAAATAAAACTGGTTTGGGACAGCTTTTTCCAAGCAAAACTAAATATAATCTTCAAACGCATGTTCATTTTGTTGTCATGAACAAAATGCTCAACTCAATATTAAATTCTACAGGGATCTTTGGGTCCAGGCATGCAAATTGTGAATTAGTTCTTTTTAAAATTATTATTATTCAAATAAATCTCGGTGCTTCGTGGTAGCCTACTGCGTGGTAGCCTACTGCTGATAAACTAAATAACATTTAGATAATAATTATGAACTTTAAATGAAACAATATAGCAACACTTCGACGAATAAATGATTTGATCTGTTTTTACATTTTAATTCAGGGCGATTTTAATTAAACGAGATTTTCACCTTGTCATTCATTGCGAGGCGCTCACAATCACATAAACATATTTGAGCAGATTCTCTGTAGCTCTCGTTTTCATATGGATTACATAATCAGATAACATTTATTAACCTAAATATTTAGACATTTAAAGGCTTTAGACATATCCGATTTCCTATCGTGTCTGAGCTGAGACAAGTGGCTTTCGGTTTATTTTTGTGACGCGCAGTTTCCGGAGACCGAGAGAGACGACAGATAAACTTTTATCATTAGCCTAAAAAAAAGTTTACAGTTTTGAACGATGTAGGCTACTCTACTCTTATCTGTATGACCAAAAAAAATCACGTATAGCCTATTAAGTTATTTTAGCTGTTATGAGAAAAATAAATCAAATGAACGCGCTGCCTCGTTTGTCGAAAACTTACTTAAAACCATGTTTTTAAAAACTCTATGTAGGCTATAGGGAATAAAACAAATATAGATATATATAGGCCTATATATCTTTTTTTTTATACACAAAACTGCTTTTGAACAATTGGTATTATTAGCTACAGATCTAAAGTCGTTCTGTTGGATAGCCTATTTGTTCCTTAGTGTAAAATGGAAATGCATGGTAATATTATTTTATAAATATAAGCAAAAAAATATATGGTGTAACAGAGTTTTAGAACTAAACAAATCTGCATTAATAGCCTAAAAATATATATATATATTTTTACAGAAGTCCATGTTAGTTCGGGATTTGAACGCAGGTCTTCCGATTGATGAACCGTCAGCTCTACCACTCGGCCATGTCGAAGCTCACTGAGAAAAGCCCAAACGTTTATGCAGTGTGTGTTCGCTCAAATGAGTGAGAATGTTTTCTTGTTAGCCTATTGTGAGTGTAGCCTACTTTACATGAATAAAATAGACCTTTTACAGTTTTAAAATATGATATCCTATCTGTATGACCTAAAATAACGAAGTAGGCTATAGCCTGTTAAGTTATTTTAGCAGAAAAAGAAATTCAAGTGAACGCCGTTTGTCGAACTCTAATTCAATGGCAGAAGAAAACCCCATTTTAGAATACGCACTAGTCGTGGTGTGTCAAAATACTTAATTATAAACTTAAATATTTCGTTCAAAACCACATAAAAACGCTTTGTGACATTTTAAAAAGCCGTGAATGTATTAATACCATTGGAACCAGGATCGTAACTGAAATGCGCTGCATGTTATCTCTCAATACAGGAGCAGAAGCGCTGGTTCAGATTTTATTGTTTGTTGTTTAAACGTGCGTGTTTTAGGCTATATTTAAAAAATATATACTATATTTGATAAGGTCTATTTAGGGTAGGCCTATTCGCTATAGCCTACTGTGGAGGGGGGAAATCACCCACCGGCAAATCGCACCTTGCTTAACCATGTTTTTTAAAATTATTTCTGCATCTGGAAAGAATTCCAGTCCTGCTGTCTGCTGTCCTGTCCTTGAAGTTTTTTTTTTTGTTTGTTTGTTTATTTTTTAACAGAACTGTTTTTGAAGACGTAAATTCAGTCAATCTGTTGGATGAGATTTGTTCCTTAGTGTAAAATGGAAATGCATGGTAATTATATAAAAAACATATTTATTCGGGTTTCGAACCCGTGTCTTTGTACTGCTTAAACCTTCAGCTCTACCACTCGACCACAAGTTCGGTTGTTCACGCGTCAGTGTGCCCACAAACGACAGATGCAGTCTTCAATCTTCTCATTCCTCAATAGTTTAGCATCATTGATTGCACCTAATTTATTTTCACTGACTGCGAGATAGGCCTCTTTTAAATTTTGATTCATAAAATGTTCTGCTCTAAAAGTTTGCTATATTCTATTTAAAAATGTAGGCTACTATTACATACGTTTTGCTTTCGCTAAATGTCCCTTTGCGCCACCTGGCGGTCATTTCGCGAATGACGCCGCGGCGGCAATAGGCATTCTGGTTGGCTACCTACTGTAGATGGTCCATGTTATTGCACTTGTCCTCAGCAAGAGGTTACAATATTAACCATCCCAAAAAACTTTAAAAAAGCTCTACAATTGTGAAAACATATATATCAAATAAAAAACAAGGGTTATAAATATGAAAAACAATGCATGAAGTGAACATCAAACAATATTTTCCATAAATATCTGCCTATTAAAGTTGTGTCCTCAGTTTCTGTCAACTCCGTCAGATTTTTTCATAAAGCTCTTTAAATCAGGAAATAGCATAGTCAGCTATATACTTGAGGACCCCTTTTCATCTCCCTGTCTGTGTTGAATGCAGCACTACCACACATGCTCTAGTACCTTTTACATTTTTTATATTTTAGACAAACAATGTCAATATTCCTATGGTCACAGCTGCACCATGTCAATACCATCTTTCTGTTAAGATACTTTTTTAAAATCATAGCGGATTGAATTTAAGCATTTTAGTAAGGTTATTGGGACAGCTAGCAACTGAGAAAAACTACCTAGCTGCAGTGTACAATACATGTTTTGGTGGGAAAATACATGCCCTTACGTCAACTCCGTCAGACGTCAACTCCATCAGGTTCTATGTCTGACGGAGTTGACCTGTAAGCTGACGGAGTTGACAAATCCACCAATAACCTCTTAATGTGCGAATATAATATTATTTGTGAATATAGTGAAGGGTTAAACTGTTATTTCAGGGTTTTGTTTACCCATAAATGCACCTACATAGCATGCATTACATTATTCAACCATACACATCTGACTTGTAGAGAATGGGGAGGCAGTGGTCTGCTTATTATTGTGTAACGTGTAACTTTGCCTGCACTTTAATATATTATTTATATATGTAGAGACAAAGATAGAGAAATGAGAAGCCAGTGTAGGGCTGGGCGATATGGCCAAAAAAAAAAGTATCAGGATAATAAAAGTCTGATTCTATAGTCTTATTCAAGTACATTTTTCTTTATTTCAATTTGTATTGTAGGAAAGCATGGCTGGACAGAAATTGTCAGTTGAGGAGCAAAGGAGAAGAAATAGAGAGTACCAACGAAAGAGAGGAGAAAAATTAAACAGTGACCAAGAGAGCAAGCATGCTATGCAAGAGAAGGAAAGACAAAGGTGGAAGAAGAGAGTTAAAGACAAAAAAGTAATACAAATAGAGCGTGTGCATGTCCGACGCCTGCTGCTCAAGGCATAAGCGCAGGTTAGACAAAAATGAAATCTTAAGTAAGCTAATTGAACCTGATTCTAAGCTACAGATTATGTGTTGCAGTATTGTTGTCAAGGAATGTCAATTTAAGATCACACCCAGTATAAAGTAGGTATAAAGTTTCCCTTATTGTTTTTTTATAGTTGGAAACGGTGTTATTTATAATAGTTGGAAATGGTGTATGTGCAATATGTTTATTATAGTTTGCTTTACAGTAAGTTCAATACTCTAATAACAAGGAGAAGTTTTAGTAGTAGTTTAAAGAGCATATCTGTTCAATAATCACAATGCACACATATTTTTTGTCAACACCGTCAGTTTTTCATCAACACCGTCAGATCTTCAACAGCGTTGGATGTATGTTTTTGTTATTTTTTTTGGGAAAAACATTTTCTTCCTTCAGTTTATGTTGTTTTTGTAATAAAGGACCATCTGATCTACATCTTCTTATGTTTTATTTATTTAAGGAATTTGTTTTTACAATATTGAAATTAAAATCAAAGTTTGAAAATGCAAATATTTAGAAATCTGAGTTTTCAGAATAGTGTGAAATCACAGCTTAAGTTTATATATTGTATTTTTTTTACATATCAGAGTAACTAAACACTATTACAATATACTTCAGAATTTTAGATTCTTGTTGGATTGGAAGAATTAAAATTGTATACTTTTTAGTGTGTCTGACGGAGTTGAGACAAATCCAGTTCTGAAGGGAAACATGTTTATTTGTTAAAAATGTGTTTTTATTTAGAACCTGTTCCTTTACATGGTTAAATAGCTAAGGCCTTTCTCTGCAGAAACATACAACTCTAATTGATATAGTGTATTTTTAAAAAAAAGTTTTTTAAAACGTTTTGTCCCGACTCTCAAGAATCAGTGAGCGCTTTTAACAACGTAGATTGTTTCAAAGCAGCTTTACAGAGATGAACATACAATTTAAAGGGGGGGGGGGGGGGGGGTTGGGTCTTAATGGCAATTCTCCCGGAAGTGCGCGCGCGCATCTGTACCCTAGAGCGTGCGAGAGTGAGAGTCCTATGCCATCAGAGCGCTGCAATAAAAAAAAGGCACAAAAAAAGTGTGTTTTTGGTTGCCAGGGCTTGGCAACACACAAATTTCCAAAGAACCCAGCGTTAAGGGACCTGTGGATGGATTTTGTTTTTCCAGAGCAGCAACGGAGTTGTGCAAGTGACGTGTTCTTGTTTGTTTCCTTCATTTCGACGGTTCTAGTTAACGTTATAGGCTCAGTTCGACGCCGGATTTGCAGATCGCCTAATCCGGTTGTTAAGTCGTGACGTAAGCGCTCCTGTTTCCGGGTCCAAAGGCCGGGTCCTCTCTACCTACCTACCGCTTTCGCCGGAGTTTTAACGTGTTCCCGTGTAGTTTAAATAGATCGGAGTTAAAAAAAAACAAGTGACATTTAACTGTCATCTACTGCTTTCCCTGTGACGAGAAATATAAGAGAAAATGGCGGCAGTTGATAAGGTAAGTTACAAATCTTAAACGAATGAAGAAACTTTGGCGCCAGTGGGTGCTATCCCTTAATCCCTAGTAACACCCACTGGCACTGAAGCAAAAAAAGCCCTTTAAGAAAAGGTTTTATGTAGTCTAGGATCTGAAAGACGAGCGGAGCGCTTGGGCCCGGAAGAGGCTAAACGTCACGCGTGACGTCAGACTAAACAACCGAATACTTAAAGATGGAGCAGTCCCAACGATAAAGGTTCACGGTCGTGCGTTGGAACCGCAGGCGGTGAGTAAAACTGCTTCAAATGTCTGTGAGTTGTTAACTATCGGCGTTAAGCACAGCAAGTAAACAACATGATCACTTACAGTTAATGTATCTATGGAGCATGCGATGTATGGGTGTGTGTGTGTGTGTGTGTGTGTGTGTGTGTGTGTGTATGTGTGTGTGTGTGTGTGTGTGTGTGTTTAAATACATTTGTTTAGCTGGCCACTGTAGATGTCAGTTTGTTTATTGTAAAAATAATTCATGTCTTCATAAACCACGAGTCTGTCTGTTTACAACACACGCAAAAGCTTCGCGCGCTCCCGCCCACACGGCACGCCTCCACCCGCTCGGGTTTTTTTCGGAAAGACTCGGTACAGCCTATATTTCTTTTATAAATATAATAAAACTAAAGACTTTTTGGAGGTATGAAGGATGCAATACTACTCTATAGGTACTCAAGATTAACATGAGATTGAGTGAAACTGAGCATTTCACCCCCCCTTTAAGGTAACAGAGGTTGGTGTGGTTTTATAGCGGTTTTTGAATAATGTTGTTTCCAGCTAAAGTTATTTTTGATTGATTCACTTCCGTCGTTCTCTCTAAACGCAAACCTGTGATAAACGCTGATGGCGTTCACATGCGCATTAAAGGGATACTCCACTTTTTTTTGGAAATAGGCTCATTTTACAACTCCCCCAGAGTTAAACAGTTGAGTTTTACCGGTTTCGAATACATTCAGCCGATTTTCTGATATTTAGAAAAATATCAGTTACCAGACATTTTCTGGTCTCATTGACTTCCTCAGTATATTTTTTTTCCTACTATGGAAGTCAATGAGACCAGAAACTGTCTGGTAACTGATATTCTTCTAAATATCAGAAAATCGGCTGAATGGATTCGAAAACGGTAAAACTCAACTGTTTAACTCTGGGGGAGTTGTAAAATGAGCCTATTTCCAAAAAAAGTGGAGTATCCCTTTAAGAATTTATTCTATAGTTATGTGCGTTTGAATATATGTGCGTAGGTTTGTAATTCGCTACAAACCATGCCTAAACAAACTACTTGTCTTGCCTATAAATTTGATGCAGAATTTTATTTTATTTTATCATTTCAGGTAGGGACGTGAAAACCAGAATTTCCATAGCACTTTATCTGTAGAGTGGAATAGGGATCCTCCATAGGGAGAGGCTAGATGGCACTTCAGCACTGCATTGTCATCGGGTCAAGGCGAAGGTCCTTTGTCAGATCTGGAAACGGCCTGGATGCAGCAGGCTGCAGGAAAACCTTGGGATAAATAAAGACACTATATTAGCGTAGATGCCATTCTTCTTATGATGTAACGAGTACTTCAGGATTTAATGGAAGTGTCCCCAGTTCCGGGACCTAATCTATGCAGCCTAACATTTAATTATAGAAGTCGATAATGTATTATGTGAATGCTAGGTCAAAGAGATTTTTGTTTTTGTTTTTAATCTAGCTTTAAACTGACAGACTGTATCTGCTTCCTGGACAATGGTAGGAAGACTGTTCCAAAGTTTTGGTGCTAAATAGGAAAAGGATCTACCGCCAGCAGTTGATTTTGATATTCTAGGTATTATCAACTGGCCGGAATTTTGAGATCGCAATAGAAGTGAAGGACTATAATGCGTTAAGAGCTCGCTCAAGTAGTCACTTAAAGTTTAGTCACTTTTTCAAATAAATACCTAGGAGGATTATGTTTATTTTCTTCTAATAGGTTTGAAAAAGAATCAGATCTAGCAGCTTTAAAGCCTCTCTGTAAGCAATCGAGCTCTCCTTCCATGCAATCCGAAATACCTCTAGATTTTTCTTCCAGTTGCGCTCCATTTTTCTGGCTGCTCTCTTAAGGGCCCGGGTGTGCTCGTTGTACCACGGCGTTGGACTATTTTCTTTAATCTTCTTTAAGCACAGTGGAGCAACTGTGTCTAAAGTGCTGGAAAAGTAATATTAGATCTAGAGTATGATTACGACAATGAGTAGGTTCTGACACGTGTTGTCTCACTCCAGTTGAGTTTACAATGTCTTTAAATGCCAATCCCAATGCATCTTTTTCATTATCTACATGAATATTAAAATCACCAAAAAATTTTACTTTATCTGCAGTCAATATTAATTCTGATATAAAGTCAGCAAATTCTTTGATAAAGTCTTTATGGTGCCCTGGTCTCCTGTATACAGTAGCCAGCAGAATTCTCAAACGTGATTTATCATTTACACTATATATTTTTACTAGGGGTGTCACGATTTCGATTTTAAATCGAAATCGATCGAAATTAAGTCACAATCTCGATAATCGAATTCAAAAATGGAATCGTCGATACTGCCACGCCCCCATGTCACGTCCAGTCAATTTGCAAAGCGGAAAAAAACAGCGTTGGAAGTGCTGCGAGTCCTCTACCTCAGTTACAGCCAGTCAAAAGATAGCATGGCTGCAGATGCAGGAGACTCGACAGGACTTCTGACCTCCTCTTTCACTAAAGTCGCCGGTGTGGGACAGTGGGAGTATTTCTGATTTCCAGTGAGTTATGTTGACAACGTTCACATTCGCGTTCAAAGTTCGCGCTTAAAAAAAGCCACACTTTGCAAGCTCTGCTACTGTATGTGCGTCAGTGCGTGTACCATTCTTCCAATTTTTAAATTAAAACTTTAAATTGACAAAAACAGCAGACTCAGAACAGTATAAATCTTTATACAATAAATCTAGCATGTCACAAATAACTTGATTCTCCACCTCCACGAATGAGACAAGTGTCGTTCATTTCCGCACCTAGTCTATTTTTGCTGCACGCGCCGAGTTAAAGCGACAGCGCACAGTTCGTGGTACAAAATGAACATGACACGAAAATGTTGTAATTTCATCATAAATGCATTTAATTAAATTCTACATTAAATACTAATATTTTTCACAGTCATGTTTGTACTTTAAGACCGAGGTAAAGCAAGGAAAACATATATGTATCTGTTAAACCTTGTTTGTTTTGTTGTGAACTTGAATGTCATCTTCTGTGAATAAGACTGCAGTTACAAAAGAGAAACTACATGGCAGGTGTTGTGGCAAAAACTTCTGTTAAACATCATCACTGCGTAAGAGACACTCAGAGTCAAATTAATAAAAAGAGAAATGTTTATTCTTGCAAGAAGGCCCAGTCGCCATCACAGCCGTTACATTCTGTGAAGTGAGTGGCGCTCACCAGGAAGACATGAGACAGCTTTTATACTCTTTTCAAGGTTCCTTCACACTCGCTGTACTTTTCCACCCACTCAGATAAGGCCCCCCACTGTTCAGTTTCTACTTAATAACACAAACTGGTACTGGAATAAACCAGCCAAATCTGACCATTCCTAAGGTCGAGATGTCCTGTCCCATATATTCCTGAAACGTCACGCACAAGCACGTACACACATATACTTTTACACATTGAATAGATTAGGAATAAATGACTATTAAAATTTTTCCACAACAATCCCCACTTTTTATCATTCTGATTACCCATAATCACAATAATAAACAAAAAAGACAAATTTTAAGTCATATCATCACACTACTCTTCATCTCTGTTTTCACATAACTGATCACTCTTCTTAAACATTTGTGAAAATAACATTTTGAAAAGAAAAAGCTTAGGCTGTTTTTGTAAGGATAGTCCCTTAAGTATTAGCAAGCAAGTAAAGAAACACTGCTGCTGTACCCCAAGCATAGCTTGACCCTCAGTCACCTTAGTTAAATAAGAAATGGTGTACAGACTAGTTAGAAAAACAACAAATCATCAATCCACAGTGGTTACATCAAAATATAAAGTATAAGAAAAGTATAATAAAACCCTTCATTTCAAAACCCTCTCCTTGTACCTTATCACATAGCGGATAAGCACAGCTTTTAACCATCTGTTCATAACAAAAACATTCATAGGAAGAAGAAAAAGAAAAGAAAAACAAACACCAAATGTCTAACACATGTCACTGTAGCTTCCACTACTAGAATCATCTTCATCACATTTCTTGTCATTGTCATCATCATTTGGATAAAACTGTCATTTTTTACCAATCTAACAATCCTCCCTGCTCTGACCAGTCTCTGTACTGAGCTGGAAACACACAAAATCGACAATCCTACCCCCGAAACCCCCACCCCCAGAGATTAATCAAACAATCCATTCATTTTCCTAAAATACTTTCTAATTAATCAGTGACCAATCAAATCTCGTTGGATCTATATCAATACTAAGCCCTAGTTTGATTCAATCAAATAAAACCATCAATAACACTACAAAACAGATTCTTCTAAGCTCAAACCCGTAGTTGGTTCCTCCAGGTGTGTTGATCATCTCGTTCGACCTATGGACATTCCGTCTTCACCAGGGTGGCTCTTTACGAACCGTTGCAATGGGCTTTCCCTCGAAGGCAGGGGAGGTACGTTACCAGCACGTCCTTGATCCCCCACTTTATTCTTCTCGTTGGCGTGTCGGTCTGCTGAGGTTGGTTGGTGTAGTTTAAGATGAGATGTTTGGACGGCGGTGTTGCAATCTCCATCCTTGCAACCTTGTTTGTGGAGTGGACCATTTCCTAGCTGCTGTCACCTGTGAATGGAGATCTTAAGTGTTTTGTTAGTGCTGCTGGTCGTCCTTCTGGTGTGACCTGTGGAATTTTCACCATTTGTTTACTGATGATATACATTATGAGTTCCAAATTTATTGAAATTAACCTGAAACTCATTCAACTATTACATTAACATTCAACCCACTTTACTCATGTCAACAACACAATATTTATACATTTTGGAACAGAATCATTCTGTTAGCTGCAATCCAATCTGACATTCTGTGAAAGGAAAATTTTAAGTTATGCTCCGCTCCATTCTCTGGTGTAGAGAACTTACTGATGAACCAAACACAAATTAATCTTTCTAATCTCTCATGGGCTTCATTCAAATGTGATTCAGCATTCCGGATTTTAACACCACATTCCTAAGTCACAAAAGACTGGCGCCAAATTGTCTAGAACCCCCCCAGAGAAGATTTTATGGCCCGCAGGGACCAAGGAAGCTGACCAGCTTTGACCTGTTTAACAGACTCGTCTTTCTTAAGGAGCAAGGTCCCATGAGAAGATGAACAGAGCAGACTTCAGCAGGGACCTTGCCGTGACCTCAGATTGGAATGTCTTTCTTAAACCCCAGAAACTTTACACACCAACACACTTTACATATCAAACCACATTAATTCTGCACATTCTGCAGAGAACAACTCAAACAGAACAATGCTCAGTGGACTCATAATCAAACATTGTTCCACTACCTAATCCTATATTCTAGCTATGTAGGTGTCTATTATACTAGATAGCATACAAGTCATGCAAATGTTGTTACTTTAGATGGATGAATGGAAGTGTGTCTTGTTTGATATCAGTGAGATCATATATTCTTAATTCTTAAGATGGCTTGAGTGAAATCTGTGTAAAATGCTTTGTATGATTATAATAATCTATAATGTTAAACTGTGGTCTCTTGTTCTCTGCTAGTGTTGGAGAGTAAGCAGATCATAGATACCGCCTGATTTACGATAAGAAGAAACGAGGTCCTCCTCCTAAGATGATGCCATTGTCCAATTGGCCAGAATTCTCCAAAAGAGGTTGGACTAACTTTAAGTTAAAGACCCGAACAAAGCAGTTCAGTTCAGTTCAGAGAGCAGTTCAGAGAGCAGTTCAGTTTCGGTTCGGTTCAGTTCGGCAGTTCGGTTCGGTGTTGAATTAAGTTTGTGCCTCTCTCTACAAACAGCAAGAGAGTGTTCATGTTCGTACGCTCCTACATCGACCAGACCACCTTTAGACCAGCAGACAAATAACCCATCAAGATCGGGGTTAAAACAGCTCATTCAAGCCACCTTACTCATCCTACTTTCCTTTCTTCCTTTATTTTCTTTTTCGTAAAAGTCTCGGTTCTAAGTTAAGTTTTGCTGCAAAGTTGCGTTTAACGTTTCGGCTGCAAAACCCGCTTCCAACTTCAAAGACTTTCATTCATCCGCGCCAACACACCACGTGACTGGCCGTCCAACTTCCATACAGACAAAGACAACCAGCCACGCGGACCCAGCCGGGAAACCCCTCTGACGAAGCACCTCAAATAGGGAATTCCCTGGCCTAAGCAACGCAAAGGACAAGCAAGTAACCTCCAGACTCTAGCTGAACTGGTGTTTTTTTAATTTAAATTGAATAACCTGTCTAAGAAACGAAGGGTTAAATTAATGCTTGGTGGTTCGTTCAGGTTTATGTCTTGCAAAGTGCATCTCACTCTGAAAACTCACTCTTTGTCTCTCTTTCTCTCTCTTCCTCTGCGCCTCGTATGAATGTGTGTTAGGGATGTAACGATTCACTCAACTCACGATGCGATACGATTCACGATACTGGTTTCACGATACGATTTTCTCACGATTTTTTTAACAAGTGATTAAGAAATTATAAATAAAAAAAGTGTCCCTTTTATTATTTCTCAGACAAAATGCTCCACATTTCTTTTTAATTTTAAAATATATTTGTCAAATAGAAAAACTACATTGAAATAAAAAAAAATCCCTTCAAGGTTGTTTCAACTCAGTCTTTCTGTCTGTCTGGTCAAGAGGATGGGCACTGGTACCTTCGCACACTCAGTAAAAGACAATGTACAATTAGTAGCTACCACATTTAGAGGGGTTTTAATTTCGTTATAATTTGTATCATTATTACACTAGCAAGAGTAAAAAAAACCCCCACACATTTAGAAAAATATGCCATAACCATCAATAAATTATATATATATAAAAATATATATATCCATGTACACATTTAGAGAAAGAGATAGTAAAACAAATACAACACCTAGTTGCCACGGAAACACTGATACACCTTGTGATCTCCGTGGCTCTCGCACTTGTCGTATTGATGCCTTTTACATGAAAACGGAGGTGACTTGTGCTTCTCACGGTGGTGATTATTATTAGTCTACGGAAAGTCAAAATGCCGCCACACCTCCGATTTGAATGAGTCAACGTCAACATCTACGCTTGCCGTCGCCATGTGTTTGACGGCGCGTGCACACCAGTCTATGGCACACACTGGCGCGGCGCGAGCGGAGCAAACCGAGCGTTTTTTTCAGTTCATTCCTATGGAGGTTGAGATTGGCTCACACAAGCTCAAGTTTCATGAATGAAGTGAAAACACTCGCTAGCTTTGCGCCAGTGTGTGCTTGCTGCTATTGTGCCTGTAAAGAGAGGTTCACAAGCTAGTAGAGTAAACGGCCCTGCTGTTTAAAACGTGTATCGCGATTCGTTTAACATTTCAACCGACTTGAATCGTCACACATTTGTATCGATTTTCAACCGGTTGCGAGTGAATCGTTACATACCTAATGTGTGTGTGTGATTGTGTTTAGACCTTAGTTTTATGTGTTTAGAATAATCAATAAAGTCTTGTTTATATTTGAAAAGATATTTGTCTTGTGTTGTGCTTACACATTTAATGTCTTGTACTGTCGATCTAAAGTTACCTTGCTAATACATAGTGTTTCACTATAGATTGGATAAATATCTGTTGCCAAGGTTAAAATGACGGCCCGTTCAAATGAACTCTAAACGAGTCATTTGCTCGGTTCCATAGTGATTCGGTCAATGATTCATTGCAAATCGATGAATCATTCCCTTTGAGCTAAATTGGCCTTCCGGCCCCCTTAAATACATTTTATGTATATTATTATTATGTAGGTTCACTACATAGTTGGTGGAGAATGCGGGCAGTTCAATCTAAAGTGTAAGCATATTATCATATTATTTATCTTTTCATTTTGTTTCGGATGCAAGATCCGAAAGATCTGAGAGTCTGTGTGTGACGCGCGCAGCGCGCGCCCCGTTTGAATGAATGCTGCTGCTGCTGTTGTTGTCTGTGAGTGAAGCTCCCAGAGAAAGCTGAAAAGTCTAGTCTGCCGCCCTATTTGCTTTCTTGTTAACTGCAGTAAATAAGATATGAAACCTCACACTACGATAAGGTAAGAATTGAGCGTGTTCCTCATTTCCAGAAATACCTCGTTAGAGCTGTTCGATTTCTGCGTGTTCCAGAGTCTTTCAGGAAAGCTGTAACATTGTGTGTGTGTGTGTTTATATCAGTTAGAGAACTGAACGAAATCAAACTGCAGTAATTAAAATAACCCTAACGTTATAAGGACTAATATTATCCTCACAGAGCGATGAGCGTGTTCCTCATCTAAGTTAGTCATAAGCCTTATATGTATTTATCTGATTCAGTGCGTGTCCCACTGATCCCCGGGATAAACAGCGAGGCTTAACTAATCTTATCTGTTTGTGTCCGTTCAAATAATTCTCGTGTAACATTGCGCATGTCCGAGTGTAATTTGAATAGTGGTTATTTAAATTCGTTATCAAGTAAAGCTTGCCATTGAAACTGAACCAACAGTTAGTGTTTTATGTGCCTAGATAAACTTGCACAGAGACGATCCGCCGAGGTCGTCCTAGTTACATCTATTATAACGCAAAGCTGTCGCTTGCTTAAAGTTAATATCACTCTTGACAAACTGAGTGAAGCCCCACGTCGTAAAACCAGCTACGAGTGGTGTATCTTATTTGAACAGTGTGAAATGCGCCGACATTTCCTGTAATAGGATCGATTGTTACTGTACATGCATGTTCTGTGGACATTGTTGAAATGCTCCCATATTGCATGGAACTCTAACAAACTGTTTTCCAACTGTCTGCAATTCCCGGTTCGCCCACTAGCGTTCGCTTGGTCGCTATAGTTACGATCGTGACACGGAAGTCTTAGCCAACGCTTCCGGGTGAACTTTGACCCAACCCTCGGTGTAAACAAGCGCTAAGCTAGGCAGTAGCCTTGCACGGAGGCCTGTGCTAAATCCTTTAGCATCAGTTACTGTTATCAATACTAGCCAATACTACAGTGTCTGTTGGAAAAACGTTAAAGTGATTTAACCGTTTAGACACCTCGACTTTTACACCTGTTGATCCTGTCTTCTTTTACTTTTACCTCTCTCTTTTACTTTACCTATATTTTACTGGAAAAGGAAATATTGGTTTACAATTATTAATTACTTTACCTGCATGTTACTTGAAAAAGAAAATGCTGGTTAACTATTATTAATTGTCAATTTTGAATTTGATTTTAAAGAAAAGGTAATATTGGTTTACAATTATTAATTACTTTACCTGCATTTTACTTGAAAAAGAAAATGCTGGTTTATGATTATTAATTGTCAAATTTAGAATATGTTTTGAAGAACAAGGAAATGTTAAAATAAAATTGAAATTCTATTTTTCTAGACAGGTCATTTGTAATGATTTCTAGATTTATTTTTAATAATTCTAATTTCATCATTTTCATAATTTCTAAATTTCTCGTTGAGATCTAATCACTTAAGGTGAATAAGTCTTGAACTCTGAAAGTTAAAATTTGAAACTTGTTATTACTATTACAAAAACAGTGTTAGACTCAGACTTGCTCATTATTGTCATTGCGTTTTATCCTTTCGTCCTGTTGGTTATAAACTTAACCACTATATTTGTTCTGATTATTTAATTTTCGGGACGCTTCAATAGGGGACATTACCATCTCCATACGAGTTTCAAATAAACCAGAGACAATCGTCTTTTACAAAAGTTTATTTGTGTGTTTAGTTGTTCCTCAACTATCAATTCTATACTCGTGGTAGACGTAAAGGTAGCGGGATCCAACCTCCTTGCTTCATTTCTTCCTCATCACATCTTTCCTGTTCTGTCCTGCTTTATTCCATCTTATTCTTCACATTTGTAGGAACAAACCTGGAAGAACCACCAATCGACTCTAAAAGAGACAAATATAATCTGTCCCAACAAACAGATTATTAGGTATTTGATTTTTAATCAAACCCTCTTGTGTTCTTCATACTCTCCCTGCATTTGTAAACGCAATTTAAACTTTGACATCTTATCCAAGATCAAGTAACAGAGACAAGTGCTGAGCAAACTCCGCCTTCACCGCATCCCTGCTGTAACCCTGCTGTAAGCGGTCGAACTGAAGGTGTGTGTGTCAATCCTGTCAAACTCAGAGAAGAGGTATCAACATCATTATTGTATTATTTTTCCTCGCAAACATAAGCAATAATATTGTTTACCTTTCCGGAAACAGATTTTCATTGATAAAAAACATTTATGAGAAATTAATACTTCCCCTAGTTAATAATTTTCTTTTTTTTTTCCCTCCCTCATTGAAATTGGTTGTTAACTTTTCTCTCTTTGTCCCTTACTCAGTTGAGCGACTAAGTCCTCACCCCACGAGTTGAAACCAGCTTTTCATTGATAGAAAATATTTATAAAAATATTTCTCCCATTGAAAAAAAAAGGGGTTTCTTTCCATTTGAGATTTGTTTTAACCTTTTTCTCTCTCTTTCATTTACCCAGTTGAGTGACGAGATCTTCACATCACTAGCCTCACTGTGTACCCTTAGACCAACACTTAGTCATCACGACACTTCACTATTGGTGTACAATTACTGAAACGACACTTAGCCGTTCAACCACATATAGGCTTATACACACAGATCTGTGTCAGTCTCTTCACCAAGCGTGCCAACATGTCGTGGACGACAAACCCCACTGCCCAACGGGAAGACGTGGACGCCTGGCTCAGAGGCATTACAGACTGCCTCACACCAAAGACAATTGAACTGTTATTATTTTTAATAATAATCATAATTCTGAGAAGATTCCTGACACATGATTCAAGCCAGAACCACAACCACGTGAAACTAACCAAGATAACCTGTTCCTTATTAAAGGGTCACTTCACCCATTTGCATTAAGGTTTGTATTGTTAGAAACCCAGTCATATATTATAATGATGGTGGAATTTTGCTTGTTTTTTTCTGAGATGGGAGAAAAAAGGATTTAAGTGTTTTACTTCCGTCCTATCGTGACGTAAATATCGTCATTTTGCGTCACGATAGGACGGAAGATAAATTTCATTGCATATTAAGAAAACTACAGCCTTTAGCTCATTATTATTCAAGGGCGTGGGACCCACTGACCCCACCGGCCTATTACAGATCAGTGGGTGGGACTAAACCTGAAGAAACTAAACTATTAATCCGCCATCTTGCTTGGAAGACAGCAAGCTAAGCTAACAAGCGCTCAAGGAGTTAGATTTACCATAATAGCTGAATTTACGACACACGATATGGAAGACGAGGATTTTGAAAATCTTTTGCTCGAAACTGATGTTCGTGGCTATTTATACGAGCCACAATATAGCGAAGAGCAGCTGAGGCTGATGGAGGAACAAGAGGCGGCGGCGCGGCTGCGGCCGCCGCAGGAGAGCAGCCCGGCGCAGACGAGAATCCCGGGCTTGCTCGCGCTGTAGCGAATTGGTGGTGCTCGTGCTGTAAAACTGTGCGCCTATGGACACCGAGCTTGAGTCTGTCTGAGGCAGACACGGACATGGAGTGTTGTGTTGTGAACCATCCGAGTTTCGCACTGCATATGGACAGAGGCGTCCTAGATATAGCTATATTTCCGCATCCCGAAAATTAACCGGAAACGACAGCCGAAGCCAGCAGGGAGAAATGGACGCCTGACTGTAAAGTAAGTCTTTTACATGTATATATGATTAATCTTGTCAAATATAAACAATATCTTAAAGCATTGTCACGTTATGATTCCCGTTTAAAACGTAACGTCAACAGTGAACTGTTTGTGCAGTAATGCCGCGTTCTGGATTAGTGGGAGTGGCTTCTGGAGCTGTTCAAACGCGTTGCATTGTGGGAAATGTGGTTTACCAAACTAATGCGCTATAAAGTTACTTTCTGTCATAACTCGGTCAAAAAGGCACCAAATTTGAAAATTTTGACAGATTTCGAATACATATATGACCCACTTTCAATGAAGATCAAGGTTCCCAGGGGTGAAATGCTCCTTTAAGTAATGCCTTCACAGCCCTGCTAAACCTAAGCCACCAGCACGTCACCCACCTACAGGAGGAGCTGACACGTGCCCAGAACCGCATAGACAAGCTGGAAGTGAAAGTCCAGGATGACTCCAAGACCACCGAGTTCCTGAGAGAGCTGATGCACACTCAACACTGCAAAGACCAGCTCAAAGGTGAAGCTCAAGACAAACTCAAAGTGTCTGGCGAAGCGGAGCAAGAAACAAAGACACAAGTTGACAAGCTCCAAGAAGCCCTCGCAGTCACTGAACGTGACAAACAAGAGTCAAAGACTGTCCAAAAACAACTGGTAAACCAACTCCAGTCTGCTGAACTTCAGTTAGAGAAAGCCAAAGCTGACATTGAAAGTAAGAACTCTAAAATCACTGCTCTGGAAGACCACCTGCAAAGGTGCAGCGTTGAAATGGACCATCTGATCCAACAGCGAGACGCCGCCAACGACGAGCTCTACGCGGTCAGAGATGAACTCCAGCACATTTTCCAACAGAAACCAGAGCCAAGAAGGGAGAGACCTCCCTCAGCATCACCCCTGCTGAGCAGAACAGAGTCCTCCATCCAAGAACTGGCATACAGTGAAAGAAGTGAATGGCCACAACCCAAAACGTCACCGGCCTTCACCACAGAACTGTTCACTGCCAACAAACGAAGAGAGCTCATCCAGGCAGATGCCCAAGCTGCACATGGGATGACCGTTAAAGACCTCAACCAGCTGGTTAAGAATATCACTCAGTTCAACCCGAACTCCACAGAGGGTCCCGACATCCAGGCCTACCTCCGAGATATCGACTTCCACCTCGAGGTGAGACCCCATATGACTGACAGAGACATGTTTTACCTCCTCAGATCCACATCCAGTCCAGAGGTACGAAGCTTCCTAGACCGACAACCTGCTAATGTCATGTCAAACTACCAGCTACTACGTGAGACACTGATTAAAGAATTTACGGGTCCAGAGTCAGAACACGGTGTGTTAATCGCCTTGGAAACCAAACAAGGTCGACAAGAGACTCCCCAAGCCTATTTTCACCGCTTTCGACAAGCCTATTTAGGTGCACATAACAAACCTGAACTTGAAGAGGATGTGAACTTCAAAACCCTCTTCCTGAGAAACCTGCACCCTGGTTTGAGTCATCATCTTGGCATCATGGCCTGCCCAGGCACAATGAAAATTCAGGAGCTACGTGACCTGACACACAAGGCCTACATCAAACAAAAGATGTCCTCCAAGAAAGGTTTGAAAACATCCACAGTGTCAAACTCCATCAGCCAAGACACAAGCCTTGCACTGGAAGACACCCAGTGGCATGACAACACCACAGTCCTTCGTAAGGAGCACAGAGAACGTGACTCCCATGCCGATGACAGCTACCACTCCAACCACATGGAAAAGTCATGGGACCCACCAGAAGGAAACAACTGGAATCAACGAGTGCATCCAAAAGCATTCTATGTGGGTAAGCGACAACGAAACCCACCTCCGCACCACTCAGCCAAACACCCCACTGAGTGTGCCCAAGAACACGACAGTCTCCCCGCAGAAGACATGGAGCAACTACGGAGGCAACTGCACGTGCTCATCAAAGACAAGCTGAACACAGAAGACCAGTGATCACCTTGTACACCTTCCTGAGACAACCACCTGTTCAACAACAACCCAGAACAAAGTGGTCTCTCACAGTCAACCACTGACAAACACCCCGAGGTACCAGAAAACACCATCCTGGTTACCCATCACACCCCAAGCTCCAAACTCAAGAACCATGTGTGTGCTACAGCAACGACAGTAAGCACAGAAGGTCAGAAAGTCTGTCACAACCAGAAGGCATCACAAGAGGAAGGCAACAAAGGAGACCACGTTTTGCACTACAGCTTCACGCATCCATGCCAAACCATCTCCCAATGTCTGCCAGAAAACTTCCTGCCTTACTGGACTGACCCCCAGCAGATCACAGAAGATCCCTTTCCAAGGCAAAGATGCAACAAGCCCATCAAAGCTTAACCATCAAGCAAAAGGGGGGAGCAAAACAGACTGAGACAGATCTGACATACATACAGTATACATGCAGTACATGCACTACACTACACTGTACCACTAACATACACAAGTTAAACACAGCTACCATGAAAAACATCCAACAAACATGTTCTTCCCACAGGTAGACACTGAAATCGCAACACTGACTTAGCTATCCTTTCCATAGGAAACATGTAGCAATGCACCCAACAAGTATAACCCTCTCATTACATGGTGACACCTGACACTGCACAACAGTAGCCATACAGGAGTCACTCAACTGCTTTGTTTTGTTTTACCTCTTCCCTTTCTTCTTCTTTTATTAGGTAAAATCCCTGTTACCCCATAAAGTTCAAGGTTACCATATAAGGATTGACGTACCACGCCTGATGTTTGCAAGTCACCTTAAAACGAATGTTAGCCTAGAGAACTCCCTGCATCATTCGAATCAAAATTTGAAAGGTAAATTGGTCCAAACCTAGAACAATTTAGAAGAGAATAAAACAAACAAATCAAATTTAGTCACGAAGTTGATCAATCACCGTTTTAAAACAAACTAGAATAACGGTCCTAAAATTGAACTAAACTTTTTCCACATGATTGACTATATTGAGAGAGCGAACCTGTTTTAGGCCTAGATAATCTAATGCCCTGCACCAGTAAAGTGACCAGTCATGGAGGTGTTTGCCTTGTTGTTTGCTGTGTGTGTTTGCTGCTTCTGTTTCTCCAGCGTTCAATGATGTCTTCTCTCATCAACCCATCATCGATCGAAGGGGGGAAATATGTAGAGAACTTACTGATGAACCAAACACAAATTAATCTTTCTAATCTCTCATGGGCTTCATTCAAATGTGATTCAGCATTCCGGATTTTAACACCACATTCCTAAGTCACAAAAGACTGGCGCCAAATTGTCTAGAACCCCCCCAGAGAAGATTTTATGGCCCGCAGGGACCAAGGAAGCTGACCAGCTTTGACCTGTTTAACAGACTCGTCTTTCTTAAGGAGCAAGGTCCCATGAGAAGATGAACAGAGCAGACTTCAGTAGGGACCTTGCCGTGACCTCAGATTGGAATGTCTTTCTTAAACCCCAGAAACTTTACACACCAACACACTTTACATATCAAACCACATTAATTCTGCACATTCTGCAGAGAACAACTCAAACAGAACAATGCTCAGTGGACTCATAATCAAACATTGTTCCACTACCTAATCCTATATTCTAGCTATGTAGGTGTCTATTATACTAGATAGCATACAAGTCATGCAAATGTTGTTACTTTAGATGGATGAATGGAAGTGTGTCTTGTTTGATATCAGTGAGATCATATATTCTTAATTCTTAAGATGGCTTGAGTGAAATCTGTGTAAAATACTTTGTATGATTATAATAATCTATAATGTTAAACTGTGGTCTCTTGTTCTCTGCTAGTGTTGGAGAGTAAGCAGATCATAGATACCGCCTGATTTACGATAAGAAGAAACGAGGTCCTCCTCCTAAGATGATGCCATTGTCCAATTGGCCAGAATTCTCCAAAAGAGGTTGGACTAACTTTAAGTTAAAGACCCGAACAAAGCAGTTCAGTTCAGTTCAGAGAGCAGTTCAGTTTCGGTTCGGTTCAGTTCGGCAGTTCGGTTCGGTGTTGAATTAAGTTTGTGCCTCTCTCTACAAACAGCAAGAGAGTGTTCATGTTCGTACGCTCCTACATCGACCAGACCACCTTTAGACCAGCAGACAAATAACCCATCAAGATCGGGGTTAAAACAGCTCATTCAAGCCACCTTACTCGTCTTACTTTCCTTTCTTCCTTTATTTTCTTTTTGGTAAAAGTCTCGGTTCTAAGTTAAGTTTTGCTGCAAAGTTGCGTTTAACGTTTCGGCTGCAAAACCCGCTTCCAACTTCAAAGACTTTCATTCATCCGCGCCAACACACCACGTGACTGGCCGTCCAACTTCCATACAGACAAAGACAACCAGCCACGCGGACCCAGCCGGGAATTCCCTGGCCTAAGCAACGCAAAGGACAAGCAAGTAACCTCCAGACTCTAGCTGAACTGGTGTTTTTTTAATTTAAATTGAATAACCTGTCTAAGAAACGAAGGGTTAAATTAATGCTTGGTGGTTCGTTCAGGTTTATGTCTTGCAAAGTGCATCTCACTCTGAAAACTCACTCTTTGTCTCTCTTTCTCTCTCTTCCTCTGCGCCTCGTATGAATGTGTGTGTGTGATTGTGTTTAGACCTTAGTTTTATGTGTTTAGAATAATCAATAAAGTCTTGTTTATATTTGAAAAGATATTTGTCTTGTGTTGTGCTTACACATTTAATGTCTTGTACTGTCGATCTAAAGTTACCTTGCTAATACATAGTGTTTCACTATAGATTGGATAAATATCTGTTGCCAAGGTTAAAATGACGGCCCGTTCAAATGAACTCTAAACGAGTCATTTGCTCGGTTCCATAGTGATTCGGTCAATGATTCATTGCAAATCGATGAATCATTCCCTTTGAGCTAAATTGGCCTTCCGGCCCCCTTAAATACATTTTATGTATATTATTATTATGTAGGTTCACTACACTGGAAAGAAAACAAAATGTCGAGGTTATTTTCAGATAGTAAAGTACACGTAGTTTCTTTTGTCTGCTGTGCTGCCGCGTCCTTCGCTGCCACATCTGCCTGGCGTTTCCTGTTGAAACAGTCCTGCAAATACATTTACAGACAGAAAATTTTGTTTGGGACGGCCTTTTACCCAATTGAACCCAGTGTCCTCCCAACGTATATTGTCCCTTCAATAAACCATATTTTGTCGATCATTACCATCCCCCTTTTGATGCACGACTCAACTCGTGCATCAATTTAACATAATGGTGTTTGGATAATCAAAGTAAGCCATCAGCACTGCCCTTCAATATTTCCTCCTTATTTCCTCCAGACATCTTTATCTGCCTCTGAAGCAAAAATATTACATTCTTCACTTAAAGCCACAATCTCATCTTCTTTTCGAAGTATTTGAAGGGCAAAGGCCCTTAGTCTCACAGCTTATCCCGCTTTTCAGGCCTGTTGTTTGGTCTCTTAATTCAATCATCTACAAGCATTTTCAAAGTCATCAATTGTTTCTATCAAGTCAGGTCGTGGTGTACAGACTTGGTCACTTGGTCAATGTCAGTCAAATAACATTCTCATCCTTCTGCCCACAATAATCCTACATTTTTAGGGCTCTCTTGATAATTTCATGTTTGACTTAGCCAATATGTCACTTTGTTGTTGCCATCAAATCTATAACATTTTCATTTATCTCAGGCCATGCCAGATTGTGATCTACAACTCCACAATTCCAATTTACACAAATACTTAAACTGATCCAGAACGTAATTCAAATCAACATCATAAAAGACCAAAGTAATTAATACTAGACACAGCTTGATGACCAATCAATTTAAAGCTCGTCCTATGTTCTGTATCATCTTTTCATCGGATCCACTCACAATTATCACAATTATCGCCTTCTTTAAAATTTGTCATTTGCCTCAACCCATCTGTAATGATGAAACAATATACTCACTATTCAGGCGGAATATTAGTACCCCAAACCAATACATACAAGATACAAAGTGCTGTCCCCATCACACACACTCATACTAGACACACATATGTTAACTGCTCATCTTCAATGTTCGCTTTTCTTTATATTATTGCTAAAAAAGATTTAAATTCTAAATAAGATTTTAAACTTCACATTTTCCTGTAGCTTCTACCTAATTTTACATGGTCTCTTAACCAGTTTCAAAGCCTGTCTGTTCATTTTTCATTAGATTTTTAGACAGCTGGGTTGCTTTGTTTAATTTTCCTTATCATTATTTTGCTTCAGCTTGCTCTAGCAGGCCGACAACAGAAAGACAGACACAGTTTACCATGCCTTCCTCCACTCGAGAAGTCTCTCTCTCACTATAAACAAATAATATTTTCAACAGCCTTCTATGAGTATATTTTAGACAGAATGTAATATTAAATTCATCATTAACCTTTTACCATTAAATTTTGTTATCCAGACTTTTCTTAAATCAAAAGCGGTCTTCATCTTTAGCCCTCCACCATGTCAAACGACCTTCAGGAGTTAAAACTTATTAGTTCAAAATCAACACTTCTATAAATTTTCTTATTCTTGCCCATGAGGCAGCCAATACATAAAAAGTTTTGTTCCTGTCTCCACAACAAACAATGGCAATCCCCTCATGTTATCAGCTGGCTCTTGAAAGCTCCCCCATAGCTCTTTATCTATAATTTTCTCTTCAGGGTGTTGTCCCCCTGGCCTAATTGCAGACACTTGTCACAATGAAAAACAAGCGTACGATTATGCGGTTTCTTCTGGCAAGTGGTATAGAGGAACTCACATTCTCTGGGTCAGACTGCCGCAACTCGTCACAGCGCATCTCACCTCTCAATGCTCTGCTGACCCCAGTGGCCTCCAGTAGTCAGCACTCAACTCTCATACCTTTCTCGCATTGTAACACACCCCCATCCTGAGGTGCCCAATGTCCGTGACCCCCTGCGTTAGGCTGTCCCCTGGCCAGGAGAATCATCCCGTCATTGAGTAGCCATCGTACACACTGGTACCGCTCTTTCCCATCACACAATCAGTTTGCTTTAACAGAACTCAGCTGTTTTCTGGAGCTTAGGAAAGGCACGTTCAAGAGTCACCAGAGCCATTCTGATTGCCTAATAGTGTTCACAGGGAGACAGGTTAATAACAGCAGTATTTAATCACTTAAATCCATTAACCATCTTAAAATCATCAACCTAGCTATACTGTAGCCGTAGCCATCGGGCCTGTTTCCATGGTGGAGATTTAAGATAAGACAGAAAAGTTACTGGTCCTAAAATAAAATAATCAAAAATATAATTTCTATCATTTAAGGTCTGCATTATTATTTTAAAGACTCCTTTAAAGTCATTCAGTTTTACATTTAAAACATTCACCAATACAAATTGCCCTCTTAATGGCAATGGTTTCTTTTACATCTCTGTGTCTGATTTTTTCAACTGAAACACTGTGCTATAAATAGCTTATTATTACTTATGACACAGGCTCAGATAACAGCCTGTTAGCTGAAAGTGACTGAGAGAGACTCTGAGGCATTCAGGACAGGTAAACTGTTCTCTCAAATATTTCTAATCATCAAACTTTTATCTATAATCTTTTAACTATCCCAGCTAAAGGCATCTTTGCCAGAAATGACATTTGTTTCCAAATAAACATCATTTTATAGTTGTCTTTTGCCCATACAGGGAATTTAGACATTACAGATCTTCACTCAGATTGAGTCTCTGTCGTACTGGCCGTTTACAGCCACAGCACACATCAGATTCAGATAAGCGAGCTGTTTCATTACAGCTCCTAACAAACTTATCTTTTAAAAGCAAAACATCAGCTTCTAGTTCTCTCATGGTCAACACTTTTCAAGCTGTTTGTTTAATCAGATGCCTTTTACATTTTACATTTTAGGAACTGTTAATTCAGTAGCCTACTGCCTCTGCTTATTTGATCTTAATTAATTATTCTAGTTCTATATAATCTAAACTTATAAAAAATACAATTATAGATAATGACAAAGGATTCACTTTAAGACTTCAATCTTTTGACCTTGTTTTTATCTCTTATTCTTTCTCAGACGAAAATGTTAATATCGTCTTCCCTTAAACACTGATCTACTTTCAAACCCACATTATTACCAGAAATGTGTCACTATCACATTTTCAAACACCTTCTTAGTGGGCATTTACAGTTACGTGTTAAAATGGTCCTGTTGACCACAATTAAAACACTCTCCGTCTGCTCTAACTTACTGCACACCCTGCACACCCAGTGTGTTCCATTCAGGAATGTAAACAGAGCCACTGATAAGCAGTTCTCTGTATTCTTTTACAGTCCAACAGTGGCAGATACAACAATAGCCGAATCATAATCTTCATCATTATTACTGGCACAACATTAATTTTCATAAGCTGTATGGAAATGCTCATTATGTTCTAATTTGTTTTCAATATCTTTCGCCTCAATGACTTAATATCCACAAAATATCCGACATTATACATTATTGATTTCCAGAATCTTTGGACATAGCTGTCTTTACATTCTACTAATTTGCTATTATCATCAACAACACTGATTACAGAACAAGTGCATATCTAACATCCAAAAAGCCGGGCTGAATAAGAAGACACTGCTCCTGTACTCTCGACCAAACCCTCAGTCACTCCTCAGATATTAAATACAGACATTGTCTGCAATCATAAACACCAGGATATGCATTCGTTTTTTTTATAAAACTATAATTTCCAATTCCTTTCATAATAAACGAAGATGGATGGTAAATCCATTCCTTTCACTACCCCCATTATAGACCCCTTAGGTTCAAAACACAATGATTGTCAAACTAAAACTAAACCTAATTTCAATCTTTATTTTACCATTAAAAATATAGAATTGTTCCCCATACTGCTTAAAACATTCTTCATGTCATGTTAATTCCTGTCAATCATACAATGCCTTATTTTATTCTAAAACTGTATTTTCATACCAATTAAACAGTTAATTTGACTTCCATAAATTCTGTCAGACATTTTATTTTCATCACATATAGTTTTCTACTATATTTCTTCTCAATCTTCCCCTACATGCCATTTCTTTCTGTATCCTCTCCTTTCTTTTCTCAAACATGCCAGTTCCTTCATTATCTAACCAGTACATGATTGTTTGCACAATCCCCACATAAACATATCTCACACACCAACCTTCTTGTTTTCCCTTCACTTCCCTCTTCCATCAAATCTCACTTACAGTTCCACTCTATTTCTATCACTCTATCACTCTATTTCACACAGACAGCCTTATTGCTGCTTGCTACTTCAATCCATATCATACAAATTTAAGTTCTTAAGACATCTAATGTCATGCATCCATTTACTGGATGAAGAAGTAAAAACTTTATTTCTCCTGGCAGTTCGACATTTTTTAGACACAGGTTGAACCCAGCCACAACAACCTTTTGTCCCGCTGCCCTGTTCAACTGATTCTCGCACACTCTTAGTCTAATTGTGTTTAGTGCTCCCTCCCTGGGGAAATCATGGTATTTTATCAATAGTTTTTTTTTTTTTACAGATTTTACAGATTTTTTTTACAGATTTTGTCAGTTTTTTTCCAATGTCTAACATACATTTTCCCCCCATACTTTTCCTAATTCTACAGAAAACCGGTGTATCAAATTTGGCATGCTTACCCTGAGATTTTCCCATAGTGGCTGTTTATGTTACTCTGTGGATTTTCCGTTCGACGCTGCGTCTAATAATCTGATGGACGTCTCCACCAGATCTGATCCCGTCACCCCAGATCAGAGAGGGCGCACTCAGTGCTCCTTGCAGATCGATTAACTCCCAGTAGCCTGCTACGTGAAGATCCCCTGATTTTGCAAAACTGTCACCTTCTGACTTGTTTTGCAAAACGCACCTCACGCAGTTAGCCCCACTGTATTAACCCTGACCCGCCCGTAAGTCTCAATTGACCCCAATACGCTGCTGTACGAAGATCCCCTGATTTTACAAAACCGTCACCTTTTGACTTGTTTTGCAAAACGCACTTCGCACAGTTAGCCCCTATTGCCTCAGTACTCTTGACTTACGCCACAGAAACGAACAGACACAGCCACTATGTTTTTTTTTCCCACAAATTGAAAAATATTTTAGCCCATAAGAAAAATATTTTAGCCGTCTCTTTACCAGAGATGTCTTGAGTTGCCACGGGTTCGTTTTCATCCGATTCCAGTGGAGCTCCTCCTGGCCCACTCAGATAAGGCCCCCCACTGTTCAGTTTCTACTTAATAACACAAACTGGTACTGGAATAAACCAGCCAAATCTGACCATTCCTAAGGTCGAGATGTCCTGTCCCATATATTCCTGAAACGTCACGCACAAGCACGTACACACATATACTTTTACACATTGAATAGATTAGGAATAAATGACTATTAAAATTTTTCCACAACACAGGTTATTTTGCTTAAGTTTCTAATTGACTGAAGATGTAAGTTATTTTAACATTATTTTGTTAATAAATGTTTTAAATTTGACAAATTTAGTGTGGTACATTGCGAACAAAGGTCATATATTATATTACATAAAAGTCTAGTCTAAAAATGGCATCGCAAACTGTGCTTAAAAAAATAAATGTAAAAATCGAGAATCGTATCGAACCGTGACCTTAGAATCGAAACTGTAATCGAATCGAGGATTTGGAGAATCGTGACACCCCTAATTTTTACATTAAGCACCAACACTTCAAAAGAAGTATATTTAAAACTAGATTTCTTAGTGGTTTTGAAAATATTACTATAAATTACAGCAACACCTTACATTTGCCTTTCGGACGAGGCTCTTGCTATGCTTATAACAGTAATCTTGCGGGGTGGACTCATTTAAAGTAATGTAATTGTTTGGTTTTAGCCAGGTTTCTGTCAAACACAGCACATCTAGGTTATAATCTGAAATCATATCATTAACTATGAGCGCTTTTGAAGTAAGGGATCGAATAGTCTCAGCCTCAGACGTCACGCCCACGGAACGTTGGCTAAATGTCTGATGCATATGGTACACTTAAAGGATTAGTTCACTTTTTAAAAAACTTTTGCTGATAATTTACTCACCCCCATGTCATCCAAGTCCATGTCTTTCTTTCTTCAGTCGAAAATAAATTAAGGTTTTTGATGAAAACATATTTTTCTCCATATAATGGACTTTACTGGTAGCCAAACCTTCCAAAGTCCAAATGACAGTTTCAGTGCCGCTTCAAATGGCTTTAAGGCGAGACACTACAGGTGAATAGGGTATTTTTTTTAAATAATAGATATCATCATGAAACTTTCTCAGTTGATTACTTATGCAAGTATATTAAAAAAATGTATTACAAGTTTTTGAAATTTGTATGTTTAATTATGCAAATTAGGCATTATCTCGTTAAATATGCACAATTTTGCATATATTTTCGGTAGATAGATCTGACCATATGATAAAGCCAGGTGCAAAATTATTTTTTCATTTTGTTCACACACAAGATGAAAAAAGAATTTCAGAGGGATTTCAGGATATATGCTTTCATTACCTAGGAAATCAAAATATACTGTCCATAGCCTTAAAAAATCAATTCTCGCCATATTTTTTTTATTAAAAAGTCACATAAATCAGGCCAGAAATGATTTATAAACAAATCCCTCTGAAAATATCTTCAGAATACTGCTAAGTGTATAACTGGAAAGTTTGGTGTACATAGGTGCTACACAGGCTGAGAAGTTTCTACTGGAGAATGACAAAATACTCATTTTGAGAAAACAGCATTTAAAGATTTGTAATGTAAAAATGAATACTTTTTTTAGTGGAAACAACTATTTACAGACACAATATCTTATCAAATCATCAGCACCAACAATACAAACCAACTAAATCACATTACAACTTATAACACAGCATTTATGGCCTTCAAATGAACAGAAAAAGAGTCAAAAACACACATCTAAATGTCAGAGCGCGTCACGTGATGCATCTGAACCAATCACGTTGTCAGAAATTGACACCAGCCAATGAGATTTCGGTTTTAGAGTTAAATGCCCATTTTACTTTCACGATTGGTTGCTGATAAAAAGGAAATGACCATATTTGGATCTGACAGCGTTGAACAGGAGAAAGAGAGCTTTCCAACGGTGTGTGTGATGACAGGGTGCAGATAGCGATCGCAGAGCAGCATGTTGATATATAACGACAACTTTTTGTTGAATTTAGGAGAAATTTACAGACGCAAATGGACAAAGTGTAGTAAAATAAACACCTAAATGTGTATTTTGGAATTTTTTTCACCTCAAGTCTGAAAGAAGACATGTTATTGAAGACAAATAGCCCAAAATCTCAAAATTGACCAGTGAAAAAAAAACGATGTTTTTGCCTGCCGTGTCTCGCCTTAAACGACAACAGACGATGCATAAGGGTCTTATCTAGCAAAACGATCAGTTATTTCTAAAAGAAATAAAAAAGTTTAAGTTTTATTAGCACAAATGCTCGGCTTGCTCTGTTCTCCTGTTCGAACTCGTTCATCAAAATGAACAAATCTTTTTTCGAGTCATTTCATTCATTCAATGAACAAAATGAACGAAATGACTCGAAAAAAAGATTCGTTCATTTTGATGAACGAGTTCGAACAGGAGAGTGACGACCGCGCATCACAGAACAGAGCAAGGCATAAAACTTCGTTTTTTGTTTATTTATTTTAGAAATTACCGATCGTTTTGCTAGATAAGACACTTATGCATCGTCTGTTGTCGTTTAAAGCCATTTGAAGCTGCACTGAAACTGTCATTTTGACCTTGGACGGTTTGGTTACCAGTAAAGTCCATTATATGGAGAAAAATCCTAGAATGTTTTCATCAAA
This sequence comes from Chrosomus eos, assembly GCA_036326025.1. Classification (NCBI taxonomy): domain Eukaryota; kingdom Metazoa; phylum Chordata; class Actinopteri; order Cypriniformes; family Leuciscidae; genus Chrosomus; species Chrosomus eos. Next base: position 14,387,775 of record CM070820.1, read on the forward strand.
AACCTTAATTTCTTTTCGACTGAAGAAAGAAAGACATGGACATCTTGGATGACATGGGGGTGAGTAAATTATCAGCAAAAGTTTTTTAAAAAGTGAACTAATCCTTTAACTGGAAACACTTCAGGAATGTCGAAGTCGTCATCTGATTGGATGAATTTTATCGGATTTCCGGGGGGCGCGAGTGTCACGTTTATTTTCGGTCCGCCGGGAAACAAAGCGCAGACGTGTAATTGCGGAAGAAAAACTGTTGTGTTTACATGAGTGACAATGAGGATTTATCAAGATCAGCTAAACGTAGGATTCTCAAAAGTATGCGAGGTTCACGGCATAAGAGATGTCCAGGAGTTTTGTTTGAGGCACTTAGTGGAGACAAAAAGAGATATTTTAGCCTGTTTGCCGACGGGATTTGGGAAGAGTATTATTTTTAAAGCCTGGCCGACCCTTTGTCAGCATTTAGAAGGATTCCCAGCAGATCCAATTTTACTAGTTGTGTGTCCCCTCCTATCTATTAGGGAAGATCAAGTGAAGTACCTAACTGCGAAGGGGATATCAGCCGCGTTTGCAGGAAAACATGAAACAACAGACGCCGGTCTGTTGTCACGCCGGTCTGTTGTTGTGGGGACATTTCCACGCCCCAAAACGTGACGCTGAACGAAACAAACTGTAATTGGTTGTTTGACATTTCGGTCAAACGGCCTTATGGGCGGGCCTTGGCCAAAGAAAGCTGCTATGAATTCCAGACCTTCAGCCGTCAGTCTGAAGGTCTGGCTACGCGAGACTAGGGATTGAATATTCAGCAACCCAAGCTTTATTGTTTGCTCATCTGTATTATATCTGTTTTTTATTTGTTGAACATCAATTAGATTTTTAACCTTAGAAAGTTTTGGCAGTTTTTTGGATTTCCAAATCCGGGGAACAGACACAGTCTCTATATGATGATATCTAGGTGAAAGAGTCTCTATGTGATGGGATTTATCTGACCTTGGTGACGCGAGACCGCTAGCAGACGGTCGGTTTAGCCAGTCTGTCTGCTTCCTGACCTGAGCCCCAGATTGTCATGTTTTATCTCTGACTATGAGCCAAATTACTAGAGAGAAGAGCAGCACCATCCCAGGAGGGATGAATACCATCTCTTTTCAACAGGTCAGGTCTGCCCCAAAAACTTTTCCAATTGTCTAATGAATTCTATATTATTTTGCGGACACCACTTAGACAACCAACCATTGAGTGAACACAATCTACTAACTATCTCATCACTCCTTCGAACAGGAAGAGGGCCAGAGTAAATTACAGTGCCTGACATCGTACTTGCGAGTTTAAACACCTCTTTAATGTTAATTTTGGTGATCTCCGATTGGCAGAGTCGAACATCATTTGTGCCGATGTGAATAACAATCTTAGAGAATTTACGATTGGCATTAGCCAGCACTTTTAAATTTGCTTTTGTCAGGCGCTCTGGCTCCCGGTAAACATGTGACTATGGTGGCTGGTGTCTCTATTTTCACGTTCCGTGTAATAGAATCGCCAATTACCAGGGCACAATCAACAGCATTCTCAGTGGGTGTTCACTGAGAGGGGCAAATCGATTTGTTATGGTAATCGGAACGGAAGAGTGGTTTTTTGATCCGCGACTAGAGCGATCTCTGACAGTCACCCATCTGCCTGGCTGCACAGGCAATAACTCAGCCGGAACCGAATCATGTATAGAGTTCACTATGCTAGGTGCATCCAAAGTAGTATCTAAAGCTCGAGCACACTTACTATCCTCAATTAAGGTTTGGATGCGTATCTCTAAGTCTGAAATCTCTTCTCCGTCAGCCTGACTGTCTCCTTGCATTTATCACATATAAACCCTATATTGCCGACGAGGAAGGCTATGGTAAACATGTGGCATGAGGTGCAGGTGACAATAACAGGACAAGACATTACTCACCGTGTTTGTTGACTGATTCTTACTCACCTGGGCTTTTTATGAACTCAGAGGCGCAGGCGCGCACAAGAAAAATAAATAAATAACTAAGCACATGGGTGGTGCGTTTACAGGCTAGCGAGATACTAGCGTGTTGTGCTAACAATAATGGAAGCTAGCGATGTATAAAGAACTAAACCACGGAGGGGTCTTTCTACTAAGACTGTAAGTATGAATTTGGATACTTATCATCTAAGATAAAATATGGCCAACTTTACCTTACCTGAGATTCTAAACAAAACTAGAATGTACATTTCCAGGAGAAAATGTGAAATGGTGCTTGCAGTGGCAAAACTCGCCACTCGGTTGCTAGGGTGTGGTACATGATTGCATACGAGCCAACAAACATGTCTGTACGATGTTCTGGTGCTGAGATATCGCTTATTCATGTGTTCAGGTGGTTGCTAGGCGGTTGCTAGGGTATTCTGGGTGGTTGCTAGGGCATTGGTAGACGGTTGCTAGGGTATTCTGGGTGGTTGTTAGGCAGTTGCTAGGGTATTCTGGGTGGTTGCTAGGGCATTGCTAGGTGGTTGCTAATATATTCTGGATGGTTGCTATAGTGTTTCTAGGCGGTTGCTAGGGTGTTCTGGGTGGTTGCTAGGTGGTTGCTAGGGTATTCTGGGTTGTTGCTAAGGCGTTGCTAGGCGGTTGCTAAGGTATTCTGGGTGGTTGCTAGGGTGTTCTGGGTGGTTGCTAGGCGGTTGCTAGGGTATTCTGGGTTGTTGCTAGGGCGTTGCTAGGCGGTTGCTAGGGTATTCTGGGTGGTTGCTAGGCGGTTGCTAGGGTGTTTTGGTTGGTTGCTAGGCGGTTGCTAAGGTGTTCTGGTTGGTTGCTAGGGCGTTGCTAGGCGGTTGCTAGGGTATTCTGGATGGTTGCTAGGCGGTTGCTAGGGTGTTGCTAGGTGGTTGCTAGGCGGTTGCTAGGGTATTCTGGGTTGTTACTAGGGCGTTGCTAGGGTGTTATGAATGGTTGCTATGGTGTTGCTAGGTGGTTGCTAGGGTGTTCTGGGTGGTTGCTAGACGGTTGCTAGGGTGTTCTGGGTGGTTGCTAGGCGGTTGCTAGGGTATTCTGGGTGGTTGCTATGGTGTTACTAGGTGGTTGCTAAGGTATTCTGAATGATTGCTAGGGTGTTGCTAGGTGGTTGCTAGTGTTCTGGGTGGTTGCTAGGGCGTTGCTAGGCGGTTGCTAGGGTATTCTGGGTGGTTGCTATGGTGTTACTAGGTGGTTGGTAGATGTCACAGATGGTTACTATGGTGTTTATATCATTTTCTTGGCATGATTTAACACTTAGCTAATCAATATTAGCATGTAGCTATTCACTGCTAGCATGTGTAGCATGTAGCAAGTCCTGTTTGCTAGCATGAGTCAAAAGAGCCAACCCCCATCTCTATACGATGTTCTGATTTAGAGATATTGGTCTTGCAAAACGGTTGCTAGGGTACTATGTTTGGTTGCTAGGGAGTGGCTTGGCAGCTGCCAATCATGAAGCTCCAAAGTCAATGTGAATGTATAAACTAACCCCCATCTCTATACGATGTTTACATGTAGAGATATAGGTCTTGCAAAATGGTTGCTAGGGTACTCTGTTTGGTTGCTAGGGAGTGGCTTGGCAGCTGCCAATCATGAAACTCCAAAGGCTGCTTGTCAGTATGAATGATATAAACCAACTCCCATGCCTCTGTGACATTCAGAATGGAAGATATCCCTCTTTGGATTTTGGTTGCTAAGATGCTCGATAATGGTTGCTAGGGCGTGGCCAGTAAGTGTTGAGGTGATTCAGGATTGGCTGTTTGCTGGCCCGAGTCAAACGAGCCCACCCTCATGTTTCTATGACATTTATATCCTGAGATATCCCTTTGATCTCTTTTAATGGAAGTCTATGGAACTTGTTGCTAAGGAGCTCTAAATGGTTGCTAGGGCGTGGCTTGATAGCTTCACAATGATCTTGAGACACTGATTGGCCGTCTGAGTAAAATGAGCCCGCCCCTTTGTCTCTACGACACTGGGATCCAGAGTTATGTTCAATATAAAAGCGGTTTCTATGGTGTTTCTACACCATAGTAAGTCTATGGAGGCAACTTTGGGCAGCTCCTGCCCCTCAGGGGTGCAACTTTTACCCCATTGTGAGGTATGTTCTTACAGAGCCTGTTAGCCTCTTCAAATGTGGCAAATCACACATTTCTGTGAAATCTGAGCTCTGAGCTATGACTCTTCAAAGTTTTTCACCATGTTAAGTCAATGGGGTTTTTTGGGCAACTTTGGGCCGCTCCTGCCCCCCAGGGGTGCAACTTTTACCCCATTTAGGGGTATGTTCTTAAAGAGCCTGTCAGTCTCTTCAAATGTGGCAAATCACACGTTTCTGTGAAATCTGATCTCTGAGCTATGATTCGTCAAAGTTTTTCCCCATGTTAAGTCTATGCGTTTTTTTGGGCCGTTTTTCGCCCCTGGGGCGAACATCGTACCCCTGATCGCTTATAAAAGTCATAGCACACCATTCCCGAACAGGCCGCACGTTTTGACACCTCATTCATGGGTCTGTGACAAAAACTGCGGGAGGAGATACGCGTCAAAAATGCGGCGGAATAAAAAAGAAAAGAATAATAAGTATGAGCAATAACACTAATGTTGCTTTGCCATAGGCAAGCACCATTAATAAGGTAGAAGGTGCTAATCTCTATATAAAAATCTATATATAAAAGAAGAGAGTAGGTCCTGCACCATAAAACAGTAGCCATAATACACATTAAATGTAGTCACGCAATGCTGATGTTGTTAACATTAACAATTTGAGAACAAAGTATAACTTGAAAGGTTTGACATGATATGATAAGCGATCGTTATATTTAATCAGCGCGATTTACTGCAATGCTTTTTCCCCCTTAGTTGATCAGAAAAAAAGTGGATGTTAGGCCTGCTTACTTGTTCAGATGACACATTTTCCGATGAAAAGTCCATGTTGTCATGGTCATACTGTACTTCCAAAAGTAGAATGTGTGATTCTGAATGCCAGTATCCACACTGGCGCGGTGACTGACAGTGTTTTGAGGAGACTGCGCGTGCAGTCTCCTCAAAACATTGTGTTCATCCGCGCATGTACAACTCACGCAAAGATAATAATTCCGCGAATAACTGCTATTACAGATTTCGAACAGAGATGGAGACGAAGAGGAAAAACTGCGGACTGCAGCTTTAAGTCAAGTCAAGAATATTTATATAGCGCTTTTCACAATATACAAAGCAGCTTCACAGTATCAATCAAAATAACATTACAATGTTAGTTTCTTAGTGGAAAAAACATCCACGTTAGGTAGGGCTGATCAATGGTATTAATGGTTGGTTAATTAATTTGAATATCCCCAACTGAGCAAGTCAAAGGCAACAGTGGCAAGGAACCGAAAAAATCCATCAAGTGACCTACTGGTGTCCTAAAACTCCATCAGGTGACCTAATGGAGAAAAAAAAACCTTGGGAGAACCCAGGCTCAGTCGGGGGCCAGTTCTCCTCTAGCGTTTATGAACTAGAGGCCGGATTTACAGTAACTGTAAGATAAAAAATTTATATGAATGCCTGGCTGAAGAGATGCGTCTTTAGTCTAGTTTTAAACTAGGAGAGCGAATCTGAGCAATGAACAATATCAGGAAGGCTATTCCAGAGCTTTGGAGCTAAATGTGAAAATGCTCTCCCTCCTTTGGTGGATCTGGATATCCTTGGTAAAACCAAAAGCTTCGAATTTAGTGATCTTAAAGCGCGCAATGGATTATAGGGCGATAGAAGATTCGTTAAATAGACTGGAGCTAAACCATTTAGGGCTTTATAAGTCAGTAGCAATACCTTGTAATTAATATGGAACTTTATAGGTAACCAATGTAGTGATGATAAAATCTGTGTTATATGATCATATTTTCTTGATCTAAGAATTCTAGCGGCTGCATTTTGGACTAACTGTAGCTTGTTTATTGAGGATGCAGGACAACCAGCTAATAAAGCATTACAGTAATCTAGTCTCGAGGTCATGAATGCATGAACTAACTTTTCTGCATCAGAAACGGATAGCATATTACGTAGCTTAGCAATGTTTCTAAGGTGGAAAAAGGCTGTTTTTGTAACATATGAAATATGTTTTTCAAAAGACAGGTTACAGTCTAATATAACACCCAGGTCTTTTACTGTTGAGGATAAAGTAACAGGGCATCCTACTATGTTAAAGTTGTGTTGTGAGAGGTTTTGCGGATGGTTTTTCGAACCGATAAGTATTATCTCTGTCTTGTCTGGATTTAATAAAAGAAAATGACGCGTCATCCAATCTTTTATATCTTTAACACAATCTGTCAATTTTGATAATTTAGCATATTCATCCGGCCGTGATGAAATATATATTTGAGTATCATCAGCATAACAATGGAAACTAATTCCATGTTTCCTTATAATATTTCCAAGTGGTATCATATATATTGAGAATAATAGAGGGCCTAACACAGATACCGGCACTCCATAGTTTACTGAAGTTATGATAGATTTTTCTCCATTTAAATAGACAAAATGGTAGCTTGGCTTTGGTACCATTGGCTACTGTGTAGTGCACGTTGTCCGGAAAATTCACGCCCATTACCCTTACGGGTGAATGTTAATAATAATAATAATAATAATAATACATTTTATTTGTGGGCGCCTTTCATAGCACTCAAGGACACCTTACAGATTAAAACTATTCGAATACAATTTAAGGAAACAATAAAAAACAAAACTAGACAATGAAAAAAAAAATACAATAAAAATAATTTTTTAAAAAGAATAAAAGAAAACAATTCGATCTGGAGGTGGTGAAAGGCAGAGTTATGTGGGGTATGCCTTTCTAAATAAGTGGGTTTTGAGCAAAGTTTTAAAGGAGGATAGGGACTCAGTCGTACGGATGAATGGAGGGAGGGAATTCCAAAGGTGAGGTGCACAATAGCTGAAGGCTCTGAACCCCATAGTGGCCATGCGGGCAAAAGGAATGGACAGTAATGAGGACGAAGAGGATCGGAGAGTTCGGGATGGTGTGTAGGGCTGAAGGAGTTCAGAGAGATAAGGAGGAGCAAGATTATGAAGAGCTTCGAAGGTAAGGAGGAGTAGAAGTCAATACGGTATTTGACAGGGAGCCAGTGCAATTGTTTCAAAAGTGGAGTGATGTGTTCAGAGACTGGGGTTCTGGTGATAATACGGGCAGCAGAGTTTTGAACCAGTTGGAGTTTTTGAATAGACTTGTGAGATAGACCAGAGAGAAGGGAGTTACAATAATCAATACGAGAAATGACAAGAGCGTGGATGAGAGTAGCAGTGTTATGGTTTGTAAGTGAAGGACGAAGGCGGTTGATGGTGCGTAAGTGGAAATAAGCAGATCGGGTAAGATTATTAATGTGTTTTCAAAAGAAAGTGTGCTATCGAGGATGACACCAAGACTCTTGACATGGGGAGTGGAGGGAACAGTGGAATTATCAATGTTGAGAGCTAAGTTTGGACATCTTGCTAGGGTGGATTTGGAGCCAACAAGTAGAATTTCAGTTTTATCACTGTTTAGTTTGAGGAAGTTTTGAGTGAACCAGGTTTTAACTTCATCTAAGCAGTCAGTTAGAGAAGATGGAGGGAGCAAAGATGTTGGTTTGGTAGATAAGTAGAGCTGGGTGTCATCGGCGTAGCAGTGAAATTTGATATTATATTTCCTGAGAATAGAACCAAGGGGAAGTTGGTAAATTATAAAAAGGAGGGGACCAAGGACTGATCCCTGGGGAACACCACTGGTGACTGGGGAGGGTTGTGATCGAACATTTTTAAGTTGTACAAACTGAGTGCGGCCAGACAGGTACACTGTAAACCCGAACGTTCAAATTAATTAAATAGATTAAGTAGCGTATACTCAAAGTTTTAGAAAAAGTTCTACTAACTTAATTATTTCAAGTTGGTGTAACATGGTCTTCATTTTTGAGTAATTTTAACTAATATTTTTTGAGTAAATGGAACTTTTTTTGTGAATAAGTAAGCATAACTTAAAAACATAAATTAAATACAACTTAATACAATTAAGTAATTACATGCTACGAATGGTAAAGTCCTGTTATTTCTATTGTTTCAAATAGAGATGATTTAAAAATAAACTTAATTTATATAAAATACAATAATAAAATACAATATTTTATATAAAGTACAATAAAATCTCAAAGTGCTTAACCAAATAAGTAAAATCGATCATAACAAATAAATTACAACCATAGCCTATTAATACAATTTGATTGGGGCAAACTGAAATGCATTAGACATTAGTGGAAGACAAAATGTATTTATTTTATTTATTTATTTATTGTATTTTTCTTGTCATCAGTTTAATGTAGCCTAGTATATATTTTTTATTTAAGTGTTGAGCAGCTCCAGAGATCATTTTTCATTCCGAGTTAATCTGATTCAACATCCGAAGCAGAAGGCGGCGCTAATACATTGCACATACTACGCTGATTGCTATCCTAACCGCTCTGTGCAAAAAAACAAAAACACAGAAGAACAGTTTGCCCGCGGGTGGCGGGAAGCAACCAACGACAGAAGGCCTGCAGAAAGTTACTACCTACGTGGCAGCAGTCAACATCATTGCACTTACAGTAAGTTTTTAGTGTTAATATTTATTCACTTTTACTTATTTTATACATTTGTTGATGTGTTTGTCTCAGAGAGCGTATTTCACTAGCTTATCACGGGAGTCTTATCTTGATGGATCTAGGAATCACACGCTCATTCCCCGCTTAAAGGTGGTGTGTGTTCACACCGAACGCAAATTTAATTATTTGCGCGAGTAGATAACATACAAAGTCAACGCAAAGACGCGAATAGACGGCGCGAATGACGCGAATTGGGCGACGCGTTTGCCGCGAACGTCTTCCGCGCAAGTTGAAAATTTTGAACTCGAGCGAATGTTCAAGCGTCGCGATAGACGCGTATTTGACGCTCTATTCGCGTTCGGAGTGAACTTAGTTAGTTGAACCACTGCAGACACCTCGTATGCGATATTTAGATATTTTTTGTTGATGGAAACTTTCAATAGTGCACCGCTAAGGTCCATTATCATATTAAAAGGGCATGAACGGGCATAGGGCCAATTTAAGCTCAAACTACAGTTCCTACACTGACACTGCAAGTCCGCCTTCTCTGTAGCTTCTAGGGACGTTAACAGAACACCAGTCAACTGCCCGGGGTCGCCATCTTGTGCTGCGTCGGTTTTAAAACAAACGACCTTGCAGGAGGCAAGCTGCTTTTCATGACAAATATTAATAAGCTAAAAACTCTTACCAGCTTTAGTTTGTAGAAATTGCATTATTGTTAATTAACCATGCTGTAAATTTCCAGTGCTGCTACTTTACAGTAATGTTAATTTAGCTTGCTGCTTTTTAGTAGCTAGACACTTTGGTGATGAAATGAAAAGATCATTAACAGGGAAAATGTAAAAATGGAAGTATTTATAATGTGACAGTCTTTGAATGCTTTTAATTGTCCAGTTTCAGATCAGTTCATGCATTTGCATCTCTCTGTTCCAGTTTCAAGAAGTTAATACAGAGTTAAGAAAACTGGAGACCTGATAAAGATACCAGGTAATCCAATGAATGTGAATTACTCTATCTATCTTTCCCTCCTCCCCCTTACCCCTCTAAATGCCAATAACTTAAAAAAAAAAAATTCTCAGACAATGTTTTAGTGTGGTGACCTTAAATAAGACGCACTCCCACATATCATTATTTATTCGACTTGCCTGTTTGAACAAAATAAAGCTTTTTGCTGTATTTAAAGGGATAGTTCACTTTGAAATACATTTTTGGTATGTTTTAGCTTACCTCAAGGGCATCCAAGATGTAGGTGTCTTTGTTTCCGCTGTAGTTTCAATTTTGATATTTTTAGGTCAAACCGTTCTTGTCTGTCAGTCATATAATGCAGGTCTACGGTCACCACCTCAAAGAGCATACACAGAGAAGTCCAAATTAAACATGATTTAATGACTCGTAAATGTAAGTACACATTGATGGCCTAAGACACGAAACGAGCGGTTTGTGTGAGAAAACGAACAGTATTTATATCGTTTTTACCTCTTGTAAACACAGCCACGTCCAAGTGATCTGAGGGTGCCGGCGCTTCAGTCTTTTCCGGAAAGCACCGGAAGTGAAACCTCGCGTGTGTACGTCACTCATACAATTATTTATTTTTTTAATTGTTTTCTTTTACGACGGTTTAAACATCCCGGAATAAGCGCAAATTAGTACCCTTTTAATTAGCTGTCTTACCTACAATCTCTGTTCTGTGTAAACAATGAGTGATGTACACGCGCGAGAGATCACTTCCAGCGCTTGCGGAAAAGACCGAAGCACCGGCGCCCTCAGATCACTTGGACGTGGCTGTGTTTACAAGAGGTAAAAATGATATAAATACTGTTCGTTTTCTCACACAAACCGCTCGTTTCGTGTCTTAGGCCATCAATGTGTACTTACATTTACGAGTCATTAAATCATGTTTAATTTGGACTTCTCTGTGTATGCTCTTTGAGGTAGACCCCATAGACCTGCATTATATGACTGACAGACAAGAACGGTTTGACCTAAAAATATCAAAATTGAAGCTACTGCGCCTGCGGAAACAAAGACACCTACATCTTGGATGCCCTTGAGGTAAGCTAAAATATACCAACAATTTATTTCAAAGTGAACTATCCCTTTAAGTCAACAATTCATGAAAGTGTTCTGTTCATAAAAACCTAATTGATATTTAACCTTTGACCCTGCCTAGATCATATTTTACTTAACTTTGTATTTGCTTGCAAAAAAGAAATGAGTCCAAAAATTAATTCAAGATTTGTCTTAAAAACATGTTAAAAACTAAAAAGTTTACTTATGCTGTTTTACATCTAGCCTATAGACGTTATATAAAACAAATAGTTTAAAAACATGTTGTCATTTTAAAGCAGTGTTAGCTGTAGGCTATATTCCATAATCATGGTAAGATAATATAGTATTGTGGTTATATTTATTAAGTATAAGCAATTCTGTTTTAAAATTTTAAGTTGGTGGTCTAAACTTTGTCATTTTTTTCTTCGCCTTTTAGGTTGCTTGTTCCAAAATGACCCGGAAATGTAAGTTGTGCGCAGCTTCTTTCACCTCCAGAATACAGTTATTTAGACACTACAGGCTTGCAGCACAGCCACTAGTCCAGAACCAGCCCTCTTCCATGCTTATACACTGATTGCATTTATACATTTCAGACACTTAATGCACTGAGTACTCATTTGTCAAGATATCATATAGCACAACCTAGCAGTTGTACAGAACAGAGTCAGGGGCCTGTGATATTTAAATGCCCTTTATGCACATTTCAGCAACCCTTTTCTGAATCATGTGAACAGGTTATTTGTGGACATATGTTCTGATTGGACTGTTTAAAACAGCTTTGTTCAGTAAGCTCTTCAGTACATACAATTCTGTTTTTATCTAAATAGGAAATCCATGACATCCACATCATGCGCACTACTGTTCTCCACGCCCTTCCTGTGTATCTGCGCGAGGACGTTTCTGGATTTTTCAGAACCTGCACAGTGAGTCTCCTTAAGTCACTAACATATTCTACTGTGTATTATGTAAACATTAGTGGTGGGGAAAAAAAAACAATTCTGTTCAGTATCGCGATATTTTGCGCACGCAATTATATCGATACAGTAGCTCAAAGTATTGTGATATTTTATTATAAAATTATCTGTTTTACTTTATGGTTTTCTCTATTGGTTTCCTCAAAGTTTACTCTGATCATTTACATTTGCCTATTACATTCACAAGATCGCGCTAGTTGCGGTGTTTTGTTGTCGGGCATTCAACAGCAAATTCAAATTGTTTTATGTTTATTTACAGGTTTATGTTACTCTGTCTGCTTTGTTACTCTATTGTATTTAAGTAATTAAGATATGTGCTGGGAGCTCAGTTAGCTTTGTTTCTTATTAAATATGACCTGCTCGTTCCTGTCTGTCAGCGCGTTGTCGTCCTCTATTTTTTACTGCATGAGGGTTGAATCCAAAATCGCCCCTAAACCCTCATTCCCTAAGTTAGTCCACTAATACTGTTCACTTAAAGGAGTGAATGAAAACGAGTGAGCGAATTCGGACAGCCGTTGAGCGAACATAAGCTATAGTTAATGCAGTGCTGTGTGGGTTTTTGCACTACCCTCCTAAGTTTTTGCACTTTAGTTAATATGTAGAAGATAATGTTTACAGAATTAAATGTGACATTTAATTAAAGTGAGTTCAGCAGTCTTATTTTCCTCATTTTTTGTAATGCCTTTGAATAATATGGGGAACATGAATCGTAATATTGCAGAATTGAATCGCAGTACTTGCTGTATCGCAATATATTGAGAATTGCAATAATATTGAATCGTGGCCCAAATATCACAATACTATCAAATCGTCACATTTTTGCCAATTCCCACCCCTAGTAAACAGTACATCAAAATACTAACATGCTTTAGGACTTGCCTTTGTTTAGTGTACCCATACAGTTTTTGTATATGGTCTTCTTTATCCTCACTAAAAAGGAACTGTATTGGCATTTTATGTAAGACATTTACTTTAGCTTGGTTTCAGTCTATCTAACACCACTTAGATTCTCCGGTAATTTGGTGACTAGTCAACATCGACTCGACTTTGATGTCATAACAGTCGACTTTAAAAAAATCTGAAGTCGTTCAACCCCTTGTGTGCAGAACATAGATCTTATGTTTTTCACCTCTTAGAATGAGACCCAGGTCTCCCTTGTAAAAGAGGTATTGGATTTCAATGGGACTTGGTTAAAGAAAGATGTATTATGTCAGCTGTTCTTTTCCATGTGTTAGTTTGTGATTAGTGTCTCTTTTTCATCCATTCAGGATGAGTCTGAGCCAGAGCTTGATGGTGTTGCAGTAGGCCTCCTTTAATGTCATCAGTGACCATGACACAAGTCCAGTTCACCTGTGAGAATCTGTCATCCTTGAAAATTAGGCCGTGGTCAGCCTCCCCAGAATTGGCGGGTAATCTTTGGACTTAACTTTTGAGTCACATGTTTGTAAGTAAACAAACTCAACATATTTGACTAAAGTATACTTAAAACAATGACAACACAAACCAATAAAAATTGAGTTTTGTTAACATAAAATTGTGTGGTTGTGTACTTATTTTTTAAAGTTCTGTGAAAACTCAAAACTTTGTTATAATAACTGAAAATAATTGAGTTGCCTTAACAGAAAACTGTAAGTCATATTAACTGCAAATATTTGAGTTGAGCTAAATGAGCACTTTAATTTAACTGTTATCAAAAGGTACAAGTAGCAGGTAATCCAACCCTTTAAGTTCTGGAAAATTGTGACTTTTAAGTTCTGGATAATTGTGACTTTTAAGTTAATCAACTTAAAAAATTTGAGGCAATCGATTGCCTCAAATTTTTTGAGTTCTGGGAACTTATTCGGGTTTACAGTGTACACTGTAAAAAATATTTTAGCAATTTAGTTATTTCAACTTATTTTTTTAACTAGATTGTCCAGACAACAAGAAATTTTAAGTTTTCTTGTCCTCAACTTATCGAAATAAGTTAGTTAAACTAAAAAAAAACCCATGCAAAAAGATAACTCAAAATAATGAGTTAACTTTTTTTACAGTGTATGATGCAAACCAGTTCAGTGATGTGTTGATGATACCAATGGAGGCTAGACGGCCCAGAAGGATGTTGTGAGAGACTGTATCAAAGGCAGCAGTCAGATCGAGAAAGATGAGTATGGTAAGGAGATCTGAGTCAGCAGCCATTAGTACATCATTGGTGACCTTGATTAGGGCTGTTTCTGTGCTGTGGAGAGGCCGAAAACCAGATTGAAACTGTTCATAGATGTTATTGTTGATGAGATGTTTATGGACCTGCGCAGGACCTTTTTTCTAAGATTTTAGAGATAAATGGCAGGTTTGAGATTGGTCTGAAATTATTTAGGTCGTTGGGATTTGCTCCAGGTTTCTTCAGCACAGGGGTAATAGCAGCAGTTTTGAGAGATGAGGGAACATGAGCAGAAGTAAGAGAGGAGTGGATAATATTAGTTATAAAAGAGGAGAGGGAGGGTAAGCAGATTTTAACTAGGTGAGTAGGGAGAGGGTCAAGTTGACAAGTGGTTGGCTTAGATTTCCGGACAAGGTCAGATATTTCAGTAACAGTTGGGAGTATGAAACTAGATAATAAAGTAGTGGGGGGAGGGGCAGAGGCAGTTGGATAAAGTGCACTGTTATGTGAGGTGAGTAGCTGTTGATGAATATTGTCGATTTTGGTTTTGAAAAATGACATAAAATTATCACATTGTGAGATTGAATACAGATGATGTGTAAGATTATTCGGGGGACGTGAAATTGTATTAATTATGGAAAACAGGGCCCTAGTGTTACCTTCATCAGATGATATCAAATGAGTGTAATATTCGGTTTTTGCTGCAGAGAGGGAATCCTTGTAGTGGAGCATGTGGTTGTCATAAATGTCCTTGTGTATAGTTAGTTTACTTTTTTTGTAGAGACGTTCCAGGCGGCGTCCTTTTAGCTGACGTAGAACCGATGTGTACCATGGGGCAGAATAAGTAAAGGACACTGTCCGGGTTTTCAGAGGAGCATGAATATTGAGAAGATTTTGCAGTCCATCATTGTACTGTGAGACCAGTTCATCAGTGTTGGCTGATGTTTCTAAGGTGAGATTGTTAATTCCAGTAAAGAGGGCAGTTAAGTCAATGTTCCTGATATTTCGGAATGAGATGGAGCGGAGTGGATTCGTTTTTGGTAATGGTAAGTTGACATTAAAAGAAATTAACTTATGGTCAGAGATGGACAAATCAGATGCAGTGCAATTAAAAGGGGTTAGACCAGAGAAGCAGATGAGGTCTAAGATGTGTCCTTTGTTATGAGTAGGAAAATCAACATACTGTTGTAGTCCAAAGCTGTCCAGTGCTGAGGAGAAGTCCTTTGTGAGAGTGTTGCTACTGTTATCCATATGAATATTAAAATCACCCAGAATAATGACATTGGGGGCCATGGAGCAAAATGGATGTTAAAAAGGAATTAAATTCAATTAAAAAAGTATTATTGCAAGACTTGGGTGGGCGATAGATAGAGGCTAATGTGGTAGGGACTGGCCCATTGATTTGCAGAACTATGGATTCAAACGATTTGAAGGTAGAGATGTTGACAGGGGACACTTTCCATTTGTCACTGTAAAGGATTGCAACCCCGCCTCCTCGACCTGACACGCGTGATTGACAGGTGTAAACAAACCCAGGCGGTACAGCCTCGTTTAGTTGTACGTAATCATTCTGCCGCTGCCAAGTTTCAGTCAGACACAAGAAGTCAAATTTCTTTTCCTGCAAAAGATCGTAGATCAGGAGACCCTTGTTCGTGAGCGAGCGGATGTTAAACAGCCCGACAGAGACTGGGCTGCAGCCAGGATTTGCCCTAGCTGACGTGGCTAAGTCAGCCAGTAGGCCTACTCCACGATCAACTGCACGGTGATGTTTTCTTGGTCGACGAGGTAATGATGACCAGAAGGATTTTATTGGTTTTGTGTCATCAATGTTAAATCTCCGTCCGGATCCACGGTGGACATATTTATGCCGTCGATGACGAACCAGATCCGGATGTAAGTGAAAGACAGAGGGTGAGTCAGGTGTGTGGAGTCGCAGCTGGAGAAGTTCATCCACTGAGTAACGGAGAATTGATGAAACAGGATCAAGTAAAAGTGAAAGAATGAATGTTGCATTGTGTTCCTGTCAAATGTAAATAATGGTGTCGATACTACAGTATCAGTTTGAGCCAGAATCAGACCCAGAAAGCGGCGATGAAGAGAGTCAAGCAGAACCTCCCCACACACGGCTCTTACATTTGCCTATATTTTTTTAACTTTATACACGTTTGTCTTACACAAAATAGCATCAAACTAATTGGCTATATACACAAACAGCGTTGGCATTGGTTTACGTTCTTGATCAAATCGAAAAATAACGTCATAAAGTATATACATGAAAAATACATTTACAACATTAGTACATATACAAATTCAGTTCCAAAATGTTTGTACGTGTTTGTCGTAGACACGAAATAGCATAACTGTGTGCATGCATTTGGTAAAACTAAAACATTACGTCTGAAATTATACATGCAAATACAACAAGTGGCCCAACAACTGCTGCCTCTGGTTTTAAAGTTGGAACTGCTTCATGTTTTAGTAACAGTTTCTTGTTGAATCCGGCATTGAATTCGTGGAGATTCTGGAAGCTGTCTTCCGTAAAATGCGCAGCACAGAGAGCTCAATTACGATTGTAATTTTCAGGAACATAATAAAACATAAATTGTATCCATTGATGACGAACTACAACGTCCGTGGGAAGCCCGAACACAGAAGACCTGACAGCTGCGTGAACATAACGCACTCGACGAGCCGCAGAAATATGGCCATGCCCTTTTTTGCATATTCCGGAGGGAGGGTTGATGTAAATGTATGGGTTAGTGACGTCTAAAACCCATTGTAGTCCCAATTGAGTCGTGTTTGTAGGCATTAAACTTCCTGATTTTTAAAAGACGATATCTCTGCTTACATTGAACTTTCAGCGCTGCAACTTTGCAGATACTATTCATGCACCAACAGCAACATTACACACTATTTAAAATGAAAAAAGTGAAATCACAATCAACCACCCCTTTAAATAGCGCAGTTTCAGTGCTATGATGTGGCCTGAATCCAGACTGAAACTTTTCATAGATGTCATTTTCTTGCAAGAAAGAGCCCAGTTGAGCGGACACAACTTTTTCTAGTATTTTAGACATAAATGGAAGACTTGAAATGGGTCTGTAATTTGCCAGGTTATTTGGATCTAATTGTTGTTTCTTAATAAGAGGTTTTATTACTGCCAGCTTGAACGTTCTTGGAACATGACCTAAAGATAAAGATGAGTTAATAAAGAGGCTCTTCCTCTATAGGTAACACTTCTTTCAGTAGTTTAGTTGGTATAGGATCTAATAAACATGTTGTTGTTTTAGATGAAGTGATACATTTATTTAAGTCTATTTGTTCTATAGTTGTAAAGCATTGGAATTGTTCATGCGGGGTGATAATTGAGGCTGAATTATAAGGCGCAAGCAAAGATTGAACGTTTAAAATTGTGGTTCAGATGCTTTCAATTTTCTCAGTGAAGAAGTTCATGAAATCATTACCACTAAACTGTAACAAGGTATTTTGTTCAGATGACGTCTGTTTATGTGTTACTCTAGCAATGGTGTTTAAATAAAAACCTTGGATTGTTTTTTTTTTTTTTTCTATTAATTTGCTGAGTTGCTCAGCCCTGGCTGTTTTTAGAGCCTTTTTGTGACGTGACATACTGTCTTTCCATGCGATTCTGAAGACTTCTAAATTAGTTTGTTTCCATTAACGCTCTAAATTACGGGTTTCTCTCTTTAGAACATGCGTAGTATTGTTGTACCATGGTGCTTTACTTTTCTCTCTGACCTTTTTTAATCTAATGGGTGCAACAATATCCAATGTTCTAGAGAGAATGGTGCTCATAGTGCTAGTTAGTTCGTCTAGTTCATCTGTTTGTTTGGGTTCAGGCAGCAGCTGAGACAGATCAGATAGGCTTTTTGAAAAAATTATCTATGGTGGATGGAAGGATTGTTCTGCCTGGTCGATAGCGTGGCGCAGCATGACATATTACAGCAGTACGTAATATGCAAGTTACCATGTAACTTTGTGGAATGATATCTATATCGGTTGGATCGGTTCCATATGATATAATTAAATAGAGTGTATGATTAAGACGATGAGTGGGACCACTGACGTTTTGCTTGACCCCAAAGGAGTTTAGTAAATCTGTAAACGCAGCCCCTAACGCATCATTTGAATTATCTACATGTATGTTAAAATCTCCAACAATTAATGCTTTATCGACGTTGACCAATAGATCTGAGAGAAAGTCTGCAAACTCTTTTAGGAAATCAGCGTAAGGCCCTGACGCTCTATATACGGTAGCCAAGGCTAAAGCAAATAGGGATTTCTTTCTTACATCTGAGAGCGTAACATTTAGCACAAGTACTTCAAACGAATTAAACCTGTACCCTGTTTTCTGAGTAACATTAAGGATATCTCTGTTGATTGTTGCAACACCGCCACCACGACGGTCAGACAGTTATGCTTATAACAGTATCCTGGCGGAGTAGACTCATTTAGACTGAAATAATCATTTGGTTTAAGCCAGGTTTCAGTAAGGCAAAATACATCGATGTTATTATCTGTGACTGTTTCATTTACAATAACTGCCTTAGGTGTGAGTGATCTAATGTTTAGAAGACCTAGTTTTAGAAATTGTTTTTGCTTTTGTTCACTAATAGCGAGATTTTCTGTTTTAATAACAATTAATTTTTTTCTAGATCCCACAGTAGATTTATTATTTGATCTCAGTAAACGAGGAATAGACACCGTTTCTATGCAATGTTCTACACTAGTATTAATATCAATTAAATTGGTGCAGCAGAGACTTTGATTTGGACTTTTGGTTACTAGTCAAACAGTGTTTAACATTAATGCAATTATCTAATCAACCAATCACATGGCAGTTGCTTCAATGCATTTAGGGGTGTGGTCCTGGTCAAGACAATCTCCTGAATTCCAAACTGAATGTCTGAATGGGAAAGAAAGGTGATTTAAGCATTTTTGAGCGTGGCATGGTTGTTGGTGCCAGACGGGCCGGTCTGAGTATTTCACAATCTGCTCAGTTACTGGGATTTTCACACACAACCATTTCTAGGGTTTACAAAGAATGGTGTGAAAAGGGGAAAACATCCAGTATGTGGCAGTCCTGTGGGCAAAAATGCCTTGTTGATGCTAGAGGTCAGAGGAGAATGGGCCGACTGATTCAAGCTGATAGAAGAGCAACTTTGACTGAAATAACCACTCGTTACAACCGAGGTATGCAGCAAAGCATTTGTGAAGCCACAACACGCACAACCTTGAGGCGGATGGGCTACAACAGCAGAAGACCACCGGGTACCACTCATCTCCACTAAAAATAGGAAAAAGAGGCTACAATTTGCAAGAGCTCACCAAAATTGGACATTTGAAGACTGAAAAAATGTTGCCTGGTCTGATGAGTCTCGATTTCTGTTGAGACATTCAGATGGTAGAGTCAGAATTTGGCGTAAACAGAATGAGAACATGGATCCATCATGCCTTGTTACCACTGTGCAGGCTGGTGGTGGTGCTGTAATGGTGTGGGGGATGTTTTCTTGGCACATTTTAGGCCCCTTAGTGCTAATTGGGCATCTTAAATGCCACGGCCTACATGAGCATTGTTTCTGACCATATCCATCCCTTTATGGCCCCCATGTACCATCCTCTGATGGCTAATTTTCAGCAGGATAATGCACCATGTCACAAAGCTTGAATCATTTCAAATTGGTTTCTTGAACATGACAATGAGTTCATTGTACTAAAATGGCCCCCACAGTCACCAGATCTCAACCCAATAGAGCATCTTTGGGATGTGGTGGAACGGAAGCTTCGTGCCCTGGATGTGCATCCCATAAATCTCCATCAACTGCAAGATGCTATCCTATCAATATGGGCCAACATTTCTAAAGAATGCTTTCAGCACCTTGTTGAACCAATGCCACATAGAATTAAGGCAGTTCTGAAGGGGAAAGGGGGTCAAACACAGTATTAGTATGGTGTTCACACTTTAGGTGAGTGTATTGTCCAACATTTACATTTTAGTACAATTACATTTATTTGCTGAATTCATTTATTTCATTGATAACTTATTTTGTAACGTTATGTGTACCTCCTGGGAAACGGTCTAACGTTATTATAACCTTATGAACTCGTATCACTTTATTCTTATCTGTCACACTTAATGTAGAGAGTAATATAATTAATTAAATCCACCTTGAACTTCACTGTCTCAAGTTATGTAGGGGGAAAAGCCTGGTTAAGTAGCAACTTCTTTTTAACTGCTATAACGTTAACTGTTGTGTGTTAAAGTAATCACGTAATTATTTCAACCTAAAAATGACCTCTGCACTGGTCTAAATATATGTATAATATATGACTGCCGAGTCGCTTTCACCCCAAAATGGCGGAAACATAGCGCTGCTGCTGGGTGCTGGTGTTGCAATGGAACGTTCTATTATTGGCTTTCACTTCTTGTCAATATACGTTCTTTGGTATATGGCGTGTGTGTAAATGACGAATTGCTGTAAAGCAGTTTGTGGTTCTCGCTCGTTCTCGACGTTTCCAACTTACCGGGACGTTAGTCCCCATGTTGCAAAGTTGGTTTTCCGCCTGGGAGCACTGAGGGGAGTAGGGAAAGTCACCATTCTCACCAGAACATGTTATTTAACCATCCAAATGATTTCTAAGCGGTTTTATTAAGTTAAAATAGTTGCCAAGTTCCCCTTTCATATTTCAAAAATAATTTGATGGAATTATGTATAATAAGAAATAATACAAAATTTTGCACATTTATGGCAGCGTAGGCAGTTTGATTCTAAAACACTTTTACCCAAATTTGTTTAAACTGTCTTTATATACTGTAATGCGGTTCAAAGTACTGGGGTAGGAAGAAGGAGTCAGGGTCGGCGAAACGGGAACTCGTACTGGTTTTATTACTCAAAATCATACAAAACAAAAAAGGCGCGCACACAGCGCATTCACCGTAGCCTGGCTACAGCACAACTCATTCACAAAAACTCTTTCCACGTCGATATCAGTCAGCTTTCAGCTTCACAGTTCTCAGATCACATTCCTTTGTTCTCCGCGTTTGCACGAGTTCCAGTCAGCTCTCTCTCTCCTGCATTCTCCCGCTGTGCGGCTTTTATCGGTCTCCCCACCCCAATCACTGCAATCAGACACAGGTGTTCATCATCTGCACTTGACCCACTTACTCACCGCACCGCTCATTGACTCGTCTCTCACTACAGATGTCGCGAAAACCATGCCCCCCTCATCACATACCCCCACTGTCCGGCCTGCAGCAGCCCCCCCCCCCCCCCCCCTCCTGGAGAGGAAGTCGGCCACAGCCACCTGCGTCCCCGGCCTGTGGACCACCTGAAATTTAAAGGGTTGTAAAGCCAGATACCAACGGGTGATCTTGGGTTCAACAATCTTGATCAACGGGTTGGTGTCTTTCATGCGGTGGAGCCATTGAAGGGGAGCGTGGTCCGAACACAGGGTGAACTCCCGGCCCAGGAGGTAGTAGCGGAGAGTGAGGACCGCCCACCGGATGGCCAAACACTCCTTTTCAATGGTGCTGTACATCGTCTCTCTCTTAGAAAGCTTCCGACTGATACAGCACCGGCCGTTCCTCACCCTCCACCTCCTGGGAAAGGACCGCGCCCAAACCCCTGTCTGAGGCGTCTGTCTGTAGGATGAAAGGGAGAGAAAAGTCAGGAGCATGTAAAAGCGGTCCACCGCACAGAGCAGCCTTTATCTGGGTAAAAGCCTGCTGGCACTGCTCCGTCCACTGGACCGTATCTGGAGCGCCCTTTTTAGTCAGATCAGTCAGCGGGCTAGCGAGGTCCGAATAATTAGGTACAAACCGTCTATAATATCCCGCTAGCCCCAGGAACTGTCTAACCCCCTTTTTGGTCTTAGGACTCGGACAGGTTGCAACCGCTGCTGTCTTATCAATTTGGGACGTCACCTGCCCGTGACCCAAGTGGAAGCCCAGATACTTTACTTCCACCCGCCCAATTGCACACTTCTTCGGGTTGGCCGTGAGCCCTGCCCTTCTCAGCGTTTTCAGGACAGCACGCAAATACTGCATATGACGCTGCCAATCATTGCTATAGATGATAATGTCATCGAGATAAGCAGCGGCATATGCATCATGCGGCCGGAGAATTCTGTCCATCAAACGCTGAAAAGTCGCCGGTGCCCCGAACAACCCGAAAGGAAGGGTGACGAATTGGTGTAACCTGAACGGCGTGGTGAAAGCTGTTTTTTCTTTGGACATTGGAGATAAGGGGATCTTCCAATACCCCTTCGTTAAGTCCAGCGTCGAATAAAAGCGAGCAGAACCAAGCCGATCAAGCAATTCGTCAATCCTCGGCATTGGATAAGCATCGAATTTAGACACCGCTTTCACCTTTCTACCGACCCGCTGAAGGATGGCGCGCCGTAGATCTTGATAGACCAGGAGATTCGAGACTGGCAGCTGGTGGGCGGCGATCTGCGACTCTCCGGACAGCAGTGGGATGAGACGCAGGGGGCAGTCTTCTTTGGGCCACCCCCGGGCCTCGGCCGACCTTTCAAACAGGTCCAGGAACGCCTCCGGTTCGTCCTGTGGACCCATTTTCCCCAGGGTAAGCGGGGAGGCCAAGGCTGATGCTGGAGAGGGGGTGGCCCGAATCTCCCGGTCTAAACAGCTCCGGAACATCTCGCGGTCTTCCTGCTGGCCTTGGAGCAGCATCCGAAAGCGCTGCTCATGCTCGTCTTTTACGCTCAGCAGGGCTTGATGTTCTTCCCTTTGAAGAGCCGCGAGTGATTGGATGATCTCCGCAAATGGCGATCCTGACGGGTTCTGCATGGCGGCGGCAGCCTCCTTCAATCCCGGGTTTCGGCACCAGTGTAATGCGGTTCAAAGTACTGGGGTAGGAAGGAGTAGTCAGAGTCTGCGAAACTGGAACTCGTACTGGTTTTATTACAAAAAATCATACAAAACAAAAAAGGCGTGCACACAGCGCATTCACTGTAGCCTGGCTACAGCACAACTCATTCACAAAAACTCTTTCCACGTCGATATCAGTCAGCTTTCAGCTTCACAGTTCTCAGATCACATTCCTTTGTTCTCCGCGTTTGCACGAGTTCCAGTCAGCTCTCTCTCTCTTCCTGCATTCTCCCGCTGTGCGGCTTTTATCGGTCTCCCCACGCCAATCACTGCAATCAGACACAGGTGTTCATCATCTGCACTTGACCCACTTATGCCGAGTTCAGACTGCACGATTTTAGCCACGATTTTGGCTCGCCGACAGGTTTTGAGAAATCGCCGACAAATGCCCGAAATCACAGGCAAATCGGTGCTCGTTCACGCGAGTGACAATCAGGCAGTGTGAATGAGCAAAGACGCGATCTGAGAGAATCGCAGACGAGTCGCCGACGCCCGTGAGATATTTGGCATGCTAAATATCTGGACCTGTCGGCGATTCACAATCCTGCTGTGTGAATGTGTTCTGACTGAAAACTACATCGGCGATGAACGACAGCCAACGAGAGAGCAAGATACAGGACAGGCTGTTCGGGGAGGAGTTATAGACCAGAATATCAGTATTTTAATAGATAGATAGGCCTATATTTACAATTATATCAAACAGAAACAAAGAACAAACATTTGCATGACCAGCAGCAACAGCAGGACGTTTGCAAAATTATTTATTTACCCCCAACTCTCTTTGCAAAACACAGTCCTTGCTCCCCTCGTCTTCCCAACCATTTCCTCCTGCATAAACTGAATATTTATTTGTTTCATTTTCGCTACAAATCAGTGCACAGACAATTTGGATCGCAATCTTCTTGTAGGCTATCATTTTTAATAACAAAGTCAGTGTCGCGCGAGAACTCCGGTCTCACGCACGCGTGATCTTCCGTTATTTCCATATCACTTCTCGCGTTTGTTTGGTTGTGAAACGTAGTTTGCGGACCAGGCAGAGGTTGTCGGCGATTCTTTCTTTTGTAAAGTCATGCAGTGTGAAACCTCCTGTCGCCGACCCATCGTGCAGTATGAACACAGAAGCAACTGAATGTTACCCCAGATAGTCATGCAGTGTGAAAACAACAGTGACCCGATTATTTTGAAAATCGTGCAGTCTGAACTCGGCATTACTCACCGCACCGCTCATTGACTTGTCTCTCACTACAGATGTCGCGAAAACCACGCCCCCTCATCACATATACCAATACATATCTAAAATGTAAGTACTCTGAAAATGAGAGTATAAAAATCGAGTGTCTGTAGTCCTCTCAGGGCTGCAATAAACACAGCTAATCTTTCCATTCGGAACTAATGCAATGATTGGCTGGGTGACTGTCACTCTCCCATGCTACCATGGCTACCACTAGTGATGGGAAGTTCGGATCATTTTACTGACTCGGATCTTTGAGTCCCGTTCAGCAAAATGAACTAATCTTTTTTCGAGTCATTTCGTTCATTTCGTTCATTTCAGCATAATATAATTAAAACGGGATGTTAAATATACCAACACATCTAGTACTTACGAAAATGTTGATTACATTTGTAAAAATAATAAAAATAAACAATATGGTAATGCAGCCAAAGCCAAATTATAGGAATCCTAAATGTTTTATTAATTGATTAGTTGTTGGGTTATTGTATAGGGTATTGCAGTCTGATTCTTTTCTGCAATCTTCAACATTTTCTCTAGTACACTAGATATTGTTGCACCAATTAGATTAAAAAAGGTTAGAGAGAAAACTAAAACACCATGGTACAACAGTGCTACGCATGCTATCAAGAGAGAAACTCGTAACTTAGAGCGTAAATGGAAACGAACTAATTTAGAGGTCTTCAGAATCGCGTGGAAAGACAGTATGTCACGTTATAAAAGGGCTCTAAAATCAGCCAGGGCTGAGCATATCCGCAAACTAATTGAAAATAACCAAAATAATCCAAGGTTTTTATTTAACACCGTGGCTAGACTAACAAATAATCAGACATCTCCAGAGCAAAATATTCCGTTACAATATAGTAGTAATGATTTTATGAATTACTTCAATGAGAAAATAGAAAGCATCCGAAACACAATTGTAAATGTACAATCCTCTATGGTGTCTTATGACTCTGCCTCAATTATGGCCCCTCTAGAACAACTACACCGCTTTACAACTATAAGACAGGAAGAACTAAATAAACTTATCATTGCATCTAAACCAACAACATGTTTATTAGATCCAATACCCACTAAACTACTTAAAGAAGTGTTACCTGTAGTGGAAGAGCCTCTTCTCAATATTATTAACTCGTCTTTATTTTTAGGTCACGTTCCAAAAATATTCAAGCTGGCAGTAATAAAACCTCTCATTAAGAAACCGCAATTAGATCCAAATAACCTAGCAAATTACAGACCC
Source organism: Chrosomus eos (assembly GCA_036326025.1). Taxonomy (NCBI): domain Eukaryota; kingdom Metazoa; phylum Chordata; class Actinopteri; order Cypriniformes; family Leuciscidae; genus Chrosomus; species Chrosomus eos. The sequence continues at coordinate 14,412,912 of CM070820.1, forward strand.
ATCTCAAATCTTCCATTTATGTCTAAAATACTAGAAAAAATTGTGTCCGCTCAATTATACTCTTTCTTGCAAGAAAATGATATCTACGAAAAATTTCAGTCGGGATTCAGACCGCATCATAGCACAGAAACTGCGCTAGTTAAAATTACAAATGATTTACTCTTAGCCTCTGACCAAGGCTGTATCTCAATACTAGTTCTACTTGATCTTAGTGCTGCGTTCGACACTATAGATCATAAAATACTCTTAGATCGACTACAAAACTACACTGGTGTCCAGGGACAGGCATTAAGCTGGTTTAGATCGTACTTATCAGACCGTTACCATTTCGTCTGTTTAAATGGGGAAAAATCAAAGATAACATCAGTAGACTATGGAGTGCCGCAAGGATCTGTCCTAGGCCCTCTGCTATTCTCAATATATATGCTGCCACTTGGTAATATTATAAGAAAACATGGAATTAATTTTCACTGTTATGCTGATGACACTCAATTATATATCTCATCACGACCAGATGAAAACACTAACTTATCTAACTTGACAGAGTGTCTAAAAGATATAAAATGCTGGATGACGTGTAATTTCCTGCTATTAAATTCAGATAAAACGGAGGTATTACTTATTGGTCCAAAAAACTACCCACAAAATCCCTTACAATACAACTTTAATTTAGAAGGATGTCCTGTTACTTTATCCACTACAGTAAAAGATCTGGGTGTTATGCTAGACCGCAACTTGACTTTCGAAAATCATATATCATATGTTACAAGAACAGCCTTTTTCCACCTTAGAAACATTGCTAAGCTACGTAACATGCTATCTGTTTCAGATGCAGAAAAGTTAGTTCATGCATTCATGACCTCGAGACTAGATTACTGTAATGCTTTATTAGCTGGTTGTCCTGCATCCTCAATAAACAAGCTACAGTTAGTGCAAAATGCAGCCGCTAGAGTCCTTACTAGATCAAGAAAATATGATCATATAACACCAATTTTATCATCTCTACACTGGTTACCTATTAAGTTCCGTATCAATTACAAAGTATTACTATTGACTTATAAAGCTCTAAATGGTTTAGCTCCTGTGTATTTAACAGACCTTCTATCGCCCTACAATCCATCACGCTCTTTAAGATCACAAAATTCGAGGCTTCTGGTCGTTCCTAGGATATCTAAGTCTACTAAAGGAGGGAGGGCGTTCTCACATTTATCTCCTAAACTCTGGAATAGCCTTCCTGATATTGTTCGAGACTCAGACTCGCTGTCCCAGTTTAAAACTAGATTAAAGACGCATCTCTTTAACCAAGCATTCACTTAATGCTTACCTTTTATACTACTTCTGAATCAGTTCGAATGCATTAATATTATGAACATCAGCTATGCTAATTATTTCCCACCTGTCTTTCTGCTGTTATCTCGGGACGCTAGTCCCGAGGTAAATAGCGTTCGTCAGCTCCAGTTTGTATCCAGCCTCTCACGAAGACTTCAGATGCCCCAACACCTGTGATGAGACGACTAAACGCCGGTGGAGAGACGACTAAACGCCTGTGAAGAGACGACTAAACACCGGCGATATGTTATGCCTAAATTTATACATGATCAACTAACTGTATTTTTCTTTGTACATTTCTGAAATGCACTTTCTGTAAAGCTGCTTTGAGACAATGTGTATTGTGAAAAGCGCTATACAAATAAACTTGAATTGAATTGAATTGAATTGATTCTGTTAGTTCACCTCATCTCCTGATCCGAGACGTTCTTTCCTTTGCAACTTCATAATTATATCAGGTTAGTTCTCCTCTCGTGTCTCGAGACGTTAGTTGTCGACTCGTCAGTGTCTGACTCTGATCTGTCTGCTGGGCCGACCGTGCCGTGTGTGATACAGCAGGACCGGAAAGAGAAATGATTAGTTCATCTTTCGAGTCTCGGGTTCGGCCGGGTCCGAGTCCTTCGTTCTTCCTGTCAGTCCCATAGAGCCGATGCTGTCACTCCCGGAAAGAGAAATGATTAGTTCATCTTTTGAGTCTTCGGGTTTGAGTCCTTCGTTCTTTTGTCACTTGACCGCTGGTATCTGGTATTATTATTATTAGATTCGTATTATTGACTGCGTCTGAATGTATAAGCCTATTGTTTTATATTTAGGAATATACATTTCTAAATATGTGCAATAAACATTATCTGAAAAATAAAAGTTCCATCTTATTATTGTCCCTGTCCGTCTCTTTTCTAAATGTTTAGAACTTGTGCATCTGTGGTGTGTTTTACTATATATTATACATGAATTAACTACTATTATAACTACGTGCTTGTTTGTAAAAAGGTTGTTAGTAGGCTATTCAATACGGTGACAAGTCACGTGACAAAAGAACGAAGGACTCAAACCCGAGACTTGAAAGATGAACTAATCATTTCTCTTTCCGGGACTGACAGCATATAGCCTCTATGGGACTGACAGGAAGAACGAAGGACTCGGACCCGGCCGAACCCGAGACTCGAGACTCGAAAGATGAACTAATCATTTCTCTTTCCGGGACTGACAGCATAGCCTCTATGGGACTGACAGGAAGAACGAAGGACTCGGAGCCGTCCCGAACCCGAAGACTCGAGAGATGAACTAATCATTTCTGTTTCCAGTACAGATTCAGAACCCATATGTTGCGCATGCGCGGTCAACACAAAATGAACGAATCACTCTCTGAGACTACTCGGTAGTCCCGAGTCATATTAAAGATTCGTTCAAAATGAACGAATCGTTCATGAACGACACATCACTAGCTACCACCCCTCCTGCTACAGGAGCTGCCCACATGCGCGCATCTGGTTGACTCGCTCATTTCGAAAGAGGAGAGGCACGTATCGGCCAGAAGCTAGGAAGTCTCACAATTATGGCAGAGAAAGAGCAGTTCAAATTCCAGGTACCATCTGTATCCGCATTCCGCACATACAGTCAGCGCAGGCAAACAAGGCAAAAAAAGTTGATGTCACTCCAGGGCTCAACATTAAAAAAAATCCCCACTGGCCTGTAAAGACTTTAGGCGGGATCTAATCCATGGGGAATTTGCATATCATAATTAATAATTGGTAATTAATAATTATTCATACATGTTTGGATTAGATCAGTCTTACATGTTAATAAATCTCCCTCTAAAGGAGAATGTCATTTTACCTGGATGTATACATGCAATCCTTTCATTTTAACAAGTTGATTGCAGTTAATTACACAGATCACGTCTTACAAAGCAGGCAAAATTAATTTAGCTCAATTGTCCGAATAATATTGAGGGGTTTTCCCCAATATCATCTTACTTTATAGGATTGCAGGAAACACAATTCTCTGGCCAGAAGAATTGGGTTTTCTGCCCTATAAACAAATATGTAAAGCTATCTTTAAGTTATAAAGTTCGTAGCAAGATCTTTGGCACTTAAGAGACTCGAAATTGAGCAAAGAGAAAGTCCATCAGTCAAGTGAATATAATGATTTAATAAAGGCATGTCTACTTATATATATTTACTACGTTACAGGAATACATGTATTTACAAACATTAACACGAACGAAACACATTAAGACATTGATGAACGAGAAATGCGTAAAGTTTGGGCAATGGATGACTTACACGCGTTAGCGAGTAAGAGAGAGAGAGAGAGAGAGAGAGAGAGAGAGAGAGAGAGAGAGAGTGAGAGAGAGAGAACATTGGCATACTTCCTCCTAAGACATTCACCTTTCTGATTACAACACGAAACATCATCTTAATGCTCCTTAGAAGCGTTATAAAGAGATACTTGCACAAGTTATGGGTCTCGCTGTGTTGTCGCATTCCTGAAGGCCTGTCCCGGCCGCGTGCGTGAGCGGAGTCCTTTGTGTGTGTAAGCGTCACGTGTTGTCTCTGGGCGCTCGTGTTGCGCGGCGGTTTAAAGTCTTTGAGTAGCATTACCAATGAAAAATAGTTCGACTGAGTCCGTTTCACTTGGTGGAAGTGAACAGAGTCGACTACGAAAACAAAACTTTGACTAACAAAGAAAAATCTCCGAAGGGAGATCCAGAGAAGCGCGTGGGCATCTCTCAGTACGACGCGTCACGTGGTTACGTGCGCGTGCTTCTCCTTCAGAGAGAGAGAGAGCGTTTTTGCAGTGTCCCTTGTAGTTGGATTTGCTGAAGAGATATGTCACGCGGGGTTCTTTTCACTCGTCGATCGGAATTAAACCCGGGGACTTATCTTAAAAACACAAACTAAACTAGAACACATAAAAGAAAGGCGAAAAAGCTCGCCAGGAGGCGAGACGTTACATCATGACACGCAGACATGGACGTAAGAGAGTGTTTAAACTGGTGTTCAGTCCTTTTGAAGCCCTGACTTTTCCGCCTTCTTTTGGAAGAGGGTCCAATCAGGAGCTTTCTCTTTGGGGGGAGGTTTTATGGCCCATGGTGTTCTAACCAGGCATTTGACTCCCTAATTTCATTGGGTGTTTAAGGGAAGAATCTTCACAATTTTTATAATACTAGTGTGTCACCAAGTTTAGCAAAATGTAATGTCAATTAACAAATGGGGAACGAAGATTGGAGTTTATCAAGACCAAACTTGCCAAAAACGGATTTGGTTAAACAGTTTGCAAAGTTTAAGACCTTATACCATTAGTTTCCCAACACATAGATCAAACCCCTAAAAGACAAATCGTAAGATGAGATTAGATACATTGTTCGTATAATTCAAAAGGGGAAGTATAATAGAATATATATGAATGCAGAATTCATTTCTCCTTCGTTAGAATTCTAGGGAATACGCAGTTACATGTAAAAATACATAATGGTAAACTCAGTTATTTCAATGTAACATGAACAAACAAACACATAAAACACATTGAATATTTCTGTTTAAAATGTCTTTTAAAAAGAGAAGTTTCTTTTCTCTGTAACATTCACTTCCTGTGGCACATCCCACATTCCTGGGGGGGATGTGTGTTTGGTGGAATGTGTGTGTGTGTGTGTGTGTGTGTTAATTTTGAGTCCTGGGGGTGGGGACGCTGGTTTGGAAGCTTTCCGGCCTTTGAAGGCTCTTAGGATTTTAGTTATCCAGAATATATTTAATTATTCAGATTCACCCTAAATACGCTACAGGCCCATGGGGCCAGTAGATCAGAGTTTTGCTGGCCCCTTCTATATTTTGACTGGCCCTGAAAGAAATACAAGGAAAAACACTTTTCCATTAAACTGTATTTATTGTATACATTCGGATTAATCAAAACAGCGAAGGGAGTTCAGGAATTAAGAGAGAGCCCCTGGAGACATGCAAAAAATAACCAAATTTCAGTGTGCCGTAGATTATTTGTCAATACCTGCTCTCTCCTCATCTCCATCACTCTCTCTTTTTTTCCTCAGTCTCCTCATCTTACTTATTAAAGCTAAAGTTATTCATTCAAGAGCTGTAAATGATTTTCTTTTTGCCTTTTGTTGTTTGATTCGCAGTAATGGCACAATCGTCAGCATGTTTATTAAACTGCTTCCCCTTTAAGAACGAGTGCAGATCTAATAGTCTACTGATGCACCATATTTTCTCCAAACTATTTCCATAACTGCATCCATTTTAGACATAAACTGTTTAAGTGAATCTCCAAGCCTGTCATTTTGACATTTTTCTGTACATTTGATCATTTAGACGTGCACATGAAGCCCAAAGTATAATTTGCTTGTCTCGTTGCGGTCTGTTGCGGAGCGCGTGCCGCATTGGGAACAGCATCTCTTGTGCCGATATTTGTGCTTTTAATAGCTCTCTTTATTATTAAACGCGTCCCGCAATTCAGCACCAGAAGAGACTGCATTTTACAACAATCACCGATCGTGCTGATTCTGTCTTAAAGTATGAGTTAAGGAGAAATGACAGCGTTGGCTACTGCTGTGATGGGAAGGACGTTGCGCTAGACAGAATGCAGTTTTTAATGGTTTTACCTCATCATTTTATTGTATAATTTTTATTCTATAATCTTTGGAAGCCGAAATCTAAAATAAAATCATACTAATTTCACAGATCCAAAGTGTAACCATAACTTGAATGTTTAGTTCTGTCCTCCGTCAGGTGTTGTGCGCGCTGTGGCACCGCGTGAGATCTTTCTTCTCTCTCTCTCTCTCTCTCTCTCTCTCTCTCTCTCTCTCTCTCTCTCTCTCTCTCTCTCTCTCTCTCTCTCTCTCTCTCTCTCTCTCTCTCTCTCTCTCTCCTCTCTCTCTCTCTCTCTCGGCCTGCGCAAATAGCAAAATGCATCACAGACAAATAGTTTAATTGTATTATATATAGAAATGGCTGGCGACTCAGCGAGATGGTAAAAAAACAACAAAAATAACGTCTTTATGGCAATAATAAATAATAGCCTACATGTATTTCTCCAGTACCGACAGAAGAACCAACCGATAACGTCCGAACTTATCGATACAGCGGTCTTTCAAAATTCAGTCCCGTTTAATACCGGGTTTCAGTACCCATCCATCCCTACCAGGTGTACCGTGTTTCTATGACACTAAGAATGTCCTCTTTCTCGTATTAGCCTCATAGTTCTTTGACATTTTAACACGTTATAAATAACCTGAAGTAAGTAACATTGACACTCTTCCCGCCACTGTGTATGACGTTTGCTGTTTGTTTTGCTGATGGCCAGTTACTGGCCCACACGGGCAAGTGACTGGCCAATCAACAAGCCCGACATTAACCCTCTGAGGTCTGAGCTGTTTTGGGGCCCTTGAGCTGTTTTGATATGCCCTGACATTTGTGCTTATTTCAGCTACTTAAAACATACCATTTGCCAACATATAAATTTGCTGTATTCAGCACAAACTCTGCTACAATAATATGTGAGCAAAATGGATGTACATGTTTGCATTTTATAGAAAAAAAATAGGTAACACTTTATTTGAAGGGGTGTGCATAAGACTGACATGACACTGTCATAAACATGACATAACATCTGTCATAAACATGAAGGAGTCTTTATGAATGTTTATGACTGTTGTCATTAAGTGTCATTCGGTAAATTATGACACTTTCAATGCAAAGTTGACATTGTTTAAAATGTCTTTGTTATGACAACTTGACATTACCCAAGACAAAAATGTCTTGATTATGACAACTTGAAATTAACAAAGACGGAAATGTCTTTGTTATGACAACTTGACATTAACCGAGAAATCATAACCTGTCAACCTGTGACAACTTTGGCCGTCATGACACCATTATAATTGTGTCATGAATATTTTACTTGTCCTCAAGTAAAGTGGAACACATTGTACTAGTTATAAAGATGTCATTAAGGGTTATTACACTGCAAAATGCTTGAAGTTTGATAATTAGACCTGTTATGACATATTTGTGACAGGTTGACAGGTTATGATTTCTTGGTTAATATTAAGTTGTCATAACAAAGACATTTCCGTCTTTGTTAATGTCAAGTTGTCATAATCAAGACATTTTTGTCTTGGGTAATGTCAAGTTGTCATAACAAAGACATTTTTTGTCTTTGTTAATGTCAAGTTGTCATAACAAAGACATTTTAAACAATGTCAACTTTGCATTAAAAGTGTCATAATTTACCGAATGACACTTAATGACAACAGTCATAAGCATTCATAAAGACTCCTTCATGTTTATGACAGGTGTTATGTCATGTTTATGACAGTGTCATGTCAGTCTTATGCACACCCCTTCAAATAAAGTGTTACCAAAAAAGGATATGCGTGGTTAGTACATTTTGGGAAAAACAATGTCACCGCAATAAGGCCATTTAACACATACTGAATAGTTGTCCACAATACTTTTGAGTTACTATTCTTGTAGGCTAGAATTTTTACTTCGAAATGAAGTGACAATCATTCTGACCACACTTTCAGAAAGATCAATATAACGATTTGAATTTCTTACATCAGTTTTTGGGTCAGCAGTGCTGTATGCGTGGGAGTGTTAATGCCCATGAATATTAATGTGATTTACACCTGGGGAGACTAAAGACACTCCCCCAATGGCTAATGGCCCATCAAGGTGCTGTGAGGCAGCCTGAACTAAGAATGATTCACTGATGAATAAAAAGTTCAAAAGAACAGCATTTATTCAAAATAGAAATCTTTCCTAAGAACATAAAGTCATTCATATCACTTAACACATCCTTTCAAAAAAAAAAAAATAAAAAGACAAACTTGTTTTTAATAAATATATATATTTATTTTATTTTATATAAATATATATATATATATATATATATATATATATATATATATATATATATATATATATATATATATATATATATATATATATATAAAATATTGCTTATATAGTGCTTATATATATATTCAAAGAATCCTAAAAAACTATCACAGGTTAAAAAAAATTAGGCAGCACAACTGTTTACAACATTGATTTAAAAAAAAAAAAATTATATCAGAATGATTTCTGAAGGCTGATGGTGACGATGTAAACACAACAAAACAAAAGCAAAAAACTGTTAGCACATTATCCAAAGTAAACTGATGGACAATTATGATTATAGATGCACAATGTATCTGTTGATTGACAGAGAAACATCTATTGATGTGTAGACCGCGTCACCGCGAGTATCTGTTTATGGCCCATAGACCGCACGCATTTACTGATACACTCAATGAACGGCTGTACCTAATACAAATAAAACATCTCCAGTTAACTAGTAGAGCATTCATTTAGTCCGCTCTTAAATAAGAGATCTAGAGCTAAAATGTTTTGTTTTTGAACTCAAGCTGAGCGCTCGTGTCCTGCTATCAGTGTCATGGATACAGTCTCTTGTGGCGACGCGCACGCAGTCTTCACTCGCTCTTAGGACATGCTCTTCAATCTAATGCCATTGCGGACACTATTCATTCTGGTGAAATCACAAAAAAAAAATGCACACAAACGTGTGTCCTATATACGTGTGTGTTTGATATAGACTGTAACCACTGATGAACATATTCGGTTTTGATGAGAGAAAAAAAATTTGCCGAAGGCGGATTCGAACTCGTAACCTCTGACACGCTTAGCAAACGATCTAACCACTAGACCACAGAAGAACTCAAACAAAACCTAAGCAGCTATTTAAAACTGAATGTTGTGAGGTAATATTTACTAGGCAAAATATAGTCTGAAAATGCATTTGAGCTCTATGATCAGAAAAGGAAATATAAAACACTAAACAACTTACTCCGAACTTATCCTCGGGGTCAATTCGTTTCTCAAAATGCAACCGTTCGTCTGAGTTTCAAATTCCACTGAGGAAAAGGTTAATTATTCCCCGCTGTCCATAATCCTCTGAAGGAGTAGCGTGCTTCCATCCCTAAAACGCGATGAACTATCAGTGAATCTCTGATGAAGAATCTTCTGTTGTTATGCAGTCATCGGGGGGCGTGCCGCGTGTGCGATGCATATCGCCTATTTACCATGTCAAAAGCGCTGGGGGTGTGGCGGACTCACCTAATTATCTATAATGAAGGGAGAGCGAAAAAACTGTAACTCTCCTTGGTTTCAAACGGATTACATAAACTGGAAATATTATTTTTTTTAGTAGCTTACTTCATTTAAAAGAAGAGAATCTCAGCTTCATAAAGAGACATCTCTCGTATCTCTGTGACAAGTATTGACAGAGTTAGAGTTATTTTTTCGGACGCGTTACAGAATGGACTTCACTGAAGGAGAGAAGGTAAAACGCGCATCATGTTTATTTTTCTTTATTTGACGAAAAGCACAACACTTTGTTTTTATTGTGAGTACCCACAAAAAAAATAGAAACTAAACAGGATCTAATGATGTACAACACTTAAATGTAAGATAAAAATCAACAGAGTAATTTAAGTCTCTTTTGCACTGATAAGGAAAAAAGTGAGCTCATCACGCCCGCGTGACAGCCGACCTCAGAGGGTTAACTGGCCCCGGGCTATCGGGCCATTGCTTATGTCGAGCCCTGGTGACTCCATGCACTGCGCTCCTCTCCGCTCGGCGCTGGTAAACGCGTCCTCCAGCTGAGTGGTCGGCATCACGCGTTCATGTGTTTTGGGGGCATGGCTTTGGAAGGAGCCCAGAAGGGAGGGGGTGGGAGTTTCTCTGTTGGATACTTTCAAAATGCAAGTAAATGCACTTTCAAAAAATGCAGTTTTCTGCTAGTTTCGCAAACCTACCTACCCTGCCTTTAACTGATCGATGTAATAAATCATGTTTGACAGCATGGCACAGGCACATGGCGCAATCCATTGGCACATCACAAGTTTTAGTGACACATGCCACTATCTACTAAAATTATTTTTGAAACATTAAAGCTACAACAAGGAAAGTCCTGTGTGACTGAAACGTTTGAGTTTTTAAAGTGCACTGAGCACTTTTTTGCAATTAAATAAATAAAGAAGATAGCTAGTACTATGTCGGCATGTAATCCGTTGTAAACAAATGTAAACAAAGGATTTAAGAATTGTTTTTTTTTTAACTCTTTTTGGAAGGACTTGAAATATTAAAGCCACAGATGAGAAGATGACCCAGACTGCTTGGTGACCCATGATAAATTTATTTCATGACTTTCCTATAGAATGGGCAGTTTGCGACTTTGCGTGAAAACTGACTTACAGTATCACTGGTATTACATTCAGTGGCACATGTCATTCACATTCAAATTCAATGTGCCACAAACTGATAATGTTTGAAAAAAAATATTACCGACTTTAATGTGATTAATTGACATTTAAAATATCACTAAATTAGGTATTTTATGACGTCCTCGTTTCTTCACACGCCGTCAAATTGACTTCTGCCCAAATGCTCAGAAGAGCTTTGGTATCTTCGACAGACGATTCTCCATTTCGAGCAGCGATTATTTTGCACGATATAAAAAAGTGAAATGTGCATCTTGCTTCAGATCATAACGTTCCATAACACCGATAAACTCCGCCTTTTACCTTGAGCACGCCTCTACACTCTTAAAAATAAAGGTGCCAGGAAGAACCAAAAAGGGGGTTTCACAGCGATGCCATAGAAGAACCTTTTTTGGTTCCCCAAAGAACCTTTCACTGAAAGGTTCCTTGAAGAACCATTCTCAAAGGTTCTTTAAAGAACCTATAACAGTTCTTCATGTCACTTTATTAGGTTCTTTGTAGAACCATTTATGAAGAGGTTTTTTGACACCCATGGTAAACAAACATCACTAAGCAAAATGATGTCCAAAAGACGTCTTTTCAACGTCTTTGTCACAAAAGTCGGACGTTGAAAATACTTCCACTGAGGAGCCAGAATGAAAGTTTTTATGACGTCTATTTTTGCAAGTTTAAAAACTAGTTCAAATGTGGTCATTGTGGACATATTTTTTACATAATTTATGGTCTCATTTAGACATAATTACTTTGACTATTGCTGTCAGATGATCTTAGTGAGAATTAGCAGAGGTTTAGATGTTGATATTTGTTTCAGTGTCACCATTGTGGTGATCAGCATTTGCTTTAGTTGGGCTCTTGGTCCCCTTTATTTTTACTTTAGCTTTTTTTGGCTGCTGTAACTGTGTGTTTGTACAACACAATTGTTGTGGCAGAGAAAGCCAAGATAAAGTAAGATCAGGTGTTACCAGCTCATTGTTGATGATGACATAATCATCAAAAAAAAGCAACAAATGTTAGTTTGAAATTGTTATTATATTTGGCATTCATAACCACCAACCTTATGAAACGGCAATATTGGTGCCAACAGAATAAAACAAATTTTGAAAGTATAAAAAGCATGTGCACATGTTTTGAGCAAATGTATCATGTAGTCACACACAGACATCAAGATTTTGGATATGATTCACAACAACGGTGACAATAAAAACAAAAATTCTTCGGAATCAATGATGAGTTTTGAACTATGAAAGCTACCCATCATGCTTTGCAGCATGACAATTTTTTTTATTGTCACCATTGTTGTGAATCATATGCAAAATCTTGATGTCTGTGTGACAAGATGATACAGTTGCTCTAAATATTGTATGCACATAATTTTTATTCACCTCTAAATAAGCTATATTATAAACGCTACTGGTACCAATATTTCAGTGCCAAAAGATATAGGCGACTAGAATAGCCAAAGTATCTGACAATATTAGATACTTGTTTTGTGATGGTTTCCTCATCATCAACATGAAGCTGATAAAACCTTGTCTTACATATTCTTGGCCTTCTTTGCAACATCAATTGTGTTACACAAACACACAGTTGCAACAGCTAAAGAAAAGCTAAAGTAAAAATAAAGAGGACCAAGAACCTAACTAATGCAAACGCTGATCCCCACAATGGTGACACTTCAAATGAAACAAATATCAACATCTAAACCTCTGCTAATTCTCACTAAGATCATCTGACAGCAATAGTCAAAGTTATTATGTCTAAATGAGACCATAAATGATGTAAAAAATATGTCCACAATGGCCACATTTGAACTAGTTTTTAAACTTGTACGAAGAGGGTCCATGAACGTCTATATCGGACGTGCAGAACACGTCAAAAATAGACGTCATAAAAACTTTCATTCTGGCTCCTCAGTGGACGTCTTTTCAACGTCCGACTTTTGTGACAAAGACGTTGAAAAGACGTCTTTTGGACATCATTTTGCTTAGTGATGTTTGTTTACCATGGGTGTCAAAAAACCTCTTCATAAATGGTTCTACAAAGAACCTAATAAAGTGACATGAAGAACTGTTATAGGTTCTTTAAAGAACCTTTGAGAATGGTTCTTCAAGGAACCTTTCAGTGAAAGGTTCTTTGGGGAACCAAAAAAGGTTCTTCTATGGCATCGCTGTGAAACCCCCTTTTTGGTTCTTCCTGGCACCTTTATTTTTAAGAGTGTAGCCCGAGCTGGCCCGCTTTGGCCCAACGTATACGACGCGCCGAGGCGCGCAGATATCCTGGCCGTTGGCCCCAGGTAAGCCCTGATCAAGCCCCGGAAGTGACAGTGGAAACACGACTGGCCCTGGCACGCACTAGCACGGCTCGGCCCTGGCCCGGCAGTGGAAACGCGGCTATTGATCCCTCTTGTCTCTGCTTGAATGGTAGCATTGTGAAATATTTCTTTAAATTTCTCTTCAGTCCTCAGTGTGTTCATTCTGCTAATGACACCATTTACAACAGTGTATGCTGCTGCCAAGTCCAAGTCTTGCTGCTGAAGAGCATTTGAAGCAACAGCTGTTTCCATGAATATTGGAGTTGTCATCTCCAAGCAAAGACTAAATTCAAAGTTAATGCTGTGCAACAGCATGTGTGCATCCCCTGCAGCTAGATCAGGTGGCTCAGACTTGGTCAGATCTTCCAGGAATTGCACAACTGCAGGGAGGCATTTTCTGAGAGTTCTGAGGGCTGTTTCCCTGCAGGTCCATCGGGTGTCTGAGAGCTTCTGTAGCTCAAAGGCACGCTGTCCAGGATTCATGGCTTGCTGTGTTTGAACAAAAGCTGCATGTCGTTTTGTGGAGTTGGCAATGAAGGTGTAAAGTTTTTCAACTATTGTAAAAAAAACTGACTAAGTGAATGCTTGACTTTGCACTCTCCACTAATACAAGATTCAAACAATGAGCATGGCAATGAACATATAATGCTTTTGCATTTTGCTTTTGTATTCTGGACTGTAGTCCTTTGTAAGCCCCTCTTATGTTGGCTGCTCCATCATAACCCTGACCATGGATGTCTTCAACTTTCATGGAGAATGCACAGAGGGAATCCAAGAAACAGGCAGAGATCAGGGCAGGCAGCAATAATCAGAGTCCAAGAACAATCCAAAGTCCAAAACAGAAAACAAACACGGGAAAACGCTAAGAAATGTAGACACAAAGTACAACAAGACTTCACAATCAGTGAATGTGAACACCAGGGCCCGTATTCATAAAGATTCTAAGAATCCTCTCAGAAAACTCTTTATTTAGCTTAAAAACTTTTACGTAGGAGTCTTAGCTTTAGAGCGATTCAGGATCGATCTGAGAGCAACTCTGAGTAAGGAAAAGACAAAAACTTTTATCTTAGTGAGGAGGCGGGGTTGACCCCGTTGCTATGTATGACACAATCTTTTGAAGACTGTGATTGGTTGGTTGTCCAAGAAGGAAAAAAATAGTGATTTAAGTATTCAGGTGAAACTGGAAAAATTAGAATATTGTGCAAAACTTCATGTATTTCAGTAATTAAAATTAAAAGATGAAACTAATATATTTAGTATATATAACTATAAACGTATGCATGATTATACTTTTCAGAGGACTGACATTTCTGTGTTTAATAATAAAAATAATAGCCCAACAATAATATCATTTGTAAAATCAAATTAATAAGTACAATCAAAAAAATTAAGTAAAATGAAATCCCGATGAAAATCTATGTTGAATAAACTAATCTAAACAGATGAGTTTTAAGTTGAGATTTGAATTGAAGAAGAGAGTCTAGGTGACGAATGTGAGGTGGGAGAGAATTCCAAAGATGTGGAATGTTTAAAATTATTTTACTTTTTTTTTTATTTCATGTAACATTCTAATTTTCTGAGATTTTGAATGTTGGGGTTTTCATAAGCTGTAGTTAATCATCAAAATAATAACTTTTGTACGATATTCTAATTTTTCGAGTTTCACCTGTAGGGTCTATTTTAAGCCATCACTTTGAAATTACATGCGTAATGTTTCCTATTTGACCGTTTTCACACACACACACACACACACACACAACACACACACACACACACACACACACACACACACACACACACACACACACACACACACAGTATATGTGTATATAAATCTTTTTTTTTGTATTTACAATGCTGTTTATTTCCTATAAGGTATTTGTTTGGCTTATAATGATAAAAATTGTTCCACTATTTCCAATTACTCTGATTACTGGCGTGTCTATTTAAGTGGTGGTTTGAATGTTAGTTTTAATGTACCAAACTCACTGTCATCCATTGTCTGCAACACATTTCTTCGTCTTTCTGCCATTTTCTCCTCTGCTAAAGAAACTCTTAAGCCTCTTAAAAGTCCTCGTCCGTGCTCCTAACAATTGACAAACAAAAAAATTGACCTTAAGACCTCTTTTAGGGTTAAAATGCTTTCTGAATTACTTTTTTCTTTACTAGGATTTTTTCTTTAATTTTAAGAGTAAACGCCCACATTTCTAAGAATCTTCTTAGAATTGTGTCACTAGGTGCTACTCTTTGCATTAAGATTCTTTATGAATACGGGCCCTGGGCCCGTATGTATAAAACTTCTAAGAAATGCTCTTAAAGAGTAACTAAACACTAAACCAACTTTTTTTAGTTAATGGTCTGTAAGACTGGGGCTTTATTAGTGCTGATCATTGATTCAAGTAACTTTTTTGTCATTTGGGTATAAAGTGTTTTAATTCTACAATATATGGTGTAAAAACGTCTGAGTGCTGCCCTCTTCAGGTTGAACAGTGGCTACTGCAGTTGAATTTTCCTATTGGATGTTTGCGGTAGTTCATGATGTCAGCGGTGAGAGCTGATGTAAGCAGGTTCCAGCTAACCACGCTCTTGGTACGAGCTACCACGCCCTTGGCAGTGTAAAAACCATCTTGTTTGGTCAAAACCACTGTAGTGAGTCAGCAGTTGGAATTGAAAGTATTGAAAACGATCAGGATAGAGTATTTGACTGCCCTCAGTTCATCCCCTCTATCTCCGCTAGGCTCCGTCCACTTTTCCAGCATTTTCAAATATTGCCAGTGGGTGGAGTCAGGCTCTGACCAGGGGTTTAGTTACCCTTTAAGAATAGTCTTAAGCTTTGACTTAAGTGTCAAAAAATACTTAGTAAAAAGTAGTGGTGGGGGAAAGAATCGATTCTGTTCAGTATCGCGATATTTTGCGCCCGCAATTATATCGATACAGTAGCGCAAAGTATCGCAATATTTAATTATACAATTATCTGTTTTACTTCCGGGTTTTCTCGGAGTTTACTCTGATAATTTACATTCGCGTATTACATCCACAAGGAAGCGCTTGTTGCGGTGCTTTGTTGTCGTGCATTCAACCGGAAATTCAAATGAAAATGTAGATGCCAAGTGCAAGTTTAGCATAGATATATTTCCACTCGCTGGACTGAGCGCTTGAGACTTTCGCTCTCCGTCAAGCGATCATTCTGTGTGTGTGACCAGACGGGCTCTGGTGTGACGTACCCAGCACCTACTCTAGTGTGAAGGCGCGCGACTCGCCGGCCCGTTTCTCTCACGCACGCAAAGAGAGCGAGAGAGAGTTACATTATACCACGCAAAATCGACGCGCTACATGTAAACGATTTCTTGTTTGTATTTTCCTGTCAAAATAACTGAGTTCATCTGGTATTATTCAGCTTTTAAGAACAAGCAGAAGAGATGCCGGTTTCTCCGGTAGTGGGTGGAAGTGGAACTAATGCGCAAACGGCAATCTTATTGGATGGCACCCATGCCTGTTTTAATTTCAGCAAATCAGAGCAAACGAATGCTGTCAAATGATTTACATTCATGAACCAAGCAGCTCATGTGTTGTAGGCCTTTATTATATATTTTTATAGACTATAGTTGTATATTGTCATTATTATTAGTAGAATTAGTAGTAGGAGATTATCTTTTAATAATAATTACTATTATCTTTTTTTTTTTACAGAAACACTGAATGACCAACAATATCTTAAGCACCACTAGTTCAGTTTAAGTTCAGTTAAAATTAAAAATATGCATTCATGCATGATTATCAAGTTTTAGTTCTAATTACTGAAGTTCTATCATTAAATAGGCTAATGCTTGATTATCATAATATAATGCTTGATTGACTGATTTTAAGAGTGTACATTTAGATATTTATAAAGCTGTGCCATTCAATGATAAGCTGATTTGGTGGAATTATATATAAAAGTTTTTTGCAGTTCAGTTAATGTGTAGAAGATAATATTCACAGAATTAAATGTGACATTTGAAGTGAGTTGAGTCTTATTTTCCTCTATTTTTTGTAATGCCTTTGAATAATATGGGGGGCATGAATCGCAATATATTGCAGAATCGAATCGCAATACTTGCTGTATCGCAATATGTTAAGAATCGCAATAATATTGAATCGTGGCCCAAATATCGCAATACTATCGAATCGTCACATTTTTGCCAATTCCCACCCCTAGTAAAAAGTAGGACTTCTCTAAGAGTAAGATACTTTTATAAAGCAGCTAAAAGCAACTTTCAGTAAAGTTTAAGACTGATTTTTAAGTGCTGACTGAAGTAGCACTTAAGTGCTGCAAACTAAGGACTACATTAGCCGCGTTTCCACTGCCGGGCCAGGGCCGAGCCGTGCTTGTGCGTGCCAGGACCAGCCGCGTTTCCACTGTCACTTCCGGGGCTTACTCTGGGCCAACGGCCAGGATTTCTGGCCCGTCGAATACCTTGGGCCAAAGCGGGCCAGCTCGGGCTAGAGGCGTGCTCAAGGTAAAAGGCGGAGTTTATCAGTGTTATGGAACGTTAAAAATTTGAAGCAAGATGCACATTTCGCCTTTTTATATCGCGCAAAATAATCGCTGCTCGAAATGGAGAATCGCCTGTACTGGTCTGTCGAAGATCCCAAAGCTCTTCTGAGCATTTGGGCAGAAGAAAGGGTACAACGTCAATTTGACGGTGTGTTCAGAAACGAGGACGTTATAAAATACATCGATGCTGAACTTTCTAAGCTGAGCATTCAGCGAGCAACGCTTCAAGTTCGGGAAAAAATAAAAAAGTTGTATTGTACAAGGCGATTAAAAACGCACAATGGACAAAGCGGAGCTCAGAGAAGAACTTTCCATGGTTCGACTTGATGGACGGTGTGCTGGGTCGCGAGACAATCGGACACTATTGACACTATTGCAGCCACGGCCGGTGAGTTAAAATACATGCTATCTTCCTAACTTAAAAAATAAATAAATTCATAATACCCGCTGAAATGGGTTGGGTTGTATGACGTTTGATCCAGAAAGGCGTGTTAAGGGCGGGGTTTAGGGCAGCACTGTGGGGCTACTGGCCCGGCAGTGGAAACGCAAGCCCGGTGCTTAAGGCCCGAGGCCACTGGCTCGGCTCGGCTCGGCTCGGCTCGCTGTTAGCTCTGGCCCGGCCCTAGCCCGGCAGTGGAAACGTGGCTAATGATGTTAACCCAAAATGGCCGCCCTGAACCTCTGAATCAGCCAATAGTAAGCCTGCAAGGGTGAGGTCACTGCAGAATGACACCAAACATTTAATGTAATTATAACAAAATAATTTAATTAAGACACTGAAACTTTAATATTTAAATTCATTTTTTTAATTGCTTTGCATTGTGCAAAATTATCACAAATTAGTATTGAAGGAAAATTGTCAGATTCACCCTTTATTCAAATAGTATTAAAAATGTGTTAAATATTTTGTAAGCGTATTGTGTAGTTGTGCCTGGAGTCAATTGTTTATTTGTGATAACACAATGAAACATTCCAAATTGTACAGACATACTTTTTAGCCAGGCTTTCATACAAATAAATTATGAACAGGTGAAAAAAAGAGAGGATAATGAAATATTAAGAAATGATTATGTTGCAGACAATGTATGTTTTTTTTTTCTCTTGTGAGCTTTTTAGTTTTTCTAAAACCTGTAGCTGTAGTTTGCCCTTATTTGTCACTTAATATTTCAATTCAATTCAAATTTATTATTAATTTGTATAGCGCTTTTCACAATACACATTGTCTCAAAGCTGCTTTAAAGAAAGTGCATTTCAGAAATGTACATAGAAAAATACAGTTAGTTAATCATGTATTAATTTAGGGCATAACATATCGCCGGCGATATGTTTATAATATTATTTAAAAATAATATTATTATATTATATTAATAATATTATAATATTATTAATATAATATTAATTAAAAATAATATTGATCTGCCTGCATTGACACCATTATATGAGAACTGAACTGAGCTGGATGATGACATCACTGTTTTCACCAGAGTGTCTGTAGAGATAAATTAACTAAATAGATAACTAACGATTTTTTACAACGGAAATGAATGCTTTAGCTTAAGTTCTGCCAGGAAGACTAATATCCCTCCCTCATACCTCCCGGTGGTCGGCTGCGCTCCGCCTGCGTCTTCAGGCAGTAAATACAGATTACGTTACCCTCTGATTGCGAACTACGCAACAGAACTTTATAACACAATACTTGCTTGCTGGGCTGTTAATAAACTTTGTCACGTCATTTTGCCTCCCGAGTCTTTCTGGTTGAAATTAATAAACACTGAATTTACTTAAGCAGGACAATGACACTATTTTCTTCTAGAGCTGCTGTACAGCCAAGACTAACTTTGTTGCATTATTTTCCTGTAATCTCTGTAAAGCTGCTTTGAAACAATCTGTATTGTAAAAAATATCGTAGAACTCATTTTGTCAGATAAATACTTTCACTAAGTTTAGGGTTTTGTTCTTCCCTCATATTTAAAAATATAAAAAAAAATATAAACATAAAAATATTTTCCTTAACACTTAGGAACCTTTATGAATCACACTTACTCTTAAGTTAAGGAATAAGAGTAAAATTATGTAATTCTTAGAATTTTGACAGACTTGAGATTTTACTCGTGGCTTTATACATATGGGCCCAGGGCCCGTATGTATAAAACTTCTAAGAAATGCTCTTAAGAATAGTCTTAAGCTTTGACTTAAGTGTCAAAAAATACTTAGTAAAAAGTAGGACTTCTCTAAGAGTAAGATACTTTTATAAAGCAGCTAAAAGCAACTTTCAGTAAAGTATAAGACTGATTCCTAAGTGCTGACTGAAGTAGCACTTAAGTGCTGCAAACTAAGGACTACAATGATGTTAACCCAAAATGGCCGCCCTGAACCTCTGAATCAGCCAATAGTGAGCCTGCAAGGGTGAGGTCACTGCAGCATGACACCAAACATTTAATGTAATTATAACAAAATAATTTAATTAAGACACTGAAACTTTAATATTTAAATGTATTTTTTTAATTGCTTTGCATTGTGCAAAATTATCAAAAATTAGTATTGAAGGAAAATTGTCAGATTCACCCATTATTCAAATAGTATTAAAAATGTGAAAAAACTTTTTAAAAAAAACAAACAAAAAAAAAAACCTTAGAAGGCTGAGATCAGTGAATAAGTTGTTCGGAGGGGGGCCCAGCAAGATGGTTTGTACCCAGGGCCCAAAATTTGGTACTACACCCCTGTACGCAACAGAACTTTATAACACAATACTTGCTTGCTGGGCTGTTAATAAACTTTGTCACGTCATTTTGCCTCCCGAGTCTTTCTGGTTGAAATTAATAAACACTGAACTTACATAAGCAGGACAAAAACACTATTTTCTTCTAGAGCTGCTGTACAGCCAAGACTAACTTTGTTGCATTATTTTCCTGTAATCTCTGTAAAGCTGCTTTGAAACAATCTATATTGTAAAAAATATCGTAGAACTCATTTTGTCAGATAAATACTTTCACTAAGTTTAGGGTTTTGTTCTTCCCTCATATTTAAAAATATAAAAAAAAATATAAACATAAAAATATTTTCCTCATAATTTGATGGTTTAAGCAAACTTGTAGGGTCATTAAAAAAAAAAAATACTCTGCACGTCACTTTTGGCCACCACTGTATATTTGGTGTGGTCCGTGTCACTATAGTGCTATTCAAGAGCCTACTAACTGTGGACTGAATGGACGGAGTCATCACAGGTGCTAACCCTAACCCTTCCAGTCGCCAAATATATAAATAATACTTTAATTTCAGTGCTATAGAACTTTTTTAAAGGTAAGTTACAAAAAGAATACCTTCGATGATTAAACTTTTTTTATCACTTGATCAACTCATTTTACTACAATACATCATATTTTCGTTGAAGAGTTCATGGCCTAATCTCTTTGCTGCCATCTTGTTACTCCTAACTAGGTTAGGAGACCTCTCCAGCTCTCTTAAATAATTTAGGAGCTGAGACCAAGTCTTAACACTTAGGAACCTTTATGAATCACACTTACTCTTAAGTTTAGGAATAAGAGTAAAATTATGTAATTCTTAGAATTTTGACAGACTTGAGACAAAAATTTTACTCTGAGTGGCTTTATACATACGGGCCCAGATCAATATAATTATTTGTTTTCCTTAAAATTATTCTCATCTGAATTGCAAATTAATTTAATTAATTAATTCAGAGCTCACCTCAGAGCACCATTGTTTTTTTTTATATTTTTTATACCAAATGCTGAATATAATGAAAAGTTGGTTCGTTTTACAGTGCTTTTAACCACGCCCCCTCCTTCCACTAGGCTGGGCGTGATGTCATAACAGGGACTCCAAGCTTTTACGGTCTATGCCATGGGTCTATGCAACAAGCCTAGAGTTACGTTATATTGGAGTCCTAGCTAGCGAAAATGGTTAACTATTGTGCTTGTGCGGGATGTACGAATACATCAAAAACGGGGGAGAGGCTCCACAAGTTCCCCAAGGACAAACGGCTGATTCGTGCCTGTAAGTTTTCGCATAACTTACCCGAGGTAGAGCTTAGATCGGCCCAAAACATCAAGCAAGACGTTACCCGAGCCCGCTGTGTCCGAGTCCGGCCCGACACATAAACTGTAATTATGAGCCCAAGCCCGGTTTAAACCTGGCTATTTTTGAATACGTGTGTCGTTATAACTGACGTGCTCAACTACTTTCTTATATTACTTTCTCCCGACCGCAACATTCATGTTTTGTCCCGCTCCTGCCCGCAAAAATACTTTTTTTCTGTACCTCCAAATACTTTCAAGTTAGCCTACGTGTTAGCCCAGCATACACATCAGCATACATGCTCCTGATCAATTGTTTGTTGCATTAACACACAAACCACTGTTATAACATAAAAGCAAGCGGGCTACTGCGTGCATGGTTTGGCATGACTGCGCGCAAAGTGCGATCCCATAATAATTCCTAAAGCTGACATCAGTTCACAGAGATCTCGCACATCTCTGTTATTATCAATGAAGCTTCCATAATATATAACGTTACACTATGTTTGTTATAATTAGAGGATTTGCCAGCATACAGAATTCAGCACTGAACAAAAAGTCTGTTTTGAGCGGTGAGGGGAATCTATCGTAAATGCTTCTGATTGGCCATTATTGCGTTCAAGAAATCAACACATATGTCTGTGATTGGCTACATCGCTCCTCGCTGCTGACATGTTAGAAATAGAAACTCTGCCTGTAAACCGTTTATTTTGTTTTAGATGTTCTTATTGATTTTCTGCAACAGATGAATAAAAATGTATTAGTTTTTACGTTTTATTCAGATATTTCTAGTTTGCGGGAGTCCCGCAAATCGTTTTATTCTCCCTCAAACAGCACACACAGAGTGAGTGCATTACTGCCCGCAGCTCCCTGTTATGACATCATCACCCAGTTACGGTAAAAAACACGCTACCTTTGAAGAAACCCCAATAAATGCTATTTTAACGCATTTTAAGACAGAAATTTTTAAATATATCCATATTGTGCACTTTAATGTACACATTAATCGGTTGTGGTGGTTAACCTGCAATTTACACTTTAAGGCCTTGTCTTTTTGGATATATAGGCTATCTTTTTTTTATTAAAAAGAAAATGTGCATATTACAAACCATATATTTTAAATGCATTGTTTGATATATAAACTGTTTTCACCAGAGTGGCTGTAGAGATAAATGAACTAAATAGATAACTAATGATTTTTTTACAATGGAAATGAATGCTTTAGCTTAAGTTCTGCCAGGAAGACTAATATACCTCCCTCATACCTCTTCAGGCAGTAAAAACAGATTGCGTTATCCTCTGATTGCGAGCTACGCAACAGAACTTTATAACACAAAACTTGCTTGCTGGGCTGTTAATAAACTTTGTCACGTCATTTTGCCTCCCAAGTCTTTCTGGTTGAAATTAATAAACACTGAATTTACTCAAGCAGGACAATGACACTATTTTTTTCTAGAGCTGCTGTACAGCCAAGACTAACTTTGTTGCATTATGTTCCTGTAATCTCTGTAAAGCTGCTTTGAAACAATCTGTATTGTAAAAAGCACTGTAGAAATAAAGGTGACTTAAAATAATTTTGTCAGATAAATACTTTCACTAAGTTTAGTGTTTTGTTCTTCCCTCATATTTTAAAATATTAAAAAAATATAAAGATAAAAATATTTTCCTCATAATTTGATGGTTTAAGCAAACTTGTAGGGTCATTAAAAAAAAAAAAAAAAAACTCTGCACATCACTTTTGGCCACCACTGTATATTTGGTGTGGTCAGTGTCACAATAGTGCTATTCAAGAGCATACTAACTTTGGACTGAAGGGCCCGAGTAATCACAGGTGCACTGCTGAATTCCAGTCGCCAAAAATATAAATAATACTTTAATTTCATTGCTATAAAACTTTTTTAAAGGTAAGTTACAAAAAGAATACCTTGATATCGCCTCAATACCTTTTTATCGTTTGATCAACTCATTTTACTACAATACATCATATTTTCGTTGAAAAGTGCATGGCCTAATCTCTCTGCTGCCATCTTGTTACTCCTAACTAGGTTAGGAGACCTCCCCAGCTCTCTTAAATAATTTAGGAGCTGAGACCAAGTCTTAACACTTAGGAACCTTTATGAATCACACTTACTCTTAAGTTTAGGAATAAGAGTAAAATTATGTAATTCTTAGAGTAAAATTTTAGTCTCAAGTCTGTCAAAATTCTAAGAATTACATAATTTTACTCTTATTCCTAAACTTAAGAGTAAGTGTGATTCATGAAGGTTCCTAAGTGTTAAGACTTGGTCTCAGCTCCTAAATTATTTAAGAGAGCTGGAGAGGTCTCCTAACCTAGTTAGGAGTAACAAGATGGCAGCAGAGAGATTAGGCCATGCACTTTTTAACGAAAATATGATGTATTGTAGTAAAATGAGTTGATCAAACGATAAAAAAAGTTTAATCATCAAGGTATTCTTTTTGTAACTTACCTTTAAAAAAGTTTTATAGCAATGAAATTAAAGTATTATTTATATATTTGGCGACTGGAATTCAGCAGTGCACCTGTGATTACTCGGGCCCTTCAGTCCACAGTTAGCAGGCTCTTGAATAGCACTATTGTGACACTGACCACACCAAATATACAGTGGTGGGCAAAAGTGATGTGCAGAGTTTTTTTTTTTTTTTAAATGACCCTACAAGTTTGCTTAAACCATCAAATTATGAGGAAAATATTTTTACATTTATATATTTTTTAAATATTTTAAAATATGAGGGAAGAACACAACCCTAAACTTAGTGAAAGTATTTATCTGACAAAATTATTTCAAGTCACTTTTATTTCTACGGTGCTTTTTACAATACAGATTGTTTCAAAGCAGCTTTAAAGAGATTACAGGAAAATAATGCAACAAAGTTAGTCATGGCTGTACAGCAGCTCTAGAAGAAAATAGTGTCATTGTCCTGCTTAAGTAAATTCAGTGTTTATTAATTTCAACCAGAAAGACTCGGGAGGCAAAATGACGTGACAAAGTTTATTAACAGCCCAGCAAGCAAGTATTGTGTTATAAAGTTCGGTTAGCTCGCAATCCGAGGGTAACAGAATCTGTTTTTACTGCCTGAAGACGCAGGCGGAGCCGACCACCGGGAGGTATGAGGGAGGTATATTAGTCTTCCTGGCAGAACTTAAGCTAAAGCATTCATTTCCATTGTAAAAAATCATTAGTTATCTATTTAGTTCATTTATCTCTACAGCCACTCTGGTGAAAACAGTGATGTCATCATCCAGCTCAGTTCAGTTCTCATATAATGGTGTCAATGCAGGCAGATCAATATTATTTTTAAATATTAAGTGACAAATAAGGGCAAACTACAGCTACAGGTTTTAGAAAAACTAAAAAGCTCACAGAAGAAAAAAAACATACATTGTCTGCAACATAATCATTTCTTAATATTTCATTATCCTCTCTTGTTTTTTTCACCTGTTCATAATTTATTTGTATGAAAGCCTGAATAAAAATTATGTCTGTACAATTTGGAATGTTTCATTGTGTTATCACAAATAAACAATTGACTCCAGGCACAACTACACAATACACTTACAAAATATTTAACACATATTTGAATAAAGGGTGAATCTGACAATTTTCCTTCAATACTAATTTGTGATAATTTCGCACAATGCAAAGCAATTAAAAATACATTTAAATATTAAAGCTTCAGTGTCTTAATTAAATTATTTTGTTATAATTAGATTAAATGTTTGGTGTCATGCTGCAGTGACATCACCCTTGCACGCTCACTATTGGCTGATTCAGAGGTTCAGGACGGCCATTTTGGGTTAACATCATTGTAGTCCTTAGTTTGCAGCACTTAAGTGCTACTTCAGTCAGCACTTAAGAATCAGTCTTATACTTTACTGAAAGTTGCTTTTAGCTGCTTTATAAAAGTATCTTACTCTTAGAGAAGTCCTACTTTTTACTAAGTATTTTTTGACACTTAAGTCAAAGCTTAAGACTATTCTTAAGAGCATTTCTTAGAAGTCTTATACATACGGGCCCAGGTATTTATGGTGTGAACTAAACAAGATGATGAGAAACAGGTGAATGAGATGAGTCCGGGGAGTGAGTATGGGAAATGTAGTTTGTGAGTGAAACATGATCGTTTGGTGTGGAGTGCCCTCTGGTGTCTCTCAAGGGCACTCCAGCTGGTGACCGTTACACCCTTGGGTCCATACTCCATATCATAAAGTAAAAGTAAAAAAAAGAATAACATTTACATACAACAAACATTATTTAAAAGACATACAAACTTGAATTCCAGTGCTTACAGAACCAGGAGGAATATCTTGTTTCACTTAAAGCTGCTGTAGGTAACTTTTGTAAAAAATATTTGTTACATATTTGTGACCTGATCCAGCAAAATGAGTCACAGTGACCCAAATTTCAAAATTGAGATTTTGGTATTAATGGAAAGAGGAGACCATACACTTTAAAATGATATCCTAGTCAAAGTCATACCTTAAATGGTTGTAAAGATATACACATTTGAATTATGGTCGTCTGCCCTCTTTTTCCAATTGAAAACCTGAGAAAATTGCGTTTAAAGTTTTTTGCCCATTTTTTGTTGATATCTTTCAAAATCCATTGCATTTAAAGAGATGAACTATTTATTTTACAGCTTAATTTGACCAAAGACATATATAATGCTATTAAACCAGACTGAAGCTCAAATTATTTTAAAGTTTTTATTTGAATAAATAATTTAAAAGGCACTTTTACAAAAATCAGAAAGATTGAACAGAGGTGCTACATTTTTGCTTGTGTGTGTGTGTGTGTGTGTGTGTGTGTGTGTGTGTGTGTGTGGTGTGTGTGTGTGTGTGTGTGTGTGTGTGTGTGTGTGTGTGTGTGTGTGTGTGTGTGTGTGTGTGTGTGTGTGTGTGTAGGCCTAAGTAGGCTAATGCATTAATAATGCGATGTTAAAAGTGTGTTTTAACATGAATACGTCTAAGAGTGCATATCTTTAAAAAGAGAATCGCACTGGTGACAACTTTTTTAAAAATAAAACTTGATGATAATTTCTGGATTTGAAATACAAATAGTGAGTAAATGTGTGTGTGGTACAGCCGCTGATCAGTTGCGCACAGCAAATGCACGCAGCATGAGCACTATCTATAGCGCGTGCTGCTCCCGCAGCACGATCAGCAGCAGAGCTTAGGTTAGAAGCCTCCAGTGAGTTCAACGCGTTGGTGACTTTGCTCTCTTTTGACAGCGACATTTCTCAAATTAATATTTAATCTTTCTGATGAGATCTGCTAGCTTGTTTACACCGAGCGCGAGTCTGACAGGAGGGTGGCTGGACCGATCGCGTGCCGGTCAGTCGAAACGGGGCTTCCCATTTCCAAATGATCAGCGTTTGTGTACATTTTCTAAGCTTTTTGATTGGTTGTATACAACGTGCAACACCATATTTGGAGAGCAGAGATAGTGACGTTTCAGGGGATACCCGGGAAATGCTCAGAAGTGATGAGAGGAGTTGAGAAAAGCAATAATTTCCAGCGAATTTAGTACAACTTTGTAAACTTTAATCGTCATTTAAATACATTTACTCATTTATATGGACTATGAAACTTCGGGAGATTATTTTTGAATGTCTTTTGAATGAAATTAGCCAAAAAAGTTTTTTTTTATTATTTCATTATTTTTTCACATAATCGGCCCATATCTTAAAATAGAACGTTGCGACTTCCGACTCATTTCGCCAGAGCGGGTCACATTTGTTAAAACTGTCATTATGTCCTGACAGTAGAATATGAGACAGATAATCTGTGAATGCTCCTCCCAGTGGTCCTATTGCCATTTGCAGAAATACACCGCTCCCGGTCAGAAACAACCAATCAGAGCCAGGAGAACTGTCTTAGCAGTGTCAATCACGCTTGTGTACGCGCTGATCACACCCCTCTCCTGCACAGTGCGTACCGTCGTTCAAACTCTAGATTGCCGGTGTGCTGCAGCTGTGCTTATGGCGGAGAAATAACCTAAACTGCCAATTTCTCGAGTGGCACCTGCTCACAAAACAAAGAGGTAAAAGGAAAAAGACAGATGACGATAAACAAGTGAAAAAGAAAGAATTAGACAGAGCACATTGACTCGGTGTCAAAACTCTAGCCGCATAACATGTAGCCTAGATAAAATGTCACGCACTCTGCTAAGCAACAATTGAAACCTGCTAATTCACTTGTCATGTTGCTGAAATAATGTACTAGCAAACCTTATCTAGCATTATATATCGCTAGAATAATTACTTACATACTGTAATGTTAGTTACCGTTATATTAACGTTATCTTACTAGCTATTTATAACTTATAGAAAGAGTGAAATATTATAAAGTTACATGTATTGCAAAATACGTAATGATTTGAGGACCAAGTTTGTAGTCAAAGTATGGGCAGGCCATAGTCAATGTAAAGCATATTGTTGACGTTTTGTCCCTATTAGCAGAGGTGGGAGTAAGTCACTAAATGCAAGTCTCAAGTCAAGTCCAAGTCTTAACATTGCAAGTCAAAGTCAAGTCAAGTCATTCGGTTGTAAGGGTCAAGTCAAGTCAAGTCAAGTCATACTCTTTGTCAAGTCAAGTCAAGTCAAGTCGCAAATTAGTCATCAAGTCATACCAAGTCGCACACAGGCTAGTTTTACACATTTTTTAACTCTGGGACTTTTATTAGGCCTACTTATTTAGACACAGAGGGCTGAGTGATGGGTTACAAAAATAAATAAATGAACAGTGTGTAATAAATAAAATATCATTAAGCAGCACTTTAAATGCTCTAAAATAAAAATAAATTAAATGAACAAGTAAACAAGGATTAATAAAACTTTTCCCATCTTGTGCTAGCCCTACATATAGTTATTTTGCTGTGATATCCCCTATGAAAGTATAAACTAAGACTGCGCGCAAAGTGCGCTCCCTTGATAATTTCTAAAAAGCCGACATCAGTTCATCGCAATCTCACACATCTCTGTTATTATCAATGAAGCTTTCATAATATATACACTTTGTTTGTTATAATTAAAGGGTTTGCCAGCATACAGAATTCAGCTCTGAACAAAAAGTCCGTTTTGAGCGGTGAGGGGAGTCCATCGTAAATGCTTCTGATTGGCCATTATTGCGTTCAAGAAATCAACACATATGTCTGTGATTGGCTGCATCGTTTAATGCTGCAAACTTGTTAGAAATAGAAACTCTGGCCTGTCAA
Source organism: Chrosomus eos (assembly GCA_036326025.1). NCBI lineage: Eukaryota > Metazoa > Chordata > Actinopteri > Cypriniformes > Leuciscidae > Chrosomus > Chrosomus eos. The sequence continues at coordinate 14,441,650 of CM070820.1, forward strand.
TCGTTTCTATTTTTTTAGAAATAGAATTTCTTATTGCTTTTCTGCAACAGATGAATAAAAATGTATTAGTTTTTATGTTTTATTCATAGATATTTCTAGTTTGCGGGAGTCCCGCGGCCGCGAATCGTTTTATTCTCCTTCAACCCGCACACACATAGTGCTTTACCGCTCGCGCTCCCCTCTTATTTATGTTGTTGCTGTGTCCGCGGAGGGATCTGCTGTTTTGGCAGGTGGCAAGCGGCTTCCTGATAGCGCCTAGCGGTTCGCCGACTTATTGGAAAATATAGTTCATTCTTAAATATATAAAAAATCACAATAATTGAAAAAATGTTTTTCCACAAGTCATTTCAAGTAAATAGGCACAAGTCCGAGTCAAGTCTAAAGTCACAAGGAGCAAGTCTAAAGTCAAGTCGAGTCTTATCAGATATCTAGTCAAGTAAGTCTCAAGTCCAGAAAATTGCGACTCGAGTCTGACTCGAGTCAAGTCATATGACTCGAGTCTCCCACCTCTGCCTATTAGTGAATGTGCCAAAACTGTTTATCCGCCGTCATCGGTGGCCATGCTTACTAGCCTGCGCGTTCACGGCAGGCTCCGCTGTGGAGGGAGGGCTGTAGCATAGCAGAGAGCAAGGGGGTGGGACCTGTAAGTTGTGCTTGTTCAAATTTTTAGGCTAAGGCTGAATCCCAATTCTCTATCTTACCCCTTCCCCTTACCCCTTCCCCTTAGTTTTGCGCGTTCACGTGAGAGTAAGGGCTATCCCAATTCTCATTTTGATCTAGGGGTAGGGGTAAGGGGAAGGGCTAGATACCCCTTAAGACCAAGAATTTTCGCAAGCTTACTTGAAACCAAGGGGTACCCAGAATGCACTGCGCAACCGGCAAAAATGGCGGGCATACCATCCAGAGTGTTCCATAAATGTAGTATTTTCGGCTGAAATGATTGATAAAAAAATTATGACAGTCTTGTTTTGTGCTCTACACAGTTATGTACATATATTTTTGCAACTATGTTGTTTATTGAAACGTTTTAGAAGTTTTTTAAAAATCGCTAGTTTGCTACGCTAGGCTATGCTAACGTTACATTGCTGATTTGCACAATCAGTCCCACATTTCAAGATCACCCAAAATGTCCGGGATTCAGCTTTTGCTTTCTACAGTCGCTAGGGCTGGAAAATATGTGTGTGTAATGTGTATAATTATTTTGTATATATAAATACACACATATGCATGTATATATGTATGAAATATTTGCATGTATATACTGTATATATATTTGTACATCATTTATATTATATATAAATATACATATTTTTTATATTAATAACACATTTTTCTTAAATATATACATGCATGTGTGTGTATTTATATATACAAAATAATTATACACACTACACACACATATTTTATGTAAACAAAACTTTTATTTTGGATGCGATTAATCGCGATTGATTTTTATCCAGCCCTAACAGTCGCCATTCATTATGTGTACATGCACAAGGTGTTGTTTCAGTCGGACTGAATTCATTCATTTAAATCGGTGAATCTGAATGTACTGTTTATCTAATATTCCCGTGTTTCCGTCTCAGTCGGGATCCGTTTGAAGCTGAACGCATCACCTGAAAAGCTGGCACGTACGTGTGAGTGAGACGAAAACACGGGAATATTAGATAAACACTACATTCAGATTCACCGATTTAAATGAATGAACTCAGTCCGATTGAAACAACACCTTGTGCATGTAAACATAATGAATAGTGAAGGCAGAAAGCAAAAGCCGAATCCCGGACATTTTGAGCGATCCCGAAATCCAGACGACATGATCCATGACATGACAGGACGTTGTATGGTCACCCTGGAGACATCGATAGCCTACGTGCTTTACATTATACTGTCCTGTATCACACAAGGACCAGCCCGTTCTCATCCCAAGGCGTCTTATACTGACGCTTTTGTGCAGCGACGCATGAGGAAACCAGGCAGCTGATCCACTTTCGGGATGAAAACGAACGAGCTGAAGTTTTTTTTTAAGATCAAAATATGTTTTTTATGTTTACTTTATTGGTTCTGTAATAAAATATATTTTTATCTAATGTATTTGCCTGTTATGTTTACTTTATTGGGCAATAAAGACAGATTTTTGTCCAAGTGGTGTCTCACCATGACGTAACCGAGTGGTGTCTCATTTCATAGGGGTATGTTTGTACTCCTAACGCTTACCACTCGGTTTCGAGGGACAAGGGCTAGGGCTAAGACGAAGTGGTAGGGGTAGGGGAAGGGGTAAGACAGAGAATTGGGATTCAGCCTAAGTCAATGTTTTCTCAAAACTCCCTACTGCAGCTTTAATTAAATGGTGAATGCTAAAGAGAGGCTAAATATTTTTAAAAAAACGACTACGCCACCTAGGTTACTTCTCCACCAAGGAAAGTATAAAAATAAACAAGATACCCCAAAAAGAAATAAACCCAAAAGAATTAAAACAATATGAAGGACCCTGATGGTTCGGATTGTGTCAAAGACAGAGAAGTGACTTCCAAAAGTACAAAGTTTATTTTACACAGGAAACATCCTGTTGTGATGTTTGATCATAAAAGGATGTGAATAAAAGTGAATAAAAAGATCTTAAACCAAATGATAAACCAAAAAAAAAACAATAGAAAACCATACACACTCCACTTCTGCTAAGCCTCAATATCACAGGTCAGATAATTCACATGCGGACACTAGCAAATACATTTCTAATACCGATTAGGGCAGAAGTCGTTAAAGAGCTGTGGTTCGAAGCCGTAAACGTCCACTGGAGTCAGCCATACGAACAGGACAATAAAATGCAACACAAAAACAAAACAGCAGCTAGCGTTCTGGGCCGCACCTACAATAAGAATACAATACGGACGGACAAGACTGACAATGCCACACCATCTTCAGAAAATGCTTATTGGTAGTCACATTTTAGTCATTTTGTCTTTCATACTTTGTTTTTTTTCCATTGACAATGGGCTCAAATAAGCTCAGTTAAGATGATTAACTTGAACTTCAATTCAACAGAATGAGAAAAATCACGCAAATCATGCACCTACTGTATAACTAAAGAGAGAAACTATAAAAAAAAAAATGTAATGTTTATGTTTACTTGGTTGGTAATGTTAGTGTACTTGGTTGATTTGGATTAAAGGTGCCCTATAATGTTTTTTTTAATTATTTTATAATGTTTACTGGGTTGCCCTTATAATGTTAGTATGTTTTTTATATCAAAAATAGTCATAATTTAGAAATAAAAGGCATTTTTCCTAGCCTGATTTTAGTCTCTGATTTGAACACTCTGTTTGAAGGGGCGTGTCTGCTGTGAGAACCGGCCACTGCTGTGATTGGCTGACCTGCTTGAATATGAAATATGACATGTGAAACTCTCTCGAATACTTTCACTACAGCTGTTAAATACGTTTTAATTATTACAGCTATCGAGATTAACGAATCATGAGATGTTTTTAAAGTATTTAGATCTATTCCCATCACATAAAATGTTGCTGTGAAGAGCATTGAGCAAGCAGATGACAGTTTGTTGGATCGCGAGACAACGCAGTTTCTCTCTCTCATGCTTTCACAAATGCAAACGATGACATACAGTAAGAGCTTCGTTGTGCAGTGTAACAGCGTCATTGATTTCATAACGAGTTTGGCAAGAGAGATAAACTCGCGCTGTGTGGATTGTTCTTTGACCGCTTTCTGTAGCTATAGTTTATTCACTGAGAATTAGCCTATTTAACGTTAGTTATATGCGAGTATAGAGTTTGCTATTACTGTACTAGGATCTTGCGCTGGATCTAACACAGTGTAAATTATCTTTAATAAAATCACTACTTACCGGTTGCGGGAATATAGTTGGAATTACCCCCTTCTTCAGTTTGAGACGCTGAGAGAAGCTTGATATTGTCCGTGGTTCGAAAATAAGTCCGTGGTGAAATGGGCAGAGCAAACTAACAACTTCGAATTAAACTGTTGCGGTACCGATTATAGATAAACATCAACCATGCCTGTTGACATTTCTTTTCTGTGGGAAGGGTATGAAAAGTCCTCACATCCCCTGCACAGCCTGGAACATAGCATTTATTTCCATGATCTGCCATTTTCTCTCTGATCCTCGCTTGTTCCGCTGGTTCGGCTGTGCAGTGCTTGTCATTGAGGGTGGGGTATGCAAATCTTTGGAGGCGTGATCCCCGACTGTTGCGTCACAGTCGGTATTATGTGGAGATTCCTGTTTTTCAGGGGTGTTTTTCAAAAACGAGATTTAAATAAGAAGGAGAAAACAATGGTGTTTGAAACTCACTGTATGTCATGTCCATGTACTGAACTCTTGTTATTTAACTATGCCAACATAAATTCAATTTCACATTATAGAGCACCTTTAAAACAATTTCAGGGATAAGAAGGTTCGGTTCACTTGCAAATGTCAAGGAAGAAGTGCAATTTGAAATTGAGGACATATGCTTAATCTCGGTGATCGATTGCTCCTGTCTGCCTCGCTGCCTGCTGTGTGTGAGTGTGTTTGCTCCGAGGCTGTAAGCTCCGTCTAAAGACTCGTATTTCTCTCTGTTTTGAACCATAATTTACGATCATTTCTAGTTGTTTATACTACTAATACAGTTTACCTAACATCTAAGACTAACCTAACTTCGCTAGTTTCCGTTATTGTTAGCACTTGACACGCTTGTATCTCGTTAGCCTGAGCCGCCTGTGCGCTTATTTATTTATTTTTCTCGTGCGCGCCCGCGCCTCTCTGAGTTCATAAAAAGCCCAGGTGAGTAAGAATCAGTCAACAAACACGGTGAGTAATGTCTTGTCCTGTTATTGTCACCTGCACCTCATGCCATATGTTTACTATAGCCTTCCCCGTCGGCATAGGGTTTATATGTGATAAATGCAAGGAGACAGTCAGGCTGACGGAGAAGATTTCAGAATTAGAGACACGCATCCCAACTTTAATTGAGGATAGTAAGTGTGCTCAAGCCTTAGATACTACTTTGGATGCGCCTAGCATAGTGAACCATTTACATCAGGGGTTCTCAACTCCAGTCCTCGCGGACCACTGCTCTGCATATTGTGTATGTCTCCCTTATTTAACACACCTGATTCAGATCCTCAGCTCGTTAGGATAGACTCTATCCTAACGAGCTGAGGATCTGAATCAGGTGTGTTAAATAAGGGAGACATACACAATATGCAGAGCAGTGGTCCGCGAGGACTGGAGTTGAGAACCCCTGATTTACATGATTCGGTTCTGGCTGAGTTATTGCCTGTGCAGCCAGGCAGATGGGTGACTGTGAGAGATCGCTCTAGTCGCGGATCAAAAAACCAAACTTCTGTTCCGATTACCATAACAAATCGATTTGCCCCACTCAGTGAAACACCCACTGAGAATTATGTTGATTGTGCCCTGGTAATTGGCGATTCTATTACACGAAATAAAAATAGAGAAAATATGAAAATAGAGACACCAGCCACCATAGTCACATGTTTGCCGGGAGCCAGAGCGCCTGACATCAAAGCAAATTTAAAAGTGCTGGCTAATGCTAATCGTAAATTCTCAAAGATTGTTATTCACGTCGGCACTAATGATGTTCGACTTCGCCAGTCGGAGATCACAAATTAATATTAAAGAGGTGTTTGAACTCGCAAGTGCGATGTCAGGCACTGATATTTGCTCTGGCCCTCTTCCTGTTCGAAGGAGTGATGAGATAGTTAGTAGATTGTGTTCACTCAATGGCTTGTTGTCTAAGTGGTGTCCGCAAAATAATATAGATTTCATAGACAATTGGAAAAGTTTTTGGGACAAACCTGACCTGTTGAAAAGAGATGGTATTGATCCCTCCTGGGATGGTGCTGCTCTTCTCTCTAGTAATTTGGCTCATAGTCTTAGAGATAAAACATGACAACCTGGGGCTCAGGTCAGGAAGCAGACAAACTGCCTAAACCGACCGTCTGCTCGTGTCACCAAGGTCAGATAAATCTCATCACATAGAGACTCTTTCACCTAGATATCATCATATAGAGACTGTGTCTGTTCCCCGAATCTGGAAATCCACAAAACTGCCAAACCTTTCTAAGGTTAAAAATTTAATTGATGTTCAACAAATAAAAAACAATATAATAAATACAGATGACAAACGATAAAGGTTGGGTTGTTGAATATTCGATCCCTTAATTCAAAAGCGCTCATAGTTAATGATAATATTACAGACTATAACCTAGGTGTGCTGTGTTTGACAGAAACCTGGCTAAAACCAAACGATTACATTACTTTAAATGAGTCCGCTCCGCAAGATTACTGTTACAAACATGAGCCTCGTCCGAAAGGCAAAGGGGGAGGTGTTGCTGTAATTTATAGTAGTATTTTCAAAACCACTAAGAAATCTAGTTTTAAATATACTTCTTTTGAAGTGTTGGTGCTTAACGTAAAAATATATAGTGTAAATGATAAATCACGTTTGAGAATTCTGCTGGCTACTGTATACAGGCCACCAGGGCACCATAAAGATTTTATCAAAGAATTTGCTGACTTTCTATCAGAATTAGTATTGGCTGCAGATAAAGTCCTAATTGTTGGTGAATTTAATATACATGTAGATAATGAAAAAGATGCACTGGGATTGGCATTTAAAGACATTAAAAAAACTCTATTGGAGTTAGACAACACGTGTCAGGACCTACTCATTGCCGTAATCATACTCTAGATCTAATATTATCTCATGGAATAGATGTTGATGCCGTTGAAATTCTGCAGCAGAGCGACGACATCTCAGATCATTATCTAGTCTCGTGTAAATTACATTTAGCCAAGGCTGCAAAGCTGACTCCGTGTTATAAATATGTTAGACCTATCACTTCTGCCACTAAAGATTGCTTTATTAATAATCTTCCTAATCAGTTTCATCATCTCAGCATCCCGGATAGCTTAGAAGAACTTGATATTGCAACAGAATGTTTATCTCTCTTTTCCAGCACTTTAGACACAGTTGCTCCGCTGCGCTTAAAGAAGATCAAAGAAAATAGTCCAACGCCGTGGTACAACGAGCAAACCCGGGCCCTTAAGAGAGCAGCCAGAAAAATGGAGCGAAACTGGAAGAAAACAAAACTAGAGGTATTTCGGATTTCATGGAAGGAGAGCTCGATTGCTTACAGAGAGGCTTTAAAAGGCTGCTAGATCTGCTTATTTTTCAACCTTATATGAAGAAAATAAACATAATCCTAGGAATTTATTTGAACAAGTGGCTAAACTAACGAAAAAGAAAGCTTCAAGCCCAGAAGTTTCCAAGAAACACAGCAGTAATGACTTTATGAACTTCTTCACTTATAAGATCTATAATATCAGGGACAAAATTATAACTATGCAACCGTCTACTACAGTAGCGCATCAGGGAGTGCAGTGTAGTCTCTGTGAGGAACATTTTGATTCATTTGTTGCTATAGGAGAGGAAGAATTTTGCAAACTGGTTAATTCAGCTAAATCGACAACTTGTATGTTAGACCCTATACCGACTAAACTACTGAAAGAGATGCTTCCAGAGGTCATAGATCCTCTTCTAAATATCATTAATTCATCCTTGTCTCTAGGACACATACCAAAAACCTTTAAGCTGGCTATGATTAAACCGCTTGTTAAAAAAACGCAACTTGATCCTACAGAATTAGTCAATTACAGGCCAATCTCGAATCTGCCTTTTCTTTCAAAGATACTAGAAAAAGCAGTATCCTCACAACTGTGTTCCTTTTTAGAAAGAAATAATATCTACGAGGATTTTCAGTCCGGATTTAGACCGTACCAGTACTGAGACTGCTCTCATTAAAGTCACTAATGATTTGCTCTTATCATCCGATCGTGGTTGTATCTCTCTATTAGTGTTACTTGATCTTAGTGCAGCATTTGATACTATCGACCACAACATTCTTTTAAATAGACTAGAAAAGCATGTTGGCATTAGTGGAATTGCACTAGCATGGTTTAAATCATACTTATCTGACCGTTTTCAGTTTGTAGCAGTAAACGAAGAGATGTCTTATCGATCACAAGTTCAGTATGGCGTACCACAAGGCTCAGTACTAGGACCGCTGCTGTTCACTCTGTACATGCTACCATTAGGAGATATCATTAGGAAATATGGAATTAGCTTTCACTGTTATGCTGATGATACTTAGCTGTATATTTCTTCAAAACCTAACGAAACGTACCAATTCACAAAATTAACGGAATGCATAGCTGATATAAAAAATTGGATGACCAATAATTTCCTATTACTAAATTCTGAAAAAACAGAGATTCTAATCATTGGACAAAAAACTTCCACACGTAATAACCTAGAATACTTTCTAACACTTGATGGCTGCTCTGTTAAGTCTTCGTCGTCAGTTAGGAACCTGGGTGTGCTCTTTGATACCAATCTTTCATTTGAAAGTCACGTGTCTAGTATCTGTAAAACCACATTTTTCCATCTTAAAAATACATCTAAATTACGTCATATGCTCTCACTGACAAATGCGGAACAATTAGTTCATGCATTCATGACATCAAGGCTAGATTATTGTAATGCTCTACTGGGTGGTTGCCCTGCACACTTAATAAACAAACTACAGCTAGTTCAAAACGCAGCCGCTAGAGTTCTTACCAGAACCAGGAAGTATGACCATATTAGCCCGGTTCTGTCAACACTGCATTGGCTGCCTATTAAACATCGTATAAATTTTAAAATATTGCTGATTACTTACAAAGCACTAAATGGTTTAGCTCCCGAGTACTTGAGCAAGTTCTTAATGCATTATAGTCCTTCACGTCTATTGCGATCTCAAAATTCTGGCCAGTTGATAATACCTAGAATATCAAAATCGACTGCTGGCGGTAGATCCTTTTCCTATTTAGCACCAAAACTTTGGAACAATCTTCCTAACACGGTCCGGGAAGCAGATACAGTCTGTCAGTTTAAATCTAGACTAAAAACACATCTCTTTGGCTTAGCATACACATAACACATTATAGATTTCTATAATTCAATGTTAGGCTGCATAGATTAGATCAGCCGGAACCGGGAACACTTCCCATAATTCCTGATGTACTTTGTACATCATAAGAAGGATGGCGTCTACGCTATTAGTCCCTCTGTTTATCCCGAGGTTTACCGCAAACCGCCGGATCCAGGCCATATCCAGATCTAAGGAAGGACCATCACCTGGACACGACGACCAGCCCCATCAACACTGTGAAGGCCATGGACACCTCAACACACTCATCTCCTCACCGGCGGGATGACTCACCCTCCAACCAGATGAACTGGATAAATATCGTGAAAGTTCTGATCACATCTGACTCCTGACATTATGCTGCCTAAATCATAATAATACACTGTTCGTTCGTTGACCAAAGGAGGACTGGCCCCCTGACTGAGCCTGGGTTCTCCCAAGGTTTTTTTCTCCATTCTGTCACCTGATGGAGTTTTGGTTCCTTGCCACTGTCGCCTTTTTCGCATCTCTTCGACTTTGTCACCTCTCTTCGCCTTTGTCGCCATTGGCTTTTGGCTTGCTTAGTTGGGGACATTTAACATTTAATTTTGAATTTAACAATATTATTACAACATTGTTTTCCTGTTATCTCTGCTGCTTTGAAACAATTTGTATTGTAAAAAGCGCTATATAAATAAAGGTGACTTGACTTAAAATTTTCGAACTACTAACCCTTTATGGTACGGCACTGCCATATGGCAACAATTAATTTCTACTCATTTCCTTGTTGTTCAGAAAAAAAATACATATTGCACTATGGGAATTAAAAGGGCAGGCCAATGATGTGCTGTTTTTAAGTCAAATAGTAGCATCAACAGCTCTTCCATGTAATGAGAGTGAGTATGAGTTAGCCAAATTATTGGGAATGGTGGTATATAAATCTTTCATTTTTAAAAGAAATGTGCAATTAAATAGAAAAGAAAATCATCATTTTATAGAAAAACCTTTTTAATATGTATGATTGAAACTATTTCATGTAATAAAAATGTATTTGAAAACATATTTAGGCTAATTATAACAAAAACAGTACTTGCAAGAGATTATTTATCACTAAATAAGTTTGTATTGAACAGTGGCACAAAATATAATTATCATACATTTTTATTTTGTTGTTCTTCTTTTTTCAAATCTTTTATTTTAACAATGAATATATTGCATTAAAAGACACAAACCAAAAATATACACTAAGTATTCCTACTAGTGACCTTACCTAAACTAGTCAGATGTCTTAATGTTTTTTAAGGTGCTTCCTGTGCTAGATTATCCAGAGCTATTCCATGAAAGCGGAGAAAATGCCAGCCCTCCTTAGCTGTGAGGTCATCTGCACCTTTAGCTAAATAAAAGTCTAAAGACGGCTTGTTCCAATCCAGTACAGAGAACTGTAAACGCACACAATGCTGCTCTTTGGCCACCTATACAGTAAAAAACAAAACTGCATTTACTCTTTTACATTAAAAACACACTGCTCAATTCAACTGCAAATCACTGAGAAAACAAAGATTGTTTAACCACAAAATATGTAAGATCAAATGTAATACCATGATGCAAAACGTTATCCAGATCATATAGAATTCTATATAAAAAATAATTTTAAAAACTTACTTTGGCAACAGTTGCCATTAAAGCCTTTCCAATGCCTTTACCTGTAGCATAACCAGAGGTGAGTGAGTCAACACACAGTTCTGCATTTTGGATCAAATTCTGGGTTACTGAGAAAATATACACACCTCTGTACTCTGGCATCACATACAGATCCTCCATATACACAGTCCTTCCTTTCCAGGTGCTATACGTATAGAAGAAGAGAGCATAGCCAACCTTAGTGTGTCCTGTGGAAAGCCAAATACAGCAAGAAGACATGTGAAGACTTAAAAAAGTCCTAAAATTGTACTCCACTCAATCTACTATCCATCTATCTATCTATCTATCTATCTACTATCTACTCAATCTATCTAATACATCCTGATGAAAAAAATCTTTATGCTTTTATTCCTTCATTATTCTTAATCCCTGCTCCAGCTTGGACTATTTTGAACAATGACTGAAACTTTGTATTACTGGCACTTCTCGTGTTTATTGCCTTCTTATGATTAATTGCTTGTTGTACTTTAAGTACTAAATTGTACTAAATTACTAAATGTAAATGTGATGAGAGATCTTTCTGTCTAAATTTAATGCAACTAAAATATCGATTGATAAAATAACATAAAAACTACATTTAATGAAATAGGTTATATCAGGTAGGCTAAACCAAAGATTTTAAAGGGGTCATATAATGGTACATGCACTTTTACAAGTTGATTGTACTGAAATGTGTGTTGGCAGTGTCTGTATACAGCCATCATATAATGATAAAAATCCATCCAGTGGTTTTGTTTTAATCTCCTTATATGTTTTCCCCTGCCTCAAATCGAGCCGTTCGAGCGTGTGACGTCACAAGCTCGCACGCCCCTCCCACGATTGTTGATTGGCAGCAGCGTTTCAACTAGGGATGGGCATTCGATTAAATTTTCTTAGTCGATCGTCGGGAGAATTAACGATCGACTATCGATTAATCATTATTATTTTTATTTTCAAATTCATTATTTATTTAACTTTTTATAAATTAGCTTAAAAATGCAATGAAAATACAAAAAACAGCGTGTTTTTCCTCGATTAGATCTTTATTACAAGATGATCAACTTGTGGCAGTTAAACTGGACGTTCGGTTAGGCTAAACTTGATGTATAAATAAATGCTGCGGTGCTCTAACGCAACGGAACCTGCAGCTGCGAGTTGGCGTCTTAAACAGAGACCCTCGTTTGTTCCAAAATAATAATAAAAAAATCATGTTAAACAATAACTTAACCAAAAACATAATAATACTTAGATCTGACAGGTTTTGTCAAAATGTAACTCAAAACTATCCAAGGCACGGAGTCGAGAAAGGGTGAGACTGAGAGAGATTAGCCTACCTAACAATCAATTAGCCTAGGCTACTAAACAAAGCCTCATAAAAAATAACTAGTAACTCACATACAACTTCTACACCAGTCTACTGATTTTTGTTGAGAAAGCATGTTGATGACATGATCTGGGGTCAGACGCGACCGCAACCTGGTGACCGTCAAGCCTTGTTAACATTTTCGCCTGGCTCTTCAGCGCGAGTCTCCGCAGAGTGCTCGCGCACCTCCCCAAACGGACGAGGCGTTTATACTCGACGTGCTCTCCTCTGAAACACCGAACACCACAATGACATATTTTTTGCCGCGCTCACCTTCGCGCTCGGGCGGACGCGTCGAGTGTAAACAAGGCTTCAGTCCAGCCGCTGAAAACACCCGCTCTGAGGGGACTGACGTTGCCGGGATGCACAGGAACCTCCGCGCTAACTTGACCAGCCACTTTCCACTCACACTGCGCAGCAGCATTAGTTTAATGATAATCGATAACAAATTAACGTGATCGACGAAATTCTTAACGATCAATAATCGACCGTCGATTAATTGTGCCCATCCCTAGTTTCAACACAGACCCGCCTATGTCAATCATAGTTCGTCATTGTTGATACACTGGAGCAGAATGGCACCTAAGCGATTGTGGTGTTCTGTTCTTGTGTGTAATAACGAACACAGCAGTCATTTTGATGTTCCTAAATCCGAACCGCTGAAGACGCAGTGGCTGACTTTTGTTTATGAAGGGAATATTCCCGAAGAGCAACGTCAATGCGCTCATGTTTGCGCAAATCATTTCTCACCAGACTGCTTTTTAAACGAGGGTCAATATAAATCATCAGGTTTTGCTAAGAAGCTGCTACTGAAAAAGGAATCTGTACCAACTATTCGTTTTCCTGCTGGACCTCCAGAAGAAGTGAGTGTAACGTTTTATTAACCTTTATATTAATCTTTGCAAATCCCTTGCACGCTTCACAATGATTGTGGCTAATGTTTACACTCAGGGTGCATTACGGCATGTATTCTATGTAACGTTACGACGTTCTCAATATAATTCATAATCCCACGTTTATAATGAAAAACGCGTTATAGTTATTGTGTTATTAAAAACTGTATACGCAGGTGTTACAGTTAACGTAACAGGAATATTAACAGGAATATCAGTTACAGTTACAATACTATAGATGTACTTAAAAGTTCTTAAAACATAAAACATTTTCGTACTGCACTAAACATAAACATTGTCACATTCACATTCACCTCCTTCATCTGTATTCACTACATTTCCCAGCATCCCCAGTCATTATCATCTGCACCTGCACCTCATGATCACCGTCACCTGTGTCCCATCACCAGCACGGACTATATAACACTCACTCTCCCTGCAGTCACTGTCTGATCTCGTCGCTACATGACACACAGACTCTCCTACGCTCAACCAGAGACTTACCTGCTACTTACCAGTCTTCTATTGGATTATCTTCATCACCGCATGCCGTCTTCAGTTCCCAGCCATCCTACTGCAACCCTTTCCAGTGACAGACCATCTGCATCTGAAAGAGAGACTCTTATGATCCAGTGGCTAAGTTCTCATCCTATTATCATCTGTTTGAATACTCACCATAACTCCGTCTGCTTCTACTGTTCTGTAAATAAACACTGATTTCACTTACCACCTGTCTGACTCCTGTATCATCCGTGACAGAAGATCAGACCGCCCTAAGATGGACGATGGGGTAAAAATTATCGTCCTGGCTCAGGAGAGCCAAAGTTTGTATTCATTTGTTTCAGGCTTTGTCCGCCTCGCACTCGTCAGTAATGAGGATGACGAGCGGTTGAGTACCTTATTCCGGCTCGGGGCCACCTTTCACCACCGGATCGACCTTCCAGACACCACCGGACTCAGCTGGAGGGAGACCGTGATCCGGTGTCTGGAGAGTGTCGGTTCCCGACCCGGGACACAACCTACCAGCACTAAGCCTTCGCCGCTGGTCCCGTCCAGTCCAGTTGAGCCTTCGCCGCTGGTCCCGTCCAGTCCAGTTGAACCTTCGCCGCTGGTCCCATCCAGCACAGAGCCTTCACCGCTGGTCCCGTCCAGCCCAGTTGAACCTTCGCCGCTGGTCCCATCCAGCACAGAGCCCCCACCGCTGGCCTCTGCCAGCACTGATTTAATAGACTTTTTCACAGAGCCCGTTGACCCAGAGCCAGAGCCCGTTGACCCAGCGCCAGAGCCAGAGCCCGTTGACCCCAGCGCCAGAGCCAGAGCCCGTTGACCCAGCGCCAGAGCCAGAGCCCGTTGACCCAGTGCCAGAGCCAGAGCCCGTTGACCCAGTGCCAGAGCCAGAGCCCGTTGACCCAGTGCCAGAGCCAGAGCCCGTTGACCCAGTGCCAGAGCCAGAGCCCGTTGACCCAGAGCCAGAGCCCGTTGACCCAGCGCCAGAGCCAGTTGACCCAGCGCCAGAGCCCGTTGACCCAGCGCCAGAGCCAGAGCCCGTTGACCCAGAGCCAGAGCCCGTTGACCCAGCGCCAGAGCCAGAGCCCGTTGCCTGCCCGCCAGAGACCGCCGTCCAGCCAGAGACCGCCGTCCAGCCAGAGACCGCCGTCCAGCCAGAGACCGCCGTCCAGCCAGAGACCGCCGTCCAGCCAGAGACCGTCGTCCAGCCTGAGACCGCCGTCCAGCCAGAAACTGTATTCCCACCCTGCCTCCCTCTCCCACCTCCGCTATTGATGTCTTCATGCTCTACTGTCTCGCCTCTACTGAGCCCTGTCGACCCTGCTGCCCATCCACAGCTAAACCCCAGTATTGCTGTGGAGCCGCCTATGGGTCTCCAAGCCTCAGCATCGCCCTGGTCAGTGGATCCCCTGTCCTTGCCTCAATCCCCTGAACCTCTGACTCCACCTTGGTCCTCCGACCCTACAGCCTCTCTTCGGCTCATTGTGCCCTCATCTCCGCCGGGTCTTGTCAGCCCTATAGCTCCACCAGGCTCACTCCTCCTTCCTTCTTCGCATTGGTCAGCCGTCACCCTGGTTCCACCTCGGGACTCCGTGCTGCCGGCTGTGCCTCTGCCCTGCATCCCTTCTGCTCCACCGGGCTCCATCTTCCCTCCTGCTCCTCAGTCGTCCTCCCTCGCACTGGTTACGCCACGGGCTTCCAGAGCCCCTTCTCCGTTTCGGTCCCATGAGCCTGCAGATCTGCCTTGGCCCTCCAGACCTGTGGTGTCACCTCGGCTCTGGGTCCATTCGGCTCAGTTGGGGATCTCTGGAACTTCTACAGGGTCTTCACCGCCATGGCCACCCGAAGGGGTCTCTCCGCCATGGCCACCCGAAGGGGCCTCACCGCCATGGCCACCCGAAGGGGTCTCACCGCCATGGCCACCCGAAGGGGGCTCACCGCCCTGGACGCCCGAGGGTCCCACAGCTCCGCCCTGGACGCCCGAGGGTCCCACAGCTCCGACCTGACCACGCCCACAGCCGGCTCCGCCCTGGCCACGTCCTCTCTCATCTGCTCCGCCTTGGCTCCTCTGCAGCGCGAGGTTGCGCTTTCCGGAGGGGGGTGTAATGTCACATTCACATTCACCTCCTTCTTCTGTATTCACTACATTTCCCAGCATCCCCAGTCATTATCATCTGCACCTGCACCTCATGATCACCGTCACCTGTGTCCCATCACCAGCACGGACTATATAACACTCACTCTCCCTGCAGTCACTGTCTGATCTCGTCGCTACATGACACACAGACTCTCCTACGCTCAACCAGAGACTTACCTGCTACTTACCTGCTACTTACCAGTCTTCTATTGGATTATCTTCATCACCGCATGCCGTCTTCAGTTCCCAGCCATCCTACTGCAACCCTTTCCAGTGACAGACCATCTGCATCTGAAAGAGAGACTCTTATGATCCAGTGGCTAAGTTCTCATCCTATTATATCATCTGTTTGAATACTCACCATAACTCCGTCTGCTTCTACTGTTCTGTAAATAAACACTGATTTCACTTACCACCTGTCTGACTCCTGTATCATCCGTGACAAACATACAACAAATTCTTAGGTATCCTTCAACTACTGCTAGAATCATTACTGACATGACCTCATGTCAGTTTCAGTCACGATAGTTGTGCCTAACACTGAGATAACGTCACGCATCACTGACAAGCCTACATTTAAAAAAAAAAAAAGTTTTTCAACATAAATCTGTCAACGAACTAACCTATAACTTACATTAGTAACGTTAAACACATAGCGTTTGTTTCTCACAACTCTAACATTACCCTGCCAGTACATACAAAAATAGATCAAAGTGACATTGTTAACCAACCATTCAGAGACGGAGACCGTTGAAGTGAGAACTGGGGTTCGTCAGGGATGCCTGCTCTCGCCCTTTCTCTTCTTGCTAGCCATAGACTGGATAATGAAGATTACAACAGCACATACAAGAACAGGAATCCAGTGGACACCCTTCGCACAACTCGACGACCTGGACTTTGCGGATGATTTGGCCTTGCTATCCCACACCCGACAGCAGATGCAGGAGAAGACAAACAGCACAGCTGCCACCTCCGCTCAAGTAGGTCTGAACATCAATAAACAGAAGACAAAGATCCTCAAGGTGAATAACACCAATACTGACCCAGTCCAGTTAGACAGAGAGGCGTTAGAAGAAGTGAAGGCCTTCACCTACCTGGGCAGTGTCATCGACAAGCAGGGCGGAACAGACGCTGACGTCAAGGCACGAATATGCAAAGCAAGAGCAGCCTTCCTACAGCTGAGGAAAATCTGGAACTCAAAGGAACTGGGCCTAAGGACAAAGGTCAGGCTGTTCAACACCAATGTCAAAGCAGTCCTTCTCTACGGTGCAGAGACATGGAGGACAAAAGTGGGGACAATGAAGAAAGTTCAGAGCTTCATCAACTCCTGTCTGCGAAGAATCCTCCAGATCCGCTGGCCAAACACCATCAGTAACCAGGACCTTTGGCAGAGAACCAATCAGCTTCCTGCAGAAGATGAGATCCTGAAACGACGCTGGAGATGGATTGGCTCCGCAACACGCTTCCAACATCACCAGGCAAGCGCTCACCTGGAATCCCCAAGGCAAAAGGAAAAGAGGAAGGCCAAGAAATACGTGGCGCCGAGATCTGGCAGCTGATATCAAAGAACTTGGATACACCTGGAGCCAACTGGAGAGAAAAGCCCAAGACAGGGATGCCTGGAGATCTCTTGTTAGCGGCCTATGCCCCAGGAGGGGTAGCAGGCATAAGTAAAGAAAGTAAGTATTCAGGAACGTCCTGTTCGAGCCTTAATAGACCAGTTTCCTGCCGACGTCACAGTTACGTCACGGCGCTAGCTGGAGGCAAAACGAAGGGAAAACTGCAGGCGGCCAATACAAACCAGCACAGATTCGGCTACATAATAAGGAGCTGAAAATGTTATTATTTTTATTAAATGTCATCTTGTTGTGTTGTTGGGTGCTAGAATCAATGAAAATGAATATGCTGTATCTGGAATTTTTATTTCTAGAAAATATTCACATCATTAAAATTGCACCGTAATGTCACTGTTTACATTGTCGTCTTCTTGCCGCTGGCGGCAGAACGGCTGATCGTACTCACAAGTCTTGTACATGACCATTCAGCACATAGTTATAGTCATCTAAAGATTTATATGCCCTCAGTTTCTCTTTACGCTCGGTTTCTCTATAAGGTAGGTGTAGAAGTCAGGCCACTCGACCGAGGTAACGTTAATCCTATCAGATCGTCCATTGAGTGAGCGTGTAACGGCTACGGGTCGGCCAATCTGGTTCCGTCCGTTAAAATTAACTTTTGCAAATAACAATCGGGGTCCTGGACAGTGACTGACCTTGCACATTAAGATAAAATTGGATTTTCTCCAGTCATTGTTAAAAAACAAGCTAACAGAACTTGCATACTAACGTTAGGGAAGCGGCCAGAGGGATCGTTCTGCCACCACCTAAGCTCCGCCTACAGAAAAACGTCACCATGTTTACCAACTGAAAATTGGTCTATTGTCGAACTTCTTCGGGGCGTCATCTTGTTCAGGGTCTGACTCCGGTTCAAATTGATATGGTTGTGTAACCAGGTTGAAATTATATTTTCTTTTTTGTTGAAACTTCACCAAATCCTGATAAATATTGAAGAATGTGTGTTTTATTAAGTTCATAACATGTTTTGTATGGTTTAAAGTATATTCAAACTGAAGTGTTAATACTTGCACTGTCACTTTAAGATGTCTCAGTATTACATCAACTCTGCGCCTCAGTTCGCTCTTTGCTCACTAAGAGGAGGTAAGGATTTTTCTGCTGGTTATCATTTGGAGTTTATTTCGTTTTGTTGATAATATAATACAACCATATGCAGTTATAAAGTAAATGCTAGTCTTAAGAGTGTAAACATGCAGCCGTGTCGTTAAAATGTAGGCCTTGTAAATACACTTTTGCAAGTTATATGGGAGATACATGTTTTTCAGTGCTACAGGGTTTACTGTGTGTTAACGTGTGTTAACGGTTAACGTGTGTGGAAGAGACTGCATGTTACAGAGCATTTTTTTTGTTTCCTATTGATTTGTACAGGTATGTGTATTCAGTTAGTTCATTATTTAAACAAATATTTTACTGGTTGTGTTTAAAGGAGCATTTCACCCCTGGGAACCTTGATCTTCATTGAAAGTGGGTCATATATGTATTCGAAATCTGTCAAAATTTTCAAATTTGGTGCCTTTTTGACCGAGTTATGACAGAAAGTAACTTTATAGCGCATTAGTTTGGTAAACCACATTTCCCACAATGCAACGCGTTTTGAACAGCTCCAGAAGCCACTCCCACTAATCCAGAACGCGGCATTACTGCACAAACAGTTCACTGTTGACGTTACGTTTTAAACGGGAATCATAACGTGACAATGCTTTAAGATATTGTTTATATTTGGCAAGATTAATCATATATACATGTAGAAGACTTACTTTACAGTCAGGCGTCCATTTCTCCCTGCTGGCTTCGGCTGTCGTTTCCGGTTAATTTTCGGGATGCGGAAATATAGCTATATCTAGGATGCCTCTGTCCATATGCGGTGCGAAACTCGGATGGTTCACAACACAACACTCCATGTCCGTGTCTGCCTCAGACAGACTCTAGCTCGGTGTCCATAGGCGCACAGTTTTACAGCACGAGCACCACCAATTCGCTACAGCGCGAGCAAGCCCGGGATTCTCGTCTGCGCCGGGCTGCTCTCCTGCGGCGGCCGCAGCCGACGCCGCTGACGCCGCCGCCGCCGCCTCTTGTTCCTCCATCAGCCTCAGCTGCTCTTCGCTATATTGTGGCTCGTATAAATAGCCACGAACATCAGTTTCGAGCAAAAGATTTTCAAAATCCTCGTCTTCCATATCGTGTGTCGTAAATTCAGCTATTATGGTAAATCTAACTCCTTGAGCGCTTGTTAGCTTAGCTTGCTGTCTTCCAAGCAAGATGGCGGATTAATAGTTTAGTTTCTTCAGGTTTAGTCCCACCCACTGATCTGTAATAGGCCGGTGGGGTCAGTGGGTCCCACGCCCTTGAATAATAATGAGCTAAAGGCTGTAGTTTTCTTAATATGCAATGAAATTTATCTTCCGTCCTATCGTGACGCAAAATGACGATATTTACGTCACGATAGGACGGAAGTAAAACACTTAAATCCTTTTTTCTCCCATCTCAGAAAAAAACAAGCAAAATTCCACCATCATTATAATATATGACTGGGTTTCTAACAATACAAACCTTAATGCAAATGGGTGAAGTGACCCTTTAACATTCTGAAAACCATATGTAATCAAATGTATTGGAAATGTATTTTATTTCATTTATTTTTAAATCATCTAAAAACACTCTTGTGTTAACAGAGGAGCTATGTTATAGATTGCGTATGTAAGTGTAAATTAGCGCAGTTCGCGCTTTGCTCACTGAGAGGAGGAGACTGACGAACAACGTGTGTGGAAGAGACTGCATGTTACAGAGCATTTTTTGTTTGTTTGTTTGTTTGTACAGATACCACTGCCATACGGCTTGCATTAAAGGAGCAACCAGTAGCTGTTTGTAGTCCGGGTCCTTCCTTCCATCAGCACAATCACAATCACAGAACACAACGCAGATCACACAGACATCAACGGATGTGTATTTAGCCAGATATAAGGCAGACCATGCACATCCGTTACAGTTGCACCACAGAGGTGTCCTACAGAGACTCCAGCTGCCATTCTTTCACCAAAATACACCATCAACTGTTGTTAAGGCAACACTCCACGTGCGTTGTGTCAAAAACGCCCCAAAGAACAGGGGCGGAGTGAGCAAAGCTCATTATCATTTAAAGGCATATGCACTGAAACGGCGTGCTGAAAACAGAGCTGTACAGAGAGGTAAAATGAGTGTTTTCTTAAAATACTAATGAGAATTTTTAATAAAAGTATATTACAAAGTTTTCATTTAATTTTAGACCCTAAAGATTCATATTAACTTGTACAAAAATGGCATTATATGACCCCTTTAAGTCATTGTTTTCCGTATATTCCTACCCCGTTTTCTCTGAACATTGTCATTTTTGGTCTTTTAGGAGTCATTATTACCATCTTTAGACATGTGCTCCTGAGGTACCTCAGCTACAAGACACTGGTAAAGAGGATTGGGGCCAAATCCATCCCTCTCCAGCTCTAACAGAAATCAAAGAAAACCAGTTGAACCAGACTCTAATTAAGCAACATGTGGCTTAATTTTGGCTGTAATAACAATGAAATAATGGGTTAACTTTTTGAAAATAACCTTTATGGTTTATCTTCACTTGGTCAGGCATCTTTTCATAAACAGCCAATTCCTACAATAAAACATACACAGACAATCGCATTCTGCATTCAACAATCATTGGGTGCATCTCAATCAACTCCCTCATTCAGTATTCAGGGTATTTATCATGTCTGTTGGCCATGTCAGTCTGTTGGCTGTCTCAATCGCAAAATCCTACCAGTGCACTGAAACATTAGCTTCCTAAAAAGTCCCACAATGCACCGTGAAAACCAGAGAGCATCGACTCAACGGAAGTTCTGGAGTGCAAATCATAATACACGTGAGCATAATCACTACACAATGAATGCAAGTTGCAACACAGTATTTAATTATATTTTAGCATAAACATGCATCACTAGACAGGTAATGAACATAATCTAGGTAACATTTATAATTTATTTACAGCTGAAATGTTGCACAATGTTGGTCAATGACAAATAAAGCTTCAAAAAGGTGTTTTTTTCCTAATCTTTTTTAAATGGATCTACTGCATATTTTTGAGTCAGGAAAAATGTTTTAAACAAGTTTTAATAGTTGACCATTTTATTTATAAGTGAAATCTTACCCTTAGTATGACCCTTACAGTGAAGACTAATGCAACAAAGATGGTTTTGGCTGTACAGGAAAGTCAAGAAGGTCATTGTCCAGTTTAAGTAAGTTGTGTTGATTTATTTCCATTGTAAAAATCATTAGTAAATGCATTCAATATATTGTATTGTATACAATAACTATGCATAATCTAGTTTTCAGTCATTTTAAGATTTAATACACCAAAATATAAAATAATATTTATTATTTGGCTGAATATGAATTAAAATGAAATATTTTTTTATAGCTACATGCCATATCATACACATATGTATAAGGGATACATGCCATGAATTTATCAAATTATTTTAAAAGGAAATTATGCACTTGGACACAAAATACATGAATTAGAATTAGATCTGCTTATTTTTCAACACTATTAGACAAAAATTAACTTAGAAAATTTGATTCTATCAACCACAACATTCTTTTAAATACTCGAAAATTATGTTGGCATTAGTGGAATTGCACTAGCATGGTTTAAATCATACTTATCTGACCATTATCAGTTTGTAGCAGAAAATGAAGAGATGTCTAATCGATCAAAAGTTCAGTATGGCGTACCACAAGGCTCAGTACTAGGACAGTTGCTGTTCACTCTGCTGTACATGCTACTCTTAGGAGATATCATTAGGAAACATGGCATTAGTTTACACTGTTATGCTGATGATACTCAGCTCTATATTTCTTCACGCCCTGACGAAACTTACCAATTCACAAAATTAACGGAATGCATAGTGTCTATAAAAAACTGGATGACTAGTAATTTCCTACTACTTAACTCTGTGAGTAGTAGGTCTTCCTTAAGTCTTAGGAAGACCTAAGTCTTCCTAACATTGTCCGGGAAGCAGACACTAAACACACATCTCTTTGACCTTGCATACACCTGACACACTATAGATTAGAGCAGACGAAACCGGGAACACTTCCCATAAATCCTGTTGTACTCCTTACATCACAAGAAGAATGGCATCTACGCTAATATTAGTCTCTCTGTTTATCCCGAGGTTTACCGCAGTCCGCTAGCCTGGCATGCCATACCTACATCAAGATGTTAGGTCTGGGAACTCTCCATTGACATGCCTCAATCCGAGGGGCGGGATAAACGGTTACCTTTCAAAATCCCTCTGCACGCAATAGGATAACGCTACAACCAACCAGAGCAACGAACGGCTGTGGATGAGTGAGTCCCATGCGTTTTTCCATCAGCGGAGCTAATTGATATATATTAAACTTTTGCCATATCAGGTCGGCAAAACTCCGAACACATCTTACATTTTTAAGAATGACTTAAGTGACGTTCTCTTGACTCCAAGTCCTCCGGAGTCGCGGCCAAAGCCGATTCGAAAGACCCTGCATCTTTATTGTTTTCAAGTAGCAGGGAAATCACCTATGGAAATCACGCGGAACGTCATAAACTGTGCCGTCATTGTGTTAAGCCCGCCCGCCAACTCTATACACGATGTGATTGGCCTGAACAGTTTTTGTTTTTTTCCAGCTCAAAAGTCTATGGAGAGTTGCTAGACCACACTGGCAGCGAAATAATTTTTCAGGGAGGGACATACACCTTACACACTATAGATTAGAGCAGACGAAACCGGGAACACTTCCCATAAATCCTGTTGTACTCCTTACATCACAAGAAGAATGGCACAGGTCCCTCCCTGTGAAGCGTTTTTAAAGTTTGCGTAGAGAGAACCTAAGTGTTTAATGCTAAAACGGTATCGTGTTAGCGGCCCCTGAGTTAATAACTAATGATCGTTGCGATAGAAGTGAATCAAATTAAAACTAACTTTAGCCGGAAAAACCGTTATTCTTGAGCTGTCTGAAGCCAAAACAATCTGTTACTTTGATTTCCTATTATCACTGTAAAGCAGCTTTGGAACAATCTTGTTAAAAGCGCTATATAAATGAAGATGACTTGACTGTGAAAAAACAGAGA
This sequence comes from Chrosomus eos, assembly GCA_036326025.1. Lineage (NCBI taxonomy): Eukaryota > Metazoa > Chordata > Actinopteri > Cypriniformes > Leuciscidae > Chrosomus > Chrosomus eos. The sequence continues at coordinate 14,464,982 of CM070820.1, forward strand.
TTTTAGCCTAATTATTCACGTCCATTGCAATCTCAAAATTCCGGCCAGTTAATAATACCTAGAATATCAAAATCGACTGCTGGCGGTAGATCCTTTTCCTATTTAGCACCTGAACTTTGGAACACTCTTCCTAACATTGTAATGCAGACTAAAACACATCTCTTTGACCTAGAATACACATAACACATTATAAACTTCTATAATTCAATGTTAGGCTGCATAGTTTAGATCAGCCGGAACCAGGAACACTCCCCATAAATCCTGATGTACTCGTTACATCATAAGAAGAATGGTGTCTACGCTAATATTAGTCTCTCTTTTTATCCCGAGGTTTACCGCAGTCTGCCGGATCCAGATCTGATGAAGGACCTGCGCCTGGACACGACGACAATGCAGTCGTCAACTAGTCTCTCCCCTGTGAAGGCCCCCTTCTCCTTTACCTCTGTGCAGATAAAACTTTGTCAAAATATTTCCGGTTCACATGGCTACTCGGAAGCAATAAATAATTCTGTATTATAAAGGTTTAAGGCAGACAAGTAATTTGTTTAGGTCAATTTGTAAAGAAAGACTACACGTCTGACTCTGCGTGTAACGGAGGCCAGCTAGTAGTTGCTGTGCGAGTAAAACCTCACTCCTCTGATCTCAATAGGCGCTCTAGCGACAGATGCTAGAGGCTGCAGTCTTTAGCCTCCTTGTTAGAGCGCCTGACTCTCATGCCGGAGACCCGGGTTCGAGGCCCGCTCGGAGCGGGTCGAGTGGGACCCGGGTGGAGGGGTTACATGCGCACATAGGCTATATATTCAAATGCGCATACCTATAGACTAAACATGTAATATGCATGTGCACGCCGTAATCATTTATACAGGTTTGCGTTTTTAAACCTTGCGCAGAGATAAAAATAAAATAATAATTATATATATATATATATATATATATATATATATGAACCGAAACTCATCGTATAAGGTAGCCTATTCACAGACCTGAAAAATAGATCTATATTGAAATGTCTACTTGTAAACAGAACAATTCAAAACGAAAGAAAACAGACTGCTCCCTGCTTATGAAATGTCCATTTCTCTCTGGTGCATTCGCCTACTGCGAAGATCGCGAGTCAGCATCGTCAACTTCATCTTGACTTTATTAATAAAGAATTAAAATGTATCCTTGCTATATTTGACATATTCATAATCATTGCTTTTGCCGGTTCTTTGTGACAGCTTTGAGGTGCTTTATCGGCAGCGCCACCGCCCTTACATGAACGCGCGTCACCACCGCATCAAAAAACATGATTGCGTGATGAAAACATTAAAAATACCACATAAACATAGCCTAACTGTTTAGAAAGAAAACACAGAACGAATAGCCTAATGTGCATACGTCCATCTCGCGAATGCTTCATTCCATCTTTACCATTAGCCGCTTTTCCACTGGCCAGCACAAGCACAGAGGCCGAAATCATACCTCACGGCACTCCTGTAAAAAATAGGGATGCACCGATACCACTTTTTCCAGACCGAGTCCGATACTTTCATTTTTGGTACTCGCCGATACCGATACCGTAACCGATACCTGTATTTTTAATTTTCAATTAATTTTCAATTCATGCATTTGTAATTTTTAAATGTATGGGTAGAGAAACCAAAATAATATCAATCATATTAGTTGTTTATTAAATTTAAACTTAATTAGTTCAACAAATATATATTTCATGCACTGCATAATTATTACTGCATAAATTAAATATATATGGATCTTTTTGTAAAGTTGATAGAGGTAGCCTATTTAGCCAAGAGCAGAGAGTAATTTATTTGTCCTTTGTTTGATTAACATTAAAACACAGCAGCAGATTTATTAAAGTGCCGCCCCTTTAAGGCCGAACGCACTGACGCCATTTGAATTATACTGTCTACGTTCACTTGAGATATATAACAGACTTTTACTAGGATACTCGCCAATGTGTTTTTACATAGTTTTGTGTGAATTCGTCCGTACAAGCGCAATGCGTGAAGACTTCCATTCAGTATTCGTGCGCTGTCTGGTGGTTTTCGGGGCGCGCGCTGTGGATGTTTGAAGTTCATGGAAATTCTTGACCTGCAAATGTCCTGTAATAATGTAGCAAACCACTCGTTAAACATAAGTAAGGTAACAGTTCATGTTTTACTTACATATACGATTTAGTTTTAATCCAAATAACACGTGCTGAGTGAATGATCCGCAATCAACAGCATTCAACAGAAGCGCGCTCTCTCTCTCTCTCTCTCTCTCTCTCTCTCTCTCTCTCCTCTCTCTCTCTCTCTCTCTCTCTCTCCTCTCTCTCTCTCTCTCGTCAGTTAACGTTATTAATAAGCTACATGCCTCGTTTTACTTGATTTGCCATTGACATCCGACTGAACTACAAACTTTCCACTGACGTCTGTGAAAAAGGGATGCGCTCAACCAGCTCGCGCGTGTGTCATAGCGCGCTCAATCCTCTGCGTGTTTTTCTCTTATCAGCTTGCGCAACATATAGTTATATAGACGACGCGTTAATATATTCTGTTTAATATTCCACTGATAAGATACATTTATTTCATATACAGCCTTTTTTTTATCCCCATTATAATTTCTGACACTGTACACATGCTGCCTGGTATCGGTTGTTGGTATCGGGGCATTTTTACGAGTACAAGTACATGAGCTCAGTATCGGGCCCGATACCGATACTGGTATCGGTGCATCCCTAGTAAAAAATAAATCGCTATACAAATATATCAGACGCTGCCATTTAGTCTTTATTTACAGCCACCTCGCTATACATTATCCCTAACTTAATTAATTTATTTATTTCTATGAGGGCTGACAAGACACAATAAGGACTGTCAGTGTCAAGTGTGTTTTAAACAGCGCTTAAAACGGACCTTTTCACTGACGTAATGACGCAACGACGTGCACTTGCTAGCCTGTTCCATTTACGTGTTCTCCGAAGGCGTTTCTCAATGTCAAGGAAGGATCCTCGGAAGCCGTTATTTCGAGGATGCTACGTCATCGACATCCGTCGAAGGACTGTTCCAATGTCGAGGATCCTCAGAATTTCAACCAAGGACTGAGTCCTTCGTTCGACAAATATCCCATACACAGGAAAGGATGCATATGTGTAGCCTTCGCGCTCTCAAATCACCCACAATCCTATGCGCTGCTTTGCTATCTTGTTCAAAAATAAAAAATGTCGGACGTTGGCGGAGTCGGAGTGATAATGGGGCAATGCTTTCAAATGTAAGGTTTAAGGATAAATACAGTTTTTGCCATTTATTTGATGTTTGTTAAACTATTAAACATATCGACTCAACTGATTTGCAGAGGGGGGATTTAAAGCTGTTATCTTTTACTGGTGATCACCTTGTAATTTTTACTTCATATAGCATGTTTTGTTGATCACATATTTTACCATTGCATGTGTTTTAACAGCTATATGTTGCTATGGACACAGTTCTGTTCACTCAGGCAATATAACCGTTTTTAAATGAATAAACTCCTTTTTAAATCAATATTTTGTGTCGAATTATTGATTTATTTGGTCGGTAGCCATGTTATAAACGTGAAAATGTATAGTAAGGCGGTTGTTACAGCGAATACAAACCCCTTCAGGTTGATTCAAGACCCCTCCGCTTCACGTTAGAGTTTGCGGGGTTGAATTCGCCATAACAACCGTCTCACAATTTATTTATTTATTTCTATTATTTTCTGAAAGCGGTCTTTTTCACTGACGTTATGACGCACTGACGTGCACTTGCTAGCCTGTTCCATTTACGTGTTTTCCGAATGCTAAAGAGGAGCCTCGCCTAGCCTCTGAAGGAAATGACTTGGAAGGACCCGTCCTGCCAAGGAAGTATCCTTGACATTGAGAAACACCTCCAATGCTAAAGAGGAGCCTCGACTAGCTGAAGGAAATGACTTGGAAGGACCCGTCCTGCCAAGGAAGTATCCTTGACATTGAGAAACACCTATCCACAAGTTTCCGGGGGGCGCTACTGTAAAAAATAAAGTGGGTGCAACTTCCGGTCAGGCGGCGGAAGTAGCATACCAATGGTATTTTGTGTGCTATTTACGGCTATTTAGCGAAGAGGCTAGGTGTTTTTCGGATAATGTTTTACTAAACTAAGTCGCAAACCTTTATGAGAGATGTCGTTACGGCGTTTGGGGACAACATGTGCTGTTCGCGGTTGTACTTATAACCGGACTAAACTAATTCAGTGACAAATTTTATTATCCAACAATCTTAGACTAAAGATTTTAAGTGAAGGCTACTATGAAGCAACATATTCAGAACATGAATGACACACAGTAAACATTTCATAGTAGGCTATTGTTGTGGCAAAAACTTCTGTTAAACATCATCACTGCGTAAGAGACACTCAGAGTCAAATTAATAAAAAGAGAAATATTTATTCTTGCAAGAAGGCCCAGTCGCCATCACAGCTGTTACATTCTGTGAAGTGAGTGACGCGCACCAGGAAGACATGAGACAGCTTTTATACTCTTTTCAAGGTTCCTTCTCACTCACTGTACTTTTCCACCCAGATAAGGCCCCCACTTCTGTTCAGTTTCTACTTAATAACACAAACTGGTACTGGAATAAACCAGCCAAATCTGACCATTCCTAAGGTCAAGATGTCCTGTCCCATATATTCCTGAAACGTCACGCACAAGCACATACACACATATACTTTTACACATTGAATAGATTAGGAATAAATGACTATTAAAATTTCTACAACAATTCCACACTTTTTATCATTCAGATTACCCATAATCACAATAATAAACAAAAAGACAAATTTTAAGTCATATCATCACACTACTCTTCATCTCTAGTTTTCGCATAACTGATCACTCTTCTTAAACATTTGTGAAAATAACATTTTGAAAAGAAAAAGCTTAGGCTGTTTTTGTAAGGATAGTCCCTTAAGTATTAGCAAGCAGATAAAGAATTCAACTAAAGCCGGGCTAGATAAACAATCACTGTTGTTGTACCTCAAGCATAGCTTGACCCTCAGTCACCTTAGTTAAATAAGAAATAGTGTACAGACTAGTTAGAAAAACAACAAATCATCAATCCACAGTGGTTACATCAAAATATAAAGTATAAGAAAAGTATAATAAAACCCTTCATTTCAAAACCCTCTCCTTGTACCTTATCACATAGCGGATAAGCACAGCTTTTAACCATCTGTTCATAACAAAAACATTCATAGGAAGAAGAAAAAAAGAAAAGAAAAACAAACACCAAATGTCTAACACATGTCACTGTAGCTTCCACTACTAGAATCATCATCATCACATTTCTTGTCATTGTCATCATCATTTGGATAAAACTGTCATTTTACCAATTTAACTGAGCTGGAAACACACAATATTGACAATCCTACCCCCGAAACCCCAAAGAGTAATCAAACAATCCATTCATTTTCCTAAAATACTTTCTAATTAATCAGTGACCAATCAAATCTCGTTGGCGTTGTTTAAGGTGAGATGTTTGGACGGTGGTGTTGCAATCTCCATCCTTGCAACCTTGTTTGTGGAGTGGACCATAGCCTCTGTCACCTGTGAATGGAGATCTTAAGTGTTTTGTTAGTGCTGCTGGTCGTCCTTCTGGTGTGACCTGTGGAATTTTCACCATTTGTTTACTGATTATATACATTATTAGTTCCAAATTTATTCTCAACATCTGGCCACTCCAACAACCTGAAACTCATTCAACTATTACATCAACATTCAACACAATATTTATACATTTTGGAACAGAATCATTCTGTTAGCTGCAATCCAATCTGACATTCTGTGAAAGGAAAATTTTAAGTTATGCTCTGCTCCATTCTCTGGAAAGAAAACAAAATGTTGAGGTTATTTTCAGATAGTAAAACTACACGTAGTTTCTTTTGTCTACTGTTCTGCCGTGACCTTCGCTGCCACATCTGCCCCTACGTTTCCTGTTGAAACAGTCCTGCAAATACATTTACAGAAAGCAAATTTTGTTTGGGACGGCCTTTTACCCAATTAGACCCAGTGTCCTCCCAACATATATTGTCCCTTAGTAAACCATATTTGGCAATTGTTATACCATCTCCCTCTTGATGCACGACACAACTCGAGCATCAATTTAACATAACATTTAACATAGTGTTTTGATAAAGTTTGCATCAACACTAACCCAAAAGTTGTCCTTCAGACAAATTTCCTCCAGACATCTTTATCTGCCTCTGAAACAAAAATATTACATTCTTCACCTAAAGCCACATTATCATCTGCTCAACGAAGTATTTAAAGGGCAAAGGCCCTTGGTCTCACAGCGTATCCTGCTTTTCAGGCCTGTTGTTTGGTCTCTTAATTCAGTCATCTAAAAACATTTTCAAAGTCATCAATTGTTTCTATCAAGTCAGGTCGTGGTGTACAGACTTGGTCAATGTCAGTCAAATAACATTCTCATCCTTCTGCCCACAATAATCATACATTTTTAGGGGCTCTCTTCATATTTGATATTGACTCAGCCAATGTGTCACTTTGTTGTTGCCATCAAATCTATAACATTTTCATTTATCTCAGCCCATGCCAGATGGTGATCTACAACTCCACAATTCCAATTTACACAAATTCTTAAACTGATCCAGAACGTAATTCAAATCAACAAAAAGTAATTAATACCAGACAGAGCTTGATGACCAATCAACTTAAAGCTCGTCCTATGTTCTGTATCATCTTTCATCTGATCCACTCACAATTATCGCCTTCTTTAAAATTTGTCAATTCCCTTAACCCATCTGTAATGATGAAACAATATACTCACTATTCAGGCGGAATATTAGTACCCTCAACTAATACATACAAGACCTAAAGTGCTGTCACCATCACACACACTCATACTAGACACACATATGTTAACTGCTCATTTTCAATGTTCGCTTTTTTCAATATTAACTCTTTCTTTTATATATTATTGCTAAAAAGATTTAAATTTTAAATCCGTCTTTCGGATGAGACGTTAAACCGAGGCCCTGACTCTCTGTGGTCATAAAAAATCCCAGGATGTCTTTCGATAAAGAGTAGGGGTGTAACCCCGGCATCCTGGCCAAATTTGCCCCTTGGCCTCTGTCCATCATGGCCTCCTAATCATCCCCATATATACTGATTGGCTTCATCACCGTCTCCTCTCCACCAGTAAGCTGGTGTGTGGTGAGCGTTCTGGCGCAATATGGCTGCCGTCGCATCATCCAGGTGGATGCTGCACACTGGTGGTGGTTGAGGAGATTCCCCCCTTCTATGTAAAGCGCTTTGAGTGTCCAGAAAAGCGCTATATAAATGTAATGAATTATTATTATTATTATTAAGATTTTAAACTTCACATTTTCTGTAGCTTTTACCTAATTTTACATGGTCTCTTAACCAGTTCCAAAGCATTTCTGTTCATTATTCATTAGATTTTCAGTCTGCTGGGTTGCTTTGTTTAATTTTTTCCTTATCATTATTTTGCTTCAGCTTGCTCTAGCAGGCCGACAACAGAAAGACAGACACAGTTTACCATCCCTTCCTCCACTCAAACAGTCTCTCTCTCTTGTTAACAAATAATAATTACATTAAATTAATCACTATCCTTTTACCATTAAATTTTGTTATCCAGACTTTTCTCAAATCAAAAACTGTCTTCATCTTTAGCCACCCACCATGTCAAACGACCTTCAGGAGTTAAAACATATTAGTTCAAAATCAACACTTCTATAAATTTTCTTATTCTTGCCCATGAGGCAGCCAATACATAAAAAGTTTTGTTCCTGTCTCCCATCACAAATAATGGCAATCCCCTCATGTTTCAGGTGGCTCTTGAACTCCCCCATAGCTCTTTATCTATAATTTTCTCTTCAGGGTGTTGTCCCCCTGGCTTAATTGCAGACACTTGTCACAATGAAAAACAAGCGTACGATTATGCGGTTTCTTCTGGCAAGTGGTATAGAGGAACTCACATTCTCTTGGGTCAGACTGCCGCAACTCGTCACAGCGCATCTCACCTCTCAATGCTCTGCTGACCCCAGTGGCCTCCAGTAGTCAGCGCTCAACTCTCATACCTTTCTTGCATGTACCACACCCCCGTCCTGAGGTGCCCAATGTCCGTGACCCCCTGCGTAAGGCTGTCCCCTGGCCAGGAAGATCATCCTGTCATTGAGTAGCCACGTACACACTGGTACCGCTCACAAACTGGTGACCGCTCTCCCATCACACAATCAGTTTCCTTTAACAGAACTCAGCTGTTTTCTGGAGCTTTAGGAAAGGCACGTTCAAGAGTCACCAGAGCCATTCCGATTGCCTAATAGTGTTTACACAGGGAGACAGGTTAATAACAGCAGTATTTAATCACTTAAATCCATTAACCATCTTAAAATCATCAACCTAGCTACTTAGATTATCCTCAGTGAATTTAGTTCACAACCATACATTCAGTGTACTGTTACTGTACATCTTTAGCCGTAGCCATCGGGCCTGTTTCAATGGTGGAGACTTAAGATAAGACAAAGAAGTTACTGGTCCTAAAATAAAATAATCAAAAATGTTATTTCTATCATTTAAGGTCTGCATTATTATTTTAAAGACTTCTTTAAAGTCGTTCAGTTTTACATTTAAAACATTCACCAATACAAATTGCCCTCTTAATGGCAATGGTTTCTTTTACATCTCTGTGTCTGATTTTTCAACTGAAACACTGTGCTTTTACTATAAATAGCTTATTATTACTTATGACACAGACTCAGATAACAGCCTGTTAGCTGACATTTGACTGAGAGAGACTCTGAGACATTCAGGACAGGTAAACTGTTCTCTCAAATATTTCTAATCATCAAACTTTTATCTATAATCTTTTAACTATCCCAGCTTAAGGCATCTTTGCCAGAAATGACATTTGTTTCCAAATAAACATAATTTTATAGTTGTCTTTATTTAGACATTACAATTTTCCACTCAGATTGAGTATCTGTCGTAGCCTACTGGCCGTTTACAGCCACAGCACACATCAGATTCAGATAAGCGAGCTGTTTCATTACAGCCCCTAACAAACTTATCTTTTAAAAGCAAAACATCAGCTTCTAGTTCTCTCATGGTCAACACTTTTCAAGCTGTTTGTTTAATCAGATGCCTTTTACATTTTACATTTTAGGAACTGTTAATTCAGTAGCCTACTGCCTCTGCTTATTTGATCTTAATTAATTATTCTAGTTCTCAATAACATTTCACATTTCATCTTAATTTTAATTGTCAAGTTCTCAATTACCATAGCTTAATATGTCTTCAAAGTTTTTTTTGTTTTGTTTTTTTTCCTAGGAGTTTATCAATCTCCAATTAGGATTCACACTAACTTTGACGAGGCTAGTACTCTCTGCTTGTGATACATCTTTTGTAGTTATTATAAATCATCTGTGAGATTAGTCTCTCTATATTACCTGAATCCTTTTCCAAAATGTTGCATTAAAACACAATCATACTTTTAGTTACCTTTCTGCAACTCACATTTGTTGTCATTATCCATAATTTTACATCCAATTTTATTCATCAATTCACTTATAAGAATTCAATCTTTTGACCTTGTTTTTTTCTCTTATTCTTTCTCAGACGAAAATGTTAATATCGTCTTCCCTTAAACACTGATCTACTTTCAAACCCACATTATTACCAGAAATGTGTCACTATCACATTTTCAAACACTTTCTTAGTGGGCATTTACATGTTAAATGGTCCTTCTGACCACAATTTAAACACTCTCCATCTGCTCTAACTTACTGCACACCCTTGAAGCAGTGTGTTCCATTGAGGAATGCAAACAGAGCCACTGATAAGCAGTGCTCCATATTCTTTTACAGTCCACCAATGGCAGATACAACAATAGCCGAATCATCATTATTACTGGCACAACATACATTATTGATTTCCGGAATCTTTGGACATAGCTGTCTTTACATTTTACTAATTTGCTATTATCATCAACACTGATTACAGAACAAGTGCATATCTAACATCCAAAAAGCCGGGCTGAATAAGAAGACTGCTCCTGTACTCTCGACCTTGATCGAACCCTCAGTCACTCCTCAGATATTAAATACAGACATTGTCTGCAATCATAAACACCAGGATATGCATTCGTTTTTTTATAAAACTATAATTTCCAATTCTTTTCATAATAAACGAAGATGGATGGTAAATCCATTCCTTTTCACTACCCCATTATAGACCCCATAGGTTCAAAACAATGATTGTCAAACTAAAACTAAACCTAATTTCAATCTTTATTTTACCATTAAAAATACAGAATTGTTCCCCATACTGCATACTGCATTCTTCATGTCATGTTAATCCCTGTCAATCATACAATGCCTTATTTTATTCTAAAACTGACTTTTCATACCAATTAAACAGTTAATTTGACTTCCGTAAATTCTGTCAGACATTTTATTTTCATCACCTATAGTTTTTTCCTACTATATTTCATCTCAATCTTCCCCTACATGCCATTTTCATTCTGTATCCTCTCCTTTCTTTTCTCAAACATGCCAGTTCCTTCATTATCTAACCAGTACATGATTGTTTGCACAATCCCCACATAAACATATCTCAAACACCAACCTTCTTGTTTTTCACTTCCCTCTTCCATCAAGTTTCTCACTTACAGTTCTCTCTTTTTCTATCTCTCTATCACTCTATTTCACACAGACAGCCTTATTGCTGCTTGCTACTTCAATCCTTATCGTATAACTTTAAGTTCTATAGACATCTAATGTCATGCATCCATTTACTGGATGAAGAAGTAAAAACATTATTTCTCCTGGCAGTTGGACATTTTATCTTCAAGCCAACATTTCATTATCTGTTCACATTTTTACACACATGTTGAACGCAGACACTTATTTCTCACTGTCCTGTTCAACTGTTCCCCGCACCACCTTTAATCTTGTGGCGCTCAATATCATACATTTCTGCCCTTAATTTTATCTCATTTGACAGAAAACCGGTATACCAAATTTCGCAAGCTTGCTTTTGAGACATCCCCATACTGCTGCTTCTCTGTTCTCTGTGGATTTCTCTTCAACGCGCGTTTTCTTTAGTCTGTTAGGCGTCCCCAACAAACCCGATTCTTTTCTTTTAACCCAAATCGGTCGGGTTGCACTATTAGTGCCCTCCTAACTATGGTTTACCAAAAAAATCTGTTACGATTGTTCTGGTTCCCCCTAATTAGCCTCAGCACCTAAAAACAAATTGCTCCGTGGTGGAACAACTCATTTTCAGGTTACCTATCTGTTTGAAATCTCTTGATCTGTCACAGTTCTCAATTAATCCCAGATTATTTATCTGCTTGAAATTTCTTGATCTGTCACAGACCTCAATTAATCTCAGATTATTTTCCCTCGTATCTGTTTGAAATTTCTTGATCTATATATAGATCTCAATTAATCTCAGATTACGTACCACAGAAACAGCCCTCAGCCAGTATGGTTCAGTTTCACTTTGAAAAATATTTTAGCCCAAAAGAAAAATATTTTAGCCGTCTCTTACCAGAGATGTCTTGAGTTGCCACGGGTTCGTTTTCATCTGATTCCAGTGGAGCTTCTCCTGGCCCTGATAGCGGTCGGCCCCTCTCTCTGAAACTTACGAGGTAGAGCTGGAACTGCTCAGTCCAGGTGGCCAAACACCGTCCGCTCTCAGGTCCAGGAGGCACTGCCAAGGAATCCCACTTCTGACACCAAATGTTGTGGCAAAAACTTCTGTTAAACATCATCACTGCGTAAGAGACACTCAGAGTCAAATTAATAAAAAGAGAAATGTTTATTCTTGCAAGAAGGCCCAGTCGCCATCACAGCCGTTACATTCTGTGACGTGAGTGGCGCGCACCAGGAAGACATGAGACAGCTTTTATACTCTTTTCAAGGTTCCTTCTCACTCACTGTACTTTTCCACCCAGATAAGGCCCCCACTTCTGTTCAGTTTCTACTTAATAACACAAACTGGTACTGGAATAAACCAGCCAAATCTGACCATTCCTAAGGTCAAGATGTCCTGTCCCATATATTCCTGAAACGTCACGCACAAGCACATACACACATATACTTTTACACATTGAATAGATTAGGAATAAATGACTATTAAAATTTCTACAACACTATCTAATATAATATAGCCAGGCTATAGCTATATATTTCTCAGGTCCGTGAGGCTAGTATAGACTATGCAGAGTTTCGTTTCATTTATGAGACGAGCTGCAGTTCAGGGCGCCTCCGTGTCTTGATTATTGTCTGCTATATTTACTTATCAACAAATTACCTGGATTTATTAAATAATGAGACATTGATTAAAATTAAGATACAATTAATACAAAACGAAATTAACAAATAAAGGCTTAGTGCTTTCTGTTTGAGGTCGCAGTGAAAGTTTTAAAGCAGTCTTTTAGTGCCGCTTTCAGGGAACTCACGTCCGTAACATTGTTTTTTTCCTCATAAATGCGAACATGAAAAATAAAATGAATATTTTATTTTCTGTGGAGAGCCAACCTATCTTCATCCGGTGGGTGGTATTACTTTAGGTTTGCGCACTGTAATTTACACATTTCACAGAATTACAAAAAAATATTTTGCCACCTAAAAGTTAAAGATTTTTTTTTGTGTCACATCCCTCATGTGTATTTCCCTCATATTAAATATAAAATGCATGTGTTATATTTTTCTAATGTCTGGACTCCTTTATTAACGGAGTATGATATATAAACATAAGTTTCAATAGCCTATATTAAATGCACTTTCAGAGAATTTATATTTCAGGTTTTGACTGCAAATGTCACGTCCATAAACGCTGGAATGGCCCAATTTTAAATAATTTATCCTTAACTAGTTTTGTGGTTTAGGTCTAAGTATTTTATAATGTTAACTTCAATTAATAGTAGCCTATAATAGTAAAGATATGGTGGCTATATTGTATATTGTGGCTATATTCCCTCAATGCGACACAGGTTTGTGGATCTGACTCTCGCGATTTCGGTTTTATATAGCGTATAGTTACAGCCCAAATTTTTACAAGATTCTTGTTGTTTATTATTTAGGAAGGTTTCTGTTTAAGAAACGCCGGCTCGCAGCTGCAGGTTCCAGAGCACCGCAGCGCATATCTTCAAGTTTAGCCACAACCGAACGTCCAGTTTAACTGCCACAAGTTGATCTTCTTGTAATAAAGAACTCATCGTGGAAAAACACACTGTATTTTTGTATTTTCATTGCATTTTTAATTGGTCATAAGTTAAATAAATTAAATAATACATTTTAATATAATTATTAATGATTAATCGATAGTCGAATGAATGAATGAATGTCACGTCTCGCTTGTTTACTTCGAACCGGAAGACGCGCCCACTTTTGACGCAAGGCCTCATGGGACGTAGGAAACTTGTGGATAATTTCTCTATTGTGCGCCAGAGCGTCGCGTGGTTATGACGCAATCGTTAGCCTATTTTTACAAAAACGGGTTCTAAATCGGCCATAACGTAAGCTACAAAGTAGCCTTTTGTACATTGTCGTGTTTCTTTATAAATAAATAATGGACAAATGAAGTCTTTGGACGTCTCTGATGTAAAGTTATTCGCTGTCAAAGTGCCGCCAAAATGAATGGGAGTCAATGGAACGCTAACAGCAGGTGATGGTCTGCTACAATGGCGGCGCCCAGAGAGACTTCAGTTTTCGGTTGATTTTTTTTTTTTTTTTTTTTTTTTTTTTAAGGTTATTTCTATTCGTTTTTTTTTTTATTTTTTTTTTTATTATGCTTACAAACAAACAAAGATGACATCATAGCATACAATTCTGTAACAAAATTGCAAACATGTCTGTACAAAATATAACAACAATATGTACAGAGTCATCTAAACACAGGATGTGAAAAGAAGTTAAGAGTATGTATCTAAAACAAAAAATAAAGAAAAAAAACCCAAAAAAAGAAGAAAGAGGGTCAAAAAGGCAATATATTCTATACATAATTTAGAGTAGGTCTAACCAAATTAAAGTCATTACAAAATAAAAGTGTTTTTAATGCTTTCTTATTTACTGAGGATGAGATGGTGTTAAGGTACATTTCAAATTCTTTCAAAAAAACTATAAAAATTGGTTTGTTGTTGGAGAATTTACACTTATGGATATAAAATTTGCCAATAAAATAAATTAAATTAATAACAAAGCAGGCTTTTTTTTTATCGGGATCAAAGTCAAAGTATCCAAAAATAATGTCTTTAAAGGTTACTGATATATCTTGCTGGATATTGTTTTTAATAAACTTGCCAATATTTTCCCATAGTTGTTTAGTATAGAAACATGACCAAAATAAATGATAAACAGTTTCTGTGTGAACTTGGCAAAATGAGCATCTTGTGTCAATATTACTTTTATATTTAATCATGAAGTATTTAGCAGGGTAAAATTTATTTATTATTTTGAAGGATACTTCTTTTACTTTATTTGTTAAAAAATATTTTTTGTGGTAAGGACCAAACCTTTTCCCAATTTAAATTTTTAAATAATCTACTCCAGTACGAAATTACAGGAGAAACAGAAACTATATCTACAAGAAAGAGGGATCTAACTTTATTATTTCTATCTTTTTTTCCTGAAAAACATATTTTACCAATTGGAGTTTTATCTGGCTCAGGAAGAGTATTAATTATAGTAGAAGAGTAAGGACAATTTTTAAAGAGAATACAGATTCCTGTTGGTATAGCTCCCATAACTATAGCAAATTCTTTGGGAGTAACTGGTATATTGTATTCTAAAAGAAACTCTGTGTACGTCATTAAGAAACCTTGATTGTTAAAAAGCTGACGAACTAAAAATAAACCGTTAATAAACCAATTATTATAAAATAAAGATCTATTTTTATATAAGATATATTGATTATTCCAAATAAGAAAATGATGGGGGGAAAAGTTGTGTTTATATATTAAAGCCCATGCCAAAAGTACCTGTTGATGGAAATTTGAAAGTTTGATAGGAATTTTTGAAATGTTGTAATTGCACATCAATAAAAATCTCACCCCCCCAATATATGAAAACACTTGTTGTGGGAAGATATTCCAGATGGAGTCTTGATTTTTCAAATACCGATTAAGCCAATTTATTTTGAAAGTATAATTTAAAGAGTTAAAATCAATCAAATTTAATCCACCTTTGTTATAATAGTTTAGAATCACTGAATTTCTTCATATAGTGGATTTTATTTTTCCAGACGAAATCTGTCAGAACTCTATCAATCACTTTAGCTGTGGCCTTATCAACATACAGAGATTGGGCAGCATAAGAGAGACGCGAAAGCCCCTCAGCCTTGGTGAGCAAAATTCTTCCTTTAATAGACAGATCTCTTTGAAGCCAGCAGTTCAGTTTTTTCTTTGTTTTATCAATAATCGGAGTAAAATTTGTTGCACATCTATTTTTATCTTTAGTTATTTCTATACCAAGATATTTAACAGAGCTTTTAACAGCTATGCCATTTATTGAGGAAACACTACAATTTTTAATGGGAAATAATTCACATTTATCTGTATTCAGACTTAGACCAGAAGCTTTAGAAAATGACTGAAGGATATTTAGAGCTATAGGGATTTGAGAATAATCTTCTAAAAACAGCGCTGTGTCATCAGCTAACTGACTAATGATTAAATTTGTAGTTCCAACAGTTATGCCTTTTAGGTTGCTCCTTTTGATATGCAAATTAAGAAATTGAACTGCAATTAAAAATAAATAAGGAGACACTGGACATCCCTGTCGAACACCACGATCAAGGAAAAATCTGGGAGACGTACCGCTTTTTAGTTTAATAGAACTATTTCCATTTACATACAACATTTTCACCATCTTACAAAATGAGTCACCAAATCCAATTTTTTTAAGTGCTTGAAATAGAAAATTGTGTTCTAAAGTATCAAATGCCTTATAATAGTCTAGGAAAAGAATGAAGCTATCGTTATTAATTATATCAGAGTAATCTATAATGTCTAATATTAATCTTATATTGTTAGATATGTGTCTATTTTGCATAAAGCCAGATTGTGCTTCATCAATAATAGAATGTAATACTCCTTTTAATCTTTTGGCTAATACTAAAGCAATTATTTTATAATCATTGTTTAATAATGTAATTGGACGCCAATTATCTATGAAAGTAATATTTTTATTTGGCTTGGGAATTAAAGTGATCAACCCTTGGCATAAAGTAGGAGGGAGAGACGAATTGCTTATGCTTTCCATAAAGACATTTAATAAAAAAGGAGCTATATTTTCACTGAATACATGATAGAATTCTGACGTTAGACCATCTGTACCAGGGGATTTATTTGTTTTTAGAGATTTAATTGCTTCATCTATTTCTTTTAAGGTAATGGGGGAGTCACAAAAGGTTTGATCAGTGTTTCCTAATTGATTAACAGAAGATAAGGACTCAAAAAAGATATGAGCATGTTGTTTGCTAAATTTAGATGTGTATAAATCACTATAAAATTTGGCACAAAAATTTGCAATAGTTTTTTGGTCTTCACAAAGATTTCCATCAATCATAAGCTTTTCAATCTGATTTTTTTCCATTTGTTGTCTTTCCAATCTAAAGAAATAAGAAGAATTCTGCTCACCTTCCTCAATCCATTTTTTCCGTGATCTTACAAATGCCCCTTCGGCTTTTTGTTTATAAACCTCATCCAACGCTTTTTGAAGACGAGTAAGCTCAACCTTTTCATCATCAGATAGAACCATTTTAGATAGAAGATTTGAGATTTTACATATTATATTACTCTCATCAATGTTTTTCTTTTTAGCTAAACTACTACCAAAATTACGTATGAATTTACCAATTTCATATTTCACTAATTCCCAGTTATTGCAAAAATTGTTTTCCTTATTTGCTTTTTCCCAATAGCTAGTGATTATATATTTAATTTGATCTTTTACTTCTTTAAATTTAAGCAGTGAATTGTTCAGTTTCCAATAGGAGGTACATCTTTGTAAATTGGCAGTATCTGAAAGAGGAATGAGTATGGATATGCATTGGTGATCAGAGAGAGGCGATGGAGTAATATTAGAAGATACATTATTTAAAACTCTAGAGGTAAGCCACATATCAATACGAGACTGGTTCGATAGAGAATTATTGCTCCAAGTAAATGTTTTTTTGAGAAGGATGTGTTTCTCTCCAACTGTCGAGTAAAGAAAATCGTTGCATAAACCTCTAAGTATAAACTTGAGTTATCAGGTGACTTTGGAGGCCATCTGTCTAAGATGTTATCCAAAACCACATTAAAATCCCCTCCAAAAACTAAAAAAGAATTTGGGTATTTAGTAAGCAATTTTAACACATGTTCTTCCACTTGATCAAAAAGTTTTTCGTTGCTTTTTTGCTGATTAAAACCGTAAACATTGAAAATAATAGCTATTACATTCGAAATATCCAGTACAAGGCAAATATATCGACCACCTGGATCACATACAGAACATAATATCTTCCCATTAAATCGGTTTTTAAGAATACAAACACCAGCAGAGTTACTTGTCCCATGAGCCATCCATAAATCAGATCCCCACTGAGATCTCCAGAAAACAAAATCCTCTTTAGTTGAATGGCATTCTTGCAAAAAACAAAAGTCAGATTTAAACTGTTTAAGAAATAGAAAAATTGCTTTCCTTTTTGTAATGTTTCTTAACCCTCTAGTATTAAAAGAAATGATAGAAAGAGACATAAATTAAAGAAAATTATAAGCTATAGCCTATCATACGCTATAGATGTAGATTGAACTGGTCTCTGAAAGTGTGATAAATATACACACAAACCAATGATGAGAACAGCAAACTCTATACTAGTACAATATATAGTGCAAATCAGAATTTAGAATTCAATCTTCATAGAACATGAATAATCTTAACTCGTATAGTACAAATCTTATTTCTTCAGCGCAGATGCTATAATACTAGAACTAACTAGATTTAGCTTCCTTATTAGTTTTCATCCATGAGTAGCAAGATTAAAATAACAAATTCCTGAGATTAGTATACCTTCAAACCAAAATAAAACATCAAAAAAAGTTGAATTAGCATTAAATTGACATAACTAGGCCTATATAAATTAACTTAGAGTGCAAGTGATTTTATATTCGTTAAAAGCGGAAATTAGTCTAAACTAGTTTTTTCCTTCTATCTTTTTTGTAAAAAATAAAGTCATACAACTTAAGGCAGGCAACAATCTCTAGATTCAACAGACTTTCGTTAGCCCTCAGGATCAGTGCAAATTACAAACAGGCTTCAACCATGTCAGCAACTTAAAGATTCAGGCTGGAGGGAATATTTCGACTCCTTCTACAAACGCCCTACCTCCAATAAAGTAAGCACGTTTGTTGTTTTGTCTTGCTTTTTCCACTACCGGCCAAAGTTTGTTCCTCCTCTCTTTATCTGCTGGAGATAAGTCCTCAGATATTTTCAGGCCATTTTCCCTGAGAAAGGCAGACTCCTTTGCTGCACGCCACACAGCGTCGCGAAAGAAACGGGAGGCAAATTGACAAATAATTCCTCTGGTTTTATTCGGTTCTTTGCGACCAAGCCGGTGCACAGTATCAATAGCGTTCGGAAGTTTATCTTTGTCTTCTGGCAGGAGTTGCTGACACAGCTGGATGATCCGTTGCCTAACATCTTCTCTCTCCTTCTCTGGGACTCCGTGGATTCTTAAATTCCACCGTCGCGAATAACTTTCCAGGTGTGCTAGTCTTCTCTCTTGCTCATTAGTAGCCTGATCCACTTTGCCCACCTTGGCCTCCACCACTCCACATTTGAGTTTCAGACTGTTCACTTCTTCGCTCATAAATTCGATAGCTTCCTTGACACTAGTGATTTGCTTGGTGTTTTCGTTTATCACCTCCTTCATACTAGTAATCGCACGTGTATTTTCTCCTATCAATTTTTCCAGGGAATCAGACCGGGTGTTTATCAACTGCGAAAGTGCCCCGAGTTGAGAGAGGACATGAGCCATATCAGAACGCTCAGTCTTCCGTTGTTTGGCTGCAGGGGATTTGCAAGGCGTATCTATAAGTGCAGAAAATTCCTCCTCGCACAACATGAAATCGTCAGAAATTGCATCCAGGTCTGTCTTGACGTAATCATGCATATTCACTGCAACAGGAACACTGGAAACGTGCAGCGTTTCACTATTGGTAGCAGTAGCAGGATTAGCATTCGTCTGCGAAACATTCGTCTTGTTTTTTCTTTTTTCGGACTTGCCCATACTCTCTAGTAAGTTAATAAATACCAACTAATAGGTAAAGTATAGAAAATAGGGGTGCACGATATATCGAATCAGTATCGTTATCGCGATATCACGTTGCTCGATATCATTATCGAAAGTCTCGCGATAATTATGCGTTGTTTTTTTTTTATGCGTCCCGTCCGACACGCAGACGGAGTTCTGAAAGAAAATGAAAATTGAGCGGAAGTGCGTAGGAGGGCGGATCCAGGCTAGCGTCGCGCCTCCGCGGGAACATAAATCAGTGAAGAAAAACAGAGACAACAAAACGAAGCGAAAGAAAAGACCTAAAGAAGAGAGAGCGAAGGGAGCAAAAGAAAGAACACAAAAGTAAGGAAAATGAGTTTTGCTCAGGGAGAAGACAAAATAACAGAGGTTGAAGAGGAAACTTTAGTGGCCAAAAGTAATGCCTCCTCATCGGTAGCCTGGAAATACTTTGGCTTTAAACCAACAGATGTTGCACAGGCTAATGCACTATGCAAATTGTGTAGAATGGTGGTAAGCCGCTCAAAAGGCAATACAACAAACCTATATTCGCATCTTAAGAACCACCACAAGCCACTTTACGATGAGTGCATGAAACTACCCCCCAAAAAAACACAGCTAACGTTAGCCAAACAAGCCTCGCTAGCGAGTTCTTTTGCTAGTGGCACAAAGTACGAGAAAAACTCAAAGAGACATACCGAAATCACCAATGCTATAACATACTATTTGGCCAAAGATATGATGCCCATCCACGCAGTGGAAAAAAAAGGCTTCAAGAAGCTTCTGGATGTACTAGACAAACGGTACCAAATCCCATCCCGCAACTATTTCTCACATATAGCTATCCCAGAACTTTACGAACAGTGCAGAAAGGCGGTGCATGCAGAGTTTGAAGTCGGAAAGGTCGAATATTTTTCATCCACGACCGACCTGTGGTCCAGCCGCACTACGGAACCGTATATAAGTCTCACTGTGCACTATATTACGCCCGAGTACGAACTCGTCAGCAAATGCCTTCAGACTTCCTACTTCCCCGAGGATCACACGGGACAAAACATCTCCGTTGGACTAAGGGATGCCCTGGATTCATGGGGGCTGCGTCCAGAGCATCAGGTGGCTATAACGACTGACAACGGGAGCAATATAAAGAAGGCTGCAGAACTCAACAAATGGCAGAGGCTACAATGTTTTGGACACCTGTTGCACAATGCTGTTGGTAATTATTAAATTATTTGTAACTTTCATTAAATTTATAAGGGATAGGATTTTTATTAGTGTATACACTGATATAATATTGTATTGATCTCGAAGCTGACACAATCATATATTTATTGTATATGATACATTGCAATAAAACTGAAAAAAAAATAGACCCATTTAAATAAACCTTTATTTCTTTTTCACTAGTATTTGTTTCTATAACTTGTTTTAATAGATACAAAGTGCTAATACATGTATGATGACCAGTGGTGGAATTTAACTAAGTAGACTTACTCAAGTACTGTACTGAGTTACTTGTACTTTACTTGAGTCTTTTCTTTTCATGCACTTTTTACTCCACTTTAGTTACTTGTTACTTTTCAAATTTGGATTTTTTTGCACACAAAACAGTTTATAAAATAAAATGTTTTATTATAAATGTAACTACACACAGCCATATAACGACCTATAAGTCCAGCTGAAATGATTAGACCATTAAACACACAACTATTTAAACTTGTGATGTTTTTTCAGCTTTGAGTACTTCTACTTTAATACTAACTTTATATACATTTACCTGATGATATACTTGCATACTTTTGCAGGAGTTTTACTTCTAACAGAGTAATTCTACAGTGTGGTATTAGTACTTTTACTTAAGTAAAGGATCTGAATACTTCCTCCACCACTGGTAATGACTTGGTGTTTATTTAGGAAAAATAATATATTAACATTTTGATTTTGTCTTTACTTAATTTTATCTTTAGAAAACGCAGTTAAAGATGATGCTCGCATTGACAAGGCTACAAAGCTGTGTAAAAAGATCGTGGGCCACTTTTCTCACAGCTGGAAGAAGAGGAGAGCTTTGACAGAGGCACAGAAGGAGCTCAACCTTCCAGAGCATGCACTGGTTACAGAATGCCAAACCAGATGGGGATCTAAGCAGCACATGATTGAAAGGGTCCTGGAGCAGCAGAAGGCGGTGGCTTCGGTTCTCTCGGCCGACAAGAACCACAGGCACTTGGTACCGACATGGCAGGACATTGACGTTCTCGAATCCATCAACAAGGCCCTTTCTCCCCTGCAGGACTTTACTGATGCACTGTCGGGGGAGAGCTACGTCAGCGTATCTTCTGTAAAACCAGTCCTCCATCTTCTGAACACTCAAGCTCTGATTCGAGATGAAGAGGACACTGAGCTTACCCAGTCCATCAAATCAAAGGTCCTCCAGTACCTGAATGCCAAGTGGGATCAGGCCACAGAAGATCTGCTGGACATGGCATCCTTTGTGGATCCACGATTTAAAACAAAATATGTCAGTGTGGAGCGTGTCCCAATTCTGACGACCAGGGTACAATCAGAGATGAAAGAAATCGCAAGAAAGGTAAATGTTTTTGAAAAAATATGTTTTTGAAAGTAAATCATGGGTGGTGTAAATACAGTGGTGTAAATCATGGTGGATATAAAAAATGTCAAATTCAAATTTACTGGGCCAAATGTAGTATTTGTTTTTATTTTTGTGGTCTTTCAGAACAGCGCCACTGTGACTGAGCCCCAAGATCAGACAGTCCCAGCCCCACCCCCACCAAAAAAGGCCAAGAGGTCGTTGGGGAGTCTGCTGAAGAACAGCACTACCACACCAGCTGTAAAGGTTCTGGTAGATGATGCCGTCACAGCTGAGCTCAACAGCTACCTCCTCACCCCCTCCATTGACAGCGAAAATGATCCCTTAGCCTGGTGGAAGTGTCACAAAGTGAGCTACCCTACTTTGAGCAAGCTGGCAAGAAAGTATCTGTGTATTCCTGCAACTAGTTCCCCATCAGAGAGAATATTTAGTACAGGGGGAAACATTGTGACGGCTCATCGTTCACGTCTTAAACCAGCTATGGTTGACATGCTCGTCTTTTTGACTTGCAATCTGTAATCTACCTGTGAGTTGCCGGGGAAAGTGCAAATTGCCTTCTAAAGGCGGATGCACGGTTGTTGATGGGCCCTGTTTCTCTTGACATTTTTTTTTTTTTTTTAGATTCATTTTATTTTTTCTAACATTTTCTGTTCTATTAACACGCTCATTTATTTATTTTATACTGTACAACCAGTAAAACATGTCCTGTTCTATAGTAGACATGGTTATTTATTTTATACTGTACAACCAGTAAAACATGTCCTTTTCTATAGTAGACATGGTTATTTATTTTATACTGTACAACCAGTAAAACATGTCATGTTCTATAGTAGACATGGTTATTTATTTTATACTGTACAACCAGTAAAACATGTCCTTTTCTATAGTAGACATGGTTATTTATTTTATACTGTACAACCAGTAAAACATGTCATGTTCTATAGTAGACATGGTTATTTATTTATTCATGTTGTACCAGTCCAATATGACTGTCTGTTGAAATAAACCTTGTGTTGTAACAATTTGTTTTAATTGTTATTAATCTATTTTTATGGTTTTTCCTTTAACTTTTTTAAAAATAAAAATATCGAAATTAATATCGATATCGCAATATTCATTATCGATATCGCAATATCAATTTTTTTTCAATATCGTGCACCCCTAATAGAAAATAAATAAACTCCTTTTCTGACTGCACTAAAAGTCATAACACTATTTGAGTTTGCAGAGCACATCAACTTACATCTTACTAGAGCGCCATCTTGAACCCCCCCCCCCCCCCCCGGTTTTCGGTTGATTACCCCCTTGGGAGAAAACTAATGATCTTTGGAACGGAAGTGAATCGATCAAAACTAACTTTAGCTGGACAATAACTTTATTCTAAAGCTGCTGTAAAGTCAAAACAATCTCTGTTACTTTAATTTCCTATTATCACTGTAAAGCTGCTTTAAAACAGTCCATAAAAGCGCTATAAAGTGACTTGACTTGACATGCACGTTGTGCGATAACAAGCCAAGTAGGCTATTTATCATAATGTACTACAAATAAAATGTAAAATATAGTCAGGAAGGAAGATATGTTATTGCTGTCATAAATAGGCTACCACTTGTGATGCACAATGAGGACGTTGTCACTAGAAATAGAATCACCTGTGTCGTGAGCCAGGGTCCTTACTACTGTCCTTACCAGTGCCCGAATTCGTGTACTGTACATATAGATATAGGCCAACTGATTCACCACCTAGGAAGCTAGGACTGATTGAGACGCACCCACTGTCTTTTAAACACACACGTAACAAATTCTGCATGGTGTTTGCTCACCATAATCATGCGTTCTAAATCTTTGCAGTCTTCAGGTTTGGCTGGACAAATTGTAAACTTCATTTTGCACTAGTGATGTTACGTCTGACACCGACGCTCCGAAGCTTGCTTCAAACTCGAACGGTCCTTGCAATGAACCACTGCTTCGGAGCTTGTATCATTACGTCACTAGTCACGTGAAAATGACGTCTGAAGCAAACAGACTGCTTCACTGCTTCACGCTTCACTCCTGTAGTGAACCACCCGATTGCTTTGACAGGCCAATCCAGTGTCGACAGGTTTGAAACCTGACGGCTGTATTTCTTATAAAAGTGAAGCTGTTTTTGTGTAATCCTGCATCATCTGTTCCATGCGAGAGGATATTCTCTAAAGCTGGTGAAATTGTTTTAAAAAAAAAAAAAGAAATCGCCTTTCACCAAAGACTGTGGAGAAAATAATTATTCTGAATAAAAACCATACAATTTAATGAACACTTTGTATACGCCTTCTGTATGATGTAGCCTACCTAAAGCACACCCTCTGACACATTTTATTATTATTATTAATTTGAGAACATATTATGAACATTGTTACATAAAAATATGCATCAAATACAGAAACTACAAAAACTCTCTGCTACATTATACAACTACAACCATTTACACAAGCACATCCTTTTCAACATACAAAAATACCAGTCCCACCAGTTAACAAGTTATAGAGGTATGCTTCCCACAGCTAAACAAGATAAAGCTTTCACACATGATACTGCCCTGCTAAAAAAAAAAAACTATAGACACCATTACAGAAATTCTATTGTATTTGGTTGTCATGGGAATTGTATTGGTTATAATGGAAATTATAGTGGTGTCTGTGGGTCTCTACTGATCATGTGTTGGGTTCTATTGGTGGGGGCATTACATCCTAATGGAATATGTGCTAAACACACTACAAAAAGAATTCTGTAGTGGTTTAAATGGTAAAAGCCAGTTTAATAGAAACCATTAGAATTTCTGTGATGGTTTCCAACTTTTTTTAAGCTGGTCTGATATTCTGTCCTTGTCTAAAGAAATAATTACACACACACACACATCATGCTTAATGTTTTATTATCAAGGTGAACACATGAAATTCACCTACATAAATGAGTTTCACAGCACTAACACTGTTTTTTTTTTCAGCACTAACACTGTTTCAGCTTTGATCGCCTCGGTAAACACGTCATAAACGGGGCGTTAACATAAGCCTACTTGCATTTTATGGTTGTCAGCTTTGTTGCATTACATTTACTTCACCAGGAGATGGTGCTGCATTTCTATCTGAATGAAGCTTCGAGTAATGAACCATTTTCGACACAATTGTATCGGAAAGCAATAATGCTTCGAAACGCTTCATTTGGCCATCACTATTTTGCACAAGGCAAACAGCGTTTTCTGATTTCCTGCACTACCTTTGACCAGTGACTTTTACTGTCTATGCTAAAAGCCGACTGAAGGCTACACGCGTTCATCCCATAGACAGCAGTGAGACGTGTATAAAATGTGTTCAAGGGCGTCATATATCACACATACTGCGCAGCCTACAGTTAGGCTACATTTACACTGCAGGGCCCGTATTCCTAAAGAATCTAAGAATCCTTTTAGAAAACTCTTAATTTAGCTTAAAAACTTTTACGTAGGAGTCTTAGCTTAAGAGCGATTCGGGATCGATCTGAGAGCAACTCTGAGTAAGGAAAAGACAAAAACTTTTATCTTAGTGAGGAGGCGGGGTTGACCCCGTTGCTATGTATGACACAATCTTTTGAAGACTGTGATTGGTTGGTTGTCCAAGAAGGAAAAAAAATAGTGATTTAAGTATTCAGGTGAAACTGGAAAAATTAGAATATCGTGCAAAACCTCATGTATTTCAGTAATTAAAATTAAAAGATGAAACTAATATATTTAGTATATATAAACATATGCATGATTATACTTTTCAGAGGACTGACATTTCTGTGACATTTCTGTGTTTAATAATAATAATAATAATAATAATAATACATTTTATTTCAGGGCGCCTTTCAAGACACCCAAGGACGCCTTACAGAGCCTTACAGAGCAAATTTAAAACAGAACATTAATACTAGCCCAACAATAATATCATTTGTAAAATCAAATTAATAAGTACAATCAAAAAATGTAAGTAAAATGAAATCCCGATGAAAATCTATGTTGAATAAGCTAATCTAAACAGATGAGTTTTAAGTTGAGATTTGAATTGAAGAAGAGAGTCTAGGTGACGAATGTGAGGTGGGAGAGAATTCCAAACATGCGGAATGTTTAAAATTATTATTTTTTTATTTTTTATTTCATGTAACATTCTAATTTTCTGAGATTTAAAATGTTGGGGTTTTCATAAGCTGTAGTTAATCATCAAAATAATAACTTTTGCACGATATTCTAATTTTTCCAGTTTCACCTGTAGGGTCTATTTTAAGCCTTCACTTTAAAATTACATGCATAATTTTTCCCATTTGACCGTTTTCACACACACACACACACACATAGTATATGTATATAAATCCATTTTTATTTACAATGCTGTTTATTTCCTATAAGGTATTTGTTTGGCTTATAATGATAAAAATTGTTGTACTCTTTCCAATTACACTGATTACTGGCGTGTCTATTTAAGTGGTGGTTTGAATGTTGGTATTAATGTACCAAACTCACTGTCATCCATTGTCTGCAACACATTTCTTCTCCCTCTTCGTCTTTCTGCCATTTTCTCCTCTGCTAAAGAAACTCTTAAAGGGTACCTATCATGGAATTTTGAAAATTAGCTTTCATGTAGTGTGTAACATAGATCTAAGTGAACAAAAACATCCTGCAAAGTTTTAAATATGAAAGTTCACCGTATACAAAGTTATTGTCTCTCAAAAGTAAGAGTCGACTCTGAGTCGCTGATATGAATCGATAGACAAACGATGCTTTCTCTCTAGCTTTCGTACGTCACTTGTACAAGTTATTTGAATTCGACACGCCCACTCAGTCCGCGCGCCGAGCAGACAGAGAAAACAGTGAAAACAACATTTCGACGAGACGCTGTTCTGAAGTGCGAATCAAAAGCAAACTTTTTTTTTCACTGCCCAGGGACAAGCATGTGAAGACTCAGTGGCTAGAGTTTATATTTACAACTATACCACACAAGTATAGCCACCTTGTGTGTGTTCGCGTAATTTTAATGACGATCGCTTCACAAACACAAATGCTTTCAAGTGTGGATTCGCGAGTCGGCTGATACTGAAGGAAGGTTCATTACCAAGTTTATTTAGATCAGCTTCCTCCTCCGAATCACAACCTGTAAGTACTATTAATAATTGTTGCTTTTATGTATGTGTGTGTGTGTGTGTGTGTGTGTGTGTGTGTGTGTGTGTGTGTGTGTGTGTGTGTGTGTGTGTGTGTGTGTGTGTGTGTGCGTGCGTGCGTGCGTGCGTGCGTGCGTGCGTGCGTGTGAGAGTGAGAGTTACGCTCAGCAGCTTCTAATGTCATTTTTTATGTTTTTTGAAATATGTGAAATTATGTGAAGCGTATTGTAGTACTGCAGTGCTTTATCAATATGTTTAAGCGTTGGGCTAACGCAAAATATAACTGACTGCGTCATCTGACCAATCACCGCCGATTAGCGTCACACAAAGGAGGGGTTTGGACAAATGAGTCGTCAAACGAATCATTAGGGAGTCGGTGAGCAAATCAGGTAAAAATAAATGCATATTATAAGACAACAAAAGTGTTTTTTGTCATTGCATGCATGTAAAACTGTTGTTGGGGACTCCCAGTACATTATTAGGAACATTTTAAATGCCATAATAGGTACCCTTTAAGCCTCTTAAAAGTCCTCGTCCGTGCTCCTAACAATTTTGACCTTATCTCTTTTAAGGGTTAAGATGCTTTCTGAATTACTTTTTTCTTTACTAGGATTTTTTCTTTAATTTTAAGAGTAAACGTCCACATTTCTAAGAATTTTCTTAGAATTGTGTCACTAGGAGCTACTTTTTGCATTAAGATTCTTTAGGAATACGGGCCCTGGTCTTGATGCCCAAATCCGATTTTCTGACTATATCCGATTTTTTTGACGACCCGCTTACATCATCTTTTAAAAGTGACCGGTATCCGATTTTTGCATTTACATACACTGCTGAAACTAGACGTTCTGGCCCGGAAAAGGAAGGATGCCAATAAAATTATCCAGTGTTTTGCTTTCACTTTGTTATCCTACGTTGGCTCTGTAGCCACGAGCGCTTAAAGTCCCCATGAAATCAAAATTGACCATACTTACTTTGTTTGCCTAAATTGATCGTTTTGTGGTGAACAATTCATCCATGCAAGTCAATCCACACAAAAAAATTTTTTGGCTTCGTAATCTTTAATCAAATTCTGAAAATGCCCCTCCCCTCTGCACTGGAGGACCTTGCCCGATGACGTACACTTGACGGTTTAGGTGTCTGCTTAACATCCGTAATCACGCCCCTCCAACTGACATTAGACAGGCACACAGCGTGTGAAAGGAGAGATGGCGAGGAGGTGCATTTTTCTAGATCCAATCAGGTGCTAGTTGGAAAAAAAAGCCACGCTCACTATTTTGCCTCATTTAGTATTCCGTTTCTCTCGGAAATACGTCACAGCACTGGAGAAAAGTCGTTTGCAACTTCCGGTTCACGGGGACTTTAAAAACGTGCCTCCCCATAGCCTATCTCGTGAAATGTCTTCAAACACGGATTTATTTCTGTAACAACCCTGCGTTTTTGCCTGCACTGTCTCTTCGCCCCAAATACTCAAAAGACATGAAACCTCCGCATTGCTCCACTGTGTGTATCCTTAAGAATGTGATCGCGCAGTTGGTGTCCACCTGAGTAAGTTGACGTCACTTTTTTAATGACGTACGACTCGCATTTACTGGGGAATATCCGATTTGTCTGCTTACATGGCACACGCAAATGCAAGTATCCGATTCATATCCGATTTATTACCACATATGAGTGAGGCCTGAATCCGATCTGAGAAAATCGGAATCCATGCGTTTTTTTCCTGCTTACACGTTCATGGGTCATATTCGATCTGTGCCACATGAGAGGAAAAAATCAGATTTGGGTCACTTGAACCATGCAGTGTAAATGGGGCCTTATTGGCAACCCATGTTACTGCGGTCAAGCGGGCCGCGCGTTGAAAATACACGGTCAAGCCAGCCAGCCGCACTTTTTTTATATACGTGTCTAATCGTGCACTTACGATATGGCTGCTGGAAGAGGTCTATTTTCTGCTATTTTCCGTCTTATTAGTTCACAAATAATACAATTTCATGATTTTCTTTTAAAAACATGACTTTTATTTTATTTTTTATTATTTTAATCTGTGTAGGCCTATATATGATTTACATGAATTATTACATACTTTATTCATGTTCATATTATTTTAATTATCATACATCATTATTTTTTACATTCTTGTTAATTTTAATGTTTTTATATATATATATTATACATTCATTATTATACTTTATTTATTAATTTTAATTACATTTAATATTCATGTTAATTATCATACATTCATTTTTTGCATTTTTATTGTTGATTTTAATGTTTTATATATAAAGTATACATTC
Source organism: Chrosomus eos (assembly GCA_036326025.1). Lineage (NCBI taxonomy): Eukaryota > Metazoa > Chordata > Actinopteri > Cypriniformes > Leuciscidae > Chrosomus > Chrosomus eos. Next base: position 14,494,322 of record CM070820.1, read on the forward strand.
GTTATTATACTTTATTTATTAATGTTTATTTATTTACTTTTTTCATGTTAATGTAAATGAAAAATAAGACAACAGTCTTTTGGTGGCTTTTAATCTGTAAGTTATCATTTAATTGCATATATGTGCTATAAAAAACAGGGCCCGTATTCATAAAGATTCTAAGAATCCTCTCTTTTACGTCTTTTAAATCTTTTACGTAGGAGTCTTAGCTTAAGATTGATTGACACAATCTTTTGAACACTGTGATTGGTTGGTTGTCCAATAAGGAAAAAAAGAGTGATTTTAAGTATAGGGTCTATTCTAAGCCTTCACTTTGAAATTACATGCGTAATTTTTCCTATCTCATACTCATACACAAATACAGTCCCCTCCAAAAGTATTGGAACGGTAAGGCAAATTCCTTTGTTTTTGTTGTTCACTGAAGACATTTGGGTTTAAGATCAAAAGATGGGTATGCGACAAGAGATCAGAATTTCAGCTTTTATTTCCTCGTATTCACATCTAGATGTGTTAAACAACTTATGACATACTACCCTTTGTTTGAACCCACCCATTTTTCAAGTGAGCAAAAGTATTGGAACAAATAATCTTAAAGTAAATAACATTCAGTATTTGTTCGCATAACCCTTCCTTGCAATAAGCCTAACTTATTGTAATAATTATTTGATGTACACACATTCTTTGGCATCCTCACGTACTAACTGCATTTTTTTAATATTTTTTTTTCGTGCTGGAGCGTGCTATTACGTTGTGTGCAGAGTGATGTTTACATTTAACCCTTACATGCATAGAGGTCACTACAGTGGACAGCTATTAAAATGTTCATTTTCATAAATTCATTTTCTTGAATTTGCACGGGTTTTGATGGCATAATTGTCATCAAAATCAATCACATCAATCTCTACAGGATCCTGGTGCATCATCCTATACATTGCCACCAGGTTGCAAGCCGTAGTATGTCGATTTTTTACCCCTCCAAACCAAGATGGCCAATGGTCAGTCAGAAATGCCAAGTTGCTCCAGAATATCCACCCATTCCTTCTATCCAAGGACTCTTGCAGGTAAAAAAATATTGTAGCATCAAGCAATATCTAATGAGACATATCACAGTTACATTTTCCAAGTTTTGATTTTAGATTGGGAGCAAATTCTGATTGGTATATATTTTAGAGTTTTCACATGACTTAATAAAATTTTATTGATTGGTTTGTTAAATACACACAATATTGATGTTTTATTATTGTATTATGTTTAATACAGTATCTCTCCAGTTTAAACCATAAATGCATTAAAATCTAAAAAAAATAAATAAAAAAAAAAGTCAAATCTTGTTTTTCATACCTAAGAGCAATAAAAATACATAGGAAGAAAAATCCTAACTGAGGTTATCATAATTCATGCATTAAAGGGTTAAGCTAGCTGGTGAGAGAAAATGGCACTATCAAAGAGTCTAAAGAGGAAAGTTGACAGCGAAAAGGGCCATACAAAGTAGAACGGAAAGACAATAATGCGTTCAATCTACCTAGTTTTGTGAATGCAAAGCCGGTGTGTCTTATCTGCAACGAAGCGATCCACAGACTCTTTTGAATGTCTTTCAGAAATTTTCAAATTAAAAGCTCTCAATTCATCTCAAAATAAAACATTGCTGCAAAAACTTTCTCGTACTTTTATTTTGAAGGCAAAATCACTTAAGACAAAGTTTTGTGAGTAACTTGCTGTTATGACAGATATTTCAGAACCAGCCACTATCAAAATAATCTGGCTGCGGGCCAGATATTATTGGTGGCGGGCCGCCTGTTGCCGACCCCTGGTACAGGGTCTAACATATATGTTGTTGATTTAGATGATTTAACGAGTTTAGACAATTCTTCCTCTGCAACTGTCTCTAAAGTGCTGGAAAAGAGAGAGTCAACTGCCCAGATTCACTAGCTACGTCCCACGGCCAGCAAACATACATTTTAATGACTCAGCCATAGGTTCCAACAGAAGAAAAAACACCTTCTCATTCAATCAAGTTTGCAATAACTTCAACTCAGGACGTTGCTCACGGCAACGCTGCCGTTATCTACACATTTGCAGCTACATGGCGGCGCTCACGCCCACACTATATGCCCTGTAAGAAGGTGTGTAAATAAAGATAAAAAAAATTACCTGTCGACTCCTGTGAATATTTCTTGTCTGTCAACTGAATTGTCTCACCAGCCTAACACTAACTTAACTGACTATTTTCTCGAGCACGGCTTCAAACCCAGCGTTGAAAGACCCACTCAAAGTATGATATGTCACAATCTTCAGTCCGCTCTCGCTGAACCTGACACATTTAACATTCTAATTAAAAAAATATAGCTGCGAGCAGCGATTACGGGCCCAAGCCGGTGGCACCGCAACCCTGGTGCACCAGGGTGGCGGTACCGTCGGCTTTGGCCCTTCATCGCTGCTCGCAGCTATATTTATATATAATATATATATATATATATATATATATATATATATATATATATATATATATATATAAAGCCAGTGGCACCGCCAGCCTGGTGCCTTTAGCGTTATTGTGCACGACGTGACACAAAATATCTGCTCGCTATCTGCCGAACCGCTCTGGTAGTTCCGCTTCAGCACTGATGATGTTGTAGAATTAGTGCGCTCTGGTTGGTCTGGATTATTGGGGATTTTTTAATTTATGCAGAAATAAGTTATTTATAATACAGATAGAGAATAAAGTTAGTGTTGATTAAAATGAAAGAAAACAATTATATTGATCTGAAATATAGCACATTAATTGTAAATTTATTTAGGTTCAATTACCAAACATACAATCTTAATTTAATTTAAAGCAAACAATACATTTAAAATATATGGGTTGTATGCACATAAAAAAAAAAGAAGATATATCCAAAAAAGACAAGGCCTTAAAGCAGTGGTTCTCAATCTTGGTCCTATGGGTGCCACTGCTCTGCACATTTTATATGTCTCCTTTATCTGACACACCCACTTCAGTTAATAAAGCTCTTTCCTAACGAGCTGATGATCTGAATCAGGTGTGTTAAATGAGGGAGACATACAAACTATGCAGAGCAGTGGCTCCCTAGGACCAGGATTGAGATCCACTGCCTTAAAGGGTTAAACTCTTTTCACTGTAACAGACACACTCTCTCACACACACACACACACACACACACACACACACACACACAACACACACGTCAAGTCACTTACATTTTAGATGCAATATTGACGGTTTTTCTGTTTCAGCAGCGAAAATAGTTAAACAAAGATCACAGCAGAACCATTGCGCATCTCACAGCAACATGTTTTCTCATTACTGAATGATTCAGCATTTTGGACAAATTGGTTTACTCAAAGATTCAATTAGGGTTGTGCCGATAGACGATATCATAGTTAAGCCAGCATCGCGACCCCCCCCCCCCCCCCATGTTTCCATGGTGACGCGTCATGCTTGGCACGTGATTCACCACAGCCAAAATAGCGCTGTATGACATGTAACGTTAGCGCTTTTATTTATAAATATTAACAAACCTGGTTACCATGTCATCAACTATCTTCTATTCTGATTCTCAAATGTGTGTAAGTGAGTTTGTTTTGTCGTTTAAAAAACAGTTTCTCCCGAAATACATGGCCGGTGAACTGGGAGAAGAATAGAGTTAACTTTATAGTTCCTTACACTGTGTGTCTGATATGAATAAAATCCGTCGGCAAATATATTTGAATGGGTTGTTATTGCTGCTTCCATAGACACCATTGTGTATTTTACAAACTATAAATGTATTGTTTTGCTATAAATTATATGCATTTAAATGTCTGAAACCTAAAATAAACATTATGTGGTTAAAAACACTGAATAGTTGTGATATAATATGACAAGCACTGAACGCGTCTGTCTCTGGCTCAGCGCCAGCCACAGCGCGAAAGCACAGTCTGGATCTGGCTGCTCTGTCACGTGTACATTGTACATCATGTACATTCGCTCCTAGTGGTCAGCTGCTGCAGACTCAGAGCGTGCCGAAATCAAAATGGCTGATGAGATGTAGAGGAAAATATCTCCGCGTTGTGCCTATGCCCCTTAGCTGTTCTAAATCCACTGTAAAACACAGCTTTGCGGGGCTTATTGCTTAAGTGAAAAATTAAAACGTTAGCCCCGCCCCTCCTCCCGATATCATCGTCCATCGCGATGTTTCACTGTACACATCGTCTGATGCCAAATTGGTAGACATCGCAAACCCTAGATTCAATGACCAATCCATACCTGTCTCATTCATGAATGACTCAGTCGTTCGAACGAATCGTTTGAACGAATGAATCAATGACTCGCTCATTAAGACGGTAGCCTGGCGACACCTAGTGACGGTTCAGTGTTATGTTTAAAAGTATCATTCTTTCCAACGATTTTTAATTGACTCATATTTAAAACAATCTCATAACATCTTTAATGCATTGTTATTTTTCAATGTAAATGATGTAATTTGATCAGCCCTACCTAGGGTAACAGCCATATAGTATCTTATTATTCTAAATAATTGAATTTATTGATCAAATTTACAAATTAAAATGAAAGATGAAGCATACATTTAATAAGACTGGACTAGGGGTGCCTTGCAGATATTACAATTATGCACTTTTAAATATACCATTGCCACCCACCGTCAATTTGGTGTGTGTGTGTGTGTTGTGTGGTGTGTGTGTGTGTGTGTGTGTGTGTGTGTGTGTGTGTGTGTGTGTGTGTGTGTGTGTGTGTGTGTGTGTGTGTGTGTGTGTGTGTGTGTGTGTGTGTGTGTGTGTGTATGTGTGTGGGTTGGTTTGTGTGGGTTGGTTTATGTGATTTATGAGGACACAAATTTGTATAATGACGTGTATTACACTGGTATTACAACTTATGGGTGGTTTATGAGGACATTTCAAAAGTCCTCATAAATCAAATGGCTTGAAAAACATAAAAAACAATGTTTTATTAAAAAAATTTAAATGCAGCATGTCTGTTATATGCCTTTACTTTATTAAAAAAACGTATTTAAAAAATACAAGGCTTAAGACATTTATTTCCTTTTTTAATGAAGGCCAAACCCCACTCCCCCTCCCCTCCCCACACTCACAGACACACACACACAAGAGAGCAGGCACATAGCCCCACCTCCCCCTCCCCCTCCCCACACTCACAGACACACACACACAGAGAGCAGTCACAGAGACGTAGGCTCAGAGAGAAATGACCATATTCAAACCAAAATATCTGACTTCCTCTTGGTTATTGCTAATGACTGTAAATTAGAAAGTTGTCTGGCTGGAGGAGAACTATATAAATACAGATTTTTGTAACTCTAGATGAAACTAACCCGCCCACTTTTGTCAAAAGGTGGCGCTACTGAGTCCCTGCACCACGCCCATTTCTGAAACTATGCACATGTCACCTGGCTAATAAATATGATCTGTCTGTCGAGTTTCATGCAATTTTAAGCAATTTCAGGCATGCTAAGAGTCTCAAAAGCATCCAAAAAGAATATTAAAGTTTGATGGATTGCCACAGCAACAGTTTCAAAGATATCAAGAATCCATTCACAGGTCTTCATCTGCCGTGTATTTACATTATACAGATGAAGTTTGAAGCAAATCGGGTAAAAATAAGAGGGTGATTTCAAAGCATTTTGAAAGTGACACACTTCCTGCTGCCAGTTGGTGGCGCTATAACTTTGACTCACAATAGTCACATCCATGTGATCGGGCTCTTACAACGAACACACTGCTGAAGTTTCATCAAGATTAGTTAATGTATGCCGTAGTTATGACACACTTCCCGTTTCACGTTTCTCGCCATAATTTCGTTTCCTCGCCACGCCCAAACCGTTCGAGATATCAAAAATCCCCTCGCAAACTTTCATCCTCAATGTCTTGACTTCACGCTGACCGAGTTTCGTGCCGTGTGTTTGAATTCTCTAGGAGGAGTGTTTCACATTCCTTTGCATGCGTTTTCCAAACAAGCCTAAATAGCCGACTTCCTGTTGGGCTGGGGTAAAAAGTTAGAGTGCGAAGTATATATGAAACGATGAGATCTACATGTGTACCGAGTTTCATATTATTACATGCAAGCGTGTTTGATTTATGGACCATGTTTTCCGACCCCGTTCCAGGGGGCGCTGTCGAGCCCCCCTGCCACGCCCGGGTACCATCTTCAGCCCGGCCCTGATGGCCGCCGGTTCTGACATGTGTGCAAAGTTTCAGGAGTTTTTGAGCATGTTAAGGCCTCCAAAAGTGTCCAAAAGGTAGTAAAAAAATAATAATAAATATATATATATATATATATATATATATATATATATATATATATATATATATATATATATATAAATATAGCTGCGAGCAGCGATTACGGGCCCAAGCCGGTGGCACCGCAACCCTGGTGCACCAGGGTGGCGCTACCGTCGGCTTTGGCCCTTCATCGCTGCTCGCAGCTATATTTATATATATATATATATAATATATATATATATATAATATATATATATATATATATATATATATATATATATATATATATATATAAAGCCAGTGGCACCGCCAGCCTGGTGCCTTTAGGGTTATTGTGCACGACGTGACACAAAATATCTGCTCGCTATCTGCCGAACGGCTCTGGTAGTTCCGCTTCAGCACTGATGATGTTGTAGAATTAGTGCGCTCTGGTTGGTCTGGATTATTGGGGATTTTTTAATTTATGCAGAAATAAGTTATTTATAATACAGATAGAGAATAAAGTTAGTGTTGATTAAAATGAAAGAAAACAATTATATTGATCTGAAATATAGCACATTAATTTTAAATTTATTTAGGTTCAATTACCAAACATACAATCTTAATTTAATTTAAAGCAAACAATACATTTAAAATATATGGGTTGTATGCACATAAAAAAAAAAAAAGAAGATATATCCAAAAAAGACAAGGCCTTAAAGCAGTGGTTCTCAATCTTGGTCCTAGGGTGCCACTGCTCTGCACATTTTATATGTCTCCTTTATCTGACACACCCACTTCAGTTAATAAAGCTCTTTCCTAACGAGCTGATGATCTGAATCAGGTGTGTTAAATGAGGGAGACATACAAACTATGCAGAGCAGTGGCTCCCTAGGACCAAGATTGAGATCCACTGCCTTAAAGGGTTAAACTCTTTTCACTGTAACACACACACACACACACACACACACACACACGTCAAGTCACTTACATTTTAGATGCAATATTGACGGTTTTTCTGTTTCAGCAGCGAAAATAGTTAAACAAAGATCACAGCAGAACCATTGCGCATCTCACAGCAACATGTTTTCTCATTACTGAATGATTCAGCATTTTGGACAAATTGGTTTACTCAAAGATTGACGATATCTTCGTCCATCGTGATGGCTGACAGACATCACGATGTTAAAGTCCCCATGAAATCAAAATTGACCATACTTACTTTGTTTGCCTAAATTGATCGTTTTGTGGTGAACAATTCATCCGTGCAAATCAATCCACACAAAAAAAATTTTTGGCTTCGTAATCTTTAATCAAATTCTGAAAATGCCCCTCCCCTCTGCACTGGAGGACCTTGCCTGATGACGTAGGCTTGATGGTTTGGGTGTCTGCTTAACATCCGTAATCACGCCCCTCCAACTGACAGTAGACAGGCACACAGCGTGTGAAAGGAGAGATGGCGAGGAGGTGCATTTTTCTAGATCCAATCAGGTGCTAGTTGGAAAAAAAAAGCCACGCTCACTATTTTGCCTCATAAGTATTCCGTTTCTCTCGGAAATACGTCACAGCACTGGAGAAAAGCCGTTTGCAACTTCCGGTTCATGGGGACTTTAAGCAAAGAACGTATATTTACAAGAAGTGAAAGCCAATAGAACGTTCCATTGCAACACCAGCGCCCAGCAGCAGCGCTACGCTTCCGCCATTTTGGGGTGAAAGCCATATATTTAGCCCAGTGCAGAGGTCATTTTTAGGTTGAAATAATTATGTAAAAAGAGGAGGCAGCGCCAGATTTTTTAACGCAGGTGCCGAGGGGGTGCTAGATCATTGACAGGGGGAGCTGCGCACTTATAGCCTATATTGTGCTACTATTATTAAATGAGCAAAACTTCGATATTTAATATTCAATCATTTTAATTATCACAACTAAAGTTTTAATTTTACTAAATTGAATAAGAACAACATTCAGCATTCAATCAAATATATTTAAAGATGTATTATTTATAATGTTATTTCAACATAATATCTCGTTATTTCAACATATGTGAGTGTGCAACATAATCAGAGAGTAGCCTATTTCTTTTCGTTTGGAATAGTTTCGTTTAAATATTTAGTTGCAAGCTTTCTATATTTCTCATGTCTGAGGCATATTTCGGTTAATTTATGATGAGATTCGCTCAAGACGAGCGCCGGCGCCGGATGTCATGATTATGTCTGCTATATTTGCCATTTATTAAATCCAGCCGATTAAATTTAAAAAAAATAAAAATAAGATAGAATTTATACAAAACGAAATTAATTTTAAAGAAAGGCTTTCTACAAAACACAGCGTAGGCTAATGAGTCAAAATCATGTATGAGCCACTTCATGTCTCCCGATATCATACTCATGCTGTTCACTTTTCATAATCAATATGGGGAAAAAAACATTATAATATTTGAACAAATATGAAACTAAATGCGCTTATTTAATGGCTACAACAACACGTATACAGTATTAGGCCTACAAACTCTCTATTTGTACAACTATTAGGCCTATACAACAGCAATAGAAACAGCTTTACAGTAAACTTCTTATATCGTATATTAATGACCGTTAAAGCAAGACTATGTAAACAAAAACACACAGCCACTGTACAAAATTGTGGCAATTATAGGATAACGGACACAGCAATGAATGCATAATGTTCCATAAGATCATCATGTTTGTAGCATGATCCAGGGGATTAAAACGTACAAAATATATTTCAGGCCAAGGGGAGTTGGTAACTAATAATAGTAGTAAATGTGTAAAGTTGCATAAAATGGAAATATTCTATAATGCAAGAAAAAACTACCTCAAAAAACTGTTATCTGTGCTGTTGTCCAGTAACTCCCGTTGGAATATTCATCCCAAAATGGCGGCCGCGCTCCCGAAGCGCCACCTAGTGGCTGTTACCAGAAAAGCATCAGAGTTTCGCCTCTTTGCTTTAAGCCAGCATAGCGATCCCCCCCCCCCCCCATGTTTCCATGGTGACGCGTCATGCTTGGCACGTGATTCACCACAGCCAAAATAGACATGTAACGTTAGAGCTTTTATTTATAAATATTAACAAACCTGGTTACCATGTCATTAACTATCTTCTATTCTGATTCTCAAATGTGTGTAAGTGAGTTTGTTTTGTCGTTTAAAAAACAGTTTTCTCCGAAATACATGGCCGGTGAACTGGTAGAAGAATAGAGTTAACTTTATAGTTACTTACACTGTGTGTCTGATATGAATAAAATCCGTCGGCAAATATATTTGAATGGGTTGTTATGGCTGCTTCCATAGACACGATTGTGTATTTTACAAACTATAAATGTATTGTTTTGCTATAAGTTATATGCATTTAAATGTCTGAAACCTAAAATAAACATTATGTGGTTAAAAACACTGAATAGTTGTGATATAATATGACAAGCACTGAACGCGTCTGTCTCTGGCTCAGCGCCAGCCACAGCGCGAAAGCACAGTCTGGATCTGGCTGCTCTGTCACGTGTACATTGTACATCATGTACATTCGCTCCTAGTGGTCAGCTGCTGCAGACTCAGAGCGTGCCGAAATCAAAATGGCTGATGAGATGTAGAGGAAAATATCTCTGCGTTGTGCCTACGCCCCTTAGCTGTTCTAAATCAACTGTAAAACACAGCTTTGCGGGGCTTATTGCTTAAGTGAAAAATTAAAACGTTAGCCCCGCCCTCCTCCCGATATCATCGTCCATCGCGATGTTTCACTGTACACATCGTCTGATGCCAAATTGGTAGACATCGCAAACCCTAGATTCAATGACCAATCCATACCTGTCTCATTCATGAATGACTCAGTCGTTCGAACGAATCGTTTGAACGAATGAATCAATGACTCGCTCATTAAGACGGTAGCCTGGCGACACCTAGTGACGGTTCAGTGTTATGTTTAAAAGTATCATTCTTTCCAACGATTTTTAATTGACTCATATTTAAAACAATCTCATAACATCATTTAATGCATTGTTATTTTTCAATGTAAATGATGTAATTTGATCAGCCCTACCTAGGGTAAGAGCCATATACGGTAGTATCTTATTATTCTAAATAGTTGAATTTATTGATCAAATTTACAAATTAAAATGAAAGATGAAGCATACATTTAATAAGATTGGACTAGGGGTGCCTTGCAGATATTACAATTATGCACTTTTAAATATACCATTGCCCACCACCGTCAATTTGTGGTGTGTGTGTGTGTGTGTGTGTGTGTGTGTGTGTGTGTGTGTGTGTGTGTGTGGGGGGTTGGTTTGTGTGGGTTGGTTTATGTGATTTATGAGGACACAAATTTGTATAATGACGTGTATTACACTGGTATTACAACTTATGGGTGGTTTATGAGGACATTTCAAAAGTCCTCATAAATCAAATGGCTTGAAAAACATAAAAAACAATGTTTTATTAAAAAAAATTAAATGCAGCATGTCTGTTATATGCCTTTATTAAAAAAACGTATTTAAAAAATACAAGGCTTAAGACATTTATTTCCTTTTTTAATGAAGGCCAAACCACACAGCAGTGAAATGGTTAATCTAGCCCCACTCCCCCTCCCCCTTCCCACACTCACAGACACACACACAGAGAGCAGTCACATGGCCCCACTCCCCCCCCCTCCCCCTCCCCACACTCACAGACACACACACAGAGAGCAGTCACAGAGACGTAGGCTCAGAGAGAAATGACCATATTCAAACCAAAATATCTGACTTCCTCTTGGTTGTTACTAATGACTGTAAATTAGAAAGTTGTCTGGCTGGAGGAGAACTATATAAATACAGATTTTTGTAACTCTAGATGAAACTAACCCCCCCACTTTTGTCAAAAGGTGGCGCTACTGAGTCCCTGCACCACGCCCGTTTCTGAAACTATGCACATGTCACCTGGCTAATAAATGTGATCTGTCTGTCGAGTTTCATGCAATTTTAAGCAATTTCAGGCATGCTAAGAGTCTCAAAAGCATCCAAAAAGAATATTAAAGTTTGATGGATTGCCACAGCAACAGTTTCAAAGATATCAAGAATCCATTCACAGGTCTTCATCTGCCGTGTATTTACATTATACAAATGAAGTTTGAAGCAAATCGGGTAAAAATAAGAGGGTGATTTCAAAGCATTTTGAAAGTGACACACTTCCTGCTGCCAGTTGGTGGCGCTATAACTTTGACTCACAATAGTCACATCCATGTGATCGGGCTCTTACAACGAACACACTGCTGAAGTTTCATCAAGATTAGTTAATGTATGCTGAAGTTATGACACACTTCCTGTTTCACGTTTCTCGCCATAATTTTGTTTCCTCGCCACGGCCAAACCGTTCGAGATATCAAAAATCCCTCGCAAACTTTCATCCTCAATGTCTTGACTTCACGCTGACCGAGTTTCGTGCCATGTGTTTGAATTCTCTAGGAGGAGTACTTCAAATTCCTTTGCATGCGTTTTACCAACAACCCTAAATAGCCGACTTCCTGTTGGGCTGGGGTAAAAAGTTAGAGTGCGAAGTATATATGAAACGATGAGATCTACATGTGTACCGAGTTTCATATTATTACATGCAAGCGTGTTTGATTTATGGACCATGTTTTCGGACCCCGTTCCAGGGGGCGCTGTCGAGCCCCCCTGCCACGCCCGGGTACCATCTTCAGCCCGGCCCTGATGGCCGCGGGTTCTGACATGTGTGCAAACTTTCAGGAGTTTTTGAGCATGTTAAGGCCTCCAAAAGTGTCCAAAAGGTAGTAAAAAAATAATAATAATAATAATAATAATAATAATAATAAATATAGCTGCGAGCAGCGATTACGGGCCCAAGCCGGTGGCACCGCAACCCTGGTGCACCAGGGTGGCGGTACCGTCGGCTTTGGCCCTTCATCGCTGCTCGCAGCTATATTTATATATATATATATATATATATATATATATATATATATATAATAAAGCCAGTGGCACCGCCAGCCTGGTGCCTTTAGCGTTATTGTGCACGACGTGACACAAAATATCTGCTCGCTATCTGCCGAACCGCTCTGGTAGTTCCGCTTCAGCACTGATGATGTTGTAGAATTAGTGCGCTCTGGTTGGTCTGGATTATTGGGGATTTTTTAATTTATGCAGAAATAAGTTATTTATAATACAGATAGAGAATAAAGTTAGTGTTGATTAAAATGAAAGAAAACAATTATATTGATCTGAAATATAGCACATTAATTGTAAATTTATTTAGGTTCAATTACCAAACATACAATCTTAATTTAATTTAAAGCAAACAATACATTTAAAATATATGGGTTGTATGCACATAAAAAAAAAGAAGATATATCCAAAAAAGACAAGGCCTTAAAGCAGTGGTTCTCAATCTTGGTCCTATGGGTGCCACTGCTCTGCACATTTTATATGTCTCCTTTATCTGACACACCCACTTCAGTTAATAAAGCTCTTTCCTAACGAGCTGATGATCTGAATCAGGTGTGTTAAATGAGGGAGACATACAAACTATGCAGAGCAGTGGCTCCCTAGGACCAGGATTGAGATCCACTGCCTTAAAGGGTTAAACTCTTTTCACTGTAACAGACACACTCTCTCTCACACACACACACACACACACACACACACACACACACACACACACACACGTCAAGTCACTTACATTTTAGATGCAATATTGACGGTTTTTCTGTTTCAGCAGCGAAAATAGTTAAACAAAGATCACAGCAGAACCATTGCTCATCTCACAGCAACATGTTTTCGCATTACTGAATGATTCAGCATTTTGGACAAATTGGTTTACTCAAAGATTCAATTAGGGTTGTGCCGATAGACGATATCATAGTTAAGCCAGCATCGCGACCCCCCCCCCCCCCATGTTTCCATGGTGACGCGTCATGCTTGGCACGTGATTCACCACAGCCAAAATAGCGCTGTATGACATGTAACGTTAGCGCTTTTATTTATAAATATTAACAAACCTGGTTACCATGTCATCAACTATCTTCTATTCTGATTCTCAAATGTGTGTAAGTGAGTTTGTTTTGTCGTTTAAAAAACAGTTTCTCCCGAAATACATGGCCGGTGAACTGGAGAAGAATAGAGTTAACTTTATAGTTCCTTACACTGTGTGTCTGATATGAATAAAATCCGTCGGCAAATATATTTGAATGGGTTGTTATTGCTGCTTCCATAGACACCATTGTGTATTTTACAAACTATAAATGTATTGTTTTGCTATAAATTATATGCATTTAAATGTCTGAAACCTAAAATAAACATTATGTGGTTAAAAACACTGAATAGTTGTGATATAATATGACAAGCACTGAACGCGTCTGTCTCTGGCTCAGCGCCAGCCACAGCGCGAAAGCACAGTCTGGATCTGGCTGCTCTGTCACGTGTACATTGTACATCATGTACATTCGCTCCTAGTGGTCAGCTGCTGCAGACTCAGAGCGTGCCGAAATCAAAATGGCTGATGAGATGTAGAGGAAAATATCTCCGCGTTGTGCCTATGCCCCTTAGCTGTTCTAAATCCACTGTAAAACACAGCTTTGCGGGCTTATTGCTTAAGTGAAAAATTAAAACGTTAGCCCCGCCCCTCCTCCCGATATCATCGTCCATCGCGATGTTTCACTGTACACATCGTCTGATGCCAAATTGGTAGACATCGCAAACCCTAGATTCAATGACCAATCCATACCTGTCTCATTCATGAATGACTCAGTCGTTCGAACGAATCGTTTGAACGAATGAATCAATGACTCGCTCATTAAGACGGTAGCCTGGCGACACCTAGTGACGGTTCAGTGTTATGTTTAAAAGTATCATTCTTTCCAACGATTTTTAATTGACTCATATTTAAAACAATCTCATAACATCTTTTAATGCATTGTTATTTTTCAATGTAAATGATGTAATTTGATCAGCCCTACCTAGGGTAACAGCCATATAGTATCTTATTATTCTAAATAATTGAATTTATTGATCAAATTTACAAATTAAAATGAAAGATGAAGCATACATTTAATAAGACTGGACTAGGGGTGCCTTGCAGATATTACAATTATGCACTTTTAAATATACCATTGCCACCCACCGTCAATTTGGTGTGTGTGTGTGTGTGTGTGTGTGTGTGTGTGTGTGTGTGTGTGTGTGTGTGTGTATGTGTGTGGGTTGGTTTGTGTGGGTTGGTTTATGTGATTTATGAGGACACAAATTTGTATAATGACGTGTATTACACTGGTATTACAACTTATGGGTGGTTTATGAGGACATTTCAAAAGTCCTCATAAATCAAATGGCTTGAAAAACATAAAAAACAATGTTTTATTAAAAAAATTTAAATGCAGCATGTCTGTTATATGCCTTTACTTTATTAAAAAAACGTATTTAAAAAATACAAGGCTTAAGACATTTATTTCCTTTTTTAATGAAGGCCAAACCCCACTCCCCCTCCCCTCCCCACACTCACAGACACACACACACAGAGAGCAGTCACAGAGACGTAGGCTCAGAGAGAAATGACCATATTCAAACCAAAATATCTGACTTCCTCTTGGTTATTGCTAATGACTGTAAATTAGAAAGTTGTCTGGCTGGAGGAGAACTATATAAATACAGATTTTTGTAACTCTAGATGAAACTAACCCGCCCACTTTTGTCAAAAGGTGGCGCTACTGAGTCCCTGCACCACGCCCATTTCTGAAACTATGCACATGTCACCTGGCTAATAAATATGATCTGTCTGTCGAGTTTCATGCAATTTTAAGCAATTTCAGGCATGCTAAGAGTCTCAAAAGCATCCAAAAAGAATATTAAAGTTTGATGGATTGCCACAGCAACAGTTTCAAAGATATCAAGAATCCATTCACAGGTCTTCATCTGCCGTGTATTTACATTATACAGATGAAGTTTGAAGCAAATCGGGTAAAAATAAGAGGGTGATTTCAAAGCATTTTGAAAGTGACACACTTCCTGCTGCCAGTTGGTGGCGCTATAACTTTGACTCACAATAGTCACATCCATGTGATCGGGCTCTTACAACGAACACACTGCTGAAGTTTCATCAAGATTAGTTAATGTATGCCGTAGTTATGACACACTTCCCGTTTCACGTTTCTCGCCATAATTTCGTTTCCTCGCCACGCCCAAACCGTTCGAGATATCAAAAATCCCCTCGCAAACTTTCATCCTCAATGTCTTGACTTCACGCTGACCGAGTTTCGTGCCGTGTGTTTGAATTCTCTAGGAGGAGTGTTTCACATTCCTTTGCATGCGTTTTCCAAACAAGCCTAAATAGCCGACTTCCTGTTGGGCTGGGGTAAAAAGTTAGAGTGCGAAGTATATATGAAACGATGAGATCTACATGTGTACCGAGTTTCATATTATTACATGCAAGCGTGTTTGATTTATGGACCATGTTTTCCGACCCCGTTCCAGGGGGCGCTGTCGAGCCCCCCTGCCACGCCCGGGTACCATCTTCAGCCCGGCCCTGATGGCCGCAGGTTCTGACATGTGTGCAAAGTTTCAGGAGTTTTTGAGCATGTTAAGGCCTCCAAAAGTGTCCAAAAGGTAGTAAAAAAAGAATTAGAAGAAGAAGAAGAAGAAGAAGAATTATAAATAATCCTTAGGAAAACAATAGGGCCTTCGCCCTTTGGGCTTGGGCCCTAATAATAAATAATCCTTAGGAAAACAATAGGGCCTTCGCCCTTTGGGCTTGGGCCCTAATAAATAATCCTTAGGAAAACAATAGGGCCTTCGCCCTTTGGGCTTGGGCCCTAATAAATCTAATCAGGCTTTATGATTGGTCCTTTTAACATTCCTCCTTTCGAGTGTTTCCGCATCAGCCCCATTGGAGTGGCTACCAGAAAATTTTCAGGCAAAAAATGCTTAATAATCGATCTCTCAGCCCCACACAATTCCCAGTTTCCAAGCATAAACAGCCTTATCTCGCTTGAACAATTTTCTCTTCATTACCACATCACACCATTGTCCAAGCTATAACCTTGATTAAAGACGCGGGTCAAGGCACTTGGCTCACAAAAGTCGACATCACCTCTGCATTTAAATTGATGCCCATCGATCCAGATTCATGGCATTTGTTTGGCATATGCTGGCAAGAGAAATTTTATTTTACCATTCGTTAACCTTCAGCCCCGAGATCTTCGGCATGCTATTAGAAGCTATTTGTTGGATTCTTTCCAATAACTACTCAATTCCTTACTTAATCCACCTGCTAGATTATTTCTTATTCATCTCACCGCCCGACTCCATCCCATCCGCGCATCTTCTCACAGTCCAAAAAGTGTTCGCTGAGTTCGGGATTCCAATCGCCCAACACAAAACCATGGGTCCAGCCATGTCCATCGAAGTTCTGGGCATTAAATTGGACACAGTTAACTTCCAGGCCTCACTGCCCAAGGAAACAATCAACAGGATTATTCTGATCCCATCCACCCTCCAATAAAATTGTTCTAAACGCGAGCTACTATCTCTGCTGGGCCACTTAAACTTTGTGATGCGCATTATACCGCAAGGCCGCCCTTTCATCTCATATCTCCTCTTCCTAGCGTCTTCAGTTAAAGCGCTAGAGGACCAAATCTTCCTAGTTCATGTTGTAATGAGCTCAGTTTATGGATAATTCAATTCAATTCAATTCAAGTTTATTTGTATAGCGCTTTTCACAATACACATTTGTCTCAAAGCAGCTTTACAGAAAGTGCATTTCAGAAATGTACAAAGAAAAATACAGTTACTGTAGTTAATCATGTATAAATTTTAGGCATAACATATCGCTGGTGTTTAGTCGTCTCTTCACAGGCGTCGAGTCGTCTCTCCACAGGCGTTTAGTCGTCTCATCACAGGTGTTGGGGCATCTGAAGTCTCCGTGAGAGGCTGGATACAAACTGGAGCTGACGAACGCTATTTACCTCGGGACTAGCGCCCCGAGATAACAGCAGAAAGACAGATGGGAAATAATTAGCATAGCTGATGTTCATAATATTAATGCATTCGAACTGATTCAGAAGTAGTATAAAAGGTAAGCATTAAGTGAATGCTTGGTTAAAGAGATGCGTCTTTAATCTAGTTTTAAACTGGGACAGCGAGTCTGAGTCTCGAACAATATCAGGAAGGCTATTCCAGAGTTTAGGAGCTAAATGTGAGAACGCCCTCCCTCCTTTAGTAGACTTAGATATCCTAGGAACGACCAGAAGCCTTGAATTTTGTGATCTTAAAGAGCACGATGGATTGTAGGACGATAGAAGGTCTGTTAAATACACAGGAGCTAAACCATTTAGAGCTTTATAAGTCAATAGTAATACTTTGTAATTGATACGGAACTTAATAGGTAACCAGTGTAGAGATGATAAAATTGGTGTTATATGATCATATTTTCTTGATCTAGTAAGAACTCTAGCGGCTGCATTTTGCACTAACTGTAGCTTGTTTATTGAGGATGCAGGACAACCAGCTAATAAAGCATTACAGTAATCTAGTCTCGAGGTCATGAATGCATGAACTAACTTTTCTGCATCTGAAACAGATAGCATGTTACGTAGCTTAGCAATGTTTCTAAGGTGGAAAAAGGCTGTTCTTGTAACATATGAAATATGATTTTCGAAAGTCAAGTTGCGGTCTAGCATAACACCCAGGTCTTTTACTGTAGTGGATAGAGTAACAGGACATCCTTCTAAATTAAAGTTGCATTGTAAGGGATTTTGTGGGTAGTTTTTTAGACCAATAAGTAATACCTCCGTTTTATCTGAATTTAATAGCAGGAAATTACACGTCATCCAGCATTTTATATCTTTTAGACACTCTGTCAAGTTAGATAAGTTAGTGTTTTCATCTGGTCGTGATGAGATATATAATTGAGTGTCATCAGCATAACAGTGAAAATTAATTCCATGTTTTCTTATAATATTACCAAGTGGCAGCATATATATTGAGAATAGCAGAGGGCCTAGGACAGATCCTTGCGGCACTCCATAGTCTACTGATGTTATCTTTGATTTTTCCCCATTTAAACAGATGAAATGGTAACGGTCTGATAAGTACGATCTAATCCAGCTTAATGCCTGTCCCTGAACAGTGTAGTTTTGTAGTCGATCTAAGAGTATTTTATGATCTATAGTGTCGAACGCAGCACTAAGATCAAGTAGAACTAGTATTGAGATACAGCCTTGGTCAGAGGCTAAGAGTAAATCATTTGTAATTTTAACTAGCGCAGTTTCTGTGCTATGATGCGGTCTGAATCCCGACTGAAATTTTTCATAGATATCATTTTCTTGCAAGAAAGAGCACAATTGAGCGGACACAATTTTTTCTAGTATTTTAAACATAAATGGAAGATTTGAGATGGGTCTGTAATTTGCTAGGTTATTTGGATCTAATTGCGGTTTCTTAATGAGAGGTTTTATTACTGCCAGCTTGAATATTTTTGGAACGTGACCTAAAAATAAAGACGAGTTAATAATATTGAGAAGAGGCTCTTCCACTACAGGTAACACTTCTTTAAGTAGTTTAGTGGGTATTGGATCTAATAAACATGTTGTTGGTTTAGATGCAATGATAAGTTTATTTAGTTCTTCCTGTCCTATAGTTGTAAAGCGGTTTAGTTGTTCTAGAGGGGCCATAATTGAGGCTGAGTCATAAGACACCATAGAGGATTGTATATTTACAATAGTGTTTCGGATGCTTTCTATTTTCTCATTGAAGTAATTCATAAAATCATTACTACTATATTGTAACGGAATATTTTGCTCTGGAGATGTCTGATTATTTGTTAGTCTGGCCACGGTGTTAAATAAAAACCTTGGATTATTTTGGTTATTTTCAAGTAGTTTGCAGATATGCTCAGCCCTGGCTGATTTTAGAGCCCTTTTATAACGTGACATACTGTCTTTCCACGCGATTCTGAAGACCTCTAAATTAGTTCGTTTCCATTTACGCTCTAAGTTACGAGTTTCTCTCTTGATAGCATGCGTAGCACTGTTGTACCATGGTGTTTTAGTTTTCTCTCTAACCTTTTTTAATTTAATTGGTGCAACAATATCTAGTGTACTAGAGAAAATGTTGCTCATACTGCTAGTCATTTCCTCTAGTTCATCTGTTTGTTTGGGTTTACTGAGCAGCTGAGATAGATCAGGTAAGCTATTTGAGAATCTATCTATAGTGGTTGGAAGGATTGTTCTGCCTGGTCTATAACGTGGTGCAACATGACAAATTTCAGCAGTGCGTATTATGCATATTACCATGTAATGATCAGTGAGATCGTCACTTTGCGGTATAATATCTATATCGGTTGGATCGGTTCCATATGATATAATTAAATCTAGTGTATGATTTAGACGATGAGTGGGACCACTGACGTTTTGCTTCACCCCAAAAGAGTTTAATAAATCTGTAAACGCAGCCCCTAACGCATCATTTGTATTATCTACGTGTATGTTAAAGTCGCCAATAATTATTGCTTTATCGACATTGACCAATAGGTCTGAGAGAAAGTCTGCAAAATCTTTTAGGAAATCAGCATATGGCCCTGGAGGTCTATATACGGTAGCCAATGCTAGAGATAATAAGGATTTCTTTCTTACATCTAAGAGCGTAACATTTAGCACAAGTACTTCAAACGAATTAAACCTATGACAAGTTTTCTGAGTAACATTAAGAATATCTCTATAGATTGTTGCAACACCGCCGCCACGACCGATCAGACGGGGCTCATGCTTATAACAGTATCCTGGTGGAGTAGACTCATTTAGACCGAAATAATCATTTGGTTTAAGCCAGGTTTCAGTAAGGCACAGAACATCGAAATTATTATCTGTGACCATTTCATTTACAATAACCGCCTTAGGTGTGAGCGATCTAATGTTTAGAAGACCTAGCTTTAGAAATTGTTTTTGTTCACTGATATTTAGATTTTCTGGTTTAATTACAATAATATTCTTGCTAGATCTTACAGTAGATTTGTTGTTTGGCTTCACTAAGCGAGGAATAGACACAGTTTCTATATAATGTTCTACATTGGTACTTATATCAATTAAGTTGGGACAGCAAAGACTATGATTTGGACTTTGACTTACTAGTCAGATGGTGTGTAGCGTCTTGGAGATGTTGTCCGACAGAACAGCCGCTCCGACTCTGCTGGGGTGCAGACCATCAGGACGGTACAGCCTAGGTCGCTCCCAAAACAGATTCCAATTATTTACAAAGAGCAGTTTCTGTTCATTACACCATGACATTAACCATTCATTTAAAGCAAATAATCTACTGAACCTTTCT
Organism: Chrosomus eos; assembly: GCA_036326025.1. Lineage (NCBI taxonomy): Eukaryota > Metazoa > Chordata > Actinopteri > Cypriniformes > Leuciscidae > Chrosomus > Chrosomus eos. The sequence goes on from CM070820.1 coordinate 14,514,874, forward strand.
TGTCCAAGTCGGTACGTGGGAAGCGGTCCAGACACGACGATCGTTGCTCTAGGCGATGTGCTGCGTACCGTCTCGATCAGGCTCCTGTAGTCCTTCTTCAGAACCTCCGTCTGCCGCAGCCTGATGTCATTCGTCCCCGCGTGCAGCACGACAGCTCCGACGCGCTCGTCACCGTTCAGGATCTCGGGAACCTGCGCAGCGACATCAAGAACACGAGCACCAGGAAAGCAGTGAGTGCGCACCTTACCTTTACCCGAGGTAGCACGGACATGGCGGACCATGGAAGTGCCGATGATCACGGAGTCGTCGTGTTCCGACTCGCGAAGAGGGGAGAAGCGGTTCCGGGTGGAGATCTCGAAGACCGGGAGGGGCGGAGAGGTTCTTGCTCTGGTCCTGGCTCGTGTCGTGACCCAGGGTGCAGGAGTGATTGAAGGCAGAGATGATCGCGTCCTCCTGGGCAGAGAAACGCACGGAGTAGACGAAGTCGGAGTCAAAGTCAAAAAGTTACTAACCACTGACTTGTGAGCATCGGCGTATGATGTTTCAAGCGCTGATCGCCGATCTCGCAGCTCGGCTTGCTTCTCCAGCAGAACACGAATCTGCTTCTCCACCGACTCCAGCTCCAGTCGTACCGAAATCAGCTCGAATGTGTCCTCACCTGCACTCAGAGGTAACGTTAGACACACATCCGATATGTTCGCCATTATAACAGATGAACAGTAAATTAGTAGTAACAGTAAACAGTAAAGCAATCCGATTGTTTTTTTATAAGGAATAGTATCGAGGATAAGTTCACATGATATAAAAATAGAAAGTGCCTGTTTACAATTGAGTGGTAAAGAAGAAAATCAAGGATTAATGAATCAATTCGACGGAGCTCCAAACACAAACACAGACCGCACGCGCATGTGCTTATATGGATAACCTTCCTTAAACAATGGAACCTGTCCTTTTTCTATAACAATCTGATTTCTCTCCCCGTGGATATCCAACTGTTCACCAACGCAGCTCCCTCCATCGGTTTCGGGGGATTCTACCAAGGCCGTTGGTTCGTGTTTACATGGCCCGCCCAACTGTTAGACTCACTGCAGTCACTAACATCCTCAGCACTGTACGGGTTGTATCCTTTAGTGGTAGCAGTTTCCCGTGGGGTAAAGAATGGTCAACTAACAGCATCATAGTGCACTGCGACAACGAAGCAACCACGCATTGCATCAACAAAGGCCACTCAAATACCCTCGCACTAATGCCTCTCCCTATGCGCCTCATTTTTTCTGCAGCCTGCGATCAGTTCATCATAACTGCAAAACGTGTTCCCGGGTCCAAAAATCAAATAGCTGACTCTCTCTCTCGTTTTGGTTTCCAGAAATTCAGGCTGCTGGCACCAGATTCGGACCCATTCCCAACCCCAGTACCTCACTATTCAGAGCTGATATTCCCATAAACCATCCATTGAAACCACTCCTCGATGCCTCTCTTAATTCCATTCTTCAAGCCGTTTCACCCAGAACCCTCCAATCCTACCTAACCGCATGGAAGTGTTTTAAGTCTTTCCACTCCACATACAACCTGCCTTTTCCCGATTTTTCTCTGTTCACCATCACTTCATTCATATCTGATCTCAACAGCATCAAGAACCTCCAAGCCAGCTCCATCAAGGGTTATCTAAGCGGAATTCAATTTTTACACATTTTTGGTTCACCCTCCTCAGAGATAGCCAATTCTCAGACATCCATGCTCATCAAAGGCATCCAAAAAACCCAACCTACCCACCCAGATGCCAGACAACCAATAACGTTAGACATACTCAATGTATCTCCACCCTCCGCCGAGGCTACCACTCCACCAACACCGCCCGCACCACTGGACGCAATGTTCATATTGGCTTTTTTCCTCAGATGTTTAGAACTCACTATCACTTCCAGCTTTAACCAAAAAGTCCACCCCACAATCAGATCTATCAGTGCTAGACAACGAAACCATCTCTTACTTCATAAAGCAAAGATTAAGATAAAAGATTAAAGATAAGACTGATCAAATGAAAAAAGGCCATTTCATATACATCTTCAATCTCCAATCACTAATCCAACCGTACCAATCTTTCTTAACCTACCTAAATTTAATATACACTATTGTATATAAATTTAATTCTTAAAGGATAATTCCGGTATTTAACACTTTGAGTCTATTTTCTAGTTTGAGTCTTTTTTCTGGTCTTTAACGAGCCGAAGAGAGCACACGTCACTCCTCTCCTCACAAAATTGCACTGGCTGCCAGTTGCAGCTCGCATTAAATTCAAGTCACTGACACTTGCTTACAGAACAACCACTGGCTCTGCTCCCTTTTACCTTAACTCATTACTTCAGACTTATGTCCCATCCAGAAATTTGCGCTCTGCAAGTGAACGTCGTCTTGTGGTGCCACGTCAAAGAGGCACAAGATCTCTTTCTCATATCTCTACCATGACTGTGGTATGGTGGAATGACCTACCCAACTCAACAAGAGCTGCTGAGTCCGTAGCCATTTTCAAGAAACGGTTGAAGACGCATCTCTTTCGGCAGCACTTGTTCCAGTAATACTAACACTTTCTCTTCCTTTCGATTTAAAAAAAAAAAAAAAAAATTACGGGTTCTACGTTGGATTAAACTGTGAAAGGTTATAGCACTTACATTTTGTTGTCCTGCTGTTAGTTTAACTGCTTCTATGGTTCTCATTTGTAAGTCGCTTTGGATAAAAGCGTCTGCTAAATGAATAAATGTAAATGTAAATGTAGTTTGTTTTGGATGAACTAGAGTGGCGGACTTTGAAATTTTGACAATGGGTCCTGTCTCGACTTTTTGACAATTTTAGAATCGCCTCTGGCCGTTTCAGAGTGGCTGTCTACGAGCATACTGAAACATGTCCTTAAAACAACCCTTAACGTTAGTTTTCAAAACTGTGCAACTCACAGAGTGGTTAGTTGTATTCGTTGATGATTAAAAACAAATATATCGGTGCAATGTATGCTTTCAATCCGTGTTATTTACTATAGTGGAACTATATTTTCAGATACCTCACAACCGCGTATAAACTTCCACTGGATATTTGAAGCGTTAGCACACTCCCGACCACTTGATGGCGACAACCACTTTGCCGCAGTTGCTCTGCTCACGCTAGCCTACTGAGAGACGAGGCGTTTCTCAATGTCAAGGATACTTCCTTGGCAGGACGGGTCCTTCCAAGTCATTTCCTTCAGAGGCTAGACGAGGCTCCTCTTTAGCATTCGGAGAACACGTAAATGGAACAGGCTAGCAAGTGCACGTCATTGCGTCATTACGTCAGTGAAAAGGACCGCTTTCAGCACTGTTTAAACACATTTGACAGTCCTTATTTTGTCTCGTCAGCCCTCATAGAAATAAATAAATAAATTGTGCGGTTGTTATAGCGAATTCAACCCCGCGAAGTCTAATGCGAAGCGGAGGGGTCTTGAATCAGCCTGAAGGGTTTGTATTCGCTGTAACAACCACCTCGCTATTCATTTTCCAGCTTATAACATGGCTAACGTTACCTACCAAATAAATCAATAATTTGACACAAAATATTGATTTAAAAAGGTGTTTATTAATTTAAAAATGATTATATTGCTTGAGTGAACAGAACTGCGTCCATAGCAACAAAAAAGGCTATATGAAGAAAAAATTACAAGGTGAATCACCAGTAAAAGATAACAGCTTTAAATCCCCCCTCTGCAAACCAGTTGATATGTTTAAAAGTTCAACAAACATTAAATAAATGGCAAAACTGAAATTATACTTAAACCTTACATTTGAAAGCATATTGCCAGTTATCACTCCGACTCCCCTAACGTCCGACATTGTTTATTTTTTGAACAAGATAGCAAAGCAGCGCATAGGATTGTGGGTGTTTTTAGAGCGCGAAGGCTACACATATGCATCCTTTCCTGTGTATGGGATATTTGCCGAACGAATTTGCCGAATTCTGAGGATCCTCGACATTGGAACAGTCCTTCGACGGATGTCGATGACGTAGCATCCTCAAAATAACGGCTTCCGAGGATCCTTCCTTGACATTGAGAAACGCCTATGGAGAACCGAGCGAAAATACTACAACCAAATGTAAACAGACCCCTTTCGGTATCCGGTAGCGCAGTAATATCAACGAGCACTGAGTCCTTCAACAAACAGCAATGGAATTTTAAAAAATGGCAAATAAAACACGACAGAAACGTACTCGGTTACTAACGTAACCTCGGTTCTCTCTAGAGAGGGAACGAGTACTGCGTAATAGCTTACGCTATGGGGAAAACTCTTTTCATCGAGATATTGAAGCCAAAAAATTATCCTTAATTTTTAATTAATGTAAAATGCTTTGCAGCAGCAAGCAGACATAGGCGAGACAGCTCACGCGCCTATTGGCTGTCTTGCGGCAAAAGCAGCAGCCTATCGAGAGAGGCTCTGCGTGACATCATGACGAATGGGGGCACTTCGCGCCCATATCGTCACGTCCCGCCAGAAAGGGCGTGGTCTCGCCCTATAAATAAACTCGATAAGCTGCCATACACTGATTTTTCATCGCCGAAGCGAACCAGAGCGTATTCCAAGCACGGCAAGATACGCAGTACTCGTTCCCTCTCTAGAGAGAACCGAGGTTACGTTAGTAACCGAGTATGTTCTCTTACAAGAGTATCTCTCGTACTGCGTAATAGCTTACGCTATGGGGAACACAGTGTAACACGCCGTGCGGATAGGGATCCAACACCAAAGTCCCAGGGGCAAAGGCCCAGGGCTCATGTAGTGCATAATCACCCCACACTCACAGAGAGTAAAGGAGGAGAGGCTAGAAGCATTTCTCCTTATAGATAGACCCACAGGGGCTAACCATATGACCATTAAACCACGCAGCCAGGGTGAAAGCTTTCAGCCTAAACTGGGTGGCCCTACTTGTGCCAGTACTCATGGAGCTGCTGCATCGGTCTGAACGATGCGCATGCCAAACACTCAGCATCCGAGCCGCACAGCGGGCAGATAGCACTGAAGTCTAGATAGCCAAAAGCTTAGCTTGTAAGGCAGGCACCTCCAGGTTATAGTATTTTATAAATGTAGACGGCGAGGCCCAGCCCGCGGCCGTACAGATATCTTGCAGGGTGACCCCGCTAGACCATGCCCACGACGAGGCCACGCCTCTCGTGGAGTGTGCTCTGACACCCAAGGGGCACTGCAAGCCCTTGGAAGTGTAAGCCAGCGCTATGGCATCGACTATCCAACTGGATAGGCTCTGTTTCGAAGCGGCAAGCCCTTGGAACGCGAGTTATACGAAACAAAAAGCTGCTCGGTCTGTCTGAACCCAGACGAGCGGGACACATAAGCTCTTAATGCCCTGACTGGGCAAAGAAGATTCGCGTCCTCCTCCTCATTGAGAACCGGAAGGGCAGACAGGGAAATCACCTGGGCCCTGAACGGTGTGTTGAGGGATTTCGGCACGTAGCCGTGCTTAGGTTTGAGTATGACCTTTGAGTCATTAGGCCCAAACTCCATTCATGGAGTTGTCTTGAAAGACAAGTGTTTCATGTCTGACGACTGGATTGGCTCGAATGGGGCACCTTTCATGGCCTCCAAGACCGTGGAAAGGTCCTATGTCGGGACTGAAGGGGGCCTGGGAGGGTTTAGCCTCCGAGCTCCTCTAAGGAAACGCACGACTAAGTCGTTCTTTCCCAGTGACTGGCCAGACACCGGTTTTGCAAACGTTGCTATGGCCGCCACGTATACTTTGAGCGTGGATGGGGTCCTGCCCTTATCCAGTAGCTCCTGAAGGAAGGAAAGCACTTCCGTAACCCCGCAGTCTACAGGTGAAAAGCCCTGTGCTTGACACCAAGCAGAGAACACAGACCATTTCGAGGAGTAGAGCCGTCTGGTAGACGGGGCTCTAGCCTGCGCGATCGTGTTTAACACTCCCTCTGGGAGGTCAGCAGGTACCCGTTGATGGCCCATGCGTGCAGGGACCACAAATCCGGGCGAGGATGCCAAATCGAGCCTTCCGCCTGAGAGAGGAGGTCTCTCCTCAACGGTAAAGGCCATGGGGCAGCGCTGGTCAGCTGCATCAGGACAGGGAACCAAGACTGGTTTGTCCAGAGCGGAGCTATGAGTAGCACTGGGCATCCCTCCCTCCTGATTCGCTCCAACACCTGAGGCAGGAGTGAGACAGGGGGAAAAGCATATGGGGGGCGGCGGGGCCAAACATGGGCCAGCGCGTCCCGGCTTTTCGAGAAGAATCTCGGGCAATGAGCGTTTTCTTGGGACGCGAACAGGTCCACCTGCGCTTTGCCAAACGTTTCCCACAGCAGCTGGATCGTCTGCGGGTGCAGCGACCATTCTCCTGCTGGGACGTTGTTTCTGGACAGCCTGTCTGGCCCCACATTTATGTGACCAGGCACATGCGCCGCTCTCAGCGAGAGCAGGTTGTGCTGAGCCCAGACAAGGAGGCGTTCCGTCAGCCTGTAAAGGTTTCGGGACCTGACGCCGCCCTGGCGATTTATGTACGCCACCACTGACATGTTGTCCGACCGGACCAAGACGTGGTGGCCTTTTATCTGGGGACAGAAGCGCCGTAGCTTCTCGACTGCTATTAATTCCAAGCAGTTTATGTGAAGGAGCTTCTCCCGTACTGACCACAGGCCAGCTAGCGGTCTGCCCTCGAGCAGCGCTCCCCACCCCGATGTGGAGGTGTCCGTAGACACTACCTTCACACTCGAGGCGATCCCCAGACTCACACCTGACTGATACCAGTCGGTCACTTTCCACGGTTTCAGAGCTGAAACGCACTGAAGGTCGACCCTGAGGCGAAATAGACCCGCGGTCCGCGCCCTGGGGGATCTCGTGCTTTTAGCCATAGCTGCAGTGGGCGCATGCGGAGCAGGCCCAACTGGAGTACGGAGGCTGCTGAGGCCATCAGACCCAGCATTTTCTGAAACCTTCTGAGCGGGACTATAGAGCCGTGGCGGAAGGATTTCGCGGCGTGCTGAATATTTAATCCGCGCTCCGGTAACAGGCGTGCCGTCATGGATAGCGAGTCCAACACTGTTCCCAGAAAGGAAATTTTCCGACTGGGGAGCAGTGAGCTTTTCGCCCAATTGACTGTAAGGCCCAGCTCCTCGAGGTGCTCGAGTAATGCGGCCCTGTGTTCTATGAGCTCTGTTCGTGAACGAGCTAGAATCAGCCAATCGTCCAAGTAGTTCAAAACTCGCATGCCCCGAAGTCTCAGGGGGGCGAGTGCCGCGTCCATGCAATTCGAGAACGTACGGGGTGCTAGGGACAGGCCAAACGGCAGGACTGTGTATTGATATGCCTGGCCCTCGAAGGCGAATCTCAAGAATCGCCTGTGATGGGACGCTATTTATATTTGGAAATAGGCGTCTTTCAGATCTATTGACATGAACCAGTCTCCTTGGCGCACTTGCGCGAGGATTTTCCTGGTCGTAAGCATTTTGAACTGGCGCTTCACAAGCGTTCTGTTCAGCAGTCGCAGATCTAGAATGGGTCTGAGCCCTCCATCTTTTTCGGTACCAGAAAATATCTGCTGTATAAGCCCCCTTTGCCCTGAGATAGAGGTTCTATAGCCCCTTTTCTCAGTAGTTTCGCTATCTCGGCTCGAAGTAGATGAAACACTTCGCTTTTCACCATAGTTTCGACGCGCGCCGTATAACGGTGGGGGCGTCGAGCGAACTGTAGCGAATAGCCTCTCGTTATAGTGTTCAAAACCCATTCTGATACCCCGGGAAGCCTTGGCCACGCATCTGCGTGAATAGCTAGGGGTAGAATGAAATCTGGGCTCTGGCCGCAGCAAGACGGCGGCTCGAGAGCCACTGTGTACTGGGAACACAACACCGTGTTTACAGCGTTCGAGGCGGGGGGCGCGCTGATCACAGCGGGCAGCCTGGCCGCGCTCAGCTTCTCTATGGCGGTACGCGCAGAGAAAGCGAGCGGGGCGAATCCCGTGGGATTCGGCGTGTATGAGAGAATGTGGGCACATTTACTAAATGCGGGCACATTTACTACACTGAGAATACTCACAGCTCGCGCGACTGAATCACTGTTGTGTTTACAGCGTGCGAGGCGTGCGCTGATCACAGCTGGCAGCGAATCCCGCGAATCCCGTGAGATTCGGCGTGTCTGTGAGAAATGCGGGCGCGAGACAGCGGGCACATTTTCTGCACTGAGAACACTCGGCTCGCGCCGACTGAATCAACGCTGTGTTTACAGCGTGCGAGGCGGGGTGCGCGCTAATCACAGCGGGCAGCCTGCCCGCGCTCAGCTTCTCTGTGACGGGTTGTGCAGAGAAAACGAGCGGGGGTGAATCCCGTGGGATTCGGGCGTGTCAGTGAGGAAATGCGGGCGCGGGACAGCGGGCACATTTACTGCACTGAGAACACTGTCGGCTCGCGCCGACTGAATGTGTGTTAGTTTCGTTTTTACAGAAACCAAGGGACACGCATCGTGTAGTGTAAGCCGGCATTGTATGGGCGCGTTCACTACATTTTCTGCACAACCGACCTGAGTCGGTTTTATTTGTGCTAGCCCTGCACCGTGGCGGGCTGTGTTTGGGTGTGGGAATGGGCACTGGGACGTGGGCATTCTTACAACACTCGTAACACCATCGGCCGTGGCCGGAACACCAGAAAATGCACTCTTTATTGGATTTATCTGGGTAGCCATAGAAACGGCTTTTGTGCGCAGGCAAGCGGGCTGAGACACCGGCTGCTTCACTGCGAAATACACTGGGACAGTCACAACGCATGGAACTGAACGAGCGAGAAGTTTTGGTGGAAATCCGGCCGCAGCGGGCTTTACCTCAATCCTCGGCCGGGGCCCGCGCTGAGGGGGGCGGCGTCCAGCAGAGCGAGAGCGCGGTGTTTGATCTCGGGCCTGGCGGTGCTGTTGGTTAGCCGAAATGACGGCCTTTGTGCGCGGGCAAGCGGGCTGTGGAACCAGCTTGCTCACTGCGAAATACACTGGAACAGTCACATTGCTTGGAACTGAACGAGCGAGAAGTTTTGGTGGAAATCCGGCCTCAGCGGGAACTGAACACTGTCGCTTTCCTAGAGAGACTAGGAAGGCCTTGAGACCTCGGGCTTTATCTCAATCCTCGGCCGGGGCCCGCGCTGAGGGGGGCGGCGTCCAGCAGAGCGAGAGCGTCGAGGAACACGGAGCGCTCAGCTTCCGTCATCTCGGATAGTGTTAGCCACAAATGTTTCTCACCTTTCAGGGAGGAAGGGTCTCGACTGTGACGGAGCTTCGTCTTTCCCGAGAAAGCGTCCGTCCAGCCTGTTGCGCGTTAGTTGCGCGGGCGCCTTTCAGTCGAGGCCGATGTAATCCACTGCTTGAGAGAGCGGACGCATCGGCTCAGTTTCAATGCCGGCTCCGGTAAGTTCGTCGAGCTCAAGCGCGGACGCGGCGGCAGACGGCGGCCGTTGTCCGTTTGGAGCGACTCGAGCGAAACCGGCGAAGCTGGCGGGCGAACCGGCGAGCTTTGGCGGGCTGAAGATAGCTCGGGAGCGCGCTGGGCGTGGCGCTTCTTGCGGCGCGGCATCAGGGCGGGCTGGAATGCGGGCTCGGAGAACGACGCCAGGCGAGTCCGCAGAGTCACCATAGGCAGCCGCTCACAATGATGGCATCCGCCTTCAGCGAGCGCGATGGCCGCGTGATCCTCACCCAGGCAGGACACGCAGATGACGTGGCGGTCCTCATCGCTGAGTGGGGCTCGGCAAGAGCCGCAGGAAGGCATCTTTAAAAAGACGCAGCTTTTTTAGAGGTAGTGGGAGAAAAATGCAAATAAGCAAACACACACACTCTAAGGCAGAGGAAAGGATATGTACGCCGGAAAGCGCAGCAGGTACGGCAGCTGAAGGCGGCGAGACCAGCGACTCCAGGCTCAAAGGCACGTCCCGCTGAAGGCTACAGGTCGACGGCGCGGCTTCTCATCCGGATCCAGCGATGCGTGAGCTTCGCTGAAGAGTTGAAAAATCAGTGTATGGCAGCTTATCGAGTTTATTTATAGGGCGAGACCACGTCCTTTCTGGCGGGACGTGACGATATGGGCGCGAAGTGCCCCCATTCTTCATGACGTCACGCAGAGCCTCTCTCGATAGGCTGCTGCTTTTGCCGCAAGACAGCCAATAGGCGCGCGAGCCGTCTCGCCTATGTCTGCTTGCTGCTGCAAAGCGTTTTACATTGATTAAAAATTAAGGATAATTTTTTGGCTTCAATATCTCGATGAAAAGAGTTTTCCCCATAGCGTAAGCTATTACGCAGTACGAGAGATTCTCTCGTAAGAGAACTGTATTTCGCTACGCTACTTGTTTTGGAACATCAACGAACACCACTAACCACTCGGTGAGTGTCACAGTTTTGAAAACTAACATTAAGGGTTGTTTTAAGGACATGTTTCAGTATGCTCGTAGACAGCCAATCTGAAATGGCCAGAGGCGATTCTAAAATTGTCAAAAAGTCGAGACAGGACATTGTCAAAATTTCTAAGTCCACCACTCTAGTTCATCCAAAACAAACTAGAAAATAGACTCAAAGTGTTAAATACCGGATTATTACCAAAAGTAATTTAAGTATTTAAAAAATTCAGTACAACCAAGATTTTTTCACCCATGTTTTAATTTATAATTTTATCTTATTTGATAAAAAATAAAAACATTTTTTTTATGTAAATTAATTGTTATACTTCCATTTGATAATAAATTGTTACATTGTATTAATTTATTATCTATTTTTAATTTACACAATTGTTTATGATAAATTTGTATTAAATCATTAAACACAGAAACCAGAAAAAAAATTAAATGGAAAACCGAATTTAGGAAAAACAAAATGGACTTCACAAGGCCCTAAATTAAAAGGTAGCTTACTCTGCAGAGTTTAATTGTGGAAAAACAAGTTGTTTACATTAATTCTCAAGGTCTAACAAATATGTTAAATGATAGATATATGGAAAAATAAATATTGTGATAACATTTTAGGCCATATCGCCCAGCCCCAAGCTCTATAGGAACCACAATTCATTTTATGAGTAGGTATCTATTCTTCAAAAGTTTGGGGTCAATACGATTTTTTTTTTTTTAAAGAAATGAATACTTTAAAAAAAAGCAACAGTAAAGACATTTATTATTCACGGTTTTCAACTGTGATATTAATCATAAATGTTTCTTGAGCATCAAATAATCATATTAGAATGATTTCTAAAGGATCATGTGACACTGAAGACTGGAGTAACGATTCTGAAAATTCAGCTTTTAATCACAGAAATAAATTACACTTTAATATATATTCACATATAAAACAGCTGTTTTACATTGAAATAATATTTCACAATATTACTGGGTTTGTTTTGTATTTTTAATCAAATAAATGCAGCCTTGGTGAGCAGAAGAGACTTCTTTTAAAAACATTAAAAATCTTACCGACCCCAAACATTTGAACAACAGTGTACATTCGCTTATTGTTAAAGTCCAGATCACCATGTTGAGGTTTATTCTGCGATTAACCAGCTGAATGTGAGTTGTCCTGTTTTTATAGACAAGTATTTACCACAGAAAGTCAAGTCAAGTCACCTTTATTTATACAGCGCTTTTTTACAATACAAATTGTTTCAAAGCAGCTTTACAGAGACAACAGGAAAATAATGTTATAATAGTATTGTTAAATTCAAAATTAAATGTTAAATGTCCCCAACTAAGCAAGCCAAAAGCCAATGGCGACAAAGGCGAAGAGAGGCGAAAAAGGCAACAGGACAGAAAGGACATAAAATATCGATTTGAATTGATTTTTTATTATTATTATTATTATTATGTGAGAAAAAACATGAAAGCAGCACAGTTATGAAGTGTCAGGGCCAACGTCAATTATACAGTTTAGTGTCAGTGTACAAAAATATTTGTGCAAAATGCCACAGTAGACTAATCAAAATCAAGTATTCCAGAGAACAGTGTAATAATTAACAATACATAAATGAAAAAGTGATAAAAGGTAATATGATATTTTAAATGAATTTATTAATCTTTTTTGTTTTTAATTCAGTATTCCACAATATTCTCAAATGCAAAATATTGACACCATTATAAAAGACAGTAAACCAGCCCAGTTAATAAACTTGCAATATTCCTTGTCAAAAAGCTTCAGGTGCCCAACAATACATTTATACACAAGCATTATAGAGAGTAAGTGGCACAACATCAAATAGGGGCAAAAAAAGAAAGAAAAAAGAATTAGTCCACAAGTGTGTTATTATTATTATTAGAATATTACTGTTGACTGTTGCTGGCCCTGTCCATCATACATCATCTGCATTTCCACTCCTGCCACACAAACACAGGCAGAATAACATACAGCAACCTCCTAAGAAGACGATGCCCAGAAATATGTAGACCAATGTGGTGGTCCAGAAAGCAAATAGGTACAGTGTCTTATTGCAGTATTCGGGGCCACTGCCTTTGTCGTAATTAGGCTGGTAAATAGAGTAGATCCATACATTACCTGTAGGGGAGACAAGGGTGAAGAGGGTGATATTAGGCACTTCACAGGGTACATAATTTAAAAAAAAACTGGAACTGGATTGTACATTTGATAAATTTGTTTAATAAATGTGATATATCTTGTGATATATATGTGATCATGTGATACTGTATATAAAGATATACATGGTATTTGACCCGAGTATCCTTTGTCTGCACTTAGTCTGCACTTTTCTGCACATTCCATGTTGAAATACCCTTGTGGCCAAGAAAGCAGCTTTATTATACTTAAGAGTGGTCTCTTATGCTCACCAAGGTTGCATTTATTTAATAAAAATACAGTAAAAATGGTAATATTGCAAAATATTAGCAGAATAAAAAAAAAAACGTTTTCCATTTAAATACATTTTAAAATGTAATTTATTCCTGCGATGGTAAAGCTAAATTTTCAGCAGTCATTGCTCCAGATCCTTCAGAAATCATTCTAATATGCTGATTTGGTGCTCAGATAATGTAAACTAATCCACTGGTGGCAAGTTTGAAGAACCCATGTGCAGTATTTTATTGAAGACAAATGTGAACAAAATCAAATTATACAAAGACTTGGAACTATAAACTTAAACATGAACAGAAAACTCACCAACAGAGGTTACAGGAAACAATACTAGACAAAGTAACATGGCAAACATGAATGCTTAAATAAAGAAGGACTAATAACTAAACAAGACACCTGTGAACATAATGAAGACAATTGCGGTGTCCCAATTCGCCTAGTTATACCACGCCCTAAAAGTATGTACTCTTTTTGTGAAGAAAAAGTACATACTTGTGAGTGTGTACCAAAAGAGTAGACAAGCTGTGGGACATACTACTTAGTCATCTTTTACGGACAGCTCTGTAGCTTAGTTACGTGCATCCTGTCACCGTAAACTGCCCTGTCAATCATCTTGTCACATTTAAAATTGTCCATTCAATCTAATTCAATTTCCTACCGTTTTGGAGAGAAATGTTCATCAAATGAAACATAGAGAAATGTTCGGAGAGACTGTAGATCTGCCAGTCGTGAGGCTTTTAATGCTTCATGTGTTTGCAATTTGAATATAATGATGCATTTAAGAGATAATGGCTAAACGTATCTTTACAAAAGTTCACAATGCTGCTGCAGATATGTGGACAACATTGAAAAAATAAAATTTAATCTGGTTAGATACTGATAATTAATCACTAAAACCCCTTTATCTATACCTCTCTACATAACCGCAGGACTCGTCTCGCACATCCTCCACGTCTGTAGTTTTTTAACACTTTTTAATCGTGTTTGTAGTTCTAATCGAATCCTCGTCCAACGCGCAATGGGTTGTGGGCAATATTAGCCGTTAGAGTGTGCATCGATCTGCACTTAGGATTCTGACCGGAAATAGTAGACCATTCGGGTATCTTTGGAATACTCATTTCAACATACTATAATTTGGGACATACTAATTCTATTTTCAAATACCATTTAGGACGGATAGTATGCGAATTGGGACGACCATGTACGAATGAACCAATGACAACATAGGACACATGACAAAACCAGGAACATGACAATGTGAAACAAAGGAGATGAAACAAGACTCAAAACTAGACATGACAGATAACATTTCTTCTTATTATTATCAATGGTATCAAAACATATTATAATGATTTCTGAATGATCATGTGACACTGACTACTGGAGTAATGACTGCTGAATCAGATTTACCATCACAATAATAAATTACATTTTTAAATATATTCAAATAAAAAAAAAATATATATATATATATATATATATATATATATATATATATATATATATATATATATATATATATATATATATTAAATTGTAAAAAATATTTCACAATATTTCAGTTTTAACTTTTTTATTAAATAAATGCAGCCTTGGTGAGCATGAGAAACTTCTTTCAAAAAGATAAAAGGAAATAATATATTCTAACTTTTGACAGGTACTGCATATTATGTATTTTAAAGTTAGTTATATACATTTTATTCTAAATGTAAAATAAACATTTAGTATAATGTTCAAAATCGTGCAATTTCATCCACAAAATCAAACAGAAAAACATTTCTTAATGCGCCTTAAAATTATGACATTTATGTGTATGTAAGCAGTTAAACTTACACTACCGGTCAAAAGTTTGGGGTCAATAAGATTTTTTTTTTTTTTTTTTTAAGAAATTAATACTTTTCTTCAGAAAGGACGCATTAAATTGATCAAAAGTGAAAGTAAAGAGATTTATAATAATGCAAAATATTTATTTTTTAATTAAATGCTTTTCTCTTGAACTTTCAAAGAATCCTGAAAAAAATGATTCACGGTTTGCACAAAAATTAGAAGCAGCAAAACTGTTTTCAACTGTGATAATAATCATAAATGTTTCTTGAGCATCAAATAATCATATTATACTGATATCTGAAGGATCATGTGACACTGAAGACTGGAGTAATGATGCTGAAAATTCAGCTTTGATCCCAGGAATAAATTACACTTTACTATATATTCACATAAAAACAGCTGTTTTACATTGAAATAATATTTCACAATATTACTGGGTTTGTTTTGTATTTTTAATCAAATAAATACAGCCTTGGTGAGCAGAAGAGACTTCTTTTAAAAACATTAACAATCTTACCGACCCCAAACTTTTGAACGGTAGTGTAGTTGTAAAAATATGTGCAATTTTCAGTTTTTTATCAGTTTGAATAATTTGTTCACATAAAAATATAATAATAATAATAATAATAATATTAAAAAACAACAACAGAGCTATTCTTTATTGTGATTTCAATCATAACAATATTTGGCAATGTCTAAAAAAACTAATGATTTTTTTTATAGACTAATCAAAGCCAATATTCACTTGCATGTCGTTTTGAATATTAACTCTTTTTTTGTACCCTGTACACTGGTTCAAATAACCATATAGAGTTGTAATAGCTACATAATCTGAATTTCACATCAAGTTAATTAAAGCTGCAAGCAGCATTGAAAGGGCCCTCGCACCTGTGCCACCCGGTGGCTTTAGGAAGACAGAGCACAGTGGGCAATGTGCATTTAAGTACGTAAATATAGGAGGAGTATGTCAAAGTCAGTTACAAAAATGTCCTTTATTATGGGGATAATAGCATGCGTTATCACTCATAAGTGTTGCTAGCATGTTTTAGCATGTTTCTAGCATGTTTAGAACTCAATGGCATATTTAATATGTTGCTAGTACTCCATCACAGTTTAAAATATGTCACTTCCTTTTGACAGTAGGTGGCGCTATTACTTTAACTTAAAATTGTCATGTAGATATGTTCAGGGCAGGACTCTTATCAAACGTGTGAAGTTTGGGGCAGATTGGACATTGCCTTCAGTAAAAACAACTTCCTGTTTCATTGCATTAGTATGCGTTAACACTTAGCTAAGAATTGCTAGCATGTTTTAAGATGTTTCTAACATGTTTATAACTCAATGGCATATTTACTATGTTGCTAGTACTGCATCACACTGTAAAACATGTACCTTCCTATTGCCAGTAGGTGTCGCTATTACTTTAACTGAAAATTGTCATGTAGATTTGTTCAGGGCAGGACTCTTATCAAACGTGTGATGTTTGGGACAGATTGGACATTGCCTTCTTGATTAACAACAACTTCCTTTTTCATTGCATTAGCATGCTTTAGCACTTAGCTAAGAATTGCTAGCATGTTGTAACATGTTTCTAACATGTTTATAACTCAATGGCATATTTACTATGTTGCTAGTACTGCAACACAGTGTTAAACATGTCACTTCCTGTTGCCAGTAGGTGGCGCAATTACTATAACGCTATTCTCATGTAGATGTGTTCAGGGCATGACTCTTATCAAATGTGTGAAGTTTTCCTGCATGTTTAGGCCCTCAAAAATGCAATTCATTGGGGGGGAATAATAATAAATATAGCTGCGAGCAGCGATTACGGGCCCAAGCCGGTGGCACCGCAACCCCGGTTCCTTTAGTTACCTAAAGGCACCGGGGTGGCGGTGCCGCCGGCTTTGGCCCTTCATCGCTGCTCGCAGCTATATTTATATATATATATATATATATATAAATATATACCCCTAAATATATACCCCAATAATATGATTTAAATTTATGACCTACTCGAATTACAAAAAATAACTTCCTTTCAAAAGTCTTTTTTTAATTGACTTTCATTAAAAGTAATAAGTTTCATTATTTAAAGGTTCCATTTTCTTAAGAGTAACAAACTGAAGGCTCCCTTTTCCTAAGTATCAACGACACAGGAACAACACTTAACAATTATCACGATAATATATCAGTCAATATCGATAATTATGACCATAAATGTCAAATCTTTTTTCTTTCAACTTTAAAGGCAGATTTTTGTTTTTAACTGAAAGTTGTAGAAACCAGAGCGTTAATTGTGGTTTTAAACTACTCTTTACTGTCAGAACATATCATGACAAACACTTGCCAAACAGGAGAACATTTCACAAATCTGAGGTAGAACATTCAAACATTTGTAATTTTTCCTTAACAAAAACAATATCTTTATTTCAAAATGAATTTCTTAGTTTCTGCATGTGCTAATGGGGGATATTGTTTCAAGTCTTGAAAGAGGTTTGTGTTGCCTGACTTTGATGGGACGTATCTTTATGAAATGTATGAAAAACAGTAGGCTGTAGCCTAAATACATAAATACTCTAATTATATTCCATTAGTCCTTTAATATATTGTCTACATTAATAATATAATACAATTCAATATGTATATCCCACATTTCATGGTGCAGTTAATATTACTAGGCTAACGTTACAGTAAAACCATGGTAAATGATGGGAATTTGTAGATGGAAAATCTTTCTGACTGTATAGTTGCGCACAGTGTTTCTCCTGTTCCTCAGCGCTGTTTCATCTGCCTTTAAACTGGTTTAAATCACTGAGACATTTGTGTTCTTCGCTGAATTCAAGTGCTTCTCACTGGATCTCGTGATCGAGACTGATCAGAGTTAACCATAGACAGTAAAAGAACGTGTCTGCTCTAGTAAGCTCGCGCTCCGCTGCCGTTTGGACTTTGAGCCGAGCGGATAAACAGTCCGTGAGGCGCGCGCGGTTCAAATGAGTTTCGTTCTGCTTTTGGCGCATAAACATGATCTAACATTTGTCGAACTCTTGATATCGTTTTATAGAGAAAAAATTATATCGCGATAATGAATGAATGAGCATATCAATTTAAGACGTGGCTAAATGTAATTTATGACCTTGTATGGAAAAGCCGGACATTTTTATGACTTTTTATGGCCTAAAATTCTTATTATTAAATTTAAGACGTTTTATGACTTTTTATGACCCCGCGGAAACCCTGTTCATAGGAATTCATTCGAGCGCACTGCGAGCGCCACCATAATCAATGTCCGTGCAGACATCCGTACTTACTTTCACTTTTATATTAGCGATTTAAAAGCCCTCGCTGGTGTCACACGTCGGTTAACTGGTGGGAAAATATCCTCACAGCCACATACCTAATATATTTATATATAAATACAATAGGCATACCTGATAAAATAGTTTTATGTACTATGTTGATATCATTTTGGACACAAGAGGGCAGTATAACCCTATGAATGATTTTTTGTTTGACCAGATAGCACTAAATAGCCTGTTTTAAACTTTTTCATACTTCTTGAATTGAAAAAAAAGATTAAAATGGGTTTAGTTCTAATATTTGTATAATTTTATATAAAACTAAATGGTGTATAATTACATTTTAGAAAGATATGAGACGTTTCCTGATTTTTTTTGACATTACTTTAATCCCTCACCATATCAAAACCATTTGAGATATTAAATATCCGTTTACAATTTAGCATCTTTAATGTATTTTCATCATGTTGAAAAAGTTTGATGGGAATAAAATAAACCACTTAAGAGGAGTGAGTAAAAATGTAGAAGCTGGTTTTGCAAAACATCCACATTCAGACCAAAATAGCCGACTTCCTGTTGGGCTGGGGTAAAAAGTAAAAGTACAAAGGATATATGAATTGATGAGATCTATATGTGTACCGAGTTTCATATTATTACATGCAAGCGTGTTTGATTTATGGACCAAGTTTTCGGACCCCGTTCCAGGGGGCGCTGTCGAGCCCCCCTGCCACGCCCAGGTACCAGTTTCAGCCCGGCCCTGATGGCCGCGGGTTCTGACCCGTGTGCAAAGTTTCAAGAGTCTTTGAGCACGTTAATGGCCCCAAAAGTGCGCTGAGAGTCTCAAAAGCATCCAAAAATAATATTAAAGTTTGATGCGTTGTCACGGCAACAGCATCTAAGATATCAACAATCCTTTCACAAGTCTACATCTGGCGTGTGTTTACATTATACACAAAGTTTCAGGCAAATCAGGAAAAAATAAGAGGGTGATTTCAAAGCATTTAGGAAGTGACACACTTCCTGCTGCCAGTTGGTGGCGCTATAACTTTGACTCACAATAGTCACATCCATGTGATCGGACTCTTACAGCAAACACACTGCTGAAGTTTCATCAAGATCAGTTAATGTATGCAGAAGTTATAACACACTTCCTGTTTCCATTATTCGCCATAAATTAGTTTCCTCTCCACGGCCAAACTGTTCGAGATTTCAAAAATCCCCTGGCAATTTTTCATCCTCAATGTCTTGACTTCATGCTGACCAAGTTTCGTGGCGATTGGTTGAATTCTCTAGGAGGGGTATATCGAATTCCAAACGCTTACGCTTCCAAACAAACCATAATAGCCGACTTCCTGTTGGGCTGGGGTAAAAAGTAAAAGTACAAAAGATATATGAACCGATGAGATCTATATGTGTACCAAGTTTCATATTATTACATGCAAGCGGTTTTGATTTATGGACCAAGTTTTCGGACCCCGTTCCAGGGGGCGCTGTCGAGCCCCCCTGCCACGCCCAGGTACCAGCTTCAGCCCGGCCCTGATGGCCGCGGGTTCTGACCCGTGTGCAAAGTTTCAAGAGTTTTTGAGCACGTTAAGGGCCCCAAAAGTGCGCTAAGAATCTCAAAAGTATCCAAAAAGAATATTAAAGTTTGATGCGTTGCCATGGCAACAGTATCTAAGCTATCAATAATCCTTTCACAGGTCTACATCTGGCGTGTGTCTACATTATACACATCAAGTTTGAAGCAAATCGGGTAAAAATAAGAGGGTGATTTAAAAGCATTTTGAAAGTGACACACTTCCTGCTGCCAGTTGGTGGCGCTATAACTTTGACTCACAATAGTCACATCCATGTGATCGGGCTCTTACAACGAACACACTGCTGAAGTTTCATCAATGAATGAATGAATGAATGAGGCATTTATATAGCGCTTTCATATGTACTTCTGTACACCCAAAGCGCTTTACAATCATATCAGGGGTTCTCTCCTCAACCAGCACCAGTGTGCAGCATCCACTTGGATGATGCAACGGCAGCCACAGTACAACGGCGCCAGTGCGCTCACCACACACCAGCTCAAGATCAAGATTAGTTAATGTATGCAGTAGTTATAACACACTTCCTGTTTCACGTTTCTCGCCATAATTTCGTTTCCTCGCCACGGTTAAACCATTCGAGATATCAAAAATCCCCTGGCAATTTTTCATCCTCAGTGTCTTGACTTCATGCTGACCGAGTTTCGTGCCGTGTGTTTGAATTCTCTAGGAGGAGTATTTCACATTCCATTGCATGCGTTTTCCAAACAACCCTTAATAGCTGACTTCCTGTTGGGCGGGGGTAAAAAGTAAGAGCCTGAAGTATATATGAACCGATGAGATCTATATGTGTACCGAGTTTCAAATTATTACATGCAAGCGTGTTTGATTTATGGACCAAGTTTTCGGACCACGTTACAGGGGGCGCTGTCGAGCCCCCCTGCCACGCCCGGGTACCAGCTTCTGCCCGGCCCTGATGGCCGCGGGTTCTGACATGTGTGCAAAGTTTCCAGAGTTTTCGTGCACGTTAAGAGCCCCAAAAGTGCCCGAATAGTCGTTAGAATAATAATAATAATAATAAATATAGCTGCGAGCAGCGATTACGGGCCCAAGCCGGTGGCACCGCAACCCTGGTGCACCAGGGTGGCGGTACCGTCGGCTTTGGCCCTTCATCGCTGCTCGCAGCTATATTTATATTTATATATATATATATAAAGCCAGTGGCACCGCCAGCCTGGTGCCTTTAGCGTTATTGTGCACGACGTGACACAAAATATCTGCTCGCTATCTGCCGAACGGCTCTGGTAGTTCCGCTTCAGCACTGATGATGTTGTAGAATTAGTGCGCTCTGGTTGGTCTGGATTATTGGGGATTTTTTAATTTATGCAGAAATAAGTTATTTATAATACAGATAGAGAATAAAGTTAGTGTTGATTAAAATGAAAGAAAACAATTATATTGATCTGAAATATAGCACATTAATTTTAAATTTATTTAGGTTCAATTACCAAACATACAATCTTAATTTAATTTAAAGCAAACAATACATTTAAAATATATGGGTTGTATGCACATAAAAAAAAAGAAGATATATCCAAAAAAGACAAGGCCTTAAAGCAGTGGTTCTCAATCTTGGTCCTATGGGTGCCACTGCTCTGCACATTTTATATGTCTCCTTTATCTGACACACCCACTTCAGTTAATAAAGCTCTTTCCTAACGAGCTGATGATCTGAATCAGGTGTGTTAAATGAGGGAGACATACAAACTATGCAGAGCAGTGGCTCCTAGGACCAGGATTGAGATCCACTGCCTTAAAGGGTTAAACTCTTTTCACTGTAACAGACACACTCTCACACACACACACACACACACACACACACACACACACACACACACACACACACACACACACACACACACACACACACACACACACACACACACACACACACCGTCAAGTCACTTACATTTTAGATGCAATATTGACGGTTTTTTCTGTTTCAGCAGCGAAAATAGTTAAACAAAGATCACAGCAGAACCATTGCGCATCTCACAGCAACATGTTTTCTCATTACTGAATGATTCAGCATTTTGGACAAATTGGTTTACTCAAAGATTCAATTAGGGTTGTGCCGATAGACGATATCATAGTTAAGCCAGCATCGCGACCCCCCCCCCCCCCCCCATGTTTCCATGGTGACGCGTCATGCTTGGCACGTGATTCACCACAGCCAAAATAGCGCTGTATGACATGTAACGTTAGCGCTTTTATTTATAAATATTAACAAACCTGGTTACCATGTCATCAACTATCTTCTATTCTGATTCTCAAATGTGTGTAAGTGAGTTTGTTTTGTCGTTTAAAAAACAGTTTCTCCCGAAATACATGGCCGGTGAACTGGGAGAAGAATAGAGTTAACTTTATAGTTACTTACACTGTGTGTCTGATATGAAAAAATCCGTCGGCAAATATATTTGAATGGGTTGTTATTGCTGCTTCCATAGACACCATTGTGTATTTTACAAACTATAAATGTATTGTTTTGCTATAAATTATATGCATTTAAATGTCTGAAACCTAAAATAAACATTATGTGGTTAAAAACACTGAATAGTTGTGATATAATATGACAAGCACTGAACGCGTCTGTCTCTGGCTCAGCGCCAGCCACAGCGCGAAAGCACAGTCTGGATCTGGCTGCTCTGTCACGTGTACATTGTACATCATGTACATTCGCTCCTAGTGGTCAGCTGCTGCAGACTCAGAGCGTGCCGAAATCAAAATGGCTGATGAGATGTAGAGGAAAATATCTCCGCGTTGTGCCTACGCCCCTTAGCTGTTCTAAATCCACTGTAAAACACGGCTTTGCGGGGCTTATTGCTTAAGTGAAAAATTAAAACGTTAGCCCCGCCCCTCCTCCCGATATCATCGTCCATCGCGATGTTTCACTGTACACATCGTCTGATGCCAAATTGGTAGACATCGCAAACCCTAGATTCAATGACCAATCCATACCTGTCTCATTCATGAATGACTCAGTCGTTCGAACGAATCGTTTGAACGAATGAATCAATGACTCGCTCATTAAGACGGTAGCCTGGCGACACCTAGTGACGGTTCAGTGTTATGTTTAAAAGTATCATTCTTTCCAACGATTTTTAATTGACTCATATTTAAAACAATCTCATAACATCTTTTAATGCATTGTTATTTTTCAATGTAAATGATGTAATTTGATCAGCCCTACCTAGGGTAACAGCCATATAGTATCTTATTATTCTAAATAATTGAATTTATTGATCAAATTTACAAATTAAAATGAAAGATGAAGCATACATTTAATAAGACTGGACTAGGGGTGCCTTGCAGATATTACAATTATGCACTTTTAAATATACCATTGCCACCCACCGTCAATTTGGTGTGTGTGTGTGTGTGTGTGTGTGTGTGTGTATGTGTGTGGGTTGGTTTGTGTGGGTTGGTTTATGTGATTTATGAGGACACAAATTTGTATAATGACGTGTATTACACTGGTATTACAACTTATGGGTGGTTTATGAGGACATTTCAAAAGTCCTCATAAATCAAATGGCTTGAAAAACATAAAAAACAATGTTTTATTAAAAAAATTTAAATGCAGCATGTCTGTTATATGCCTTTACTTTATTAAAAAAACGTATTTAAAAAATACAAGGCTTAAGACATTTATTTCCTTTTTTAATGAAGGCCAAACCACACAGCAGTGAAATGGTTAATCTAGCCCCACTCCCCCTCCCCCTCCCCACACTCACAGACACACACACACAGAGAGCAGGCACATAGCCCCACTCCCCCTCCCCCTCCCCACACTCACAGACACACACACAGACAGCAGTCACAGAGACGTAGGCTCAGAGAGAAATGACCATATTCAAACCAAAATATCTGACTTCCTCTTGGTTATTGCTAATGACTGTAAATTAGAAAGTTGTCTGGCTGGAGGAGAACTATATAAATACAGATTTTTGTAACTCTAGATGAAACTAACCCGCCCACTTTTGTCAAAAGGTGGCGCTACTGAGTCCCTGCACCACGCCCATTTCTGAAACTATGCACATGTCACCTGGCTAATAAATATGATCTGTCTGTCGAGTTTCATGCAATTTTAAGCAATTTCAGGCATGCTAAGAGTCTCAAAAGCATCCAAAAAGAATATTAAAGTTTGATGGATTGCCACAGCAACAGTTTCAAAGATATCAAGAATCCATTCACAGGTCTTCATCTGCCGTGTATTTACATTATACAGATGAAGTTTGAAGCAAATCGGGTAAAAATAAGAGGGTGATTTCAAAGCATTTTGAAAGTGACACACTTCCTGCTGCCAGTTGGTGGCGCTATAACTTTGACTCACAATAGTCACATCCATGTGATCGGGCTCTTACAACGAACACACTGCTGAAGTTTCATCAAGATTAGTTAATGTATGCAGTAGTTATGACACACTTCCCGTTTCACGTTTCTCGCCATAATTTCGTTTCCTCGCCACGGCCAAACCGTTCGAGATATCAAAAATCCCCTCGCAAACTTTCATCCTCAATGTCTTGACTTCACACTGACCGAGTTTCGTGCCGTGTGTTTGAATTCTCTAGGAGGAGTACTTCACATTCCATTGCATGCGTTTTCCAAACAAGCCTAAATAGCCGACTTCCTGTTGGGCTGGGGTAAAAAGTTAGAGTGCGAAGTATATATGAAATGATGAGATCTACATGTGTACCGAGTTTCATATTATTACATGCAAGCGTGTTTGATTTATGGACCATGTTTTCGGACCCCGTTCCAGGGGGCGCTGTCGAGCCCCCCTGCCACGCCCGGGTACCATCTTCAGCCCGGCCCTGATGGCCGCGGGTTCTGACATGTGTGCAAAGTTTCAGGAGTTTTTGAGCATGTTAAGGCCTCCAAAAGTGTCCAAAAGGTAGTAAAAAAATAATTAGAAGAAGAAGAAGAAGAAGAAGAATAATAAATAATCCTTAGGAAAACAATAGGGCCTTCGCCCTTAGGGCTTGGGCCCTAATAATCCTAAGGAAAACAATAGGGCCTTCGCCTTTTCAAGGCTTGTGCCCTAATAATCCTAAGGAAAACAATAGGGCCTTCGCCTTTTCAAGGCTTGGGCCCTAATAAATAATCCTTAGGAAAACAATAGGGCCTTCGCCTTTTCAAGGCTTGGGCCCTAATAAAAATAATAAATAATCCTTAGGAAAACAATAGGGCCTTCGCCTTTTCAAGGCTTGGGCCCTAAAAATAAACCTTAGGAAAACAATAGGGCCTTCGCCTTTTCAAGGCTTGGGCCCTAATAATAATAATAAACGGAGCAATTCCAAGAGGGTCCTCACACCATCGGTGCTCGGGCCCTAATAAAAAAACATTATATCTTACCAGCGATGAACCAGCAGAAGAGGAAAAGGGACACCAGTGAATTCCAGGCAGTGCAGAGACTACTCAGGAGAGTTTGAGTGCCTTCTTCTGGCTCCTGAGTGCATGGAAGGCAGGACAGCAGACCGAGGACCAATGCAAACACACCTGACACCAGCAGATAAATGGGAATATAGGGCTGCTTTTGACAGTCATGCAGATGTATTGCACCTGTGAAAAAGAAGGGAGATGATATGCTTTTTTATATACCCAAAATTAACTTATGTTTATAAAGACCTGGAATAATAAATGCATACCAATTGATACCTGAGCGAGGGGTAGGATAGTCACAAAGAGTTTGGAGATTACTGTGAAACAATTAAATCAGTTAATTAAATCATTTTTTTTCATACATTTCTCAGTTTTATAATAGTTACTCTTATCTATACTTGAATAAGGTTTAAGCATAATATTTGTGTGTGTATATCCTACAATGAATGCTTTAAAGGTCCCCTGACATGAAATTTTCACTTTCTGAGGCTTTTTAACATTAATATTAGTTCCCCTAGCCTGTATTTGGTAGCCTGGTTCTACCAGACTCTCGTACATTTCATTTGTACAGAGAGTCTGGCACCGCTCCATTGACAAGCGTTAACTTCCTTGTAGGCGGGAACTCTATTGAAGTCTAAAACTATTGGATCTGCCCAGAGTCACTCTATATGCCATAACCAATCGCTAACGTTTGGTCGTGACATATGTATTTTCCCGAACCCGTTGGAGGATGGCCATAAACACAAAACTAAGCAAAGATTGTTCTTGCTCCGGCTTTAACTTCTTGATATTCGACAGCGTTGCCACAACGGAGCACGAATGGCTTCACTCGCATCTGTCTCCTCTGCCATTACTGAACCACAACTCAAAATAACGCACGAGTCGACATCAACGTCATCGTTCTCAGCCACTCCCCTGTTCGCTGATTGGTCCTAAAAAAATTGATTTCTGGAAACCGAAGTCTACAGCACAATCCCAGACGTAGTACTGAAGGAAAATGAAATTGAGCGGAAGTGTGTAGGAGGGCGGAGCCAGGCTATGTATTTGGTCCCCTCGTGTCTAGAATTTTCAATCGGTGTAGATCGAGCTTTGGCTATCTTTCTCTGTCTGTGAGAAAATGAGAGCTCAGACGTGCTGATCTTGAATCTCCTCCTTATGACGTCATAAGGAGGAAAGGTTACCTCCCCTTTCTCTGCTTTGCCCGCCCAGAGAATTTGGCTCGCCCATGAGAAAATGAGCTAGGAAGTATGAACGCGCGAGCGCGATTTGAGTTTTTCCTCGAGAGATATAATGGCTTGCAAACGAGCAAAGCATGGCAGTTGATCAGTGTTCGGATGTACAAATGAACACAAAAGTATTTTTTAGTTCCTTCATCCGAGCCTCTGAAACAATGGGTTAATTTTATTTTCTCTGGAAATGCGCCGACACAACTTCTCAAAGTTTTGTATGGTCCAAACATTTCACCGACGACTGTTTCCTCAACTTGGGCCAATACAGAGCTGGCCTCGATGAACGTCTGAAAATAAATCGATCGAGCTCAGCAACAATTTCTGATGTGTAGCCTAATTGTTCAAGTTCAGACAGGTAATCTTTCTCTCAAAATCGTTCAATACTGTTTATGCATCAGTAAGTCAAGCCAGTGACTAAAATATCAACTTCACATCGTTTCTTTTAGTAGGATGAAAAT
This sequence comes from Chrosomus eos, assembly GCA_036326025.1. Lineage (NCBI taxonomy): Eukaryota > Metazoa > Chordata > Actinopteri > Cypriniformes > Leuciscidae > Chrosomus > Chrosomus eos. The sequence goes on from CM070820.1 coordinate 14,541,506, forward strand.
TATCTTATTTAAATTGTGAACAAATTATAGCGCAAGTTTATCTGTACAACTCGTTATGAAATCAATGATGCACGTTACACTGCACAACGAAGCTCTTACTGTATGTACATCATCGTGTTTTTATTGGTGAAAGCATTAGAGAGAGTGCAGAAGCGGAAACATTATAAAATAACCCATGTCAGGGGACCTTTAACACTTTAGCTATGTAGCTCCCTATAACTGTCAAAGCATTTTCAAAGGAGAATCACAATTAATAACATAATTTAATGAAGCATCACATCAACATATTACACTCACACACAGAACAACAGAGTAATTGGAAATACTTAGAACAGGTGTGCTGAGTTTGGGAGGCCTGCGAATATTCTGCAATAAGCTTCTGTCTTCCATCGTCTTTACTTCACTCTGGCCTGCCAGAAAAATGAAAAAGAAAGATTAACAGAAATATATATATATATATATATATATATATATATATATATATATTTTATAAATATAAAATATATATAAAATATAAAATAATATATATATAAAAAAAAAAATATATATATATATATATATATATATATATATATATATATATATATATATTTTTTATATATATATATTTTGCAGAGGAAACTGGGGGTAGATTGACATATGCGACAGTAGATATAAAACGTCTATGCACCATTCTTAAAGGGGGGGTGAAATGCACAGTTTCACTCAATCTCATGCTAATCTTGAGTACCTATAGAGTAGTATTGCATCCTTCATACCTCCAAAAAGTCTTTAGTTTTATTATATTTATAAAAGAAATATAGGCTGTACCGAGTCTTTCCGAAAAAACCCGAGCAGGTGGAGGCGTGCCGTGTGGGCGGGAGCGCGCAAAGCTTTTGCGTGTGTTGTAAACAGACAGACTCGTGGTTTATGAGGACATGAATTATTTTTACAATAAACAAACTGACATCTACAGTGGCCAGCTAAACAAATGTATTTAAACACACACACACACACACACCATACATCGCATGCTCCATAGATACATTAACTGTAAGTGATCATGTTGTTTACTTGCTGTGCTTACTTGCACAACTCCGTTGCTGCTCTGGAAAAACAAAATCCATCCACAGGTCCCTTATCGCTGGGTTCTTTGGAAATTTGTGTGTTGTCTTGCCCTGGTAACCAAAAACACACTTTTTTTGTGCCTTTTTTTTATTGCAGCGCTCTGATGGCATAGGACTCTCACTCTCGCACGCTCTAGGCTACAGATGCGCGCGCGCACTTCCGGGAGAATTGCCCTTAAGACCCGTATAAGGAAATTCCGCACACTCTGACGTCGCGTAGAGCCATATTCGAAAAAAACTTTCCGAAACTTGTGACAAACCGGAAGGAGTATTTTTGGAACAGAAATACTCCATCAAACTTACAACTTCATTTTTGAAACTTTGTCCATGTTTAGCATGGGAATCCAACTCTTTAACAGTGTAAAAAACTCACTATGCATGAAACAGCATTTCACCCCCCCTTTAAAATAGCTGGATTTTGTGATGTAAAAAATGAAACTATGATAAATCATATCCGAACTTGTGCACGTTTGATGTAAAAATTAGGCTACAACCTTTGAAATGTCACTAAAAAACCAAAGTGACCAGTAAAAAATCAAAGTATAACAAATAAAAGACCATGTATATCTTTCATCACATGATCAAATGATCTAGACTTACCCAAAAAGTGCTTAACACAGTAGAACTAACAGTCATATGATTAGCAGATCATTACAAACCAATCACCAGATCAGTATAACCAATCACAGTGATGAAGACTTGAGTGACATTGATTTTTACTCAACTGTAAGATTTATGTACATGTATCTTTTCGGTTCAGAGAGTCTCTTTTGGTTGTTGAGACCAGTGTAATTTGGTTGTATCTACCTAGATAGATAGATAGTGGGTAGATAAGTGGGTAGTTGCCAAAGTGGGTAAGATGCCAAAGAACTGGTGCTCACAGGTTTTAAAGTAATAATAGCTTCTAGGCAGGGCGCCGTCACCATAGTTTGGGGAATTACCTCGAAGTATTGTATTGTATGTATTCAGGAAGGTAATTACCCCGAGATACCAAAGTATTATATTGTATTATATTCAGAATGGGATTTACCCTAAAGGTACTATTGTATCATGTAGTATTGTATTGGTACTGTAGTATTATATTATATTACGGTCGATTGCTCCTGTCTGCCTTGCTGCTGGCTTGTGTCTGTAAGCTCCATAGCATTCTGTTTTGAATCTCTATTTACTATCATTCCTTGCTGTTCTTATTTGCTAAATTTAACTTATTCATCAACATATATTAGATATTGTCATATATTAGATATTGTCTAATATACAGACGGGCCCGGTCTGAGTATTTCACAATCTGCTTAGTTACTGGGATTTTCACACACAACCATTTCTAGGGTTTACAAAGAATGGTGTGAAAAGGGAAAAACATCCAGTATGCAGCAGTCCTGTGGGCGAAAATGCCTTTTTGCCTGTTGATGCTAGAGGTCAGAGGAGAATGGGCCGACTGATTCAAGCTGATAGAAAAGCAACTTTGACTGAAATAACCACTCGTTACAACTGAGGTATGCAGCAAAGCATTTGTGAAGCCACAACATGCACAACCTTGAGGCTGATGGGCTACAACAGCAGAAGACCCTACCGGGTACCACTACAAATAGGAAAAAGAGGCTACAATTAGCAAGAGCTCACCAAAATTGGACAGTTGAAGACTGGAAGAATGTTGCCTGGTCTGATGAGTCTCAATTTCTGTTGAGACATTCAGATGGTAGAGTCAGAATGTAGCGTAAAAAGAATGAGAACATGGATCCATCATGCCTTGTTACCACTGTACAGGCTGGTGGTGGTGATGTAATGGTGTGGGGGATGTTTTCTTGGCACACTTTAGGCCCCTAAGTGCCAATTGGGCATCGTTTAAATGCCACGGCGTACCTGAGCATTATTTCTGACCATGTCCATCCCTTTATGGCCACCATGTACCCATCCTCTGATGGCTACTTCCAGCAGGATAATGCACCATGTCACAAAGCTCGAATCATTTCAAATTGGTTTCTTGAACATGACAATGAGTTCACTGTACTAAAATGGCCCCCACAGTCACCAGATCTCAACCCAATAGAGCATCTTTGGGATGTGGTGGAACGGGAGCTTCGTACCCTGGATGTGCATCCCACAAATCTCCATTAACTGCAAGATGCTCTCTTGTCAATATGGGCCAACATTTTTAAAGAATGCTTTCAGCACCTTGTTGAATCAATGCCACATAGAATTAAGGCAGTTCTGAAGACGAAAGGGGGTCAAACACAGTATTAGTATGGTGTTCCTAATAATCCTTTAGGTGAGTGTATATATAATTAAAAACTTTTTCATGTATGGAGTCAGATGAAGTAACGAGTTAATACATATGAGAAAATGTATTTAATCAAATTACTTTAGGTCTTATTACTTAGGTATTTTAGGAGAAGGTCTCTGCGTTTTACAGTCTTTCCTTTTCCGCAACATTCAAGATTAAATGGAATGCATTTTTTTCATATGTATTGACTTATTTCATCTGACTCCATAAATGAAAAGGGTTTTAATTATATCTGGGCATTATTAAAAGTGAGCGAATGTTTGATTATTCTTTTTTTTAACTCTTTAATTATGTTTTATCCGCTCAGATTAGGAAGCTATATCACTTAGAGGTCCTTGCGTCTTCCGCAGGTCTCACGACACAAGCTCGCCAGTTTTGTTCATCAAACAGAGATAATTGGCTAATATCTTAGACGGTCAGATTCACCCTTACTCGGTCAAAGATATTTTGATAGCCCCCATGGAATTGCATACACTTTAACTTAATTTAATCATTTTACTTCAGTAGAAGTTTTGGCCACTATTATAGGTATGAGTCGACCAACTATACTTTTCTTATAATAGTTTGGATTGGCCAAGCCCGTGATTTCTCACGTACACTTACCTAAAATAACTTTAAATTAAATCAGAGGTCATTAGACACACCCAGATTTAGGTTGATCAAACAGCATTTCGCTGCCCTAAACAGAAATAAATTGCCTTCTGCAAACCAAGTACACTTGAATTGATGTCAAAATATTAGTCGTCACTAATCTGACGCAGAATTGCGGGAATACACAAATCCGATAATCTACTTGGGAAAACAATCTTAGAGTCAGTCAGAATAAAATCAAATGTTTACTATTTATTGACCAGGTAATAGAGCAATAATTCAAAATCCATTCATACATCAAATAAAATCATCAGTCAATCAAATACCATAACAACAATTCGGGGAGTGAAGAATTAAAGAAATATTTACACGAATATACGAAATACTACACACCGCGATCGTGTGGGTTACACACAAATCTAGTTACAGATTCCCCAAACCTCTTCACCCAATTTCCTTATAAACCCAGATAATTCAATTTGCTTACTAAATGGTGGTGTCTGTCATTATAATTAGATTTTGGTCCCCTAGTGAGGGGCTCACAACTGTGAGATCAGAATGGAGGGATCTGGGGGAGGGAACACCTTTAAGGGACACATCACTTTTCTCATATTTAGAAACTTTTTTTAGCTTTTCATTATGATTGGGAGAATGAGACCGTTTTACCAGGCGCACTGAGACACTTTAAATGATACCAAACATGTATAGTTTGTACATACTTAAACATCTCATGGGTTTTCAGAGAGTTTCAGGTGAGGAGGAGAAGGGGGAGATTGTCAAAGTGAGGTGTGAGTTACACTGTGTGCTGCGTCTCGGATGTTGCTGTTGCATAATTATGCACGGGAGTGTTTAGTGCAATAGTGCTGTGCTGTATACCGGTTCATACTGAAAAACGGTGTATATTTTCGTTATGATATTCATTTTTAATATAATAAAAGAAAATGTAATGAACCCAACACTGCTTATGCTCCCATATTTAATAAAAAAGCAACGTTTCGACCCCACTGGGTCTTCTTCAGCCAAAAATTTTTGCCTGTGTGAGGACTTTTCATACCCTTCCCACAGAAAAGAAATGTCAACAGGCGTGGTTGATGTTTATCTATAATCGGATACCGCAACAGTTTAATTCGAAGTTGTTAGTTTGCTCTGCCCATTTCACCATGGACTTATTTTCTAACCTGGGACAATATCAAGCAGGCTTCTCTCAGTGAATAAATTATATACAGAAAGCGATCAAAGAACAATCTTTCCACACAGCGTGAGTTTATCTGGACACTTGCCAAACTCGTTATGAAATCAATGACGCACGTTACACTGCACAACGAAGCTCTTACTGTATGTACATAATCGTGTTCGCATTGATGAAAGCATTAGAGAGAGTGCAGAAACTGCGTTGCAATGATAAGATCTTCATTCTCACGATCAACAGCAGGGTCGGCGCCAGGACATACGGAAGGAGGGGGCCTCGATGCGTCACTGGGAGGGCCTACTTTTAATGATTTTTTTTTTTAAAGATTAAAAAGCCCGGGGGGGGGGGGGGGGGGGGTATGTTTCATAGGCGTAATTTGCGGGATTTTCTCAGGATCGATATATTGTCCCCCACCACTTTTTGAAACATGGCACGGATGCACCAAATGCAAATACATAAAACATCTCCAGTTAACTAGCAGAGCATTAATTTAGTTCGCTTTTAAATAAGAGATCTAGCGCTAAAATGTTTTGTTTTTGAACTCAAGCTGCGCGCTGGTTGCCGCTGCTATCAGTGTATGGATACAGTTTCTCTTGTGGCTCTCGCAGTCTTCACTCGGACACGCTCTTCAATCTATCGCAGTAACGGAGACTTTATTCAGTCGGTGAGATCACAATATAAAATGGACACAAACCTGTCCCTGCTTGATAAAAACTGTAACCAATGATGAACATATTCGGTTTTTGATGAGAAAGAAAAAAAACTATACTGAGGGCGGATTAGAACCCGTAACCTCTGACATGCTTGGCAAATAATCTACCACTAGACCACTGAAGAACTCAAAACAAAATCAACGGATCGATGAATATATTTACGGGTTGCAAAGCTGATTTAATCATGGTAAAACAAAATTAATTTACAAATAGTTATATGTAGTTATAGTTAAAATATAAAAAATATATACTTAAGTTAATTATAATATGTATAAAAGGGCACAGTGGTAGCGTGCCTGTTGCCGAGTCTCAGCGGCTGAAATCGCGTTCCGAGGTTCCGAGGCAGGGTGGTGCGCTGACCAGAGGTGAGGGGGCACAGTGACCCAGGTGGCCGGGCCAGGCCCCCTGGGGCCCCCTCGTGGCGCCGACCCTGATCAACAGACTGGCATCTGCTTGCTCAATGCTCATCATGGCAACATTTTATCTGATGGAAATAGATTTAAATACTTTATAAACATCTCACAATTCGTTAATCTCGATAGCTGTAATAGTAAAAACGTTTAATAGCTGTAGTAAAAGTATTCGAGAGAGTTTCACATGTAATACGTAGCTATTTCATATGCGAGCATGTCAACCAATCACAGCAGTGGCCGGCTACACTGAAGGCTCACAGCAGAAATGCCCTTCAAACAGAGTGTTCAAATAAGAGGCTAAAATCAGGGTAGGGAAAAAAAACTTTTATTTCTAAATTATGACTATTTTTGATCTAAAAAACATACTAACACTAAGGGCAACCCAGGAAACATTATAAAATAATAAAATAACCCCATTCTAGGGCATCTTTAAATATAATTCTTTTGAAGTTAGGGTTGTGAACCTAAACTGGTCTTACGATTCGGTTCGATTACGATGATCATGTCACCGATTCAGTTCAATCCGATATTCAATTTTACTTCAAAAGTGATGTGTGCGTGCATGCGCGTGCGTGTGTGAGTATTCGCCTGATTGGGAAGTCGCAGTGACAGAAACAGTGACATTCCAGTTTAAGTGTCAAGGGAGTAAAGCCTGTTTATGCCATTAAATCAAGTCAAGTCACCTTTATTTATATAGCGCTTTTTAAAATACAAATTGTTTCAAAGCAGCTTTACAGAGATAACAGGAAAACAATGTTGTAATTGTTAAATTCAAAATTAAATGTTAAATGTCCCCAACTTAGCAAGCCAAAAGCCAATGGCGACAAAGGCGAAGAGAGGCAAAAAAGGCAACAGTGGCAAGGAACCAAAACTCCATCAGGTGACAGAATGGAGAAAAAAAACTTGGTGGGCCAGTCAGGGGGCCAGTCCTCCTTTGGCCAACAGTGTATGATTATGAGTTAGGCAGCATAATGTCAGGAAAGCAAATGAAATGAAAATGAAATTAAGAAAGTGAATGAAATTAAGAAAGTGAAATTCTGTCAAATCAATTTTGTTTAAGACCATAAAAAGGTCAAATCTGCACAAAAATATGGCTTTCGTGTCATGGATCTTCAAGCAGTCACACTGTCATGATCTCCTGATGGCAAAGGCAAAAAGGCTTTCTCTCTTTGAACGTGGGAGGATTGTTGAGCTGCACAAGCAAGGCCTTTCGCAACGCGCCATCCAAGGTTGGACGCAGTAAGACAGTCATTTTACATTTCTTAAAAGATCCTGAGAGTTATGGGACAAAAAAGTCAAGTGGTAGACCCAAAAAAATTTCACCTGCACTGAGCTGCAGGATCCAACGGGTTGTCCGTGAAGACACAGGTCGATCCTCGACCCAAATTAAGGCACTTACTGATGCTGACTGTAGCCCAATAACCTTAAGACGTCATCTGCGAGAGAAAGGCTTCAAGAACAAAAAACGTCTTCAAAGGCCACATCTCCTCCCACGCCACAAACTTGCTCGTTTGGAATTTGCAAGGGAGCACCAAACATGGGACATTGAAAGGTGGAAGAAAGTTTTATTCTCTGACGAGAAAAAATTTAACCTGGACGGTCCTGATGGCTTCCAACGTTACTGGCATGACAAGGAGATCCCACCGGAGATGTTTTCTACACGGCACAGTGGAGGAGGCTCCATCATGATTTGGGGTGCTTTTTCCTTCAATGGGAAAATGGAGCTTCAGGTTGTCCAGGGGCGTCAAACGGCGGCTGGCTATGTGGACATGTTGCAGCGGGCATCCCTCTTGACTGAGGGCCCATGTCTGTGCGGTAATGACTGGGTCTTTCAACAGGACAACGCTGCAATTCACAACGCCCGCCTGACGAAAGACTTGTTCCAGGAGAGTAACGTTGCTCTTTTGGACCATCCTGCGTGTTCTCCTGATCTAAATCCCGTTGAGAACATTTGGGGATGGATGGCAAGGGAAGTTTACAAAAATGGACGCCAGTCCCAGCAGCCTCCTGGGAACAGTCGCATCAAGCATGCCGAAACGAGTTTTTGAAGTGATCAACAAGAACGGTGGGACTACTCACTACTGAGTCCTTTTTTTAAAAAACTTTTAGTTCTGTTGTAGGTTTATTTTTGGGCTATGGTCTTAAACTTTTGATCAGCTGATGAACAGCCCGCTTAAGTTTAAATGCAGTTTTCAATAAATTGCCAACTCTCTATTTTTTGTATCTTGCTCCTGTTTCTTCTTTTGGCATTTTGAAGCAGTACTTACATCCCGGTTATGATCCACTAGCGCGAAATTCGAATACTTGCAATGTTTCCCCCGGTCTTAAGATTTTGTTTAGGGGTGTATCTTAGTAAAAGCCTTAAGTAATATTGACAAACTATATATCACTTGAAAGCTTAAAATCTCGAGTTTTCATACTTGCTGTTTTCTAAAATAAATTACAGAGGAGCAGTAATTTATCAATTTGCAACAAGAATATTTCATATTCATTAGGAGTATTTAGGCCTTTATTTTGAAATAGCAATAAACATGAAAAATTATGAAAGATTGGTAGAAATCTCAGTTTGTTTTCATGCCCTGAGTTCAAAAGATAACACCAATTCCATTTTATGAGAAAAAAAGGTCTGAAAATGTTGTAAATATAAAGAAAAATTTATGTATTCTCGATTTGTGATGCGGCTGCGAGCAGATATATGGTCTTTTTATGCATTTATTAGAGGTTGAATTCAAATCAAATACTGCCAAACCACCTATACTACTTCTGAATAGGATGTCTACTTCATAAATTGTATGAAAATTATGGAAATACATGGTTCAGATCACTCAAAACATTAAAAAATGGAGGCGCCCTTATATGGGCAGTAATGGAGTCTGGTGTTCACCTAGTGAAAAAGTTGGGTACTGCACCTGAATAAAATCTTACTGAAAGCTCATTTTTTGAGATATCAATCTAAAATTTGGAACACAACTTGTTCAGATTTTTGGCTTTAATTTTCTTGCAGTTTTAGAGTAAAATATATTTTGTAATATATATATATATTATATAAAATATTAATAATTATATTTTTACATTGCTCAATTTCATAAACTTAAACTTATATAACTTTTTTTATGTTTCATTTTTAATAATTTCTACACTTCTCCAATAATCTGGAAAATGTCTGGAAAAAAAACCATAGGTCTATATTCCAAAGCATTCTTGAATAACAACCATTTAAGTTTGGATAGTGATTTTTATGTCTATGCGAAAAAAGGTGACAGTTAAGGGGTTAAAATAAATGTTCATTTAAATGCAGCGCTCATTCATCAGTGTATAATGTTACCCTGGAGATGCACGCATCAACCGTCACCGAGTCCTCTGTTGAAGACGATCATCCATTTATAATCACGCGAAACAACACAGAATAATTGTAATTTGACCATCGGGTGCGGATTAGGGTTGCCACCTGTCCAGGTTTTACCGGATTTGTCATTTTTAATAACCTGTCCCGGGAAATTTGTCCACTTCAGTGTCCCGGTTTTCAAAAAGGCTACGTGTATATGTATGTTCAAACCGTGTAGCGCGCGCACGGCAAATAGGGAGAGAGCGAGACCTTGCGTGTGTGTGCTAGTGTGCTGTGTGCCTCAAGAAGTGCATGTAACACGTATGTAACTTGCATGCGCATGTAAGAAGCGCATGTAAGAATTTTTAATTACTCGCACTCACGTCTCGCCTCCCTATGCTATTGTATGCTACCGCGACAAAGCACATACACGATAAATGACATCAGTACATTATAACCGGTTATGGTCTATTACTGAACCGATACCGAACCGTCCTCGTCTGCATTGCGATGCATCGTAGAAACGATAAATTTTCGACACCCTTACTTGAACTGTTGGTGCTTAATGTAACACTATCTAGTGTAAATGATAAATCACGTTTGAGATTTGTGCTGGCTACTGTATACAGGCCACCAGGGCACTATACAGACTTTATCAAAGAATTTGCGGATTTCCTATCAGTTAGTACTGGCTGCAGATAAAGTCCTAATTGTTGGTGATTTTAATATACATGTAGATAACGAAAAAGATGCACCGGGATTGGCATTTAAAGACATTCTGACATTCTATTGGAGTTAGACAACACGTTTCAGGACCTACTCATTGTCGTAATCCTACTCTAGATCTAATATTATCACATGGAATCAATGTTGATGCTGTTGAAATTCTACAGCAGAGCGATGACATCTCAGATCATTATCTAGTCTCATGTATACTTTATTTAGCCAAGGCTGCAAAGTCGACTGTGTTACAAATATGTTAGACCTAAACTAGTCTGTGTGCTCTCAGTTCTGCTATATGGAAGCAAAACGTGGCCTACATACCGACGGTAAGAGCACAAGCTTAATGCTTTTTACTTCCGTTGCCTATGACATTTCCTTGGCCTGTCATGGCAGGATCGGGTCACAAACACCACCGTGCTGAAGCTCACTAACAGCAGTGACATGTACACCGCGTTCCGGAGGTGGCGTCTCAGATGGATCGGCCATGTACGTCGTATGTACGTCGCTGCCAGATAGATGAATGTCTCCCAAAGTCCATCTTCCATGGGGAGTTACATGTGGGACATCGCCATCGTGGCCGACCCAAGCTTCGCTTTAAGGATGCCGTCACGTGGGACATAAATGTCTTTAACATCAACCCTGACTGATAGCATCACTTTGCGGAAGACCGGGCAGCTTGGCAGTCTGCGCTGATAGAGGGCACGACTCTGTCCTGCCATGCTTACACCAGCTTTTGCACAGAAAGAAGGCATGTTAGACACCGTTCAGATCAGCGCTTGCGCTGCAAAAGGCCTTGATGATCACTTCTGCCACTAAAGATTGCTTTATTAATAATAATCTCCTCATCCCAGATAGCTTAGAAGAACTTGATATTGCGACAGAATCGTTTGACTCTCTCTTTTCCAGCACTTTAGACACAGTTGCTCCTTTGCGCTTAAAGAAGATTAAAGAAAATAGTCAAATGCCGTGGTACAATGAGGCCCTTAAGAGAAAATGGAGCGCAACTACAAAACTTTTTTATTTTATCACAGTTTTATCACATTTCATGGAAAGAGAGCACGATTGCGTACAGAAAGGCCTTAAAAGCTGCTAGATCTGCTTATTTGTCAACCCTATTAAAAGAAAATAAACAAAACCCTAGGTATTTATTTGAAACAGTGGCTAAATTAACGAAAAATTAAGCTTCAACCCCCAGCACAGCATTAATTACTTTATGAACTTCTTCACTTACAAGATTGATATCAGGGAGAAAATGATAACTATGTAACCGTCTTCACGCCCTGATGAAACTTACCAATTTACAAAATTAACGGAATGCATAGCTGATATAAAAAACGGGATGACTAGTAATTTCCTACTACTTAATTCTGAAAAAACAGAGATTCTAATTATTGGACAAAGAACTTCTTCAAGTACTAACCTAGAATACTGTTACACTTTATGGCTGCTCTGTCAAGTTTTTGTCGTCGGTTAGGAACCTGGGTGTGCTCTTTGATCCCAATCTTTCATTTGAAAGTCATGTGTCTAGTATCTGTAAAACCGCATTTTGCTCTCAGTGACAAATGTAGAACAATTAGTTAATGCGTTCATGACATCAAGGCTAGATTATTGTAATTCTCTGACCATTTTAGCCTTGTTCTATCAACAATACATTGGCTCCCTATTAAACATCATATAAATTTTAAAATATTGCTCATTACTTACAAAGCACTAAATGGTTTAGCTCCCCAGTACTTGAGCGAGTCGATGAAGTTTTAAATATGGATATTTTTCTTACACTAACACATCGATTCACTTCAGAAGACCTTTATTAACCCCCGCAGAGCCTTGTGGATTACCTTTATGACGGATGGATGCACTTTGATGGACTTTCACGGTCTCATTGGTTTCATGATGAATGGTCATACCACTCACTCAGTGCCATTATAAAGCTTGGAAGAGCCAGGACATTTTTAAATAACTTCGATTGTATTCGTCTGAAAGAAAAATGTCATTTACACCTAGGATGACTTGAGGGTGAGTAAATCATGGGGTAATTTTCATGTTTGGGTGAACTAAGTAAGTTTAAGTAAGTTCAGTGATGGTTAATTTTTGTTGTAAAAAGCTATTAATTTATATATATTTCTGTCAGGACCACTATCCTCAAATACGATTGACAGCTAGCATACAGTTTGGATTTGGCGGTATGGTTCTGTTCTGGGCAAGAACTCCCTGCGCATCTATGCAGCCCCTACCCCCAAACACCCCTTCGGCCTTGTCTACGCTGGCTCCCTCCAGTCCCTTGTCTTCTCCTCTGTTGACTCTACCCTGCAAGTCGGATCCACCTTTCGGTTAATAGTTCTGCCTTGTAAAGTAGAGTCCCTGGATTCGCCTTGGGCCGGCGAGCCCTTAATTTCACCTCTGCCCGTCAACCAGTTGGCTCCTTGGCTTCTTGTCCCTCCAGCTTCACCATGGTCAGATGTTGCTCTGCCTGCACCACAGACTTCCAGGAAATCAGCTGCACTTCATCTCTCTACCCCTTTGACTCCGTTGGGCTCTGCCTTCCCTCCGGCTCCGCTTTGTCCTTGGTCACACCGGCTCAACCTCAGTTCACCGGCATCTTGGATCCACATCGGCTTCTTGTCCTGAACCTAAGGTGTCATCTGGTCTCACCATCTCCTCAGCTACGCCTGGGTCTCCAGTTCTCGCTAACTCCGCCCTGGCTCTGATGGTGGTCTTCTGCTCCTCCATGGGGGACATAAGTCCTGGTGTGGTGGTCTTCAGCTCCACCGTGGGGGGTCTTCAGCCCTGTCTGGGCTACTGTGTTGGTCTTTTCCTTCACCATGGAAGTCCTCTGCTTCTTTACTCTCCTGAACTTTAATTTAAACTTTTTACTTATGGAAGGAGTTGTCTTCCGGAGGGGGTGTGGGGTGGGGTGAGTTGTCACGCTCAGTCATAATTTTAGTTTAATTATCAAGGATTTTTAGTTTTCTTCTTTTTGTTTTCCTGTTTTCTTTGTTCTATGTTCCGGTTTGTCATTAGTTACCATGGTTATTCATTATATGATTAACTAGATCACACCTGTTTGCATTTGAGATTATCTTGTATAAATAAACCCATCATTTCATTTACTTCTTTGTCTGGTGTTGGTTGTGTTTTAGTACACTGTTCCATTGTATACTCTGATTGGATTACAGCTTTTGTTTTGTTTTATTAAAGAAAACAATATTGTTTGAACTACATCATATTTGGCATATTTTACAGACCTGCCTGTGATAGCTACACCGTTTTTTTTTTTGCTGATGTGCTGGTTTTGCACCAAACATACTTTTTACAATTTTGCCAAAAAAGATGTTTGTTTTTGAAAAGTTTCTAGCCAGGCTTGGATTTTTTTTTCTCTGATATATAAGGTTACGTTAATTCAAACCTTTACATTTTCAAACAGTCAAAAAAAAAAAAAAAAAAAAAAAAAATTCTAGGCAGTAGTGATAGAAATGTTCAATAGCTTTTTTTGAATCCAGGACTTCAGGCTATGTTTGTGTACAGAAATTAAAGATAAAATATTCACTTTAGTAAAATATTTGACAGCTAGACAACGTGCATTCCATTCAACTGTAAGTGCCCTGCGAAGAGGACTTCACAAGGTATTATGGAATCTTCAAACGACACGGCAAACAACCTAGGGAGTTATGGAACATTGATACCTCACTTCACATGGTCGCATTACACATATCGCATAAACCTATAGTAATTATATTTATTTACAGAATCTATTGTGTCATCTTCCATTAAACTTACCTAATATGCATAGCTCAAGTGTCATCTATGTTTGATAATGTGGCAGGGTGTTCTAAATTGTCAAGGGCATTTAATATCACTGCATAGGGACCCAAGGCTGGTTATACCGAATTACTATGTCTGCTGCCCTTGACATTATGAATACAATAGACAGACACAAATAGCTACAGAAGCATATTTTATTGTCAATATAATATTAATGTAAAAAAAGTACATCAAACATTAAAACCATTTCATTGTTATTGGAACGAACATATTTACATACAACTCATATTGTTAATGATATTAAAGTAATTAAAACATTGAAACATTTAATTGTTCTTGGAACAAATGTTTAAATTGTTTAACAATGAGATGCTATCTATACTTGAAAGTCATCCAGTCTTTAGAGCATAATCTAGAGGACAATGAATTTAGAGACTCTGGCTCAGTAATGGTTGTACATATTGTAACAGTGTTATGATACAGTTACTACTATATATATATTTATATTTAATACAAGTTTTAAAATATTACAACATTTTCCATGTTTTATGGCGGTTGTACCGAATGACCTGATATTTCGGGACATGTGTATAAGCAAGTGAAAACATGAATTTTTCAAATAGTTAGAGTTACTTACTTTGCTTCATCATGACCATGTGGTCCTTTGCAGGTGTCTGAATGATGTCACATCCTGTTACATGATATTGACCTCATGACTTGATAAAAAATGGTGCCTTTATATTGGTTACTCCGAATGAAATCAATGAAGCTTACGAAGATGTTCAACTAATAAATATGTGGTCCTTTGCAGGTGTCTGAATAATGTCACATCCTGTTACATGATATTGACCTCATGACTTGATAAAAAAATGGTGCCTTTATATTGGTTACTCCGAATGAAATGAATGAAGCTTAGGAATATGTTCAACTAATAAATATCTTCATCGCTGGCAAAAATATGATGCATTTGCAGATATGCTTTCACTTGACTGTCCTTTAGGTTTACGGCCACTTCATCCAACGCTCTTGATGTTCTTAAATCTTCCTGTTACGACTCCGAGTCGAGTGCGAATTGAAACGGCTTCAGATTCAGAGCGTGTAGGAACTGAACAGATCATTCAAACTGATTCGTGAACTGATTAAGACAGATCTGGCAACTTGTTTGATGAAGTCTTTGAACAGAATCGACTCAAAAGAGTGATTCATTTGTAAATTGAGTATCGCTCGTGCCCATAAAAAAAGATACAGCGCGCTTGGAATAAACTACACATTTAACAACATGTATTGCATTAAAATAAAGTAACGAGAGGAACGTCGCCCAACGTAACGAAGTAAAAGTACAGTTTTTTTTTCATTAGAAATGTACTCGAGTTAAAGTAAAAGAAAGTACCCACATTTAAATCTAGCCTAATCTTAAAAGTACAAATTGTCCAAAAAATGCTCAAGTAAATGTAACGAAGTAAATGTACTTTGTTACTACCCAACTCTGCAATTAATTAATAATAATCAGACCCACACAAAAAATAAATCCCCCATGTTTAATGGACTGTCCCTCCCTTGTGCTGGAAGCAGTTTTTTTTTTCTCCAGAAGCCCTTGAACATAGGACTCGCGGAATACAGTAAATTATAAGCAACTAGATTAATGTGTTTATAGTTCATATCACACACCATATGCACTCCTGTAACTTACAGCAGAAAAAAAAAAGTGCGGTCATTAGGGCTGGGCGATATGGCCTAAAAATAAAATCCCAGATTTGTTCACAAAAAATCTGATTTACGATTTAAATCGTTTTTTTTTCTCTCCCTACTTAAAATCAATCTGCAGATGACAAAGAAATTGTTCAAAACAAGTTTAACTTTATTAGGGCCCAAGCCTTGAAAAGGCGAAGGCCCTATTGTTTTCCTAAGGATTATTATTAGGGCCCAAGCCCTAAGGGCGAAGGCCCTATTGTTTTCCTAAGGATTATTATTTAGGATTATTATTATTTTACTACGTTTTGGGCACTTTTGGGGGCCTTGTGGCTCAGTGGTTCATGTAGGTGGCTCACTTTGGGCGGCAGTGGCTCAGTGGTTCATGTAGGTTGTCTACAAACCGAAAGGTTGGTGGTTCAATCCCCGGTTCCACCTGACCAAGTGTCGAGGTGTCCATGAGCAAGACACCTAACCCCAGCTGCTCCCGACGAGCTGGATGGCGCCTTGCATGGCTGCCGTCGCCCGTCGGTGTATGAATGAGAGAGTGAATGGGTGAATGTGTGGCAAATTGTAAAGCGCTTTGGTGGCCATTGGGTCTGTGAAAGCGCTATATAAATGCAGTCCATTTACCATTTACCATTGCCTTAACGTGCTCGAAAACTCTTGAAACTTTGCACAAATCTCAGAACCCACGGCAATCAGGGCCGGGCTGAAGCTGGTACCCGGGCGTGGCAGGGGGGCTTGACAGCGCCCCCTGGAACGGGGTTTGAACACTTGGTCCATAAATCAAACATGCTTGCATGTAATAATATGAAACTCGGTACACATATAGATCTCATCGGTTCATATATACTTCATGCTCTTACTTTTTACCCCAGCCCAACAGGAAGTCCGCTATTATGGGTTGTTTGGAAAACGCATGCAATGGAATGTGAAATACTCCTCCTAGAGAATTCAAACACACGGCACGAAACTCGGTCAGCATGAAGTCAAGACACTGAGGATGAAAAATTGCCAGGGGATTTTTGATATCTCGAACGGTTTGGCCGTGGCGAGGAAACGAAATTATGGCGAGAAACGTGAAACAGGAAGTGTGTTATAACTACTGCATACATTAACTAATCTTGATGAAACTTCAGCAGTGTGTTCGTTGTAAGAGCCCGATCACATGGATGTGACTATTGTGAGTCAAAGTTATAGCGCCACCAACTGGCAGCAGGAAGTGTGTCACTTTCAAAATGCTTTTAAATCACCCTCTTATTTTTACCCGATTTGCTTCAAACTTTATGTGTATAATGTAGTCACACGCCAGATGTAGACCTGTGAAAGGATTATTGATATCTTAGATACTGTTGCCATGGCAATGCATCAAACATTAATATTCCTTTTTTTAAGCTTTTTCATGCTTTTTCATGCTTTCGGGCACTTTTGGGGTTCTTAACGTGCTCGAAAACTCTTGAAACTTTGCACACGGGACAAAACCCGCGGCCACCAGGGCCAGGCTGAAGCTGGTACCCGGGCGTGGCAGGGGGGCTCGACAGCGCCCCCTTGAACGGGTCCGACAATTTGGTCCATATATCCAACTCGCTTTACCCGATTTGCTTCAAACTTGATGTGTATAATGTAGACACATGCCAGATGTAGACCTGTGAAAAGATTGTTGATATCTTAGATGCTGTTGCCGTGACAACGCATCAAACTTTAATATTCTTTTTGGATACTTTTGAGATTCTTAGCGCATTTTTGGGGCCCTTAACATGCTCAAAAACTCTTGAATCTTTGCACACGGGTCAGAACCCGTGGCCATCAGGGCCGGGCTGAAGCTGGTACCCTGGCGTGGCAGGGGGGCTCGACAGCGCCCCCTGGAATGGGGTCCGAAAACTTGGTCCATATATCCAACACGCTTTACCGATTAGCTTCAAACTTGATCTGTATAATGTAGACACACGCCAGATGTAGACCTGTGAAAGGATTGTTGATATCTTAGATGCTGTTGCCGTGACAACGCATCAAACTTTAATATTCTTTTTGGATACTTTTGAGACTCTCAGCGCACTTTTGGGGCCCTTAACGTGCTCAAAAACTCTTGAAACTTTGCACACGGGTCAGAATCCGCGGCCATCAGGGCCGGGCTGAAGCTGGTACCCGGGCGTGGCAGGGGGGCTCGACAGCGCCCCCTGGAACGGGGTCCGAAATCTTGGTCCATAAATCAAAAACGCTTGCATGTAATAATATGAAACTTGGTACACATATAGATCTCATCGGTTCATATATCTTTTGTACTTTTACTTTTTACCCAGCCCAACAGGAAGTCGGCTATTAAGGGTTGTTTGGAAAACGCATGCAATGGAATGTGAAATACTCCTCCTAGAGAATTCAACCAATCGCCACGAAACTCGGTCAGCATGAAGTCAAGACACTGAGGATGAAAAATTGCCAGGGGATTTTTGATATCTCGAACGGTTTGGCCGTGGCGAGGAAATGAATTTATGGCAAATATTGGAAACAGGAAGTGTGTTATAACTTCTGCATACATTAACTGATCTTGATGAAACTTCAGCAGTGTGTTCGCTGTAAGAGTCCGATCACATGGATGTGACTATTGTGAGTCAAAGTTATAGCGCCACCAACTGGCAGCAGGAAGTGTGTCACTTCCAAAATGCTTTGAAATCACCCTCTTATTTTTACCCGATTTGCTTCAAGCTTTATGTGTATAATGTGTAAACACACGCCAGATGTAGACCTGAGAAAAGATTATTGATATCTTAGATACTGTTGCCGTGGCAACGCATCAAACTTTAATATTCTTGTTTGATGCTCTGAGCCAATATGGCAAGCCGTTTTAACATTTAATCATTTTAACCTACTAGTCTCTATTTTCATGCTACTAGTACTTATTTTTTAGATACTAGTATCTATTCCATTAAGTACTAGTACTTATTTGCGACTAGTGCTTATTCTTTAGTACTAGTGCCTATTCTTTAGATACTAGTGCTTATTCTTTAGATATTCTTTTGAATACGTATTAGTAGCTAATGAATAAGAACTGGTATTTATTTAATAGGTACTAGTATGTAATGACTTAGAACTAGTATTTATTGAATAAATACTAGTATCTATTAATAGCTACTAGTCTCTAAAAGGTCATTTTCTCTCTCTCTCTCTCTCTCTCTCTCTGAGCCAATATGGCAAGCCGTTTTAACATTTAATCATTTAACCTAGTAGTCTCTATTTTCATGCTACTAGTAATTCTTTTTTAGATACTAGTATCTATTCTAGTATCTATTCCTTTATAAGTACTAGTACTTATTCATTAGCGACTAGTGCTTATTCTGTTTAGAATATTCAAAGTGCTTATTCAATTTGTATGCTTATTTATATTTTCAGAGCAGAAAATCCGATTTTTCTGCTTATTCAATATTGCATCTAAATATTGCGACACACGGCAGATGTAGACCTGAGAAAGGATTATTGATATCTTAGATACTGTTGCCGTGACAACACATCAAACTTTAATATTCTTTTTGGATGCTTTTGAGACTCTTAGCATGCCTGAAATTGCTTAAAATTGCATGAAACTCGACAGACAGATCACATTTATTAGCCAGGTGACATGTGCAAAGTTTCAGAAACGTGCGGGGTGCAGGGACTCAGTAGCGCCACCTTTTGACAAAAGTGGGGGGGTTAGTTTCATCTAGAGTTACAAAAATCTGTATTTATATAGTTCTCCTCCAGCCAGACAACTTTCTAATTTACAGTCATTAGTAACAACCAAGAGGAAGTCAGATATTTTGGTTTGAATATGGTCATTTCTCTCTGAGCCTACGTCTCTGTGCTTGCTGTCTGTGTGTGTGTCTGTGAGTGTGGGGAGGGGGAGGGGGAGTGGGGTTATGTGCCTGCTCTCTGTGTGTGTGTCTGTGAGTGTGGGGAGGGGGAGGGGGAGTGGGGCTATATTAACCATTTCACTGCTGTGTGGTTTGGCCTTCATTAAAAAAGGAAATAAATGTCTTAAGCCTTGTATTTTTTAAATACGTTTTTTTAATAAAGTAAAGGCATATAACAGACATGCTGATTTTAAATTTTTTTAATAAAACATTGTTTTTTATGTTTTTCAAGCCATTTGATTTATGAGGACTTTTGAAATGTCCTCATAAACCTCATGAACGGGGTTTGAACACTTGGTCCATAAATCAAACATGCTTGCATGTAATAATATGAAACTCGGTACACATATAGATCTCATCGGTTCATATATACTTCATGCTCTTACTTTTTACCCCAGCCCAACAGGAAGTCCGCTATTATGGGTTGTTTGGAAAACGCATGCAATGGAATGTGAAATACTCCTCCTAGAGAATTCAAACACACGGCACGAAACTCGGTCAGCATGAAGTCAAGACACTGAGGATGAAAAATTGCCAGGGGATTTTTGATATCTCGAACGGTTTGGCCGTGGCGAGGAAACGAAATTATGGCGAGAAACGTGAAACAGGAAGTGTGTTATAACTACTGCATACATTAACTAATCTTGATGAAACTTCAGCAGTGTGTTCGTTGTAAGAGCCCGATCACATGGATGTGACTATTGTGAGTCAAAGTTATAGCGCCACCAACTGGCAGCAGGAAGTGTGTCACTTTCAAAATGCTTTTAAATCACCCTCTTATTTTTACCCGATTTGCTTCAAACTTTATGTGTATAATGTAGTCACACGCCAGATGTAGACCTGTGAAAGGATTATTGATATCTTAGATACTGTTGCCATGGCAATGCATCAAACATTAATATTCCTTTTTTTAAGCTTTTTCATGCTTTTTCATGCTTTCGGGCACTTTTGGGGTTCTTAACGTGCTTCGAAAACTCTTGAAACTTTGCACACGGGACAAAACCCGCGGCCACCAGGGCCAGGCTGAAGCTGGTACCCGGGCGTGGCAGGGGGGCTCGACAGCGCTATATTAACCATTTCACTGCTGTGTGGTTTGGCCTTCATTAAAAAAGGAAATAAATGTCTTAAGCCTTGTATTTTTTAAATACGTTTTTTTAATAAAGTAAAGGCATATAACAGACATGCTGATTTTAAATTTTTTTAATAAAACATTGTTTTTTATGTTTTTCAAGCCATTTGATTTATGAGGACTTTTGAAATGTCCTCATAAACCACCCATAAGTTGTAATACCAGTGTAATACACATGCCATTATACAAATTTGTGTCCTCATAAATCACATAATCCAACCCACACACACATCAAATTGACGGTGGGTGGCAATGGTATATTTAAAAGACTTGATGTGTGTGTGTGTGTGTGTGTGTGTGTGTGTGTGTGTGTGTGTGTGTGTGTGTGTGTGTGTGTGTGTGTGTGTGTGTGTGTGTGTGTGTGTGTGTGTGTGTGTGTGTGTGTGTGTGTGTGGAGAGAGAGAGAGAGAGAGAGAGGAGAGAGAGAGAGAGAGAGAGAGAGAGAGAGGAGAGAGAGAGAGAGAGAGAGCATAAAAAAACAAAAAGTTTGGTTCCGGTAGGTGGTCAGTTGAGGTCATGGTTCGGTAGGGAAATTTTTTTTTTTTTTTTTTTTCATGTGCTTGTCCTCCGGACAAGTAAATCTGTCATTCACTTGTCTGAGAAAAAAGTTGCTTGTCCGGATCATTTATTTATTTATTTATTCTGAAGCAATATTCTCATCAGTGTTCAATCAGCTTTGATATTTAAATCGGCATATTGTAATATCTGCATTGAATGTTGTGGATATTGACTAAGAATATTGAATATTATGTATGTTATCAATCACCCTAAATGCAATACGGTGTTAGCTATATATCTTAAAGTGCGATACTGTCGCATAATAGTGTCCCATGAAGGGCATCCCCTCCCCCAATATTATTAAATGTCCTATTAGTGTCTTATTATTCTAAATAATTGAATTTATTGATCAAATTTAGGAATTTAAAATGAAAGATGAAGCATAGGCTACTGTTACCCTAGGTAGGGCTGATCAAATTAAATCATTTACACTGAAAAATTACAATTGCATAAAATAATGTTATGAAATTGATTTAAATGTACAAATAAGAAACAGTGGAAAGAAGTATACTAGGCTACTTATAAACATAACACTAAATTGCCAATAGGTGGCGGCAGGCGGCCGTATTAATGAGTGAGTCATTTATTCATTCATTCAAACGATTCGTTTAAACGGTTGATTCATTCAAGAATGAGACAGATGTTTAGGAATGGCTCATTGAATCTTTGACTCAACCGAACCGATTCGGGTCAAAATGCTGAATCATTCAGTAATGAAAACAATGAGTGTTCCTGTGAGATGCGCCGTGGTTCTGCTGTGATTTTTGTTTGGAACTATTTTCGCTGCTGGAACAGAAGAAAAACAGCCAATATTACATCTAAAATGTAAGTGACTAAATTTTAACTGTTTATTGAACTGTTGTAGGAAATCAATGTCACATTTTGATATGGTATTCAGGAAAAATAATTGAGGCTGCTTAACACATATGTTAAAATATAGAAACTCCACATTTAGATTTTTAGAGGCAGTTACAGTATGTTGTTAACTGAGTGTGTGTGTGTGCTGCGCTCATATAGATTTCTCCTCGAGAGGCTGCGCGAGCGTCAACAGCGCAACATATTTATTATCCACAATCGATCGCAACAACATACAATAAATGTAATAAAATCAGAATCATTCTCTCGGTTTAGTGATTCCCTAGTTATGTATTTTGTTTGTTATTGATGTTCTAATCAGGCTACTTGACTTGTCCGTTCGGGCAAGTAAAATTCTCTTTTACTTGTCCTTCAAAAATCCATTTGTCCCGGACAAGCGGACAAGTTAGACGGGCTCTGGAGATACGAAGTCTCTATTTTCATGCTACTAGTACTTATTTTTTAGATATTAGTATCTATTCCATTAAGTACTAGTACTTATTCATTAACCACTAGTGCTTATTCTGTTTAGAATATTCAAAGTGCTTATTCAATTTGTATGCTTATTTATATTTTCAGAGCAGAAAATTCGATTTTTCTGCTTATTAAATATTGCATCTAAAATGTAAGTGACTTGACGTGTGTGTGTGTGTGTGTGTGTGTGTGTGTGTGTGTGTGTGTGTGTGTGTGTGTGTGAGAGAGAGAGAGAGAGATTGTGTCTGTTACAGTGACAAGAGTTTTTAAGCCTTGTCTTTTTGGATATATATATATATATATATATTATATATATATATATATATATATATATATATATATATATATATATATATATATATATATATATATATATATATATATTTTTTTTTTTATGTGCATACAACCCATGTATTTTAAATGTATTGTTTGCTTTAAATTAAATTAAGATTGTATGTTTGGTAATTGAACCTAAATAAATGTAAAATGAATGTGCTATATTTCAGATCAATATATCTGTTTTCCTTCATTTTAATCAACACTAACTTTATTCTCATCTGAATTATAAATAACTTATTTCTGTATAAAATAATAAATCCTGAATAATCCAGACCAACCAGAGCAGCGGGACTACCAGAGCCGTTCGGCAGATAGCGAGCAGATATTTTGTGTCACGTCGTGCACAATAACCCTAAAGGCACCAGGGTGGCGGTGCCACCGGCTTGGGCCCGTAATCGCTGCTCGCAGCTATATTTAGGGCCCAAGCCCAAAGGGCGAAGGCCCTATTGTTTTCCTAAGGATTATTTATTATTATTATTATTATTATTATTTTTTACTACCTTTTGGACACTTTTGGAGGCCTTAACATGCTCAAAAACTCCTGAAACTTTGCACACATGTCAGAACCCGCGGCCATCAGGGCCGGGCTGAAGATGGTACCCGGGCGTGGCAGGGGGGCTCGACAGCGCCCCCTGGAACGGGGTCCGAAAACATGGTCCATAAATCAAACACGCTTGCATGTAATAATATGAAACTCGGTACACATGTAGATCTCATCGTTTCATATATACTTCGCACTCTAACTTTTTACCCCAGCCCAACAGGAAGTCGGCTATTAAGGGTTGTTTGGAAAACGCATGCAATGGAATGTAAAACACTCCTCCTAGAGAATTCAAACACACGGCACGAAACTCGGTGTGCATGAAGTCAAGACACTGAGGATGAAAAATTGCCAGGGGATTTTTGATATCTCGAACGGTTTGGCCGTGGCGAGGAAACGAAATTATGGCGAGAAACGTGAAACAGGAAGTGTGTTATAACTACTGCATACATTAACTAATCTTGATGAAACTTCAGCAGTGTGTTCGTTGTAAGAGCCCGATCACATGGATGTGACTATTGTGAGTCAAAGTTATAGCGCCACCAACTGGCAGCAGGAAGTGTCTCACTTTCAAAATGCTTTTAAATCACCCTCTTATTTTTACCCGATTTGCTTCAAACTTCATGTGCATAATGTAGACACATGCCAGATGTAGACCTGTGAAAGGATTATTGATATCTTAGACACTGTTGCCATGGCAATGCATCAAACATTAATATTCCTTTTTTTAAGCTTTTTCATGCTTTTTTATGCTTTCGGGCACTTTTGGGGTTCTTAACGTGCTCGAAAACTCTTGAAACTTTGCACACAGGACAAAACGCGCGGCCATCAGGGCCAGGCTGAAGCTGGTACCCGGGCGTGGCAGGGGGGCTCGACAGCGCCCCCTTGAACGGGTCCGACAATTTGGTCCATATATCCAACACGCTTTACCCTATTTGCTTCAAACTTGATGTGTATAATGTAGACACAAGCCAGATGTAGACCTGTGAAAGGATTGTTGATATCTTAGATGCTGTTGCCGTGACAACGCATCAAACTTTAATATTCTTTTTGGATACTTTTGAGATTCTTAGCGCACTTTTGGGGCCCTTAACATGCTCAAAAACTCTTGAAACTTTGCACACGGGTCAGAAACCGCGGCCATCAGGGCCGGCTGAAGCTGGTACCGGGGTGCAGGGGGGTCGACAGCGCCCCTGGAACGGGGTCGAAACTTGGTCCTTTAAATCAAACAGGCTTTAACCGATTTGCTTCAAACTTGATGTGTATAATGTAGACACACGCCAGATGTAGACTGTGAAAGGATTGTTGATATCTTAGATGCTGTTGCCGTGACAATGCATCAACTTTAATATTCTTTTGGATACTTTTGAGACTCTCAGCGCACCTTTGGGGCCCTTAACGTGCTCAAAACTCTTGAATCTTTGCACAGGGTCAGAACCGCGGCCATCAGGCGGGCTGAAGCTGGTACCGGGCGTGGCAGGGGGCTCGACAGCGCCCCCTGGAACGGGGTCCGAAAACTTGGTCCATAAATCAACACGCTTGCATGTAATAATATGAAACTTGGTACACATATAGATTTCATCGATTCATATATCCTTTGTACTTTTACTTTTACCCCAGCCCAACAGGAAGTCGGTATTATGGTTTGTTTGAAAGCGTATGCCCTGGAATTCGATATACTACCCTAGAGAATTCACCAATCGCCACGAAACTCAGTCAGCATGAAGTCAAGACATTGTGGATGAAAAATTGCCAGGGGATTTTTGATATCTCGAACGGTTTGGCCGTGGCGAGGAAACGAATTTATGGCGAATAATGGAAACAGAAGTGTGTTATAACTAGGGATGCACCGATACGATACCAGTATCGGTATCGGGCCGATACTGAGCTCATGTACTTGTACTCGTACTCGTAAAAATGCCCCGTTTACCAACAACGATACAGGCAACATGTGTACAGTGTCAGAAATTATATGGGGATAAAAAAAGAAGGCTGTATTATGAAATAAATGTATCTTATCAGTGGAATATTAAACAGATATATTACGCGACGCCTTATAACTATATGGTGCGCAAGCTGATTAAGAGAAAAACACGCAGGGATTGAGCGCGCTACGACACAGACACGCGAGCTGGTCGAGCGCATCGTTTTTTCTCAGACGTCAGTGGAAGTTTGTAGTTCAGTCGGATGTCAATGGCAAATCAAGTAAAACGAGGCATGTAGCTTATTAAACGTTAATGATGAGAGAGAGAGCGAGCGAGAGAGAGAGAGAGAGAGAGAGAGTAGAGAGAGAGAGAGAGAGAGAGAGAGAGAGAGAGGGTAGAGAAGAGAGAGAGAGAGAGATGAGAGAGAGCACTTCTGTTGAATGCTGTTGATTGCGGATCGTTCACTCAGCAGTGTTATTTGGATTAAAACTAAATCGTATATGTAAGTAAAACATGAACTGTTACCTTACTTATGTTTAACGAGTGGTTGCCTACATTATTACAGGACATTTGCAGGTCAAGAATTTCATGAACTTCAAACATCCACAGCGCGCGCCCGAAAACACCAGACAGCGCGCGAATACTGAATGGAAGTCTTTCACGCATTGCGCTTGTACGGACGAATTCACACAAAACTATGTAAAAACACCTGTCTTGCGAGTATCCTGGTAAAGTCTGTTATATATCTCAAGTGAACATAGACAGTAGTATAATTCAAATGTGTCAGTGCGTTTGTGCGTTCGGGCTTAAAGGGGCGGCACTTTAATAATCTGCTGCTGTTTTTAATGTTAATCAAACAAAGGACAAATAAATTACTCTCTGCTCTTGGCTAAATAGGCTACCTCTATCAACTTTACAAAAGATCCATATATATTAGTTTATACAGTAATGAATATGCAGTGCATGAAATATATATTTGTTGAGCTAATTAAGTTTAAATTTAATAAACAACTAATATGATTGATATTATTTTGGTTTTTCTACCAATACATTTAAAAATTACAATGCATGAATTGAAAATTAATTGAAAATTAATAATCAGGTATCGGTTACGTATCGGTATCGGCGAGTACCAAATATGAAAGTATCGGTATCGGACTCGGTCTGGAAAAAGTGGTATCGGTGCATCCTAGTTATAACTTCTGCATACATTAACTGATCTTGATGAAACTTCAGCAGTGTGTTCGGTGTAAGTGTCCGATCACATGGATGTGACTATTGTGAGTCAAAGTTATAGCGCCACCAACTGGCAGCAGGAAGTGTGTCACTTTCAAAATGCTTTGAAATCACCCTCTTATTTTTACCAACATTTGCTTCAAACTTCATCTGTATAATGTTAATACACGGCATATGAAGGCCTGTGAATGGATTCTTGATATCTTTGAAACTGTTGCCGTGGCAACGCATCAAACTTTACCATTCTTTTAGAATCTCTTCGGGTGATAGTTTTAACTCAAAATCATAAATAGGGCTATACTGCCCTCGTGTCAAATTGTGTCCTATTGTTCTCTTGATTTTAAAGCTTATTTACCCTTTATAGACATCCCCAATTTTGGCTAGTGATGCATTCCTGACATATCCAAAATAAAAAGGTTTCTGCTCATAAGTCATTCTGAATAGACACATAATAACACATACATATTTAGAAAGCCAACCCTTGAGAGTCCAATTCAAGGCTCAAAATGAAACAGACTGTTATATATATATGACAATTAATGGGTAATTTTTCTTGCCATTTAAGTGAGATTATTGAACTTAAATATACGAGCTTGATAAAAATGATCATTTTAGAATAAAATTTCAGATGGCATTTAGAGGCTTTTGCATCTGAACTCTTCAAAATATAATTATATATAATATATATATATATATATATATATATATATATATATTATATATTATATATATGAAGAGTTCAGATGCAAAAGCCTCTAAATGCCATCTGAAATTTTATTCTAAAATGATCATTTTTATCAAGCTCGTATATTTAAGTTCAATAATCTCACTTAAATGGCAAGAAAAATTACCCATTAATTGTCATTTAAGTGAAATTACTGAATTTAAATATACAAGCTTGATAAAAATGATCATTTTAGAAGAAAATTTCAGATGGCATTTAGAGGCTTTTGCATCTGAACTCTTCACACACACACATATATATACAATATATATATATATATATATATATATTATATATATATATATATATATATATATATATATATATATAAGCTTAAATATAAAAACAAAAACAACAAATATTTGAATTTATTGATCAAATTTAGGAATTTAAAATGAAAGATGAAGCATAGGCTACTGTTACCCTAGGTAGGGCTGATCAAATTAAATCATTTACACTGAAAAATTACAATTGCATAAAATAATGTTATGAAATTGATTTAAATGTACAAATAAGAAACAGTGGAAAGAAGTATACTAGGCTACTTATAAACAATAACACTAAACTGCCAATACGTGGCGGCAGGCGGCCGTATTAATGAGTCATTTATTCATTCATTCAAACGATTCGTTTAAACGGTTGATTCATTCAAGAATGAGACAGATGTTTAAGAATGGGTCATTGAATCTTTGACTCAACTGAACCGATTCGGGTCAAAATGCTGAATCATTCAGTAATGAAAACAATGAGTGTTCCTGTGAGATGCGCTGTGGTTCTGCTGTGATTTTTGTTTGGAACTATTTTCGCTGCTGGAACAGAAGACAAACAGCCAATATTACATCTAAAATGTAAGTGACTAAATTTTAACTGTTTATTGAACTGTTGTAGGAAATCAATGTCACATTTTGATATTGTATTCAGGAAAAATAATTGAGGCTGCTTAACACATATGTTAAAATATAGAAACTCCACATTTAGATTTTTAGAGGCAGTTACAGTATGTTGTTAACTGAGTGTGTGTGTGTGCTGCGCTCATATAGATTTCTCCTCGAGAGGCTGCGCGAGTCAACAGCAGCGCAACCTATTTATTATCCACAATCGATCGCAACAACATAGCTACAATAAATGTAATAAAATCAGAATCATTCTCTCGGTTTAGTGATTCCCTAGTTATGTATTTTGTTTGTTATTGATGTTCTAATCAGGCTACTTGACTTGTCTTAAATTAAGGTCTTAAGGTCTTAAATTTGACTGACTAAACCCTGCAGAAACCCTGTATGAAAGTAGAAATTAACTAAAAAACGTTCGCTCTGTTCTGCTCACTCCTCGCGTTGGACGCGCACTGTTATGAAGGCCTGTGCAGCCGTGAGCTTTTCAGTTTAATTTTAAAATTAGTGCCATTTCGGTTGGGGGAGTGGGGGGGGGGGGGGGGGGGGGGGAAGTTGGGGGGGGGGGGTATTGCTTGAATATATTTTACAAAAACATGTGCTATAATTCAGATGAATATATTTGTTTTCCTTAAAATTATTCTCATCTGAATTACAAATAATTTATTTCTGTATAAAATAATACTATATGACTAAAAACGCATTTGTCATCTTTTCTTTTTTAATCAATAACTTAAAAATAAACAGATTAGTGCTCTGTTTGAGGTCAAGAAATTAAAACCAATGCAATATGATGAATGTTTAAAAGATGGCACCGGCAGACTGTTTTAAACAGGTTAGATAAATATTTCTTGCTTTTAAACAGTGTGTGTGTGTGTGTGTGTGTGTGTGTGTGTGTGTGTGTGTGTGTGTGTGTGTGCGTGTGTGTGTGTGTGTGTGAGAGAGAGAGAGAGAGAGAGAGAGAGATTGTGTCTGTTACAAGAGTTTAACCCTTTAAGGCCTTGTCTTTTTGGATATATATCTTTTTTTTATTAAAAAGAAAATGTGCATATTACAACCCATATATTTTAAATGCATTGTTTGCTTTTAATTAAATTAAGATTGTATGTTTGGTAATTGAACCTAAATAAATTTAAAATGAATGTGCTCTATTTTTCAGATCAATATATTTGTTTTCCTTCATTTTAATCAACACTAACTTTATTCTCATCTGAATTATAAATAAATTATTTCTGTATAAAATAAAAAATCCCGAATAATCCAGACCAACCAGAGCGCACTATTTCTACAACATCATCAGTGCTGAAGCGGAACTACCAGAGCCGTTCGGCAGATAGCGAGCAGATATTTTGATATTTTGTGTCACGTCGTGCACAATAACCCTAAAGGCACCAGGGTGGCGATGCCATCGGCTTTTTATATATATATATTATATATTATATATATTATATATATATATATTATATATATATATATATATTATATATATATAAATATAGCTGCGAGCAGCGATGAAGGGCCAAAGCCGGCGGCACCGCCACCCCGGTGCCTTTAGGTAACTAAAGGAACCGGGGTTGCGGTGCCACCGGCTTAGGCCCGTAATCGCTGCTCGCAGCTATATTTATTTTTAGTATTTTACTAACTTTTGGGCACTTTTGGGGGCCTTAACGTGCTCGAAAACTCTTGAAACTTTGCACACATCTCAAAACCTGCGGCCATCAGGGCCGAGCTGAAGCTGGAACCCGGGCGTGGCAGGGAGGCTCGACAGCGCCCCCTGGAACGGGGTTTGAACACTTGGTCCATAAATCAACCACGCTTGCATGTAGTAATATGAAACTCGGTACACATATAGATCTCATCGGTTCATATATACTTCATGCTCTTACTTTTTACCCCAGCCCAACAGGAAGTCGGCTATTAAGGCTTGTTTGGAAAACGCATGCAATGGAATGTGAAATACTCCTCCTAGAGAATTCAAACACACGGCACGAAACTCTGTCAGCATGAAGTCAAGACACTGAGGATGAAAAGTTGCCAGGGGATTTTTGATATCTCGAACGGTTTGGCCGTGGCGAGGAAACGAATTTATGGCGAGAAACGTGAAACAGGAAGTGTGTTATAACTACTGCATACATTAACTAATCTTGATGAAACTTCAGCAGTGTGTTCGTTGTAAGAGCCCGATCACATGGATGTGACTATTGTGAGTCAAAGTTATAGCGCCACCAACTGGCAGCAGGAAGTGTGTCACTTTCAAAATGCTTTTAAATCACCCTCTTATTTTACCCGATTTGCTTCAAACTTCATGTGTATAATGTAGACACACGCCAGATGTAGACCTTTGAAAGGATTATTGATATCTTAGATACTGTTGCCATGGCAATGCATCAAACATTAATATTCCTTTTTTTAAGCTTTTTCATGCTTTTTTATGCTTTCGGGCACTTTTGGGGTTCTTAACGTGCTCGAAAACTCTTGAAACTTTGCACACGGGTCAGAACCAGCGGCCATCAGGGCCGGGCTGAAGCTGGTACCCGGGCGTGGCAGGGGGGCTCGACAGCGCCCCCTGGAACGGGGTCCGAAAACTTGGTCCATATATCCAACACGCTTTACCCGATTAGCTTCAAACTTGATGTGTATAATGTAGACACACGCCAGATGTAGACCTGCGAAAGGATTGTTGATATCTTAGATGCTGTTGCCGTGACAACGCATCAAACTTTAATATTCTTTTTGGATACTTTTGAGACTCTCAGCGCACTTTTGGGGCCATTAACGTGCTCAAAAAATCTTGAAACTTTGCACACGGGTCAGAATCCGCGGCCATCAGGGCCGGGCTGAAGCTGGTACCCGGGCGTGGCAGGGGGGCTCGACAGCGCCCCCTGGAACGGGGTCCGAAAACTTGGTCCATAAATCAAAAACGCTTGCATGTAATAATATGAAACTCGGTACACATATAGATCGGTTCATATATACTTCATGCTCTTACTTTTTACCCCAGCCCAACAGGAAGTCGGCTATTAAGGGTTGTTTGTAAAACGCATGCAATGGAATGTGAAATACTCCTAGAGAATTCGAACACACAGCACGAAACTCGGTCAGCATGAAGTCAAGACACTGAGGATGAAAAGTTTTGATATCTCGAACGGTTTGGCCGTGGCGAGGAAACGAAATTATGGCGAGAAACGTGAAACAGGAAGTGTGTTATAACTACTGCATACATTAACTAATCTTGATGAAACTTCAGCAGTGTGTTCGTTGTAAGAGCCCGATCACATGGATGTGACTATTGTGAGTCAAAGTTATAGCGCCACCAACTGGCAGCAGGAAGTGTGTCACTTTCAAAATGCTTTTAAATCACCCTCTTATTTTTACCCGATTTGCTTCAAACTTGATGTGTATAATGTAGACACACGCCAGATGTAGACCTGTGGAAGGATTATTGATATCTTCTTAGATACTGTTGCTGTGACAACGCATCACACATCATATTCTTTTTGGATGCTTTTGAGACTCTTAACGCACTTTTGGGGACCTTAACGTGCTCAAAAACTCTTGAAACTTTGCACACGGGTCAGAACATGGGGCCATCAGCGCCGGGCTGAAGCTGGTACCTGGGCGTGGCAGGGGGGCTCGACAGCGCCCCCTGGAACGGGGTCCGAATACTTGGTCCATAAATCAAACATGCTTGCATGTAATAATATGAAACTCGGTACACATATAGATCTCATCGATTCATATATCCTTTGTACTTTTACTTTTTACCCCAGCCCAACAGGAAGTCGGCTATTTTGGTCTGAATGTGGATGTTTTGCAAACCAGCTTCTACATTTTTACTCACTCCTCTTAAGTGGTTTATTTTATTCCCACCAAACTTTTTCAACATGATGAAAATACATTAAATATGCTAAATTGTGAACGGATATTGAATATCTCAAATGGTTTTGCTATGGTGAGGGATTAATGTAAAAAAGAACCAGGAAACGTCTCATATCTTTCTAAAATGTAATTATACACCATTTAGTTTTATATACAATTATATAAATATTAGATCTAAACCCATTTTACCGGGATAATCCTTGGTTTTCCTCTGAGCTTGGAGATATTCTTCATGACCGCAATTTAGCGTGGGCTAAAGCAAGAAAAACGGGCTCTTCGTCGGATTGGCTTGTTTTTAGGCAGCTAAGAAATAAATGTTCTTTGTTTATTAAGAAAGCAAAATTGATTTTATCTCTCGCACTACTAATCACCTTACAATGATCCCAGAAAATTCTGGAAGGCTATAAAATTACTTTCTCCAAACAAAGATAGTATTAATGTTCCTTCCTCTATTACGAAAGAGTCTGTAGTAGTACATGACAAGCTGGAGATATTGAACCATTTTAATGAGCATTTTATTCAGTCTGGTTCTTTGTTTGACACTACTTGTCCTTATACTGTGACACCTTGTAGAGATGTACCAGTCTCTACAAGTGCCTTTAATCTCACTCCATTCTTAGTGGCTGACGTTCTAAAAGCCCTAAAAGGACTGGTTCCTGAAAAAACCCCCAGGACCGGATCTTATAGAGCCCTATTTCTTAAAAATAGCTGCTGATTGTGTAGCACAGCCTCTAACGTATCTTTTTAACCTTACTTTAGAGAGCAACACTATTCCCAAAATATGGAAATCTGCATTTGTTTGTCCATTTTTGAAAGGGGGTGACCCGTCAAACTTACATAATTACAGGCCAATTTCTAATTTGTCTGTTTTGGCCAAAACACTTGAATCCCTGGTGAGTGATCAGATGAAAGACTTCTTGTATGTACAGGACATTTTATCCCCAGTTCAGTCAGGTTTTAGAAAAAAACATAGTACCATTACAGCAGCAATGAAGGTGATAAATGACATCTCTGTTGCTCGTGACAAGAAGCAGCACTGTGCATCACTTTTTATTGATTTGTCAAAAGCTTTTGACACGGTTGATCATGATATTTTAAAGATTAGGCTTCTTAATTCGGGGTTTTCAAAGAAAACTGTCTCTTGGTTCTCAAACTATCTTAGTGACAGAACTCAGTGCATTAAGCATGATGGTGATCAATCTGGTATTTTACCAATCACTAAAGGGGTTCCACAAGGCTCTGTACTAGGCCCTCTTTTATTTACTATATAAATAATCTTAACCGGCATGTGTCTGATGCAAATTTTCATTTTTATGCAGATGACACAGTAATTTACTGCTGTGCACCCTCTCTTAAACAAGCCATTGCACATTTACAGAATGCCTTCAATGTGGTCCAAAACACTTTGTTACAGTTGAAACTTGTGCTCAATGCAGATAAAACCAAATGTATGCTTTTCACAGGCCCTCGGAATAGACCACTGAATATTCCCTCAGTGATTACTCTTGATGGACGTGAAATACAGACTGTTACAACTTATAAGTATCTTGGTATTGTTATTGACGATTGCCTATCATTTAAGCCTCATGTTCACTGTCTAGTGAGAAAGTTGAGGCTAAAATTGGGTTTTTACTTTCGAAATAAGCTGTGCTTTTCTTTTAATGTTAAAAAACGCTTAGTGGCATCCACTTTTTTATCTGTGTTGGACTATGGTGATATATTATATATGCATTCATCAGTTCAATGCCTTCACATGATTGACGCAGCCTATTATGCATCGCTGAGATTTATAACTAATTGTAAAGCTCGCACCCACCACTGTGAGCTGTATGCTCGTGTAGGGTGGTCTGCTCTGGCCATACGGAGGCTTTGTCATTGGTATACATTTATATATAAGGCTATTCTTGGTGTGCTCCCATCCTATTTATGTTCACTTCTTATGAAAAAAAGTGCTGGTCATTATTCTCTCCGTTCTCAGGCTGTTGTCTTGTTTTCTGTCCCACATGTCAGTACTCAGCTGGGTAAAAAGGCCTTTGTTTATTCTGCTCCCTTTACATGGAATTTGCTGCAGAACAACTTAAAACTTAGTAAATTGATTCCTTTGAGTGTTTTTAAGCGGAGAATGAGATGCTTTGAGTTGGACTCCCTCACATGTCAATGTTTTTATTGAGATTTCATTGTAAGTGCATAATTGGCTCTCATTTGTGTGTCTTTGTATGTAATGATGTGATGTAATTTTGCTGCCTATCTTGGCCAGGTCTCCCTTGCAAAAGAGATTTTTAATCTCAATGGGTTTTACCTGGTTAAATAAAGGATAAATAAAAATAAAAATAAAAATAAATTTTAATCTTTTTTTTCAATGCAAGAAGTATGAAAAAGTTTAAAACAGGCTATTTAGTGCTATCTGGTCAAACAAAAAAATCATTCATAGGGCTATATTGCCCTCTTGTGTCCAAAATGATAGTTGTTCAAAGGCGGGTTGTGTGTGTGGGTAAACACCACACACACACGTGCGCACACTCGCACGTGTCTCATTCGCTCTGGTTAAATAGCAAAAGTGAAGTGAATGGAAAGATGGAGAGTAGGGCTGGGTATTGTTAGGAATTTCACAATTCGATTCGATTTCGATTCTTGAGGCTTCGATTCGATTCGATTTCGATTCGATTCGATATTGATTTATTAGCTTCGATATCGATTCAATAATAAGTAAATACACAAGTAATTAAGTACCTGGGTATATTTTTAAATAATGTGTGCAGTATTACCAATGTTTAAGTACAAATTGACCCCAGCATGTTTCCTGTCATGGTTTATTTAGCAGAACAAACTGTACAATATTGTACATGTGTTGAAAAACCACAACTGTAACAAACAGGTGCTTTATTAACACCTCTAAAGTGCATGTAACTGTAAGTAATAGAAAGTATATTTCTTTCTTCCTATACATTCAAGTTCTAAAAGAAATGTAAACAGAAGCATAAAATGTGCATACTCATAAAACAAAGTGCAACCAGATATTATAACATTACAAAGTGCTATTTTGTCAACACAATAAATAACACTGAACAGCTGATCAGAGAACCTTTGGCTTATTTACTGTGCCTATATGTAGGATACTACAGACATTTCCATCATATAACTCATAACATTTTAGTACAATATATAACATGTTAACCCTGAAGCATTTGTTATCAAACATGCAGGTTTTGGAAACATTGCGACGTTCGTCTGTTATAGGACAATTTAGTTTGAATAAACGAGCAGACACTGATTAGCTACTTGCTCTACGTTTATTTAAAATTAATAGCAAGACAACTAGAAGTGAATGTGCGTTCCATTAAATGAATCACACACCGTAAACAAAACCTTAACAAAAAAAAAAACTTTGCAATGAACTGAAATTTAGATGCGCAAACTGCGTGCCGGTGCGGTGACGTACATGCGCGGGGAGATTCGGCTTGAAGTCTTTCATCCTCGGATGCGGTGCCGCGTGCAATCTTACAAAAAAAGCCTTGCACACACACAGCCAAGCGAAATGAGGTCTTGCGCACGCAACGCGTCATTTTTGCCGCGCGCACCTTCGCGCTCGTGCGGATTATAGTAGACAGTAAAAATCGGTAAAGGGGCACAGACCTCTCTCGTATCATCTCCAGCAGTAGCAGCCTCCGAAGCACCACTAACTCCGCCTCCGTTTCCGTTTCCCTCGTAAGCTGATATTAGTATTTAACATAGACATCATGATGTTTATGGTATT
Source organism: Chrosomus eos (assembly GCA_036326025.1). Classification (NCBI taxonomy): domain Eukaryota; kingdom Metazoa; phylum Chordata; class Actinopteri; order Cypriniformes; family Leuciscidae; genus Chrosomus; species Chrosomus eos. The sequence goes on from CM070820.1 coordinate 14,577,489, forward strand.
TAAACATTCTCTATGATAAAAACAGCGTCTTATACAACGCTGAACGCTCTCACTAGAGTTTTGCCTACAGCGCCGCCACTGGTCGGTGGGCTGAATCGATTCATAGGATTTGATGAATCGATATTGAATTGAGAAACAAATAATTGCAATGCATTGATGAATCGATATTTTTACCCAGCCCTAATGGAGAGTGCGGCGCCCGCGTAGGGCTGGGCGATATGGCCTAAAAATAAAATCTCCGATTTAATTTTTTTTAAATCGATTTACGATTTTTTTACGATTTTCCCCCCTACTTATTGAGGAAAGCAAAAAGTACAAACGGCAGACAACTTAATTTTAACTTATTTTATTTAATCAAAAAGCTAGACAAATGTAACCCCCATTTCTGGAATGAATAATAAATAAATGAACACCCTCTTGGAATCAAAGTCCAGCTGTGTTTGTCTAGACTAAAAAGAGACAAACATAGCACCATTTTCTAAAGCATTAACAATACATTCAAATCAAATCTGAGGAAAATTGTTATAATTAGAGGATTTGCCAGCATACAGAATTCAGCACTGAACAAAAAGTATGTTTTAAGCGGTGAGGGAGTCTGTCTTAAATGCTTAAATTGGCCATTGCGTTCAAGAAATCAACACATATGTCTGAGATTTTTATTATTTTTATGTTTTAATCATAGATATTTCTAGTTTGCGGGAGTCCCACGAATCGTTTTATTCTCCCGCAAACCGCACACACAGAGTGAGTGCATTACCGCCCGCGCGCGCGCTCTGCCATCAACTCTTGTCCCGCGCCGCACTCTATTGCGTTGGCAGTGCACGTCTCTCAAGGGCCCGGCCCGACCCGAGGATAGTGACGGGAATATCGGCCCGACCCGCTCGGGCATTATAAGCTCGAGTTCACTCCTATGCTAAGGAACAAACTTCCCACTCTCACCGGTAGCCATGTTGTCGCTTGCTGTATGCTGTAGCAGTTTCGTGTGTGCATTGATGTTGTTGTTGTCGTCGTCGCTTGCCATTCTGCTACGTGACGTGAGTGAAACTAACGCTACGGAAACTCCGGGGGGCCAAATATGCGCCATTACACAAAAACTCGATTTATTTATTTTTTAAATCGCCCGCAACAAAAAATTCGAATTAATTCATTCAATCGATTTTTCGCCCAGGCCTACGCCCGCGCTACCAGTTTTGGTTGATAAAGAACACAGCAGAGGTGCTACTGGTAATATTTTGGATATGAAGCAAATGGAAATGGATAGCCGAAGGACATAAGCAAGCGAATGTGCAAGAGATGCTACAGAGCAGTGCTAACAAAAGGCGCTAACACCTAGCAAAGCACCTGAAAGAACCGACACCTGGTTCTATATATAAAGAATTTCGAGAGGTTGGTAACTCTTATCATTTTAACATTTCTGAAACATTAACCAAGATGGCTTAGTATTGTTGTTGATATGAGTGTGTGACTAAAATGATATCAACATAGTACATACAACTATTTTATCAGGTATGCCTATTGTATTTATATATGTCTGCACGGACATTGATTATGGTGGCGCTCGCAGTGCGCACGAATGAATTCCTATGAACAGGGTTTCCACGGGGTCATAAAACGTCTTAAATTTAATAATAAGAATTTTAGGCCATAAAATGTCATAAAAACGTCCGGCTTTTCCATACAAGGTCATAAATTACATTTAGCCAGGTCTTAAATTGATATGCTAATTCATTCATTCATTCATTCATTATCGCGATATATTTTTTTCTCTATAAAACGATATCAAGAGTTCGATAAATGTTAGATCATGTTTATGCGCCAAAAGCGGAACGAAACTCATTTGAACCGCGCGCGCCTCACGGACTGTTTATCCGCTCGGCTCAAAGTCCAAACGGCAGCGCAGCGCGAGCTCACTAGAGCCAAAGAACGTATATTTACAAGAAGTGAAAGCCAATAGAACGTTCCATTGCAACACCAGCGCCCAGGAGCAGCGCTACGCTTCCGCCATTTTGGGGTGAAAGCCACTCGGCAGTCATATATTATACATGTATTTAGTGCAGTGCAGAGGTCATTTTTAGGTTGAAATAATTAGGTAAAAAGAAAAAGAAGTTGCTAACCAGGCTTTTCCCCCCACATAACTTGAGACAGTGAAGTTCAAGGATTTAATTAATTATATTAATAGGCTACTCGATCTGCTCTCTACATTAAGTTTTTAACGCAGGTGCTGAGGGGGTGCTAGATCACTGACGGGGGGAGCTGCGCAATTATTTAGCCTATATTGTATATAAATACTATTATTAAATTAGCAACATTTATATTTAATATTTAATAATTTGAATTATCACAACTAAAGTTTTAATTTTACTAAATTGAATAAGCACAACATTTAGCCTCCATGTCATGATTATATTGTCTGCTATATTTTCTTATTTATTAAATCCAGGCAATTTTAATAAATAAGATTTTTTTTTTTTAAATTAAGATACAATTTATACAAAAACAAAATTCACTTTAAAGAAACGCTTTCTACAAAATACAATGTAGGCTAATGAGTCAAAATCATGTATGACCCACTTCATGTCTCCCGATATCATCCTACTCATGCATTATAAATTTATGAACAAATATGAAATGCGCTTATTTAATGGCTACAACACGTATAGAAGGCAACAGACTCTTTATGTACAAATTGCTGCACATTCATTTAATTCTGAATTTTGCACGTTGAAAGGCATTTTTGTGCATAGTAAAATATATCTGCAACATTTATCAAGTTCACGATTAATTGTGCATGCATTTATTAATCATTATGATACTAAAATCAAAATAAAGTAGGTTAAAAAAATCAGATGAACCCAGAATATAAACGCAACGTGTTTAATTAGCTAGCTTACACATTAAGAAAACCATTATAAGAACATTGGCTTAATGCAGATTAGAATGTCCCAGCATATGTTGAAATAACGAGATATGTTCAAAAATAAGTTATCAATGAAATAAATGAATTCAGCAAATAAATATAACTGTTGCCTACTAAAATGTAAATGTTGGACAACAAATATAACCGCAATAGAAAAGCTTTACAGTAAAGCTCTTGTATATATATTAATGACCGTTAAAGCAAGACTATGTAAACAAAAACACTGTACAAAAGTGGCAATTATAGGATAACGAACACAGCAATGCATCATGTTCTATAAGATCATCATGTTTGTAGCATGATCCAGGGGATTAAAACGTACAAAATATATTTCAGGCCTAGTGGAGTTGGTAACTAATAATAGTAGTAAATCTGTAAAGTTGCATAAAATGGAAATACTCAATAATGCAAGAAAAAACTACCTCAGAAAACTGTTATCTGTGCTATTGTCCAGTAACTCCCGCTGGAATCTTCACGCCAAAATGGCGGCCGCGCTACCGAAGCGCCACCTAGTGGCTGTTACCAAAAAAGCATCGGAGTTTCGCCTCTTGTGCTTCTATAGGCTACTCTTTGCTAGAGCAGAAGCGTTCTTTTACTGTCTATGGTTAACTCTGATCAGTCTCGATCACGAGATCCAGTGAGAAGCACTTGAATTCAGCGAAGAACACAAATGTCTCAGTGATTTAAACCAGTTTAAAGGCAGATGAAACAGCGCTGAGGAACAGGAGAAACACTGTTCGCAACTATACATTCAGAAAGATTTTCCATCTACAAATTCCCATCATTTACCATGGTTTTACTAGCCTAGTAATATTAACTGCACCATGAAATGTGGGATATACATATTGAATTGTATTATATTATTAATGTAGACAATGTATTAAAGGACTAATGGAATATAATTACAGTATTTATGTATTTAGGCTATAGCCTACTGTTTTTCATACATTTCATTAAGATACGTGCCATCAAAGTCAGGCAACACAAACCTCTTTCAAGACTTGAAACAATATCCCCCATTAGTACATGCAGAAACTAAGAAATTAATTTTGAAATAAAGATATTATTTTTGTTAAGGAAAAATTACAAATGCTTGAATGTTCTACCTCAGATTTGTGAAATGTTCTCCTGTTTGGCAAGTGTTTGTCATGATATGTTCTGACAGTAAAGAGTAGTTTAAAACCACAATTAACGCTCTGGTTTCTACAACTTTCAGTTAGAAACAAAAATCTGCCTTTAAAGTTGAAAGAAAATATTGCTTGAATTTATTTTAAACAAACATGTGCTATATTTCAGATCAATATATTTGTTTTCCTTAAAATTATTCTCATCTGAATTACAAAAAATTTATTTCTGTATAAAATAATACTATATGACTAAAAACGCATTTGATGTTTCTTTTCTTTTTTAATCAATAACTTAAAAATAAACAGATTAGTGCTCTGTTTGAGGTCAAGAAATTAAAACCAGTGCAATATGATATATGAAGGGCCAAAGCCGGCGGTACCGCGGTGCCACCGGCTTGGGCCCGTAATCGCTGCTCGCAGCTATATTTTTGTTTTGATATTCCCTTCTGGGATTTGGGATTTCTTGAGATTACAGTGCAATCAGAAACAACAAGCCAAAAAGACAAGAGGGCGGGCCCTGTCATTGTAAATAGTGTAAATGTAACATAACATAAAATGGGTGGATTGGGATGACAAAACTTGCATCACAGTAAGTTTATTGTCATTGTCAAATTATGTGGTAACTAAATTTTATTCAGTTTATTAACCATGTAAACACAATGTCTCAATTTCAATTCAATTCTTGTGATTTTATTCTGATATTGATTCAATATCAATTCCTTTGGATAAATATTAGGTACAGTAGATATGTTAATGTGTTAATTGTTCTCCAAAAAAAAATCACCTAATGCTGTAAACATACAGAGCTGTCAGCTGGTATTATTAAAGGTTAAAACTAACTCAAATTAAATATAATGCGTTTTTTATAATAACAAGGTTATAATATTTTAGGTAAAAATATAATAAATGTGTAATATAGTTATATTTAGCAAAATACTCCTCTCTATAGCAATTATTTTAAGTCCAACTAACATGTGTGCTGGGTCATTAAAAGGCATTCCTGAGGTAAAATTAACTTTACGTGACATATGTTTTTCTTCAGCTGTTTTATGGACATCTTTCCGCGGTTGAAAAACACTGATCGATCGATTTTATTAGCTACATTTTGGTAAGTTAGTAGCATTTGCCTGTCGGAACATGGCTATCTTCCCTCGTACCGGACACAGTGGTTACTCCAGCTGAGCACTTCTCTGTCTTCCGCATGGACAGAACAGAAGAGTCCGGTAAAACAAGAGGTGGAGGAGTCTGTTTCATGATAAACAACAACTGGTGTAGCCCAAAGGAGATCAAAATCCTCTCGAGTTCCTGCTCGCCCCACTTGGAACATCTGACGATTATGTGTCGTCCTTTTTTTCTTCCTCGTGAGTTCACCTCAGTTATTTCCACGGCAGTATACATTCCACCACAAGCAGACACCGACAAGGCTTTGTCAGTGTTACACGACGTGACAATTGGACTACAGACCAGAACCCGGAAGCTGCACTTATCGTGGCAGGGGATTTTAATAAGGCAAATCTCAAAAAGGTTTTGCCTAATTTTTTCCAACATATCAAATTTCCGACTAGGAATGACAAAACACTAGATCACTGTTACACACCCTTTAAAAAAGGGTATAAACCCATTCCTATCCCAGCTTTCGGGAAATCGGATCATAACGCCATTTTTTTAATCCCGGATTATAAACAGAGAATGTTGCGAGAGCCGGTAGTGACGCGAGAGGTCAGACGCTGGACACCCGAATCAGAGGAGACGCTACGCGACGCATTGAGTGACGTGGACTGGGAAATGTTCCGGGAGAGCGCAGACAATGACGTCAGCGTGTTTACGGATGTGGTTACGAGTTTTGTGGCCACACTAATAGATGATGTTGTACCCACTGTGATGGTGAAGTCTTTTCCGAATCAAAAACCGTGGGTCGACAGATCCATCCGCGCTGCACTGAAAGAACGCACCATCACTTACAATGCTGGACTGCTATCGGGTGACATGACGGAATATAAGGCTGCATGCTACAAACTGAGGCGGGACATAGCGGATGCTAAGCGGCGCTACAGAGACAAGATGGAAGCAAAATTCCAGGAAAAGGACATACGAAGCATATGGCAGGGATTGCATGAGATCACAGACTATAAAGGGGTCCGCCCCTGTATGGTGAATGCAGACGTGACGCTGGCGAACGAACTGAACTCCTTTTACGCGCGTTTCGAATCTAGCAATACTAACACTGGCAATGTGAACAAGGGCCTGATTAATGCAGATAGAGTGAGTTCTACAAGTGAGGCAGCACTCAGACCTGTTTTCTCTGAGCACGATGTGAGAAGGGAGCTGAAAAGGGTAAACACCAGGAAGGCGGCAGGTCCAGATAGGATCTCAGGAAGGGTCATAAGGACCTGCGCTGACCTTCTGGCTCCAGTGTTCACTTCTATATTCAACCTCTCTCTTGCACAATCCATAGTCCCCTCATGCTTCAAGATGTCCACCATCATCCCTGTGCCCAAGAACGCCTCCCCAGCCGGTATGAATGACTACCGTCCAGTAGCACTGACCTCGGTGGTCATGAAGTGCTTTGAAAGGTTGATAAAGAATTACATCTGTTCCTCTCTTCAAAGCACCATAGATCCGTTGGAGTTCGCCTACCGCTCCAACAGATCCACAGACGACGCCATCTCCCAGGTCATGCACGCCACCCTCTCCCACCTTGACATCGCAGGAGGGGGCTATGTCAGACTGCTGTTCATAGACTACAGTTCAGCTTTTAATACTGTAGTCCCCAGCAGGCTGGCTACTAAGCTGTATGACCTGGGTTTGAATCAATCAATGTGTGCCTGGATCCTGGATTTTCTAACTGCCTGGCCTCAGGTTGTTAGAGTGGGAGGACACACATCACACCCCCTCGTCCTCAACACTGGTGTCCCTCAGGGCTGTGTGCTGAGTCCTTTGCTTTACTCCCTGTATACCCACGACTGTGCCGCCAGGCATAACTCCAACACCATTGTGAAATTTGCGGACGATACGGTTGTGGTGGGCCCGATCACTAACAACGACGAGCGGGCCTATCTACAGGAAGTGTCAGACCTGACAATGTGGTGCAAGGACAACAGCCTACTGCTTAATGGGGAGAAAACCAAGGAGATGGTAGTGGACTTCTGCCCACAACGACGCAGGACCTACACCCCTCTCCTGATAGATGGGACGCCAGTGGAGAGGGTGAGTAGCTTTAAATACCTGGGAGTGCACATCTCCGAGGATTTATCATGGACTGTACACACGGATACTGTGGTGAGGAAGGCAAGACAGCGCCTTTATCACCTCAGACAGCTCAGGAGATTCAGGGTCTCCCAACGGCTCCTGATTTCATTCTATTATGCTGCTGTACAGAGCATACTGACTGGAGCCATATCTGTCTGGTACGGTAACAGCTCCTGTGGGGACCGGCGAGCTCTGCAGAGGGTGGTGAGGACCGCTGAGAGGACCATGGGCATCACACTCCCTCCTCTGCATGACTTATACATCACACGCTGCACTAACAGGGCCAGAAGGATTATCCAGGGTTCCCACACCTTGGTTAACTTCAAATTCAAGGACCTTTCAAGGACTTTCCAGGTCCAATTCCCTCAAATTCAAGGACTTAATGTAGCGACACATTTCAAGTGAGAGCAAGGTTACATCATGTTACCTTGTAAGATACATTGTTACATTTACAGTTAGTTGTGTCAAACTACTATGCAAAAAAGCATTTTTTTTTTTTGCCGTATGACATTCTATTTGTCGTATTTCTGTTTTGCATAAAACTGAAAAATATTCGGTATATTAACTTTTGCATGGATTTTATTGAAAAAAGCTTAGGCTCATGTAACCAGAAGTTTTAAAGGTGCACTGTGTAAAGTTTAGCAGCATCTAGTGGTGAGGTTGCAAATTGCAACCAACAGAAGTTATGATTGTCTGAGACAAAGATAAATTAAGAGATTTTCTACTTAATTATTCAGTAAAATTATATGTTATTGCGAATATTATTGTAACTTGTTCATCATTGTGTCAGTGTTTTATTAGCTGACTTTAGCTAGCTTTGCACGAAGAACAACAGTGACAAAACGCATTGTCTGTTTAGGGCTCCTGTAGAAACCAAGTGTGCCATACAAGCACTGAAAAGTGAAGCCAAAGCGTCTTGATCGCACCTGGTGACCGGTCCTAGTAGAGGTCATAAACCCCGCCTCCCCATGTTATTCAACGGGACGTGATACCAACTAAACAATTAAGTTACACTTCACATATCTTTTTTCCAAAGATAGTTTCTGTCATTTACTGTAGTTTTTATCACGCTGATGTAATTTCAAGTGTTTGTTTTTTAAATAAGTTTGTTTTTAGTTCGTTATTTGATGCTATAAAAACGGTGGTGTGACGTCATGATTGAGGGCGGGGCGTTGATTTCGCGGCTTTACTTCCTGCAACTACTGCGCAGGTCTGGTCCCGAGATCACTACTGCGCAGACTCAAGTCCCAAGATGTCAGCGCCATATCAGGACACTGGCGGCTTCCCTTCTCACCAATGGAAGTGAGCGAATGGGCATCGTCCATCTATTTTACAGTCTATGGTAGAAATATGGTGGCGCAAAATGGGTATTTTAATGTAAGGGGACCCGCACGACTCAGTCTATGGTAATAAAAACATAACAGTTCATTATTTTTAGAGGTGTATAAACACCTTACATATAGTTATGTATATGATATTGCATTTCTGTCAACAGATCCTCCTAAATTTTACACAATGTACCTTTTAGATATATAAATATGCTTTTAAGTTTTTCTTGCCTCATGGGTTTACATTATCTTAACAAGCAAAGCAATTCAACATTACATAAAATATTTCGGCAACAGATTATCACAAATGTTTTATGTTCATTGAAAACAATGTACATACATACCCTATTCGGATGTTAATTGTTTCTCATGTGTTGTGGACGTCTGTAAAAATAAATTTGCATCATGCATGGCACCTCAGTGATAAAACTCATGCATTCGGACAGCGATTTATAGACGGTGGAAGAGCGAGTTTTGTAAGTCCACGAGCACACAAACGCACTGCTCACGTGGTCAGTCACATGACTGTCTGCTGTAAATAAAATGTCATATGCTTGGAATAACACAAATAAATTTGTATTTTATTAAATAAAATAATCTATCATTTAATTATTTAATTCTCATTTATAAAAATCGGAAGCTAGATGCGCGTATGCCATATTCAAAATGGTTCTTTCTTATATTCTTGCTTTTTCTCAAAAGTTGAAAAAGTTTTTCTCAAAAAAATTACAAAAGTTAATGCAGCCTCTTGAAGTTAAAATAAAGATGCATGGTTTGTATTTTTTATGTTGTGCATAGTAGCCTACATATTTTAAAATTGGAACATATATTCCACATATATAGTCACAATAACAGCCCATTTCAAATGTTTACATGCTTTTTTCTTTTTCTCCTTTATGTTCACTGAGGTGGAGCGGGTAATTAAATCTATTTCTTGTAAATACTTTCCAGCATTTCAGTAATAGGTACATCTTTAAAAGTACAGTTTAGCTCAACAGTTATCGTACGTATGGTGATCGGCAGAGATCAAAAAGGATTTGAACAGTGAATTTTTTTAAGTGATCTCTTCTTGTAAATTTGAGATGTGGATTCGGATGGCAATTAAACCATCACACGACCTTGGTGTTTATCAAAAAAAAAAAAAAAAGTATGCGGGTGGTGGGAGAAAAACACTGACATTCTAGATTCGGACAGCAATAAAATCACAGACCAACCACTGTAAATGATGAAAATACCTTACGAACCCATGAGAAACCATTATCGTCTGAATAGGGCTATTGACTATGGCTATATTTGGGTTCGGTGTAAGCACTGAAAACATATCACAACAATGCAGATCATTATAAAACATTCCAAATATCTTGAAACTTGCATTTTCCAGGCATCACATTTCAGTGGTTTCAGCCTATTTTTGCAATTTTTCTTGGTGTGTCTGTGAAACGTTGAGGTACCATCGTAGAAGTTTCGTGCGCGCATGAAGTCATGGCAACGTACAACACAAAGCACCTCACGCGGGAAACACTTAACGCAATGCATAAATACGCGTAACTAAGGAAAATCAAGCAAGCTATTATGCTCAAGCCAAGAAGTGTTGGCGAAATAACACATTAGCGGACCGGAGAGAACAAAATATTGCACAAAATAAATTCAAGCACTTTCAAGGACCTGTATCTATGAATGTCTATTTTCAAAAACTTTCCAGGGCCTTGAAAAAAATATTTCAGATTCACAAACTTTCAAGGATTTCAAGGACCCGTGGGAACCCTGATTATCAAAGATCTCCATCACCCTGGCAATAAACTGTTTGTAACGCTCAGGTCAGGCAGACGCCTGCGCTGTCATAAAACACGTACAGAGAGGATGAGGAACAGTTTTTTCCCTGTGGCAATTAGAGCCTTGAACTCTGCACTCTGAACACTTTGAACTTTTAATACACTTTCAACATTTTTTTAACCCAGCCGCTGAAATTTAACATTTGTACATCTGCTTGTCTAGTTTTAACTTGTAGATAAAATAATATTCTTTATTTCTAACCATTGCACACTGACTGCATTACTATTGCACAGGTAAAATAGTCATAAGCATAATTTAACTATAACTTAATAGTAACTTATTTATAATTTTCGCTATTACTCTATTGTATTGTATTGTATTTATTGTATTTTATTGTATTTTTAATTTTTATTCCAATTGAGCACAGAAGTACAGTGCGTCACAAAAACATTTCACTGCTCATCTTGTATGAGTATGTGACAAATAAAAACCTTTGAATCTTGAATCTTGAATATGCATCTTATGCATCTTATAAGGTCTTATAAGTGTCTTATTAACTGTTAATTACTGCTTATTAATAGCACCTTAAAATAAAGTGTTACCCAATATAGTAACCTGCTCTGTCTAGTCTGTCGGTGTCAGTGTCCTCTTTGCTTCGCGATTTTTTTCTGCGTGAGAAAATGGATGTGTGGCGAATAAGAGAGTGTAAAAAGTGACAATTGCGTTGCGTCTCTCACGGTGAGTTTGTGAGAGTTGGCAGCCCTGCAGATTAAGTTTGTAAATGTTTTCGGTGGGTGAACTTCTGCTGCCGCGGTCTTGTTCATTTGCCATGTTGTTGGTGTATCTCTATCATGACAAGCGCCGCTGAGCCCAGTCGGAACTACGGGAGCTCAGATGGGAGCGTCGGCGGTTGTTAAAGAGAAAACCAAAACTAATTTTAATATAAAAAGCAACAATAGGGTTCTGAAAGTACCACAAGTAAATTGATTTTTAATGATAACTTATAAACTAGGGCTGTCAATTTAGATGACAATGTTTCACTTTATTTTTTTATTTTTTTTTATTTTACCTTTATTTAACCAGGTAGGCACATAGAGAACTCATTCTCATTAAAAACGGCGACCTGGCCAAGATAAAGCATTTGAGGTGCAGACAACAAGAAGTTACACATAAAAGACAAAACAATGGGTCAAAGATACAATCAGTTATACAATTAAAAATCCAGTCTACAACATAATCATAATTCCAGATACAATACCTAGGCAAGTGGCCTAGTATGGCAGCAATACAATACAATACAATACAAGAATAAAATATATAAATTTAAAGGTAATGCATTAGTTTGCACCAAGAAAGAATGCTGACACTAACAAGAACAACGTGACAGGTTGGAAGTTTGGAAATCAATCTTTTAAAAGCGGATAACGGAACAATAGATTCTAGTCTTAAAGATTTTTACAATTCATTCCAATCGTTTGCTGCCGAAAACTGAAAAGAGAGTCTGCCAAAGGAAGTACGGACTTTGGTGGTATTCAATGAGATAAATCTACTTGAACGTAAATTGCGAGATGGAGAAGCTACAGAAATTAAATTTCTTAAATAGGCAGGAGCTTTACCTAAGATAATTTTGTAAATGAGGAGAAACCAGTGTGTTTGACATCGAATGTGAAGGGAGGGCCAACCAATGAGTGTGTAGAGATTACAATGATGAGTACGAAATGGAGCGTTAATTGCAAAGCGGATGGCACTCAGATTTAGTCCATCTAGCTTTCTGAGTAGAGTGTTTGAGGCTGATCTACAGGGAGGAGGAGCAATTTTAAACCTGGGGGGGACATTAATGCTAGGGGGGTCCGAGGGTATGCCCCCCCCCCCGTGATTTTTTTTTGTTGAAAAATAAACCATTAAATGCCACTTTCTGGAGAGTTTTGTGCAAAGAAATTGAGAAATTGAGTCTTACATGATATGTGAAAAACTGCAAGGTTAAGAGCATATACTTTGCATTGTTGTAGTATCAACAACATGTATTAGGACATTTAGAATTTACATTACTGTTAATCAGTCATGTACTGAACTGATTAACTCAAATACGGTAAATGGTTGATTTGATTTCCATTAACCACTGAGCTTACACCCCAAGGATAGATTGAAAAATAAAATCAATCTATCCCTTGTGGAAAGGTTGCTTGGTAGGTAAAAGTAGGTCTAGCAAGTCTTATATTTCAAGAAAATTCACACAGATCAAACACAAATATGCTGACTGAATAGATTGCTAGTTTATTTTGAGTAGCCAGCTAGCAGTTCTCTTGGCAGTTTGCTGATAATTCGGTGTCTGAAGTAAAATGCTCAAAACATCTCCTGAGAAAAATACTAACCTAGTCTTGGTTATTTAATTTTGATTTAGTCTTATTTTACTTACCTTTTTGTACATTTCTGGAACTTTTGCGCGCTTCCGTAGTTGCACGGGATGTGGATCTCCCAGGAACTAGGGCTGGTCCGAATACCATTTTTTGAGCTTCGAAGCTTCGGTAGGAATGAACATCGAATATTCGAAGCTTCGGAATCTCTATAGGCTACCATACGTCTCAGACATCCCAAGTCTCCCGCATATTGATAGCGGCTCCCTGATGCCCGCAAATTAGTTAAAATCTCCCGGAATCTAGCTGCTCGCGAGCTCCAAACCGTGTAGCGCAAGAACGACAGAGAGAGAGAGGTCTTGCGTGTGTCGTGAGTGCAAATGTGCGTGCGTGTGTGTGTGTGCGTGTGTGTGTGCAAGTGTGCGTGTGTGTCTCTTGAAGCGCATGTAAAATGCGCATGATCATCATCAGCGCATGATTATTATTTCGAGAACCGTTCATCCAAACGACTCACAAGGGAGTGCAGTGTATCTGGTGCAATATACACGGGTTTCTTGTATACAAACAATACCGGATGCGCGCGCATCCAGGGGGCAAAAAAACGCTATCTGTTATGCCGAGTTCTGTAAAAGAACATTGTAATTAACGTAGATTTCGCATTGTTTGTAATTTCTTGTTGACTCAATAATAAACTCCAATTTCAGAGTTGGATCTGTTTGTTTGTGTTTCATATAACATTATGTAAAACGTCCAACTGTTTACGAATCAAAATCCGGACATACTGTGATGCATGTATGAATTATCATGTTAGACTAAGTTAGTAATGTAATAGCCTCTATAGAGCCCGAATTTGCTTTTATGTAAGTCAACCTTGTTTACGTTACTTTACGACCTGCAACATATCATGACTGCACACATATAACGTTACTTTACTGTAAATCAAAGATTTGACGATGGATTATGTGGGAAGCCTAGTAACTTACCTCCGACCGTGGCGATTATATTAAAAAACTTACTCTCAGCAATGGTGAGATCTTGCCGGATCACTACGCAATACCTGACGATCTTTGGATTGTGGATGACAAGAAGTGGCCAGCAATTGTATGGCCTGATATAATTGTCTAATTCAGACACCAAGTGTGTATACAAGAGAAATGATTAGAGCGTACAAATCCCTTGATGCATACAACTACGTGCTATGTGGTCATGTGCAGCTCGTCAAATACTTTGATGCTGCACCGGATTTTTGCGTGTTGAGGTCAGATGTGCTCCCTAGTCAAAGGCAAGGCATTAAAGCCGAGCATTATGATGCCTGGGTGTATATCCATAAGGGCCTTGGTTACATCCTTACGGCTAACTGCAAATGCATGGCAGGGTACGTCTATCAAAATGTATCTGCCATCAGAAACCCTTTACTCCGGTACGAAGACCGTGGGTCTTTTGCCCCCTGGCTGCGTGCGCAAGCAGTAATGACGTCGCCGAGAAATCCATGTATAGATAGACAGGCGAGACGCGACACGTTCAGAATTAATAAACTTTTAATAAACTACAGAGCAGCGCGAGCAGGAAGTGGCGCGCCTCAAGAGAGCAGAGCTTATGCTCCGAGAACGGTAGGGTTTAAATAAAGAAGCGGCTCGCCTCACGCGAGCAATGGACTCAGATAGCATTTATATGCTCCGAGAATGGACACTGCACTAGTGACATAAAACACACTAATACATACATTTATACATTTTAATACTACATACATTTTAATACATTTTGTTTCTATTATTCTATTTTCCACAATGTCAAAGCAATGCAGCTTAACCCAAAATACAAGCTCAGGCATTCACTTCTGTCCATACAAACTCTGCTGTTCTGCGCTCTAGCCAGAGAATACTCCCGTTGCAGGAACACTTTTAGTAGTCCAAGAAGCAGCAAATATCTATTTATTAAGTATCTATAACGAATTTATATGTTAAGTATTGTATTTCACCAGAATTTATAGTATAAAACATATTCAAGCGCGAATGAGAACCGTTTCGATGGGGATGCCAGGTGTGCAAAAAAACAAAACAAAAAAAAACGAATATTCGAATGTCACTTTTTCAAATCGAATACCAACCCACGGAACGAATATTCGAATATTCTGGTCCAGCCCTACCAGGAACATTCATATATTGCTGCGTGCATTTATCCGTGTCGCCTAGATGCGCATGCGCGAGCGGTGCAAGATCATGGTTGACTGACGACATAAACAGCTGAAGAATACGCCCGTTTTAAAATAAATGAATTATCTATTTAAAAGTTGCAGAATGGATTAATTTGGAGACTCCGAAATCGGCAGAGATAGGCAGGCAATGCAAAACAAAATCTTACTTTGGGAAATAGTGGGGGGGACAAAACTTAGATTTTGAAATGTGGGGGGGACATGTCCCCCCCACGTATAATGGCTCCTATGCCCCTGCTGATCTATAGACCACATCACCAAAGTCTAAGATGGGAAGAATCTTATTCACAAGGG
The DNA here is from genome assembly GCA_036326025.1 of Chrosomus eos. Lineage (NCBI taxonomy): Eukaryota > Metazoa > Chordata > Actinopteri > Cypriniformes > Leuciscidae > Chrosomus > Chrosomus eos. The sequence goes on from CM070820.1 coordinate 14,592,743, forward strand.
CATGTTTAGCTGGAATAGTAAAGGAAGCCCTATTACGAAAGAGGAAGCCGATCCTTGATTTAATTTTAAATTGGAGTTTGTTGATATGGGTATGGAAGGAAAGTGAAGAATCTAACCATATCCCTAAGTATTTATAAGAATCAACCAAATCCAGTACAGACCCATCAAGGGTAGAGATTTTTGTACAAGGAGGTCTGGAAAGAGTGTGATTAAAAATCATACATTTAGTTTTACCAGAGTTTAAAAGTAAATGGAGACCGCGAAATGAATGTTGTATGCTATCAAAGCTCGCTTGGAGGTTGTCTAACACAGTGTTCATAGTTGGGCAAGAGGTGTAAAGAATGGTGTCATCTGCATAGATGTATCATAGAATCTCCTACAGCTAGGGCAACATTGTTAATGTAAACAGAAAAGAGTGTCCGCCCAAGAATAGAACCCTGTGGTACCCCTATAGAAACAGCCACAGGATTAGATAGCAGACCCTCAGATTTAACACACTGAAATCTATCTGTAAAATAGTTATTTAAACCAGGCGAGGTATTGATTTGAAAGTCCCAGACTCTTTAACCTACCAATAAGAATATTGTGGTTGACGGAGTCGAAAGCCTTAGCCAGCTCTATGAAAACTGCTGCACAATATTGTTTACCGTCAATAGCAGATATGTCATTCATGACTTTGAGTGTGGCTGAGGTACACCCTCGGCCAACTCGGAAGCCAGATTGCATATCGGAGAGACAATGGTGGGATTCGAAGTGAATAGTGATCCGTTTATTGACAAGACGTTCAAAGACCTTGGAAAGACAAGGCAGAATGGAGATGGGTCTAGCAATTGGGGTCTAAGGTGTCTTCCCCTTTAAAAAGAGGGATTACAGTCGCGACTTTCCAATCTTTCGGAATATAAGAGGTGTCAAGGGAGAGGTTAAAAATAGTGTGAAAAAAATATTCACTTATGAAATTAAAGGAACACTCCACCGTTTTTTGAAATAGGGCTTATTCACATTCTTTCCTACATTTAGATAGGTGTGCAAATGCATTTTTGTCTCAGTGCATGCATTGTTTTAGTTTGACAGGGTCGGCGCTAGCTTAGCTTAGCACAATGAATGGAATCCTTTGTTGCCAGCTAGCATGTCCTGAGTAAAAGTGATTAAAAAAAATTTAAAACCCCACATAATTACTTCTTGTGGCCTGCGTATTCACAACGAGTACAAATAGCGCTGCAGATTAAAGTAACACTAAGTAGTTTTTCAACCTTCATAATATATTTCCAAGACCCTTGTGATGGTACATCGACTTAAAATAAGTTAAATGACTCGTCTGCCATAGCCTGACGTGGTCTGTATCGCTTTTACTGGCACTATGTAACTTCGGGTTTCGGGTAGGAACCCATGCACAAAAAAAGAACTACAAAATTCGACTGCTTTCCGTCAAGCGCTACAATAGTCATTATTTTGTTTTTCTTCGTTTCTGGTGTCGCAATACATCATCCTTTCATGAAATCATGTAACATACTCTACCTTGTCTGTGGACATCGTTCATTCTGAAGCCGGTGCTGGATAAACAGTGAGCGTGCGTACGACGGTAGGCTAGATTATTTACGACAGCGGCAATGGACAATTTCGTTTCCAACCAGTAGGGCGACCGAAGAGGAAAATTTACTTGGTGTTACTTTAACACTAGGTGATTTCCTAGGCAGATATTGACTTGGGACTATATTAGGGGGAAGCACAGGCGAAGCACTGCTGCTTAGGCGAAGCACTGCTACTTGGGATTTCATGTGTTGCGTGATATCTCTGCGCCCAAGTAGCAGTGCTTCGCCTAAGCAGCAGTGCTTCGCCTGAGCTTCCCCCTAATATAGTCTAGTGTTGCACGGTGTACCGATACTTCAAAAGTATCGCGATACTCGGAAATTAAAAACGTCACGATACCTAAATTTATTAGTATCGATACTTTTTTCTCCTCACGCACGCAGCAAAAGAAGCTGAAGCTGAAGCTAAAATATGTTGCCTTAATTATCTTCTCTGAAAAGCGTTCCGCACATTCAGCTGATATAAACCACACTTTAAATAAACGAAAACAAACCTATCCAGTGATGATGTTTTCTGTGATGACACAAATCTTGTGGGATGTCCTAAACTGCGGGGATAATCACAACGCGCACACGTCCGATAATGACACGTCCAATTCGCGAACTAATGACTCATTTGAACCGATTCGTTTTAATGAATGGTATAAACAACTGATCTGTCCAACACTGAACTCACGAGACATCTGAATCGGTTTATGACTAATTGGTAACACTTTACAATAAGGTTTCATTTATTACATAAATTACATAAAAATACAGTTTGCTTACTCAAGTGTAAGCTTTAAAACAAATAAAACCACTTGTTAGCATGAGACTACTTTTTCCACACACTGCTATCAGGAATCGATAAGAGAATCGTTAAAGAATCTGATCGATTAGCAGAATCTTCAGTGGCATGGATATTGATAAAATCTTATCAGTTCCTGTTAACTCTTATGTTGCTTATGATAACTGAGATAATGGTGCTAAATTTATTATTTTTTTACCTTGAATGTCATTGCTCTAATTTATTTTTTATATTTTGTTCAAATGTTTAACATATCTGCTGTTCATATGTTCATTTATTAGTGTGGTGTATGATTAGAATGTTGTCCCGGTTTTAAAATAAAGCACAGCAATGATATTTGAGAGTGTTTCTCCCTTTTCAGGAAAAGTATCGAAAAAGTATCGAAATCGCAATACTTGACTTGGTATCGGTATCGAAACAATAATTTTGGTATCGTGACAACACTAATATAGTCCCAAGTCAATATCTGCCTAGGAAATCACCTAGTGTTAATCTGCATCGCTATTTGTACTCGTTGTGAATACGCAGGCCACAAGAAGTAATTATGTGGGGTTTTAAAAATTTTTTTATCACTTTTACTCAGGACATGCTAGCTGGCAACAAAGGATTCCATTCATACAACATTCCGACCATTCAACATTCCGATTTGACATTCCGACCCTGTCAAACTAAAACAATGCATGCACTGAGACAAAAAGGTGAGCATTTGCACACCTATCTAAATGTAGGAAAGAATGTGAATAAGCCCTATTTCAAAAAACGGTGGAGTGTTCCTTTAAGCATAAACCATTTATCTTGTCATCATTCACTATATCCAGCAAAGTAAACCATCCGATTGAAGGGTGATTCTTACAAAACTGTATTTTCTTCAGGATTTTTTGCACTTGGACACTTGGAGACTCCAAAATGACACAAAATAATCAACTGATATGAGACCATGTATAATTCATGAATAAATGCACAACAAAGCACCTATGAAAAAAAAAAAAGACTTTTCAGAATTCAGTGTATGGTATATAGAATCCAACAGCAAAGAGCTTGTTTACATTTTTGACAATTCAAGTTAAGATACCGAACAGGTGCAATCAGTGCATCGAGAGAGCACATTCACAGTTTGTTTCCACATCAGTATTACGGACACACGTCACACGTTCTTACTGTATCCAGCCGTTCTCTCTGTCACCTCTGAAGTAATCAGCTTGATTTTCTTTACATTAGGGTCATTCCATGTCAATTCTACCAAGCCCCCTAAAGGGATGTAGTGGTGAGAAAAATTTAGGATGGGAGGAAAAAAAAAAAAATTATTTTGCATTCCCCCGAGAAACTTTGCGTTACCTCACAAAAATATTTATGTTACCTCGCAAAGATATTTGCTTTTCCCACACAAAAATTGTGAGCTCGGACAGACACTTCCTGTTAATGTTTCAGACAGCTCCGTATGTTAACAATGAAGCATTTCATAGTGTTTGAACTTGGACTCAAATATAAGGAAATGTGAGTGAGTGCTTAACTCAAGTAGTTCAGTAAAGTTGGAAATATATTCACATATTCAAACTTCCCGTATCAATATATTCATGAGCTAAACGTTGTTAAAACACAAATGACACCTAGGCCTATTTTCAATCATAGTAACGTAGACAACGAGCTACAACCCAATTTTCCTCAAAACAAGCTTTATAATATAAATTGGTCTCTAAGCAGGCGGCTGAATAAGGGACCGTCTGCAAAGTGCAAAACCCTTTTGCACATTTTATATTATAAAAGATATTCAATAACTTCACTCTGACACACTGTACAGTCACCAAATTCAGTTCACACATCACTGCTCTACAATACTTAGTTTGATAAAAATGCATATTTTTTAAGATTATTTATTATGAAACAAAATCAATAATTTATTCAGTAACTTTACAATGTTATAGATTGTAATGCCATCAAATTCAGTAAGCAATTATTACGCAAAAGCTCTGGTTGTAACTAGCATGCAAGTTGTCCACCAACATAATTTGGATTTTTGAAAACCTTAGGCCTATACCTAACACCCTACCAAAAATCAAAAACTTTTCCAGAAGTGCTCAATTTTTATGAATTGCATCCTAGCTATCTCCAGAGCGGTGACTCATGTTCAGGGTGGGAAATTAGCACCAGCCACCAGCCAATGGCTGGTACTTTTTCAAAGTGGCTGGTGACTTTGCCTTGTATACCAGCCACAGTGGCTGGTAGATTGTAAAACATATTTTTATTGGTTACTACTTAAAGGATAACTCCGGTATTTAACACTTTGAGTCTATTTTCTAGTTTGTTTTGGATGAACTAGAGTGGTGGACTTAGAAATTTTGACGATGGGTCCTGTCTCGAGTTTTTGACTATGGCATAAGTCTCTTTATTAGACATTCTCTGGTTGTAGTCTTTTCGCTCGGTTCTCCGTCTCTCAGAAGGCTAGCGTGAGCAGAGCAACTGATCACCATCAAGTGGTCGGGAGTGTGCTAACGCTTCAGACTCAAATATCCAGCGGAAGTTTATACGCGGTTGTGAGGTATCTGAAAATATAGTTCTACTATAGTAAATAACACGGATTGAAAGCATACATTGCGCCGATATATTTGTTTTTAATCATCAACGAACACCACTAACCACTCGGTGAGTTGCACAGTTTTGAGAGCTAAAGTTAAGGGTTGTTTTAAGCACATGTTTCAGTATGCTCGTAGACAGCCACTCTGAAGCGCTCAGAGACGATTCTAAAAGAGTCAAAAACTCGAGACAGGACCCATCGTCAAAATTTCTAAGTCCACCACTCTAGTTCATCCAAAACAAACTAGAAAATAGACTCAAAGTGTTAAATACCGGAATTATCCTTTAAAACATTCCTTGTAACAGATTGGACGTCTTTTGTCAAAGAATGCTGTTGCTAAGTAACAATAATGCACTTTTGTCGAGTAACTAATTTGATTGGTTTTTCAACGGACCGTGACACATATAGCTGAGCTGAGGTACAGACGAAAGGAAAATTTTAAAAATGTGGCGACATATACCCGGTGTTAAAGGTATAGTTCACCCAAAAATGAAAATTCTGTCAGTAATTACTCACCCTCATGTCGTTCCAACCCCGTAAGACCTTCGTTCATCTTCGGAACACAAATTAAGATATTTGTGATTAAATCTGAGAGCTGGATCACTCCTCCATAGGCTTCTAAGGGATTGAAACTTGCCCCGAAAAGTTATTAAAGAAATCGTTAAAAGAGTCGAAGTGACTACAGTGGCTAGATCTTAAGTTTATCGAGCTATGAGAATACTTTTTGAGCGCAAAAAAAAAAAAACAAAAAAAATAGCGACTTTATTCAAGAATTCTCTTTGGGCCTGGAGATTTCACGGAGTGTTATTGCGCAACACTTCTGGTTGAATCACACATGACCAGCGTCGGCCAATAGTGAGCCTACGTGTGACGTATAAAACAGAAGCGCTGCGCAGTTACACTACGTCAACAGCTTTGGAGAAAAACATGGAAGAGAAGAGATGGTTCAATAAAGTCGTTATTTTTGTGTGTTTTTTTGCACGCAAAAAGTATTCTCGTCGTTTTATAAACTTAAGATCTCGCCACTGTAGTCACTTGGACTCTTTTGACGATTTCTTTAAGAACTTTTCGGGGCTGTCAAGTTTCAATCATTTAGAAGCCTATGGAGGAGTTATCCAGCTCTCAGATTTAATCACAAATATCTTAATTTGTGTTCCGAAGATGAACGAAGGTCTTAGGGGTTAGAACGACATGAGGGGGAGTAATTACTGACAGAATTTACATTTTTGGGTGAACTATCCCTTTAAGAGGCCCGCCGTGGAGTCAGCAGTAGCTATGAATGTACAAACTGTTGAGGGCGAAGTAAATAAAAAGAGAAGGTACTTTTCGAACAAGTGGCACATTAATGACGAAGGGAAAAGAGGGAATGGTTAGCCTACCTTCCCGTCGAACAGTCCATGCACTGTACTTACTGTGTATAATAATACTTTGTAAATTTGAATTCCGGGAAAAGTGGCTGGTAAAAAATATAAGTGGCTGGTAAAATTAGGCATCCACCAGCCACTGTGGCTGGTGGGCAAAAAAGTTAATTTCCCACCCTGCTCATGTTGAATGCTCGATCAACATCAGCCATCTTGCAAACAGACAACCGCCTGGCACTTGCCCCTCCCACAAGAAGCGGATTTCTCCTCAGACGCGGGTCAATTTTTTGCTTTTTTTTTTACGCACAAATGGAATCAAAATGTTCAAGCGTCCAACTAGATGCAAATTTTACGCTCTATTCGCGTTTGGTGTGTGAACGCAGCATAAATGCCTCTTTCTGTCTCTCACTGTGAATGCACGTAAGAGAAAGTGAAAGATATTTTGCCTCCACCTCAATCACAGGCGACTGAAATTGTACAATTTACTATCCATTGGCTAATTAAGGACATTTTTTTAGTTGCCTAGCGTGAAATTTGGTCACATATGCAAGTGATTTACTGGCATTATAGAGGGTTTTCACAAGAATAGTAATGTGTGCTAACTAAATAGGGTCAATTTTGATTTCATGCGGACTTGCTCATTACAGACTCATTAAGTAATAAAGAATTAGTGGTAGTAATCTCTCGGATAGTAGGCCTAATATTTATATTCATGTGTCATCATGGCATTATACTCAATGGTACTATGTCATGGCACCACATCTAAAAATAATCTCCACTTGACCTCTGAAAGAATCCACAGGCTGAGTACACACCCATATCCCAGGCAAATAAAACGCTTACAGCACTTCCAGCTCCTGTTAGAAAACACGCTGTTTATAAAAAAAAAACAAAGCACTTGAACAAACTCAGTGGTGTAGTCTAGTTTTTTGTAGTGAGTATACTGTGATATACCAGCCCCCCCCCCCAAAAAAAAAAAACAAATAACTAAAAAACATATAGCCTTAGATGTTATATGAATATGGTCCCTGAAGCACGGGTTTTAGCAGCTGACAATTACAATACTTAAACATTGTAAGCACAAATAAAAATTTACTTTTTAAAAACTTGTGTGATATTCCTTTAAAATTGTGTTTTAATAGATTTGATTATTATTATTTTAAAAAGTACATCTTACTATGCAATTTCTTTCAGAATTCCCTCGAGTTACTTAATTTATCTACAAACTTTATTTTGGTGGGTTGTAAATTAAAGACATTTGAGCTTCTGTGTTTTAATAAACTATTATTATTATTAGGCCTACTTGAAGTATACTCTACTGTGCAATAATAAAATATTTCTGTTATATTTTATATTTGAAGTTATACAAAACTTTGATTTTGACAGGTTGTCATGAAGTCTTTAAAGTTTGTGAGTGTGAATATGATACGAATGAACGACGGTAGTTTTATCAAATGAAATGGTAAAATTCTTGTGAAGTGACTCTCATAAAAGCTCTGCGATGAAGTTCAAATGTGTGCATGTCCTCCTCATAGACGCTGAAAACACCACGAGTGTCACGCGCGCGTCAGTGTGTAGTGTTCAGTGTGTAGTGTTCAGTGTGTAGTAGGCTAGAGCACACATTGAGCGCTCATTCACAGAAACACGCAGAACATTCAGAGTTTATTTCAATAGCAGTCTTTTTGAGCTTTAATATTCATAGACACTTAGTAAATATCGAGATTTGATTCTATCATTAGCCTACTTTTGATTTATTCATTCAAAAATGGCTAAATTGCGTGACGTTCCGCTTTAGAGTAGCCTAGGTTATTTGTTACATTTGTTGCTGGCTTCCGCGATTCGATCCGTCGCTGCGCAAACACAGACGTCACGGCGGGGTGAATTTATGAATGAAAATTCTTTCACAAAACGATGTTGTTACGAAACCTCACGCGTTTTAAAGTGGGTATACGGAGATCTTTGACATTTCCTAGTGGGTATACGGAAATCCTTGACATTTTCTAGTGGGTATACGGCGTATACCTGCGTATCACGTAGACTACACCACTGAACAAACTCATGCACGAAATGTAAAAACAGAGTATAACAGTGATGTGCCTCTGATATATATATTTTAATTTTTTTTTTTAAATAAAATGTTTTACAATTGGTCTAACAAACAGACACAATCACCAGTCAAAATAATGCAATAAGGTCTTCAGAACTGTAGCCTCGAACAAAGGCCAAATATTGAAGAAATATTAACATATTAAGTAAACTACAAACAAACAAAAGAAGAATGCAACATAACCAGCTGGGGCCGGTTGCATAAACTGCTAAGATTAGTCTTAAAAGTTAGTCATCAATTTTTTTCTTTAAGACTGCACATAACTTTATTAAGTAATTACAAATGTAGATAATTTGATAATTCGTAGATAAACGGTCCAATTTGATACCGAACAGTAAGACTGATTACCCCGAACTAACTGCTTGTTGTTTATACTAGTTCTTACAGTCTTAACATAATGGCTATGTTCACGCAACTGGCCCCTCAGCAGTGTGTAAGTTACGGAATGATAATTTTGTGGTGCTACATCGCGAGTGAAATCTTTAAACAGCTAGTCTTTCTGTTCTAATAAATTTGAAGGCATCTGTGTGAACGCGGAAATGGCAACTTAAGAAACATTGTACGTGTTTTTTAACACTGTAGTGGGTTCAAATGCCCAGCTTCCTTACTTTCTCTTGTCCCTTGACGGTCGTGTGTTAGCAGGGACAACCTTCAGCAAAGTTAAGAGAAATAATACAGCTACTTACCAAAGCTAGAAAAACTCCCGAGTCCCGAATCACCTTGTTGTTATAATTCAGGGAGTGAAAGCGGAAACTGGCCTTACTGGCAGCCCTCTTCGGAGGAGGGACCGTTCAGTTTGCGCTCATTTGACAAGCATCGAACACACAGACACAAAGAGAGAGGGAGAGGGAGAGGGAGAGGGAGAGGGAGGGAGAGGGAGGGGGGGAGGGGAGGGAGGGGGAGGGAGGAGGGGAGGGAGGGGGGAGGGAGGGGAGGGGGAGGGAGGGGAGGGAGGGGGGGAGGGGGAGGGAGGGGGAGGGAGGAGGGAGAGAGAGAGAGAGAGAGAGAGAGAGAGAGAGAGAGAGAGAGAGAGAGAGAGAGAGAGAGAGAGAGAACACACACACACACAAAATCTTTTGTTCATAATCAAAAATATCTTAATTTGTGTTCCGAAGATGAACGAAATTCTTACGGGGTTGGAACAACATGAGGGTGAGTAATTACTGACAGAATTTTCATTTTGGGGTGAACTATCCCTTTAAGACCTAGAGCCAAGTGGGTAGAAGAATGAAAAACATTCTAGCTATTTTTTGCACTTGAAAAAAGAAACAGAAAGAAAAAAGATGGAAAATATGCGTCAAAAGCTTTAGATTTAATTAACAAATTGACTTGTGCTTCTGGTTTAAAATTAAATCTCAAAATGTGAGATCATGCCTGTTTAAATGCTTTGAATTATGATTAAATAGAAAATATTCCTGTTCCAGTGAAATACCTAGGTTTGGCAAGACAACATTTAAAAATTTTCATCTACGATCATTGATTCTAAACATATTCTTAATATCTGGCTACAGCGGGACCTGTCGTTATATGGCAGAGAACTCCTGTCAAAGGCAGAAGGTCTTTCTCACTTTGTATATCCATCTTTAAAGGGATACTCTACTGGTTCTTCATATTAAGCTATGTTATTCCCTTAAAGGGATACTCCACTTTTTTTGGAAATAGGCTCATTTTACAACTCCCCCAGAGTTAAACAATTGGGTTTTACCGTTTTCGAATCCATTCAGCCGATTTTCTGATATTTAGAAGAATATCAGTAACCAGACAGTTTCTGGTCCCATTGACTTCCATAGTAGGAAAAAAATATACTATGGGAGTCAATGAGACCAGAAACTGTCTGCTTACTGATATTCTTCTAAATATCAGAAAATCGGCTGAATGGATTCGAAAACGGTAAAACCCAACTGTTTAACCATGGGGGAGTTGTAAAATGAGCCTATTTCCAAAAAAAAGTGGAGTATCCCTTTAACTAAGACTAGTTGATACATACCTCTCTCGTCTCAGTGCGTGCACTGAATCGCTGTCTTGCGGCGAACCTTTGTTAGATCTTATCTCAGCCCTGTTCATTCAATACGTGCCAAGAAGAGAAGCGACCAAACACCTCCACGTTTTCCCTATTTAAATACAGTTACTAGAGTAGTGTAACTCGACCAAGAACGGTGACAAAAATAAAACGTTGCGCTTTTCTAAGCGTGTAAAATGGATAACTATATTGTATGGAAGAATACCATAGCAAGTGCTTGGGAGCACTTCGACTCGGCGCAGTAATATCATCTCTCGTGAAAAGTCCGCTCCCTTTGAAATGAGAGGGAGGAGGAGAGGGAGCGGACTTTTCACGGGTGATGATATTACTGCGCCGAGTCGAAGTGCTCCCAAGCACTTGCTATGGTATTCTTCCATAGCAAGGTATGAGGTATGTATCAACTCGTCTTAGTTAAGGGAATAACATAGTTTAATATGAAAAATCAGTAGAGTATCCCTTTAAATATTATAAAATATTGAATAATAAAATATTGCTGATTACTTACAAAGCACTAAATGGTTTAGCTCCCCAGTACTTGAGCGAGCTCTTAACGCATTATAGTCCTTCACGTCTATTGCGATCTCAAAATTCTGGCCAGTTGATAATACCTAGAATATCAAAATCGACTGCTGGCGGTAGATCCTTTTCCTATTTAGCACCAAAACTTTGGAACAATCTTCCTAACACGGTCCGGGAAGCAGATACAGTCTGTCAGTTTAAATCTAGACTAAAAACACATCTCTTTGGCTTAGCATACACATAACACATTATAGATTTCTATAATTCAATGTTAGGCTGCATAGATTAGATCAGCCGGAACCGGGAACACTTCCCATAATTCCTGATGTACTTTGTACATCATAAGAAGGATGGCGTCTACGCTAATATTAGTCTCTCTGTTTATCCCGAGGTTTACCGCAGACCGCCGGATCCAGGGCATATCCAGATCTGATGAAGGACCATCACATGGACACGTCGACACGCATTATCAGGGCTGTGAAGGTCCATGGACACCTCACCACTCATCTCCTCACCGGCCGGATGACCCAACCCAACCAGATGAACTGGATAATATCGTGAAAGTTCTGATCCCATCTGACTCCTGACATTATACTGCCTAACTCATAATCATACACTGTTCATTCGTTGGCCAAAGGAGGACTGGCCCCCCGACTGAGCCTGGGTTCTCCCAAGGTTTTTTTCTCCATTCTGTCACCTGATGGAGTTTTGGTTCCTTGCCACTGTTGCCTTCGCCTTTTGGCTTGCTTAGTTGGGGACATTTAATTTTCAATTGAACAATACTATTACAACATTGTTTTCCTGTTATCTCTGTAAAGCTGCTTTGAAACAATTTGTATTGTAAAAAGCGCTATATAAATAAAGGTGACTTGACTTGACTTAAATAACAAAATTGCTAACAAAATTTAGGTTTCATTTGGAAAAAGAAACCTCAAACAAAAAAAAACAAAAAAAGTGTTCTATAACGACAGAGCAGGTGGAGGCATTGAGTTTCGAATTTTCAGACATATCTTTGAAATAAATTGGCTTAAAAGATGTCTCGCCAATCCAAAATCCATTTGCTACTTTATCCCCAACCAAATATTTGATCAAATTGGTAGTCTTTCCTTTAACTATCTACCATCGAAGCTACCTATTGCCTTGTCCAAATTTCATCAACAGTGTCTTCTTGCTTGAAGGCTGTGTTAGGTTCATAGTTTTCACATCATAAAACACTGTAATGGAATAACAGTGATATCACTGTCAGAAATCAATCTTTATTTCCCAGGGGCCTGTACCATGATGTTAGTTGAACAAACTCAGGGTTACAGGATTAGTTTAGAGTTGACAAAACCAAACCAATCCAACCAGGCTTTGTTGGTACCATGATGCTGATCATCAACTTTCTCTGTCAACTCGGGCTTTGATCCTGAGTTTAGGAGTTTAGGTGTGACATCAGTAGTGAACAGCCAATCACATGATAAGAAAGAGTGAAACTCATTTAAAACTCATTGAAAATCATTTTTCGTGAGAGAACCAGCGCAATTCACTTATTAAATAAAGTATTAAAATGTTAAGATTTCAAACAAGTTTACACAGCAAGAAGAAAATAGCCAAGAGGACAACTAAAAGAAAAGTATAACTGTGTATCAGTGCAAGTAAAAGTTGTGAAGTTAGTTTATACAATTGATAAAGGTATAGAAAGAATTGAACATTTAAGCTCACATGTAGTCATTGTATAGTTTATCTATTGATTCTAAAGCATATTTATATTACATTTATATATTTATTAATTTAAACTGTGCATAATAAAGATTATTTAACTAAAATTGTAAATGGGTGATCAAAATATAATTACATAAATATCTAAATTATACAACATTTTTATTCTAAATAAGTATTAGTAAAAGCCAGACAATTTTGTCTTCAAAAATCATTTGCCATGTAGTAACCTTTTAATTTGGAGTAGAAACAGGTGCAGTGACTTTATCCTATCAGACATGTGTCACTTTGCTCACAGCTGATTGGTCCAAGTTCGGTTTAAGATCTCTTACCTGGAACATAACCTGACTCAGACCAGGGGCCTGTACCATGAAGGTAGCTGAACAAACTCGGAGTTACAGGATTAGTTTTGAGTTGACAAAACCAAACCGATGCAATCCGGCTTTATTGGTACCATGACGCAGCTCATCAACTTTCTCTGTCAACTCAGGCTTTGATCTTAAGATTACTCCACGAGCGCGTGCACATACCAAAGTGACGTTGGCACCGAACAACCAATCGCGTTCGATATGGATAGAGCGAGAGCGATATTTTCTTTCCACGGAGGAGCAAGAGATAATCATTCAGAATTACGATGAATTTAAATATGTAATACAAGCTCGAAACAATATGGTCTCTGCTGCCAAAGCAAGAGAAGACTGTTGGAGAAAGATTACTGATTGTGTTAATGTGTAAGCTAAATAAATACGTTCTTTATTCATGTAAAATGATGTAGGCTATGAATGTATGTGTGTGTGAAATATAGCCTATATTATTATTATATATAAAAAAATTTGCATGTATATACTAATAAATATTAATATTCATTGATTTTTAGATGCAACTCCAAACGTTCTTGGCAGCTGATAAAGACAAAATATAAAAATATAATTCAAAGTAGCCTAGTAAGTATTTACACACAACCTTTTTATTATTTTTTTATTAACACTTGTTTGAGGCAAACCGAAAAAAGAGTGAAAACCAGAAAACCAGTGTAGGGCCACTCCTCCAGAATACACTGAGTTGGCTCTGATAGGAATAAGGGACGGCCGATTATGGATGGGATTACAGGTGCTGTACAATCTGACCCTGGTGCTGGCTCCTCTAAGCAAGTAACACTGGGTACATGTGCGATACATTAATATTTTAAGTTTTAAATATGGCTGACTGTATGTTCTGCAGTAGAGGGAAATGCAGTGTCCCTGTTGAAGCCAGCACACACACACAGTCTCCCACACAGAGGTCAGTATGCAGCAGACAGAACACCAGAAACATATTGGCCTACTTTTATTTATCAGGGAGGAGGAAAGGATGAAGACACTCTGTCTGTGTTCTGGGACAGTTGCTGAGGTGAATGCACTGGGCTTTTTATTAAGGCAAACATTTGAATGTGTGGCATAAAACAGGGACTGGCCCAAGTTACACATCTCTTTTATTGTAGGATTTTTCACAACGTTTGTCAAGGAACTTTTTGTGAGTTGATTAGCCTCCCAAAAACTTGTAATGATCATGTTTGTGGTGGAATTATGTTTCAGGTGGAAACAGACTCAGTCAGGGCCCTTTACAAAAGGAGCCTATGGAGCTAGACTGCACACTAAAGGAGCCTATAGAGCTAGTCTGCACACTAAAGGAGCCTATAGAGCTAGACTGCACACTAAAGGAGCCTATAGAACTAGACTGCACTAAAGGAGCCTATAGAGCTAGACTGCACACTAAAGGAGCCTGACTGTGAGCTGAGGAGGCTCCACATTTAAAAAATAAATGCTACAGCTAGATTAAACTGATCTCAGTATGTGAACTTATTTAACTAAGTAACACTTTAGCATGAATATTTATTAATGCAACTTTTTATTGCTTTTTATTGCTTATTTTATTGCCGAACCATGTGTCCTGTATATCATAGCTACATGAATGACCTTTGCAGCAAAAAAAAAAAAAAAAAAACCACGTGAAAATCAGTTCAGTATTCAGTGATATATGATTAATTTAATGCGCTGACAGCTCATTTCACCTGCCGTTCAGATTACACTGAGCGGAGCGGGTGACCGGTTTGGCGGCTCCAATTCTCGTCCGTGCAACCCTACACACGAGAGAAACCGAAGTGTCCGAGCATTAGAAATTAATTGGTACATTTGGTACATAACCTCTTTTATGGCACAGAAAAAGACAAAAGGGGTTGATAACAGGGGAGCAGCTGGGAAAAGTCCAGGCAAAGTACGGAAACCAGACAGTGCTAACACAGACATGCTAAAACAGACCAAGCCTTGGTACTGCTTTAACTGTGGGGAGGATGGGCACATTGCCCCAGTTTGCACAGACAGGGCAAACCCTGCTTTAGTAGCTGAAAAGAGAAAGCAGTTAGAGGAGAAGCAGCACATGTGGGAAACACAGAACAGCCTCAACTTACCTTTAAACGACTAGCAGTGGGACAAACAGGGGCTGAAGAGAGTCAACAACGTCCCCCAGACGTAAACAGCAAAGGAAAGGCTGAAGTATATGCTAGTCTAAAACATTCAAGTAAGAACCACCCTTTTAAACTTCCTACGGGGTTGGTTGGCACCAAGAGTACAGCTAAAGTCAACATAAAAGGTGAAGATGTCAACTGCCTACTTGATACGGGTTCCCAAGTAACAACAGTTCCCCGGTCATTTTATGAACAGCACTTTTCAGGGCAGGAGATTAAGCCACTACATGATCTCTTGGAGGTGGAAGGAGCGAATGGACAGTCCATACCCTACTTGGGTTACATAAAAATGACTGTAACTTTTCCAAAAGAGTTTATTGGAGCGTCAATGGATGTAACTACACTCGCTTTGGTTGTTCCTGACATTCGAGCCACTTCACAGTCTCTTGTGCTTATAGGAACCAATACCCTTGATGTATTGTATGACATGTACACGGAAGCCAGATTGACCTGCCATCAACCCATCCCACATGGCTATAGAGCAGTTCTTAAATGTCTTGAGCTTAGACAAAAGCAGAACAACAACCGTCACCACAGTGTAGTGACATTGCAAGGCAGAAGCTCTAAAGTCATTCCAGCTGGTGAAACTGTAGTAGTTGAGGGAGTTGCTGTAGCTTATTGCTTGCAGACTGAGAAGTCCGTAGTTATTGATCAGCCATCTTCACCCGCCTTGCCGGGTGGCTTGCTGGTAACAGCTAGCTTAGTCGACATTCCCCAGCAGCGGCCATATAAGTTACCAGTTGTCATCAGTAATGAGTCTGACCATGATATATTCATTCCCGCTAAATGTGCGATTGCAGAGATAAGTGCTTACCAGAGCATCTTGTTACAGGAGCACAGTTTAGTAAAACAATCAGAACCCCTGTCAAAGTCACCAGAGGCTCAGTCGAACAAAAATCACGACTTAAACTTCAATTTCGGTGAGTCCCCAATTCCATCTGAATGGAAAGAACGCATCACTCAGCAGCTCACCAACATGCCCGACGTGTTTGCACAACATGACTTGGATTTTGGCAGAACAGATAAAGTAGCACACAACATAAAACTCTCAGATGATACTCCTTTTAAACAGCGTGCTAGACCAATACATCCACAAGACATCGAAGCTGTTCGAAAACATATTCAAGAGCTTCTTGATGCAGGAGTCATCAGAGAGTCCGAGTCACCGTTTTCGTCACCGATAGTGGTGGTAAGAAAGAAAAATGGCCAGGTCCGGTTGTGCATAGACTACAGGCGTCTGAATCTCCAGACCATAAAAGATGCATACTCTCTTCCAAAGCTAGAAGACACATTCTCAGCGCTCAGCGGTTCCCAGTGGTTCTCCGTCCTTGATTTAAAGTCTGGTTATTACCAAATTGAAGTTGAGGAAGCAGACAAACCAAAGACTGCGTTCGTGTGTCCTCTTGGGTTCTGGGAATTTAACCGAATGCCTCAGGGAGTGACAAATGCGCCGAGTACATTTCAAAGGCTAATGGAAAAGTGCATGGGGGGCATGCATTTAAAGGATGTGCTAGTCTTTATTGACGACTTGATTGTGTTCTCAAAGACTCTAGAGGAGCATGAAGCAAGGCTGATGAAGGTGCTCACACGCCTTAGAGAGTTCGGGTTGAAATTATCACCTGAAAAGTGTGTCTTCTTCCAGACGTCAGTCCGTTATCTTGGGCATGTGGTTTCCAGGAATGGAGTCGAGACTGATCCGGAGAAGATCACTGCTCTTAAGACTTGGCCAGTCCCGAGCAACCTGCAAGAGTTGAGATCTTTTCTTGGCTTTGCTGGGTACTACAGGAGGTTTGTTAAGGGTTACTCTAACCTCGTGAAGCCCCTTCACAATCTAACCTCTGGTTACCCACCTTCTCACAAGAAATTAACGTCAGAAGAGAAAGCAGGTCAGTACCACAACCCAAAGAAGGTCTTTGGGAGTCGCTGGACAACCGATTGCCAGCAAGCGTTTGACCTGGTTATTGAGAGCCTTACCTCCGCTCCTGTGTTAGGTTTTGCTGATCCCCAGAAGCCCTATGTACTCCACACCGATGCAAGCACCACTGGGCTCGGTGCTGTTTTGTATCAGGAACAGGAGGGTCAGTTACGAGTCATAGGCTATGCAAGCAGAGGGTTGTCAAGGAGTGAGAGTCGCTATCCAGCACACAAGTTGGAATTTTTGGCACTCAAGTGGTCAGTGACAGAAAAGTTCAGTGATTATCTCTACGGCAAACACTTCACTGTTGTTACTGAAAGCAATCCGCTGACATACATATTGACCTCAGCAAAACTTGACGCGACAAGCTATAGGTGGCTGGCAGCACTGTCCACGTTCTCATTCAAACTCCTCTATCGTCCAGGAAAGCAAAACGGTGATGCAGATGGATTGTCCCGCAGGCCTCATGGGGAGCTGGCTGATGATCTTAAGTCTCAAAAAGAGAGAGAGCGCATAAGACAGTTTACTCAGGGTCACCTCTCTTATCCAGAATATATAGATGCAGTAGATCAAGCTGTTGTGCAAGCAATCTGTGAGAGACAGCTCATTTACAGTGTCGGTCATGATGGCCAAGATTTTACAGATGGCGTTGCCTTAGTTGAAACTCTTGCCATCTCACCTACTGCTGTGCCTGACAGTTATGGGCAAGAAGATCACCTTGGTGGGTTGCCAGTTATTCCCCACTTAACTGAGGCAGAGCTTGTGAGTAAACAAAGAGCTGATCAAAGTATAAAGCATGTCATTTCCCAGATCAAGCAGGGAGATAAGCCACCCCCAACATTGCGACATGAACTCCCTGAGCTTCCACTCTTGTTGAGGGAGTTAAATCGCCTTGAACTACTCAATGATATATTGTACCGGAGACGTCAAGTGGGCTCTCAGACCTTTTATCAGCTTGTGCTCCCAGCCGAACTTCGTGACACAGTTTTGACCAGCCTACACGATCACATGGGTCATATGGGGGTTGACATTAACACCACCAGACCCCTTGAGCTCCTCTGTATGGACTTCCTCTCTCTTGAACCTGACAAAAGGTTGCCATGCCTACACCTAACCAGAAGGCCCGCACAGTGGCAAAGTGTCTGTGGGAGAACTTTATGGTGCACTATGGAATCCAGAAAAGTTACATAGTGATCAGGGACCCGACTTCGAGTCCCGCACGATAAAAGAGCTCTGTCGAGTGGCCGGCATACATAAAGTAAGAACAACCCCATACCACCCTAGGGGCAACCCCGTTGAGTGATTTAATCGCACCCTACTAGGCATGCTAGGTACCCTTCAAAGCCCAGAGAAATTTCGTTGGTGTGACTTTGTAAAGCCCCTGGTCCACGCCTATAATTGCACCAGGAATGAGGTGACAGGATTCACACCATATGAACTGATGTTCGGACGTCAACCTCGTCTGCCGGTTGATCTGGCGTTTGGATTGCCAGTTCAAGGGGGTCAGCATACATCACATTCAGAGTATGTGCAAAACCTTAAGTCACGACTTGAAGACAGCTACAAGATAGCAATTGATAATGCTGCAAAAATAGCACGCAAGAACAAAATGAGGTATGACAGGCATGTGACTGCTTCGGACTTGGAAGCAGGAGACCGAGTATTGGTCAGAAACGTTCGTATTCGAGGGAAACATAAGATTTCAGACAAGTGGGAGTCAACTGTCCATGTGGTGGTGAGGAGAGCAGGTACTCTACCCGTCTACACAGTCAAACCTGAAAATCAGGACGGTCCTTTAAGAACACTGCATAAGGACTTACTACTTCCATGTGGTTACTTGCCTACAGAGGTCAACGCAGAGCCTGATCAGCAGCCCACAAGGCGTAGGCCAGCAACCCGGGCAAATCCTACTGTGGATGAAAATAAATTCTCAGAAGATGAAGATGAAATCATTCCTCTTTACTGTTTCAGAGAACCCCCAAATGCTCAGGTTCCCACAGTCCGTGACAGACCAGTGCAGCCTGATCCAACTATGTCTACTGTGCAGGATACACCGCATACTGAACCTGCAGGCATTTGTCCTGTCGAGAGTCCTTTAAATGCTCAAAATGTTGATTGCACTACTGAAATTGACAAACCCCCTGATATTTTTAATGGTGTCTCAGACAGTCCCCTCACACTTAGTGATCCTAACTGCCACCACTACGACACTGAGAACCTACTTACCGAAAGAGTCATGCCTGATGAACAAGTTGATAAAATAGTTATGCCCGAAAGTAACGTACCCGATAGTGAACACCCTGTGGAGGAGCAAAACTTACCTGATGATGACATCCGAAATGAGCAGCTTCCAGTGTTCTCTGACATGTCAGAGAGTGAAGAGGAGATAAGTCGAGCTAGAAGTGAAGAAGCAGAAGAGGAAAGAAGTGATGTGACAGTCAGGAGATCAGAGAGAAATCGTCAGCCGTCAAAGAGACTTGATTATACTGAACTTGGAAATCTCTTTGTCACAGTCATTAAATCATTCTTTCAAGGGTTAACCACAGCTGTGGCTGACATTTTAAGTGAGGGTGAAAAATCATTATATTCTTCTGTCATGTACCCTGAGGTACAAACAGTTCAACCATTGCCATGTACAGGGACGTACATGAGTTCAAGGGGGGAGAGTGTAGCCCGGCTTAATAATGAGAAACACTATTTAGCTGTCTAACTCAGTCACAAAAGGGTTAACTTATTTTCGTATCTTTGATGGACTTGTAAGTGAGCAAATGGGTGAGCTCTGTGAGACAGTGAGCTGACCAATCAGCTGCCAGCTAGGCTCTGTTACAGTTACGCCTCTAGTTTTGCGTCTCTGCGCGTAGAGGTGTGCGATACCGCTAGATTTGGTATCGATCCGATACCAAGTAAATACAGGGCCAGTATCGCCGATACCGATACCGATATCGATACTTATTAATAATTAAGGTGGATGCGTCTCCAACCTAAATCTAAATTAATTTTCATGACTTTTAATTTGTTTTTGTGATTTGCATTTTGGGTTATTAATCAGTTAAAATCAGTACTACAAAAGCTTTTGTTCAGAAACAACTTTTGGTTACTTCTGTTCTACTTAAATAAACAAAGTTACAAAATTATTACTTCACAAATATAAAAAATGTAAAAACAAATTCTCTTTTCAAGTAGCATGTTAACAAAAAATGTTTCTCCTCTTAAGTGCACTTCTTTTCAGGATTTTTTTCTTAAATAAACAAAGTTACAAAATTATTACTTCACAAATATAAAAAATGTAAAAACAAATTCTCTTTTCAAGTAGCATGTTAACAAAACATGTTTCTCCTCTTAAGTGCACTTCTTTTCAGGATTTTTTTCTTAAATAAACAAAGTCACAAAGTTTTACTTCACAGCAAATATTATACAAAATTTAAAACAAATTATCTTTGTAAGATATAATGAGAATAAAATAACATTTCTCCTTTTTAGCGCACTTCTTTTCAGGATTTTTTTTCTTAAATAAACAAAGTCACAAAGTTTTACTTCACAATAAATATAAAAAATTCTTTTTGTAATTTTGAATTTGTAAAACAAATTCTCCTTGTAATAAGATATAATGAGAATAAAATAACGTCATCTCTCCTCCTCTCTCCGTTTCTGCAGCTCTGCATTTTCTGGTCTGTGATGTTTCATATGTTTGTACAAATTAGTTGTATTGCCACTGTATTTTAAAGACTTTCTACAAATGGTACAAGTCGCTGTTGTCTCATTTTCGGCCTGAAAATACAGCCATACAACACTCCTCTTTCTCTCTGCTGCCATTCTCCGTCTCTGACTGTGCTGCTGCTGTAGACTAGAAATGCGCGGTTGCGCGCGCGTCTGACTCCTGGTGGTAGCGGTAGCGCGCTAGCGGTGAGTCACGTGACGGTACAACACAGGAGGTAGGAAAGAGAGCAGAGCACTCTTCGGAGGAAGATTACAGAGAGCTTGCTAAGTTGCTCTGCTCTGTGACAGCAGCAGCATTTTGACAAACACGGTCAGGTAGCAAAAGGAGAGAAACTGAAACTTAAGTATCGATATTTTCACGTTGGTATCGATCAATACCGATACCAACGTTGGTATCGATATTATCGATATTCGTATCGATCTGCCCACCTCTTTTTGGCGCTTGCACTTGAACATAGGAGGCTGTGGTATCCACTTGAGTGTTAAAGCGAGCTGTGCCTGAATCCACTGTTGTCACGGAGCTAAAGGCAGTGAATTCCGTTGAAATGGTCAGGTTTTGGTAAAGAGTTGGAAACATCGTACAGAGATCCTTTCCACGGAGTGATACAGATCCAGACGTTCTCCCAGAGATTCCAAGATTCCCAGTCCGGGTGGCTGGGTGGCGAGCCAGACGTGTTTGTGACTCTGACTTTGGACAAATTGCCAGGATCATCATCTTCCTTTTCGTGGTGGTAGGACAAACACTAACACAACTGAAAAAAAGGGCCCCCAACGTTGAAAACTGAACTCTTGTCAATAAAGGCAAGTGGAACCGAGAACGAACTGAGCTCAAAGAGACTGAAAAAAAAGGTTTTATTTACGTGCGCACTTTATTATTTTAGTTTGTTATTTTTCATAAATGTGTTCTTGTATGTATGTACCAGTCCTGTGTATTTAATACAGGTTATGCAAACTGCTATTCTGGTGTGGCATTTCTTTTATTATTGGCATTCAATTCTCAGGCTCTTAACAATTTAGCGTTTTCTGATTCTGATTCTGGAATTCTAAGACTACTTTAGACTACTACACCTATGTACCTTGTTACTACCTCGTAAAAAGGGTTACACCAGCTCACCATCGGTGTCGCCAAACTGCTCCATCTCCAAAACGTTCGTACGCATGGGTCAGAGTTTGCGAGCAGGTGCGCAAATTTTCCCGTCAAGTTTGTTTTTATAAATCACAATTTATGCGTCGTAAGTGGCGTACGCCTCTTTCAGGGCCTGTTTTGTGCGTACGCAACGGTTATAAATGAGGCCCCAGGTAAGTTGCAGTTCTGGAAAATGGTGGCACTGGAGACTACAGGGTTCCTGATGGTTTCACACCTAATTCTTTACCTTAATTTCTAATTATTTTGCAGTTAACGTGTCTTTTCATCTTAGCCTGTTTTTATATGACCCTGCTGAAACAATGAGAATTTTGCTGTCCACAACCTTAATTTAGCAATTTCTAGTATTGCATCCTCCCCAAGGCGTTTTTCACTTCCAGCCTTCCTTAACAATTATGTATACCTTATAAATGATTAAATAAAAACATGAATAATAGTTATTAAAATTGATGTGGTTTGGAATTGGTCAAATGTTCTTGGAAAAAAATGATCAGAATATCAACATGCATAGTAATTATGCACACACTGTATACACACATTTCACTATTGCTGTTTAACTATAGTGGCACTAAAAGTAAAACCAGTGGAAATGTTGTACATTCACAACTAAATTAAATCAATAGAGCATGCTTTGGTGCAAAGGATTACAATCACTGATTTAAATAACTAATTGAATTAAATAAAGCAAAAAAGGATATTGCCCTAGTACCCTCTGGACCCCAGTGTACATAAACTTGTAATGAAGGAATGAGGAATATACTTTATTTTCATCAATTGTTAAATGTGTTCAGACTACCATACTTAGACAATTTATAGTTAATAATATTTTAGTTTGGAGAAAGAAAATAAAATGATAAAGCCACAATATTTGAAAACAAAAGACACTAAGTTTTCTACACAAGGAATACAGCAAAGTCTTGTAAGGAAAAGAAAATGACAACCACATTTAAAACCCATCTTTATTCTAGACGATAAAAAAAATGATCATGGAATAGTAAATCAATTAAATTGTTCATTAATCCTATAAATGCCCAGTTTTCGGTCAAGCACATGTGCTCAAATATACACACGTATAATAGACAGTGATGGACCCACTGTCTCTTTTTGTTTGCTTGTTTGTTGGCTTTCTACACACAAAATGCACATCTATCATTCCTTCACCCATTATAAATACAACCATATCTTTATGTGTATTAATGAAACATTGTTAAAGCTGTGAGCTCAAACAAAGAACCTTTTTTTTTTTTTTTATCTCAAATCACAATCAAGTTCCATCCTGTACTTTTCTGCCATGTGTGTGTGTGTTTGTCACTGTTACAGCTTCTCTATGCTGGCAGCCACAATGGCAATTATGCAAGCATTTATGTTTGTGTTTACATGTACATACAGTATTTCAGACATGTAATTGTGTGTATACATTATTCAGTGTTAATGTTTTGATATCGTATGTACACAGTGTGTGAATGAGTCTTATGGTCCAAGTGTGCATAGCTATTTGCTCGCTTTCCTAATTCTAAGCACATGTGTCAGTTTGTCCAAAAGTGCTCAGTAAGCACTATGACAAGTCTCAAGCTACATTTATTGTTCTTCTGTATCTTGGTGGAATAAGCGACTGTGTGAGTTTCAATGTGGCGATTGTGTGCTTGCGGCTGGTGATTCCGAACGTTCTAGCTTGACAGCAGACTCCATGCTGATGGGTGAGGTAGAGGAGGGAAGGACACCTGAGCCCTTGTTCTCCAGTGAGGAAGAGGATGAAGGCAAAGACACCACAATGTATTTCTGGAGAGGGCGTGAGCCGCCCACGGCACCTGTGTTTCCAGACTCAAGTTTGACGAGTGGCTGTAAAGACGTGGGGGTGCTGGGGACTGTACTTGTGACAGGAGATCCAGACTGGGAGGAGCTGAGAGTGATTACCTGGAGGAAGAGTTTACATATACAGTTACAACAGATATATAGATTCGATTTTGACATTTTCAAAAGAAATTGTGAATTTCAGTTCCACTTGGAAAACTCACTGCCACGGTGCTACGATGTTGTGGGTGGTTTTAGGGCATTGCATTACAATTTATAAGGTGTTGCTAGGGGTAGTTGCTGGGTGGTTGCTTATGCTTACTGTTCCAAATCAAACCCACCTCCAAGTCTCTGACATTCTGGATATACATATGGCTTGAATTTATATATCTCGTTCAATGTAAATTTATGGGATTTTTTTCAGTTATTTTTTTAAGATCTGTAGGAGAGTAATGAGAATATGATTTTTCTTACATTACAATATTGCAAAGTGTTCAGAAAATGTGCTTAATTGTCATAAAAAATGAACTGGTTAAAAGTACATGGCTAAAATAGGCTTTAGCTAAAATTTAGATAGTATAATTACATTGATTTCTTTACATTTTGGGGGCCTGACTATTTCTTTGTGAGATTTGTTCAGCTAGTTCAACCAAACCAGCAGCCATATCACTCTGTAGCATAAGAATGGTTGCCCACTGAAGCTAAGCGGGGTTGAGCCTGGTCAGTACCTGGATGGGAGACCTCCTGGGAAAGCTAGGTTGCTGCTGAAAGAGGTGTTAGTGAGGCCAGCAGGGGATGCAGGGGATGCCCACCTTGTGGTTTGTGTGGGTCCTAACGCCCCAGTATATAGAGGGTATGCGTGTGACGTCACCATCGGTTTGAGTGACTGCAGTTAAACGGCAGTAGCAGCAATAACAGGACGCTATACTGGAATTGACAACATCGATTTCTTATATTTAAATCAATAGGCTACTAATAGCCGGATTCTTAAAAGGAAGTTGTTGCTTAAAAGGAAGCACTTTCATACATACTGTACACTTGTGAATCGGAATCGAATCATAACTTCATCCGTATTAATACTCAGCCCTAGCAGAGAGCTCAGATACGATAAGACAAAACTTGTTGGATTGTTAGAGCCAAATTTCTAAACTCAAACTGAAAATTTCTCACTAATGAAAAGATCAGTATGGAGCCACAGAGCTCTGTCTAAAGTAAGATGCAGTTACACCTTGGCAAAAAGACAAAAATTAGTTTTCAGCGTGAATGCTGCGAAAAAGACAACACACATCGGAAATGGGAAAGAGCTTTGCGATTGACTATACAACGCGATTTGAGGTATATTTTTACAGACTGCCAATAGCTACAGAAAAATGTGGATTTGCAGTTATCATTTTGTATCACTATGCTGAATTTAGGAGTAAAATCATACACTATATATTGTGGTTATATATTTATATATATATTATTATATATATTATATATTGACAATTCATCAATTAAATATTTACAATCGTATATTATGCATAATTGTACGTTTTTAAATAAAAGCTGACAAAAAACAACCCATTATTTCACAAATGTTTGTAGAAGCAGTCTGATTGCATAGGTGCTTGATTTGTGGCCCTTTGTGGCCATTGAAGTGATTGAAGTACCTGAATTCAATGATTTGGAGGGATGTCCCAATACTTTTGGCAATATAGTGTGTATAGTGTATATAACATTGATATAAGTGATATTGTATTTATATATAGCGTTCACAGGCAAATTTGCTTTATGTATTTCCCTGGCATCGAAATCAGGCACATAAATGTCAGGAAACACAATTCCTGGCTGCATGTTAATATCCATGGATCACTGGATCTTTGAAAAGTTGTAAGGAACACTATATTGAGTCCAACCTTTAGTTTAAACTGATAATCGTTTGTTTTACTCGTGTTTTCGCAGTTTCCCCTATTAAATCCAGTCACGCAGCAGGCTCTTTTGCCACTCAGTCCGGCTGAGGGGGACGTGTTCTGGCGAGAAAATGACGCCAATGCATACCCTCTATAGTGATGGGGACACTATAATTTAACAAGCACCGTCCTTCAGAAGAGACATTAAACCGAAGTCCTGACTCTCAGTGGTCACTAAAAGTACCATGGCACTTCTCGTAAATGAGGTGAAACCCCAGTGCCCTGGCCAAATTCCCTCCATTGGCTCTTAACAATCATGGCCTCCTAATAATCCCCATCCACTGAATTGGCTCGATTACTCTCTCTCCTCTCCACCTATAGCTGGTGTGTGGAGAGCGCACTGGCGCCGTTGTTCTATCGCTGCAGTCACACCATCCAAGTGGATGCTACACACTGGTGGTGGTTGAGAAGAGATTCCCTGATAGGATTGTAAAGCGCTTTGGGTGTACTAATTTATTTTATTTAATTTCAACTAATGAACAAAGGATAAATAATGTCTGCAAATTGAAATTGCAGCGCCAAAAATTATTTACCAAAGAGAGCAACGTTTCGAACAGCCAGGTCTTCCTTGGGGCACAATATCTGCAACTGCAATGCAACTCTTTAAGAATAGGTGATGATAATGATTAGAAACCCAGAGTGTCACGTGAAAAAAAAAATGAAACTGCAATATAAATGATCAACACCGCAAATAATAATAAAGACAACATAAATCACACATGTTACGTACACACTACACTAAGGGTAATGAAGGGGATGGATTTTGGAATCCAATGCTGCTTCAATGTATATCTAATGAGTGATTATAATCAAGGTATCAATCAATATTTTTCCTTCTAAGCATCACATGAGTTGAATGACTTATCTAGCGTTATGGGATTTTATACTTTGTTATAGAAGTGACCAGTGTGATTACTGAAATGTCCTTTCATGTATTCTCTCATGTCTGTATTTGATATGAATGCAGTAACAGTGCTTGCTCATTTAGCCCGGCTTCCAGAAATTAAGTATGGATGTCAATACATCTGGTTTTCTAGGGTACTCTGAAAACTATGGTCACAGGGGTCATTGGAGCCAATAGTTTGAGTGACCGTTTCATAGCTAAAGTCTTTACTTTACTGTGTTAGATTAAAGTGTCCTCTCCTTGAGAGAAAGAACGCATTATATTGATGTTTTGAGAGGATTCTCCTGTTTATAGTTAGAGCCTGCCAAATCCAACCCTGTGATTTGAAAAGCTGTGTGTCGATGTGTGTGTGTTAGTCTTTTTGGTAACGGGTTAAAGAACCTGTAATTATTGGAGATTGACCAAGTTGTTGCTCTGGACATGCTGGCGCCAAGCAACCCAAATCTGCAACCTGGAAGATCACGACGTGCCTAACTTCAGGGTCAGAGTGTCACCTGCATAATCGATGGAGATATGCTTCAGTCTATCATTCAACCTGAAGTAAGAACATAGCTTAGACCTTGGTGAAAGGTATAATTGCTGTGATCTTTGTAACTGTAAACGGGGTGGCCTACGAACTCCGTGTGAGTCTTGAAGCTGACTTCTGCCTGACGAAACTGCCAACTATTTTCAGTAAAACTTTTCTTTAATTTATTATAATTCTGACTCTTGTCTTAATTAATAATTTCTGGTTCTGGGTCTTTGACTGTAAATCCCCTTCCAGTAAATAATGCAACATATTTAATTTACTACTAGGCTATATATAACAATTAAAAGTAGTATCAAAAATACATTTTATATTTATAATTTTAGAAAAAAAAAACAAAGGCTACTACAAGAAAGCTTTATATCAAATTTGTCACTTAACCCTGATGGTAACAGTGTTTAAAGTTTGTATCCAAAAACATTCCCTTTGTAATAATTTCTTCTCTAAATTCTCTCCTCTTGAAAGTTTCTGTTCCTTGTCAATGCCTATGTATTGAAGGTTTGTTTAAAATGTAATGCTATAAGACTAAAATAAAATATTTCGTCCAGTGTGTGGATTTTGCATTTATGCGTAAAAGCACACCGAGCTCAATTACCACACCGATCATTTCCAGAAGGAAGAGTTTGGAATGCCTCGTGGGCCTAGATGAGAAGGAAATTCTTATCTAACAAGCATGTCACTGAGGATTTTGACGTCTAAAAACATGTTTAGGATCTTCCTTAAAAAAGCACATTAATTTAGGAACATTAGAGGTAATATAACAATGCCTACTGAAAACTTTTCACACCTCCGCACCAAATGCAGAGATAAATTTTACATTTATTCATTTAGCAAACTCTTTTATACAAAGTACAAACATCTTTTTGTTTAGGGTGGAAACTATTGCCTCTTAGGGTGCGCGTTCACACTTGTAGTCTGGTTTGCTTGGTATGAATACACCCTTAATTAGTATTCCTATTCATAGGTTTTTTTATACAAATTAGTATGGAATTTATTTTTTAAATTTTGTACAAAAAAAAAAAACCTTCTTAAGAACGTAAGAAAATATAAAGTCTACAACAATTTATCTAAAGTGGAGAGGGATTCTTCACTTGACCTTAAAAAAGATGGTACACTGTAGTGGAGCATCCTGCAGATAAAGGCGGTGCTATTGTACTTCAATGAGCGTCAAATGGAAATTCACAGACATTTGGATGAACACGTTTTTAAAGAATGTCTACCTTCTCATGCTTCTAATAAACTTAAAATATGCATTCATTTAGTGATGATGAGTATGAATTTCACCAAGTTGATTGTCCTATCACACATATTATTCTTTGCCTAAAGTTGACAAGGGTCTTAACCCCCTGGGGTCGGCAAACGCGTTTTGCTGGATTTTCTTCACATAGTAGCACAATTTACATAAATTACTCTGTCATTTATGGTCATACAGAAAAAATATGGAAAAAAAATCTGTAAGTTGTCTACTTTTGTATGTGTCCACTTAAAATAAAAACAAAACATTGTGCTTTTGTAAAATAAAGAAAATAAACAGGATATGCTTTCTGCCTCTCCATCTCCGTGTGAACTTTTTTTTCCTTGAGCACTCTATAAACAAACAAAACTCAGCGAATACTTGTCACACATTTATGAGCCATATATCTTTATACACATTTAAGTGTGTACTTTTAAATGATCTGATTAAAAACAAAAACAAATATTCTCTGTTTAAGCAATTTGTATAAAACCAACAAGACCTTGATTTCTCAAACCTTTGCTCATTAGTTTTAATGTGACCATGCCCACACGCGCAAAATTGATTAACATGCAAATTTCCACGTGAAAGAACGCTCATTACCTCAAAAACAAAGCACCAAACTTCATCAGTCCTCTGCTTTTCGTCAAGTTTGGAAAACACGTTGTGAGCTTACATTAGATTTACCTCAGAAGAAGAAGAACGTGATTTGAAGACAAGAAAAATTTATTCTGAATTATATTAGTTAGTGTTATTGTTGCATAAACTTCACATTGCAGTTGAACTGTTGCTAGACTAAAATATATGAAATCGACAGAAACATGTTGAAATATGAACTATTGACAAGCAGGCTACCTTTCAATGCGACATTCCCCCCCCCCCCCCCCCCCCCAAAAAAAATTACCCAAACCATTCTTTGTTACCTTAAATTATATGTTTGTCTCTGTAAAGCTGCTTTGAAACAATCTACATTGTTAAAAGCGCTATATAAATGAGGATGACTTGACATTTTTATTCATGTACGGCACAAGGTTGTTTTTATATTCGATAATAAAACACAGCATGATATAAAAGTAGGCTAGTATGAGTGTTAACTCTAATATGGTGAATATTATAATGTTTAGACCCGGGTTTATGGATATCTGCTCAAACGTAGATATGTATAATATTTTAACAATAATGTTTCATAGTTTGGACTGGCTCGATCGCTTCAGTAAATGTTCTCTGCGCGCTCTCTGAGTTTGAAAAGCAAAACGCACCAAACATTGGGTTTCATGCATTTACTCCAATCTTTGGCTGCCGCTCCTCTCTCCCGTTTTGTTTGTTTGTTTATAAATGTTAGACAACGGTCTTGGAGCATTTGAAGTTTGAAGAAGTTGAAAGATTGAAAAATCTTTTCGAACTACTGAATTGCGATGTGCGTTTTGGTCTCGCCTGTTGGCCTATTGTTCCTAATTTTGAACGTCTGTTGCTGGAACAAGTTTTCGTGGTGCCCTCCTCTGGATCTACACTTCTGCGAGGCTGCTATTGGTGTGGATTCTTCCCGTATGGCACTGAGGTACACTGTTTGCCAACTGTTGAAATTAAAACGGAACTCTTGTTTAGCACGCGACACCTATGCTAACTGTGATGATGTTGGAATACTCCGGCGTAAGCGCTACTTACATCGCTCCTCAAGGCGCAGTGTTATATGTTCCTCATCTGATGCTGATGCTATTCCCTGCCCTGCATTTCTTCGTAAACCCCGAAAACCGGTATGTAAACCTGTTGGGATTAACCATAACAACTTGACCGTGCTAACATACAAAGAGCATTCACAGAGGTTTCGGAGTTCCCGTGTCTTTTGAAGTCTGCGTGTTTTAATGCTCGCTCTGTCAACAATAAAGGAGTGGCCTTATTTGACATCATTCTGGAAGAAAAACTTGACTTTTTAAGTATAGTCGAAACATGGCACAAACATTCGGACGGTCTTCTTTTTAATGAACTTACTCCAGCTGGCTACGGGTTGTTAGATCTCCCGCGAGCCACTGGCAGAGGTGGTGGCAGTATTGTTCTGTACAATAAGAAATTCAATTTAAGACCTGTTGCTGTTCCTTTGTTCTCTTCATTCGAATGTTTTGTTTTAACTGTTTCGGAGTGTCATTCAATTGCCATAACTACAGTCTACCGCCCTCCTAAAGCAAACAAAGACTTTCTATCTGAGTTTGCAGAACTGTTGTCGTATCTGTGCCTTAAATTTGAGAGAACTCTTTTTTTGGGGGATTTTAACATCCAGATGGACAAAAAAGACTCTGCATTAACAAAGGATTTCTCGTCCTTGCTGGAGTGCTTTGGTTTAAATCAACTTGTTGACTGTACTACACATAACAAAGGACATATTTTAGATTTAGTGATATCAAATGGGTCTTTTGTTTCTGGGTTGTCTACTATTGATTTAGGATTGTCTGATCATCTAGCAAATTTTTTTGATATGCATATTTCCATTGCTAACACTACCTCTTCTCGTATTTTGACATATCGGAAGTGGAGATCAGTTGATCCTTCTGAGTTTTTATTGACTCTTCATTAAGTTGTTTTACTCCATCTGACCCTCTGGAGAAAAGGGTTTCTATGTTAAATTCGGTTCTCCTATCTGGCCTGGATTTATTTGCTCCACAAAAGTCACGCTCGGTTTCATTCGTACGTCCTGCTCCATGGTATAATGAGGATCTGCATTTGATGAAAACATCTTGCCGTAGAATGGAGCGCATGTGGCGTCTTTCAGGCCTGACTGTTCATTATCAAATGTGGAAAGACTGCTTACAAGAATATAAGGCTGGAATTGTTTCTGCCAGATCTGACCATTTTTCTAAAATGATTGATGATAATCAGGGACATTCTAGACAACTTTTTAATTCAATTAACAAATTGCTGAATCACAAAACCGTGTCTTATGTTACTGCTTCTGATCATCTCTGTAATAAGTTTCTGGATTCTTTTGTCACCAAAGTCAAAAATGTTTGTAGAGGTTTTTGCACTTCTACTCTCCTGTCTTCTCCTGCTATTCATTTTTATTCTGGTACTAAGTTGTCTAAATTCTGTACAATTGACTCACATTCTCTTTTAGTAGAGGTTTCAAAAATGAAAGCATCTACTTCTTTGCTAGATCCCATACCGTTTGGTCTGTTTAAATCATGTTTTGCTTCCTTGTGCCCCTTTGTTCTGAGTATTATAAACGACTCTCTGTGTACTGGGGTTGTGCCGGAAACTTTTAAAACTGCTGCAATTACCCCCGTACCTAAAAAGTCAAATATTGACTCTGAGAACTTCACTAATTTTCGTCCCATATCTAATCTCCCTTTTTTTGCTAAACTCTTGGAACGAGTGGTTGCTTCTCAGTTGATTTCTCACTTAACTGAGAATAATCTCTTTGAGCCTTTGCAATCAGGCTTTCGTAAATTGCATAGTACAGAAACAGCTCTGGTTAGGGTCACCAATGACCTGTTAATTGCTTCAGATTCTGGCTGTCTTTCAGTTTTGATCCTACTTGATCTCAGTGCCGCTTTTGACACTGTTGATCACTCAATTTTAATTACTCGTCTTGAAACTATTTTTGGGGTTTCAAATACTGTTCTTAATTGGTTTAAATCTTACCTCTTTAATCGGAAGCAGTTCGTTGCCATGGGTCGTTTTAGATCTGAGGTCAATGTTGTGCAGTCTGGCGTCCCTCAGGGCTCAATTTTGGGCCCTCTTCTTTTTAATATTTATGTTTATCCTCTTGGTCAGCTTTTGAGATCTCTTGGTCTAAATTTTCATTTCTATGCAGATGACACTCAGATCTACATTCATTTTAGGCCTAATGAAATTGTGCCTGTTAATTTTCTTTCTGAGTGTATTTCTAAGATGAAGGAATGGATGACTGATAATTTTCTTTGTCTTAACAGTGAAAAGACTGAAATTATGCTTGTTGGTTCACCCCACCAACTACGCAAAGTAGAGCCGGTCACTCTAGCTCTTGATGGCTCTACTGTGGAGTTTAAAACTAAATTGAGGAATTTAGGAGTAATTTTTGATGCCAATTTAACGTTTGAGCCACATGTTTTGAATACTGTTAAAATCTCATTTTTCCATCTTAGAAATATTGCGAGATTGCGTCCAATGCTGTCGTTTACTGTTGCGGAGAGATTGATAAACACCTTTGTGTTTTCGCGTATTGATTACTGTAATGCCTTGTTAGCTGGCGTGTCAAAAGTAACTTTAAACAGAATGCAGGTTTTACAAAATTCGGCTGCCAGAATCCTTACAAGAACCAACATACGAGACCATATTACTCCCGTTTTGGAGTCTTTGCACTGGCTTCCCATTAGGTTTAGGGTGGATTTCAAGATTTTGATGCTTACTTACAAGGCACTGCATGGTTTGGCACCTCAATATTTGACAGAGCTTTAAACTCCATATACTCCAAAACGTGTTCTTCGTTCTTCAGATACTGGTCTTTTAACTGTTCCCTCAACCCGCTTGAGATTAATGGGAGATAGGGCTTTTTCTTCACTAGCTCCAAAACTTTGGAACTCTCTACCGATTGAGATCAGGCAAGCCAAATCTCTTGGAATCTTTAAATCTCAGCTTAAAACTCATTTTTTTAGGTTAGCTTTTAATTGATTTATTGTCTTTTATGCTTGTTTTTTATGTTAATTTTATTGTGTATTATGTATCTTTTGTGTGTTGTATTCTTTGCTATTTTAATTGTTTTTGTACAGCGCTTTGAGATGTACATTTAAAGGCGCTATAGAAAATAAAGGTTATTATTATATAAATATGATAATAAATTTATTTTTCTCTAGTATAGTGTTACTGAAGTGTTCCTTTTTAACAATTGATAGGCCTTCTGCTATTGTTATTATTATTTTATGCAGCCAACACGTATATGCCTACAAGGCATAACAAACCTGGTGTTCAATATTTATATAATATATATATATATATATATATACATATATATATATACATATATATATATGTGTGTGTTGTGTGTGTGTGTGTGTATTTTGTAAATTGTAAAAAGCAATTTTAACCAGAAAAATCTCGAATGTATTCCCAAAATCGTGCAGCCTATAGTTTCTCTTGATGTCAGCATGTTCACAAGTGTTTTTTTTTTTTTTTACATGGACCAGATGCCACTGAGTCCTGCTGACTTAAACATTCACATGTTCACTCTGTACATGAACATGGTCAAGTGAAAACATTGGAAATGACAGGTATGTACTATGTTTCAGGAATGGCACAAATGTGTGTGACTGTTCGGTGTGCTCAATAATGTGCTTTTTTTATCATTTGATGTGTATCTTTGGATTACGTTGTGTTGTAAATAAATCCAAACAATCAAAAAGCCATTCTTTTTTAAATCTCCTCATTCTTTGTCCAAGCCTCCTCATAATGATAGGGCCTGATAGCACCTTATAGGGACATTATGGGAGGGTCTTTGTCTTTCTCAGGAGTGAAATGCATACATTTTCATGATGTATTCACGCCTACTCGCATAAAGCTTTCAACACAAAACATGTCGTACAAATTTTAAATCAATATAGTGTCTTGTCTGAATGAGTAGTGTTGGAGAATTTCATATTTCATCTGTCTTATACATGAGTCTGAATTTTGTAACACCAAGCAGAAAAAGCTAGGTCACAGGGCACGTGAGGATGAGGACATGAGAACAAGAGAGTGGGAAAGTACCCAAAAACCTTGTAGTACAGATGCAGGTGTTGGGAAAATAGTGGAAGAGAAATATATTGTATACAATGTAACAATGTGCCACCAAGAAAAGATACTAATACAGATGCCCATTGTGTGAAAAGATGCTAATACAGATGCCCTTTGTGTAAAAAGATACTAATATTGACACTAATTCGATACTAACTATAAGAAAAAGGTATAAAACTAAGAGCACTGGCCCATGAAAGATCAGATGCGTAGCTAACATCTCCTTTGTTGAATCGCTCAATAAAGTTGTTCTTCTGAGAACTGAAACTTCGACTCTGAAAGATTTTTCTGAGACCTGAACCAGACTTTGCAGATTTGAACCAAGGACCGAGAATTTGCCACGACATAATTGGCGGTGCCAGCCAGGAGCGGGCAGGGGTCAAGCAGCCGTGGTGAAAGCCCTGGTGGAGATCTCACAAAACAAAAACAGCCGGCCGGCGTAAAGAGGTAAGCAGTTTTTGCTTATTATTTTGTTTTGTGTGATCACTGCTGGTAAGCTGTCACCCTGGTTAGTAATTGTTTTTAAATACTAGACTCCACCGTAAAAAGAACCTAAAAAGACAAAAACTAATTGAGAAGAGGGCAGAGGAGAGTCGAGCTTTCAGGTCCTGGAGAAGCGCATGTGGGTGTGAGTGTTGTAGTGCATGTGTGTGTGTGTGTGAGTGTTGCAACGTGTGTGATTATTCCAGCACAGAAAGTGCATTTGGCGTACTAGATACGCTTTTAATGCAAGAAGGGCTGCATTTTTATATGTTTGTTTGTCTTAAACGCGAGAAGTGCGTGTTGCGCGAGAAGTGCGCTAAAAAGTGTGAGAAGTGCACTTGTATATGTTTGTTTGTCTTAAAGCGTGAGAAGTACGCTGTAAACGCGAGAAGTGCGTTTTGCGCAAGAAGTGCGCCAAAAAGCGCGAGAAGTGCGCTAAAAAGTGCGAGAAGTGCACTTGGGGGGCTGTTAGTCTATTATTTGTTTGTTTGTCTCTTTATTTGTTTGTTTGTCCAAAATGTTAAAGTGCACTGAGTGTCTGTTTGTCATTAACAAAGGGGATTTTGTGAGGAGTATAGTGTCGGTACAGAGATCATTAACTAAATAAATATATATGCAGGGAGTGCATTAAGTTAATAAAAGATTGATAATAAATATTATGTGAAAAAATAATAAAATAAAGTTAAAAAGTTTGAAAAAGAGTGATTAGGAAAAATATAAGATCATCCTCTCAGAAGAGACAGAGAGAAAGAAAGGAGGGGTGAGTCGGCTCAGTCTAGGCGTTCGGCCAACAAAAATCCAGGCGTTCAGCCAGCAAAAAAGGTCTGGGCGCATTATCAAAAAGCACCTAACTAGCTATAAATTAATAAGTGTGTTGAGCTGTCAGTGATAATTAAATTTAGCAAACAACCTGAACAACGGATTTAAGAGATTAAAATAAGAGAAATAAAAATAAGGTAAATGGTATAAGAGTAAAAAGACAAAGTTGTTGAAAAATTTGGATGGAAACAAATTAGTGAAAAAAGAGTGCAGAAGGTATAAATATCAGAGAACAAGAAATATTCTAAGGAATTGGTTGTGTCGACTGTTTGGCCATTTGCCAGACTGTAAGCGTTGTGATCCAGATAAAGAAACACAGCCTTTGTTGAACAAAAGTTTGATTAATTAACTTTGTCTTTTCATTTGATACAAGAAAAATAGAATAAGAATAACGAGTGAATGTGTATGTGGATGTGTGAATGAAATCCCGGGTGTGTGAATGAATATACTAACAAACTAAGTGTATCTGAGTTGAGATAAAGAAATAAGGAGGGAGAGAAGTGACAGAGAAGGACAAAAAAAAAATTGTTTATTCTTTGACAAAAAAAAAAAAAAAAAAAGAGAGACATGTGGACCAGAGTGAGTGATCATTATGAGGCAGAGGAGAAGAGAATACAAAGAGAAAGAAAGGATGAAGATGATTTTAAACAGGCATTAAAGCTCACCAAAGGCATTAAGAATCACTTCTGGCTAGAAAGTGAGTTTATAGATAACGAAGGGCAGAGACAGGAGTTAACAGACCAAGGGAAAAGTGAGCTCTTTAAAAAATTTACAAAAATTACAAACTTGGATCATCTTCAGAAAGAATGGCCCTTAGTGGATTGGCGTAATGTGATTAAAAAACAGATAACTCTTGAAACCCTGAGACCACACCTGAACAAATTTAATCTTCCAAAAAACACCCTTTTGGACTCACAGTTCACTGCATTAGAAATAAAGATTGACCCAGTATTAATTCCGCATCTGAAAAGAAAGGCACGAAAGCGTTGGACTGGGTTATCAGGAGGGGTAACTATTCTGAAAAATGTGTACATGATGGTGGGTTCATGCATAAGACTAGTGAAGTGGGAAAGTGACATAATCTTTGAGGTTGGAAGGGCAAGAGATATTAGACCGGTGTTAGTGGACAATAGGACACTGGCAAGATTGATGGTAATGGTGGTTTTGAGAAATAATCCAAGCAGAATTAGTCATCTGTGGGTAGAGATACAGCGAAGCAGAGAAGAGACAGAAGAAATCTCAGTGACAGCTGAGAATGTCGCAACTCCGGACCAACAGGAAAGGCAAGAGAGGGAATAGAGGGAGAAGGCTCTTAAACAAAAAATAAAGAAAAACTTTAATTGATTTATTTGAACCCCTAACATTAGACACCTGCACCAAAGAGGAACTTAAGATATCAATAACCATGTGGCAGGGCAATGAGGTGAAATTGACTCCATCTCTTACTTATCTGTATAGGGAGGGAGATATAACTGCATGAGGCCAGTGGTTTGATTAAAGCATAACCTGGAGTTTCAAATTGATATACCTGGGGGAGGACATCATTTGGCAGCACAGTACATACAACAGGATAGAGGAAGTGACGCCGAAGCCATTGTCTAAGGTACCACTACGAACCATTTTGAAATATTTTAAGAAAACAAAACAAACCCTTGAATTGACCCTTCGCGTGTAGCTTGATTGACAGGTGTTCTAACCAATCATACTTCGCCATCCGCCATTTTGTCCGAAAAAGCAGCCAGTAGAGTTAGGAGGATTTGAACAT
The DNA here is from genome assembly GCA_036326025.1 of Chrosomus eos. NCBI lineage: Eukaryota > Metazoa > Chordata > Actinopteri > Cypriniformes > Leuciscidae > Chrosomus > Chrosomus eos. The sequence continues at coordinate 14,629,888 of CM070820.1, forward strand.
GGTAAAATGAATATACTGACGCCTTTCCGCGGTTAAAACAACATTACTTCTTATGTTCGTTCATGTTTATTTGATGCTATAAATGAACTAGAAGGAAGAGATGATCGGATCACGAGCAACTTTAACTGATGCTCTACAGCAACCTGTCACGGCACATTAAAGAGCCCCAAAACGGTATTTATTGTTTAAATTTCTTTAAAAAAATGACCACATTTGAAAGCTGAGACTTTGTTTAATATGTTTAATATCAAAAGTAACCGAAAAGTAACCTGGTCTGTCCTGTCTGTCCGCGATGTATTTTTCACTGCGTGAGAACATGGTGAGAACATGAGAGCTGCGTAGCTTGTCGGGCATAGCGACAGTAACTAAGGAGGGCGGGTCTTTGCGAAGGGTCAATTGTTAAATATAAGCAGTAAGCTAGGTAATTGTGCATTGACTAATTAAGTGGGGCACACATAATTGAGTGCTGGAACGATGGCTTTGGTGTCACCTCAAGAGGAGTCCCCTGTAGAACAGCTTGCATCACAATATCCGATATGCAGAGATACTATTAAAAATCTCTCAAAGAAGTGGGAAAAAAGGACCAAAAAATTAAACACTAACTGGCCAGCAGAGGAACATTTGATTTGGCTATGTGTAGGGAAATGGGAGCATTGATAAAGAATTACAAAGCCCATGACAAGAGCAAGAAAAGGGAGGAAAAAAGAGGAAAAGAGCAGGAGGTTTTGAATTTATTTAGGGATAAGGGAATACAATTGATTAAAGGACTGAAAGAAAAAAATAGAGAAAAAGGATTACATAGCAGAAACCCCACCCCCTTATGCACCACCCTATGATATGACTGAAGGACAATTCCCTATGATGTCTGGAACAGTGGACATAAGAGGCCATGTGACTTTTGATGAAGAAGGAGAAAAAGAAGAGAGAGAAGAAAAAGCAGAGCAGAAAGAGGAGGAGGTCAGGAGCAGGAGTAGGGCCTCTGAGAAACCAGCAGCTGCAAATGAAAGCTGGTCAAACAGAGAGGGAGAGGCAACATGGATGGAGAAAATCCCAGAAGGATGGACTATCAGGAGCGCATGTGGGGAAAGTCCGCAGGGTGACTGGAAAATGATATCCCAGACAGGCCAGCAGAAAGACCCCACATTTACAAATCCATATCATCATGCACAGCAAGCATTGGGTGAACTAGAAAAGACACAGAGACAACAGCTGGAGGAAGATGGCCCCTGTGCCCCAGGACTGGAGAAGGTAGTGCGGAGAAAAATCAAAGGAGACAATCACTCTGGCAGTCACTGTGCCCACATTGATGTTGAAGAGATAACCCGGCAGATCCATGTGACTGAAGCACAGATTGAGCAAGAGAAACAGCACTTGCTCAATCTCAGACACCTAGCTGAAGAAGAACAAAAGGAACGCCAAAGATATCAAAAAAGGCCACACAAGCATCATCAAAGGTCCCGCTCCATCAGCCCTTGCGGTGAATACAAGGCAGTATCTGGCACCCTCCTATTGGAAGACATCCATGACATTGAACCGCACTGGAAGAAACAAACAAAATTGAAGAGAGATCCACACACCAGATACAGCTTCTGTCAAGAAGAAGGAGGTCAAGATTGCAGTAGTCTGAAACAGTGTCCTATCCTAATCAAGGGACAGCAAGGACAGTATGTACCATGGGCAGGACAAGATCTGGAGGGTCTAATCTCTCGTCTGCCTGATCTACATGAAGGGGCTGGAAAATGGATCAAACTACTGGAGGAAGAGACAATGGGGAAGATCCTAGCTGTGGGTGACATCAAGGCTCTGCTTGCAAAATGCGTAGGGGTGCTAAGATGAATGAAATCCTGAAAGACGCTAAGCTTGGAAATGCGGTTGACTCAACAGGAATGGATGCTACGCCCCTGGACAAACACAGAGCTGACGTATGGTACACCCTTCGAGACCAGTATCCGACTCAGATAGACCCAAAGGTCCTGAAAGGAGAGCCCATAGGGGATGAAGAAAACCCTGTCACCTATGTCCTGAGACAGTCAAGACGATGGAAACAAGAATTGGAAAAAGACCCTGAAAAAGACAGTCTTGTCAGTGCTATTCAGAAAAGCCATAGTTGATGCAATGCCCCCTGCAGTGAAAACCAAGTTGGAAGACGTGGTTGGCCTGAGCTCAAAAACATTAAGAGAGTTTAGTGATCATGTGGCTCATGCAGTGGACCAGTACCGGAAAAATGAGCAGAAACTAAAGAGCCAAGAAAGAGAGCTTCAAAGAAGATTGACTCAACTACAACTGGATGAGTTGGTGAATAAGAAAAAGAAAGTCCAAGCTACTGTGAAAGAAACTGAAGATCTATCTGCAGTGATGGCAGCTGTAAACATACCAAGCCAGATGCCACAACCACAGGCTGTGCAGCAGGCACCACAAGTCCTGCAACAAGCACCAGTCACTGTGGGTCAGAACATGCCACAAAATGCCAACCAACCACAACAACCAAATGCACCTATTGTGATCTACCTTCCTGAACAACAAGATAACAGAAACAGGATGATGTCAGCACCAGGAAGAGGAAGAGGAAGACAATACAATACAACAACCAGCAGAGAATCCCAGACCAGCAAGTCATGTGCTGGGGGTGCAACCAGCCTGGACACACCAAGAGATACTGTCCAGTCAGCCCATGGCCTCGAGGTGAATCGCAAGGTCAGATGAATCAAGCCTGGCAACAGAGACCCCCAAGCCAGCAACACCAAGTGACAGGGCCAGTCAACCACTGGCGTGGCCCAGACCAAGGTTACTAGGGGTCCCCAGAGAATCCTACGGGGAGGAGTCAGCTACCTATGCTATCAACAAATGCTGACCAAGAGCCAATGATGAAGATTGAAATAGAGGACAAAATGATACCCATTATGCTGGATACAGGGGCAACCTACACCTGTTTGAGCCCACATTATGCCTCTCACCTCACCAAGTCTGGAAAATATGTCAAGACAGTAGGATTTTCGGGACAAACACAACTAATACCAATGACGACCCCTGTCAGCATAAAAGTCAAAGACTCTGAAATCAAGATTCCTATACTAGTATCAGAACAAACTCCAGTCAATCTGCTGGGAAGGGATGCTATATGCAGACTGAAATAACAAATCTGGTGCTCACCTGAAGTGATATACATAGAAAAGGCAGGGATAAGACAAATGGTAGTGATAGGTGACACTGAACTAGAGGCCCCACAGACTAACGTATTCGGGGTAGGGGACATAAGAAAGGGAGTAGAAGCAACATTAGAGAAGTGGGGAAAATATATAAAAGAACAGCTTCAGAAGCCAATGGCCCCCAGCACTGAATACCATTGTACAATGAGATATGATCATTTGAGGGATGAAAAAACAGAACAAGAATGGTTGGAGACAACTAAGGGTCAGTCTGTAGGGTTAGACTCAAACTCAATAATTATAGGTCCGGCTGGGGCAGCATTGGAAATTGAAAATTGTGAGTTCACTAACACTTGGTTCAGAATAGAAAACTCTGTTCCACATGTTACTCTATTTGTAAACGAAGGTAGCCAAGCACAAGATCTAGGGCCAATGATAATAAAAACCAGGGTAAAACATTGGAAAGCTACTGAGAACCCTTATATCTTTCAAACTGAAGACATGGTGTACCTTAAGATTTGGTGTACAACCACAATGGTAGGAGTTCCACAGCTGATAGTTGAAGAGGAAGAACAGAAAAGTGAACTCAGGTCTAGAACAGAGGAGCTCATGTCAGAAATGGAAAAACAGTAACCACAAAATTTGTGGTCAACCCATGACACTGATGTAGGTTTAGTCAAATCAGCAAACCCTATTAGAATCATTACAAAAAATGTAATGCAGTTACCAAGAAAACAACAGTACCCTTTAAGACGTGAGGCAGTAGAAGGGATAAGACAAACAATTGATGGCCTAATAGAGGCAGGCGTGTTGATAGAAACAGAGAGTTATTGTAACACCCCAATACTACCAGTTGAGAAAGCTAATAAGTCAAAGTGGAGATTAGTGCAGTTAATGAAGTAGTTGAAGATTGGCCAGCAGAGGTTCCAAATCCGCATACACTATTGACAATTGTTCCACCTGCTGCTAATTATTTCACTGTGATTGATCTCTGTTCTGCATTTTTCAGCGTTCCACTAGCGGAAGAAAGCAGACACCTTTTTTCCTTCACTTACCAAGGTAAACAGTATACATACACTAGAATGCCCCAAGGATTTAAACACTCACCTCATGTGTTCATCATAAGACTGCTGACTTATTAGAACAAGGATGATTTGTTTTAACACAGGCCAGATGCTTAGCATATTCTACATTGACAACTTATCCTGATATCACGATGAAGCGGTGTACCACAGTTAATCTAGCTAATTGTGTCCTGCTGGAGGGGGAAGGAACACCTCATGAGTGTGTTTCTGTCTCTCTAGCGTTTACTCGTCTGAGACCAGATTTGGAGTCAACACCAATTGTTAATGCAGATGTAGATTATTTTGTTGATGGCTCTTGTTTTGGAGACCACTTAGGCAACCATGCTGGCTTTGCTGTTGTACAAGGAGATGGAGACATTTTTACTCCTGTGTTGAGTCAACATTGTGAGCAACCTTGCTCAGCACAATTGGCTGAACTTAAAGCACTTACTGAAGCTTACATATTGGCTGAAAACAAAGCAGCCAACTTTTATACTGACTCTGCATATGCCCATGGCGTATGTCATCTCTTTGGTGCAGTATGGAAACAAAGAGGGTTTAAAAAAAAAAAAAGAGTGATGGAACACCAATCCAACATGGAGACCAAATTACTAAATTGATTACAGCTATGATGTTTCCTAAAAAATGACGATAATTAAATGTCAGGCCCATAAGAAAGGTAATGACTTTGTCATCAAAGGCAACAATGCGGCTGAATTACATGCAAAACAACCCTCTGGGTGCCAGTTAGCCGTAATGGCACCCTCAGTCCTGATCCAGCCTCTCCCCACCATAGAAAGTATTGCCCAAATGCAGTCCAGAGCAACACCATCTGAAATATACTTATGGCAGCAAAGGGGGGCGACAAGAGATGCAAACAATATATGAAGATCACATGAAGGTCATATGATAGCCCCCACCCCATTGCTTAACATTTCAATTCTGGATTCCCACAGTTGTGATCACTGTGGAAGGGGGGAAATGATAAGGAAGATAAAAAGGTAAGGAATTTGGTCCCCATACTTACAAACAATGGTAGATGAATTTTTAAATGAATGTGAAATTTGTGCAAAAAATAATGTCAGAAAAGGAACAGCAACCCCAATAGGCTCTATTCCAGTTCCAGAAGGATCTTTTAAGCATCTAGTGATGGATTAAGCAGACATGACCAAATTAGTAAGAGGAAAAAGATACATGTTTAAAGCTAGAGATGAGGCAGCAGCAGGACTTGAATCAATATTTGTATGGATAACGCCAAATAAGAATATGGAATGGATTAATTACATATATTACAATCAGCAGAGATTTATCAACCACACAGATGAAGCACTAGAGGTCTTGGGTCAGCAACTAAAAGCTACGAGCAAAATGACTTGGCAAAACAGACTAGCCCTGAATTGGCTATTGGCAGAAAAAAAGGAGGAGCATGTGTAATGTTTGGATCTGATTGTTGTACCTTCATCCCAAATAACACAGCCTTGGATGGATCATTTACTAGGGCCATGAAGAAGATAAAATAATTAAGACAGGAAGTTGCTACCAATGCGGGGAGAGACAGGAATTTTGGATACTGGCTTGATTCCATATTTGGGTCTTGGAAAGAATGGCTCATTAAGGTAGGGATAATACTAGCATTTTTTGTGTGAGTTGGTGTTTTCTTTCTGTTGTTCTGTTGTGTTGTGCCTTTTCTTAGATCCATGCTGGCTAGTGCTGCTGCAAAGCAAATGATCAATGTGTCAGTGAAGCCAACAGGCATTGACATTGGATGTACAAACTCGGGAGGAGTATACCCAATTGGTCCAGGCCTGGATGAGTTGGATGAGTTTCTGTAAAGGAGCTGGATGAAAGAGTAAGGAGCAAGGGTACCTTATTACTTTTGATTTTAATAATATTTTTACTCTGTTTTTGATAAGAAAGGGAGATAGCCCCACTGTGTATTTTAATTTGGGGATAAAATTAGTTAGAACCTTAGTGTATGGGTAGAGTAGGAAGTTAGTTAGAGGGATTTTCTTATATTTCTTTGATTTTTACATAAGGACCCTTCTCCTGAATATATTTACTCATATAAGTTTGTTTAAAAATGCTTTACTCATATAATCTGTTTTTGATTAGCTTACTTATACCATCAGATTGAATCATTTTACTTATAATCACACTAACTGTCATAAATTTTAATATGTGAATGAGAGGGGACGATAGAAGGTCAGAAGCAGGTCATTGCCCGTGCTACGAGGTAATGCAACAAGATTAAAGGGAATGATAAGAATGTTTTTATTACATTAATCACGTTATTCACTTTTTATTAACATTTTGAATATATTTGAGGGCATTCCTGTAACAAGTTAAGAAGTTGAGAGCTTGCATATATTTGGAACATGTATATAGTATAAGTGCAAAAGAGGAATTATTTGCAAGCGCGGTCATCAATTGTTGAAGAAACAAGAGTAGACTCTACTGGTGGTTTAAAAACCCGCTGTCTGCTCCAACACCAGATAGCGCTCTAGGCACAGCCTGAGCACCTCTGGCAACGATGGAGCAACCCAGATAGCACTCCAGGCCACCGGAAGCGCCTGTGCAGTTCCTCTGGCACCGAGGGACAGATCATAAGCTCCAAAGTTCATACATTAAGATGTGTTGAATGTATTGAATGTTTGATGTTCATACATTAAGATGTGTTGAATGTATTGAATGTTTGATGTTTGAAGTGAGTATCCCCTTAAACTGATGTTCTGACAGGAAGGTGAGATCTTTTACTCCACGCTAGCCAAGTGTGGGTGGAGATGTTTGGTCTCACTATTCCTCCAGAGTGTACCTTTGTGATAGAAGTCTATTGATAAAGGTGGATGGTCTATATTGACCATGTTTGATAGATAAGGGAAAGAGGCCTGTTCATGAAGATACATTCTGGGTAGAAATATTTGAAGGTGGGACTATGATTAGTCCCAGAGAGGGGATGTGTTGGAGAATTTCATATTTCATCTGTCTTATACATGAGTCTGAATTTTGTAACACCAAGCAGAAAAAGCTAGGTCACAGGGCACGTGAGGATGAGGACATGAGAACAAGAGAGTGGGAAAGTACCCAAAAACCTTGTAGTACAGATGCAGGTGTTGGGAAAATAGTGGAAGAGAAATATATTGTATACAATGTAACAATGTGCCACCAAGAAAAGATACTAATACAGATGCCCATTGTGTGAAAAGATGCTAATACAGATGCCCTTTGTGTAAAAAGATACTAATATTGACACTAATTCGATACTAACTATAAGAAAAAGGTATAAAACTAAGAGCACTGGCCCATGAAAGATCAGATGCGTAGCTAACATCTCCTTTGTTGAATCGCTCAATAAAGTTGTTCTTCTGAGACCTGAAACTTCGACTCTGAAAGATTTTTCTGAGACCTGAACCAGACTTTGCAGATTTGAACCAAGGACCGAGAATTTGCCACGACAGTAGTCAGGATGATTTTCACAAAGTTTTGGATCAAAATATTCTAGGCTATGTGATACAATTTTCAAAAGTATTGTGACTGGTTTCATGACCTTATTTCACTGACAATTTATTTATTTATTTTTTCCCCCAAACCACGCATAAACATCCTTATCTCAAAACTACAAACTTTTACATACATGCTGCTGACATATTATTGTAGCAGAGTTTGTGCCTAATACAGTGTAATCAGACTTTAGCCATGAAAATGTCACAAGTAACAGAAATAAGCACAAATGTCAGAGCATACTTTATAGCATTTAGGTTTGTGAAGCAATCATCTTCAAAATGACGCGAACACAGAACAAGGTTCGGGCTATACTTCTGTGGTATAGTTGTATATATGAACTGTAGCCACTTAGTCTTCAAATGCTCCTCACTGGGCAGATGAAAAAAGTTTGCTTTTGCGTCGCACTTCAAAACACAGCGTCTCGTCGACATGATGTTAGTTTTCCCTGACGTCTCCGAAGTTCGAACGCAATGAGTGGGCATATCTTATTCAAATAACTTGTACAGGTGACGTCATAAAGTTAGAGAAAAAGCATCGTTCGTCGAACGATTCATATCAGCGACTCAGAGTCGACTCTTACTTTTGAGAGACAACTTTGTATACGGTGAGCTTTCATGTTTAAAACTTTGCAGGATGTTTTCGTTCACTTAGATCAGAGGTCTTCACTCCTGCTCCTGGAGAGCCACTGTCCTGCAAAGTTTAGTTCCAACCCTAATCAAACACACCTGAATCAGCTCATCAAGCACTTCAGAATCGCTTGAGTATTCAAAGGCAGGTGTGGTGAAGCAGGTTGGAACTAAACTCTGCAGGACAGTGGCTCTCCAGGAGCAGGAGTGAAGACCTCTGACTTAGATCTATGTTACACACTACATGAAGGGCAATTTTCAAAAATCCATAATAGGTACCCTTTAAGGGAAGAACTATAGTGAGTGGCATTGGCAGCCAATTCTTTTGGTCATCCACACACACTGGACACAATATTTTTATACATGGAACTATTACCTGCTCCTCTACTCGTATGGTTTAAATTATCCACTGTCCGTGTGGTCTTACATATGTTGGGAATACTTCTAGAGCTCTACGTATCTGCATTAGTGACCATTGCAGTTATATAAGCACCGGAGACGAGTGTAGTCTTATAGCGCAGTGTTTCCCAACCTGTTTTTGCCAAACTGTAAGTTTTGATGTGTAAAAAAAGAAAAAAAGAAAAATCGCACAAAAAAAAAAATAGCACAAACATGCATTGCTTCGAATGACATATTAAAACTGGATATTATGTTAAATATAGTACTCACATTTAAGGTGAACCTTGAGCTTAAGTTAGTAATATAAGGTCAGCAATATAATTTTGTTGGTGATGATAAAACAACATTACATAGGCCTATCGTCGCTGTTGGGCAGAAACCTCATATTTTTAAAAATAATTAAACACTGTGTCGTCAAAGTTTGTATTGTGGCTTTATATATATTGTCAGACACTTGCATGTGTCATTATAATATTAAAAGTTTATGAAAATTCAAGCTCAAATGGAGTTTTGACCAGTGAATGATATGTGTTTTGCCTGTCGCTGGAACAGCTGCACCTGAGGCAGTCAGTGAATCGCATGATGTTTTCATCAACTTACAGATTATAAAGTTTACTGTATCTATGTGGGCGCTCAGTTTTTCTTGTTTAACATATTTGTTCCCATTCTCATGATATAAAACATGTAACGCTATGCACAGGGTATTTAGGTAAAACAGTAAATTGGCTACAACTAGAAACAATACCAGAATACACAACTCTTCATACATTAGCCTTTATAGACGCAGGGCTCTACAGTGTGGCCATTTTGCACGCATAAGCCCCTAAAAATCAAATCATATATGAGGATCCAATGGAGTTAAGAGATTTAGTCACAAGCTCTTTTAAATGCCTTTCATTTGTTAAATATTTGTAAAGGATGACCAATATCATTAATTAAAAAACATTACCGTATTTTCCGCACTATAAGGCGCACCGGATTATAAGGCGCACCTTCAATGAATGACCTATTTTAGAACATTTTTCATATATAGGGCGCACTGGATTATAAGGCGCATAAGATACTGCAGTCAAATGTTTGACTGGGTTTGCGTTATGCATCCACTAGATAAAGCTAAAGGGAATGTCAACAAAACAGTCAGATAAAGTCAAACTTTATTAAGTGTTCTGACAACTCCATGTTCTGACAACCCATGGTAACGCTGTTCAAATGTTAAAGGAGAACTCCGGTCAATTTTAATATTGAGCTCATTTTTTGTAAATTTGGAGTGCTGTCAGTACAGAGAACAACGACAAAGTTATCCTCTTTTTAAAATTTGCACCCTGTTGACTTAAACGGGGCAAGTTTTAAACCAGCTTTTAGCCTCTTAACAACCTTAATGTGTCATTACAAGTGCACAGCCATGTGAGTGAACACGGTGAATCTGAATGCAGTAAATGTGAAAGATATGAATAAAAATGATGTTTATTCAGCCAGCTCACATACCCGTATTTTCTTCCTGTTTTCGGTCGAAGTCCACAGTAGGCGATTGTCGAGTGCGCGCGGACAGGAAGTAAATACGGGTATGTGAGCTGGCTGAATAAAGAGATTATTCCTGCCTTCGTGAAAGCTCGGATCACAGTTGAGACTGATATATCAGCCCAGGCATCCACGATCCATTGGCAGATAGTGGCGTAAGTCGCCCGGTGCTGTCTCCCCGTCTTGGTGAACGTGTGTTCACCATCCATATATAAGGCGCTCCGGATTATAAGGCGCGCTGTCGTTTTTTGAGAAAATTAAAGGCTTTTAAGTGCGCCTTATAGTGAGGAAAATATGGTAAATATAACAAAAATGACTAAATATAGAGATGCCCAACAGCGATGATATAATCTGATTTGTAGCATTTATTTTATTCGTTTTTTTTTTTTTTTTATAATTCAATGGTTGGTAAACTCTGCGTTACACTTGATCATGATGTTACTGCCCTTCAATACATAGACATTGAGAAGGAACAGAAACCTTCAAGAGGAGGTAATTTAGAGAAGAAATTATTAAGAAAGGGAATGTTTTTGGATACATACTTTAAACACTATGTTACCATCAGGGTTACATGAGAAGTTTGATAGGCCTTGTAGCCTATATTATGTATTTCTTCATGTTTTCAATAATAAATATAAACTTTCAAAATGAGAAGGAAGGCTTGCTGCGCTACTGTGATTCCCAAACAATCCGGTGCAAGCAGGGCAGGACAAGACAAGGCAGAAAAGGAAAATCGCCGGTGCAACACATAAATCCTCTTAGTAATCCGTTTATTTAGGGTACCTCCATCAGAATTTCTTATAAACTTGGTTGAGATTATCTTATCTAATAATTTTTTCAAATATTATGACAAATTTTTTTACAACTCCAAGGGACTGCAATGGGGTCTTCGTTTGCACCCTCTTATGCTTGTCTGGTAATGGGTCTATGGGAAGAAAAATACATACAGAACATCGAAAATAACCCGTTCCATTCTAAATTATCACTTTGGCGGAGATACATAGATTATGTTTTTTAATATGGAAGGGCACTATGAGTGAGTTGTCTCAATTTCTGACTTATGTAAACTCTACCGCAGTTTGTCTTTCACTATGGAATCTAATAAGCTATCCATTGATTTCTTAGACCTTACCATCTCCTTACCAAGGATGCAAATAATATTTTACAATATACTATTTACCGTAAGCCTCTCAGCAGGAACACCCTGTTAAGAGCAGATAGTAATCATTCGCCTCATCTGGTTCGTAATATACCAGTGGGCCAATTTTTGCGAGTCCGAAGAAATTGTAGTACTACAAGTGAGTTTATGTCTAAAGCAATCGATCTAGCGCGTCATTTTGAACAACGAGGTTATAATAAATCTGACATTAGTAAAGCAAGGGATAGGGCTCTAAATACAGATCACGCTTCATTGTTAAAGAAAAAGAAAAAATCTAAGCCTCACACGACATCTAAAATATTCTTTTCTACTAGCTATACTCCAGCAGCAGGAAGAATAAAAAATATAATTCGTAAACATTGGCATGTTCTTAACAGTGACCTTACACTTAAAGACATCTGCGCTGAGCCCCCCAGATTTGTATTCAGACGCGCGCGCGTAACATTCGTGACCGATTGGTCCACTTAGATATGACTCCTTCACCGCCGACCACCTGGCTCCCCAGCCCACCTTTGGGCTTTTATAAATGTGGCAACTGTGCGCAATGCTCCAATTCGACCAATGCAAAGGACTTTTCACATCCACGTACTGGTAAGAAATATTTTATTTCTTCATTTATTAATTGTAACAGTACTCACGTAATATACATGTTAAAGTGTCCCTGTGGACTGGTGTACATAGGTCAAACAAAACGTCAATTGAAATTAAGAATAGCTGAACATAAAACAGCAATTCGTAACCAGAATTTAACATATGCCATGGCGAGGCATTATAAGCAGGCCAATCATGGTTCCCCTGCATCTTTGAAGTTTTGGGGAATTGAGAAAATGGTGGTGATATAAACTTCTATGCAGGGAAGCATTCTGGATATATACGCTTAACACTCTTGAACCCCTAGGTTTAAATGAAGAATTGAGCCTATCATGTTTTCTCTAAATATTTTAAACATACTAGTACATTTTGTGAGATGTTGATATTTCGATTCCCATTATACTGTGCACATTTCATGTATTTTTCTTGTGTCTGGACATTTACCTTTTAATGATTGATTGTTTGAGTGTGACACCTTGGTTTAGATGGGTGCGTCTTGGGTGGTTAACGCCCCCTTTGCACACCTGTTGATGATCCTTATTAATGGTTTCATTACCCATTATCTCCAAGGACTCTGATGAAGATGTAAATATAAACTTTATTTTTGATTCTACTTTTAAAATATACATAGCCTTTAATATAATAGAATAGTATTTTTTCCCTAGAGTTAGTCCCACTCATTTGGAGGGTCTGCTTCATCTAAATTATCCCGCCACTATAATATAATAGTAGAAAATGTAATATTATATTTTGCATTTCTTACCGTTAGTGTGTATGTAGTAGGTGTGATTTGTGTCTATTATTATTTTTTTTAAAAATTGTCATATGACTTTGTGTGTTTCTATTCATCAGTCACATAATTCTGTGTGCGTTTCTAGTCGTTATTATCACTTCTCCAGAGCAGCTGTATGGATAAATTAACTAAATTAATAACTTTTTTTAAAACAAAAACTAACCATCACTAAACTTAAAGGGCACCTATAATGCAAAATTCAATTTTACATGGTGTTTGAACATAAATGTGTGTTTGCAGTGTGTGTACACAACCACCCTATAATAATAAAAATCCACCCAGTGCTTTATTTTTTTTAATCCCCAAAAATCATATGCACTGTCTCAGAACAACCCATTCTCAGATTCGGGGAAATGTGACATACTTTTGCACAAGCCCCTTTGACGGCGGAGCAGCTGTAGACAAGAATTTCTCCCAAGCAATTGAGGTGTTTTGTTATAAGATGTAAGAATGAACATAGCAGTCTTCATTTACTCTTGTTGTTACTCGAGGATGGATATGTACCAACTGTTCGTGATCCAGCTTACAGTCTCCGGATCGATAGACCTAACGTTACTGATCCCGGCAGTTAATGGAAGGGAGAGCGCGCACTTTATTACAGTTCATCTGAGTCGTTTTACGAATATAAAGTTTACCAGTTTATTAAGCGCTGTATATATTTGTTTACTGTTAGTTGCAACGATTGTTTCTGTTTAATTCGCTGTGTATGCTGATGATAATAAAAGCGAGACAGAGAGTTATGAATAAGACTTTAATGTGCACTTATATTGTGTTTGTTCAGCTCTTATGGTGATTTTCTGGAGTAAAACTGACACTTCATCTTTTGTGTGATGTACAATTAACTTCATAAAACTTATCAGTACATGTTTGGCCATCATTCGGACATGGTCCACTACAACAGGCTTGTACTAATAGTGGATAAAAGCAAGATGAAAAATAAGTTATAACTGTAATTGAACTAAACTATACCTGTTCTATCTCCATACAGCATATATTCTCTGGCTCTGTGGGCATTATTGTCCGACTCCAGGTCGAAATGAACACTGCTACTGAGAGTTTCTGTTTAGATATTATCATTCCGTGACTGTCCTGCCACTGAACGCGAGCTTGTGAGGCTTCGCCCTCTGTGCAGCAGCAGCAGCTCATTTGCTTTTAAAGGGATACAAACTAAAACAGCGTGTTTTTCTCAGCCCAAAAAAGTGAGAATTTAAACATGCTGTAAAAAATTATCTGTTGGGTATTTTGAGCTAAACCTTCACATACACACTCTGGGGACATTAGAGACTTATTTGACATAATGTAAAAAGGGGCATAATTGGTTACCCTTTAAGCTTGGACTATGACACTATTTTCTTCTAGATCTGCAGTAATTTTTCTGTTATCACTCTAAAACTGTTTTGAAACAATCTGTATTCTAAAAAGTGCTATATATATATATATATATATATATATATATATATATATATATATATATATATATATATATATATATATATATATATATATATATAGGTGTTTTAAACAGCAGTTAAAACTGTTCTTATAAAGAGTTGCATCTCACTCCACAAGGGTATAGTGTCTGATGAAGACCTGACATTTTCGAAACGTTGCGCTATTTGGTAAATATTTTTTTGGGCCGCATTTTCAGTGTGCGGACATTATTTATCTTTTATTAGTTTATTGTTATTTTCTTGTCCTGAACCAGAGCCCAATTTGGGTTTTGGATATGCACACCTTTTTTGCTCAACTACCATGACACAAATTCCTTTAAAACTCTTACCTGCTGTGTGGATGCAGCCCCTGCACTTGTTGCCATAACAATATACTTAGTTGCTGGGGGTGATGGCTGAGTGGGCGTTCCAGGGCGTGTGGACATGAGGGTGAGCGAACTGGGTACTTTAATGATGCTGGGTGTGCGTGAACCACCAGGCGTTGACAATCCACTCTGAGACATTGACAGAGTTGGCCGTGGCTGCAGAGGGACAGAGTGAGAATTCAGGTTTGATTTGAATGATTTTAACAAGGTATTTTTGGAAGAGAACTACTGGTTATGATTTAAACCAGCTCGACAAAAGTCTTATTTCAGATTTACTCACCTGTGTGATAGTGAGTGTGGTTCTATTAACAGTTTGGGCCTGGAAGGAAGCCTGTGCACGGGCCTTGATCACATGGGAACAAAGCATGGTGCCCAGATAGCCAAAATCTGCCTTGTATTGATCCACCAAATCTGGTAGTGGCCTAGTTTTAGCAACCACACTTGCACAATGTTTCTAAACAGAACAAGAAAGAGAAGTACTTTTTTTTTTTACCAGATAAGAACAAAAAGAAGAAAGTCCAATTCAATATGATCAACATCAATAAAACAATAATAATAATAATTATTAGTTCTGAGTGTGAATGTGTCCCAGCACAAAGTCCAATCAATGTAAACTTGGTCTAGGATATAGTGGGTAGGGATGATGTGTAGAGACCGATCAGCAACGCTTGGATTGGATTGATTGCTCAGTTTGACAGGTCTAATATTTACCATGCGCCATAGAATAGGAGCACACAATATTGAGGTAGACAGACAGCACTGGAAGATCACCTGTCATCCACTGAGATTTCATAACTTGTTATTTATTATACATAATTATAAGTATTGTTTTGGATTGTTGTGTTTACAAGTGCAAGCAGTTCTTATTTGGAGAGGTTTTTGGACTTCTGATAAAAAGGCGACCATGGCTCAAATGCCATAACTTTTGATTGCTTTGAGTTATCAACAATTCTTCTTTTCTCAATTACAATTGACATGATTGTGAATGGTAAAAATTATTTTTTCATTTTATAACCTTTCATACATACTTTCTTATAGTTGTCATTTCAAACATGAACAATAAAAATATGAAATCATTAAAAATACCTATAGGGTGTAAGGGGTTAAAATGTAAATTTATTTGAATAAATAACAACAATAATATGAACATTAATAAGAACAAACAAACTTGGCAGCACCAGAACTAGAACTACTGCTCATCAGAATGACTGACCGTGTTGTTGTAAGGTACTTACAAGTAACAGACTCTGGACATGATCGGCTCCAATCTTATCAATGTTAGATACCACTGGCCCATCCATCACAGCTTTAATACGAGCAGCCTCTATAGACAGGCGAGGGATGATCAATGTTTTTATCACCTACATGAAAAGTAAAAGACTTAAGTTTACGCTCAGTGAATGATCAGCACCCTGAAGGGATTCAAAATAGTTTACTGAAAAACTTATACAGGGTTATGCAGGTATCAGCACTTCCAACTTAAAATGTTTTGGTAGGGTCTTAAAAAGTATTAAGACCTGCACATCACTTCAACTTCTATGCAACACACAAAATCACCCTGGACATTTCTGGCTTTAAAGGACCTATAGCAGAGTAAAGGTCTATAGAAGTATATACTTGCACTTTGATGGACTTTCAAAAAAATATACCCATTGACTCCCATTACAAAGCTTGGAAGAACCAGGACATTTTTTAAATAACTCGTCTGAAATATTCGTCTGAAAGAAAAACATTTCCGTTGTGGTCTGTGTTACTTGCAGCGCGTTTCTGTATTTGGTTGTGTTGTGAGCTTTTGCAGCGCGTTTCTGTATTTGGTTGTGTTGTGAGTATTTGAAGCACACGTGTGTTGTGAAACTGATGAAGATGTTTTCTTAATGTGCGTGTGTTTTTTTCTATTTGCTTGCGTTTTTTTCTATTTGCATGCGTCTTCTTTAGGTTGCAGCACGTTGAGCTCTCTCGGCCACCGCATTAAACTGAAACGAAATAGGAAGTAAAGGTGATATAACAGATGTGTATCATTGTTATTGTGGTAGGACACTTATAACAGATGTGTTATCATTGTTATTTGTGGTAGGACACTTAAAACTACTGAAGTAGTTACAAGTGGGGAAACCAGTGATGTTAGTTTGTTGTATTGTTAATAGGGCGCAGCCAACTTGAGCTTCAACGGTCCGTGACGTCACTGGCATGGTAGGCTACCTTGACTGCTCCAGCAAAATAGCATCTCAAGAGCATAACAGATCGAGGTTTGGATTGCATTGTGATCTGTCCAACAAGCGAATATAACACCTCCGATGCCATCAAGGACCGAATAACCTGTTTGCAAAATGACTGTGGCATAAATGTGACCCCGGCGGGCCTGTAAACAAGTTCCACTCAACTCTTAGTTGTTATCGTGATGTTCACCTTCACCGTAGATCACCTTGCTAAATGAATCCGACATCGAGGATACTATCCAATACAAGCAATTTCCATCGACGACACCCGCAAGATACTTATTACTGTGATTTCAGCCACTTTCAAACTGTGGCAAGGCGCGCCGCCGCATCTCTCATACAGTTATTTGACGAGCGCACATGCCTAAATGCAATGCACAGACAGCCAGCTGTCACAGTGCGTGCACTAAACTAAATTCTCTTTATCGTCATATTGCATTTAAAGTGTCAAAAACACAAGGTTTGTATCAGTATATTCTAGATCCCTGCATTACTGTAGTTCTTAAAGTGACAGCAGTTTATATAAGAAGCAGTATACGTTTCATTCATACAGTGAAGAATATGTGAATATGCAGTTTTGTTGTTTCATTTGATGATTACATTTACTTAAATGATAACTTAAATGCTGTTTTTAGTGTTAACTTTTACAGTTCTCGGTCCATACTGTCAAAATCAGTCAGAGTAGCAGTAGAGTAACCTGACATAACGTTAGTAGCCTACAGTGGTACCATGCCAGTGACGTCATCGAACACGGATGCGCTCTGATAACAACAAATGTTCATTTCAGTATTGGGAAAAACTTCTTATATGTTTTGTTTTTAACATTATTTTTTAATTAATTTGTTTAATTATTTAAATTAATTTTAATAACCAACATGTTATCTAATTATATTTTGTTTGTTTCAGTTCCCCTTTAATGCATAGTAAGCAAATTCATTATTCATTAAGTGTCAATCTTGACATCTAAACTAAAGTGCCCTGATGCTTTTTCGAAAATTACCTTTCATGCAGAGTGTAATA
This sequence comes from Chrosomus eos, assembly GCA_036326025.1. Lineage (NCBI taxonomy): Eukaryota > Metazoa > Chordata > Actinopteri > Cypriniformes > Leuciscidae > Chrosomus > Chrosomus eos. The sequence continues at coordinate 14,647,737 of CM070820.1, forward strand.
TAGCTGTTTGTGAATGTAAAATGTCTGCAAAGTTTTATAGATCATTGTACTTATATTTTGAAAATACCTGCGTGTAATTACAGCTGTAATTAATGTATATAATTAAATTTTTAATTACACTGTTGACCCTTCCCTTACACCTTAACCCACCCTTAAACCTACCCATACCACCACACCTGACCCTAACCTTACCCGCATCACACCTCAATAGCAGCACAAGTGTTTTACAATACAACATCAACACAATAAGTATGTTGTACTTATTTTTTGATGTAAGTACATAGTACTTAAACCCACTTGATATAAAGCGGGACCAAATAAAGTTATTGTCTCCTAAAAGAAAGAATGGATTCTGAACTGCTGAAACGAGTCGCCAGCAATTCCAGTCTCACTTCCTGTTTAATACCTACATAGCAATGTAACAAATTTGCATTATGCCAGCCAACACTTAAGTTGTAACCTAGTGTTGGGCGATATGCTCCATTTTCATATCGTCCTATCGTCAGCCTGTGAGATCGGCGATACACGATATTATCGTGAGGGGGGCGGGGCTTACTTATTTGATTATTAACTTGATTATTTACTTATAATTTGCTTGTTTTATTAGCCTACTTCGTTTTATATATGATAATCTTTTTTTCTATTTTGCTAGCAAAGGTGGAGTGTTTATTAATAGGATCAGGTTATTTCCCAGTAGGCCTATGAGAAAAAAAGATCCTAATCATATCAACGGGAAATTTACGGACAGCCTATCCTCATGCCGTTACATGCAGCATTTTGACTAGGGCCTATTTCTGCACGAGATGAAAACATGTTTTAATAATTTCTTGGGTCAGAAAGAGTCGGAGTTTACGATATATGTCCTCCTACCAGTGCTCTGTCTGTCTGGATGCACTTCACATGTGATGCGCACTTCAGTAAGCACGAAGTACGCGGGTAATGTGTTTTAAATGCCGGGAGAAATCAGAGCAAGGGGCAAACATCTAGCTGAGTCGATCAGTTTATACTTATGACTTGACTCTGATAAATGAAAACGGGTTAATTCGTTTATGACCATGCATTGTCAGTTTATTCAACATAATCGGTTAAGAACGTGCATGTAAACGCGCTCATTCTCTGAAAGTGAAAGTAAAAAACGGTCTGAGCTTTCAGCATCTGCATTAACGCCGCGTTCTCTCAGAGACGACGATGGATAACGGTAACTATAATACTATTTTAGTGATATTATTATTACTAGGCTATTAATATTTAGTAATTGTATTGTTTTTAGTGTTAGTGTCATTAAGCGTTTTGTTATGTGCTATGGAAACAAAATACTGACGAACAACGATGCCGTTTTCATCTTGGATCTGTTTAAGAATGATGCGTCTGTTAAAACAAGCACTCTTGACAATTTGTGAATGGATCACCGTGCAATTAAATTTTGATGTGGGATGTAATTTTTTTGTCTGTTTTAAAAACATTCTCTTAAGAGGAGTCCTCATATAAGCGCGTGTCGGTGTTGTCGCAAGTGTTGTGGTGATGTCGTTATGAATTTAGGCAAGGCAAATTTATTGTAGTTCCTAATATTAATTTAATAACAATACTAGCTTTATAATAATAATAATAATAATAATAGGCCTAATAATAATAATTTAATACATTATGGTAAAACGAGCCAATTATCGTATTGATATCGTCAAAGGCATCTGCCATCGGCGATATCTCTGACTATCGTCGATACACGATACTATCGTCTATCGGCACAACCCTATTGTAACCTGGAAGAGTTTAGTTTGTGTTTGTAGGAGACCTCCAAAACTAATTAAGAACCTTTAAAATAGCATAATACAGGCACAGTTGGGCTTAATGAGTGCTGCAGAGTAATATGATGAAAAAGCGTTTACTATATTGGGTATTTTAGATAAATATGTTTGCTACTGACCAATTAGCATCCAAGACCAGAAGAAAAATGACATACATCAAGTATAAATGTGCTTCCAAAGCATTAAATATGGTTATAGTAGTCCTTCATAGACAGTGAATGAAGGAAACTCACGTCATGCCCAAGTTCAGCAAGTCCAGCAATGCAGCCATAACGAGTCGTCCACTGAGTTCTATCATCCAACAATGCCTGAAATTAGAGAAAGTCATATAAAAATTACGGACACGTTAAGCTTCTTAGACTAATTTCTGTGTTTTTGCTTGTCAGGTGTATTTGTTTCAATTGGATACAACGCATAATAGTTTGTAAACACACCAGCCACAATGTGAGCACGCAAACACAAAGGGTCTTCTACCTTAGTAAAGGTCTTGGTGATACGAGACTGGATGTTGTTGGTGGTTGTGCTGAACGTCTTGCAGCTCTGAGCCATCAGCCGAGCAGCGAAGTCTCGCAAAGCCCAGTGATTGTCCACGTCAGGCCTCAAACATAACTGCTTACTGACAATACACGTCACCACTGCCGGGATCAATTCATGGAGCTGAAAGACAGCAGAAAACAAAACTTTATATTCTATAAAGCAGTCACATTAAGCTCATTTGCCTATTTTTTAGATAAAACATCTAGTACTATGAAAACATACAGTACGTTTTAAAACTAAAAATGTCCTTTCTAGTCCAAAAATAACATTATTTTACATCCAAAGAAGTCAGCCTATCATAAAACATGTTTACATGGAAGCCTTAAAGGTATAGCAGCAAAACAAATCAAGGGTCTTAATTCTAAAGGTCAGGGTTTGTTAAAAAACTAATACTTGATCCCTTTAAAAAAGTAGCTTTTCATGTGGGAAGTAAATATGTGTATCTGTATGTTATTGTTAGTATGTAGTGTGTGAATAACTCACATATTTCTCTAAATATAGTGTGGGATTGTCCATTAAAGCCTTCACCATCCTCATCAAGTATATCAGCAAAGCCAGGTTATTCTGAACAACATTTACACGCACCTGAAAAAGAGATAGAGATAACACTTAATCTTGTGACACCCATATAGAGGAATAAACACAGGTAAATACCCTCAAATGAAAGCAAGAGCACCCTCAGTTTGAACTATAATAACAGCATATTGGCAAAACAGAGGAACAAACTCCTTACGTCAAAGGTTTCTTTGGAGCGTTGAGCAATGTAGCCAATTGCAGAAATGTCTGTTGATCTCTTGAATGCAATGGCAATCGGTAGTGTTTAAGTTTTTGTTTAGTGCCAAGTCCTGCATGCTCATGAATCATCTCATCTCAGACATGGTATAATTAAGAGATTTATTGTGCATCTTCTTTGGCTTGAGCTGTATGATTTATTTTGGCCTAAATGTACTTGTGAACCACTTTACAGCCAAATCAGAGATGGCGCAGCAGTAGCATGTCTGTTTGTTTGGTTGTTGTTTATTCTTGGTTCATTTTTGGATTTGTTTATTTTATTTTAATCTTGAAATTTTTGTGGTACTAGTAAGCAACTAATAAACAGCGTATAAGAATGACATGGAAGAGAAGAGATTGTTGAATAAAGTCGATATTTTAGTTTTTTTTTCCCCACAAAAAGTATTCTCATCAATTCATAACATTCAGGTCGAACTACTGTAGTCACATGGACTATTTTAACAATGTTTTTACCACATTTCTGGGCCTTGATGACGTTGCTGTCAATAGATGACAGAAATCTCTCAGATTTCATAAAAAAATATGTTTTTGAGACGAAGGTCTTAGGTAGGGTGACCATATTTTGTCCTGAAAAAACAGGACACTCGGCCCGGCAAACAGATAGGCCTACTCAAATGATACTCGAAGTTTACTCAAAGAAACCTTATTAATTTCAATACATTTAAAGTAGGTTATGCCTCCTCTGTATGGATAGAAATTTGTTATATTGTTATATGAAAACAGGAGGACATGTCCTGGGAAAACAGGACAGTTGGTCACCCTATCTTAGGGGTTTGGAACGACATGAGGATGAGTAATTAATGACAGAATTTTCATTTTTGGGTGAACTAACCCTCTAGTATCTCGCTAGCCTGTTAACACGCCACCCGTGCGCTCAGTTATTATATGTGATGAATGCAAAGAGACAGTCAGGCTGACGGAGAAGATTTCAGAATTAGAGACACGCATCCAAACCTTCATTGAGGATAGTAAGTGTGCTCGAGCTTTAGATACTACTTTGGATGCGCCTAGCATAGTGAACTCTGTACATGATTCGGTTTCGGCTGAGTTATTGCCTGTGCAGCCAGGCAGATGGGTGACTGTCAGAGATCGCTCTAATCGTGGATCAAAAAACCACTCTTCCGTTCTGATTACCATAACAAATCTATTTGCCCCTCTCAGTGAAACACCCACTGAGAATGCTGTTGATTGTGCCCTGGTAATTGGCGATTCTATTAAACGGAACGTGAAAATAGAGACACCAGCCACCATAGTCACATGTTTACCGGGAGCCAGAGCGCCTGACATCAAAGCAAATTTAAAAGTGCTGGCTAATGGTAATCGTAAATTCTCTAAGATTGTTATTCACGTCGGCACTAATGATGTTCGACTCAGCCAGTCGGAGATCACCAAAATTAACATTAAAGAGGTGTTTGAACTCGCAAGTATGATGTCAGGCACTGTAATTTGCTCTGGCCCTCTTCCTGTTCGAAGGAGTGATGAGATAGTTAGTAGAATGTGTTCACTCAATGGTGGTTGTCTAAATGGTGTCCGCAAAATAATATAGAATTCATAGACAATTGGAAAAGTTTTTGGGGCAGACCTGACCTGTTGAAAAGAGATGGCATTCATCCCTCCTGGGATGGTGCTGCTCTTCTCTCTAGTAATTTGGCTCATAGTCTTAGAGATAAAACATGACAATCTGGGGCTCAGGTCAGGAAGCAGACAGACTGGCTAAACCGACCGTCTGCTAGCGGTCTCGCGTCACCAAGGTCAGATAAATCCCATCACATAGAGACTCTTTCACCTAGATATCATCATATAGAGACTGTGTATGTTCCCCGAATTTGGAAATCCAAAAAACGTCCAAACCTATCTAAGGTTAAAAATTTAATTGATGTTCAACAAATAAAAAACAAATATAATACAGATGAGCAAACGATAAAGCTTGGGTTGCTGAATATTCGATCCCTTACTTCAAAAGCGCTAATAGTTAATGATATGATTTCAGATTATAACCTAGATGTGCTGTGTTTGACAGAAACCTGGCTAAAACCAAACGATTACATTACTTTAAATGAGTCCACCCCCGCAAGATTACTGTTATAAACATGAGCCTTGTCCGAAAGGCAAAGGTGGAGGTGTTGCTGTAATTTATAGTAATATTTTCACAACCAATAAGAAATCTAGTTTTAAATATACTTCTTTTAAAAGTGTTGGTGCTTAATGTAAAAATATATAGTGTAAACGATAAATCACGTTTGAGAATTCTGCTGGCTACTGTATACAGGCCACCAGGGCACCATAAAGACTTTATCAAAGAATTTGCTGACTTTCTATCAGAATTAGTATTGACTGCAGATAAAGAACTAATTGTTGGTGATTTTAATATACATGTAGATAATGAAAAAGATGCATTGGGATTGGCATTTAAAGACATTGAAAACTCCATTGGAGTGAGGCAAAACGTGTCAAAACCTACTCATTGTCGTAATCATACTGTAGATCTAATATTATCACATGGAATAGATGTTGATGCCGTTGAAATTCTGCAGCAGAGCGACGACATCTCAGATCATTATCTAGTCTTGTGTAAATTACATTTAGCCAAGGCTGCGAAGCCGACTCCGTGTTATAAATATGTTAGACCTATCACTTCTGTCACTAAAGATTGCTTTATCAATAATCTTCCTAATCAGTTTCATCTTCTCATCATCCTGGATAGCTTAGAAGAACTTGATATTGCAACAGAAACTTTTAACTCTCTCTTTTCCAGCACTTTAGACACAGTTGCTCCACTGCGCTTAAAGAAGATTAAAGAAAATAGTCTGACGCCCTGGTACAACGAGCACACCCGGGCCCTTAAGAGAGCAGCCAGAAAAATGGAGCGCAACTTGAAGAAAACTAAACTAGAGGTATTTCGGATTGCATGGAATGAGAGCTCGATTGCTTACACAGACGCTTTAAAAGCTGCTAGATCTGATTATTTTTCAAACCTATTAGAAGAAAATAAACATAATCCTAGGTATTTATTTGAACAAGTGACTAAACTAACGAAAAAGAAAGCTTCAAGCCCAGAAGTTTCCAAGAAACACAGCAGTAATGACTTTATGAACTTCTTCACTTATAAGTTCGATAATATCAGGGACAAAATTATAACTATGCAACCGTCTACTAAAGTATAACATCAGAGAGTGCAGTGTAGTCTTCATGACGAAAAATATGATTAATTTGTTGCTATAGGAGAGGAAGAATTTTGCAAACTCGTTAAATCATCTAAATTAACAACATGTTAGACCCTATACCGACTAAACTATTGAAAGAGATGCTTCCAGAGGTCATAGATCCTCTTCTAGATATCATTAATTCATCTTTGTCATTAGGATACGTACCAAAAACCTTTAAGCTGGCTATGATTAAACCGCTTGTTAAAAAAACGCAACTTGATCCTACAGAATTAGTCAATTACAGGCCGATCTCGAATCTGCCTTTTCTGTCAAAGATACTAGAAAAAGCAGTATCCTCACAACTGTGTTCCTTTCTTGAAAGAAATGATGTCTGCGAGGATTTTCAGTCCGGATTTAGACCATACCATAGTACTGAGACTGCTCTCATTAGAGTCACAAATGATTTGCTCTTATCATCCGATGGTGGTTGTATCTCTCTATTAGTGTTACTCAATCTTAGTGCGGCATTTGATACTATCGACCACAACATTCTTTTAAATAGACTAGAAAACTATGTTGGCATTAGTGGAATTGCACTAGCATGGTTTAAATCATACTTATCTGACCGTTATCAGTTTGTAGCAGTAAATGAAGAGATGTCTCATCAATCACAAGTTCAGTATGGCGTACCTCAAGGCTCAGTACTAGGACCGCTGCTGTTCACTCTGTACATGCTACCATTAGGAGATATCATTAGGAAACATGGAATTAGCTTTCACAACGAAACTTACCAATTCACAAAATTAACTGAATGCATAGCTGATATAAAAAATTGGATGACTAGTAATTTCCTACTACTAAATTCTGAAAAAACAGAGATTCTAATTATTGGACAAAAAACTTCCTCGCCTAATAACCTAGAATACTGTTTAACACTTGATGGCTGCTCTGTTAAGTCTTCGTCGTCAGTCAGGAACCTGGGTGTGCTCATTGATACCAATCTTTCATTTGAAAGTCACGTGTCTAGTATCTGTAAAACAGCATTTTTCCATCTTAAAAATATATCTAAATTACGTCATATGCTCTCACTGACAAATGCGGAACAATTAGTTAATGCGTTCATGACCTCAAGGCTAGATTATTGTAATACTCTACTGGGTGGTTGCCCTGCACGCTTAATAAACAAACTACAGCTGGTCCAAAACACAGCCGCTAGAGTTCTTACCAGAACCAGGAAGTATGACCATATTACCCCGGTTCTGTCAACACTTCATTGGCTGCCTATTAAACATCGTATAAATTTTAAAATATTGCTGATTACTTACAAAGCACTAAATGGTTTAGCTCCGCAGTACTTGAGCGAGCTCTTAACGCATTATAGTCCTTCACGTCTATTGCGATCTCAAAATTCCGGCCAGTTGATAATACTAGAATATCAAAATCGACTGCTGGCGGTAGATCCTTTTCCTATTTAGCACCAAAACTTTGGAACAATCTTCCTACCATTGTCCGGGAAGCAGATACAGTCTGTCAGTTTAAAACTAGACTAAAAACACATCTCTTTGACCTAGCATTCAAATAATACATTATCGACTTCTATAATTAAATGTTAGGCTGCATAGATTAGGTCAGCCGGAACCAGGAACACTTCCCTTAAATACTGATGTACTTGTTACATCATAAGAAGAACGGCATCTATGCTAATTTAGTGTCTTTGTTTATCCCGAGGTTTTCCTGCATGTGAACGCCATCTAGCCTGGTTCTACCAGACTCTCTTACATTTCATTTGTACAGAGAGTCTGGCACCGCTCCATTGACAATCGTTTACTTCCTTGTAGGCGGGAACTCTATTGAAGTCTAAAACTATTGGATCTGCCCAGAGTCACTCTATCTGCCATAACCAATCGCTAACATTTGGTCGTGACATATGTCTTTTCCCGAACCCCGTGGGAGGATGGCCATAAACTCAAAACTAAGCAAAGATTGTTCTTGCTCCGGCTTTAACTTCTTGATATTCGGCAGCGTTGCCACAACGGACCGAATGGCTTCGCTCGCATCTTTCTTATTTTGAACTACAACTCAAAATAACGCACGAGTCGACATCAACGTCATCGTTCTCAGCCACTCCCTCTGTTCGCTGATTGGTCCTACAAAAAATTGATTTCTGGAAACCGAAGTCTACAGCACAATCCCAGACGTAGTACTGAAGGAAAATGAAATTGAGCGGAAGTGCGTAGGAGGGCAGAGCCAGGCTAAACGCCATCAGCGTTTATCACAGGTTTGCGTTTAGAGAGAACGGCGTCGTCTTAGCGGCCCCTAATTTAATAAAAAATGATAATTTCGACGGAAGAGAATCAATCAAAACTAACTTTAGCTGGAAACAACATTATTCAATAACCGCTATAAAACCACACCAATCTCTGTTACCTTAAATTGTATGTTTATCTCTGTTGCTGCATTTGTATTCAATCTACGTTGTTAAAAGCGCTATATAAATGAGGATGACTTGACATGACAAGAGCAGAACTCTTCACTCCAGTTACATGCAGTTTTCATTATTCACCATTACGTATGGTTATTCCACATTAAGATAAGCATACAGTATGCATGTTAACAGTCATTGTTTAATCTACTCGTATCAAATTCAAAATACATTTTTGGACGTACTGGATATTATTTGGCAGCGTGATGAACATCGCAATGCAAGGTTTGCCCACACTGCTGTTGTGTTCTTTGTGCGGTCTAAATGAAAATATGGAGCAGAGACTGCGCAGCGAGTTGTGTTGATTTAGAAAAGAAAAAAATTCACAATAATGTCACGGAGTTCATTGATGAAGTTGTTGGAAAGAAACACAGCATCTGTGTAGAACCGAGCACATGTGCACTTTGGTCAGAGCGGTCATAATGAGATTAAGGTGTTTACATGCCTGTTTAATGCAATTAAAATCAACATACTCCACATAGGTTAATGCAACTATGGTTATTGCGTTATTATGAGCTTAATCGCATTGGTTTGATCGAAGTATTGCGTTTACATGAGGTAAAGTTTAATCGCAATATTGCCAAAAATCTATGACATTGTTTAAGTGTTTTTTGGGATATTTTAATCAAAAATCGTACATATTGTGCCTTTAGCTTGCAGCAGAAAAATATTTTTTAGAAACTTTCAGGAGGTTTTCATTTCAACATGTTATCACAGTGAAAAAAAAATCTTATTTTCCTGATTAATATTGACATGCTTCTTTGGTAATTAATCAAGCAGACTTGCTGGAACATTATATATTCAAAGAACTCCTAATATGTCTCCTATATAAAGAGTAACTGCTGAATTATTTACATTTCAGAGGGGAAGTCATTGTACTCATTTATGCCGAGTGATACAGAGCACTTTCTATATATAGTCATTAATAATTCATAAATTAATAAAAGTTTTGCTTTTCATGCTGCTAAGAGAACCAGCAGTCACATACATACTGCAAAGTTTCAGTAATGACATCCATATTTAAGTGCGGGATTCACTCTCAAAATTGCAAGGATTAACACGGTGATAACTATAGCAATGGACAGGTCAATTTTTTTTTCAAAATTAGGCAATATTACGGTGGCCGATAGAGCTCAACGAGCTGCAACCTAAAGAAGACGCATGCAAATAGAAAAAAGCGCATGCAAATAGAAAAAACACCCGCGAATTAAGAAAACATCTTCATCAGTTTCACAACACACGTGTGCTCCAAATACTCACAACACAACCAAATACAGAAACACGCTGCAAAAGCTCACAACACAACCAAATAAAGAAACGCGCTGCAAGTAACACAGACCACAACGGAAATATTTCCAGGGAACCAAATAAGCGACGGACCCGGCTGGGACGTGCTTATTGCTCGTGAGCATCTCTATGCCCTACTCCCTTCAAAGGGCAGACTGCAAAGCTCTTCAAGTGGGACTTTGGAGCATGGCACTAGTGTACCATTTATGTAGCCGTTTGGAACGCACTTTATGAAGGGAGTAACGAAAGACAAAGTAGTTTCCAATGTCATTATTTTCACCTGGGATGTTCCCATGACAATGCAGCACGTTGCTAAATATCAGCTAAATAGCTGTTCTGACGACAGAAATATAATACTGTTTACATAACGGTGTTTTATAAAAAAAATTATTTATTTATTTTTACTTTACAAAAAAACTGTTAAAATATGCGTTTTATATATTTGTTATGTATCTGTGTGTCATTGTCTCAACTTTAAAACTTTGGACCCTTCATTACCTAACATTTCTTATGAAACTTTTCTTTATGAAAATTTAAACATAACATGAAACAATTTGTATAGTGTATCTGATGTATATTAATATCTTGCCTTCATGTTCTTCTTCTCTATCTTTTTTATTTATTTATTTTAGTTTTCAGCTCATTGTTATTTTCTCATTTGTATTCTGATGACATTGAACATATTGTAAATACATTTTGTATATTGTTTACAAGTTGTATGTCATAAAAAAAATTTAATCTGTATGTTTTGCGAAAAAAAAGTTAAAAGAAATAAAATAAAGTAGAATTTTGAGCTGTAAGCAAAGAGTATAGAAGAACTATAAAAAAGTATAATATTACAATATAATATTATTTATATATATAATATATTACAATATTAGTTTAATATTATAGTTTATTTATAAAAATATATCATTTATTCACTTCTTGTCAATAAACGTTCTTTGCTGTATGCACGTCCTGTCTATGAGCCAACATTTCAATGGGGGTCTGTTACTAGCAGCGCGTTTCTATATTTGGTTGTGTTGTGAGCTTTTGCAGTGTGTTTCTGTATTTGGTTGTGTTGTGAGTATTTGTTGTGAAACTGATGAAGATGTTTTCTTAATATGTGGGTGTTTTTTTCTATTTGCATGCATTTTTTTCTATTTGCATGCGTCTCCTTTAGGTTGCAGCACGTTGAACTCTCTCGGCCACCATACAATATATATATATTTATTTGCTATAAGCCAGCAGCATGTTCAAGCCGATACAATGTTTTTGAAATGGTGTTGCAATTATTTAAGTAATAACTTCTTGTACATTTTGTAACCTTGCAAATCTCTAATTGTACATTGCTATTATTGTTATGGTGGTGCTTAGTAGATTTATTTATAGGGGTGCACCGCAATTTCGGCCGCCGAAAATGTTCGGCCGAAAATATCATTATCGGCACGCCAGACGGAGAGAGCGAGCGAGAGACCTTACGTGTGTGTGCTAGTGTGCCACATGAAGCGCATGTAAGACCCCCAGTCCAATTTTCTGTGTATAGCAGTTACATTAAAATTTGCGTAGCACTGCACAACTGTGTTTCCTAAAGCTACATAGGCTAACGTGTTGTTTACAGTTTGAGTTTGGATTAAGTTCTAGTGCTGTTTTTGCACTGTTGTTTTGCACAGCAATTAAAATGCAAGTAAAAAATTGTTTACATGCAGCAGCAGAGTAGAGGCCCACTGCCATTCTGTGATTTTGTGTGCAGTTATTCAGATAATTGTGGATCTTTTTGCACAACTGTTAAAAAACTATTTTATTTGATGGAACATAAAACTTGAAGAATAATATTATTTGGTATTATTATTTATATTTATTGTTAAAAATATTTTAGGTTTTGTACTGTGTGTGTATTAGGGATGGTTCGATACCACAATTTTGGCTTCGGTACGATACCAGAATCTAATACCTCGGTATCGATACTAAATCGATACCAAAGAAAAGATATCAAAAATGTACATAAAAAAAATAAATAAAAAAAAAAGTCAGGGAACACCTAAGGTAGGTTAAATTTTGATTTTGAAAAAAAAAAACACCCTGAAATAATACAATTAAAATAGGTTAATATCTATAATAATAGATTCACATATAGGCTAATAATAATAATAATAGAATAATGAAATGACATGTAAACCATTAGCTGTCATGAATCAACAGAGAATTATCAAGATTTATTGCATTTATTGATCTTGGTTTGGTTACTGTTTGGGTTCATATTAGTTTAATGCATTGCATAAAGTAATGTTAACATGCTAAACATGTATTAGTATATTTAATTTTTTAGGTCATTTAATTACTGATTGATAGGCTATAGGTTAATAAATGCTATAATACAGTTAGGTCAGGTTACCTAATGAATTTTGACAAATGTAGCTTAATTGTAACATTAGTAATATTCATATCACTACTATTTTCTTTCTCTCTCTCTCTCTCTCTCTCTCTCTCTCTCTCTCCTCCTCTCTCTCTCTCTCTCTCTCTCTCTCTCTCTCTCTCTCTTCTCTCTTCTCTCTCTCTCTCTCCTCTCTCTCTCTCTCTCTCTCTCTCTCTCTCTCTCTCTCTCTCTCTCTCTCTCTCTCTCTCTCCCCCATTCATTTTACTATCACTAATACTAAAATTAATATTATTCAAATTTTTATTCTTTATTCATTCAAATTCAATTAATATATTTTTGTTTGAAAGTATAACAATGATGAGACCTAAACTGAATTGGTTCTAGCTCTTATGTATGTGCGCTGTTCAGTGTTCAATAAAAGTCTAAATAAAATTAGTTGAATAATGGACTAACCTGTCGATCTCTGAACAAGTCAAGATGAGCAACTGAGTGGTGCATTGAGATCTGTTTCTTTACTTTTCTCATGACTTTTGTAGGCAAAGTAAAGCCTTATTTCACTCATAGGCAAAGTAAAGCCTTATTTCACTCATACTGCTCTCTCTATTTATTAATTTCGGGCGTGTAGAAATTCGAATGAGCTTCGTTGATCCATCGTGTTCCTCTGTTGTCACCGTTTGTTTGCCGGTTTCGCATGATCCGCGTCATAGCGCTCTGCCGCCTAGCGGTGAACTTCGAAACAGCAGCGCATTAAATACCGAAATGAACCAAATTATGGTATTGTACCGTTGGAAATATAATATATACTGGTATTTTTGCAGTACCGGTATACCGCGCATCCCTAGTGTGTATATATATATATATATATATATATATATATATATATATATATATATATATATATATATATATATAAGTAAAGTTTTTAAAAAAAAGCCATTTTCGGCTTCAGTTTCGGTTTTCGGCCAAGTGCATCCTAAATTTTCGGTTTCGGCCCAGAATTTTCATTTCGGTGCATCACTAATTATTTACACATTACATCTGTTTTGCAAGACAACCCACACTCATTTCGAAAGCATCCTCAGTGATTTGATTCTGGATCTGGGGTCGAGCAAACCCTGAAATCAAACTAAAAAGTGGCCTGTTTTTATGCGTGTATTTGCATGAGAGAGCTAAAAGTCTAACATATCACCTATTTACTGGTTGTAGCCATTTTACACTGGCTAATAAAGCAGTTGTAGCAGATATAGGTGGTCCATGAATGTACTCACGCCCTCGGAGATGAAGGTACTAAACCTTGGCAGCATCTGGTACAGCCCAGGATCTGTTGCTATGCTCTGCAGTGCCTCCTGATGGCATCATTAAAGCAACATTTATACAACATGTGGAAGTAAAGAAAAAAATGGATCACAGCCTACAAGCATACACAAATAAGGTACAAAATTCACAAAGTACCAAATGACAAAATGACAGGGCTAAAGGGACAAAATTATAATGCGTTTCAATGTTTTTGTTTTAGGTGGATTTTGTCAAACTTGCTTATTTATCATAATGCAGAAAGATATTGAAAATACAGCTAAATATTACAGGGGAAAACATTTGAGGGAAAAAATGCAAAATACAGTTTAATGGCTGATACATTTTCTCACTTTACCCACCATTTAGAAAAAAATATTTTGGAATGTACACTGCACACACATACCGCTCTTTTGGCTTCACAAGATCCCACACAGGCTTCAGTGATCTCTTTATAATACAGTTGCTGTTCCACAGAGAGCTCGTGTGTGCTACGCGGCTTCATCCGCATCTTCTCCTTTCCTGAAAAACCATTAGAGAATGGCATGAGTAACATTGGAAAATCAGTAGATTAAATGGGGTCATGAACTGGCTTTTTAAAAAATGTTATATTGTTGTCTGAGGTCAACTTATGACGGTCGCTTGGTTTTTATATTAAAAAACATCAAAATTAATAAGTAATAGGCTATTTTCTACCTTAGTTTTGATCCTAGCTCAAAAACGCTCGGTTTTTATGGCCGTCTCGCAGTGAAGACTTGGAGTAAACGCCCACTGCTGTGAGTGGATAACAGTTTTGCATTATGAGTTTCAACTCACTCGTCAGTGCACGTGGGGGAAATTGTTTTGAAAACTTCCAATGTTGTAAAATGGCAACCGGAATGATTCGCCCATACATGTCCGACCCAGAGTCCGATCCCGAATCGCAGGACAATGAACCAACAACACCTCAAATACAACGGATACTTCAGCCTGTGATATTAAATTAAATTCTGTTTGACAAGCTACATCCTTCATAGTTGGACTCTTCTGCGACTGATTAGACACGTACACATATTAGAGACCAAACGATCTGTAACAATGCAATACTGGCCTATCAGTAGGGCTGCAACAAACGATTATTTTGATAATCAATTAATCTAACGATTATTAGAACGATTAATCGACTAATCGTCGATTATTTCGCAGACTAATCAGTAAGTTTGGAACGATTATTCAGCTTTTCCAATTAGTTAAAACATTGAGTTATACATATTCTAACTATAAACTATAAAAAAGAAAATCACTTCAGCTTTTGAAATAGTTGTTTTAATGAACTTTGAGCCAACTAAACAGGTCATTCTCTTTAAGTTTTCAGATTTCGGTCCAACTCAAATCACACACAAATTCTCTCTAAGCATTGTTTAATAGGCCCACTGCTTTTCTTAGAACTGAAACAGAAAAAGGGACATTTACTTCAGAACACAAAGAATGGTAAAATATTAATCTGCAAACAATTATTATAAGTATAAATTTACAATCTTTTTTTACATGAAAATTGAGCTGACAGACGTTCTCATTCACCTTTTAATTTATAGTATGATAAAGTAACTGCCATTATATTTTTCCTATATCATAGGAAGGATATAACATCTCGTTTTGTAAGTCTTCATGATTATTGAACAAAATACTGGCAAGTGATAAGACTATAATAATACCTAATATACTAATAGTGTTACAATAATAAAAACAGCCCTGACTCCTAAGCTCGATCAAGCTTTATTCTATGCAAAATAAGTCATCACATAACTGTAATTATATTACTATTGATAATATTATTACTATTATTAGTAGTATTGCATTCTCTAATAAAGAGAGATTTACCGCTGGTTAGTAAGCTCCAGCTGGAGAACACTCACTTCTCACCGGCTCCTCTTTTGCCGGCGGGATGTTTCCTCTTGCACTCCAACATGCATGTTGTGCTCCCGTGAAAAGCAAGTTCCGCCTTGCATGTATTGCACACGACAGCATTCTTGATTTGAAGTTTTGTGAAACTTTCCCAAACCTAAAACTTGCTAGTTCGGATTCGTTTGCACTGTCATAATTCGCGCTGTGTTTTCTTCTACCGCAATAGCATTTGTGAGGGCTGCACTACACTCTAGCGCTACAGCGCCGTAGCGGTCAAATCGCGGTATTGCAGGCCCTTACATTAGGTCACGTGAGATCAAACGACTACTCGACAACAAAGATATTTGTCGACAATTTTTTATTGTCGACGTTGTCGACAACGTCGACTAATCGTAGCAGCCCTACCTATCAGGTTATTATTATTTTTTAAATAAAAATGTTACTCACATAAGTGTGTTGCACCATTCCTGTCGGATCCAATATAGAAGGCACAGCACCGTTTTTAATCTTAATCTGTCTGCAAATCCAGTCTCGACCTGTGTCTTGTTTACAAAACAATCCTCAGTGAAATGAAGCGAACAAACGGACAATGTTTTACCCACATCAGCTGGAACGTCATTAAAAATAAAGTTTAACCATGCATTCCAATTGGACTCCAGAGGAAGCTTATGCAGCGACTGTCTTCTTCCACAACCAGGCACTGCACAATATTTTGTAAACTGCATGTTTATTGCTCGGTAGCTCGATCCGGTTTGTCATCACGAGGTAGGGATCTATGTTATTTAGCTATGTGTGTAATGCGCGAATCGGTGGGCGGGGCTAAACCGGACGTGTTGAAGTAGATGTTGATCTTCTTCTGCGGGGGTGGTGTTTTATCCTCTTTGACGTCATAGTTCCCCACTTTGAAAAACGAGTCGTTTGCTGAGCTTGGTGTCAATAAAAGCTTTTATTGGACTAACAAGGACGTTTTCAGTTCTGAAACTTTTATTTCTGAAAAAGGTTATTCTTATAATATGATGACCTCTTAGATGTCGAAAGCTCAAGGAAAATTTGATTTCTCAGTTCATCACCCCTTTAAAGTTAACTAAAACACCAGATGTACAATTGCAATCAATCATTCAACCCAACAGAGATTGTAACAATTTATAAAAATGTAAGCTTTTCTAAAGATCCAGAGTTTAAAAAATATATATATAGCACATTCGTGGCATATTAATAGTGATAATGATTATATATAATGTAATTTTTTTTTGCCTTTTTTTATAATGCAGCTATGTCATAATTATTCAACATTGCTGTTTTTAAAGGATTAGTTCACTTTTTAAAAAACTTTTGCTGATAATTTACTCACCCCCATGTCATCCAAGATGTCAATGTCTTTCTTTCCTCAGTCGAAAAGAAATTAATGATTTTGATGAAAACATTCCAGGATTTTTCTCCATATAATGGACTTCAATAGTGGCCAAAACGGTTCAAGGTCCAAATGAGTTTTCAGTGCAGCTTCAAATGACAAATGACGATACCAGACGATGAATAAGGGTCTTATCTAGCGAAACGATATCGAAAATAAATAAAACAGTTAAATTATATTAGCACAAATGCTCGCCTTGTTCTGTCCCGAGATGCGTGTTCGTGATTCTCCTGTTCGAACTCGTTCATTAAAATGAACAAATCTTTTTTCGAGTCATTTTGTTCATTCAACGAACGAAATGACTCGAAAAAAGATTTGTTCATTTTAATGAACGAGTTCGAACAGGAGAATCACGAACACGCATCTCAGGACAGAACAAGGCGAGCATTTGTGCTAATAATACTTTAACTGTTTTATTTATTTTAAGACCCTTATTCATCGTCTGGTATCGTCATTTGTCATTTGAAGTCATTTGAAGCTGCACTGAAAACTCATTTGGACCTTGAACCGTTTTGGCCACTATTGAAGTCCATTATATGGAGAAAAATCCTGGAATGTTTTCATCAAAATCATTAATTTCTTTTCGACTGAAGAAAGAAAGACATGGACATGGGGGTGAGTAAATTATCAGCAAAAGTTTTTTAAAAAGTGAACTAATCCTTTAAATCACTTACTAGTATGATAGGGTACACAAATGTGTAAAAACTAAAACAAGATTTTGGGAACCCTATTACACCACTTTATTAGCTTAAGTTGTAACATATGCATACATTTAGCTCATGCATGTGCTGAAGTTAATTGGCAAATATGGCAAAGACAAAAGCTATAAGAGCTATGAAGAGCACTCACACAAGCTATGAGAAAGCTATGGCTACAGAACATTTCCAAGACACTAAGGCCATTATCCACACGAAGCCAGAGCTTTCCAATCCAATCTTTTTTTTTCTTCGTTCTAATTTTTTTTTCGTAAACACAAGGTCGTCTCGAGAAATATATGCGTACACACAAAACCCCTGAAACCGAAAGGCTGAAACCCTGAAAGGCTCAGTAGCTTCTGCAGCACGATCACAAGCATATAGTCCGCCATTGTTGTTGATGTTACGTGTGACGTAGCAGTGTGTGACTAATGCTGACACGTGGTGTGATGACATCATTGTTTAACAAAAGGTATGGATTGGCCGTACACACGAAAACGCAAGGGTGTCGGTTTTAGATTTATCCACTCTGGGACCCGGTTAAAAAAAAAAAAGCAGTTTCAGTCTGTCAAAACGCCAGATCCGTCTGGACGAAACGCCAATACGATACAAAATTTGTATGTATACAGCTGAACGCGTCTCCGTGTGGACAGGGCCTAAAAGTTCCAAGAGTTTGGCAGCATCGTTTGTAAGTTTAAAATGTATGGTACCATAGAAAACATTCCTTGATGCTTTACTTGAAGTGTTATCATACAATTTACCAGAATGTCTTGCAGGGCAGGGGGGTTCAATAATTTTGATTGCAACTGCACCTTTTTAACTTAAAAAATTTCTGACCTTTAACTTCAGCAGAGGTTGCACCCTGACCCTTGGACTGGATAGAGCCTTCCTCATCCTGTCCAGGTTTGACAGCCTTGAGCGGCTCTGTAGACTCAGCCTTCTGCTGCTCTTTAGGGGCTGAGTAGGATAAAGAAATCACTAAATTATTTAATGTAATAAGCTAGAAATGGGATACTAGTGTACTACTGCAAACTTGCGCATTATATACGTCTAATGCACAAATAGTACGCAAGTTAATACTGGTTAATAGGAATAGTATAGTATATACTAGGAATAGTATAATAGTAACTAGTTACCAGTAAGTTGTTACCATAAGTTATTATGATATTCAACAGTATTATTGATCTGACTTCACTCCCTGACACTATTTAATGGGAACTGAACTGAGCTGGACAATGACATCGCTGTTTTCTGCAGAGCTGCTTTATAGCCCATTTGAACTAATTTAACAATTGATGATCTCTAAAATGGAACCGAATCAACATTGAACTGACTTCAGCTTTTTAGAGCTGCTTTACAGGTGCATTAAACTCTGTTTGCGTCAATGAATCATTATTTTCCTGTTGATCACTAACCACAGTATAAATTTATACAGTAAATAATATACAATATTCCCTTACTCTATACCAACATAATACAAATGAAAGAAAGGGCTGAAAAACTATTACCTGGAGGTGGGTTCTCTGGTATTGCAGGCTGGACACCATCAATGCTTAACCAGTGAGCTGAAAGAAAGAGACGACAGGTTTTTTTCATCATCTTTTTTTTGCTAATGTGGGAAAAAATGTCATTCACAAACACCAAATGTAGCATGCAAATTGCGCTCCTCACACAAAGCACATTGGAGACTTGACTGATGAGTCAGTCTGATGTTAGCATGTTGCTAAGCTAATGATACAATGATCATTATAAACACTTGTAAAAAACAAAAGTAAACAGCACAATAAATAATGGGCTAAATTAGTCTATTTTTAATTAGATTTTCAGCATTTAATTAAAAAAATATATTATTTTATTTTCCACACATCTACTATCTTGAAACTTTTTTTACTGAGCTCACTTACAATGCATTCTGGGAAGGGCACATTTGATGCTACCTTAGTATTTAGCAAAAATGAGGTATTCTAAAAGGCAAGAAAACTTATGCTGTTCCTTTTGGGACAGCTTTTAAGTCAGGACAGGACAGTGTCTATAATGCCATTAAGGCTAAGTAAGCAACTCACTAGGTTTGGTACAGAGTTTGCATCAAAATAGTTTCATACAAGGAATGCTTGTTAATTACCTTTGAGTGAAACATCAAGAGGGACTCGAGGGAGGGGTGTGTTGATGATGTCACTAAGATCCACTTCCTTTTCGTCATAAAAGTGCAATTCTCTGCCGCCTCCACTTGCAAAGCGAAATGGGATGAACTCTTGAGACTGGAATCCATACAGCGGCTAAAAGAGACAAGTACAATTAAAGAAAAACTTGCTTTACATAATAGAAATAATAATGGGTACTGAATGTTGTGGTTCACCAAGCATGAGTTAGACAGAGGAAACAAATGACTCTCACTTCTTCATTCCAGATTTCTTACCTCCACGTTTTTTAGTTTAAGAGCATGGTCAATGTCACCAGTCATAAGTTTGCGTCTCTTCCCATGGTGCATAAACTTCAGTGCATCCTGTGGGAGATATCACATCAACACTTAAACAATACCTTCAGCTTTTCTGTGTAGTCTCTCAAATGGAAATTAATGCACATTGCTGCAAACAATTACACTATCACCTGATTATTATAACCAGCTATCATATGATAATGTGATAAATACATTTTAGATTCAATCTGCATATTTCAAATAAGGGTGATTGAAACAAATATAGTATTTTCCACAAAATTTTAAATAATAATAATAATCATTAAAGAGAGAGAGAGAGAGAGAGAGAGAGAGAGAGAGAGAGAGAGAGAGAGAGAGAGAGAGAGAGAGAAGAGAATAGAAAAAAATACTATGGAAGTCAATGGGGTCCATTAAAGGTGCTCTATGTACCTTTTCTTCTAAAATGAATCCTTTTTTTATTGCCTGTGTGTGAAGGGGTTCTAATCACACATTACAATGATCCACTTGTCGGGTTTTGCTATTACCTCTGAAGGCCAATATTCATATTTATATGTGAAGTCTCCAGGTCGGATTTACCGCGAAATCCAACGGATGTGACGTGCATGCGCACTCCCGAGCCTCTCTCCTTATATACAGTCTATTGTAGACGGTCAGGGAGTTACGTCTGGTTAAAGGCGCACGTTTTTCGGCTTATATCTCGGTCAATCTTTGATCAATATTCCCAAGACTCTAATCGTTCGTAGTGCTGGACGGGGCCTTTCGAACGAGCCCACCCCCGAGGTCCAACTCGCCCGGCTCCCCGAGTTATAGCCGTTCGAAATCGGGGGTCCCAGCGAACGGCGATCCGGTAGGGGGCATCCCCGAGGCCCGCCACTCTAGCGTTCGGGCAAGGGTCCCCCTGGGACCTCCTCCCCCGAATTTGAGATCTCTGGGTCTTTGTGTTTCAGAGATACGAGCGATTTTCTTCTGAGATCGTGACGTCACCGGCGTCCACAATTTTGCAGCGCGCCCGATGGTTTTCTGCTAATATCTCCGCGAAAACACCACCAAAAACTATGAAACTTATATGGTTCTTTTCAGCTCGACTAGATGGTCCCAACGAGCTCGGTGCTCGCCGAATCCGTCTGGTATTCGCCAAGATATTTGTGTAATAGACGGTATTGTCTATGAGTTCGAGCACGAGCGCTCTTGTAAAAATTGGTTGCAATCGGAAACATCACAGCTAGAGGCCGCTAAAAGTTACATAGAGCACCTTTAAATGTTTGATTACCGACATTCTTTAAATATCTTATTTTGTGTTCAACAGAAGAAAGTAGTTCATACAGGTTTGGAACAACTCAGGGTGAGTAAATGATGACAGAATTTTCATTTTTGGGTGAACTATCCCTTTAATGTATAATATACTTTTTGTTTTTCAAATTAAAGACGGCACCCTCTAAATCAGTGGGGATGTGCGAGAGTAGTCGACTAGTCGATTAAATGACTGCTGCTGCTGCTAGTCGACTTGGAAATACTAGTCTTTTACAATTCGTTTAGCTTTTTCTTTTTTTAGGCTACGTTTAAATTACACTCATGCTAATGCTACAACTTGAAATTAATTAAACATTATGAATGAAACGTAATTCCCACTTGAACAGTTGCTATATCAACATCCAACGAGAATACGCTTAAAGGTGCAAAAGTATGGACCTCGAAATGTGTCTTTATTACATGCGAGAAAATAAATGAAGTTATCACACTGATAGCAAAAAAAGCATTTAATGAGAGAAAAAATAATATTTGAGAGAAAAAGTTTTCATATCAATAGCAAAAAATAATATTTGAGACTAAAAAAAGTTGAAAGTATTTCTCATGGAACATAAAAAAATATAAATTAGAAATTTTTAACACGATAACACGAATTGTTTTATTCACCCTGAACCCTCACACACAGAGCATTGCAGCCCGCGCTCGCACTCGGCCATCAAATCTTTTCCCGCGCCGCACTCTCTTGCGTTGGGAGTGCACGTCTCTAGTACAAAGGCCCGGCCCGGCCCGGCCTGAGGATAGTGACGGGAAATATCGGCCCGACCTAGGGCTCGGGCAGAGAATCTAAAGGCAGAGGATCATCTATCTAGGTGAACCGAACAATGGTGTAATGATTCAGTTCGACTCCCAAGACAAGACCAAACGATGCTCACCCGACTGGCCAATAGGAATGTTCCAATAGGAAAAAAAGAACGTGGCCCCGCCCATGACACAATTTTTACAGCAAAAGCAAAATCCTGACACGAGAGCAAAAAATTGCATTGAGAGCAAAGAAAGGCGGTTTGAGAGAAACACTTTTTTTTAGAGAAAATGTTTTCACATTGATAGCAAAAAATATATATATTTAAGATTTTTTTTCAAAGTATTTTGAGAGATATTTTTTTCTCAGAAATAATTTTTTAAAATTCACATTTATATTTTTTATGTTTTATGAGAAAATACTTTCTCTCAAATTTTTTTTTTGTCTCAAATATTATTTTTTGCTATTGATATGAAAACTTTTTCTCTCAAATATTCTTTTTTCTCTCATGAAATGCTTTTTTGCTATCAGTGTGATAACTTTTTCTCTCAAACTTTTTTTTTCTTTATTTTCTCGCATGTAATAAAGACACATTTCGGGTGACTACCAGTGTGGTGACTACCGGAGAGTCGGTGACAGCTCGGAGAGACGGCAATCGGGGCAGAACGGGCTGGCAACCCAATCTGTGTCTTTTGTGAGGGGGACTCCCACAACAAGCTACGATGAACCTAATGGAAAAATACCCCCAGGGGTGCCCGAGAGGGGGGGGAGGATGAGCACCCCAATTGGACGGGATACAATGGCATTAGAACAAGGCAACGAGAAACGACTACGACTACTACACAGCAGTGTACATGTGGCTAAATCTGTAAGAACAAGCGAGGCCTAAAGATCCACCAAGGGAAGATGAAGTGTCTATTGGGGACAGGACCAACACAACGCACAGGTGTTCAACCTGGTGAGACGCAGGAGGAGCCAGGCCCGGAGTCACCCCACAGTGCCCGGAACCTCCAAGTGTTGCAAATGACTCCATCTAGCATCAAGTCTGAGAGGAGGCGGATCAAGTGGCCAGCAGCTAACATGACCTCACTGTGGAACCAGTTTGACATTGATGTCGACCAGATTCTAGAGACAATCATCAGGGGAGACGCCGACAGGAAACTGCAAGCCATGACAACGATCATCATCAGCATTGCATCCGAACGGTTCGAAGAAGAGGTGAATAAAGGAGGCTCTAAAGGATCTCACTCAAATAACCAACGTGAGGTGAGAATCCATAACATCAGACAGGAGATGAAGACCCTGAAGCAGCAGTACGCAGGCAGGAAAGGAGGAGCGCATTGGCTTGGCACAGCTGATGAGCATCCTACGGAAAAAGATCAGGATCCTCCGTCGGGCAGAGTGGCACTGGAGGCGCCGCCACGAAAGAGCCCGAAAGCGAGCTGCATTCATTGCCAACCCCTTTAAGTTCACTAAGGAGCTGCTAGGGCAGAAGCGTAGCGGCCAGCTGGTCTGCTCTCAGGAGGAGATGATCATCACCTGAAGGAAACATTCAGCGACCCAGCAAGAGAGCAAGAGTTGGGGGAGTGCAGCACTCTGATAGACCCTCCTGAGCCAAGTGTGCAGTTCAACATGTCAGTGCTGCTGCTAAAGGATGTTCGAGAGGTTGTCGAGAAAGCGCGAGCAAGCTCTGCTCCAGGACCAAGCGACACTTGTACAAAGTGTACAAGAATTGTCCTAAACTCCTGCTGCGCCTGTGGAAGATCCTGCGTGTCATCTGGAGGAGGGGCAAGATTCCTGAACAGTGGAGAGTTGCTGAAAGGGGTCTGGATTCCGAAGGAAGAGAACTCCAAGAATATAGACCAGTTCTGCATCCTCTCCCTGTTGTGTATTGAAGCAAAGATCTTCTTCAGTGCTGTCTCCAACCGGCTGAGCACCTTCTTCTCAAGAACAGGTTTATCGACACATCAGTCCAGAAGGGTGGAATAGCAGGAATGTCTGGATGTTTGGAACACACAGGAGTGGTAACACAGCTCATCAGATAGGCCAGAGAGAACAAGGGAAATCTGTCAGTGCTGTGGCTCGATCTGGCAAATGCATATGGCTCAATACCACACAAGCTTGTGCAGCTCACTCTGACAAAATATCACGTCCCCAGCAGTGTCAGAGACCTCATCGCTGACTATTACAGCAATTCCAGGATGAGAACCTATTCAGGAGCAGTGACATCAGGCTGGCACGAGGTCGAGATCGGAATCATCAAGGGCTGTACCATCTCCGTAATTCTGTTCTCCCTGGCCATGAATATGCTCACAAAGTCTGCTGAACCAGAGTGCAGAGGGCCCAAGACGAAGTCAGCTCGACGTCAGCCACCGATCAGAGCATTTATGGACGACCTCACGGTTACTACAGAATCAGTTCCAGGCTGCCGGTGGATTATAAAGAGTCTCGAAAAACTAATGGAGTGGGCACGGATGCATTTTAAACCAGCCAAGTCCAGATCAATGGTGCTGAGAAGAGGGAAGGTGGATGATAAATCCCGGTTTAGCGTCGCAGGTGTAACAATCCCGACCATCACTGAGAAGCCTGTTAAGAGCTTAGGCAAGGTGTTTGACAGCACCCTGAGGGACTCCGCATCCATCCAGTCAACCTGCACTGAGCTGGACAGATGGCTGAAGTCAGTGGACCGGTCTGGATTGCCAGGGAAGTTTAAAGCTTGGCTATACAAGCATGTTCCTGTGGTCACTACTCGTCTACGAAGTACCAATCTCGACTGTGGAAACCTTAGAGAGGAAGGTCAGCAGCCACCTCAGAAGATGGCTGGGGCTTCCAAAAAGTCTAAGTAGCATTGCAATTTACGGGCACCGCAACAAACTGCAACTGCCGCTCAAGTCCTTGAAAGAGGAGTTCAAGGTAACAAGAGCTAGGGAAGTGTTGCTATACAGAGACTCAAGTGATCCAAAGGTGGCAACGGCTGGGATTGAAGTGAGGACTGGTCGGAAGTGGAAGGCTGAGGAGGCTGTTCGACAAGCTGAGGTAAGATTACACCACAAAAAAAAAAAAGAGTCAAAGCATTGATGGCGGACAAGATGGCGGCGTGTGTGCCAGGCAGGACAGGTGCAGCAGTAGCGCTTTTATTCTTTGGATTGATTTTAAATGTTTTAAAGCCCCCTGATATTAACATATCAACAGACATTAAACAAACAACCCAAGCCACAACAAACTTTGGCTATGGGAAACATGCACTGGCAGTAACGTTCATGTATTCACAACAACTGTACCATTCAACAAAGAAACAGAA
The DNA here is from genome assembly GCA_036326025.1 of Chrosomus eos. Classification (NCBI taxonomy): domain Eukaryota; kingdom Metazoa; phylum Chordata; class Actinopteri; order Cypriniformes; family Leuciscidae; genus Chrosomus; species Chrosomus eos. The sequence continues at coordinate 14,673,213 of CM070820.1, forward strand.
GGCTTCAACCAAAATTCCACAAAGCAATGCTTTGCTAATCACAATCTGCTTACTACTATCTGGAGATATTCATCCGTGTCCTGGCCCGCGAGGGGAGGCAAACACTGCCGATATCGCAGCACATCTGTTTCACAGGTACTTTTTTGTAACAACTCATCGCTTGAACAGATTCAACAAACTAACCACGATCGCCGTCTCTGCTCTGTGGGTGCCGCTGGATGCGGGTTGCCTGTTCGGGTTCCTGCGGCCTGTCTCATGGGAGCGCCGGTTGATTCGCCGGCCGCCTGCATGATGGCAGAGGCCTTCGCAACGGCGGACCGGCAGCCAGACCGGCGATGTGTAGCCGCAGAGGGGATTACAGCGGAGACCCTGTTCAGCGGTTGCATCGCTGGATCGCCAGGTGACACATCGAACTGTTCAATGCCGATTTCAGCGGATAAAGCGGTACTATCAACAAATCCTTCCGCACCTACAGCGGAACTATTAACCCACGAACAGACGACGTGTACTGTAAATAAGAAGGCCGTAGGACATGCAATAATTACACCCAATCAAACAACATGTAGTGCACGCTCAAAAATGTTAAATGTTGCAATAGCTAAAAATAGGAAACTGAATATATTCCAGACTGTTAATCACTCAAGAATTATCTGGGACCCCAAATTAAAACCGAGGGGTATTTTAGGAGGGCACTTAAATATAAGAAGTTTTAAATCTAAAAGTGATCAAATCCATCAGCTTTTATTAGACTCAAACCTGGATTTCTTGTGTTTAACAGAGACCTGGCTTAATGAAAATTCACCCTCATCAGTTTTATATGTTCCTGGTTATAAGGTGCATAGAAAAGATAGAGTGGGCTCAAAAGGAGGGGGAGTTTTAATCTATGTAAAAGATCGCTTTCAATGCCATGAGATACAGTGGTCATGTAATGAACTAGAGTGTATTGGACTTAACATAACTTTATCTCCATCTATGTCTTTCTCACTTATTACACTATATCGCCCTCCATCCTCTAAGAATATATTTTACGAACATCTCGAAAGTATGTTAAAGGAATGTAATTTTAATAAGGAGGTGATTATTATGGGAGATTTTAACATCAATTGGGAAGACAAATCGTCAAGGAAAACATTAAAACAGATCACAGACGACTGTGATCTTACACAGTTGATAAATGGGCCAACCAGAGTAACATCTTCTACAAGAACACAAATAGACCTAATATTTAGCAATCAACCAAAGCGAATTGTTAAATCCTTTAATATGCTGACTGGACTATCGGACCACAATATGATCTTAATAGCCAGGAAGCTAACTAACAAGCGTTTCACTCCATTTGTCCAAGAACAAGAATCTTCAAATATCCCCAAAAATATGCAGGGCCAGTTTATAAGTGCCATCCAGAGCATTAGCTGGGATAACATACTTTTAGGAAGATCGTTGGAAGAAGACAGTCAAAGATTTACACAACAACTGCAGAGATCAATTGATGCATTTACATGCAGACAACGGCATAGGAAAAAAAAAAACACCATTCCTTGGATAACCACAAATATTTTAAATTTAATGAAAAAACGCGATATGGCTTTAAAATCTGCAATCAAATCTAAAGCAAGCAGTGATCGACATATTTTTACTATGCTACGGAATAGAGTAGTCAAAGAGATAAGGATAGCCAAAGCAAATTTCTTTTTGACCATAATTGAAAAAGCAGGAGGTAATACTAAAACTATTTGGAGCCAATTAAGAAAATTAATGGGACATAATGGTAACAATGCCAAAACAGTTGAACTTGTAATTGGAGGAAAATTAAGAGATAAGCCAGCTGAAGTAGCTGATGCTCTCAATAATTAGGGCCCAAGCCCTAAGGGCGAAGGCCCTATTGTTTTCCTAAGGATTATTTATTATTCTTCCAGTGTTGTTTTCGTCAACGATGACGATAACGAAATGATTTTGTTGACGCACTTTTTTTTTATGACGATAACGCGACGATGACTAGCTAAAAATGGCTCTAAGGTGACTAAAACATGACGAAACGTTTTCGAGTTTTCGTTGACGAGACGAGACTGAACGAAAATGATTATAAGTCTGACGTTCACAATGCATGTTATTGCAAAAAAAAAAAAAAAAAAAGGTATCAGAAATGCTGCCGCTTCCTATCCTTGTTTTGGGTACGCCCACCACCCATACCGCGCGCGCGCGCCAGATTCCACACCACAACAACACACCTGCGGCTGCGGCTAGTAGTCACTCCACACATCTTTGAAGTACCATGGCGGCGAAGCAAGGGCTTGGTGGTCGGAAACGACGCGATGATATATGGACATACTTTCAGTATAATCCATCTCAAAGAAAAACTGAATGCCTAGTTTTGGGAGATGACGGTACATGTGGCCACAAACTAGGTGGGAAGAATACCACCAACCTCAAGCGGCACCTGAAGGCTCATCACGCTGATATTTTTTCGAAGGTAAGTTAACTAACAAGTCACGCTGTTAACATATCATAGTATTTGTAATTTGAAAATACAAAAAAAAACGCAATCATTTGAAGGTGATCAGTAGAGAGAGAGAGAGAGAGAGAGAGAGAGAGAGAGAGAGAGAGAGAGAGAGAGAGAGAGAGAGATTTTTCCTCAAACAACTTATAAAGCAACAATTCATAACCCCCCTTACTTTGCTATCCTTCCAGTACAGTTTAGCTGTTTTTTTTAGCTCAACTAACTTATCCAACAGTTCAGTTTAGGCCTAACGTTCCGTTAACGTTAATCCACCGCGCCCGCGCGGCGCGCGCATTACTAGACAATGCACGTCACTCTTTAGCTAGCACTAGTAGCAAAATCAATTCACAAGTTCTAGCTATGCACGTTTAGTAATCTTCCTATAATGACATTCAGTGTATAATATCTGATAGTATATTTTACTAGATACTTTACCTTAAAGCAGTTTGAATGAGCACAAAAACAGCTTCTTTATTCTGATCTTGGTAGCGCGATGAAATGGATCCACTGGATCAAGTGATTTAGCTGCATCTTGCCCAAAAATTGTGATGGGCTATTTGGTAGTCCTATTAAGCCTGGTGAAGTTATTGTATACAAAAATAAAATGACATAGGCCTATTTAAATAAGTATTTAAGTATCTGAAATACAAAATACAGTCTCTCAAAGTATTTAAATACAAATTACATTTGATTTTTTTTTTTTTTGGGAAAATACAAATTACAAAATACTCAAAAGTAATTAAATACGTATTTCAAATACATGTAATTAAAATACTGCCCATCTCTGACTACTATAATATACAGGGCTTTTTACAGATGTACAACTTTTACAGATGTACTTTGTATAGAGAGTAATTGTCTTTGTTTTCTCCTCATCCAGATCCCAGTGACCAGAACTCCTATACAGAAATCTGGTTGTCCAAATAACGACAGAGCACAGACATCTATCGAAACAGCCTTCTCGGCTGGATCCAAATACAAGTCAAACTCTGTGGAACAATGTGTCAAAGAACAAGCACTCGCTCTTTGGATTGGACGCACTGGTCTACCTGCTTGCACAGTTGAAGATGAAGATTTCATCCACATGATAGAGACCTTTGATAAAAGGATGACCATACCCAAAAGAACAAAAATAAACAACTTAGTTGACAAGATTTATGATGACGAAAAACTAAAGTACAAAGAGCGGCTTGCCAGAGCACGTAAAATAACAATTGGGCTTGACATATGGAGCAAAAAAGGACTTACAGCTTCATTTCTGGCAATTACTGCATGTTTTTTTTGCACTGTGGTAAACAAAGCACAGCACATATTGTTGAGACTTGATCAGATCGCACACCCACCACGGCAGAGTGTATAAAACATTGTGTTGACCGATGCATAGAGGACTGGGAAATACCACAACGCAAAATTCTAACAGTCATAACTGACAACGGAAGCAACATGATTGCAGCATTCAAGTCTAATGAACCAGATGCACACTCTACAACTTGTAGTGAACATGGTCCAGAAAGACACATGTGTCAACCGACTGCTGAGCAAAGTTAGAGGTCTTGTTAAGCTCTTCCGTAAGTCATCGGTGGCAACTGAGCGACTGCTGCAGCTGTGTCAACTAACCCTGGTCAAAGACTGCCCTACTAGATGGTCCAGCACATATCAGATGATATCACGGCTTCTCCAAATCAAGGACTCAGTAGTTCAGGTTGCGGATGGGATGAGCTGGGACTATTTACTGTCAAGTGAGTGGCATAAGCTGTCCGCTCTCAGAGATTTACTCATCCCCTTCGCTGAGCATACCCAGTTGCTCCAGAGTGACACACAATCATTATCCCTTGTGGTGCCTGCCCTTCTGGACCTGCAGGGTCACCTGTCTGAGTTCCCCCATGCCCAGGGATCTAGCTTTAAGGACCTCGCTTCCCTGGCAATTAAGATGAAGGCAAACATGGACAAGAGGTTCAGCTGCTTTCTTGATCACACTGACTCCAAGTTTTCACCTCTCGCTGCTGCTGCATGCTTCCTTGACCCAACAGTTGCACATGAAGCACTCCTTGAAAACGATGACGAGCAAATAGAGGCACTTCTGAGAGAATCAGAAGATTATATTGCTCAATTGGTGCCACCAGTTGTACGGGAGGAGGAGGCTGAAGATGAGGAGCCAGAGGAGGGAGAAGAAGAATCCAAAGAAGAGCAGCCTCATAACAAACGACCCAGATTCAGATTCTTGTCCAAAACAAGCCGGACTTCCAACAAGTCTACCCTCTCAAAGCTGTGTGTCAAGGAGGAAATCAAGAAATTCAAGGAGCAGTTGTCACAGCCTACAAACCAAGAGACTGCCCTAGAATTTTGGGCTGCACAGGGAGATTCTGTTTATCTGAGCCTAAAACCTATTGCCTTAGACCTTCTGGCCATGCCAGCATCTCAAGCATTTGCTGAGCGAGTCTTTAGCATTACAGGTGACCTCAGTCGTGGCCGTCGTAATAGAGCAAGAGTCATTTTAGAAAGAAGTGCTTTCCTGAAACTGAATCGAGATCAGTAGGCTAATTTAACGAGCATTTAAATATTTTTTTTTTTACAGATATGTTACTTTGATATTCTGTTTGGGCTTGCTGTGAGACTGCACTAGAGGTAGGGCCCTCCTCTAATTCATTGTGTTAAACCAACGTTGTTTTTATTTATTTAGTAAGTTAGTTAGCTTTCCTTAAAGACCAAATACAGTGTTTACAGTATTCAGGGATTGTCTTATTCATTTTTATGTTCAACACACTTCAAGTGTCATGTTTGTTTCATACTTTAAATTCAAGTATGCATTCCTAACAACCTACATTCAATGCACCTCAGTATTATTTATTTATTTTATTATTTTGTTTCAGAATGTTTGCAACTTTGCAGTTTGCACAAGTTAAAGATAGACAGGGTTGTATAATGTTTGTGTTTACAAATAATATGCATCTTGTTGTTGCACTGGCAGACAAGTTGAAGCATAAGTATGTGTCCCTATTAATAGCTTATATTTTGGGCACGTTGTTCATTGCACTTTAGCAATTTCTCAAATAAAGCCACAATTGCCAAAGTAAGAATGTTTTTATTCCTGGCTTTTTTTGAGTAAAACAGTGATTCCACTGTTACTACTTTATCTGTGTGTAATGTTGTAGTAGCTCAAGTTTTTTGCTGTTTAAACTTTAAACCATTCCTTAATTACCGTGATTACTGGTGAAAATAACCAATGTGCTGAAATTTTAGAAGAGCATTAATTCATGGAAAAATATAACTTGAAATATAGGGATAAAAGGTTTCTGCCCATAGACAATGAAGTACAGCTTGGCAGCACTCCATCTCCATCAATGAGAAAGTCTAGTTTATTATGCAAAGGTTTTAAGGTTAACTGTTGTTTTATGAATTGCAACACTTGCTACAACCTGTCAAACCTAATCCCATTTCCAATACTTTTTAACCTAAATTAATTTGTTAAAGACTACTTTTTTTTTTTTTACTAAAATTGACAAACTTGACTAAAACCTTTTTGCGTTTTCGTCGACTAAAACTTGACTAAAACCTTTTTTGTTTTCGTCGACTAAAACTTGACTAAAACTATTACGTTTATAAGTGACTAAAATGTGACTAAAACTAACAAGCATTTTCGTCCAAAAGACTAAGACTAAGACTAAAACTAAAAGGGCTGCCAAAAACAACACTGTATTCTTCTAATTATTTTTTTACTACCTTTTGGACACTTTTGGAGGCCTTAACATGCTCAAAAACTCCTGAAACTTTGCACACATGTCAGAACCCGCGGCCATCAGGGCCGGGCTGAAGATGGTACCCGGGCGTGGCAGGGGGGCTCGACAGCGCCCCCTGGAACGGGGTCCGAAAACATGGTCCATAAATCAAACACGCTTGCATGTAATAATATGAAACTCGGTACACATGTAGATCTCATCGTTTCATATATACTTCGCACTCTTACTTTTAACCCCAGCCCAACAGGAAGTGGGCTATTTAGGGTTGTTGGTAAAACACACGCAATGGAATGTGAAGTACTCCTCCTAGAGAATTCAAACACACGGCACGAAACTCGGGCAGTGTGAAGTCAAGACATTGAGGATGAAAGTTTGCGAGGGGATTTTTGATATCTCGAACGGTTTGGCCGTGGCGAGGAAACAAAATTATGGCGAGAAACGTGAATAAGGAAGTGTGTCATAACTACTGCATACATTAACTGATCTTGATGAAACTTCAGCAGTGTGTTCGTTGTAAGAGCCCGATCACATGGATGTGACTATTGTGAGTCAAAGTTATAGCGCCACCAACTGGCAGCAGGAAGTATGTCACTTTCAAAATGCTTTTAAATCACCCTCTTATTTTTACCCGATTTGCTTCAAACTTCATGTGCATAATGTAGACACATGCCAGATGTAGACCTGTGAAAGGATTATTGATATCTTAGACACTGTTGCCATGGCAATGCATCAAACATTAATATTCCTTTTTTTAAGCTTTTTCATGCTTTTTTATGCTTTCGGGCACTTTTGGGGTTCTTAACGTGCTCGAAAACTCTTGAAACTTTGCACACGGGACAAAACCCGCGGCCATCAGGGCCGGGCTGAAGCTGGTACCCGGGCGTGGCAGGAGGGCTCGACAGCGCCCCCTGGAACGGGGTCCGAATACTTGGTCCATAAATCAAACACGCTTGCATGTAATAATATGAAACTCGGTACACATATAGATCTCATCGGTTCATATATCCTTTGTACTTTTACTTTTTACCCCAGCCCAACAGGAAGTCGGCTATTATGGTTTGTTTGGAAGCGTATGCCCCTGGAATTCGATATACTACTTCTAGAGAATTCAACCAATCGCCACGAAACTTGGTCAGCATGAAGTCAAGACATTGAGGATGAAAAATTGCCAGGGGATTTTTGATATCTCGAACGGTTTGGCCGTGGCGAGGAAACGAATTTATGGCGAATAATGGAAACAGGAAGTGTGTTATAACTTCTGCATACATTAACTGATCTTGATAAAACTTCAGCAGTGTGTTCACTGTAAGAGTCCGATCACATGGATGTGACTATTGTGAGTCAAAGTTATAGCGCCACCAACTGGCAGCAGGAAGTGTGTCACTTTCAAAATGCTTTGAAATCACCCTCTTATTTTTACCCGATTTGCTTCAAACTTCATCTGTATAATGTAAATACACGGCAGATGAAGACCTGTGAATGGATTCTTGATATCTTTGAAACTGTTGCCGTGGCAACGCATCAAACTTTACCATTCTTTTAGAATCTCTTCGGGTGATAGTTTTAACTCAAAATCATAAATAGGGCTATACTGCCCTCTTGTGTCAAATTGTGTCCTATTGTTCTCTTGATTTTAAAGCTTATTTACCCTTTCTAGACATCCCCAATTTTGGCTAGTGATGCATTCCTGACATATCCAAAATAAAAAGGTTTCTGCTCATAAGTCATTCTGAATAGACACATAATAACAAATACATATTTAGAAAGCCAACCCTTGAGAGTCCAATTCAAGGCTCAAAATGAAACAGACTGTTATATATTGGGGGGGGGGGGGGGGGGGGGGGGGGGGTATTGCTTGAATTTATTTAAAAAAAACGTGCTATAATTCAGATCAATATATTTGTTTTCCTTAAAATTATTTCATCTGAATTACAAATAATTTATTTCTGTATAAAATAATACTATATGACTAAAAACGCATTTGTGATCTTTTCTTTTTTAATGAATAACTTAAAAATAAACAGATTAGTGCTCTGTTTGAGGTCAAGAAATTAAAACCAATGCAATATGATGAATGTTTAAAAGATGGCACCGGCAGACTGTTTTAAACAGGTTAGATAAATATTTCTTGCTTTTAAACCGTGTGTGTGTTGTGTGTGTGTGTGTGTGTGTGTGTGTGTGTGTGTGTGTGTGTGTGTGTGTGTGTGTGTGTGTGTGTGTGTGTGTGTGTGTGTGTGTGTGTGTGTGTGTGTGTGTGAGAGAGAGAGATTGTGTCTGTTACAAGAGTTTAACCCTTTAAGGCCTTGTCTTTTTGGATATATATCTTTTTTTTATTAAAAAGAAAATGTGCATATTACAACCCATATATTTTAAATGCATTGTTTGCTTTTAATTAAATTAAGATTGTATGTTTGGTAATTGAACCTGAATAAATTTAAAATGAATGTGCTATATTTCAGATCAATATATTTGTTTTCCTCCATTTTAATCACTAACTTTAACTTTATTCTCATCTGAATTATAAAAAAATTATTTCTGTATAAAATAAAAAATCCCGAATAATCCAGACCAACCAGAGTGCACTATTTCTACAACATCATCAGTGCTGAAGCGGAACTACCAGAGCCGTTCGGCAGATAGCCAGCAGATATTTTGATATTTTGTGTCACGTCGTGCACAATAACCCTAAAGGCACCAGGGTGGCGATGCCACCGGCTTTTTATATATATATATATATATATATATATATATATATATATAATATATATATATATATATATATATAAATAAATATAGCTGCGAGCAGCGATGAAGGGCCAAAGCCGGCGGCACCGCCACCCCGGTGCCTTTAGGTAACTAAAGGAACCGGGGTTGCGGTGCCACCGGCTTGGGCCCGTAATCGCTGCTCGCAGCTATATTTATTTCATTGATTCAGTAGAAAATATAATCAAGTGTTTTTCTTCTAAATATATGAACACTCCTTGTCAAGTCGAACAAACAGAGCAAGCTTTCAACATAGAATATATCACTGAGGCAGATGTAGTGAGAGTGATTAAATCTCTTAGGCCATCTCGTGCGAAAGATGTCATTGGAATGAACACTGTTATGTTGAAAGAGCTCTCTGAATTATTAGTATACCCAATTAAGAAAATTGTTAACCTTTCAATTGCTCAGGGATCGTTCCCAAATGTGTGGAAGTTGGCTGCAGTTTTCCCTGTGTTCAAAGGAGGTGATCGTTTGTCCGTCTGCAACTATAGACCTATTAGTATCCTGCCGGTGGTTTCCAAGGTGGCTGAAAAACTTGTCTCAGAACAAATGATAAATTATTTAAATACCAGTTCCTACTCTCTACATCCATATCAATTTGGCTTCCGTACTAATCATTCCACAGAAACAGCCAATTGCTATTTCGTTGAAAAAGTCAAGTCACAGTTGGATCGAGGAGGGGTTGTTGGTGCTGTTTTCTTAGATTTGAAAAAAGCATTTGACACAATTAATCATGGAGTTCTTTTATCTAAGTTAAAAACTTTTAATTTCGATACAGGCACTATTAAATGGGTTGAATCTTATTTAACACATCGGACTCAGTTTGTTAGAGTTAGGAATCATCAATCAAGTGTAATTTCCTTACCTACTGGTGTCCCACAGGGCTCTATTCTGGGTCCACTTTTATTTTCGCTGTATGTAAATGACTTGCCAAATGTTTGTCCTGAGGTCAACACCCAAATGTATGCAGATGACACAGTAGTCTTTGTACATGCTAACAGTGCTGCTCAAGCTGCTGATCTGCTATCAAAATCAATGCAAAAGATCTCAGAATGGTTAAATCAAAATTGTCTTCAACTGAATGTATCCAAAACTGTATGTATGTTTTTAAGTAAATCTAAAAGCCGCTGTGTAGAACCTGATATAGTCGTAGCAGGGGAGAGAATACAAGTCGTCTCAGAGTTTAAATATCTTGGAGATTACATAGATAACAATCTTACATTTAAATCACACATTTAGAAGGTTTGTAATCACATTAAGTACAACCTGGCAAATTTTAGATATGTCCGTAGCTGCATGTCAAAAAGGGCTGCCATGATGTTCATGCACTCCATGATTTTATCTCATATCACCTATTGTTTGACAACCTGGTCACAAGCTAGCAACACTTGTCTCAAACCACTGCTATCCCTATATAAGAAAACTCTTAAAGTACTCGACAAGAAATCCGTATATTATCATCATTGTCATGTTTTAAAAAAATATAATCTATTGAATTTCGAAAACTTGATTATATACGCAGATCTCTGCCTTGTGTATAAAATTCTACATGGACTGGCTCCTCCTGTATTGTGCCAGTTTGTGAGCACAGCACCAAATGCTCTCAGATCTACAAGGAGTGCAGCAAGAGGTGACTGCATTGTCCCGTTTAGGAAGAGTGCACTTGGTCAAACAGCTTTTTCAATAAGGGCTGCTCGTGAATGGAATCTCATTCCAATTCACATTAAGAATTTTAAATCTTACGTTTCTTTTAAACATAACTTAAAGAAATGGTTAATAGATAGTCAGGCCTGTTTACATTACACTTGACATGAAATTTTGCTGCTGCACTGTCTTTCTTGTCATGCCTTTTTGTTTGTCTGTTTGCTTGTTTGTGCCTCTTGTGCCATGCCAATGCGGTTGGCTGGCTCATTGTGTTTTCCTGTGTTTAGATAGGGGAAACCTTTGTCGTTAGTTATTGTCCTAGCTATATTGTTTTATTGTTTTTGTTTTGTTTTTTAGGTGTGACATCAAGATCTGTCCAGGGACAGCAGATGTAAAATAGCCTATTGGCTAATTCTGGCACACTGTACATTTACTCATGTATCATTAGTGTGCATTGTCCCTGTTAAATAAACCTGAAATAAATAAATAAATAATAAAAGGCTGGTGGGGGTGGTAACAAGTAGTGTTGCTTTCGTCAACGAAAATTATGACTAAATATCGTCGTCAACGAACCTTTATCACGTGCCGAAAACGAGACGAGACGCAACGTAAATGCTGGTCATGTGACGATGACGATAATTAAATGTATAATGCAATATTGTTGACGAATAAAAACGAGACTAAATGTGGTTTACAAAATAAAAACTAAAATGTCTTTTCATTTTCGTTGACCAAAACGAGACGAGACGAAATGTTATTTAACGTTATTTCGTCTAGTTTGCTTGCGTGCAGCATTCTGTGTCACTTGGGGCTGCATCAGATCGCACAGCGCAGACGCAGGCGATCACATCCTCAAGCCCCACTCGCGGCATTATTTAGAAGATGCAGCTGCGTGAGTTACGCCTGTTTCACACATACTCCGTGTGTAGTGTGTGTTGCGGTGTGTATGCAGGAGCAGCACGCGCTATTGTGTTCACATGTGCTACGTTTGCAGTGCGCAACTGATCTACGGCTGTACCACAATCGACATTTATTCTCTATTTTTTTTTATTTTAAATCAATATTTCTAGCCTACATCCATGATGTCGCATTGTTGAGGAACTGTGTAGATCTCTGCTATGCTGTTATGCACGCACCGCTCCTGGAGCGCATTGCCTCCGCGTGCGGTGTGTGAGCGCTCTAATCTATTAACATGGGTGCGGGAAAAATACACACCGCAAACGGAGTATACATTCAAACACATGTGTGAAACAGGCGTTAGCATAAACGACAACAAACACAGTTAAGTCTGACACAGAGAAAGGGATTCATCTCTGGGAGAAAAGGAAGAAATGACATTTGGAAAAACTTTCATTTCATCACGTGTGTAGGCTAGCCTACTTCTAACATGTTTGGTTGTTAAAATAAATATGTTGTAAATTCATATCAGAGCGTTTTCATGTTTCTGGAATATTCTTGAGTCTATAAGGTAACAATAATATAATAAGATAGGCTAAGTCTAACTATAATAAGATAAGATTTTTTGAAATGGGTTTGGCTAAAATAACATTTTGGTTTCGTCTATACTACTAGGTATACTTACTTAATATTGACTGGGTTAAATAGATTTCCATTACTGAAAAGAGACTAAAATACAATTTTCATTGACTAAAACTAGACTATGTCTTTCGTTGACTAAAACTAGACTAAAATGTCATCAGTTTTCGTTGACTAAAACTAGACTAAAATGTCATCAGTTTTCGTCGACTATAACTAGACTAAAAAGAGTATGAACGTGACTAAAACTAATAAAAACTAAAATGACAGCTTGACACAAAGACTAGACTAAAACTAAAATTAAAACAGGCCGCCAAAAACAACACTAGTAACAAGAGGCAGGGCTGGACTGGGTTCCTTTTCAACTCCCCACATTAACACCACCAAAAGGGAAGCTAAAGCGCTGCCTAGTCACGGAGGAGGTTAGAGCTGTGGTCGAGGAGGAGAGAACCTGCAGGACAGTAGGAATGAGGCAACAGGGTGCCTGGACACGTTGGGAGAATGCGATCGAGAGGAAGGTGACATGGGCGGAGCTGTGGAAGGCAGAGCCACAGCGGATCAAGTTTCTTATCCAGGCAGTATACGATGTGCTTCCCAGCCCATCACACCTTCACATATGGGGTAAAGTGGAGTCACCAGCATGCCCACTGTGCTCCAAGCGTGGAACCCTAGAGCACATTCTGAGTTGCTGCTCAAAGGCACTGGGAGAGGGAAGGTACAGGTGGAGGCATGACCAGGTACTTTTGCAAGGCCATTGCTGTAGCAATTGCTACAGGAGTCGAGTGGGCAAAGCGCTCCCGCCCTCCAAACTAGCCATCGCCTTCGTCAGAGCTGGAGAGCAGCCAAAACCAGCCGTAAAAACATCTGCAGGCATTCTGGCCACTGCGAGGGACTGGCAGCTGTTGGTGGACTTGGAGCGGCAACTCGAGTTCCCCAATCACGTTGTAACCACCACCTTAAGACCAGATGTCGTTCTCTTATCTGAGTCCACCAAACAAGTGGTTCTGTTGGAGCTAGGGCTGGGCGATAAAACGATACAATATGTATCGCGATAGACACGTAATCGATATAAATAAAAAATGTGTTCGATAAAACGTTCGATATTTTTTTTCTTCGTCGGAAGAAACCACAGGTTGTGAAGCAAGTTTTGTTGCATGAACAAAGGCACGCACTCTCTTTTAACCTACCTAGCAATGTAGGGAGTGACCATGGGAAGTGACACGCTAACAGGCAATCATGTAACGGTGTCAGTTTGGTTGCGCGGCGCGCCATAATGTTGTCTCGTGCTGCTGGATTCCTCTTCAGTAAACGGCGATTGAGAAGCAGAAAATGAGTGCCCTTCATCTGCATGCCATGCAGGCTAGAATTGCGAAACATTGGATAATTCTCTCTATTTGCGTTTGATGTGAACACAGCCTAATGAACAGGCTTGCGATGTCAAGATTCCAATGCTGGTGTGGGTGTGTGTGTGTGTGTGTGTGTGTGTGTGTGTGTGTGTGTGTGTGTGTGTGTGTGTGTGTGTGTGTGTGTGTGTGTGTGTGTGTGTGTGTGTGTCCGCGCGCGCGCGCGCGAGAGAGAGAGAGGCACGAGAGAGTGAGACACGCGGGCGCGATCTAACAGTGGAGACATAAAAATATACTCCGTCATTTTGTTAATACAGAACATCATTCAGTCTGCGAAGTGTTTACTCATATTTGTGTAGGCCTATACTCGCAATAAAACACAACATTGTTTTTTTTAGGGCCCGAGCACCCGTGCGAGGACCCTCTTGAAACTGTTAGGATTATTTAGGGCCCGAGCACCCGTGCGAGGTCCCTCTTGAAACTGTTAGGATTATTTTTTTTTCTTCTTTTTTTTTTTTCTTTTTTCTGCAAAGTAAGCCCCATTTTCGAGGCCGCAACATGCTCGAAAAGTCACCAAATTTTGCACACATGTCAGGACTGGTGAAAAATTTTGTATTTTGTGGGTTTCGCGGATGGGCGTGGCAAAATGGCTCGCTAGCGCCACCTAGAAAATTAGAAAAAATTAGCCCCTCGTCCATGTTCGACCTACATGCACAAAATGTGGTGAGGACGTGTATCATATCAAGACGCACAAAAAAGCCTCAAGAACCCATACCCTAAACTCGACAGGAAGTCCGCCATTTTGAATTTGGCGGCCATTTTGCGCATGCGCGTGCGGTCTGTGTTTGTGTTTGGAGCTCCGTCGAATTGATTCATTAATCCTTGATTGTCTTCTTTACCACTCAATTATAAACACGCACTTTCTATTTTTATATCGTGTGAACTTATCCTCGATAATATTCCTTGTAAAAAACAATCGGATTGCTTTGATATCGCTACTTAGATCCAACTTTCCGAATCTCGGCTACTAGCCTTTAGCCCGCTAGCATTTCACGCGTGGCCTCGCGCCTATCGAGCGTCGTCTCATCTTTTACACCCGTTTCTCTGAAAGCTTCTCTGAAAGTACAGACACACGTTGATTGTGCTTAGAGCCCGCATCAACGGGGCATAAGCACATGCGCGTGCGGTCTGTGTTTGTGTTTGGAGCTCCCGAATTGATTCATTAATCCTTGATTTTCTTCTTTACCACTCAATTGTAAACAGGCACTTTCTATTTTTATATCATGTGAACTTATCCTCGATACTATTCCTTATAAAAAAACAATCGGATTGCTTTACTGTTTACTGTTACTACTAATTTACTGTTCATCTGTTATAATGGCGAACATATCGGATGTGTGTCTAACGTTACCTCTGAGTGCAGGTGAGGACACATTCGAGCTGATTTCGGTACGGCTGGAGCTGGAGTCGGTGGAGAAGCTGATTCATGTTCTGCTGGAGAAGCAAGCCGAGCTGCGAGATCGGCGATCAGCGCTTGAAACATCACGCGCCGATGCTCACAAGTCAGTGGTTAGTAACTTTTTGACTTTGACTCCGACTTCGTCTACTCCGTGTGTTTCTCTGCCCAGGAGGACGCGATCATCTCTGCCTTCAATCACTCCTGCACCCTGGGTCACGACACGAGCCAGGACCAGAGCAAGAACCTCTCCGCCCCTCCCGGTCTTCGAGATCTCCACCCGGAACCGCTTCTCCCCTCTTCGCGAGTCGGAACGCGACGACGCCGTGATCATCGGCACGTCCATGGTCCGCCATGTCCGTGCTACCTCGGGTAAAGGTAAGGTGCGCACTCACTGCTTTCCTGGTGCTCGTGTTCTTGATGTCGCTGCGCAGGTTCCCGAGATCCTGAATGGTGACGAGCACGTCGGAGCTGTCGTGCTGCACGCGGGGACGAATGACATCAGGCTGCGGCAGACAGAGGTTCTGAAGAAGGACTACAGGAGCCTGATCGGACTACAGGAGCCTGATCGAGACGGTACGCAGCACATCGCCTAGAGCAACGATCGTCGTGTCTGGACCGCTTCCCACTTACCGACTTGGACAAGAAAGGTTCAGTAGATTATTTGCTTTAAATGATTGGTTAATGTTATGGTGTAATGAACAGAAACTGCTCTTTGTAAATAATTGGAATCTGTTTTGGGAGCGACCTAGGCTCTTCCGTCCTGATGGTCTGCACCCCAGCAGAGTCGGAGCGGCTGTTCTGTCGGACAACATCTCCAAGACGCTACACACCATCTGACTAGTAAGTCAAAGTCCAAATCATAGTCTTTGCTGTCCCAACTTAATTGATATAAGTACCAATGTAGAACATTATATAGAAACTGTGTCTATTCCTCGCTTAGTGAAGCCAAACAACAAATCTACTGTAAGATCTAGCAAGAATATTATTGTAATTAAACCAGAAAATCTAAATATCAGTGAACAAAAACAATTTCTAAAGCTAGGTCTTCTAAACATTAGATCGCTTACACCTAAGGCGGTTATTGTAAATGAAATGGTAACAGATAATAATTTCGATGTTCTGTGCCTTACTGAAACCTGGCTTAAACCAAATGATTATTTCGGTCTAAATGAGTCTACTCCACCAGGATACTGTTATAAGCATGAGCCCCGTCTGATCGGCCGTGGCGGCGGTGTTGCAACAATCTATAGAGATATTCTTTAATGTTACTCAGAAAACTTGTCATAGGTTTAATTCGTTTGAAGTACTTGTGCTAAATGTTACGCTCTTAGATGTAAGAAAGAAATCCTTATTATCTCTAGCATTGGCTACCGTATATAGACCTCCAGGGCCATATGCTGATTTCCTAAAAGATTTTGCAGACTTTCTCTCAGACCTATTGGTCAATGTCGATAAAGCAATAATTATTGGCGACTTTAACATACACGTAGATAATACAAATGATGCGTTAGGGGCTGCGTTTACAGATCTATTAAACTCTTTTGGGGTGAAGCAAAATGTCAGTGGTCCCACTCATCGTCTAAATCATACACTAGATTTAATTATATCATATGGAACCGATCCAACCGATATAGATATTATACCGCAAAGTGACGATCTCACTGATCATTACATGGTAACATGCATAATACGCACTGCTGAAATTTGTCATGTTGCACCACGTTATCGACCAGGCAGAACAATCCTTCCAACCACTATAGAAAGATTCTCAAATAGCTTACCTGATCTATCTCAGCTGCTCAGTAAACCCAAACAAACAGATGAACTAGAGGAAATGACTAGCAGTATGAGCAACATTTTCTCTAGTACACTAGATATTGTTGCACCAATTAGATTAAAAAAGGTTAGAGAGAAAACTAAAACACCATGGTACAACAGTGCTACGCATGCTATCAAGAGAGAAACTCGTAACTTAGAGCGTAAATGGAAACGAACTAATTTAGAGGTCTTCAGAATCGCGTGGAAAGACAGTATGCCACGTTATAAAAGGGCTCTAAAATCAGCCAGGGCTGAGCATATCCGCAAACTAATTGAAAATAACCAAAATAATCCAAGGTTTTTATTTAACACCGTGGCCAGACTAACAAATAATCAGACATCTCCAGAGCAAAATATTCCGTTACAATATAGTAGTAATGACAGTACAATCCTCTATGGTGTCTTATGACTCGGCCTCAATTATGGCCCCTCTAGAACAACTAAACCGCTTTACAACTATAGGACAGGAAGAACTAAATAAACTTATCATTGCATCTAAACCAACAACATGTTTATTAGATCCAATACCCACTAAACTACTTAAAGAAGTGTTACCTGTAGTGGAAGAGCCCCTTCTCAATATTATTAACTCGTCTTTATTTTTAGGTCACGTTCCAAAAATATTCAAGCTGGCAGTAATAAAACCTCTCATTAAGAAACCGCAATTAGATCCAAATAACCTAGCAAATTACAGACCCATCTCAAATCTTCCATTTATGTCTAAAATACTAGAAAAAATTGTGTCCGCTCAATTGTGCTCTTTCTTGCAAGAAAATGATATCTATGAAAAATTTCAGTCGGGATTCAGACCGCATCATAGCACAGAAACTGCGCTAGTTAAAATTACAAATGATTTACTCTTAGCCTCTGACCAAGGCTGTATCTCAATACTAGTTCTACTTGATCTTAGTGCTGCGTTCGACACTATAGATCATAAAATACTCTTAGATCGACTACAAAACTACACTGGTGTTCAGGGACAGGCATTAAGCGGGTTTAGATCGTACTTATCAGACCGTTACCATTTTGTCTGTTTAAATGGGGAAAAATCAAAGATAACATCAGTAGACTATGGAGTGCCGCAAGGATCGGTGTTAGGCCCTCTGCTATTCTCAATATATATGCTGCCACTTGGTAATATTATAAGAAAACATGGAATTAATTTTCACTGTTATGCTGATGACACTCAATTATATATCTCATCACGACCAGATGAAAACACTAACTTATCTAACTTGACAGAGTGTCTAAAAGATATAAAATGCTGGATGACGTGTAATTTCCTGCTATTAAATTCAGATAAAACGGAGGTATTACTTATTGGTCTAAAAAACTACCCACAAAATCCCTTACAATACAACTTTAATTTAGAAGGATGTCCTGTTACTCTATCCACTACAGTAAAGGACCTGGGTGTTATACTAGACCGCAACTTGACTTTCGAAAATCATATTTCATATGTTACAAGAACAGCCTTTTTCCACCTTAGAAACATTGCTAAGCTACGTAACATGCTATCTGTTTCAGATGCAGAAAAGTTAGTTCATGCATTCATGACCTCGAGACTAGATTACTGTAATGCTTTATTAGCTGGTTGTCCTGCATCCTCAATAAACAAGCTACAGTTAGTCCAAAATGCAGCCGCTAGAGTTCTTACTAGATCAAGAAAATATGATCATATAACACCAATTTTATCATCTCTACACTGGTTACCTATTAAGTTCCGTATCAATTACAAAGTATTACTATTGACTTATAAAGCTCTAAATGGTTTAGCTCCTGTGTATTTAACAGACCTTCTATCGCCCTACAATCCATCGCGCTCTTTAAGATCACAAAATTCGAGGCTTCTGGTCGTTCCTAGGATATCTAAGTCTACTAAAGGAGGGAGGGCGTTCTCACATTTAGCTCCTAAACTCTGGAATAGCCTTCCTGATATTGTTCGAGACTCAGACTCGCTGTCCCAGTTTAAAACTAGATTAAAGACGCATCTCTTTAACCAAGCATTCACTTAATGCTTACCTTTTATACTACTGCTGAATCAGTTCGAATGTATTAATATTATGAACATCGGCTATGCTAATTATTTCCCATCTGTCTTTCTGCTGTTATCTCGGGACGCTAGTCCCGAGGTAAATAGCGTTCGTCAGCTCCAGTTTGTATCCAGCCTCTCACGGAGACTTCAGATGCCCCAACACTTGTGATGAGACGACTAAACGCCTGTGGAGAGACGACTCGACGCCTGTGAAGAGATGACTAAACACCGGCGATATGTTATGCCTAAATTTATACATGATTAACTAACTGTATTTTTCTTTGTACATTTCTGAAATGCACTTTCTGTAAAGCTGCTTTGAGACAATGTGTATTGTGAAAAGCGCTATACAAATAAACTTGAATTGAATTGAATTGAGGGACGATTTACACACTCCGTACTTTGACGAACTCCTCCTAGGGATTTAGTTGGATCGACTTAAATTTCTGCTGTGCCTTCTAAAGGCATTGACGATGAAAAGTTGTGCTATCTGCGCGTTTTCGCAGTGGGCGTGATGGGCGTGTCCGTGGCATCGATTATTCGCCATGAACCAGGAAGTTGGAGTAACTTTGCTGTACATGCTCAGATCTGCACCAAATTTTGCACGCTTGACAAGAGTCTCGCCCTGAACACATGTACATGCCGACATTCACCCCCAGTCATAGCGCCACCTGCTGGCAACAGGAAGTGACCTTTAACGAAGCAGCCCCCGCCGCACGTTTGACTTACATGTATGAAAATTCTGTGGCACATCAACCATGTCCAGACCCACAGAAAAGCCTCTTGGAGCGATGCCCTAAACCCAACATGAAGTCGGCCATTTTGAATTTTCCGTCAAATTTTGGATGATTTACACACTCCGTACTTTAACGAACTCCTCCTAGGGATTTAGTCCGATCAACTTGAAATTTCTGCTGTGCCTTCTAAAGGCATTGACGATGAAAAGTTGTGCTATCTGCGAGTTTTCGTCAATCGGTGTGTCCGTGGCATGGCATCAAAGATCAACTCATCACCATGACACAGGAAGTGGTTGTAACTTCAGTGTACATGCTCACAGCTGCACCAAACTTTACATGTAGGATAAGAGTCCCGCCCTGAACTCATGTACATGCCCACATTCACCCACAGTCATAGCGCCACCTGCTGGCAACAGGAAGTGACGTATAACACCTTCATGCAGTGTCTGAAAAGCGTAGCAAATTCACAGCCGCACTGGCAGAGCTCCAGAATATGCAACAGAATATGCGGCCGCATCACTCCCCGACGCGCTACATGTGCGAGGGCCCGCCCATCGCTGCTTGCAGCTTTAATTTCACACTGTATTTCTTGTTAAACTGTAACCTACAACTGTCACACACACACACTAGGGATGCGCGGTATACCGGTACTGCAAAAATACCGGTATATATTATATTTCAAACGGTACAATATCATAATTTGGTTCATTTCGGTATTTAATGCGCTGCTGTTTCGAAGTTCACCGCTAGGCGGCAGTGCGGGTCTAAACTGACACGGGTCATACGAAACCGGCAAACGGTGACAACAGAGGAACACGATGGATCAACGAAGCTAATTCGAATTTCTACACGCATGAAATTAATAAATAGAGAGAGCAGTATGAGTGAAATAAGGCTTTACTTTGCCTACAAAAGTCATGAGAAAAGTAAAGAAACAGATCTCAATGCACCACTCAGCAAACAGGGAGGCAACACATCAAATCTGACTAAGCACTCGTCAGTTGCTCATCTTGACTTGTTCAGAGACCGACAGGTTAGTCCATTATTCAACTGATTTTATTTAGACTTTTATTGAACACTGAACAGCGCACATACATAAGAGCTTATCAATTATATATGATACGGTAAACACGAAAGCTCAAATCTGCTTGCTAGAACCAATTCAGTTTAGGTCTCATCATTGTTATACTTTCAAACAAAAATATATTAATTGAATTTGAATGAATAAAGAATAAAAATTTGAATAATATTAATTTTAGTATTAGTGATAGTAAAATGAATGGCATATTAAGAGAGAGAGAGAGAGAGAGAGAGAGAGAGAGATAGAGAGAGAAATAGTAGTGATATGAATACGACAATTCACCATGATGTCACAACAGTAACAGACGTTCTTCTGGGTGGCAAAAGCTGAAGCGTTCCTATGGCAACACTAGTAAATTGCTTGGAAGGGAAACCAACTGTCGACAGTAAAAATGTAATAAAAATAAAAAATGTAATTAAATATAATGCGTTTTTTTATCATAATAACAACTGTGTTTAATGATACAAGTAAAAAATATATTAAATATGTAATATAGTAGACCTACACATAATTAGCAAAATACTCTCTAGCTCTTTTTTTCTAAGCAAAATAACCCAAAACACAACACTTTTTCATCATCGTTTCAACTTTTATCAAGAACAATGTTTTTAACTAAGTAACTGTTACAGTAGCCGGCTGGATCTCTTCAGTAAGTCAGTATAATAAGCCGCTCGCGTTCTGCCACCCGGAAGTATCTTTTGCCTATTGTTTACAAACATTCTGAAATGCTATATTACTGATGTTACAATTAAGCTACATTTGTCAAAATTCATTAGGTAACCTGACCTAACAGTATTATAGCATTTATTAATCTATAGCCTATCAATCAGTAATTAAATGACCTAAAAAATTAAATATACTAATACATGTTTAGCATGTTAACATTACTTTATGCAATGCATTAAACTAATATGAACCCAAACAGTAACCAAACCAAGATCAATAATTGCAATATATCTTGATAATTCTCTGTTGATGCATGACAGCTAATGGTTAACATGTCATTTCATTATTCTATTATTATTATTAGCCTATATGTGAATCTATTATTATAGATATTAACCTATTTTAATTGTATAATTTCAGGTTTTTTTTTTTTTCAAAATCAAAATTTAACCTACTGTATGTTCCCTGATTCCTTTTTTTTTTTTTTTTTTAAATGTACATTTTTGATATCTTTTCTTTGGTAGTGGAGAGTTTCAAGCAGTGTTTTTTAAGTGTCACTTAAATTGAGACTTTTTTTTTTTACCCTTGGTATCGATTTAGTATCGATACCGAGGTATTAGATTATGGTATCCTACCGAAGCCAAAATTGTGGTATCGAACCATCCCTAAACACACACACACACACACACACACACACACACACACCACACACACACACACCACACACACACACACACACACACACAACACACACACACACACACACAGTTTTAAAAGCAAAACATATTTATCCAACCCCTTTTTAAAACAGTCTGTGTGTTCTATCTTTTATCGCATTGGTTTTTATTTCTTGTCCTCAAAACAGAGCACTAATCTGTTTTTAAGTTACACACTAATTAAAAAAGAAAAAAAACATTTATTTATAATTCTGATGAGAATAAAGTTAGGGTTAATTAAAATTAAGGAAAACAAATATACAGTATTGATCTGAAATATTGCAAATTTTGAATTCATTCAGGTACAATTACCAAACATCTCAAGGTCTTTTTATCTTTTTATTAATTTAATAAACTAACTATATACAACTATTACCAGTGCACTATAAATAAACTGGTTATATGCCTTTAAACTTATTTAAAAAATACAAGGCTTAAGACATTTATAAAAAAAAGCGTTCTATATTTCTGTTTTGCTTTTCACTCCATTGTACCGAAATCGCACCGAACCGTGTAGGGCTGTGTTGAAAAAATTGATTCACCAATTCTGAATCGATTTTCATATTAATTTCTAAAGATCGATCCGTAAGTCAGAGAATCGATTTATTAATAGGCCTACATTTTCCCCGTGAACTTCAACTTGCCGCGACTGGGAGATCCCTGTATGCGCATTGAAAGGCTTTCACTCAGCTCGCACTTTGTTATGACAACGGGCTTTGAGTGAGTCATTAAACTGTTCATTCAACGAACACGTTCAAAAAAGCATATTAAACATATTAAAACATATTAAAATAGATGTAATGAAGCAAGGTGTTAATTATTTTTAACTTTGAGTTCCACTTTTCAAGCGTCGCATGGGCAACGCTGAAGCTGATGCTTCACTTATTAGAGACCAATATGGCATTGATTCATTCAATGCGTGACTCGCTGATTTTATTTCCCCGCGGCTTCCTCGCGCTGTGGGCTGACCAGCCCTGCTGCTGACGCGCATTTCCGTGACGTGAACGTTAAAAGGATGATACGACAAATATTTCTCTTTCCTTTGGCACGGCAACCTTTCCACGAATATGACTTCAAAGACAGGCGCAGGTAATCGCACGCGCTCTGCTGCTCTCATTCACTGTCTGTGCGAAGCCTCTGTAGGCTACACATCACCGCGATAAACAGTCTTGTTATCATTATGAACTTGTTTAACATTCAATACACATGCATGAAGTTCAAAACAAGAAGGGTATAGCCTCATAAAATAACGTTAATATCGCGGTTGCTGCGGTTACATGCAATCTGCGTCCTCTGTCGTCTACACCAGTGCAAGTTTATGAAAGCAGTTGTATCAACATCGAAGGGGGATTGTTCTCTACAACCATCAATACTCCATTAATTTGCAGTTGAATGTCTATAATAATAGTACCAAATATGTTGCATAACTACAGTCCTGTAATTCAGGTAACAGCTGGAAAAAAAAATTGCTTTTTTCAAAAACAATTATCTAAATCTCAAGATCGGATCGGATCGAATCGAATCAAATAATGATAATCGATTCAAGATCTTGAGAATCGGAATCGAATCGATTCTTGAAATTTGAATCGAAACCCAGCACTAGAACCGTGATGTCTGAACCGAACTGAATTTAGACTTATGTTTACATTTTAATTATTTGAGTTTTCCATAGTTGTGTTGACATTTCTGTCTTGGGATTATAATCAGAGGAAGGTTAAGTTTAAAATAAAAATGTTTAAATGTAATATATTTTTTCTCCTGGTCCTTATTTTAAATGGGTCATAAAAAAATCAATAATTATCGATATCGACCGATATGAAACACTGATATCGTGATACAGTTTTCAGCCATATCGCCCAGCCCTAGTTGGAGCTTACAGTCCCTTGGGAAGATCGCTTGGAAGAGGCCTTTGAGAGGAAGCTCGCCAAGTACGAGGGACTAGTCAGCGAGTGTCGACAAGCCGGATGGAGAGCAAGGTGTCTCCCAATAGAGGTAGGATGCAGGGGCTTTATAGCCAGATCCCAGTCCAGAGCCTTCAGTTTGTTAGGCATTGATGGAGTGAGGAGGAGAAGAGCCACCCGCAATACCACTGAAGCGGCAGAGAAAGCCTCACGATGATGATAATAATAATAATTTAATACATTAATGGGAAAACGAGCCAATTATCATCTTGGTAATATCGCCATCTGCGATTTCTCTGATTTTCGTGGATACACGATACTATCGTCTATCGACACAACCCTAGTCCTGTTCTAGTGTTTTGAAACTCTGCCCCCACACAGAGTTTCAAAACACCGCCCAAATGTATACGCAAAGAAAGAAGGCCTAACTTTTATTCTCGCTGTATTATTGTTGCCGCCGGCGCCTCCGTGTTTTCCGTTGCGAAAGCCAAACTACTTTGTTTGGCCTTCCAAAAGAGGACACAATTAAAAAACAGTGCTTAAAGGTGCCATATGTAAAAATTGAGGTAAAAATATCAAAAAAAAAATGAGCTACACGCATCAAAAGAATGAGAAGAAATAAGTGCAATGATGTCATTAAAAAATTGACAAGTTATAGTGCTGCCGAGATATAAACCTGAATTAGCATGCTAAATTACTAGCGCCGGCCCGACAGGTGTCGTAATACCAGTTTCGGCCATGGGAGGCGGTATGCGGGCAACATACATAACCACCAGCCACACTGCAACACACGAATAACTCGCACTGCTTGTATCTCTTTAATCTCTAAAAATCTCCAAATGCTCCACGTGAAACTGCGGTCTTACTATCGTGTCAATTGATTTGATTAATTTGCGCAAGGAAGAGAGAGCTTGTGTTGTTTGAAGACGTGAGAGTGCGCGCGCGCGGCCGGGGCGGGCTCGCTCTCTCTCTCTCTCTCTCTCTCTCTCTCTCTCTCTCT
This sequence comes from Chrosomus eos, assembly GCA_036326025.1. Classification (NCBI taxonomy): domain Eukaryota; kingdom Metazoa; phylum Chordata; class Actinopteri; order Cypriniformes; family Leuciscidae; genus Chrosomus; species Chrosomus eos. Next base: position 14,698,149 of record CM070820.1, read on the forward strand.
CTCTCTCTGCTCGTAAAGCGCCCTGTCAAGCGCAGCGGCAGCAGTCATTCTAGTCTACATCCCTCACCGATCAAAATAGGCTTTGCGGACTATTTGACAGTTTTAGAAGATTAACAACCTGAAACTAAAAAACAGACTATAGTAGGCCAACTTTCTGGAGGTATTCTGCCCCCATCTGGTATGGAATATGTGGAGTATGAATTGTTTTTTTGACATATGGCACCTTTAAGCTTAATTTAAAACACTGTTTGAGAACAGTACAACCAAAATATTCGACTGTGTGCTGTGCATTTTTCGGAGGACTGTTTCCAGAACCTGCGAGAGAGTACAGGGGGTACAGCTGTGCACACAGGCTGATTCTAAAAAGTAGGGCAATTCCTTCTTTACAAGTACATTCTGGCGCTTCTGACTCACAGACACAGCCTGTAAGTATGTTTTCATATTTTAAGAATTTTCTACTGATTATTAAAACGCGAGTTTTGTGCAGTATAGAGTACTGCTTGTTTTTCGTTACTACGATCACAAATGCAGACATGTTATATGTTTACATAGTGTTCTCCCCCCCCAGCTTAAAAGAAAGTATAAGGCATTATAATCAGTAATTATGTCCTCAATAAAATAGAACCTTACCAATCTGATAAGTTCTTTTCCAGTCGCGCTGGCAAAATTGATCGATCAGCTTGGTCATCTGCATCATATTCAGGCTCGAATTGATAAGGTAGTACCGACATTATCACCTGTCATTATTGCTTTGGGAGTTGATGTTCCAAATATGGTAAGGGGCGTGACATTTCCGTCACATGCTTAAGGTCTTTGGGCCAATCACAATGCACTGAATTGCTGGCCATTCAGAGCATGCCACACTTTTCAGAATGATGAGCTTTGTAAAAATCAACACGTTTCAGAAAAGCGGGGCAAAGAGGAGCAACAATAATGTACAGTATGTGTAAAATAATTACTTTTTTAAACCTAAAACCACATAAACACATTGCATTAAACCAAATATACAAAATAACGTTCTTTTTAGAACCATCATATGACCCCTTTAAGTTTAATATGCAATAATCATAATGCAAGGCAATCACATCGTATGTCCTTGGGCTATATTTAGCGGCATTCAGTATGGGATTTGACTGTTCATAGATTAAAGTAACACTAAGTAGTTTTTCAACCTTCATAATATATTTCCAAGACCCTTGTGATGGTACATCGACTTAAAATAAGTTAAATGACACGTCTGCCATCGCCTGACGGGGTCTGTATCGCTTTTACTGGCACTATGTAACTTCGGGTTTCGGGTAGGAACCCCTGCACAAAAAAGAACTACAAACTCGACTGCTTTACGTCAAGCGCTACAATAGTCATTATTTCGTTTTTCTTCGTTTCTGATGTCGCAATACATCATCCTTTCATGAAATCATGTAACATACTCTACCTTGTCTGTGGACATCGTTCATTCTAAAGCCGGTGCTGGGTAAACAGCGAGCGTGCGTGCGACGGTAGGCTAAATTATTTACGACAGCGGCAATGGACAATTTCGTTTCCAACCAGTAGAGCGACCGAAGAGGAAAAAATACTTAATGTTACTTTAAGTAGTCTATTTCAAATGGATCGCAAATACAGCCTGTCTCCGAGGGGCGGGGTTAGATTAGTTGGATGCAAAATTTTTGTTTAAACGGTAATGAAATTAGTCGTTCCGTACATCCCTATAAATCAGTGGTTCCCACACTGGTGGGCATAACCCCTGGGGGGGCCTAGAGTTACATAAAGGGGGGTGCGGCAAGGCTAAAGAATAGTGTACAGTTAGCAGATTGTTCTGCAAAAGAAATCTCTTCAGGCGATACAAGACACCACTGTGAAAGTATTCCACTTATTATTGGCTACTTGCCACATAAGTAAATAACTGAACACAAAATATTAATTTTACATTTTATTACCTCAAGATGACTTGCAGTACCAGCTTGAGCAGTCTGTTATCAGTTGATCAGCTATTGTTGTTGTGAAATAACAGACCGATTGAAGGCAGATTAAGAATCAAAATTGTGCACTGCACGGAACCGTGTAAAAATACGAATGAAGCATGGTTCTGCACGAAGCATGGACAAGTTTGTAAAAGGACTGCCAGTGGCAGGTAAACATAAAGCAGTAGGGATGTGCATGAGTACCTGAGTACTCGGACGTGACAGTGACAATCAATCAAGAAAAAGATGATCACTGTGACTTGGATGGTGCCTGAGGTCTGATTGGTTGGCGTTAAGACAGCAAGCCTTCAAGACCGGCAAAATTTTAAAGCGTGCAGTGAGGCCTGGAATCACTTTGATCATGCAAATACAGTTAAGTGCAAGATGTACAGCGCCAATCAGCCATATACATAATATTGTAATGAATAAAATTGAAATAAAATTATGTGGGCTTTAGTTGCCTGTGTTTCAGTGTTATAATTGTTGTGGGAATAGCGCATCCACAACACATTCAGACAAACACGGTCGAGTTCACATGCGCATTTGCGTCCTTTTGTGCGGATGTAAGTTGTAATATGATTTATGTTGTATATATTGGATTAATCTCATATATATAATGAATGCGTTTAATTGAGTTTATTAACCTGCTTGCAAAGTGCTTTAGTCTGTTCATTAACTCTTCCGCATCAGCAGGGACATGCACAGACATTTTGAGGGGCAGGGGCTCAAGTGAAAAAAAGGGCACTTCTCATAATTACATTTTTTTTAACAAAAAAGTATATATATATATATATATATATATATATATATTTTTTTTTTTTTTAACACAACTCTGACTTCTTTTTAGAAAAAATAATTAAAACCTCAAACTCCTCAAACTCACGCAATTGTTTCACGCATGACTGTCATCATCAAATAAAACCTTCAAAATTCACAATTAGATGGAGTTTGTTTTAAACCTACTATCCTCCATCTGTTTGCATCTGTAGCAGGGGTGTCACTAGGATTTTCATTTTAGAGGGGCTAAGCCCCCAATGAGGGTATGATTTTTTTTATATTTTTTTTTTAAAGGTAACACTAGTTTAGGATTTAATGCTCACTATTAACCAGTTTCATTACCATGCAAAGGCAGGGTTTTATAATCACTGTGGTCCCAAATGTGAAGTAGGGAAGGGGGTTCGGGGTTTCCCCGAGAAAATTTTGATTTCTCTAATTAACATATGTGCATTTTAAGATGTTTTGAAGGCCAAAAAATTGGATAACAGCTTAAAAACCATGTCAGTGGGCAGCTGATTATTTTTCTCTTTTTATTTTTTTCTCTGATATGTGCATTTCAAGACGTTTGAAGACCAAAATAGAAATATAAATAGCTTTAAACCCATGTCAGTGGGCAGTAGATTATTTGTCAATACCTGCTCGTCTCCTCATCTCCATCACTCTTTCTTTTTTTCCTCAGTCTCTTCCTCCCTTTCTCTTCCCCTCCTAAAGCTGAGATTTTAATTTACCAAAGGCTACAATTTGTATTATATTCTCAATATGTAGCTACACATTCATTATTAAACTTGTGCCTAACATGATGAAAACGGCTTTTTTAATGTTTCTTGTCCCGTCACAATGACAGTAGGCTAAACTAATTATTACATTACATGAGTCACGTTACATAGGCCTATTTTCAGTTCAAAATGGCGAAATTAGACAACTATATTAGTTTGCCTGATTATTTTTTGTCATTCGTTTAACATTTACGACCTAAAAAAAAATCAAATATGAAATGTTAAGTTTAGCTACTTACATCGTATCTCGCACTTGACCGTACGCGTCGAGTCGCACTGTTAAAATTCGCGCGCAGCAGCGTCTGTGAACATAAAGCCCGCCTACTTTGATTTGATTGGTCATCTCAAATATTCTGACATTGACGAGCAGTGACAGACCAATGAGGCTCAGATAAACACACCCACACACGTCCTCTGCTTCTGACGTGCTCTCTGCTCGGCCGCTGCGGATTAAGCTGAAGAACGCGCTGAATCTGATAATAACAAGACTGAAGCGAACACGAATTTGTGTAGCCTACATACATTAATCACACATTTTTAGGGGGGCTAGGCAGAAGTTGGGCCTAGCGACGACCAACAGCAATATTATTTTTAATTTTTTTTTAAAAAAAGCACCCCAGAAAAAAGGGCACTTTCCCTCCAGGAATAAAAAGGGCAGGTGCTCAAGCCCCCTTTGATGTCTATGTGTGCACGTGCCTGCGCATCAGTCAAACGGCAATGCCAGACATGATTGGGTTATTTGAGACAGTCCGTAAAGACATTACTTTTTTTTTTTAACATTGATGATATTATTAATAATCCAGCAGTGTTAATTTTTTTCAACAGTAGGCTTAGGCGGGCCGCATACTTTTTAAGCATTTAAGCCCAATTTTGCATAGAATTTAGAAATTGAATTTAGAAATTGCATAGTAAGATGTACTTTTTAAAATAATAATAATCAAATCTATGTTTGCGCTGGTATATCACAGTATACTCACTACAAAAAACTAGACTACACCACTGGTTGTAATGGGAAGAGCGCATCCACAATGGTAACAGTATCTGCTAGCACATACTTAAAGTTCACTTGATATCAACAGTGTTTCTTAGAAATCGCTTACTGCACCTTTATTCCTTTCATTTTATGATAGGTTATTAATAATCTTTCAGTGCGTAAAACTATCTTGTTCTGTCATATCCATCATATCTTGTTGCCCAGTTAAAATGCTGTGCAATACATTTAAAATAATCTTTTAATTTCATTGTATTTAATTTTTCAACAAATTCTATTTAACGAATGTATTTTATAATACAAATAGAAAATTGTCTTTTTTTTCTTGACATTTTACCAGATTTTGCCCTAGTAGTCTTTAGTCCTTACATTAACTTCTTTTTCCTCCACTAATGCTGTTTTTACACTAAAAGTTTAGATTTTATCAAATTACCGTGCTTTCGCTTCTAAATTATTGATTTACCTAGGTCATGATATATCTTTGTCATAGATTATGATTAAATATGTTTAATGATTTTTTGTTTTCTTCTTTTTTTGGGGGGGTATCAGAATTGGATCAGTTATGAAAAATGGTATTGGTGCATCATAATTCCAAGTTGTTGTTTTTTTTTATTCTCTGAAATTTCAGTTTTCAGTTGCAATGCATAGTTTGTAATTTTTACAAAACGTGCAAAAATATTAATTTAATATTGGTAATGGTAATTTAATTGGACCAAAAAGGGGGGAAAATACCAACATGAAATATATAAAGATTTTACATATTCATGTCTGTGTACTGTGCACAATGTTTGTTCTTAAAACCTTAATGAAAATCATACGTTCCACATGTTTATTTATGTATAAGCTTACACTGTAAGCATAAACAAAATTGTTAATTGCAATTGTAAATACCTGTGCAATCTCTTTAATCCTGTAGCTAACCTCTTCGCTGAGGGCCAGACAGCTGTCTTCCTGGAGTGAGCCCACACCCACTGATTCTGCTATCGCCTTCATGGATTCAGTAGGGAGGATCACCGAACACAGCTTCTGTCTGCGCTCCTCTGCCATGTCTCACTCTATGGCAGAAAAACAACTACATAAATCAGACATATTCAAATTTCAATGTCATCATCATCAGTAAATAAAGCTCTTTCAATCCATTTCCACTGGCAACAGAATTAGATAACTTTAAGAATGGTCTACCAAGTCAAGTCAAGTCACTTTCATTTATACAGCGCTTTTTACAATACAGATTATACTGATAATACAAAATTAAAGTAACAGAGAGCTGTTACAGCAGCTCTATAATAGAGTTATTGTCCAGGTAAGTTTTTGATTGATTCACTTCCGTTGCAAAGATCACTAGTTATTAACTTATGGGTCGCTTACACTACAACATTTTAACTGAAAACAGAAAACCCTTAACACGCTCCGGCCGCTCATTTGCAGGACAACTTTCACAGCACGTTTATGTTAATGAATGTATAGTTGCCATGGCGTTATATAGCTGCATCTTTTATCATCTATTCCATATCTATAATCACAACTTTAAAAAAAAAAATGTTTTATATATATATATATATATATATATATATATATATATATATATATATATATATATATATATATATATATATGTGTATTATATTTTCCATTACACTGTGAATTCACATATTGTTGATATATTGAGTGCTATATTTCATTGTGTATTACTTGGCCACAGGTTTATGGCAAGATGATTTATACATTTGTTCAGTTAACTAAGTTATTCCTTAGTTGTAGTCTACTGATTTGATTATTTTACGGCTGATATTGAATCAAAACAGATATGCCAAAACAAATATTCACAGTGGAGTGTGACTGGTGGCAGATATGAAGCAAATATATTACAAATAATCAAATGTAATGATAGGAAATGATATCCATAAAAAAACCCAATAACAACTATTTGAAAACATAACAAAAAAGTTTAACTTATAACTAGAATGTTCAGTTTTTCCAGAGCATTATATCCTTTTAAAAATCATAAGAGTCCTACTGATAAGAACTACGAGTCTAATATCTGCTAGTTATTGGTTAGTTTAGTTTTTTTTTTTTTTTTTTTTTTACAGGAATCCAAAACACTCTCCGTAATGCACCAAGCAGCAGGTCTGTCAGATTTCATTGTGCTACAAAAAATATTCCCTGACTATCGGAAAAGTGTATTAATCTGTAACGAGTTAATGAGTTTTCAACCACATTTTTAAGCAAACTTAATGCTGGATTGAGTACTCGAATACTGATATACTGCGATGCCAAAAGTTGTTTATGCACATAATCAAGTGTCTTAAAACTCATTAGGCCCATTATTTATATACAACTGAGGGTAATCATAGTCATTTTCCTGTAATAAAATTGCACAAAAAGCAAAACTGAACTGCATGTCGTTCTTACCTTTAAAAAGATGATGCCGCAATGTTAAAACGATTAAAACAAATTTTTAAAAAGCAAATACGTTATTGATAACTGCTCACTTTGTGGTTGTGCAGCTAATTGTTTATTTTCCACCTGTATTTAATTTTATATTTATACTTGGTATATCCTGTTTAGCTCCGAACCATTTTTCTGAAATTCCGCCATTTTGAATTAGCTGGAAGGTCCTGAGAGTGCGAATAAGGGATAGAAAACTTATCCCGATACACGTATTTACAAAAAAAGCACATTTTAGCATCATGTCATTTAATAAACTTCATAAACAAGCTGACAAACGATTTACTAACAACTACAGCTAATATTTTATGCAACAACAAAAAACAACGTCTATGGGTTCTATTATTATGCATCTTTCATGATATCGATTGGTTCGTTCATCCGCTAGCCAGTCTGTCGAAGATTGCCGCCATAGATATATATTCACGATACCGCATTAGCGGCCATTTCAATGGGCCACTATACGTAAGCCGTCCGCCATATTGGAGCGGTCCGTGAACATTCGAGAGCAAGTTGACAGTGCGTCAGTAACCGTAGTTATACGCATGTAAGGATAGAATATCTATATATGAATATCTAAATATATTTCAGCAGATGATTTTGCTAAACTAACACAATACAACAAGACAAAGGCATCAGCTGACATTACTAAGTTACCATTGTAAAAGTAAAAACATGACAAATACATTAGTCAAAACATGTCATATTGATTTAATACATATAAAAACGCAAACCAACACATTCCTACACGTGGAAGGTTATCCCATTTATTCGGGAATTTAAATCTTGGTGGTTTCACAACCAACCAGAAGCTGCGCAATGATGTTGCATCATTGATTCTTGTGAGTGACACGTTGACTGTTGCAAGATGGCGGGCAAGCTAAGTGTCGGGAGCGGTCGAATGAGGTATCTACGTATACACACTATGATTACCTCTATCAAGTCTATGCCCACGTAGGAGGGGACGAAATTACCTTTTTTCTCTTCTAGGTGCTTGTGCCAAACAATTTCCCAAACACACCGAAAAGGAAATTGATGCATGTATAGGGGAAACCCTCAAACATGCACCTCACCGTGCCAAAGTGGTCGCCTGTATACCTGTACATTGTTTTATTCAATTATTTATTCTCTCTCTCTCTCTCTCTCTCTCTCTCTCTCTCTCTCTCTCTCTCTCTCTCTCTCTCTCTCTCTCTCTCTCTCTATATATATATATATATATATATATATATATATATATATATATATAGTGTGTGTGTGTGTGTGTGTGTGTGTGTGTGTGTGTGTGTGTGTGTGTGTGTGTGTGTGTGTGTGTGTGTGTCAGTCACTAGCTGCGTCCCAATGTGCATAGTATACATCCTAAATAGTATGTGACATTAGTAATTTTCAATACTATTTAGGGCATAGTATGCACATTGGGACGCAGTCTCCATCCTCAGGAGGTGCCCGGAGTTCTTGTTCCGGTGCCTGAAAAAAAAATAAAACATTATATTTACCAATCACTTCAATATGGAAGCTTGTTTCCGCCACTAAATAAATAAATAAATAAATAAATAAATAAATCCGACTTTTTATCTCACAATTCTGACTTTTTTTCTCACAATTGCGAGTTTACATCTCAACAGATATAAAGTCAGAATTGCGTGAAATAAAGTCCCAATTGCGTGTTATAAAGTCAGAATTGTGAGATATAAAGTCAGAATTGCGTGATATAAAGTCGCAATTGCGTGTTATAAAGTCAGAATTGCGAGATATAAAGTCGCAATTGCGTGTTATAAAGTCAGAATTGTGAGATATAAAGTCAGAATTGCGTGATATAAAGTCGCAATTGCGTGTTATAAAGTCAGAATTGCGAGATATAAAGTCGCAATTGCGTGTTATAAAGTCAGAATTGTGAGATATAAAGTCAGAATTGCGAGATATAAAGTCGCAATTGCGTGTTATAAAGTCAGAATTGTGAGATATAAGTCGCAATTGCGAGTTATAAAGTCCAATTCTATGGGGGAAAAAATACGGACTTTTTTCCTCTCAGAATAGTTTAGGCCTATATCTCACAATTCTGACTTTATAACAATTCTGACTTTATATCTATAGTATATATCATATACAATTCTGACTTTATATCTATATCATATACAATTCTGACTTTATATCTATAGTATATATCATATTTCCCTTCACCACACCAAAGCGAAATTAAAAGAAATTAAAAGAAGTATGGAAGCTTGTTTCCGCCACAGAATGAAAAATAAAAAAGGTAATTGCGAGTTTACATCTCGCAATTCTGACTTTATTTCTCAGAATTGCGAGATATAAAGTCAGAATTGTGAGATATAGGCTAAAGTCAGAATTGCGTGATATAAAGTCGCAATTGCGTGTTAAAAAGTCAGAATTGTGAGATATAAAGTCAGAATTGTGACTTTATATCTCACAATTCTGACTTTATAACTCGCAATTGCGACTTTATATCACGCAATTCTGACTTTATATCTCACAATTCTGACTTTATAACACGCAATTGCGACTTTATATCTCGCAATTCTGACTTTATAACACGCAATTGCGACTTTATATCACGCAATTCTGACTTTATATCTCACAATTCTGACTTTATAACACGCAATTGGGACTTTATTTCACGCAATTCTGACTTTATATCTGTTGAGATGTAAAGTCGCAATTGTGAGAAAAAAAGTCAGAATTGTGAGATAAAAAGTCGGAATTATTTATTTATTTATTTATTTATTTATTTTGTGGCGGAAACAAGCTTCCATATTGAAGTGATTGGTATTTTTCAGGCACCGGAACAAGAACTCCGGGCACCTCCTGAGGATGGAGACAGCTGCGTCCCAATGTGCATACTATGCCCTAAATAGTATTGAAAATTACTAATGTCACATACTATTTAGGATGTATACTATGCACGAATTTGGGACGCAGCTAGTGACTGACACACACACACACACACACACACACACACACACACACACACACACACACACACACACACACACACACACACACACACACACACACACACACACACACACAGACACACAGTATATAAGTAATTGTTCTTGTTGTTTAGCATTTACTGTATAAATTATAAATCGTTGTTGTTTTTGTCAAACTGTGACCCCATTTATATGACGGATCCCTGCTTTGTACTATTTTATTTTTGAATGTGTTACACGTGCTTATAACTGATTAAGGTTCTGCAAGAACAAGTGTGAAAGAGTTTCTGCAGTCACATTCTAGTTTTGTTCCCTAAAGGTCATTGACACCAGTTGGGACGTTCTGAGAACATCACATTTCCAAATAAAACACGGTCCCCTAAATGTTCCGATAACGCCCTGAATGTTCTGTGAAGGTCCGCCAAATAACGTCCCCCGAGTCCGACCCTTTAAAGAACTCCACACCATGACCGTCTCGGAACGTTCCCGGAACGTTAGGCGATGTCCTTGACACCAGTGGGGACGTTCTGAGAACGTCCTGGGAACGTAACATTTCTAGCTGGGAACATCTACTCATGTCTACAATAATCAACAGCCATTTTCCCCAAGTTTAATAATATTTGAGTTTAGATCAATTATTTATATTAATATTCACTTGTTGAAATATTTGTTCCTGCAAAATTAAAGCGAAGAATGTGAAAATATGTAAACAGAACAACCGAGGTAACAAATCAACAAAATATACACACCAACTACATAATTTGGGTGGGGATAGCCTATACACGATGTGAAAAAGGAGGATGTAATGAAATGTTTATTATTCAGCTCAGCTGACATGTTTTTCAAAGTGAAACGTCTCTACTTTTTTGCACAAGTGGGAGGGGTTGTTTTCTCGTCACTATAGGCTTGTTCGACTTCATGCAGCTCTGCGCAGACCGATCGGTGGCTGACTTGAAACAGTGCATGCCGGTTAGAAATTTTGTCCGACTTGATGCAGCGCTGACTCCACATGACTGTGACGTATGCTATCAAAGTACCGCAAGAGCGTTTCGAGAGCAGCCGCAGGATTCAGCCAGCGCAGATTCTCAAGAGCGGCTGCAAAGGTCATAGAAATCATATAGAGACTAGAAGCCCTATTGGCCGCTGGAAACCGAGAAATTCGTCCGCCATCTTGAACCGGTCATATTCCTAGTTTCGTTGCGTGGCAGCAGATAAGATGCCAGAGCATTGTGGAGCATTTTCCTGTTCTAATCGCCGGACCATCGAAAATAGGGCTTTTCACAAGTAAGTCTTAACATTACCGTACTATTGGTTGTATTTTGTGAATAGAATATTACCAGATAATCGAGAAGGAGCAAGGATATTTGCTATTACTGTACTGAAATCGTTGTGAAATCAATGCTGTTTACTGCATCAGCCGGTGTTCACCCGGCATGGAGAGAGGTGGGGTAACTAACTGTTAAAGTAATAATTACAGCTTCTAGGTTATCAGATAAGCATTCAACTGCCCTGTTGTATAGGTTATTTGTGTTTGCGCACATGATATCAGGAAGCAATGTAGCCTAATACACGCATGACAGCGATGCTTATTTGAGTTACCCCTCCAACTTCTAGTTTTATTGATAACCTATATCTTATCATATGCGATTTGGCTATTGATATTACAGAAGTCCTGTGGTAAAATTACATTAACTTACTCCATCTACCCTTGTAAAGAATCCGAATAGGGCTTTAGTCTCGACATTTTCCCCTCCCACATCCACATACAATAAAAAAGGTATAATAAGCTTAATGTTGTCCGAGTTTAATTTTTAGAAACACGTTGAAAAGCTTCATCTCACTTTTTATTACAGGTGGCTGCGTTCGGTGGATTCGGTGGCTGCGAATAGAGAGAGAGAGAGAGAGAGAGAGAGAGAGAGGAGAGAGAGAGAGAGAGAGAGAGAGAGAGAGAGAGAGAGAGGAGAGAGAGAGAGAGAGAGAGAGAGAGAGAGGGAGAGTGGAGAGTGTGTGTGTGTGTGTGTGTGTCTGTTCGTGTGTCTGTTCGTGTGTATGTGCGTGTCACAAATCATAAATTGTTTCTTCAACTTATTAAAATATCTTACTTTACTGCAACTATTTGTTTCTGCTTCTTTATTAATGGTGCTTGCCTATGGCAAAGCAACATTAGTGTTATTGCTCATACTTATTAATGGTGCTTGCTGAAAGCAAGGCAACATTAGTGTTATTGTGCATACTTATTATTATTTTTCTTATATTTCTTCTGGCCAAAGTTTGACGCGCTACTCCTCCCGCAGTTTTTGTCACAGACCCATGAATGAGGTGTCAAAACGTGCGGCCTGTTCGGGAATGGTGTGCTATGACTTTTATAAGCGATCGGGGGTACGATGTTCGCCCCAGGGGCGAAAAACGGCCCAAAAAAAACGCATAGACTTAACATGGGGAAAAACTTTGAAGAGTCATAGCTCAGAGATCAGATTTCACAGAAACGTGTGATTTGCCACATTTGAAGAGGCTGACAGGCTCTTTAAGAACATACCCCTAAATGGGGTAAAAGTTGCACCCCTGGGGGGCAGGAGCGGCCCAAAGTTGCCCAAAAAACCCCATTGACTTAACATGGTGAAAAACTTTGAAGAGTCATAGCTCAGAGCTCAGATTTCACAGAAATGTGTGATTTGCCACATTTGAAGAGGCTTACAGGCTCTGTAAGAACATACCTCACAATGGGGTAAAAGTTGCACCCCTGAGGGGCAGGAGCTGCCCAAAGTTGCCCCCATAGACTTACTATGGTGTAGGACGGCCCATGAAATGGGCCGTCCTACACCATAGAAACCGCTTTTATATTGAACATAACTCTGGATCCCAGTGTCGTAGAGACAAAGGGGCGGGCTCATTTTACTCAGACGGCCAATCAGTGTCTCAAGATCATTGTGAAGCTATCAAGCCACGCCCTAGCAACCATTTAGAGCTCCTTAGCAACAAGTTCCATAGACTTCCATTAAAAGAGATCAAAGGGATATCTTTGGATATAAGTGTCATAGAAACATGAGGGTGGGCTCGTTTGACTCTGGCCAGCAAACAGCCAATCCTGAATCACCTCATCACTTACTGGCCACGCCCTAGCAACCATTATCGAGCACCTTAGCAACCAAAATCCAAAGAGGGATATCTTCCATTCTGAATGTCACAGAGGCATGGGAGTTGGTTTATATCATTCATACTGACAAGCAGCCTTTGGAGTTTCATGATTGGCAGCTGCCAAGCCACTCCCTAGCAACCAAACAGAGTACCCTAGCAACCATTTTGCAAGACCTATATCTCTACATGTAAACATCGTATAGAGATGGGGGTTGGTTTATACAATCACATTGACTTTGGAGCTTCAAGATTGGCAGCTGCCAAGCCACTCCCTAGCAACCAAACAGAGTTCCCTAGCAACCGTTTTGCAAGACCAATATCTCTGCATCAGAACATCGTATAGAGATGGGGGTTGGCTCTTTTTACTCATGCTAGCAAACAGGCCTTGCTACATGCTACACATGCTAGCAGTGAATAGCTACATGCTAATATTGATTAGCTAAGTGTTAAATCATGCCAAGAAAAAACTCCATAGTAACCATCTGTGACAACTACCAACCACCTAGTAACACCATGGCAACCACCCAGAATACCCTAGCAACGCCTAGCAACCACCAGAACCTAGAACCCTAGAACTACCCTAGCAACCACCCAGAATACCTAGCAACCGCCCTAGCAACCACCAGAATACCCTAGCAACCGCCTAGCACAACGCCCTAGCAACCCTGCAACGCCCAGCAACCCAAAACACCTAGCAACCACCTAGCAACCGACTAGCAACCACCCAGAATACCCTAGCAACCGCCTAGCAACGCCCTAGCAACCACCCAGAATACCCTAGCAACCGCCTAGCAACCACCCAGAACACCCTAGCAACCGCCTAGCAACCACCCAGAACACCCTAGCAACCGCCTAGCAACGTCCTAGCAACCACCCAGAATACCCTAGCAACCGCCTAGAAACCATCCAGAATACCCTAGCAACCGCCTAGCAACGCCCTAGCAACCACCCAGAACACCCTAGCAACCGCCTAGCAACCATCCAGAATACCCTAACAACCGCCTAGCAACCACCCAGAACACCCTAGCAACCGCCTAGCAACCACCCAGAACACCCTAGCAACCGCCTAGCAACCATTCAGAATACCCTAGCAACCGCCTAGCAACGCCCTAGCAACCACCCAGAACACCCTAGCAACCGCCTAGCAACCACCCAGAACACCCTAGCAACCACCTAGCAACACCCTAGCAACCATTCAGAACACCTTAGCAACCACCTAGCAACGCCCTAGCAACCACCCAGAATACCCTAGCAACCACCTAGCAACCATCCAGAATACCCTAGCAACCGCCTAGCAACGCCCTAGCAACCGCATAGCAACCAACCAAAACACCCTAGCAATCGCCTAGCAACGCCCTAGCAACCACCCAGAATACCCTAGCAACCGCCTAGCAACCGCCTAGCAACCACCCAGAACACCCTAGCAACCGCCTAGCAACCATCCAGAATACCCTAGCAACCGCCTAGCAATGCCCTAGCAACCGCCTAGCAACGCCCTAGCAACCACCCAGTACACCCTAGCAACCGCCTAGCAACCAACCAAAACACCATAGCAACCACCCAGAACACCTTAGCAACCACCTAGCAACGCCCTAGCAACCACCCAGAATACCCTAGCAACGCCCAAGCAACAACCCAGAATACCCTAGCAACTGCCTAGCAACCACCCAGAACTGCCTAGCAACACCCTAGCAACCACCCAGAACACCTTAGCAACCACCTAGCAACGCCCTAGCAACCACCCAGAATACCCTAGCAACCGCCTAGCAACGCCCTAGCAACAACCCAGAATACCCTAGCAACCGCCTAGCAACCACCCAGAACTGCCTAGCAACACCCTAGCAACCACCCAGAACACCCTAGCAACTGCCTAGCAACGCACTAGCAACCCCCAAAACACCCTAGCAATGCCCTAGCAACCACCCAGAACACAATAGCAACCCCTAGCAACCGCCTAGCAACCACCCAGAATACCCTAGCAACCGCCTAGCAACGTCCAGGCAACAACCCAGAATACCCTATCAACCGCCTAGCAACGTCCTAGCAACCACCCAAAATACCCTAGCAACTGCCTAGCATCACCATAGCAACTACCCAGAACACCCTAGCAACCATATAGTGTTCCCTAGAACCATACAAACACATGAATATGCCATATCTCAGCACCAGAACATCGTACATACATGGTTGTTGGCCCATATGCATCATGTGCAACCGGGTGGTGTTTTTTGCCACTGCAAGCACCATTTCACATTTTCTTCTGGAAATGTACATTCTAGTTATTAATGGTGCTTGCTGAAAGCAAGGCAACATTATTACTATTGCTTTTTGGAATCCGCCAAAAAGTTTGACGCTCGACTCCTCCCGCAGCTTTTGTCACAGACCCACGAATGAGGCGTCAAATCGTGCGGATTATTCAGGAATGGTGGGCTCAGATTTTTATAAGCGATCGGGGGTACGATGTTCGCCCCAGGGGCGAAAAAGCGGCCGAAAAATCGCATAGACTTAACATTACGACAAACTTTGACGAGTCATAGCTCCGAGCGAGAATTTCGCAGAAACCTGCGATTTACCACATTTGAAGAGGCTGACAGGCTCTGTAAGAAAATACCTCACAATGGGGTAAAAGTTGCACCCCTGGGGGGCAGGAGCTGCCCAAAGTTGCCCCATTGACCTCAATGTTATTTATTAATGGTGCTTGCCTATGGCAAAGCAACATTAGTGTTATTGCTCATACTTATTATTCTTATTCTTATTATTCCACACAAAGTTTGGCGCGTAACTCGTCCCGCAGCTTTTGTCACAGACCCACGAATGAGGTGTCAAATTGTGCGGATTAATCGGGAATGGTGTGCTATGACTTTTATAAGAGATCGGGGGTACGATGTTTGCCCCAGGGGCAAAAAAGCTGCCAAAAAATCCCATAGACTTAACATTACGACAAACTTTGACGACTCGTAGCTCTGAGCGAGGATTTCGCAGAAGCGTGTGATTTACCACATTTGAAGAGGCTGAAAGGCTCTGTAAGAACATACCTA
Source organism: Chrosomus eos (assembly GCA_036326025.1). Classification (NCBI taxonomy): domain Eukaryota; kingdom Metazoa; phylum Chordata; class Actinopteri; order Cypriniformes; family Leuciscidae; genus Chrosomus; species Chrosomus eos. The sequence continues at coordinate 14,714,226 of CM070820.1, forward strand.
TAAATAGGGTAAAAGTTGCACCCCTGGGGGGCAGGAGCTGCCCAAAGTTGCCCCATAGACTTACTATGGTGAAGTTTGAAGATTCGTAGCTCAGAGCGAGGATTTTGCAGAAACGTGTGATTTGCCACATTTGAAGAGGCTGACAAGCTCTGTAAGAACATAACTATAAATGGGGTAAAAGTTGCACCCCTGGGGGGCAGGAGCTGCCCAAAGTTGCCCCAAAACCCCATTGACTTAACATTGTGAAAAATTTTATGACTCTTAGCTCAGAACTCAGATCTTCCAGAAGCGTGTGATTTGCCACATTTGAAGAGGCTGACAGGCTCTGTAAGAACATACCTCACAATGGGGTAAACGTTGCACCCCTGGGGGGCAGGAGCTGCCCAAAGTAGCCCCATTGACTTACTATGGTGTAGGACGGCCCATGAAATGGGCCGTCCTACACCATAGAAACCGCTTTTATATTGAACATAACTCTGGATCCCAGTGTCGTAGAGACAAAGGGGCGGGCTCATTTTACTCAGACGGCCAATCAGTCTCTCAGGATCATTGTGTAGCTATCAAGCCACGCCCTAGCAACCATTTAGAGCACCTTAGCAACAAGTTCCATAGACTTCCACTGAAAGAGATAAAAAGGATATCTCCGGATAGAAGTGTCATAGAAACACAAGGGTGGTCTCATTTGACTCGGGGCAACAAACCACCAATCATGAATCACCTCAACACTTCCTAGCCCCTCCCTAGCAACCATTGTCGAGCACCTTAGCAACCAAAATCCAAAGAGGGATATCTTCCATTCTGAATGTCAGAGAGGCATGGGAGTTGGTTTATATCATTCATACTGACAAGCAGCCTTTGGAGTTTCATGATTGGCAGCTGCCAAGCCACTCCCTAGCAACCAAACAGGGTACCCTAGCAACCATTTTGCAAGACCTACATCTCTGCATCAGAACATCTAATAGATATGGGGGTTGGTTTATATCATTCACACTGACAATCAGCCTTTGGAGTTTCATGATTGGCAGCTGCCAAGCCACTCCCTAGCAACCAAACAGAGTACCTTAGCAACTATTTTGCAAGACCTACATCTCTGCATCAGAACATTGTAAAGAGATGGGGGTCAGTTTATATCATTCATACTGACAATCAGCCTTTGGAGTTTCATGATTTGCAGCTGCCAAGCCACTCCCTAGCAACCAAACAGAGTACCCTAGCAACCGTTTTGCAAGACCTATATCTCTGCATCAAAACATCGGATAGAGATGGGGGTTGGCTCTTTTTACTAATGCTAGCAAACAGGACTTGCTACATGCTACACATGCTGGCAGTGAATAGCTACATGCTAATATTGATTAGCTAAGTGTTAAATCATGCCAAGAAAATGCTACAAACTCCATAGTAACCATCTGTGACATCTACCAACCACCTAGTAACACCATAGCAACCACCCAGAATACCCTAGCAACCGCCTAGCAACCTCCCAGAATACCCTAGCAACCGCCTAGCAACGCCTAGCAACCACCCAGAATACCCTAGCAACCGCCTAGCAACCACCCAGAACACCCTAGCAACCGCCTAGCAACGCCCTAGCAACCACCCAGAACACCCTAGCAACTGCCTAGCAACCACCCAGAACACCCTAGCAACCATTCAGAACACCTTAGCAACCACCTAGCAACGCCCTAGCAACCACCCAGAAAACCCTAGCAACCACCTAGCGACCAACCAAAAAACCCTAGCAACCGCCTAGCAACCACCCAGAACACCCTAGCAACCACCTAGCAACACCCTAGCAACCATTCAGAATACCTTAGCAACCACCTAGCAACGCCCTAGCAACCACCCAGAATACCCTAGCAACCGCCTAGCAACGCCCTAGCAACCACCCAGAATACCTTAGCAACCGCCTAGCAACGCCCTAGCAACAACCCAGAATACCCTAGCAACCACCTAGCAACCACCCAGAACACTCTAGCAACCGCCTAGAAACACTATAGCAACCATCCAGAATACATTAGCAACCACCTAGCAATGCCCTAGCAAATGCAGCCCTGACAGCCCTGCTAGCCCCCTAGCAACCATTGTCGAGCACCTTAGCAACCAAAATCCAAAGAGGGATATCTTCCATTCTGAATGTCACAGAGGCATGGGAGTTGGTTTATATCATTCATACTGACAAGCAGCCTTTGGAGTTTCATGATTGGCAGCTGCCAAGCCACTCCCTAGCAACCAAACAGAGTACCCTAGCAACCATTTTTGCAAGACCTATATCTCTGCATCAAAACATCGTATAGAGATGGGGGTTGGTTTATACATTCACATTGACTTTGGAGCTTCATGATTGGCAGCTGCCAAGCCACTCCCTAGCAACCAAACAGAGTACCCCAGCAACCGTTTCGCAAGACCTATATCTCTGCATCAAAACATCGTATAGAGATGGGGGTTGGCTCTTTTTACTCATGCTAGCAAACAGGACTTGCTACATGCTACACATGCTAGCAGTGAATAGCTACATGCTAGTAATGATTAGCTAAGTGTTAAATCATGCAAAGAAAATGCTACAAACTCCATAGTAACCATCTGTGACAACTACCAACCACCTAGTAACACCATGGCAACCACCCAGAATACCCTAGCAACCGCCTAGCAACCACCCAGAATACCCTAGCAACCGCCTAGCAACGCCCTAGCAACCACCCAGAATACCCTAGCAACCACCTAGCAACCACCCAGAACACCCTAGCAACCGCCTAGCAACCATCCAGAATACCCTAGCAACCGCCTAGCAATGCCCTAGCAACCACCCAGAACACCCTAGCAACCGCCTAGTAACCACCCAGAACACCTAGCAACTGCCTAGCAACCACCCAGAACACCCTAGCAACCGCCTAGCAACCACCCAGAATACCCTAGCAACTGCCTAGCAACGCCCTAGCAACCACCCAGAATACCCTAGCAACCACCTAGCAACCACCCAGAACACCCTAGCAACCGCCTAGCAACCATCCAGAATACCCTAGCAACCGCCTAGCAACGCCCTAGCAACCCAGAACACCTAGCAACCGCCTAGCAACCAACCAGAACACCCCAGCAACCGCCTAGCAACCACCAAGAATACCCTAGCAACCACCAAGCAACGCCCTAGCAACCACCCAGAATACCCTAGCAACCGCTAGCAACCACCCAGAACACCTAGCAACCGCCTAGCAACCGTCCAGAATACCCTAGCAAACCGCCTAGCAACACCATAGCAACCACCCAATACCCTAGCAACCGCCTAGCAACCACCCAGAACACCCTAGCAACCGCCTAGCAACACCAGAACACCCTAGCAACGCCTAGCAACACCATAGCAACACCCAGAATACCCTAGCAACCGTCTAGCAATGCACTAGCAACCACCCAGAATACCTAGCAACCGCCTAGCAACCCCCTGAACACATGATAAGCCATATCTCAGCACCAGAACATCTGGTTGTTTGGTCGTATGCAATCATGTACACACCTAGCAACGAGCGACGAGTTTTGCCACTGCAAGCACCATTTCACATTTTCCCCTGGAAATGTACATTCTAGTTATTCTTCTTCTTCTTCTTCTTATTCCGCCGCTTTTTTGGCGCGTAACTTGTCCCGCAGCTTTTGTCACACACCCACGAATGAGGCATCAAATCGTGTGAATTATTCGGGAATGGTGTGCTATGACTTTTATAAGCGATCGGGGGTACGATGTTCGCCCCAGGGCGCGAAAAAGCGGCCGAAAAATCCCATAGACTTAACATTACGACAAACTTTGACGAGTCATAGCTCTGAGCGAGGATTTCGCAGAAACTTGCGATTTACCAAATTTGAAGAGGCTGACAGGCTCTGTAAGAACATACCTCACAATGGGGTAAAAGTTGCACCCCTGGGGGGCAGGAGCTGCCCAAAGTTTCCCCATTGAAAATTTTCTACAACAGCATTTACTATTTTGGGAAAAAGTTTGGCGCACTCCTCCTCCCGCAGCTTTTGTCACAGACCCATGAATGAGGCATCAAATCGTGCGGCCTATTGAGGAGAAGAGTCCTATGAGTTTTTTTAAAAGATCGGGGGTACGGTGTTCACCCTAGGGGCGAACGAACTTCCAAAAAATCCCATAGGCTTAACATTGCGACAAACTTTGACGACTCATAGCTCCAAACGAGGATTTCGCAGAAACGTGTGATTTGCCACATTTGAAGAGGCTGACAGGCTCTGTAAGAACATACCTCACAATGGGGTAAAAGTTGCACCCCTGGGGGGCAGGAGCTGCCCAAAGTTGCCCCATTGACTTACTATGGTGTAGGACGGCCCATGAAATGGGCCGTCCTACACCATAGAAAACCGCTTTTATATTGAACATAACTCTGGATCACAGTGTCATAGAGACAAAGGGGCGGGCTGATTTTACTCAGACAGCCAATCAGTCTCTCAGGATCATTGTATAACTATCAGGCCACGCCCTAGCAACCATTTAGAGCACCTTAGCAACAAGTTCCATAGACCTCCATTAAAAGAGATCAAAGGGATATCTCAGGATATAAGTGTCATAGAAACATGAGGGTGGGCTCGTTTGACTCGGGCCAGCAAACAGCCAATCCTGAATCACCTCAACACTTACTGGCCACGCCCTAGCAACCATTATCGAGCACCTTAGCAACCAAAATCCAAAGAGGGATATCTTCCATTCTGAATGTCACAGAGGCATGGGAGTTGGTTTATATCATTCATACTGACAAGCAGCCTTTGGAGTTTCATGATTGGCAGCTGCCAAGCCACTCCCTAGCAACCAAACAGAGTACCCTAGCAACCATTTTGCAAGACCTATATCTCTGCATCAAAACATCGTATAGAGATGGGGGTTGGTTTATACATTCACATTAACTTTGGAGCTTAATGATTGGCAGCTGCCAAGCCACTCCCTAGCAACCAAACAGAGTACCCTAGCAACCGTTTTGCAAGACCAATATCTCAGCACCAGAACATCGTATAGAGATGGGGGTTGGCTCTTTTTACTCATGCTAGCAAACAGGACTTGCTACATGCTACACATGCTAGCAGTGAATAGCTACATGCTAATATTGATTAGCTAAGTGTTAAATCATGCCAAGAAAATGATATAAACTCCATAGTAACCATCTGTAACATCTACCAACCACCTAGTAACACCATATCAACCACCCAGAATACCCTAGCAACCACCTAGCAACCATCTAGAATGCCCTAGCAACCGCCTAGCAACGCCCTAGCAACCACCCAGAATACCCTAGCAACCGACTAGTAAACACCCAGAACACCCTAGCAACCGCCTAGCAACCATCCAGAATACCCTAGCAACCGCCTAGCAACACCCTAGCAACACCCAGAACACCCTAGCAACCGCCTAGCAACGCCCTAGTAACCACCCAGAACACCCTAGCAACCGCCTAGCGACCAACCAAAAAACCCTAGCAACCGCCTAGCAACCACCCAGAACACCCTAGCAACCACCTAGCAACACCCTAGCAACCATTCAGAATACCTTAGCAACCACCTAGCAACGCCCTAGCAACCACCCAGAATACCCTAGCAACCGCCTAGCAACGCCCTAGCAACCACCCAGAATACCCTAGCAACCACCTAGCAACGCCCTAGCAACATCCCAGAATACCCTAGCAACCGCCTAGCAACCACCCAGAACACCCTAGCAACCGCCTAGAAACACTATAGCAACCATCCAGAATACATTAGCAACCACCTAGCAATGCCCTAGCAACCACCCAGAATACCCTAGCAACCACCTAGCAACCGCCTAGCAACCACCCAGAACACCCTAGCAACCACCTAGCAACCACCTAGTAACACCATAGCAACCACCCAGAATACCCTAGCAACCGTCTAGCAATGCCCTAGCAACCACCCAGAATACCCTAGCAACCACCTAGCAACCACCTGAACACATGAATAAGCCATATCTCAGCACCAGAACATCGTACAGACATGTTTGTTGGCTCGTATGCAATCATGTACCACACCCTAGCAACCGAGCGGCGAGTTTTGCCACTGCAAGCACCATTTCACATTTTCTCCTGGAAATGTACATTCTAGTTAATGGTGCTTGCTGAAAGCAAGGCAACATTAGTGTTATTGTGCATACTTATTATTCTTATTATTCTTATTCTTCTGGCCAAAGTTTGGCGCGTAACTCCTCCCGCAAAGTTTGTCACAGACCCATGAGTGAGGTGTCAAATCGTGCGGCTCATTGAGGAGAGGTGTGCTATGACTTTTCTAAGAGATCGGTTGTACGATGTTCGCACAGCGGACGAAAAAGCGGCCAAAAAAATCCCATTGACTTAACATTGCGGAACTTTCAAAAATTCAAATCCCAACTGCCATTTTCACACACACCCACAGAAAAGGGCCTGACAGCCCTGCTGTCAGGCCCTCTCTCTCTCCCTCAGAGGATTTATTTTATCAAGCATCCAATAAATAATGGCCTAAAATCTTCATAGCCACACCATAGCAACCAGTTACAGCACCCTAGCAACCGTGGGCAATAGGCACGAGGCCGCAGGCCTCGTGCCATACTAAATAACTCTATAAAAACTCTATAAAACTCCTTTTAAAAACTCCATAGTAATCATCTGTTAAAAAATACACGCCGACATCACAGACCCTGAATGAGGCGTCAAATTGTGCGGATTATTGAGGAGAGGTGTGCTGTGACTTTTCTTAGCGATGGGGGGTACGGTGTTCGCCCAGGGGCAAATCATTGGGTAAAAAAATCCCATAGACTTAACATTGGCACAAACTTTGACGACTCGTAGCACTGTCCAATGATTTCTCAGAAACTTGTAATTTACCACATTTGAAGAGGCTGGCAGGCTCTGTAAGAACATACCTCACAATGGGGTAAAAGTTGCACCCCTGGGGGGCAGGAGCGGCCCAAAGTTGCCCCAATGACTTACTATGGTCTAGGACGGCCCATGAAATGGGCCGTCCTATACATTGCATAGAGATTTTGTATTGAACATAGCTCTGGATCACAGTGTCATAGAGACAAGGGGGCGGGCTCATTTTAGTCAGACGACCAATCAGTCTCTCAGGATCATTGTGAAGTTATTAAGCCACGCCTTAGCAACCATTTAGAGCTCCTTAGCAACACGTTCCATAGACTTCAATTGAAAGAGATCAAAGGGATATCTCAGGATATAAGTGTCATTGAAAAATGAGGGTGGGCTCGTTTGACTCGGGCCAGCAAACAGCCAATCCTGAATCACCTCAACACTTACTGGACACGCCCTAGCAACCATTGTCGAGCACCTTAGCAACCAAAATACAAAGAGGGATATCTTCCATTCTGAATGTCACAGAGGCATGGGAGTTGGTTTATATCTTTCATACTGACAAGCAGCCTTTGGAGTTTCATGATTGGCAGCTGCCAAGCCACTCCCTAGCAACCAAACAGAGTACCCTAGCAACCATTTTGCAAGACCTATATCTCTGCATCAAAACATCGTATAGAGATGGGGGTTGGCTCTTTTTACTCATGCTAGCAAACAGGACTTGCTACATGCTACACATGCTAGCAGTGAATAGCTACATGCTAATATTTATTAGCTAAGTGCTAAATCATGCCAATAAAATGCTACAAACTCCATAGTAACCATCTTTGACAACTACCAACCACCTAGTAACACCATAGCAACAACCCAGATTACCCTAGCAACGCCCTAGCAACCACCCAGAATACCCTAGCAACTGCCTAGTAACCACCCAGAACACCCTAGCAACCGCCTAGCAACCATCCAGAATACCCTAGCAACCGCCTAGCAACGCCCTAGCAACCACCCAGAACACCCTAGCAACCGCCTAGCAACCACCCAGAACACCCTAGCAACCGCCTAGCAACGCCCTAGCAACAACCCAGAATACCCTAGCAACCGCCTAGCAACCACCCAGAACACCCTAGCAACCGCCTAGCAACCATCCAGAATACCCTAGCAACCGCCTAGCAACGCCCTAGCAACCACCCAGAACACCCTAGCAACCGCCTAGCAACCACCCAGAACACCCTAGCAACCGCCTAGCAACCACCCAGAATACCCTAGCAACCGCCTAGCAACGCCCTAGCAACCACCCAGAATACCCTAGCAACCGCCTAGCAACCACCCAGAACACCCTAGCAACCGCCTAGCAACCATCCAGAATACCCTAGCAACCGCCTAGCAACGCCCTAGCAACCACCCAGAACACCATAGCAACCGCCTAGCAACCACCCAGAACACCCTAGCAACCGCCTAGCAACCACCCAGAATACCCTAGCAACCACCTAGCAATGCCATAGCAACCACCCAGAATACCCTAGCAACCGCCTAGCAACCACCCAGAACACCCTAGCAACCGCCTAGCAACCACCCAGAACACCCTAGCAACCGCCTAGCAATGCCCTAGCAACCACCCAGAATACCCTAGCAACTGCCTAGCAACCACCCAGAACACCCTAGCAACCGCCTAGCAACCATCCAGAATACCCTAGCAACCGCCTAGCAAAGCCCTAGCAACCACCCAGAACACCCTAGCAACCGCCTAGCAACCACCCAGAACACCCTAGCAACCGCCTAGCAACCACCCAGAATACCCTAGCAACCACCTAGCAACGCCATAGCAACCACCCAGAATACCCTAGCAACCGCCTAGCAACCACCCAGAACACCCTAGCAACCGCCTAGCAACCATCCAGAATACCCTAGCAACCATTCAGAACACCCTAGCAACGCCCTAGTAACCACCCATAATACCCTAGCAACCGCCTAGCAACCACCCAGAACACCCTAGCAACCGCCTAGCAACCGCCTAGCAATGCCCTAGAAACCACCCAGAACACCCTAGCAACCAAACAAAACACCCTAGCAACCGCCTAGCAACCACCCAGAATACCCTAGCAACCGCCTAGCAACGCCCTAGTAACAACCCAGAATACCCTAGCAACCGCCTAGCAACCAACCAGAACACCCTAGCAACCACCTAGCAACCAACTGAACACATGAATAAGCCATATCTCAGCACCAGAACATCGTACAGACATGTCTGTTGGGTCGTATGCAATCATGTACCACACCCTAACAACCGAGCGGTGAGTTTTGCCACTGCAAGCACCATTTCACATTTTCTCCTGGAAATGTACATTCTAGTGTTGTAATTACTATTCACCCAGACAAAATTTCGGCACGCAACTCCTCCAACATCTTTTGTCGTAGACCCATGAATGATGTGTCAAATTGACCGGTTTATTGAGGAGAGGTGTGCTATGACTTTTATAAGCGATCAGTTGTACGATGTTCGTCTGGCAGGCTCAAAATTTACCGAAAAATCTCCCATAGACTTAACATTGGCAAAATTTTGTAAAGTCATATCTTTGGCTCAGAAGGTCATATCGGCTTGTGGTTGGGCTCTTTTGATTCGTCCTTTTAAGCAGCTAATGAGTAATGACATATCAACTTCATAACCACGCCCTAGCAACCAGTTACAGGCCCCTAGCAACCATTGAACAACATTTACAAGCCATATCTCAGCAACAAAACATTGTAAAAACACAGAGTTGGGCCGTTTTTTTTACCCAGATGTGCAAATACTCTTTAAATATTACCCCATAAATTGTATAAATAAGCCTTAGCAACCATTTGGAGTACCCTAGCAACCGTACAAACACATGAATGAGCTATATCTCAGAACCAGAAAATCATATAGACATGGGGCTGTGCTTCTTCGTTTCGGTTGGGAAACCAGTCTGTAAATATCATCATGGTAACTGTGTAACCACACCTTAGCAACCATTTGAAGATACCTAGCAACCATATTGCAACATATAGAAGCCATATTTCAGCTCCACAACATCGTACAGACATGGTTGTTGGCTCGTATGCAATTATGTACCACACCCTAGCAACCGAGCGGCGAGTTTTGCCACTGCAAGCACCATTTCACATTTTCTCCTGGAAATGTACATTCTAGTTATTCTTATTATTCCGGACAAAAGTTTGGCGCGTAACTTGACCCGCAGCTTTTGTCACAGACCCACAAATGAGGCGTCAAATCGTGCGGCCTATTGAGGAGAGGTGTGCTATGACTTTTGTAAGCGATCGGGGGTACGGTGTTTGCCCCAGGGGCAAAAAAGCGGCCAAAAAATCCCATTGACTTAACATTGCGGCGAATTTTGAACACTCGTAGCTCTGAGCGAGAATATCGCAGAAACGTGTGGGTCACCACATTTGAAGAGGCCGACAGGCTCTTTAAGAACATACCTCACAATGGGGTAAAAGTTGCACCCCTGGGGGGCAGGAGCTGCCCAAAGTTGCCCCATTGACTTACAATGGTGGAGGACGGCCCTGAAATGAATGTGTTAGTAGTGTCACAGACCCATGAGTGAGGCGTCAAATCGACCGTATCATTGAGGAGAGTTTTGCTATGACTTTTCTAAGCGATCGGGTGTACGATGTTCGCACAGCGGACGAAAAAGCGGCCAAAAAAATCCCATTGACTTAACATTGCGGAACTTTCAAAAATTCAAATCCCAACTGCCACTTTCACACACACCCACAGAAAAGGGCCTGACAGCCCTGCTGTCAGGCCCTCTCTCTCTCCCTCAGAGGATTTATTTTTTCAAGCAGCCAGTAATGTCCTAAAATCTTCATAGCCACACCATAGCAACCAGTTACAGCACCATAGCAACCGTGGGCGATAGGCACGAGGCCGCAGGCCTCGTGCCATACTAAATAACTCTATAAAAACTCTATAAAAACTCCTTTTAAAAACTCCATAGTAATCATCTGTTAAAAAATACACGCCGACATCACAGCCCCCTGATTGAGGCGTCAAATTGTGCGGATTATTGAGGAGAGGTGTGTTGTGACTTTTCTTAGCGATGGGGGGTACGGTGTTCGCCCCAGGGGCAAATCATTGGGTAAAAAAAATCCCATAGACTTAACATTGCCACAAACTTTGACGACTCGTAGCACTGACCAATGATTTCTCAGAAACTTGTAATTTACCACATCTGAAGAGGCTGGCAGGCTCTGTAAGAACATACCTCACAATGGGGTAAAAGTTGCACCCCTGGGGGGCAGGAGCTGCCCAAAGTTGCCCCATTGACTTACTATGGTGACTTACACATTGCATGGGGATTTTGTTTTGAACATAGCTCTGGATCACAGTGTCATAGAGACAAGGGGGCGGGCTCATTTTTCTCAGACGACCAATCAGTCTCTCAGGATCATTGTGAAGTTATTAATCCACGCCCTAGAAACCATTTAGAGCACCTTAGCAACAAGTTCCATAGACTTAAATTGAAAGAGATCAAAATTATATATCCGGATAGAAGTGTCATAGAAACACGAGGGTGGTCTCGTTTGACTCGCGCCAGCAAACAGCCAATCATGGATCACCTCAACACTTCCTAGCCCCTCCCTAGCAACCATTGTCGAGCACCTTAGCAACCAAAATCCAAAGAGGGATATCTTCCATTCTGAATGTCACAGAGGCATGGGAGTTGGTTTATATCATTCATACTGACAAGCAGCCTTTGGAGTTTCATGATTGGCAGCTGCCAAGCCACTCCCTAGCAACCAAACAGAGTACCCTAGCAACCATTTTGCAAGACCTATATCTCTGCATCAGAACATCGTATTGAGATGGGCGTTGGCTCTTTTGACTCATGCTAGCAAACAGGACTTCCAACATGCTACACATGCTAGCTGTGAATAGCTACATGCTAATAGTGATAAGGTAAGTGCTAAATCATGCCAAGTAAATGTAAAGAACTCCAATAGTGACCATCTGTGACAACTACCAACCACCTAGTTACATCATAGCAACCACCCTTAATACCCTAGCAACGCCGCCTAGCAACCCACCCAGAACCACCCTTAGCAACCGCCTAGCAACGCCCTAGCAACCACCCAGAAATATCCCTAGCCAACACGTCTGTATGCAATTGACCACACTAGCAACACCTGACGCAATTTCACATTTGAAATACTCTGTATCTGTAAGCAGCAACATTTCATTGCTTTGATGGCAAATTCCACCTGTTGAAGCCACAAGGCATAAGGGATATTAGAAGGCACTTTATAGGTCGTGGTCAGTCCCCAGGGAAAACGAAATCGTATTACTCGAGCAAACTATCGATATACTCGGCATTGCGACCTTGCGAATCATGTACCACATTAGAACCCAGGCGGCGAGTTTGTGAACCATCTGCAAGCACGTTAACATTTCATCCTGGCAATGTACATCTAGCCCAAATGGTCTTGCCTGACAAGCAAGCATATTATTACTTATTGCTTTTTGGATTCCGCAAAGCTTTGGACGCTACGACTCCTCCCGCAGCTTTTGTCACAGACCCACGAATGAGGCATCAAATCGTGCGGATTATTCAGGGAATGGTGTGCTATGACTTTTATAAGCGATCGGGGGTACGATGTTCGCCCCAGGGGCGAAAAAGCGGCCGAAAAATCGCATAGACTTAACATTACGACAAACTTTGACGAGTCATAGCTCCGAGCGAGAATTTCGCAGAAACCTGCGATTTACCACATTTGAAGAGGCTGACAGGCTCTGTAAGAACATACCTCAAAATGGGGTAAAAGTTGCACCCCTGGGGGGCAGGAGCTGCCCAAAGTTGCCCCATTGACCACAATGTATTTATTATTCTTATTCTTATTCTTATTCCGCCGCTTTTTTGGCGCGTAACTAGTCCCGCAGCTTTTGTCACAGACCCACGAATGAGGCATCAAATCGTGTGAATTATTCGGGAATGGTGTGCTATGACTTTTATAAGCGATCGGGGGTACGATGTTCGCCCCAGGGGTGAAAAAGCGGCCGAAAAATCCCATAGACTTAACATTACGACAAACTTTGACGAGTCATAGCTCTGAGCGAGGATTTCGCAGAAACCTGCGATTTACCACATTTGAAGAGGCTGACAGGCTATGTAAAAAAATACCTCACAAGGGGGTAAAAGTTGCACCCCTGGGGGGCAGGAGCTGCCCAAAGTTTCCCCATTGAAAAATTTCTAGTACAGCATTTACTATTTCGGGAAAAAGTTTGGGGCCCTCCTCCTCCCTCAGCTTTTGTCACAGACCCATGAATGAGGCATCAAATCGTGCAGCCTATTAAGGAGAAGAGTCCTATGAGTTTTTATAAGAGATCGGGGGTACGGTGTTTGCCCTAGGGGCGAACAAACTTCCAAAAAATCCCATAGACTTAACATTGAGACAAACTTTGACGACTCATAGCTCCGAACGAGGATTTCGCAGAAACGTGTGATTTGCCACATTTGAAGAGGCTGACAGGCTCTGTAAGAACATACCTCACAATGGGGTAAAAGTTGCACCCCTGGGGGGCAGGAGCTGCCCAAAGTTGCCCCATTGACTTACTATGGTGTAGGACGGCCCATGAAATGGGCCGTCCTACACCATAGAAACCGCTTTTATATTGAACATAACTCTGGATCACAGTGTCATAGAGACAAGGGGGCGGGCTCGTTTTACTCCGACGACCAATCAGTCTCTCAGGATCATTGTGAAGTTAATAAGCCACGCCCTAGCAACCATTTAGAGCACCTTAGCAACAAGTTCCATAGACTTCAATTGAAAGAGATCAAAAGGATATTTCCGGATAGAAGTGTCATAACAACACAAGGGTGGTCTCGTTTGACTCGGGGCAGCAAACGGCCAATCATGAATCACCTCAACACTTCCTAGCCCCTCCCTAGCAACCATTGTCGAGCACCTTAGCAACCAAAATCCAAAGAGGGATATCTTCCATTCTGAATGTCACAGAGGCATGGGAGTTGGTTTATATCATTCATACTGACAAGCAGCCTTTGGAGTTTAATGATTGGCAGCTGCCAAGACACTCCCTAGCAACCAAACAGAGTACCCTAGCAACCATTTTGCAAAACCTATATCTCTGCATCAGAACATAATATAGAGATGGGGGTTGGATTATATCATTCACACTGACAAGCAGCCTTTGGCGTTTCATGATTAGCCACTCCCTAGCAACCAAACAGAGTACCCTAGCAACCATTTTTCAAGACCTATATCTCTGCATCAGAACATCGTATAGAGATGGGGGTTGGTATATATCATTCACACTGACAAGCAGCCTTTGGAGTTTAATGATTGGCAGCTGCCAAGACACTCCCTAGCAACCAAACAGAGTACCCTAGCAACCATTTTGCAAGATCTATATCTCTGCATCAGAACATCATATAGAGATGGGGGTTGGATTATATCATTCACACTGACAAGCAGCCTTTGGCGTTTCATGATTAGCCACTCCCTAGCAACCAAACAGAGTACCCTAGCAACCATTTTTCAAGACCTATATCTCTGCATCAGAACATCGTATAGAGATGGGGGTTGGTTTATATCATTCACACTGACAAGCAGCCTTTGGAGTTTAATGATTGGCCACTCCCTAGCAACCAAACAGAGTACCCTAGCAACCATTTTGCAAGACCTATATCTCTGCATCAGAACATCGTATAGAGATAGGGGTTGGTTTATATCATTCACACTGACAAGCAACCTTTGGAGTTTCATGATTGGCCACTCCATAGCAACCAAACAGAGTACCCTAGCAACCATTTAGCAAGACCTATATATCTGCATCAGAACATCGTATAGAGGTGGGGGTTGGTTTATACATCCACATTGACTTTGGAGCTTCATGATTGGCAGCTGCCAAGCCACTCCCTAGCAACCAAACAGAGTACCCTAGCAACCGTTTTGCAAGACCTATATCTCAGCACCAGAACATCGTACAGACATGGTTGTTGGCCCGTATGCAATCATGTGCAACCAGGTGGTGTTTTTTGCCACTGCAAGCACCATTTCACATTTTCTCCTGGAAATGTACATTCTAGTATTGTAATTAGTATTCACCTAGACAAAACTTTGGCACGCAACTCCTCCCACATCTTTTGTCGTAGATCCATGAATGAGGTGTCAAATCGACCGGTTTATTTAGGAGAGGTGTGCTATGACTTTTATAAGCGATCAGGTGAACGATGTTCGTCTGGCGGGCGATAATTTTGCAGAAAAATCTCCCATAGACTTAACATTGGCACACAATTTGTAAAATCATATCTTTGGCTCAGAAGGTCATAGAGGCTTGGGGTTGGGCTCTTTTGATTCGTCCTATTAAGCAGCCAATGAATAGTGAACTATCAAATTCATAACCACGCCCTAGCAACCAGTTACAGACCCCTAGCAACCATTGAACAACATTTACAAGCCATATGTCAGCAACAAAACACTGTAAAAACACAGAATTGGGAATTTTTTGACCCAGATGTGCAAATACTCTTTAAATATTACCCCATAAACTGTATGAACAAGCCTTAGCAACCATTTGGAGTTCCCTAGCAACCGTACAAACACATGAATGAGCTATATCTAAGAACCAGAACATCGTATAGACATGGGGCTGTGTGCTTGTTTGCTTCGGTTGGGAAACCAGTCTGTAAATATCATCATGGTAACTGTGTAACGACACCTTAGCAACCATTTGAAGATACCTAGCAACCATATTGCAACATATAGAAGCCATATTTCAGCTCCACAACATTGTACAGACATGGTTTTTGGCTCATATGCAATCATGTACCACACCCTAGCAACCGAGCGGTGAGTTTTGCCACTGCAAGCACCATTTCACATTTTCTTCTGGAAATGTACATTCTAGTTATATTTATAGTGTGTGATTTATAAAATACATTATATCCTTTATCACACATTGTGTCTGGTCACTTTATATCTTATAGCAGAATATTATATTACTGTTAAGCCTACTATGGATATTAAAATACGCCGAACCATGTGTCCTGTATCATAGCTACATGAATGACCTTTGCAGCAAAAAAAAAAAACGCGTGAAAATCAGTTCAGTGTTCAGTGAGATATGATTAATTTAATGCGCTGACAGCTCATTACACCTGCCATTCAGATTACACTGAGCGGAGCGGATGACCGGTTTAAGATGGCGGCTCCAATTCTCATCCGTGCCAATAGGCAGTAGCGGTCGATAGGGCGTCTACCTATATGATGTCTATGGCACAGGTTCTGATGACGACACAACTGATCCACGATTGGCCGGATTCACTGCATGACAACGATCACGTGCGTTTCGTGTTTATTCGGTTTATTCTCACACGTCTTTAGTTCCACTAAAGCTCAGAAATCATTTTTTTATAACAGTAACACTCTTTTCATGTAGTCGCGATGTATTGTGTTATGTTTATCAAAATAAAACTGATTCAAAAACGTTGATTCCACTTCATTGATAGTAGCTGTAGGCTTATGTTGAACTTTATTCTTGTTCAAACACGCTGTATGAAGCAGTAGATAAAGTATTGAATGAAAATGTCTCTGAAACATCTGTGTATTTTGCAAATATTGCATTTATTTCACTTCAGCTGTGGTAAAGTATACAAACACCACGTGAGCGGTCACTACGGGAACCAGAAAGTGCCCGACTTCACGTCTCCGTTTGCAGCTCCTCCCCGCCTGCACGCGGCTACTCTCGCCAATCGCTTACATCCAGCCGCAGCCGATGTCGAACACACCTTTTAATAATTGCCCGACTTTCAGTAGAGCAACGCCTAATTAACCCGTGATTATGGAACTCATACAAAATTAGTTAATTGCCCATTTAAGAAGCGGAAGTGGTCCGGAAGCTTGTTAGGTGATGTTAGCTTGCAGATTTGGCTCTCTAATTGAGGACGATGACGGAAAGTTTAATCTTGCATCTCTTGATCCTGACTTTGACAGCAGAGTTTAGTGATGTAAGGGCCTCTCAGCTGAGCTCTAACCCTCCGATACCCTATCCATCCGGTCGGTCGCAATTCGAGGAACCTTTCTCAACCAAGCACCTTTCGAATCAAGCAAAAGATTCGCAGAGCAGACAGATCACACGTGTCAAAACAGTAGCCGTGATATGCCACGAGAATTACATGGAGATCGCGGTTAAGGTTGACCTCTTTGACGTTGATTTACCTGTGGATGCTTCTGAGCTGCGGCTTGGTGCCGACAGTCAGTTCACTCCTTCGTGTAAAGTGACCGCGTTCTCCAATAACGAGTACATCATAGCAGCTGAGCTCACTGGCTGTGGCACTCAACACTGGGTATGATCAATTCAAGCTTTTTTTTGTTTGTTTTTTGTTTTTGTTTTTGTAGATATTCATTTTGGGTCACCAGTCAGAATCTATTAAATATCGATTCATCTGGGGGTTATTCCAGATAGCAGGATATGAAATACCCGGGTATGTTTAACTTTAAGGGTAGACCGTGAGACCTTATGAGACTTGGACCTTCCTAAGTCCGACATAAGGCCTTTCGTATTTAGTATGTTGTTTTTTTTTTTTTTTTCTTCTTCTTTTTTTTTTTTAAAATCGTGTTTAACAACTGAATTCCTGGTGAAAAACGAATTACCCATAATGCTGTACTGACACCGATCAGAGAGAGTCGAAAGAAGAAATGATGTGTGAAGCTGTGTTTATATTAATGTAAATTAATATAAAATAAAAAGTAAAACTACTTTTATCTTACATGTTAGGCTTAGGCTACTTTATAAAATTATATTAACAATCATAATGACTTTATTTTGTGTATATGCGCCTCTATAATTGTATATCCCTGTATAATTGGTTCATCATGCTTAATGTGTATGCCTATGCCCAGGTCCAAATGGCACACACACTTTTGGACTTAGGCTGCCGAGCACGGCTGCTGTGTTAGCTGGCCGTTATGTCCATGAGACCTTATGTCCCATTTGCAGAGGTGTGTAGTAACCTGTAACAAAGTAGGCTACATTTACTACTTTACATTTACTTGAGTTTTTTGTGTGGAAAATTTGTTCTTTTAAGAGTAGCCTAGTCTAGATTTAATTATGGCTACTTTAACTCGAGTATATTTCTAATGAAAAAAAAAAAAAAATTATACTTTTACTCCGTTACATTGTGTGACGTTCCTCACGTTACTTTATTTTAATGCAATGTTGTTAAATTAATTTCTAGTTTATTCCATGCGCGTTGTATCTTTTTAATGAGCATGAGCGATGCTCAATTCACAAATTAATCACTCTTTTGATTCGATTCTGTTCAAAGACTTCCTCAAACATCTCAAGTTGGCAGAACCATAGACATCATAGACATAATAAATACATAGACGCCCTATTGGCCGTTTTGGAACGTTGCTGCGATACGTCAACGTGTCCGCCATTTTGCGGAGGTCAAGACTGCGCTGTAAACAAATGCAAGTAAATGGGTGAGCTGTGGTTTTCCTGGATAAAAACAATAATAACGTTTACATTTATCAGCCGATTTCAGTGGTTTGTACTTGGTGTACGTTTCTATTACTAATTATATAGTGACCAAATACAACCAAAACAATTTTTTCAGTCTTGTTTGTGAAAGGTAATTCCCCGAGACCTGTTTTCAATTGTGTGGCGACTTGTACTGCCCCACGCAGCGCACGAAACAGGCATTTTTGTCAATTCCCATAATGAGAGGTATGGGAAAGTTGCCCTCCTTGATATGGCGGCGCCATTGATGTACGCTCCAGCAGCCAATAGGGCGTCTATGTATATATTATGTCTATGATAGACATTATGTCTATGGGCAGAACGGTCTAAATCGGTTCGCGAATCAGTTTGAATGATCTGTTCAGTGCGTGATCAGTTTCCTGCACGCACTGAATCTGAAGCACTCGACTCGGAGTCGTAACAGGAGTTAATAACATTCGATTTCATTTCATTCAGGTAATACATTTTTACAACCAAACAGATTATTACGCCACGATAGCACTACTACAAGAAGCCCATAGGCAGGGGGGTAGCAACACCCCCCCCCCCCCCCCCCACACACACACACACTGCCAAAGGTCCAGAATTTAAGTTTTTTTTTCTATTTTTTATTGTCGTCATTGTTTTAATCAATGTTTGTGACAAATATTCTGGGTTGCTGTTTCAAATTAATTATTGTAGCTGGACGTGTGTGTCGCGCGTGCAGTTCAGAGAGAGTTCTCAAAATACACTTTACAAAGCAACGGTGAAGAAACATCGCCACTGAATGATAGGGCTGGGAATCGATTCCAAAAAGAATCGTTTCCGAGGCTTTGGGAATTGAGAGTAGATTCCAAAGGTCCAAAATGCAAAGGTTGGAATCGATTCCATTACAGTTTGACTTAACAATGCTACAAATTAAAACACCTGGCTGTTAGTAAAACGCATTAAATTGAGTTGATGCCTAAATATATTTTAATAATAAAAATAATTTATCTTAATGTCATTTCATTTGATATTAAATTTTAAATTTTCACATTTTTTTAATTTTATATTGTCTCCATTTTTAAAATGTTTTATTCAAGTAATGATTATTTAAAAAAGTAGAAAAAACCCTAAAACTAGCATTAAATAAATAGTAAAGTATAAATAAGAAAGCTTTAAAGGTGCCTTGTGTAATGTCCGCCAAAAAATCAATTCATACTCCACATTCCATACCAGATGAGGGCAGTATACCTCCAGAAAGTGAGTTGGTCTACTCTAGAGTAACAAATGAGAAACGGCATAGTCTCTATGCTCCGCCCCAAGGCCGGCGCTATGGGCGGGCCTTAGGGGACCGGCCCACCTACAGAGCTCCTGTGCAATTTGCATTTAATTATTTTTAAAAATAATTATAATTTACGTGCAGTATTTATGTATTTATTGATGTGTATTTAAGTGTAATGTTTGACTCATCTTATTAAAAAACATCCGGAAGTTTGACTGATTGTTCACAAAAAAGGGGTTTCCCCAGGGCTCAACATAAGCAATGGCCCGATGGCCCGGGGCCAGTAAAAGAGTATGTCGGGCTAGTTGATCAGCAAAGCAAACGTCATACATAGTGGCGTGAAGAGTGTCAATGTTACTTCAGGTTATTTATAACGTGTTAAAATGTCAAAGAACTACTACGAGGCTAATACGAGAAAGAGGACATTCCTAGTGTCATGGAAAACACAGTACACCTAGGGATGGGTACCGAAACCCGGTATTAAACGGGACTGAATTTTGAAAGACCGCGCTGTATCGATAAGCTCGGACGTTATCGGTTCTGCTGTCGGTAGGCCTACTGGAGAAATACACGTAGGCTATCATTTATTATTGCTAAAGATGTTTTTTTTTTTTTTACTTACCATCTCGCTGAGTCGCCAGCCATTTCTATAGCTGTGTCCCAATGTGAAGGCTGCATCCTCCGAAGGCTGCGGACTTCGGAGGATGCAGCCTATTCGTCCTTCGAAGGACGCACCTTGTAGCCTTCATGGGATTTCCTAATTGCGCATCCAGGTGTTCCCGATTACTGCTCCTGGCGCCAAGCAACAGTGAGAGACGGAGCTGCCATCCTGGGGTGCGTTTCCCGAAAGCATCGTTAGCCAACTATGGTCGCAAGTTCCGTCGTTACCAATAGAGTTCAATGGGAATTGCGACCAACTTGCGACCATAGTTGGCGAACGCTGCTTTCGGGAAACGCACCCCTGATCATTCACTTGTTATAATTAAGTAAACAGCTATGGAGCCAGAATTGGCTATTGTCATTTTTATGTTTTATATTTTACTGAGGATGTTTCACCTCCGGCGTAAATACATGAATTTTCTAAATGACATAGGCCACTTGTCTTAAAGTATTTTTTTTAGGAGGAAAAAGCTCAGTATAATAGAATAAGCAAAAAAGGACCACATATAAATATAAACACAAACACAAGGTTAGGTTATATAAAAATAAAACATTCATAAATTATTTTATGATTAACATATTACTGTCTTCAGTGAACTCAACGCAAATGATATTATTATTATTATGATTAGCCTACATTTAGGCTACATATTTAGAAGGCGCTTTTATCCAAAAAAGGAACAAAGCAATTCGTCAAATGTCAGTCATAATACAGGGCTAAGATTACCACAAATAAACACAAGATTTTGACGCAAGTGTGTGTGGGGGTGTGAGCGCGCACTGCATGGCACGGAGGCGCCAGCGGGAACACTTGCATTTTCCTCTCAACAACTTAAAAATACTCTATAATTTCTGGTCATACAGAAAAGAATAATACATCATTCGTAACTACGTTTATTTGTCCAAACTCACATAACAAGAAAACGTTGTGCTTTTGTAAAATAAAATAAAACAATCAGGCGGGCTTTCATGATCTCCGTGAACTGGAGCATGCGTCTCATAAAAAAACTGAAACAAAATATAGCCTATAGCTTGAAATGTTCACTTTTAAACGAACAATTAAAATGCCTCGTATTTATTCAGACACATTTATTATCATTAGCCTATAAATCATGGTTCCAGAGACATGGCTCTTCTCATTCAGCACTGAGGGAAAATATAATTTCCAGGTTCTAATCTGGCCTTAGAAAAACAGTAAAATCGACATTTGTCCCATAGTAATTTGTGAATATTTTAAATGTTTAATAAAGGGGCAAAAGTCTCTTTTTTGCGCAGCATTTGTGTAGCCTACAGTTCAAATTTTGGTGTTCAACTTTGCCTTTAAAAATAAAACAACCTTTCATTTTTAGTTTTTCAATTACGGGTTAAAATAAAAACGAATGGATGAAAAAGTAGGCTACCTTTATATTAAATATTTCAAATAATGTTTTTGTAGAAATGTTTGATAGTCAATCAAAATACTAGTAAAATCAGAGACTTTAATCTAAAAACTATCACTAAAAATAGTGATAACTATCATTAAACTATCTTTAGTTTGATAGTCCGTGTAAATTTGCATCCATTCGTTTTTAATTTTTTAACCCATAATTGAACAACGAAAAATGAACGGTTGTTGTATTTTTAAAACGAAAGTTGAACACCAACATTTGAACTTGAACTGTAGGCTACACACCAAATGCTGCACTAAAAATGATGTCGTCACCGGCGCGCAATGAATTATGGGGTAGCATCAGGGTAAGGATCGCTAAGAATCCATTTATGTATCCTTCCTTTCACGGGGAAACGAAGGGTGCATTTGGCGTCGCGATGACGCAACCGGCCTTCGAATACGGCCTTCGAAGGATGCGAAATTGAATTGGGACAGCCTTCATCACGCCGCGGTGACGCAATCGGCCTTCAAATGCGTCCTTCAAAGATGCAGCCTTTGAATTGGGACAGCCTTCGTCGCGCCCCTGTGACGCAATCGGCCTTCAAATGCGGCCAAGCGGCCTTCAAATACGGCCTTCGGAGGACACAGCCTTCACATTGGGACACCTAACATATAATACAATTAAACCATTTGTCTGTGATGCATTTTAGAGAGAGAGAGAGAAAGAGAGAGAGAGAGAGAATTGAATAAAACAACGTACAGGTATACAGGCGACCACCTTGTGTGTAAAAGAGAGAGCTCATGCGGTGCCACAGTGCGCACAACGAAGGACATAACTAAACATTCGTGGTTACACTTTAGATCTGTGATGTTAGTATGATTTTATTTTAGATTTCGGCTTCCAAAGATTATAGAATATAGTATAGGTAAAACCATTAAAAACTGCATTCTGTCTAGCGCAACTTCCTTCCCATCACAGCAGTAGCCTACGCTCCTTAAAACTCAAACTTTAAGACCGAATCGGCACGATCGGTGATTGTTGTAAAATGCTGTCTCTTCTGTTGCTAAATTGCGAGACTCGTTTAATAATAAAAAGAGCTAGCCTATTAAAAGCACAATCTGCGCAAGAGATGCTGTTCCCAATGCGACGCGCGCTCCGAAACAGACCGTAACGAGACAAGAAAATTATACTTTGGGCTTCATGTGCGCGTCTAAAAGATCAAATGTACACAAAAATATGCCAAAATGACTGGCTTGGAGATTCACTTAAACAGGTTGTCTAAAATGGACGCAGTTATGGAAATAGTTGGGAGAAAATATGGTGCATCAGTAGACTATTAGATCTGCACTCGTTCTTAAAGGGGAAGCAGCCTAATAAACATGCTGACGATCACGCCATTACTGAGAATCAAACAACAAAAGGCAAAAAGAAAATCATTCACAGCTCTTGAATGAATAACTTTAGCTTTAATAAGTAAGATGAGGAAACTGAAAAAAAAGAGAGAGGGATGGAGATGAGAGCATGTTATTGACAAATAATTTACTGCACGCTGAAAATTAGTTATTTTTGCATGTCTCCAGGGGCTCTCGCTGTTTTGATTAATCCTAATGTATACAATAAATACAGTTTAATGGAAAAGTGCTTTTCCTTATATTTCTTTCAGGGCCAGTCAAAATATAGAAGGGGCCAGCAAAACTCGGATCTACTGGCCCCGGGGGCCAGTGGGGATTTTGTTTTTTTATGTTGAGCCCTGGGTTTCCCACTGAGCCGCTCCTCTGACCACAGCATCTCGGTAAAGTTTTATAGCGACGCGACGTGCTCGGTTTTGCCTATTCAGAAACGAATGGAAAGAGAAACTCATGAGGAGATTCCACTCCAAAAACGTCAACTTTAGCTGTATTAAGAACGTGAGTAGGTCAGTTGTTTTTATTACTCTTCGTAAGTTGCACCAGCCGTGGTGTAAATTATGGATTTGACACTGATCTGCTATGTGTGTGAGTGTGTCGTAGTTGATTATGCATGGTTGATTTAAAGGGGGGGGTGAAATGCTATTTCATGCATAGTGAGTTTTTTACACTGTTAAAGAGTTGGATTCCCATGCTAAACATGGACAAAGTTTCAAAAATTAAGTTGTACATTTGATTGAGTATTTCTGTTCTCAAAATACTCCTTCCTGGTTGTCACATGTTTCGAAAGTTTTTTTCGAGTATGGGTGCGGATGACGTCAGATGCGCCGGAATTTCCTTATACGGTCCTAAGGGCACTTCTCTCGGAAGGGCGCGCGCAGCTGTAGAGCGATAGCCGTAACATATGCCCATCAAAGCGCTGTGCATCGGCTGCGCTGCAATATGTCACCAAAGAAGTGTGTTTTCGGTTGCCAAGGCAAGACAACACTGCACAGATTCCCAAAGAATCAAGCGTTAAGAGACCAGTGGATGGAGTATGTTTTTCCAGAACATCAACACAGTTGTAAAAGTGTTCTTGTTTGTTCCATGCATTTCGAGTATGATTTTTTTTTTTTTTTATAAACAAGGCCCAGTTCGAAGCCGGATTTGCTAATCTTTAGTTCTCAAGGATGGAGCAGTCCAACACTAAAGGTTAAAGGTCTTGCGTTGGAACTGCAGGCGGTGAGTAGAACTGCTTCAAATATCTGTGTGTGTCTATCGGCGTGTAACTTCAGCACAGCAAGTAGGCTAAACAACATGATCACGTATAGTTAATGTATCTATGGAGCATGCGATGTATGGTGTGTGTTTGTTTAAATACATTTGTTTAGGTGGCTACTGTACCAAATCATGTCTTCATAAACCACGAGTAGACACACACAAATGTTCTAAAACTCGCGCATGACACGGTTTTCTAAAAACACAGCGCTCAAGTTCAAATCGTGATTATTTAGCTCCGCCCACACGGCACGCCTCCACCCGCTCAGCTTTTTCCGGAAAGACTCGGTACAGCCTATCTTTCTCTTATAAATATAATAAAACTAAAGACTTTTTGGAGATATGATTGATGCAATATTACTCTATAGGTACTCAAGATTAACATGAGATTGACTGAAACTGACTGTTTCACCCCCTTCCCTTTAATACTTAACTTGAGATTTGTGACTATTAGGCTGTTATTATAGGAAGTTGGCTTATAGCATGCTGTGTTCACGGAACAATGCAGACCAAGGCTATAACTTTAACATGATATCTTCAGTAGCGGAAAATGATTGGGCAATAGGCTAATTGTAGTTAGGATATTGAATTCGCAGTGAAACTGTTGTAGCTGGTGTTACCACCGTCCCGATTGTTCTTCTTTTTAACAACCTGTCCCGGGAAATTTATAAACTCTGTTTTCAAAAGGCTATGTGAATATGTCCCGGTTTCCGAAAGTCTACGTGAATATGTATGTTCAAACAGTGCGCACAGGAAGAGAGGTAGAGAGCGCGAGACCTTGCGTGCGTGTGCTAGTGTGTCTCATGAAGCGCATGTTAGCACGATTGACAACAGGTTCAAGTACGCCCACAAGCCGTGCGAGTTATTCGTGTATTGCAGTTTGGCTGGTGGTTATGTTGCCTGCATACCACCTCCTATGGCCGAAACTGGTATTATGACACCTGTCGGCCGTGGCTAGTAATTTAGCATGCTAATTCAGGTTGATATCTCTGCAGCACTAGAACCAAGCGGCAACATTCCAATCTCATAAATGAAGCCTACCCGGAAGTGCGAAAAACTGCAATACATCGAAAATCCGCTAGGGGCAGGTCCCAAAAGGGAGCAAATGTCCACAGACCCCATGTTAAAATGTCCGTTTTCACAGCATAAATTCATGCTTTTACAGGTTGGTCCCATGGACTTTTATTGTATTTTTCGATAGGTACCGAGTGCCTGACAACTGTGAGGGGGGTGAATTTTTTTCTAACTCGTTAGTTTAGATCGTATTTAGATATAAAATGTATGACAAATAAGGGCGTGGTTAACTTTGATTGACAGCTGATAACGGGCTGCGCCGAGTGGAATTCCTGTAATGTGACGTCTCGGCCATGATCTGACACAACACATCACACACCACCTCTGTATCCTTTCTGAACATTTGTATTGAAATATCGTTCATAAAATGGGTTGCTCTGCTATAAACTGCACTAACCGACACTGTAGGAGTAAGTTACTTCGCTCCATTTTTTCCGGTAAGTGACATTCTACTACTATTTCACGTAGTTAGCAGTATTTGTATTTAGCATCAATGTTTGTGGGCAGTGGCACTGCAACAGTTAGCATTAAATCGCCTCAGAGAGAGGTACGGTTGAACTGTGAGTGTGAGTGTGAGTGTGAGTGTGAGTGTGAGTGTGTGTGAGAGTCAAGTCACCTTTATTTATATAGCGCTTTTTACAATACAAATTGTTTCAAAGCAGCTTTACAGAGATAACAGGAAAACAATGTTGTAATAGTATTGTTCAATTGAAAATTAAATGTCCCCAACTAAGCAAGCCAAAAGGCGAAGGCAACAGTGGCAAGGAACCAAAACTCCATCAGGTGACAGAATGGAGAAAAAAACCTTGGGAGAACCCAGGCTCAGTCGGGGGGCCAGTCCTCCTTTGGCCAACGAATGAACAGTGTATGATTATGAGTTAGGCAGCATAATGTCAGGAGTCAGATGGGATCAGAACTTTCACGATATTATCCAGTTCATCTGGTTGGTGAGAAGATGAGTGGTGAGGTGTCCATGGACCTTCACAGCCCTGATAATGCGTGTCGTCGTGTCCATGTGATGGTCCTTCATCAGATCTGGATATGCCCTGGATCCGGCGGTCTGCGGTAAACCTCGGGATAAACAGAGAGACTAATATTAGCGTAGACGCCATCCTTCTTATGATGTACAAAGTACATCAGGAATTATGGGAAGTGTTCCCGGTTCCGGCTGATCTAATCTATGCAGCCTAACATTGAATTATAGAAATCTATAATGTGTTATGTGTATGCTAAGCCAAAGAGATGTGTTTTTAGTCTAGATTTAAACTGACAGACTGTATCTGCTTCCCGGACCGTGTTAGGAAGATTGTTCCAAAGTTTTGGTGCTAAATAGGAAAAGGATCTACCGCCAGCAGTCGATTTTGATATTCTAGGTATTATCAACTGGCCAGAATTTTGAGATCGCAATAGACGTGAAGGACTATAATGCGTTAAGAGCTCGCTCAAGTACTGGGGAGCTAAACCATTTAGTGCTTTGTAAGTAATCAGCAATATTTTAAAATTTATACGATGTTTAATAGGCAGCCAATGCAGTGTTGACAGAACCGGGCTAATATGGTCATACTTCCTGGTTCTGGTAAGAACTCTAGCGGCTGCATTTTGAACTAGCTGTAGTTTGTTTAATAAGCGTGCAGGGCAACCACCCAGTAGAGCATTACAATAATCTAGCCTTGAGGTCATGAAAGCATGAACTAATTGTTCCACATTTGTCAGTGAGAGCATATGACGTAATTTAGATATATTTTTAAGATGGAAAAAAGCGGTTTTACAGATACTAGACACGTGACTTTCAAATGAAAGATTGGTATCAAAGAGCACACCCAGGTTCCTAACTGACGTCGAAGACTTAACAGAGCAGCCATCAAGTGTTAGACAGTATTCTAGGTTATTAGGTGAGGAAGTTTTTTGTCCAATGATTAGAATCTCTGTTTTTTCAGAATTTAGTAATAGGAAATTACTGGTCATCCACTTTTTTTATATCAGCTATGCATTCCGTTAATTTTGTGAATTGGTAAGTTTCGTTAGGTTTTGAAGAAATATACAGCTGAGTATCATCAGCATAACAGTGAAAGCTAATTCCATATTTCCTAATTATATCTCCTAATGGTAGCATGTACAGAGTGAACAGCAGCGGTCCTAGTACTGAGCCTTGTGGTACGCCATACTGAACTTGTGATCGATAAGACATCTCTTCATTTACTGATACAAACTGAAAACGGTCAGATAAGTATGATTTAAACCATGCTAGTGCAATTCCGCTAATGCCAACATAGTTTTCTAGTCTATTTAAAAGAATGTTGTGGTCGATAGTATCAAATGCAGCACTAAGATCAAGTAACACTAATAGAGAGATACAACCACGATCGGATGATAGGAGCAAATCATTTGTGACTTTAATGAGAGCAGTCTCAGTACTATGGTACGGTCTAAATCCGGACTGAAAATCCTCGCAGATATTATTTCTTTCTAAAAAGGAACACAGTTGTGAGGATACTGCTTTTTCTAGTATCTTTGACAGAAAAGGCAGATTCGAGATTGGCCTGTAATTGACTAATTCTGTAGGATCAAGTTGCGTTTTTTTAACAATCGGTTTAATCATAGCCAGCTTAAAGGTTTTTGGTACGTATCCCAATGAAAAAGATGAATTAATGATATCTAGAAGAGGATCTATGACCTCTGGAAGCATCTCTTTCAGCAGCTTAGTCGGTATAGGGTCTAGCATACAAGTTGTCGATTTAGATGAATTAACAATTTTGCAAAATTCTTCCTCTCCTATAGCAACAAATGAATCAAAATGTTCCTCACAGAGACTACAATATACTCCCTGATGCAATACTGTAGTAGACGGTTGCATAGTTATAATTTTGTCCCTGATGTTATCAATCTTATAAGTGAAGAAGTTCATAAAGTCATTACTGCTGTGTTTCTTATAAACTTCTGGGCTTGAAGCTTTCTTTTTCGTTAGTTTAGTCACTTGTTCAAATAAATACCTAGGATTATGTTTATTTTCTTCTAATAGGGTTGAAAAATAATTAGTTCTAGCATCTTTTAAGGCCTCTCTGTAAGCAATCGAGCTCTCCTTCCATGAAATCCGAAATACCTCTAGTTTTGTTTTCTTCCAGTTTCGCTCCATTTTTCTGGCTGCTCTCTTAAGGGCCCGGGTGTGCTCATTGTACCACGGCGTTGGACTATTTTCTTTAATCTTCTTTAAGCGCAGTGGAGCAACTGTGTCTAAAGTGCTGGAAAAGAGAGAGTTAAAAGTTTCTGTTGCAATATCAAGTTCTTCTAAGCTATCTGGGATGCTGAGATTATGAAACTGATTTGGAAGATTATTGATAAAGCAATCTTTAGTGGCAGAAGTGATAGGTCTAACATATTTATAACACGGAGTCGGCTTTGCAGCCTTGGCTAAATGTAATTTACACAAGACTAGATAGTGATCGGAGATGTCGTCGCTCTGCTGCAGAATTTCAACGCCATCAACCTCTATTCCATGTGATAATATTAGATCAAGAGTATGATTACGACAATGAGTAGGTCCTGACACGTGTTGTCTCACTCCAATTGAGTTTATAATGTCTTTAAATGCCAATCCCAATGCATCTTTTTCATTATCTACTAGGGGTGTAACGAGATCTCGTGCCACGAGATCTCGCGAGACTAAAACATGACGAGATTTCCCGTCGAGTGAAAAGCTGTCTCGCGATTTCTATTATATTCCACCGCTACACTCACATTCGCCTAAACTATCGTTTTGCTGTTTTTATAAAAATAATTAAAAACCATTATAAACTAATGTAAAAGTCTGCTCTGCTCATCCAGCACGAGTTGCCGTTGCAATCAGTGCAGCATGAATCACAGTTCACTGATCGCGTGAGGATGGCGGAGGATTCGTTGCGCAACATAGACTAAACGTCTGATCTTATGTTGTAGAATGCACGCTCAGCACCGCTGCTATACACAGAGTACGCGTGATCACGATAGTGAAAGTAAAAAACAAGCTCGCTGATGTGCATTGCGCACAAATTAGGCCGCGAACATACAATCGTCCGTCTCCCAATACCCATCACTGGACTGTTTATTTGCGGCTATCGTCTCAGTTTGCACTTCGAATATTGAGAGAGTGCTGTAATGTCTTAAAGACAACAGACAAGGGAGGCTCTGTTTCTGAATTTATAATCGGAACGCAAGAACAACTGTGGAGACAAACACACCAGGCTCGTTTCTCTACCTTTCCCGAACTCACCGCATTAAACCCTTAAACTGCCGGTGCAAAATAAAACAGCAATTTCAAAACAATTATAAAGAGTCTGTGTGCTAACTTTGATTATGGTTGCACTTGCACTTATTGTTTGCACTTAATAAGACTTCTAGAGTTCAGTTAGGAGGTCACACACAGGCTCAATCAGAAGTTCTGAAAGCTCTTAAATGTACAGTAAGGTCTGAAGAGACTAATGTGAAATCATACAGGAGAAAAGCCAGTCAATAAAAACCTTTTATTATTAAAAGGTTATATTGTTGTATATTGTTTTCTTTCAATGCATTTGATAATTCATACTCCTAATGCATGTCATTTCAGGTCTACTTAATAAGATTATTAGTTAAACATTGCAAAATGCACCTGCATACTTTTCCAGTCATGAATTGTGTCATTGAGGATTTCTGTAAAATTGTGCAAAAATCTCGTCTCGTCTCGTTCTCGTGAACCCAATCTCGTGTCTGTCTCGTCTCGTGATATAAGCGTCTCGTTACACCCCTATTATCTACATGTATATTAAAATCACCAACAATTAGGACTTTATCTGCAGCCAATACTAATTCTGATAGAAAGTCAGCAAATTCTTTGATAAAATCTTTATGGTGCCCTGGTTGCCTGTATACAGTAGCCAGCAGAATTCTCAAACGTGATTTATTGTTTTACACTATAAATTTTTACATTAAGCACCAACACTTCAAAAGAAGTATATTTAAAACTAGATTTCTTAGTGGTTTTGAGAATATTACTATAAATTACAGCAACACCTCCCCCTTTGCCTTTCGGACGAGGCTCATGTTTATAACAATAATCTTGCGGAGTGGACTCATTTAAAGTAATGTAATCGTTTGGTTTTAGCCAGGTTTCTGTCAAACACGGCACATCTAGGTTATAGTCTTTAATCTTATCATTAACTATGAGCGATTTTGAATTAAGGGATCGAATATTCAGCAACCCAAGCTTTATTGTTTGCTCATCTGTATTATATCTGTTTTTTATTTGTTGAACATCAATTAGATTTTTAACCTTAGAAAGGTTTGGCAGTTTTTTGGATTTCCAAATTCGGGGAACAGACACAGTCTCTATATGATGATATCTAGGTGAAAGAGTCTCTATGTGATGAGATTTATCTGACCTTGGTGACGTGAGGCCGCTAGCAGACGGTCGGTTTAGCCAGTTTGTCTGCTTCCTGACCTGAGCCCCAGATTGTCATGTTTTATCTCTAAGACTATGAGCCAAATTACTAGAGAGAAGAGCAGCACCATCCCAGGTGGGATGAATACCATCTCTTTTCAACAGGTCAGGCTTGCCCCAAAAACTTTTCCAATTGTCTATGAATTCTATATTATGTTGCGGACACCAATTAGACAACCAGCCATTGAGTGAACACAATCTACTAACTATCTCATCACTCCTTCGAACAGGAAGGGGGCCAGAGCAGATTACAGTGCCTGACATCATACTTGCGAGTTCAAACACCTCTTTAATATTAATTTTGGTGATCTCCGACTGGCGAAGTCGAACATCATTAGTGCCGACGTGAATAACAATCTTAGAGAATTTACGATTAGCATTAGCCAGCACTTTTAAATTTGATTTGATGTCAGGCGCTCTGGCTCCCGGCAAACATGTGACTATGGTGGCTGGTGTCTCTATTTTCACGTTCAGTGTAATAGAATCGCCAATTTCCAGGGCACAATCAACAGCATTCTCAGTGGGTGTTTCACTGAGAGGGGCAAATCGATTTGTTATGGTAACCGGAACAGAAGAGTGTGTGTGAGAGTGACTGTGAGAGTGACTGTGTGAGTGTGAGTGTGTGTGTGTGTGAGGGTGTGTGTGTGAGGTGTGTGAGTGTGTGAGTGTGGTGAGTGTGTGTGAGTGTGTGTGAGTGTGTGTGAGTGTGTGTGAGTGTGTGTGAGTGTGTGTGAGTGTGAGTGTGTGTGAGTGTGTGTGAGTGTGTGTGAGTGTGTGAGTGTGTGTGTGTGTGTGTGAGTGTGTGTGAGTGTGTGTGTGAGTGTGTGGAGTGTGTGTGAGTGTGTGTGAGTGTGAGTGTGTGCGTGCGAGAGTGTGTGCGTGCGAGAGTGTGTGCGTGCGAGAGTGTGTGCGTGCGAGAGTGTGCGCGTGCGAGAGTGTGCGCGTGCGAGAGTGTGCGCGTGCGAGAGTGTGCGCGTGCGAGAGTGTGTCGCGTGCGAGAGTGTGCGCGTGCGAGAGTGTGTGTGTGAGAGAGAGTTGTAAGAGTCCTAAATGATATTTTAATGATTACTGATTCGGGAGCTTTGGTCATTCTAATCTTGCTGGACTTGTCTTCAGCTTTTGATACTGTTGACCATGGAATTCTCATTTCCCGCCTGGAGTCTTATATAGGACTAGGAGGAGCGGTGTTAAACTGGTTTAAATCTTACCTAACTAACAGAACTTTGTCTGTTAAAATTGGAAATTTTACTTCATCATTACACAAGATATCATGTGGCGTACCACAGGGATCTGTTCTTGCACCCACTCTCTTTTCCATGTATTTATTTCCCTTGGGATCCATTTTTAGGAAACATAATGTAGCCTTCCATTGTTACGCTGATGACATGCAAATTTATCTGCCGTTGACCAGTGGTAATGAGAATGCAGTTAGTAAATTATCAGCGTGTTTCAATGATGTAAAGGCATGGCTATCAAAAAACTTTCTTTTTCTGAACTCAGACAAATCGGAAGCGATTGTTTTTCGCCCCTCCGAACATAGTAGACAACATTTACCTAACCTTGATCCTTTAAACCTTACTATCTCAGCAAAAGTGCGTAACTTAGGTGTGGTAATAGATAACAGCTTAAAATTTGATAGGCAAATTGCCTCGGTAGTGGGCTCGAGTTTCTTTCACCTTCGCTCCTTTTCCAAAATGAAATCTTGCCTATCCAATGCCTCTCTAGAAGTTTCTATTCACACCTTTATAACATCCAGGCTAGATTACTGCAACTCTCTATATTATGGGGTTTCTAAGAGTCAAATCTCTCATTTACAAGTTGTTCAGAATGCAGCAGCACGCTTGTTGAAGGGTGGGAAAAAATTTGATCATGCGACACCGCTTCTGAGATCCCTTCACTGGTTACCTGTTCAATATAGAATAGAGTATAAAATTTTACTATTAGTTTACAAATCCTTAAATAATCTTGCACCAACTTAAGTGGATCTACTTCACCCATATACTGCAAATCGAGAATTGAGATCAGCAAACAAATCCCTCCTTCTGATTCCTAGAACCCGCTTGAAAAAGAGGGGAAATTGAGCTTTTGAAGTGGTGGGCCCCACACTATGGAATAAGCTCCCAATTCAACTTAAAATGGCTTCCACTCTATCTAAGTTTAAAACAGCGCTAAAAACTCATTTATTTGGATTAGCTTTTATTATGTAATACTTGATTGATTTGATTTTATTTTAATGTACCATATTTGACTGACGATTGAAATGTGTTGTGCAATGTGTATTGTATTGTGATTACTGTACAGCACTTTGGTCGGCCGAAAGCCGAAAGTAAACGTGCTCCAGAAATAAACAAACTTGAACTTGAAACTTGAGAGAGAGTGTGTGAGAGAGTGAGTGTGAGAGTGTGTGCGCGTGAGAGACAGACAGACAGACCGACACCATCAAACTGTGTGTGAGAGAGAGAAGCAGGCGCGTGTGTGTGTTGCGCGGGTACAGTGGAAGCATAAAAACATACTCCGTCATTTTGTTCATACAGGACATTCAATCTGCAAAGTGTTTACTTATATTCGTGTACACTCACAATAGTAATGTTAAAGAGCGCTGAGGCTGCTTGACTGAACAGGCGCGTCCACCGGCCGTGAATTTTTTTTTTTTTTTACAGGGTGGTAGGGGAAGACTCATTAATATTCATTGAGGAACTCATCCCTGATTGGTCTGATGACCTATGACCTACCCCTAACCCCACCCTAAACCTACCCGTCACTGGGGTTAAGACCAATCAGGGAATGAATATTAATAAGTCTTCCCCTACCACCCTGCAAAAAAAAAATTAGCCCACCGGCTGGCTCAAGGTGTGTTCGACATCGGCTGCGGCTGGATGTAAGCGATCGGCGAGAGTAGCCGCGTGCAGGCGGGGAGGAGCTGCAAACGGAGACGTGAAGTCGGACACTTTCTGGTTCCCGTAGTGACTGCTCACGAGGTGTGTGTATACTTTACCACAGCTGAAGTGAAATAAATGCAATATTTGCCAAATGCACAGATATTTCAGACACATTTAATAGTTTACTGCTTCATACAGCATCTATTTGAACAAGATATAAAGTTCAAAATAAGCCTATTTCAATGAAGTGGAGTCAACGTTTTTTAATCAGTTTTATTTTGATAAACATGACACAATAAACATCGCGACTACATGAAAAGACTGTTTACTGTTATAAAAAACTGATTCGTGAGCTTTAGTGGAACTAAAGGAATGAGAATAAACACGAAACGCACGTGATCGTTGTCATGCAGTGAATCCGGCGAATCGTGGAACAGCTGTGTCGTCATCAGAGCTCCCGCAGCCGCTCTTCAGAAGCTGCGCTGGCTGAGTTCTCCGGCTACTCTCGAATCGCTCTCGCGGTACTTTGATGGCATACGTCACAGTCATGTGGCGTAGGCGCTGCATCAAGTCGGACAACATTTCTAACCGGCATGCACTGTTTCAAGTCAGCCGCCGATCGGTCTGCGCAGAGCTGCATGAAGTCGAACACACCTTCAGTCTCACACAAAGCCCGCCCTTTTACCCATATATGGATTGGCCAGAAGGTGGGCGGGGTTAGGCTTTCCCGAGATTTTCAAAGATGGTGCAGGCCAAACCCCCCATAAACGGCTTCAGAACCGTTATTCGGAAAGTCTATGGGTGACGTCACAGACGCTTTGTCCATTTTTTTTTTTTTTTTTTTTTTTTTTACAGTCTATGACTAGAACTTGTCATTTTTTTTATGACATCGCCCTTATTTCTTCTCATTCTTTTGATGCATGTAGCTCATTTTTTGGATATTTATACCTCAATTCTTACACATGGCACCTATAAAGTAATCTCTGGTATAAACTTGCTCGCTCCTGCACTTCCACGCACGCTCAGTCCTCTCTGCATTGGATTTTGGGAAATAGTGCTTCAGCAAGTGTAAATCGAATGTACACTCTAATTCAGAGTATTGTGCTCTCAAAATACTTAAATGTTTGTAAGTAGGCTATGCATTTTTGCAATAAACGAAAAATATATTTTATATAATCAACGTTTGTAAATGAGTAGGCTAGTTTCCATTGTTTTTTTATTAGATTATGCTGTTTGAAATTATACATGGGATTGTAGTTCTTTCCAAAGCATAAAACAAACGTAGCGTCCACACACTGATATGACTGCTCCAGAAAAAGTGTTTATTGCAACGTTTCGACC
Organism: Chrosomus eos; assembly: GCA_036326025.1. Lineage (NCBI taxonomy): Eukaryota > Metazoa > Chordata > Actinopteri > Cypriniformes > Leuciscidae > Chrosomus > Chrosomus eos. The sequence goes on from CM070820.1 coordinate 14,749,271, forward strand.
ATCAGGTCTTTCGTCAGGCACAAACTTGAACTAAGGTACAACTCTTAAGGTAAACCGCAAACTTTTGAAAACTGGTTTCAAAGTGCAAGTGTTTGAAATTGGTCTCCGTGTAAACGTCAAAAACGTGAATCTCTGAAGACGATGACATCTTGCATATTAGCCTACGTGTTCAGTCGCGTTTCATCGCCATCTAATGGCTTGGCAGCAGAATAGTGTTTAGTCACAGATCTGTGTAAATGGGGATCATTCAGACAATGTAAGTGAAACTCAAAGAAAAAAAAAAATCATTTTAAGCATATCATTGTCGTGTAAATGTACCCAAAGACAGTTTTAAAATCCCTATAGGAAAAAAAATGAATGGCAAAAAAGTAATTCCGGAACCAGCACTTCTGAAAAAGAGGGTGGGCACTAGAGGTGTGAACCTACACTGGTCTCACGGTTCGGTTCGATTACGATTATCTTGTCATCGATTCAGTTCAATTCAATATCGCGATGCATTACGATGCACCGCATCCTCAATTTTCAATTTTACTTCAAAAGTGATGTATGCGCGCGCACGTGAGTGTTCGCCTGGTCGGGAAGTCACAGTGACAAACATTCCAGTTTAAGTTTCATGGGACTAAAGCCGGTTTATGTCATTTAAAGGAGTAGTTCACTTTTAAAAAAACTTTTGCTGATAAGTTGTCCACATCTTTTTTCTTCAGTCGAAAAGAAATTAAGGTTTTTGATGAAAACATTCCAGTATTTTCTCCATATAATGGACTTCATTGGGAGCCAAACAGTTCAAGGTCCAAAAGACAGTTTCAGTGCAGCTTCAAAGGGCTTTAAATGAATCCAGACGATGAATAAGGGTCTTATCTAGGACCCTTCGAGTCATGAATCGAAAAAAGATTTGTTAATTTTGATGAACGAGTTCGAACAGGACAGTCACGAACGCTCATCACAGAACAGAGAAAGGCGAGCATTTGTGCTTAAACTTAAACTTTATTTATTTTTTAAATGAGCGATGGTTTCGCTAGATAAGACCCTTATTCATCGTCTGATATCGTTTAAAGCCATTTGAAGCTGCACTGAAACTGTCTTTTGGACCTTGAACCGTTTGGCTCCCAATGAAGTCCATTATATGGAGAAAATCCTGGAATGTTTTCATCAAAAACCTTAATTTCTTTTCGACTGAAGAAAGAAAAATGTGGACATCTTGGATGACATGGGGGTGAGTAAATTATCAGCAAAAGTTTTTTTAAAAGTGAACAACTCCTTTAAGAAAATGAAATTCTGTCAAATCAATTTTGTTTTAAAGAAATGTTGGAGTGGTGGGGTGGTGATGGAGCAGTGGATAAGAGACATGCCTTTGGTGTGAGAGACCCGGGTTCGAATCCACTGTGAGACACCAATGTGTCCCTGAGCAAGACACTTAACCCCTAATTGCTCCAGAGGCGTTCGACCTCTGAAATATAGCAATTGTAAGTCGCTTTGGATAAAAGCGTCAGCTAAATGACTAAAAATGTAAATGTAAATGTAAATGTTAATTTAAAAGCAGCGCTCATTCATCAGTGTATAATGTTACCCTGGAGATATCAAACATCCGTCACCGAGTCCGCTGTTGAAGACGATCATCCATTTATAATCACGCGTAACAAGACAGAATAATTGTAATTTGACCATCGGGTGCGGAAGGGTTGCCGTCTGTCCCGGTTTTACCGGGATTGTCCTTTTTAATAACCTGTCCCGGGAAATGTATCCACTCTCCCGGGACACTGAATGTCACGGTTTTCGAAAGGCTACGTGAATGTATGTTCAAACCATGTAGCGCGCACGGAAGAGAGGGAGAGAGCGAGACCTTGTGTGTGTGTGCCAGTGTGCCTCAAGTTACATATGCATGTAAGAAGCGTAAGAATGTTTAATTACTCACACTCGCGTCTCGCCTCCCTCTGTCAGTGTATGCTACAGCGACAAAGCACATACGCGATAAATGACGTCAGAAAAGCATACTGAACAGATACCGAATCGTACTCGTCTGCATCGCGATGCATTGTGGAAACGATTAATTTCGACACACCAAGCGGGCACTGTTGCACACTATATCTGTTTGTTGGCCAATGACCAATGAGATGAAAATTCGCTTCAGATGACGGATATCCAGTAACGGAGATATTCATATGAGTTGGAAAGACGTGTTTGGTGTTTTTACGACGTCAGGTGTCTTCAAGTCACTTTCGTCTGTGTTTGGTGTTTACGACGTCAGGTGTCTTCAAGTCACTTTCGTCTGAGGAAGGTAGAGGTGTACCTCTTAATTTATTGCGCAAAAATACTGCAAGGTTTTTACACTACTTCTGCAAAATGAAGAACAAAGAATGTGCATCAGTAGTTTTGCTTTGTTTTTTAATTTATGAAGCCAGTGTAAACTGTATCGTTACATGTATTACAATGCTATAATATTTTGTGCAGGCAATACACTTTTGTTGTAAATAAAAGACTGACAATGTCACTGCCAGTGTTGGGAAGTAACTAATTGCGTGTAACGGCGTTACGTAATTTATGGCAAAATAAATGTAAATGGAATCAGTTACAGTTTCTGAGAAAAAAAATGTTTAATTAAATTAGTTACTTATGCAAATGTTAATGATTACAAAGGGGGTTGCGTCTGAATATTTTTTGTAAAGCTAAGATAAGTTGATTAATATAAATTTGCTGCTTTGCCTGTTTTGAGGTCTCTTGCCAATGCCTCGTACATTGAGTATTGTGAAACAAAGAAAAAATGTGTCATAATATTCTGATGGATATTTCGTGATTTAAAGGGGAGCAGGCAAGCCATTTTGTAGTGTGAGCGCAATACTTCAGAATCTGATCACCTTATTTTTCTGCAGAACTGCAAGTATAAAATACAAACAATATCACATTAAAGAGTGTTAGAATTAGACTAATCTTAAAATATTAATTAGCAACGACTAAAGTCTATTTTAATGGGATTCAATTAAAGGTTGGGGAAATATATATATTGAACAATTTTAGCATTTTTTTCATGCACTTTACGATTCTATCATCAAATTGAAGTAGTTTAAATAAAGGAATAGGCCTATTTCCAGCCCATAGATGATTATCAAAATTAACTGGTTTGATCGTAGTTAACTTCTGATCCGTGTTTGAGTCCTGTGATGCTGTTGGATGCTGCGCTCTGTTCGTTAATCTCAGCTTCGGCAGCGCTGACAAGCACATCTCTCAGATAATGTTACACGTTAGAATCGAAGACATAGGCCTACATTTGTAACATGTAAGTCTAAATAAAACATTTTGAATATTGACTTTTATTGTTAAGTGAAATTAAATGTGTAATTTTCTCAAAACTGCCGTCTGTCCATTGACATAAGGCGGAAATTCCTTTACAACTAATCAGCAGGATGTGACAAACGAAATGCGGACTGGGATAAAGGCCTATTCTGATGCTTTTGATTGGTTCTCGTTTGAATATGCAGCGCATTACATCTTCCAATTACATCAATCCACATTGCGGCTGAAAGCTTTAGGCTTCAACCTGTTGAGAGTTGGCACCATGGTGAGTGATAAATGCGTTTCAGTGCTCAATTTAAAAATAATTTTATCCAGAAATCTTATTTAACCTCAGAACCATCTAAAAGTAAAAAAAAGTTGTTAGTTACATTTCTGTGGTGGCTGTGCTTTAAAATGTGAATTATTGTAATCTTAATTGTTAGTGAGGAAGGATTTTGAAACTCTGACAGTAATGAGTGTTGAGTAGGCCTACTACTGTAAAGGTAGGACCACCAAACTTTCACCAAAAAACTAGCGTTAATGAAACCCAACTGTGCTGCCGCATCCAGGGAAAAAAAATGAGTGGGCGCGGCCAATTTGATAATTTTTTGTCTTGACATCACAATGAAAAGTAAAATGACTTATTGGAAAAACAATTCATTAAATTGACTGTCGACTAATACTTTTGAGAGACTAACTTTTTTACGGTGAATTTTCATATATAACACTTTGCAGGATGTTTTTGTTCACTTAGATCTGTTACACACTACACTACATAATAATAATAATAATAATAATACATTTTATTTATTTGGCGCCTTTCTGGACACTCAAGGTCGCCTTACAAAATGGTACATTAGAACAAACTAAAAAACTAGCTATATTAAAAAAACTAGCATAAAAACATGTAAAAAAAATAATAAAAAAAAATACATCATACTTAAATCATACATACATCTTCATACATGGCATCATCCATCCGTAGTTATGAGTAGGCTTGTCTAAACGGATGAGTTTTGAGTGTGGATTGAAAGTGTATGAGGGAATCAAGAGTTACGGAGGTCCGGGGGAAGAGTGTTCCAGAGCTGGGGAGCAGAGCGACTGAAGGCCCTACTCCCCATGAGGCGGGCGGGTGGGACAGTGAGATGAAGAGAAGAGGAGGAACGAAGAGAGCGGGCTGGTGTGGCAATATGAATGAGGTCAGTAATATATGCAGGGGCGAGGTTATGGATGGCTTTGAAAGTGAGGAGCAGGATTTTGTAGTGGATACGATATGAAATGGGAAGCCAGTGGAGCTCTTGGAGGACTGGGGTGATGTGCTTTATGGACGGTGTGTGAGTGATGATACGTGCGGCAGAATTTTGAACAAGTTAGAGTTTATGGAGGGTTTTTTGAGGGAGACCAAACAGAAAAGAATTACAGTAAACGATTCGAGAAGTGACAAGGCTATGGACAAGAACGGCAGTGGAGAGAGGAGTGAGAGCAGGACGAAGACGGTGAATATGTCTGAGGTAGAAATAGGCTGAACGGGTGATGTTGTTGATGTGTGCATTGAAGCTGAGGGTGCTGTCTAGGATGACACCCAGACTTTTTACCTGAGGGGAGGGTGAAATGGAAGAGCCGTCAATGAAAATTGAGAAATTCTTTATTTTACTTAGGGTGGATTTAGTGCCAGTGAGCAGAAGTTCAGTCTTATTGCTATTAAGTTTGAGGTGAACCAGGACTTTATTTCATGAAGGCAGTTGGTTAGGGAAGAGGGTGGGAGTGTCCTGTTGGGTTTACTGGAGATGTAGAGCTGGGTGTCATCCGCATAGCAATGAAAATGAATGTTGTGTTTCCTAAAGATGTGACCAAGGGGAAGGAGATAGATCAGAAAAAGCATGGGGCCAAGAACAGAACCCTGCGGAACACCAGAAGTGACAGGGAAGGGATGAGAAATGAAAGACTTTAGCTGGATAAACTGGGAGCGGTCAGAAAGGTAAGAATGAAACCAGGTGAGGGGAATACCAGTGATGCCAATGGAGGAGAGTCTGTCCAGAAGGATAGAGTGTGAGATGGTGTCAAAGGCTGCACTGAGATCAAGCAGAAGGAGGATGGTTAGTGAACCAGAATCAGCAGAAAGAAGGAGATCATTGGTAATTTTGAGAAGGGCCGTTTTTATGGAGAGAGCGAAAGCCAGATTGGAAAAAGTTCATAAAGGTTATTGGAGGAAAGGTGGGTATGGAGCTGAGCAGCAACAGTTTTTTCAAGAAGTTTGGAGATGTATGGAAGGTTTGAGATGAGGCGGAAGTTATTGAGGTCAGTTGGATCAGAACCGAGTTTCTTGAGTATGGGGGTGACAGCAGCAGTTTTCAGAGAGGGGGGGTACAGTGCCAGAAGTGAGGGAGGCCCGAATGATATTAGTGATGAGAGGGGAAAGAGCAGGAATGGAAACTTTGACAAGAGAGGAGAGGAGAGGGTCTAGTTGACAGGATGAGGTGTTTGATTTCTGAATGAGAGTAGAAATCTGGTTTACAGAGGGAATGGTAAATGTTGATAATGAATGGGTTGGATTAAATAATGGTGAAATAGGTGAACTTAGGATTGAGGGATGAAGTTACTGATGAATGTGTTCAATTTTTGTGATGAAAAAAGATGCCAGTTTATTGCAAAAGTCAGAAGAGTAAAGATGGTATGGAAGTGAATCAGGTGGTTTTGTGATGTTGGAAAATAGGGAGAAAAGAGCCTTAGAATTACCTTCATTGGAGCTGATTAACCTGGAGTAGTAGGATGTTTTGGCTTTAGAAATTGAATCTTTGTATTTAAGGATGTGAGTTGTGTACATGTCTTTGTGTATGGTGAGTCCAGTTTTCCTGTAGAGTCGTTCCAACCGGCGGCCTATTGCTTTTTGTTTTCTGAGGGTGGGAGTGAACCAGGGTGATGTGTGAGTGAAAGTGACAGATCGAGTTTTGAGTGGAGCCAGAATGTTGATAATGTTTTGGAGGTGTGTATTGTAATGTGTGAGAAACTCATCTGTTGCAGGGTCCCCGCGGGTCCTTAAAAAGTCTTAAAAAGTCTTAAATACAATTTTCGCTTTTTAAGGCCTTAAAATGTCTTAAAATCTGAAATTTCCGATAAGGAGGTCTTAAATTTCACGTACGGACCTTAAATTTCTGGTCAATATCGTTGGCGAAAAAAAGACGAGACTAAAGTGTGTTTAAAAAAATACAAACTTGACTAAAACCACTTTTTTTGTCGAATAAAGGAGACAACACATTACAGACTGTGTTTACAAGCGTTCATGCTTACGGTTGCCAGATTTAAATAATTAAATCCCCAGTCAGAGCTTTTCTGTTAAAATAACACGTTTTCTAGCCGGTCTTGTCAATAGTATCTGGCAACCATGCTCGCGCGCGCGCTCTACACTGCTGAAGAAGCGCGGGTGATCTGAAAACACAGACAAGTAAGCTGGAGTTCAGTGATCTTCATTTGATATTTTCTACTTAAAATTATTTAGTGTCATTCAGTTGGTCTTTATTCTGTCACGAGCCGCTTGCGCTGTTTGTGCGACTAAATCTGCGATCAATACAGGCTGATATCTATGGGGTTAGATTTCAATCACAATTCTGCGCGCGCAAGATCATATTTTGAGCGCGCAAAGGGCATTTCGCACGCGCGTGAACTGAGTTTTGCGCAGAAATGTTCGTCTCGCAGATAAGAAAATATTTCGTGCGAACGAAAATCATTTTTGCATTTAAATTAAGTATTTTGGATGTGCGCAGACGTTCTCTTTCACATGTGCAAAGTTCAGACGCTCGCTTGCTCAACACACACAACCCAGCGTTACAATATGCCATAATTCCAGCCAATCAGAGATTAGGCTGCTAAATTCTGATTGGCTGGCTTGACAACCAATCACAAGACTCCCTGCATCACCGAAAGTGGAAGAGGAAAAATACAGAGGTGGAAGATGTTTATGTTTATGTATATATTTGATTTGTTTAATGACTTGATCACTTCAATTTAAGTTCAAATGTCTAATCATGTAGTATTATTACTGTACATAATGTCCCAGTGTTTCCTACACCTCAAATGGTAGTTCTAAGTTCTTTCTGAACTGCAAGTTATGTAATTAACATTGGATATGAATGTGACCGAGCTGGGGTCGATGTTACACGTTTTCAGAAATGAAGATGGACAGACTTTTCTCCTTTTAGTGAGATAAGTGTGTAAAACCGGTACATCACTTGTATCAGAATAAAAAAAATAAAAAAACATCATGTAAACGTAGAAATTCAATGTAATAACGTTAAAATAACAATTTACTTATCCTTGGAATTATTTAAACAAAAACATTCACAGCAGAGATGTTCTGTAAAAACCGTATTAAATAAATATACTGTATATTCTTATATACTATTTAGGATGGATATGTGCACATTGGGATGCAGGCTTGTTCCCTCACTGCAAAATGTGGGTGGGACATGTGGGTAACAATGCAAACATGTAAATGAAAATCTATATCTAATTTTCTGTAAAATTTTCTGATTTTCTAATTTTCTGATTTTCTAATTTTCTGATTTTCTGTAAGTGAAAATCTATATCTATATATAAAAAAAATCTATATAATTACTCGCATTATTAGATTTTTATTTTGCAGTGAGGGGAACAAGCCTGCATCCCAATGTGCACATATCCATCCTAAATAGTATTTAAGAATATACAGTATATTTATTTAATACGGTTTTTACAGAAAATCTCTGCTGTGAATGTTTTTGTCTAAATAATTCCAAGGATAAGTAAATTGTTATTTTAACGTTATTACATTGCATTTCTACGTTTACATGATGTTTTTTTTTATTTTTTTTATTCTGATACAAGTGATGTACCGGTTTTACACACTTATCTCACTAAAAGGAGAAAAGTCTGTCATCTTCATTTCTGAAAACGTGTAACATCGACCCCAGCTCGGTCACATTCATATCCAATGTTAATTACATAACTTGCAGTTCAGAAAGAACTTAGAACTACCATTTGAGGTGTAGGAAACACTGGGACATTATGTACAGTAATAATACTACATGATTAGACATTTGAACTTAAATTTAAGTGAAGTGATCAAGTCATTAAACAAATCAAATATATACATAATAATATAAACATCTTCCACCATGTATTTTTCCTCTTCCACTTTCGGTGATGCAGGGAGTCTTGTGATTGGTTGTCAAGCCAGCCAATCAGAATTTGGCAGTCTCATCTCTGATTGGCTGGAATTATGGCATATTGTAACGCTGAGATGTGTTGAGCAAGCGAGCGTCTGCGCTTAGAGAGCGCTGAGGGCTGGTATGAAATGAGCAAGAAAGTACAACTTTGCACATGTGAAAGAGAACGTCTGCGCACATCCAAATTACTTAATTTAAATGCAAAAATGATTTTCGTTCGCTCGAAATATTTTCTTATCTGCGAGACGAAAATTTCTGCGCAAAACTCAGTTCACGCGCGTGCGAAATGCTCTTTTGCGCGCTCAAAATGTGATCTTGCGCGCGCAGAATTGTGATTGAATCTAACCCCATAGATATCTAGCAGTGTTTTTTAATGTTGATCATATTGTTGCTATTTTGCAACGAAAGCCACGGCAGAACTGCAGCACACAGCGGTGATTCGAGAACGAATCTGTGGCTTTGAACGAATCGTGAGATTCAATGACCCGTTCATAAATGCAGCCACTTGCTTTGTTACCATAGACTGCTGTGTCCCAATGTGCATACTATCCATCCTAAATAGTATGTGACATTAGTAATTGTCAATACTATTTAGGGCATAGTATGCACATTGGGACGCAGTTGTTACTGAATGAATGAATGACTCGATGACGGATGACTCGCTCATAAAGACAGTGACTTACCGCCACCTACTGGCTATTTTAATTTAATGTTTAAAAGTATCACCTCGTTTTTACCATCATTGCATATTTATTGAACATTGTTTTATTTAAAGCATTATTTATTTTATAAAAGTATGTATAAAGATAAAAATGAACTGGAAAAAATCGATTAAAAGGGACAGATATTGTCCCTTAATGAAAAGGTCTGACTGCAGTATGAGTGCAAGAGGCGTTTCGGCACTCTAAAAGATTGGAGAACCACTGAACTAAGGAACAGGATATGTAGAATTGCACAAGTGCTACTGCTAAATAGTGCATTGTCAATACAGCCTGTTACCTGGATTCAAATACCTCATAAGCTTAGTTGAATTGGCCTAAAGCAAAAAATTATAATGTCATTTTTTGTCTAAAGACTACATATAAAATAGCTACCAAAATTAATGTCGGTAACTGAAGTTTGACTTTGTCAACTAAAACTATGAAAGACAAAATTACTTATGTGACCAATAAGACCAATAATAAGCATTTTCATCTGAAGACTAAGACTAAAACAAAAATGGCTGCCAAAATTAACACTGTCGTGTTGAACATTTTCCTGTTTTTTTTTGTCGTGGTAAAGTCTTAAATTTGCCTTTTAGAGGACTTAAAAAGGTCTTAAAAGTCATTAAATTTGCTGTTAAAAAATGTGCAGATACCCTGCTGTTGTAGAAAGGCTATCTACACTTGGGAGGTTATTGATATGAGTTATGAAGTTATCCAGGTCGATGTCCTTGATTTTTCGGAAATGAATAGTACGTGGTGGATTAGATTTAGTGAAAGACAGATTGACATTGAATGACAGATTGACATTGAATAAAAGAAGCAAATGATCAGTGTAAGGAAGATGATCAGTCTTACAATCCATAGGTGTTATACCTGAGCAGCAGATTAAGTCCAGAATATGTCCTTTATTGTGTGTGGGAAAACTGACAAACTGTTGAAATCCAAGACTGTCAATACATGAGGTAAAATCTTTAGTGAGAGTATTATTGAAGTTGTCCATGTGGATGTTGAAGTCTCCCAGTAATATGACATTAGATGAAAGTGTAGCCAAATGACACAAAAATGCAGAAAAATCAGAGATAAAATCCTTGTTTGGTTTTGGTGGTCTATAGAGAGTCGCAATAACAGTGGGAGTAGGTCCAGAAAGCTGACAGACAGTAGCCTCAAAGGAGAGGCAGGCAGGCAGATTAACAGGAACAACTTTCCAGTTCTCACGGTATATTACCGCGAGACCACCCCCTCTCCCAGACATACGAGGTGCAGATCGGTAAACAAACCCCGGTGGATTGGCTTCATTGAGGGAAGCAAAGTCGTTTAGCTGCTGCCAGGTCTCAGTTATACAAAAGATGTCAAACTTACGGTCCGTCAGGAGATCCTGGACGAGGTGGCCCTTGCCCGTGAGAGAGCGGATGTTTAAAAGGCCGATATTGACCGCAGTACTGCTGAGACTGACAGCCGCATTAGCATTAGCTGAGCTCTGGACACGAGCCAATAGCGAGTAATCAGCACGGCGTCTGGTATTCCTCAGAGGCCGGCGGGCGGTAGACCAGAGTGACTTGATAGAGCTGGAGTTGTCGTATTGAAAATATCGACGCGATCCCCGGTGAGTGCCTCTCCACTTTTGAAATTGCTTCATATTTATTCTGGCGCCGACTGTGTGACAAACAATGCTGCCGTCAGTAGCGTTAATTTCACCAAGAAACGGCTCATAACATCCACTGGACCCGAAGGTGTTTTTAAGACTCAGAGAAGTTAAAATGATTCAGGAGAATTAAAATAAAAGTTTAAAAAAAATAAAAAAATAAACGACTAAGTACTAAAATACGTCAGAAGAAGCGGCAGCCAAACGTGCGCCAGCGTGTCCTCTAGTGACTAGTCCTCTGAAACATGAAAGGTAATTTTCTAAATTCCATAATAGGTGCCCTTTAAGCAGATATATTTGATTAACCCTATCTGGTTTAAATGTTTGAAAATGTTTAACAATTGAAAACTTTAGTTAGAAATTTAGAAAATAAATCAAATGTAATGTTACATTACTTTAATAAAGTAATTTAATAGAATACTTATTACATTTTAAATATGTTGACTTGTAATCTGTAACCTACTGTATTACATTTCCAAAGTAACTTTTCCAACACTGGTCACTGCTAAATATTTTTGTATTCTGCCACGTTTCTCATTGACATGCCCCCAACTCATAAACTCAGGCTTATGCTGCCTTCGCATGCTATCGTACATAAAGTTTCCCAGTTGAAAATTGGACCTCGTCGTATTTACTTCTGGGAAGCTTGTGAATGTTTGTATGGTTGTCAACGAATGGGATGCTTGGCCAACATTTTATTCAAAACTAAATATCTTTACAGTTTGGCCTTAAGATTTCCTCAAGAAATATGCAAGAATAAACCTGGTGTTCTCCATGATTTTTATTCTGAGTTTGTAATCATGACTTCAATCACGAGCATGACTGCTTTGGGGGCAGTCATGGCCTAATGGTAACAGAGTTGGACTGTTGACCCAAAGGTTGCTGGTTCAATTCCAGTACTGGCAGGAATATGACTGAGGTGTCCTTGAGCAAGGCATCTAACCCCCAATCGCGCCACTCAAGGCTGCCCGCTGCTCCGGGTGTGTGTATCCACGTTTGCAGTGTGTGTGTTCACTACTCACTACTCTGCTCGTAATGTGTGTGCACTTACTTGGATGGGTTAAATGCAGAGGTCAAATTCCAAGTATGGGTTACCATACTTGGCCATCACGTGTCACTTTCACTTTCACTTTTCAAGTCGGAGGTAGAATATTTCCGATAGAAGTGAAATGCAGTATTGAATTGACAGCTAGTGCTTGAAATGGTTACTGCAGTCCAAATTCTAAATATCGGTAAAAGTTTTAACCTTGCCCCCTACTGGATTCTCACACGAGTTGCCAGATTGAGGATGCGCAACTGCTATCTGACTGAGTTAATTTGCTGGCTTTCATGGCTGCAATAAGCTTAGTTGACTGGCTAACCCGTATGGAAATACTATTGGGTAAATTGGCAGTGGGTAGGATCACACAGACCTAAACAAAAACAGACATTCTGACATGGAATGCACATATCAAACAAAAAAAACTGTCATATTGTTTGAAAGATCGAAAAAACACATTGTTTTTCGATCTTTTCACCATGACTTGAATGCACCAATTGTCCACTCGTGCATATGAATGGCGACTTGTAACGTTCAATAGGATGTAGGATGTCTGCGCACGCACACCCAATACAAACACATGAGCATGACTCGTGTATCACTAATAATCGTCATAAGGCAACTATGGGCTAGTTAGGGTTAGAAATGGTACTGTAGAAATGGATTAATAAAATATTAGTAAAAACCACTGAAAAGAGAGCAACATGCTGCTTAACTACCATAGTACGATTCATCGTCGAAGAAATCAAGTACCGTATTTTCCGCACTGTAAGGCGCACCGGATTATAAGGCGCACCTTCAATGAATGCCCTATTTTAGAACATTTTTCATATATAGGGCGCACCGGATTATAAGGCGCATAAGATACTGCAGTCAAACGTTTGACTGGGTTTGCGTTATGCATCCACTAGATGTGCTAAAGCAGGGGCGTAGAATTTAGTAGGGACGCTAGGGACGTGTCCATATCGTGACGTGACAATATCCCTAGCAATAATTTCGATCAAAACTTAAAATATATTTATATATTGATGTCCCCGTCCCCCAGGGGCGTCGCACCCGTGGGGGATGTGGGTGTTTTAGCACCCACATTTTTCCCGGTGAGAGGGTTCACAACGCACAAACGCGCTACTGCAGTCGCTCCTCTGTTTCTCTGGCGCTCTGTGTGTGCACTCGCTGCGGTTGCCTCCTCTCAAACAAGACACCGGCTTTAAGTGTGAGATCTCTCTTGATGTGTTAGATTTATCGGTCAGCTCGCTCTGAGGAAGCGGGGACTTATGGTTATATAGTTATTTACATCTGCCTTTTCCAGGTACTTTGAATGAGTGTTTATGCTTTGAACGAGGTTTTTAAATAGGCTTGATATGTGTTAGGGAAGATGTTATGTTTATGTTTTGTTGACATGTCGAGTGTTTTTCGGTATTATATTTCGTTTTTTTTTGGCAAAACAGCACAAGACTTTAAGTAACGTTAGGCATTCTGTTTGTGCTGCCTGATTTAAAGAAAAGTGTGCTCTTGCTCACACGATCAGCATGGTGATCCGGTGTTTTCTCCTAAATAAAAGCTCAAGGGTTTATTTCTTACAAGTGAAGAAATTGGGACAAAAGTAATTTCAATTTTCCTATTCTATAGCGAAATACAAAATATAGTGTAGTCTAATGTAGACAGAGACTCAATATCATAACTAAAAAGATGTTTGAGCCCTCTTTAGGTAGGCTACAAGTCAATGCTTTTTCTTTGTTCAATGTGCACAGTTCATGGGTCGAAGCCGGTTGAAGCTCTTAATTTTGTGCACCAGATTGATGCATTTAACCTTAAAATGTACAAAATTTTCTTCCGGGGGAGCATGCCCCCGAACCCCCGTAGAGGGATATGGGATTAATATCCTGCCATGATTCAAAACTGAAAATAAAGTTTTGAAAGGTTGAAACTAAGTGTTCGAAAACTCAAAATCTTACAAAAAAAGTTTTGCAAGATCGAAAAATAAGATTAGCAAGCTTGCAAAATGTAAAAAAATATATATATCTCTGCAAACATTGTTGTTTTTGAGATTTCCTTCTTCAGAACTGCAACATTTTTTTTTTTCCGATGTTGCGCAAACAATTTTTTAGAGTTTCAAATTTGTCAGTGTTCTCCCACTGTATTAGTTTGTTTTCCAGGTTTGAAACCTTGTAAATGGTGATCTGAAAACTGGTGTGTGAATGTGTGAAGAAAAGTTTTGAAACTCTGAAAACGGAGTTTTGCAGGCTTGCAAAGTGGTAAAAAAAGAAAATCTCTGCAAACATAATTTTGTTTTTGAGTTTTCCTTCTTCAGAAGTGCAACACTCTTTTTTTTACGGTGTTGCGCAATCATTTTTTCAGAGTTTCGAATTTGTCACTGTTCTCCCACTGTATTAGTTTGTTTTCCAGATTTGAAACCTTGTAAATGGTGATCTGAAAACTGGTGTGCGAATAGGTGAAAAAAAGTTTTGAAACTCTGAAAACTGAGGTTCGAAAGGGCGAAACTTATTACATTACATTAGCACTCCTATTGCAGACCATTTTTTCAGAGCTGAGTTTACAACACCCACTTTGCGGAGATACGCCAACACAGTTGCGAGCTTGCAACTCGCGAAATTTGTGGCAGCGTTGTCACGCAGCTCTGCTCTGAAACTCTGAAACTCAGACTGAGCGAAAATGAAGCTTCGCAACCTCGCAACTAAAAAAAAAAGCCTGGAGGGAGGGCCTTCTGCTCTTGCCCAATGCTTTGCTGTCTGCTGACGTACAGTCCAATCACAAGTCGTATTTACTGGAAAGGTGGGATTGACCGACTGCTCCACCAATGACGAAAGCGCACAGGAGACGCAAACAGGATGCACGGCTCTTGCCGTATCTCTGTATCAGTTATTTTACAAAAGCACATCGCTTTCTTATTATTGTGAGTTTACACAAATATAATTAGTTGCGAATGATGTATTTTCTTTATGACCAGAAATTATGGAGTATTTTAAGTTGTTTCCACTGTTGATAGATAGGAAAATGCAACATACAAGTCGCCGACGCCACCATGTCATGCAGTAAGCGGCGCGCGCTCCACAATAATGGTGGAATACCGTAATTCCTCAAATAAAAACCGGTATTCAAATAAACGCCGGGCCTCTGATAGTGGCCGGGTGCGTGGTCAACGCGGACAAATAAAGGCCGGTCTCAAATTAAGGCCGGGGAAAAATTAGTGTAGCCTACACTTAAAGACGGACGCGCTCAGCGCTTGTCATATATCACAACTACTATTCAGTGTTTTTAACCACGTTTATTTTAGGTTTCAGACATTTAAATAGATAAGATTTATAGCAAAACAATACATTTATAGTTTGTAAAATACACAATGGTGTCTATGGAAGCAGCAATAATCCATTCAAATATATTTGGCGACGTGTTTTATTCATATCAGATACACAGTGTAAGTATAAAGTTTACTCTATTCTTCTCCCAGTTCACCGGCCACTTACTTTCATGCATTTCGGGAGAAACTGAAGAATTCACGCGCTGTGTACAAATCCAACAGACAGGAATCTCTGAACTGCGGTGCCGATCTCACGTTATCAGATCAGGATCAATTATAAAGGGTTTTAAACGACAAAACAAACTCACTTACACTGAATTGAGAGTCAGAATAGAAGATAGTCGATGACATGGTAAGCAAGTTTGTTAATATTTAGAAATAAAAGCGCTACATCTGTCATACAGCGCTATTGTGGCTGTGGTGAACAGTGCCAAGCATGACGCGTCACCATGGAAACTTGGCTGACGGGCGGGCGGGGATCGCGAATTAGAAATAAAGGCCTGCCTCTAATAAAAGCCTGCTTCAAATAAAAGCCGGCTACCATCTGCAGTTCAGGTGAATAAAGGCCCCGGTCTTTATTTGAGGAATTACGGTATGCTGGAATAGACGATTTAATGAATGAGGAGCGTAAAAATCTTGTGGTTATTTGTGATAATCCTAGCCCTTTATTCTTATTGTCTAAATAATCAATTATTAGACTGACATTGTGACGGACTATGACTGACATTTGACGAATTGCTTTGTATCTTTTTTGTAAGTTTTGGACAAAAGTGTCTTCTAAAAATCAAGAGCAGAAGGGCCTCCCTCCAGGCTTTTTTTTTTTTGTTGCGAGGTTGCAAAGCTTCATTTTCGCTCAGTCTGAGTTTCAGAGTTTCAGAGCAGAGCTGCGTGACAACGCTGCCACAAATTTCGCGAGTCGCAAGCTCGCAACTGTGTTGGCGTATCTCTGCAAAGTGGGTGTTGTAAACTCAGCTCTGAAAAAATGGTCTGCAATAGGAGTGCTAATGTAATGTAATGTAATAAGTTTCGCCCTTTCGAACCTCAGTTTTCAGAGTTTCAAAACTTTTTTTCACCTATTCGCACACCAGTTTTCAGATCACCATTTACAAGGTTTCAAATCTGGAAAACAAACTAATACAGTGGGAGAACAGTGACAAATTCGAAACTCTGAAAAAATGATTGCGCAACACCGTAAAAAAAGAGTGTTGCACTTCTGAAGAAGGAAAACTCAAAAACAAAATTATGTTTGCAGAGATTTTCTTTTTTTACCGCTTTGCAAGCCTGCAAAACTCCGTTTTCAGAGTTTCAAAACATTTCTTCACACATTCACACACCAGTTTTCAGATCACCATTTACAAGGTTTCAAACCTGGAAAACAAACTAATACAGTGGGAGAACACTGACAAATTTGAAACTCTAAAAAATTGTTTGCGCAACATCGTAAAAAAAAATGTTGCAGTTCTGAAGAAGGAAATCTCAAAAACAACATAATGTTTGCAGAGATATATATATATTTTTTACATTTCGCAAGCTTGCTAATCTTATTTTTCGATCGTGCAAAACTTTTTTTGTAAGATTTTGAGTTCCCTTTCGAACGGTCACTTCGTATTGCGTAGCTATACGCAGTGGGGAAACTCCTCTTCCTCGATTTACTGAAGCCTTTATGTAAAGCGCATTTGCAGCTGCACAGCAGAACATGAGCGTCTGGCTCTCTCATAGGCTGCGCAGCGGCAACTGCATATCCAATGGCGTGGGCGTGGGCGTCATACACGTCAGAGCCCGCCTAGGGGGCGTGTCCTCAGACTATAATAGTCCCCGAATTCGCCATTATAGCAGATTTTACTCCTTCAGCGACAAACTTCACGTCTCTGACCATTTGTTGAAAGCCTTCGCCGTCGAACAAGCCTTCAGCCTGAGCGAGCTACAGTTCAGCGGACGACACATCCAAAGTGTGTTTCTCCTGACGCCGTCTCTCCTGTGGCTATCCGGCGATATCCTTTGCATTATTCATTGTAATTTAAACTGTGTTTATCTGTACGAGCGTTGTTTCAAATGCCTCGTGTCAAGACCTGCGCCACGTGCGGAGCTAAGCTGCACGAGGCGGACGAACACGCTGTCTGCATTCCTTGCCTGGGACTTCACCACGCGGAGAATGCACTGTCTGCCGGCGGATGTGCGGCCTGCGAGAGCATGCCCATCTCCATGCTGCGAACTCGGCTAGCCCTCTCCCGTGATGGCGACGCCGCCTCAACCGCGCTTCCCTCTCCGGCCCCGCTTCAGCCGAAGAAGAAGAAGCGACGCAGCCAACGGCAACCGGAGAGCATGGATGTTAGTGAACGCACGCCGGCCACGTCCCCGCGTGCCTCACTCTCTCCAGCTCCTTTATCTCCGGTCCTGTTCGAGGGAGATCAGCGCCCCCCCCACGTGGCGGGCCTTGTCTCCTTCGGCGGGCCAAGCGAGCACGACGACAGTCTGTCTATCGCCGCGTCTGAGGAAGAATGGCCGGGCTCTTTCGACCCCGTCATGGCTTCCCAGCCGACGCCCAGCACCTCTGCTACCAGGACTAACTCCGACGCGGAGATGCTTCGGATCCTGACGCAGGCCGTAGCGGACCTCGAGCTCGAGTGGGCCGCGCCCGCCGAACCCCCCCGAAGTCGGCTGGATGGCTGGTTTCTGCCGGGGCATCAACAGGCCCCTCGTCACAAGCCAGCGCCATTTTTTCCCGAAGTACACGAGGAGCTCACCAAGGCTTGGCGCACTCCTTATTCCACACGAGGCCCCGCAGTTTCCGCGACGCTCTCCTCCGTGGACGGAGCAGCAGAGAAAGGCTATGAGTCGTTGCCGCCCCTCGAAGAGGCGTTGGCCGCTCATCTCTGCCCGAACACAGCTGCTAGCTGGCGAACTAGAGCTGTTCATCCCAACAAGCCGTGCCGTAGCACTTCAGCCCTCGCTGGACGCGCGTATTCCGCCTCCGGTCAGGCTGCATCGGCCCTGCACACGATGTCCGTGCTGCAGGTTTACCAGGCCAAACTCCTCCGGTCTATGGACGAGGCTGGCCCAGACCCCGAGGCCTTTCGGGACCTGCGAAGCGCCACGGACTTGGCCTTGAGAGCTACCAAGACCACCGCACAGGCTATCGGGAGGAATATGGCGAGTTTGGTCGTGCTTGAGCGCCACCTCTGGCTTACCCTCACTGACATTAAGGACGCGGAGAGAACGAGGTTCCTCGATGCCCCAATATCCTGCACCGGCCTCTTCGGCCCGGCGGTGAAAGGGTTCTCGGAGAGATACACCGAGGCACAGAAAGCGTCCCAGGCCATGCGTCATTTTCTGCCTAAACGCTCTAGCTCGGCGTCGAGTGCTCACAAGCTAGCCCCGTCGACGCCGCGGCCAACAAAGCCCGCGAAACAGGCCTCTCAGCCCCGCCCTGCGGCTGATGCTCAGCGCCAGCCGAGAGAAACCAAGCGCTTCCGTTTCCCCGACGCCAAGGCCCGAGACCAAGCGCCGCGCCCCATTCAGCGCCGCCAAAGTCGTCCTAGCACGCAGTGGGAAGAGAGAGGGCACGGGTCCCGCACTCGCCGGACCACCCTCGAAGAAGCCAAGAAAACTTCCCACAGCCCCCTGTTCAGTTCAGGCGGCTGGGGATTTTATTACTGCAAACAGGCCCGCAACAGTAAGCGCGTTCTTGCAAACAAACGCTGTTTTCACGGCGACCCAAATAAAGCACAAAAAGAGCATGTTTCACAATCACAACACATGGGTTCACGGTTCCCCTTCATCAGGCGGCTCCTCCCCCGTTGTAATACTGACTTCCCCACACGCAAATGCTTGTACAGTCAGTCCAATACTCAATGTGTGCACAAATCACAATATAAGGGTATCAGGTCCCCCTTCACTAGGCGGCCCCTCCCCTGTTGTAACACTGACTTCCCCACACGCAAATGCTTGTATAGTCAGTCCAATACTCAATGTGTGCAAAAATCACAATATAAGGGTATCGGGTCCCCCTGCATTAGGCGACCAGCCCCAATCTGTGTGTCAAGCCCTAGCCACACGGGTTCTAGCCTGGCAAGCTATCCCCGGTGTGTCGAGTTGGGTCATAAACCTATAAAACGAGGTTACTCGCTCCAATTTGCTCGCAGACCCCAAAATTTCAGGCGGTTCTCGAGACTTCGGTGAGAAGCAACGTGGGTCACGTGCTTCGCACCGAAGTACAGAATCTTTTAGCAAAAGGGGCGATAGAATTAGTCCCCCCCGCGCTAAAACAGATGGGTTTTTACAGCCGCTATTTTCTGATTCCGAAAAAAGACGGCGGTCTCAGACCCATTCTAGATTTGAGACATTTGAACAAAGCTCTCATGAGGCGGCCGCTCAAAATGTTAACTATCAAACATATCCTCGCGCAAGTGCGCCCGGGGGATTGGTTTGTCACAATGGATTTGAAAGATGCTTGGAGATGAAAGCAGTTGGGTTGGCCCTGAAGGCATTTCTGTCGAACCTCAGAGGCCACCATGTTTTAGTCCGCACAGACAATATGTCAGTGGTGGCCTACATAAATCGCCAGGGGGGTATCAGGTCAGGGAACCTGCATGCGTTGGCGAGAGACCTCCTCTTATGGGCACAAACCAACCTGAGCTCTCTGAGGGCAGCGCATATCCCAGGCGTCCAGAATGTGGGCGCGGATATGCTCTCACGAGGCAACACTCCCCTCGGCGAGTGGTCCCTGAACCCACAGACGGTCAGTCTGATATGGAAGGTGTTTGGAGAGGCCGAAATAGACCTTTTCGCCTCGAGAATCAACACCCACTGCAAATTGTTCTTCTCGAAGAACAGGGATGCGCTGGCCCATGTCTGGCCCAACCGCCCCCTTTATGCCTTTCCCCCCGTTTCAATGATTCCACAAGTCATCAAGCGGGTCAGAGAGAGCGGGTGCCCAGTCCTTCTGGTGGCCCCTCTCTGGAAAACCAGACCGTGGTTCCCGGAACTGGTTCAGTTATCGGACACAGTCCCATGGCCTGTCCCACTGAGGAAAAACCTCCTCACACAGGCGAACGGGACATTGTGGCATCCGAGACCCGATTTATGGGCCCTCCATGTTTGGCCCCTCAACGGGTACCAAAGGACCTTCCTGAGAAGGTCCTAAGGACCATATCTGAAGCCAGGGCCCCTTCGACTCGGCGCCTTTATGCTTCAAAATGGTCGGGTTTTTCCAGCTGGTGCTCGGAAAATCAGGCTGACCCAGAGTCATGTGAGATATCTGTGGTTCTCTCAT
This sequence comes from Chrosomus eos, assembly GCA_036326025.1. Taxonomy (NCBI): domain Eukaryota; kingdom Metazoa; phylum Chordata; class Actinopteri; order Cypriniformes; family Leuciscidae; genus Chrosomus; species Chrosomus eos. The sequence goes on from CM070820.1 coordinate 14,769,715, forward strand.
TCTTACAGGAGCTGCTGGATGCGGGTCGCTCCCCATCCACGCTCAAAGTGTATGTGGCAGCCATAGCAGCACATCATGTTCTGGTGGATGGCCAGTCACTGGGAAGAAACGACCTGGTTGTGAGATTCCTTAAAGGTGCTAGGAGAATGAACCCCTCCAGACCTCCGTCTGTGCCGTCTTGGGACCTCTCCACGGTCCTTGGGGCTCTGAAAGGTCCGCCTTTTGAACCGCTCCAATCGGCTGATCTAAGACCTCTCTCGCTGAAGACCGCTCTCCTTATGGCGTTGGCATCTATCAAGCGAGTGGGAGATCTGCAGGCGCTCTCTGTGAGCCCTGCATGTTTGGAGTGGGGTCCAGATGACTCCAGAGTCATCCTTAAGCCCAGACATGGTTACGTTCCTAAAGTGCTCTCAACACCGTTCAGAGCACAGGTGGTGACGTTATCAGCCCTCCCTCCTTCTGCAGAGGATGGAGAGGTTAACCTTCTCTGCCCTGTCAGAGCGCTGAGAATCTATCTGGAGCGTTCTGCGTCTTTTAGACAATCAGAACAGCTTTTTGTCTGCTTTGGTGGTAGATCTAAGGGGGATCCAGTCACTAAGCAGAGACTGTCTAGATGGATAGTGGATGCTATTTCTATGGCTTATACCGCAACGGGTCAAGTCTGCCCTATAGGCATCAAGGCCCATTCGACCAGAGGTATGGCCTCGTCATGGGCTTGGTCATCTGGCATTCCCATCAAGGATATTTGTGATGCGGCCGGCTGGTCTTCGCCTTCCACATTTATGAATTTCTATAATATGGAAGTGCCTTCCCTGCAGGCGAAGGTGCTTTCGGTATGATTAAGACCCGTCGGAGGCTGGTCTTGTCATATATTACTGTGCACAATCACATTCACATATATATATAAAATGTTGTATTCATGCATAAACCCGCTGTTGCCGGGTAGATTACATATATAGAAAACCCGCTTTTTGCCGGTTATAATTATATATATATATATATATATATTATATATATATATATATATATATATATATATATATATATATATATATATATATATATATATATATATATATAAACCCACTTGTCTGGTGGTATGTTCATATACTAATAACCCCGACAGTGTCTGGGTTCATTGGTGTAGTAGGTTGGGTTATTACTAACGGAGGTGTACTATTTAGACCTGACGGTGTCTGGTCTATTTATACATGATTATGCGGTTATGGCTTGTTCTGTATGCTCAGGGGTCTGAGTTGCAGTGGCAGCCAGTTATCCAGTGCGGCGTTTTGCATGGCGTCCCCACTGCGTATAGCTACGCAATACGAAGTGACCGTTCGAAAGGGAACTACTCGGTTACTCACGTAACCTCAGTTCCCTGAGTTAGGGAACGAGTATTGCGTAGCCAGCCGCACTATTTAACATGGCAAGTTGTCGCTTCAGTCGTTAAACCTGCTATAATGGCGAATTCGGGGACTATTATAGTCTGAGGACACGCCCCCTAGGCGGGCTCTGACGTGTATGACGCAGAGTGATCTCATTGGTCGCACGTCAGAGGCGCCCACGCCATTGGATATGCAGTTGCCGCTGCGCAGCCTATGAGCGAGCCAGACGCTCATGTTCTGCTGTGCAGCTGCAAATGCGCTTTACATAAAGGCTTCAGTAAATCGAGGAAAAGGAGTTTCCCCACTGCGTATAGCTACGCAATACTCGTTCCCTAACTCAGGGAACTGAGGTTACGTGAGTAACCGAGTAGTTTTCGAACACTTAGTTTCAACCTTTCAAAACTTTATTTTCAGTTTTGAATCATGGCAGGATATTAATCCCATAGAGGGAGGGCTACGCCACTGCCGTCCCCACCAATTTCAAAATCAAACCTACGCCTCTGTGCTAAAGCGAATGTCAACAAAACAGTCAGATAAAGTCAAACTTTATTAAGCGTTCTGACAACTCCGTTCACTCCCATGGTAACGTTAACGCTGTTCAAACGTTAAAGGAGAACTCCGGTCAATTTTAACATTGAGCTAATTTTTTTTGTAAATTTGGAGTGTTGTCAGTACAGATAACAACGACAAAAATCAGTGTTGCCTACACAGTGTTATCCTCTTATTAAAATTTGCACCCTGTTGACTTAAACGGAGCAAGTTTTAAAACAGCTTTTAGCTCTTAACCTTAATGTGCCATTACAAGTGCACAGGCATGTGAGTGAACACGGTGAATCTGACTGCAGTAAATGAGAAAGATATGAATAAAAATGATGTTTAGTCAGCTCACATACCCGTATTTTCTTCCTGTTTTCGGTCAAAGTCCACAGTAGGCGATTGTCGAGTGGCGCGCGCGCGCGATCATTGGTAACTAAGCAACAGATAGTTCATCCGAATCAGATGTAACACACGGAGGACGCGCGCGCGAATTCGACAATCTACTACGGTGGACTTCGACGGAAAACAGGAAGTAAATACGGGTATGTGAGCTGGCTGAATAAAGAAGAGATTATTCTCCTGCCTTCGTGAAAGCTCGGATCTCAGTTGAGACTGATATATCAGCCTAGGCATCCACGATCCATTGGCAGATAGTGGTGTAAGTCGCCCGGCGCTGTCTCCCCGTCTTGGCGAACGTGTGTTCACCATCCATATATAAGGTGCTCTGGATTATAAGGCGCACTGTCGTTTTTTGAGAAAATTAAAGGCTTTTAAGTGCGCCTTATAGTGCGGAAAATACGGTAGCTAGTCACGACTGTTTCCCGAAACCGTATTGTCATAAATTTGTCGTTTGCTTCATGATGGTGGAGTTAACTTCTTATGAATCTGTTTGAGATCGAATTAATGGCAGATTTATTTATTTTTTGCTACAAATTACAGGCATGGCATCTGAGGACTAAATCTAGTTTTTTTCTAGATTCAGTCATATAGGCTCATTCTAATGCATACACATACACACTCTTTAAAAACGGCACTTTAAATGTCTTGACAAAATAAAACGTAAATGATGTTTTGTATATTTTCAAAATAAAACATCTAGATTCTACTGAATGTCAGCTTGCTTATTTTTCTCAAGATAAGGATTTAAGTTCACGTCATGCAATCAAGAAACTATGATTCTATCCAGGTCTCAGAAGAATTAGCTTTATTGAACAAGCAATAAAGTGAGATGCCAGCTGTTCAATTGATCATACGATTCGCCTTATTCACCTACGTCACCAGCTTAAACCAAAACGAGGCTGTGGGGTACGGAAGTAACGGTGGCCCTCTGTAGGCTACAGTCATAACGTTATCTTAACGCCCGTAACAGGCCTCTATGGAACAACGTCCCACTAACCCATCATTTTACCAACAAGCGGAAGTTTTATCAGAAAACTAATCAAAAAGAAATCACTGGAAACGACTGAAAAGCGACCGTTTGCTGGCATTTTTGTTGTTTACTTGAATATCACACACACACACACACACACACAAAACACACACACACACACCACACACACACACACACACACACACACACACACACACACACAAGCATCGATGTTGTACTACAGCCAGGTTTACAATAAAAAGTGACATTGATCATGAATTAATGTATGTCAAAATTACACATTAGTCACAGATAAATTACCGTTAGGTTTCACAAAAGAAAGAGGACACACTTCTTCAGTCGCGTCTGTTTCTGTTTATTTGGTAGTTAACGTTACAGACATGCATCACATTTAGAAAGAATGATAATTTCTACAAATATATGCCACCAAAAATAAAACCTGATGAGCTTTAGCACTCTCTCGACTCCCAGTAACTTAGGCTAACGTTACAGATATTTTCAGTCAGAGTAACAGAGGAAGCTCCTGAAAAAAAAAGTTGCTTTATTTTATGATGATACTCCGCTATTAAGAGACGAGACGTAGGCTACTGACAGATAAAATAAAAACATGATTGTGATAGCCTTTATTATTGGTCTGATTTCTTCAATCGTTCACCATGTTTTTTTACTATGCGTAATCTTCAAGCGTTTACTATGTTTCCTATGGTAATAGTTAACGTGCATAGTCTTTTGCATCGCGTATAGCTGCTATAACGTTATAAATATTTCTAACATTACCTTATACGGTGATCAGAATCCACATCGGATCACAAACGGCATTCAAACATGAAAGTGAGTTAATTATTTCGCCTGTTCGTAACCCTCTAGCCCGAGCTTGCTTGGTAACGTTAAGCAAGTTGTAGCTCTTTAGACTAGCCTGATCAGCTAATGTCCTGCCGTGACTAGCCATGTCTTTTCAGCAAAACAGCCCGGGGAATCTCGCAGTCGTTATTTGCCCATTTTTCAACATACTCCACTGTTATTTCCGGAAGAGATGAGAGGTTTGTTGTCCACACAGGTACACAGATATCTATGACACAGACGCCCGCCGTTGCGCTCTGTCACTGCACTTCCGGTAGAGTGCCTCGCTTTGGTTTTCAAGATGGAGGCGCGGTGAATAAGGGGAATTGCCAGACTTCATGTCTTATACCTTTTTCTTATCGCTAGGTACCAAATAAGGCATCCTTATAGTTGTCTTTTCTTTGCGCCCCACCTTGTGATATTGCCACCATTAAAAACACCTTTCCAGAGGCCATATCTTATATAACATGTTTTTCAGTGCCTTCAGTGTGTTCCACTTCCTGCACCCTTCCCATATGATTAATGTACAGGATTTTGGGGGCTTTTCCATCTGCACAAACCCTTTGACCGGTTTTCTTCCTGGTACATCGGCATATAGACGTTTTTCATGAGACAAATGAAATGAAACCGATGCTGTCTGATTTGCATAATGTGTAGATGCCGTGTTGGATTAGTGTGTCTTCTGAGGCAGCGGCAGAACTGTAGGAGGCTGGTAAAAGAGCAGCTTTATTCCGTGCTGTTCTCTGCTGGTTTCAAAATATGTCTGTTTATATTGTCATTTTTTTTTTTTGCCCGACCGGCACTTTGCAACAACACAACCTTCTTTATGCAGCGACTTTCTGTATGTTTTCTATAACAACGTGAGTCACGCAAAATCCGATCAGAGCAGTCAGACTGAAACGGATTTCCAGAAATGCGTTTTGAATAGAATTTCAAACCACATATGAATGAAGCTCAAATCATTTGTAAAAAAAGCATTCCATATGTTTTTTGCAGTTCACACTTTCAATTGGATATGCACAAATTTGATTTGGACTGACATTCTGAACATAGCCGAAGACAAAAGCAAAGTGGCTTGTATGCAGCATTTCATTTCACATTAAACCAAAGCCTAATTAATAGTCTATTCTTGATAACCACTTAAAGGCATGGTTAATACATTTAATCATTTTAATCAGTTAACTTATTTTGTTCAGATTACAGATGACTCTCTTATATACACCAACCTCCTTATCTTCACTCCGCAACCCTCTCCAGATGGAGTGGTTCGCCTTGAGCAGGCAGTAGTTCCTATTGAATGTTATTACAGCAGGTAAGTGGACTGCGTATGTAACTAACCATGTTACCCCCCTTGACTATATCGGATGGGTATAAAGATGGGGCATTTATTTTGTGTCCTCTGTCTCTCAGGAGATTTTACATTACCAGTAACCCCATCAAACCAACATGGATTCCTTACGTTTCAACGCAATCTGCAATGGAAGGCTTGCAGTTTTCACTAAAGCTAATGTCAAGTATGTGCAGGGTATTTGTAATTTCAGGAATCTTTATTTTGATTCTTTACCTGAATGTTTGAAGTTGTAGAATGGTCTTTCTTGGTTTGCATTATTTCTGGTGCAGGTGATTGGCGCTCTGAACGGGCCTCTGCTGTGTACTTCTTGGGTGACATCATAAACCTAGAAGCCTCAGTTCATCTGGGTCATCACATTAATCTCCAAATATATTTTGAGAGCTGTATTGCCACAGTGACTCCAGATATCAACTCTGTCCCCAGATACACGTTTATTGAAAATCATGGGTGGGTACATTCATTCATGTTTTTTTTTGTTTTGTTTGTTTTTCACTCAGAACATCCTAGCAACTGCATAGAAATGCCTTTATTTAAACTTTATTTAACATAACAGCCATTTATGAATTAACAAATTAGATGTTACTTGCTTGATATGTAGTTTAAACTATCAAGACGGACTCAAGTCACGTTATCCGTCATGTTAATTAAGACGTAATTTTACATTAATAAGAAAAAACAGCCACGAATGACTGCATGTTGAAAATAAAACCGCTAAATTTAATTCTCTCTCTCGGTTGTCTGTGCTCATTAGGCTACGCTGCCTTCACGTGCTATTGTCGTAAATGCTAGTTTAAAAAATTGGACATGAACGCCCTCTTGATTCATATTTACCACTGGGAAGCTCTGGAATAACTTTGATACCTAACTTCCCGCGATAGACGGGTTGGACTGTTGGATTCCGAAACTTTTGGAAGTATGATTCCTAGTTTTGGAATCAACTCCATTGAGTCCAGAAATAGGAATCGGAGTCGATTCCAAGATATGTATACATGTTAGGGGTGTAACGGTTCACAAAATTCATGGTTCGGTTCGATACAATACACCTGTGTCACGGTTCGGTACGTTTTCGATACAGCAAAAAAAAAAAGAAATGCCAGAGAAATTTCCTTGATTTAATTTTTTTATTAAAACTAACATCATAAAGTATGATTTTTTTTTTTACTTTGAGCAATGATGGAGCTATAATTTACTCTTCTTAGGAGCATATAAATCTAAACAGCTCCTTGGAAAAATTAAATGTAATATTGTAGTAGTTATAAACAAAGGTTTATATTAGTTCAGATTAACATTTGAGGGCAGCAATTGTATTCATAATGTCAAAATAAAACCGACGTAATGTTACTTGAAAGCCAGCCTAACGTTACTATTCCTGCCAAACTTACATGGTTACAGTGAGTGTTACTACAGTAAATCCATGGTGAATGTTGCTGATCTGTGGACACTGGATAGTTCATTCATGGCACAATGTTTCTTTCTGGTTTCCACGTCAGCGCTGTTTGATCCGTTAATAACGGAGAAATGTGAATGTTTCTCACTAGATCTCGCAGCGATGTTATTACTTCAGTGGCGAATTCAAATGCTTTCTTTACTGGATGTCTCAGGCAGCGCTGTATAGTAACTGTAGCTTGATCGAGATCGGCTCGCTCTGCTTTGGTCCAAACTGATAAACGGTCCGTCAAACACACAACGAGTAGCTCAGTTTCGTTCCGCTTGCATTACGTTTGCCATTTGATGTTGGGCAATGTTGTGGTCGCGCCAGCGTCTTATTATGAGCGCGCTTGCCACGCACGACGCGCCTACATTTGAAATAACGAAATTTTGGTCGGCAGGAAAAATGGTCCAACGAACCGTTCGGTTCGAAAATGCGTACCGAGAACCGAACCGAAAGCCTCGTACCGAACGGTTCAATACGAATACGCGCATCGTTACACCCCTAATACATGTGTATATATAAAACGAACGATTAAAGAAACCTAGTTCCGGAGTGACCACATAATGCTGTAGAAAGTTTTATTCTCTGAATAATTGGTTGATTCCTAAATTGTTGAGAGCCTTTTGGGTAGGATTGAGGTGATAGGCCACAATGTCACCATTGTTCAATCCCCATTCCAACGCATGCAGGACGTATTTGTTGACAATGCATGGAGCTGACCTGATACCCTGCCCTTTGGAGCACAAAGTAATTGTTGTCCTCATGCTCTAGAGTACTGCACAGGTTGATCTAGTTGCCTTGGCTGGCTCCTATGAGCAGCACATAAATGAACTAAAGGTTGAAAGCGAGTAAGATACTGTCCCCCATACCCTTGTCTAAATTGTGATGGTGGAGTTTGTATTAGGTCTGCCAGCTGCTGTCTGGTCTTATTTGTCTAAATGCCGCATTCCAGAGTTTGCTGTGCCGCTGGTCCAAACAGTTGGCCTGGGACTCCGGGGTGGTCATGAAGTGTCCTCCTACTTGCTTCTGATAGTGGAGACCGAGCCAGCCAGACTTGGCGGCGTGCTTGAGTGAGTGTTGACATTAGTCTACCCAAATCTCTTGACATGAATGCGAATGCTTGCAATGACGCATCGCTTAGGATTTGGGCTGAAGGATCACCCTCGTGCTTGCCGTGGTATGATCAATATAATCTTTGGATGGGGGAATGCTTAGAACAGTGTCTGAAAAGACACTGGCTGGAGCTGCCACTGTAAGGGCCGTGTCCGGGCCGTGTCCAGGCGCGTCCAGCGTGCCAACGCAATCTGGAGGGCTTGTCTCACTACATCTTGATCTGATTCTACTCCTTCCCGTGAACCATGTCCCATGGTTCTGAGTCATCATGAGAGAACAGAGTGGACTTCCGATAAGAATTCTTCATTTCTTTCCTCACAAAACTGGTTTTGCCATGGCTGCCATGGACACATCCTCGGTAATTGGTGATTCCCCTACTGGATTTCCCAACATTGATGACTGTGCCTCCCTCTGTTGCAGATTTAGTATTAAATACTTAATCTGGGCAAACTCTGAGGTCAAAACCTCCACTTTTATGTCAAGTCATCCTCATTTATATAGCGCTTTTAACAATGTAGATTGTTTCAAAGCAGCTTTACAGAGACAAACATATAATTTAAGGTAACAAAGAATGGTTTGGTTTTATAGCGGTTCTTGAATGTTGTTTCCAGCTAAAGTTAGTTTTGATTGATTCACTTCCGTCGAAATGATCATTTGTTATTAAATTAGGGGCCGCTAAGACGACGCCATTCTCTCTAAATAGACTTTAAACGCGAACCTGTGATAAACGCTGATGGCGTTTACATGAGCGTTAAGAATTGATTCTATAGTTATGTGTGTTTGAATGTATGTGTGCGCAGGTTCGTAATTCGCTACAAACCATGCCTAAACAAACTACTTGTCTTGCCTATAAATTTTGATGCAGAATTTCATTTTATCAATTCGGCGTAGGGACGCGAAACCGTAATTTCATAGCGCTTTATCTGTAGAGTGGAATAAGGATCCTCCATAGGGAGAGGCTAGTTGGCACTTCTGCACTGCGTTGTCATCGGGTCCAGGCGAAGGTCCTTCGTCAAATCTGGTAACGGCCTGGATCCGGCAGGCTGCAGGAAAACCTCGGGATAAACAAAGACACTAATATTAGCGTAGATGCCATTCTTCTTATGATGTAACGAGTACATCAGGATTTAAGGGAAGTGTTCCCGGTTGCGGCTGGCCTAATCTATGCAGCCTAACATTTAATTATCGAAGTCTATAATGTATTATGTGAATGCTAGGTCAAAGAGATGTGTTTTAGTCTAGTTTTAAACTGACAGACTGTGTCTGCTTCCCGGACAATGGTAGGAAGATTGTTCCAAAGTTTTGGTGCTAAATAGGAAAAGGATTTACCGCCAGCAGTCGATTTAGATATTCTAGGTATTATCAACTGGCCAGAATTTTGAGATCGCAATAGACGTGCAGGACTATAATGCGTTAAGAGCTCCCTCAAGTACTGGGGAGCTAAACCATTTAGTGCTTTGTAAGTAATCAGCAATATTTTAAAATTTATACGATGTTTAATAGGCAGCCAATGCAGTGTTGACAGAACCGGGCTAATATGGTCATACTTCCTGGTTCTGGTAAGAACTCTAGCGGCTGTGTTTTGGACCAGCTGTAGTTTGTTTAATAAGCGTGCAGGGCAACCACCTAGTAGAGCATTACAATAATCTAGCCTTGAGGTCATGAACGCATGAACTAATTGTTCCGCATTTGTCCGTGAGAGCATATGACATAATTTATCATATGATATATTTTTAAGATGGAAAAATGCTGTTTTACAGATACTAGACACATGACTTTCAAATTAAAGATTGGTATCAAAGAGCACTTAGTGGAGGAGACACTCACTGCTACCACCCTTTTTTTGCTTAGCCTTCACTTTTCCCTGCCGTGGTGCATCTGAGGTCAAGAGTCCCTCTACTACAGCTAGCCTGGAAGCTCTCTGCTCCCACAACATGGAGCAAAAATTCATACAGGCATCCTAAGTGAGGCCCTGCTTCAAATGTTCAGAGAGAGAGAGAGAGAGAGAGAGAGAGAGAGAGAGAGAGAGGAGAGAGAGAGAGAGAGGAGAGAGGAGAGAGAGAGAGAGAGGAGAGAGAGAGAGAGAGAGAGAGAGAGAGAGAGAGAGAGAGAGAGAGAGAGAGAGAGAGAGAGAGAGAGAGAGAGAGAGGAGAGAGAGAGAGAGAGAGAGAGAGAGAGAGAGAGAGAGAGAGAGAGAGAGAAGAGAGAGAGAGAGAGAGAGAGAGAGAGAGAGAGAGAGAGAGAGAGAGAGAGAGAGAGAGAGAGAGAGGAGAGAGAGAGAGGAGAGAGAGAGGAGAGAGAGAGAAAGGGGAGAGAGAGAGAGAGAGAGAGAGAGAGAGAGAGAGAGAGAGAGAGGAGAGAGAGAGAGAGAGGGAAGAGAGGAGAGAGAGAGAGAGAGGAGAGAGAGAGGAATTCCATCCTAACATAACTTCTCTCTCACTTCTTTAGGGTTAGTGCCCTTAGGGTTAGTAGTAATAACTATGTAATAGTCGTATGGCAAAGGTATGTTTTCCCCCCATTAAAGCAGTGGCCATTAAGGCAGCCAAAAGAAGGCACCCAGGGACCATGTCCATGAGCTCAATCTGAAAGAGAAGAAGAAGAATTTACTGTTTTGATAATGAATATCATCCAAATACAAAACATGCATTCATGCTTCAAGGGCAAAATATAAATCAGAATCAGAAAGAGCTTTATTGCCAAGTGTGCTTGCACATACAAGGAATTTTCTTTGGTACTGAAGCTTCCAGTGCACAGATACAGATACAAATACAACAAGAAATAGTAATACAAATTCTAAAAATAAAATTATAAAAAATATGAAAATACTATAAAATATAAGACCACAGTTGGGTTTAGTCAGAATAAACATGTACAGATTATAGGGCTGGACGATATGGCCAAATTTGATATCACGGTATATTTCTTAATTTCGATCGATACGATATAATTCCGATATCGATATGAACAATATAAAAAGCCTCAGGAAAACTGCCAAGAATGCCCACAACAGATGTCTGTACCTACAATCTTCTAAAAAAAGAATTTGTCAAGTCTATTAAACATCCTCCTATAAAACTACATAATATTTTAGAAATAAAAACAGTATAAATAAATTAACGTTCACCTTTTATTTCCATTTAACCTTTATACAAACAAAAAGTCAAATAAACATAAGACTCTCAGACTGACCTTATTAATATATTTAAATTTAAACAATAACATAGGCTGATTATATTATCATTTACACAAAACTTCTTGTAACAAAACTTGTTCTTATAAACCAAAGTGCTTCAGCCAGGATAAATATTTTGAAAAGTGCTCAGCTGCAGGAAAAAGAGAGAGCAACAACAAAAACACATGTTACTGGGGAAGGGGACATTGGGTGTTGATGACACCCTATAACAGGCTCTAGAGGTTTCTGGCAAGAAATACAAGCTGGTCTACATTATCTGGCTTCAGAGATGCCCTTTTACATGTGACAATGTTGCCACCTGTACTAAAAACCCTCTCAGACGGGGAGCTTGTGGCTTGAAGTAATGTTGTGCCAGTTGGCTTACTCTGGTGGAAAGTCTATCAAAAGAACTTCCCTAATCCAGAGGATTTGAGTCATTGTCAGCATTTGGAGACAGAAGGTCCCGAGCTCCCTCTCAACTGCCTGCTGTGCACTCAAGTCTTCTGTATTTGTAGTAGTGGTTGAAAAAAAAGTTTGAAAAAAAGCTAGCCAGAGACCGCTTTGTTTTCTTGGCTGGTACAGAAGTGTCTCCCATGGCTTCTTCTCTGGACTCCTCTTCCCTGACCACAACAGATCTCTCTACCTTCAGCATCTCCAACACAGCTTTCTCTTTGATGTATTCTCTCTTCTCCTCCTGAGTGTATTGAAGTTTGAATCTTGGGTCAACGAGGCATGCCATGTTAAGTAGATCATCCATGGTTGGGTCATCATACTTTTGGTTGAGGTATCCCATCACTGTTGTCTTTATGGTCCTGGTGAGCTCGGTGTCATCCGCTGCTTCCTTCAAGATGGTGGTATTGAAGAGATGCATCACTGGTTTTAGAAATGATACACTGACATAGGAGGACTCACCAGACAAGGCATCAGTGAATTCGAGGAGTGGGCTTAGAGCTGCATCTATAGACTCTAAAACATCCACATCTTGCCAGGTAGGAACCAGTGGTCTGGTCTTCTTGTCCTTTGAGAGAACTTCAGTGATGGCCCTTTTCTGCTCCAGAACCCTCTTCACCATTTGTTGACGGGAGCCCCATCTTGTTGGTGTTTCACTGATGAGCTTGTGCTTTGGCAAGTGATACTCCTCCTGAGCAGCTGCGAGGTCCCGTTTCTTCTTCCAGGAGTAGAAGGCAGCCACCACCTTTTTACAGATCCCAATTGCTCTGTCCACCCGCTTGTCTTGGTTAACTTTCTCTGTAGACAGATAAAGAGAAAAATTGCAAATTGCAATATATATTTATAATTTGTATTTATATTTTAACTACAATTTGTTGTTTATTCATATTATTCTTACAGCAAAATTCTTCTACATGCATAATTTTTTTTGTTTTAACTTCACAACTGATTTGGCAAAGTAAACTTATGTTCCAATGCCAGTAAAACACCTTTGAATTTAATTGAAATAATTGCTGTATCCATACAAATATGCATGTCTTGAGAAAAGATTAAATTAATAGCCTATAAAATCACTTAAATAGGGTGAATAAAATCACCTAATCAAAACTACAGGCTAAGTACTACAGTTACAACTAAGTACTAATTAAGTACAATGATTTTAGTTATATATCATTTCCTCATACCATAAACAAAATCAATTAAAGCTGCTGCAGTTAGTAGCTTTTGGCGCTCTGCATGCATCTTGCGGAAGAACATTGTTGCTGGAACTACTTCTCTCCATTTATGTCTATGACGAATCTGTACTGTAACTGGGCTACTCTGCAGCGGAGACGAGCCTTAAAATAGTCAGAATATAAACGCTTATTATAGGTGTACCGTAGTGATCCAGGATAAGACAAAAACACGGGTTGGATATTGGATTCATGATGTACTGGCTCATTATATAAATTAATATTTTTTAACTAAAAAGCTTTAACGTAACACTACCATTTATATTAACTGTGTATAACTTACAAATAGCAGAGTTCAGTCGATGGCCGAAGCATTGTAGTCTTGTCCATCTGTTCAACTCAGCGGCTTTGATGATATTGGTCCCGCTATCTGTGGTGATACAGACCTGTTGGTCCTCGCGGAGTCCCCAGGAGGCGAGCGCATCTGCAAGTCCGTCTGCAATTGCTTCGCCCGTGTGATCCACAGGAAAATAGACCGTCTGCAGGCATAAGCTGATGAGCTTCCAGTCTTGGTCAATAAAGTGGACTGTCAGGCTCAAGTATGGTTCTGAGGTTCGGCTTGACCACAGGTCAGCTGTGTTTGCAAAATATGACACTGACTTCAGTTGTTCCTCCACCCTTTCCCTTACTTCACCATAAAGTGCAGGGATAGCTGTGCGTGAAAAATATTTTCGCCCAGGGAGCTCGTATCTGGGGTCTATGACTGAAATCATTTTCCTGAATCCTACGTTTTCCACCGTACTAAACGACATCATGTCCTTAGCCAAGAAGTTTGTAACAGCCTTTGTAATGTCTTTATGACGTTTAGACTGTTTGTCATAAGGCATGAATGCAGCCATTTGTGTTTGCTGCATGGGTTTCTCTTTTGACACAGCTGGTTTTGGGGATGAAGATTGTATTGTTTCAGGTTGGCTTAATCTTTTATGGTGCCTCATCTTTTGACTCTCAGAATGTTCTATCGGGTGGAACTGCTTCAAATGGTGGAACAGATTTGATGTGTTCCCGCTGCTAGTCGGCACCACTCTCCGGCACATTTTGCAGCACGCTGAAACCTGAAGTTTATCCGATGTCCGATAGCCGAACCACTTCCATACTACTGAATTTGTCTTTCCTCTCTTATCAACTATTTCGTCGGAACGAGCTTCCACAAGTGAGGAGAAAGCAGTCACATTTGAATTGCGGTCAGGGGCGCTCATTTTGTAGTTAAAACTTGCCGCGGTCGGTGGAGATCAGCCTACTACTGCTGAGCAGTGAGCACTGGCTGCGTGTCTGTGGTGTACGTCATCACGAAAGTAGCCTATTGTGTTCTGCTCTCTCTGACAACTGCGCGCCTAATGCCAATCAGTGACAAATGCTGTTATGTATATTGAAATATCGAAAATGTGTTTAAAAATCATATCACCGTTATCGAAAAAAAAATATCGCAATATATATTTATATTGAATTATTGTCCAGCCCTAACAGATTATGAACATATTTACAGTATTTTGAATAGTATGAATAAATATAAATATAAATATCACCTGAGTTTAGGAGATATTGCACTAAACAGTGGGAGAATTGCACTTAAAGGCATATGCCTTGGGAGGTAAGTTAACTGTTCAGAAGGGAAATGGCCTGTGGGAAGAAACTGTTTCTGTGCCGAGATGTTCTTGTGGTTCTTGTGTGTGATCTGAGTCTCCGTCTTGACGGTAACAGTTCAAACAGGTGGTGTCCAGGGTGAGTGGAGTCTGTGATGATTTTACCTGCTCTCTTCCTCACTCTGGAAGAGTACAGGTCCTGGAGGGTTGGCAGTGGGGCACCAATAATCCTCTCCGCAGTCCGGGCTGTCCGTTGTAGTCTAATAATAATAAGAGATGTGTGGAGGCTTGTTTGACTTGAACCGGCGCTGCACAGACCGATCGATGAATAACATCAAAGTACCGCGAGAAAGACGGCTCCTTATGCTTTTCAGTCACTCTCGCGGTACTTTGATATAAACCGACAGTAAAAAGTGGAGTATAGAGTGCTGCAGGTCACGTCACGTGTAAAAATGGCAAGTGGGAGAGATAAGGAAGGCTAACCGGAGTTGGAGGATCCACCAGTGTCGTATAAGTCCGGTGTGTGGGAACATTTTGGATTTCATGTTACCGATGATATTTAAATATATACAGTGACACTAAGTTTAGATAAGAACTCCAGTCATATGTTTCCAAATACTGCACTTTAATTTCAAGTAAAAAAAAAATGTGAAAATATTTCTTCTAAAGTGCAGAAAACTCAGAAGAGAGACCAGGAGACGATGGAGATATCTTTTAAGCAGATTCTTTATTAGGAACTTGCTGTGGTTGCTGCAGTCATTCCATTCTCTTCTGACAAAGGGAAATGTTCCTTTCCAATTTATACATTTAGAGGGGGAGGATTTTACATTGAGGGGGGAGAAACTCTGAAACAAAGCATGCAAAATGAAATAGGAACACACCCTACTCTGATGGCATTATCAATCCAATGGAATCAGCATAACTATTCAAATGCTGATAACTGGCCAGGAACTCTGGTTCCAAGAGCCATCTCAGAGCCATTAAAGAAAGTCTCGGTGATCAGACTCATTAACTTACAATGGAGAAAACAGGATTTGCCAGATTCTCTTGCTGGAAACTGTTTCACAGCTGATATCATTTACCATCCTAACCTGAAATGCTAACTTCAACAAACAGAACATTCTCAGTTTATATACTTTGGTATTGGAAACCTAAATAAAACATTTAATAAATTTGTAATCCTTCAGCCCCCTCTTTGGGAGTTCTAATAAACACCCACATAATATACAAATTTAAACACTTAAAAGTTCATTCTTTGTTAAGATTCTTTGTTGAGCTTGAAGTTTCAAGATTTAGTTCTGGATTCAGTTGAGCATTCTCTATCCGGGTCGCGGCAGCATCTGTTGTGAAATTATTTCTTCTAAAGGCCTCATTATGCTTCTGCGTCAACTCCACGGCGTAGCTTCGTCGTCACTCCTACGGCGTCGTTGCCGTTTTATGGTTCTGCGTCAGGTTGCGTTGCATCGCGATGCATCTGACCAATCACAGCCCTTGCAGTCTGCGTCGCCTCGACGCGTAGTTACAATTTTTTGGAGGTGCACGTCAAGCTACGGCGTAGGGGTTGGAGAGGGGTTCGCGGTGACGCAGAGGGGTCTACGAGGGTACGCCGTCGTTTCGACGCAGAAGCATAAAACAGGCTTAAAGTGTAGAAAACTCAGAAGAGAGACCAGGAGACGATGGAGATATATTTGAAGCAGATTCTTTATTTCCTAATACTTAATTCCTAATTACTTGCTGTGGTTGCTGTAGTCACTTCATTCTCGTCTAACTAAGGGAAATGTTCCCTTGCAATTTATACATTTAGAGGGGGAGGAGTTTACATTGAGGGGGAGAAAAGGCATGTAAATGTAAGTAGATCGGCAAACTCGCCGGCGCGTTTTGCTAGATTTACTTCACATAGTTGCACAATAGACCTAAATTACTCCGTCATGTATGGCCATACTAGGGATGGTTCGATACCACAATTTTGGCTTCGGTACGATACCAGAATCTAATACCTCGGTATCGATACTAAATCGATACCAAAGAAAAGATATCAAAAATGTACATAAAAAATAATAATAAAAAAAAAAAGTCAGGGAACACCTAAGGTAGGTTAAATTTTGATTTTGAAAAAAAAAAAACACCCTGAAATAATACAATTAAAATAGGTTAATATCTATAATAATAGATTCACATATAGGCTAATAATAATAGAATAATGAAATGACATGTAAACCATTAGCTGTCATGCATCAACAGAGAATTATCAAGATTTATTGCATTTATTGATCTTGGTTTGGTTACTGTTTGGGTTCATATTAGTTTAATGCATAAAGTAATGTTAACATGCTAAACATGTATTAGTATATTTAATTTTTTAGGTCATTTAATTACTGATTGATAGGCTATAGGTTAATAAATGCTATAATACAGTTAGGTCAGGTTACCTAATGAATTTTGACAAATGTAGCTTAATTGTAACATTAGTAATATTCATATCACAACTATTTCTTTCTCTCTCTCTCTCTCTCTCTCTCTCTCTCTCTCTCTCTCTCTCTCTCTCTCTCTCTCTCTCTCTCTCTCTCTCTCTCTCTCTCTCTCTCTCTCTCTCTCTCTCTCTCTCTCTCTCTCTCTCTCTCTCTCTATGCCATTCATTTTACTATCACTAATACTAAAATTAATATTATTCAAATTTTTATTCTTTATTCATTCAAATTGAATTAATATATTTTTGTTTGAAAGTATAACAATGATGAGACCTAAACTGAATTGGTTCTAGCGCGTCATGCAAGCAGATTTGAGCTTGCGTGTTTACCGTATCATAATTGATAAGCTCTTATGTATGTGCGCTGTTCAGTGTTCAATAAAAGTCTAAATAAAATTAGTTGAATAATGGACTAACCTGTCGATCTCTGAACAAGTCAAGATGAGCAACTGAGCAACTGAGTGGTGCATTGAGATCTGTTTCTTTACTTTTCTCATGACTTTTGTAGGCAAAGTAAAGCCTTATTTCACTCATAGGCAAAGTAAAGCCTTATTTCACTCATACTGCTCTCTCTATTTATTAATTTCGGGCGTGTAGAAATTCGAATGAGCTTCGTTGATCCATCGTGTTCCTCTGTTGTCACCGTTTGCCGGTGTCGTGCCGAAAAGTGATGGTCCGCCGAGAATTGATGGCCGGCCGCGGGAGCGCGCGCCGCGTGTTAAAGCTGTATCGCCCATTCATACAGTTGCTTTTATGTGGATCAAACAGACATAACGTGCAAATAAACATCAGATTATGTCTGTGGTAATAGCACTCACCTGTAAAGGGCCAATACAACCATTAAAATGCAGTATTTCACCTGCCAAAAAGTGATTGAAACCTCTACTTATTGACTGAAAGGTTATTTCTGCCCTAAAATCAGTTCCTTATATTCACGAGGGTTAAATATGACTGATTATAACTCACATAATACTTTTTACCTATTAAAATACATGTAAAGGGCCAATTCAACCATTATAATGCAGTATTTCACCTGCCAAAAAGTGATTGAAACCTCTACTTATTGATTGAAAGGTTATTTCTGCCCTGAAATCAGTTGCTTATATTCACAAGGGTTAAATATGACTGATTATAACTCACATAATACTTTTTACCTATTAAAATACATGTAAAGGGCCAATTCAACCATTATAATGCAGTATTTCACCTGCCAAAAAGTGATTGAAGCCTCTACTTATTGACTGAAAGGTTATTTCTGCCCTGAAATCAGTTGCTTATATTCATGAGGGTTAAATATGACTGATTATAACTCACATAATACTTTTTAACTCTTAAAATACATGTAAAGGGCCAATACAACCATTATAATGCTGTATTTCACCTGCCAAAAAGTGATTGAAGCCTCTACTTATTGATTGAAAGGTTATTTCTGCCCTGAAATCAGTTGCTTATATTCATGAGGGTTAAATATGACTGATTATAACTCAAATAATACTTTTTACCTCTTAAAATACATGTAAAGAGCCAATACAACCATTAGGGTATAAATGGATTGGATTTTAATCTTAAATAGGCTGGAATGAATAAGGTCTTTGCACAGCATTTGTATCTGCCATTTTTCTTTTAAAGAAATTGTTAAATTACACGTTAATGTGATTAAAAACAGAATTGAGGCAAATGCTTAAAGCATTTTGATAACAAAAAAAAACTTTTGAAAGATTACAGTGATTCATTAGTGTTAAGTCCCCAGAACTTCAAACTTCTTCAAAAGACTCATCGGCACTGTGAACTCTGCTTTGACCACATTTACAAACAACAGCGGCAAACCCATGTGTGTGTGCATATTAAATGAACAAAAAGAGGTAAAGAGTGTTGGTATTTCAGTGGCATGCTTTGCACAAATAGTTGATCTTCCTCTTTTTGTAGGGCCTCTTGGCGCAGCTTCGGTGGTACCATCGTGGGCAAATATCACAGCCAATCTGGATTCGACAAAAGGGGAAACATGTACATGAATACTATTGGATGTTTAAAATACATATGGAATACACTTGCACACTAATATGAAATCCATATCAATACATATTATTTTAGTAATGAATGCATATACACTTGTGAATAACTATAAGCTTTACGCACGCATACACCTATAAACACTCGCATATAAATATAAACTTCCATGCATATAAACACTCGCACATACATATTACCCAATGCGTGCATACACATCCATAAAACACTCGTAAGTAAAAAGTATTATGTGAGTTATAATCAGTCATATTTAACCCTCATGAATATAATCAACAAATTTCAGGGCAGAAATAACCTTTCAGTCAATAAGTAGATGTTTCAATCACTTTTTGGCAGGTGAAATACAGCATTATAATGGTTATATCGGCCCTTTACAGGTATTTTAAGAGTTAAAAAGTATTATTTGAGTTATAATCAGTCATATTTAACCCTTGTGAATATAAGCAACACATTTCAGGGCAGAAATAACCTTTCAGTCAATAAGTAGAGGCTTCAATCACTTTTTGGCAGGTGAAATACTGCATTATAATGGTTGAATTGGCCCTTTACATGTATTTTAATAGGTAAAAAGTATTATGTGAGTTATAATCAGTCATACTTAACCCTCGTGAATATAAGGAACTGATTTCAGGGCAGAAATAACCTTTCAGTCAATAAGTAGAGGTTTCAATCACTTTTTGGCAGGTGAAATACTGCATTTTAATGGTTGTATTGGCCCTTTACAGGTGAGTGCTATTACCACAGACATAATCTGATGTTTATTTGCACGTTATGTCTGTTTGATCCACATAAAAGCAACTGTATGGGCGATACAGCTTTAACACGCGGCGCGCGCTCCCGCGGCCGGCCATCAATTCTCGGCGGACCATCACTTTTCGGCACGACACCGGTTTCGCATGATCCGCGTCATAGCGCACTGCCGCCTAGCGGTGAACTTCGAAACAGCAGCGCATTAAATACCGAAATGAACCAAATTATGATATTGTACCGTTTGAAATATAATATATACTGGTATTTTTGCAGTACCGGTATACCGCGCATCCCTAGGCCATACAGAAAAATAAATATGAAAACATTATCTGTGAAATGTCTACACTTACAATCAAAACAAAACATTGTGCTTTTGTAAAATAAAGAAAATAAACGGGGTGTGCTTTCTGCCTCTCCGTGAACTTCTTGAGCACGTCAATAAACTGAAACAAAACTCAGCGAATACTATTCACCCAGGCAAGAGCAATATATCTTTATAATCATTTAAGTGTGTACTAGGGCTGCACAATTGATCGAATTTCTAATCGTGATTACGATTACAGATGCCACGATTACATAATCGTTCAAAGCCGCGATTTACAAAAAAAAAAAAAATCCACTCTGCGTGTGTGTGTTTAGAGCATAATTATGTTATGAGAGGCTACTAGGCTACTTCAGAAAAACCAGCACAATATGACATAGGCTACCAGGCAGTGACGTTAGTGTACGCTGAAATAAAAAAGTCTTTCACCTCAGAAAATCGGACTTTACTGTCCTGTCAGCCGTTATACTGTGCTCGTAGCGCGCTCTCTTCAATTACACACGCAAATGCGGCGGCGCGTGCTGTGTTTCGCTTCACTGTATAAAGTGCAAAAGAAACTACGAGCATGCAACCTCGTTGCAATGTAAATTAGTAAGTCACGAAATAAAAGTAAAATACCAATAAATCACGTGTTAGCTGAGAAGGATTTGCATGCAGGTATGATTTTCATTCTATACAGCTGTTTCATTAACAGTTCTTGTTTGTATTGTCTATTCGCCATGGTCGTTTCCATAACCCCAAAATGCCACTTTATTTTCACTGTTATTTTTTATATTTTTAAATGACTCTGGTGGCTCATATCAACATTGTATTAACAAAAACTAGTTTGGGACTGCAATTTAGCGTTGGCATAGTCCTTTATCTATTAGTAGTCTTTACTATTAGTCATTACAATTTATGTGTATGTTAAGTAAAGGGGGACAGTACGTGTGTGTGTGTGTGTGTGTGTGTGTGTGTGTGTGTGTGTGTGTGTGTGTAACAATTTTTGTGTAAACATTATAAAATATAGATAGATAGATAGATAGATAGATAGATAGATAGATAGATAGATAGATAGATAGATAGATAGATGATAGATAGATAGATAGATAGATAGATAGATAGATGCCTATATATATTCAATGTAAATTGTGATAATCGTAATTAATAATCGCAATTACAATTTCAAGGGAATAATCGGCAATTATGATTTTTGTCATAATCGTGCAGCCCTAGTGTGTACTTTTAAATTATGATTAAAAATGAAAAAAATGTTTCTGTTTAAGTAATTTGTATAAAACCAACAAGATTTCCAGTTTCTCAAACGCTTGCTCATTTTTAATTTGACCACGCCCACGCGTGCAAAAGAGAGTGATATGCAAATCTCCACGAAGGAACGCTAATGCCGAGTTCAGACTGCAGGATTTTAGCCATGATTTTGGCTCGCCGACAGGTTGAGAGAAATCGCCGACAAATGCCCGAAATCACAGGCAAATCGGTGCTCGTTCACGCGAGTGACAATCACGCAGTGTGAATGAGCAAAGACGATATCTGAGAGAATCGCCGACGAGTCGCCGACGCCCGTGAGATATTTGGCATGCTAAATATCTGGACCTGTCGGCGACTCACAATCCTGCTGTGTGAATGTGTTCTGACTGAAAACTACATCGGCGATGACCGACAGCCAACGAGAGAGCAAGATACAGGACAGCAGGCTGTTCGAGGAGGAGTTATAGACCAGAATATCAGTATTTTAATAGATAGATAGGCCTATATTTACAATTATATCAAACAGAAACAAAGCACAAACATTTGCATGACCAGCAGCAACAGCAGGACGTTTGGAAAATTATTTATTTACCCCCAACTCTCTTTGCAAAACACAGTCCTTGCTCCCCTCGTCTTCCCAACCATTTCCTCCTGCATAAACTGAATATTTATTTGTTTCATTTTCGCTACAAATCAGTGCACAGACAATTTGGATCGCAATCTTCTTGTAGGCTATCATTTTTAATAACAAATTCAGTGTCGCGCGAGAACTCCGGTCTCACGCACGCGTGATCTTCCGTTTTTTCCGTATCACTTCTCGCGTTTGTTTGGTTGTGAAACGTAGTTTGCGGACCAGGCAGAAGTTGTCGGCGATTCTTTCTTTTGTAAAGTCATGCAGTGTGAAACCTCCTGTCGCCGATCCATCGTGCAGTGTCAACACAGCAGCAACTGAATGTTACCCCAGATAGTCATGCAGTGTGAAAACAACAGTGACCCGATTATTTTGAAAATCGTGCAGTCTGAACTCGGCATAACGCGCTCATTACCTCAAAAACAAAGCACCAAACTTCATCATTCCTCTGCTTTTCGTCGAGTTTGGAAGTTTTATTTATATAGCGCCTTTTCAGAAGCTCAAGGTCGCTTTACATTGTACATACAATACATTTAGACACCACAGTCACATAGGATACATATAATCAAATTATCCAAAATGCATGTTAAAAAGATATGTTTTTAACTGGGTCTTGAAAGTAGCCACAGAAGAGGTATTGCGTAGTGTAAGAGGTAGCGAATTCCATAATTGAGGAGCATTAGCACTGAAAGACCTTCCTCCTACAGTAGACAACCGGAAACGAGGGACGGACAGTAAACCAAGTTCAGCTGATCTGAGAGACCATGTAGGGCGGTATGGGTGGAGTAGGTCAGACAAATATTGTTGAGCATTTAATGCTTTGAATGTTAGAAGCAATACCTGAAAGTGGATATGTGATGCCACAGGTAGCCAGTGAAGTTCATAAAGCAGAGCAGTAATGTGCGCAGAATGCCTAGTAGAGGTGAGGACTCTTGCTGCAGAGTTTTGAACGTACTGTAATCTTGCTATATGTTTTTTGGGAAGACCAAGAAGTAAGGCATTGCAATAGTCGAGGCATGATGTGATTAATGCATGAATTAAGGTTTCAGCATCAGCTAAGGTGAGAAGATCGTAAGCGAGCAAAATTACAGCAAAAGATGGAAAAAGAGTTTTTAACAAGAGAAGAAATATGAGAGGCAAAGGATAGTTTGATCAAATAAGACACCAAGGTTACGAATCGATGACGAGGGCTTAATGTGAATTCCATCAAGATCAAAGGACTGGACCATCCTTTTGACTGAGGCAACAGAGCCAATCACTAATATCTCGGTTTTCTTATAATTTAGTTTGAGGAAATTCAGTGACATCCATTGCTTGATGTCCCTGATACATGCAGTGAGTGAGTCAGGCAGAGATGGCCTATCAGAGCTGGTGGTGAGGTAAATTTGAATATCATCAGCATAGCAGTGGAATTTAAGTCCATGCCTGCGTATGATGTCACTGAGTGGATAGATGTATATGATGAACAATAGTGGGCCAAGAACCGAACCTTGAGGTACACCCTGTATAAGTGAGGCAGTGGCAGATCTAAACCCTTGTGTAGTGATAAAATACTTTGTCACTGATGTATGAAATGAGCCAGGAAAGAGCAGTGATGCCAATATCAGAAAGCCTAGAGATCAATATTTCATGGCAAACTGTATCAAAAGCAGCGCTTAAATCAAGGAGCATCAAAATGTTTATCAGCCCTGAATCCACGGACAAAAGAATATCGTTGACCACCCGAAGAAGGGCAGTTTCAGTGCTATGTGATGGGCGAAATCCAGATTGAAAAGATTCAAAAAGACCATTAGCATCCAAATGTGTTCGTAAATGTGAAGCAACAACCTTTCAATGACTTTGCTCATGAATGTTAAATTGGATATAGGTCGGTAGTTATCCATATTTAGGTGGTCAAGGCCTGTTTTTTTAAGAATCGGGGTCACCGCAGCCATTTTTAATTCGTCTGGAACAACGCCAGATGCTAAACTACAATTTATCATATGTGTTATGAAGGGAGCAACCTCGGGCACACACAACTTAAACAAAACAGTAGGGATAGGATCAAGCTAGCAGGATGTGAAATTTGATTTCAGAATTAGATCACTTATGGCAGCAGGAGTAGTTAGAGT